>OX439235.1:29121715-31549631 GCA_949319165.1 Sialis lutaria
ATTGAAATTATTTGTTTGTTAGTACGTCAAAGTCCACCCAAGCTGCAACTAAAGTCCACCCGTTATTTGGCGCTGTTATCGCGCACGCTGCGAATATCAAAAAAATAAAAAATATTTATATACAGTAGAGTAGAGCCTCGATATTTACTACTAATTAAAAATTAATAGTCAGTTATTTAAAAATTCAAAATACGTTTATTAAACAAAAATGTATATTTAAATTAGCGCATTGGACCCGTGGTTACCCAAAATTAACCCATTAACGCCCGTCGTACACATTTGTGTACACATCATTTTATAATTAGTGCTGCTGTCTATGGATATTAATTCACAATATTTCAGTTGGTAGAAGTGCAACAAACAAAATCTGTTAACGTTATTAGTTTCATAAGTGTTTTAATTGTTTTGAATAATTTTTATATGAAAAGAGGTACGTGGTATGCTAATATATTTTATCCAACTAGAGCATGTGATTTCGAATTTTGTTCAAATCATATGAAATAACTTAAATATACATATAACATTACTTTTAAATGAAATTTATCTAAATAAAAATGATATCAGAAAAGCAGTCTCACACAAAATAGACTTCATATCTGCCCAATTTACTCGGTTGAGTTACACACTGTTATTTTTTTTCTAAATAATAAAAAAAAGGTTTGTGTTGTATATTTAATTAAATACCTATATTGAATATGTACTTATTAATTTCATTTAAAAAATATTTTGCATGTTTTTCGTTTGGGCGTTAAAGGGTTAATAAAATATGGAAACCGTTATTATAGAATTTCGTTTTTGTAAGCTCACTGTGATATCATGGAAATATAGTATTTTGATATTAAATCTAAGGTTTTCATAAAATATTAATAACCACGAAAATGCACAGAAAAAACCGCGTTAAATTCGGTTTAAATAATTCCCTAAGTAATATACGCGACTTCGTTGATATGGTAGTTAGGTTAGGTTGATGTTGTCGTATATAAAACCCATGAAGAAGAAGAAGTAGGTTAGATAATACAGATTTCTGTTATGATAGTCGATATGCTCTTTCTCAGGATGTAAGCTATCTCTCTGCCAAATTTAATCAAAATCGGTCCAGCAGTTCAGCCGTGAAAAAATAACATAAGTTACTTTCGCATTATTTATAATATCAGTATGAATTCTTGTTTAAATTACAAACAAAAATGAATTTCTATTTTTATACATATTCCAAAATATGACCTTGTTTTAATGATTACATATATACAAAAATATACAGGTATTTATGAATTTTTCATGGGAGTACTGTTTAATATTTATAACTCAATTGATTTAAGTTTAGATCGATATGATTATATTATTCATAAGTTCATACTTCGTGCGACTGAAAGTAATAACTTTTAGAAATTAACACCTGCAGTAAATGAACAGTTTGTTTAGTGTATATTTTATGGGCATTAAATAAATTTTTAGAAAGTGGTTAAAACTTAAAATGAAAGGTCTGAATTTTAAAAAGATTTTTGTATCAGAATTTCGAAAAAAAATTTACATTTTTAACATCTGTTGAAATATAAAATTTCAGTTTTTTATACACATTTTATTTGCTTTAAAAAATAATATAATTCAAAAAATCAATAAGATACTCTTATTATAAAATTGATCAAAACCCCCCACTTGACACAACTCAAAAAATACCCTTGCCAATCGATTCGTGAATCAATCCCGAGTTCAACGAGGTACATCAAGTCATATAAAAAATAAAAATTCCTAAAATGTGCTAAACTTGAACCACAGACCTATCATTTAGCGAAAACACGAGGTCTCTAGGTGGTCAGGGGGCCGAGATCTCGCTGTCAGACAGATGGACAGACGGACGGATGGAAAATCGAGCATATTTTGGGTTGCACTAAAAACCGCGCAATTAGAATTCGCATTAAATAGAATTGTTAATAATACATTTAATTTATCTACTAAAATAAATAACATGGATATAATAGACCTATCCCCCGATTTACACGGTAGATACGTTCTGCACAAAACTGTGTAGACTGAAATCGTGTAAAACGAAAAAAAAAAAAAAAAATGTGCATGATTCAGTAATGTTTTAAGTTAAACAAAAGTCAGACATCTTGGAAAACTCAAAATTGTTCTTAGTTCATAAAACACCAAACATATGAAAGTAATATAAATACAAACATATTTAATTTATTTTACATTAGGAACAAAAAATTAAAAAAGACTCATCACCTAAATGTACATTTTACAAGCCCGGGTATTCCCTGTTCTTTTCGTCAGGTTACCGAAGGAAAAATATTAAAAAATGCAGATCTTTGTATAGGCGTATATGGAGCGGAATAAACATTTTTACTAGTTTTTTGAAAATTGTCAATTTATGAATCGTGTAAAAGCGAAATCGTGTCAAACAAGTGCCGTGTAAATCGGGGGATAGGTGTAGTTAATATTAGATAACTATAACATTTTAGCATAAAATTCAAGAGAAATAGAAAATAATGTCTTTTCAGTACGTCATTTTATATATGGTAAAAGCGAAACAATTTTATTTACATAGTCGATTCAATTAGTGAGTACTACATTATGTATAGAAGTTATGTTACAATAAATATTTTTGTTTATTTTAGCCGAAGCCGAACCCTTTAATAAACACAATTAACTCAACCAGAGAATACAAACTAGCGGTTTTAGAACCGATGTATTTTATATTTTATATATTGCAATAATTACTAAAAAGGTATCTGACACTATTAATAATAAAGACTAAAATGTTGTAAATAGTGTAGTATATATTATTATAATTTGTTTTTTACGTGAAATAAGTCAGTATTTTAATAATAAACCTAATTTTAAAATGTAATTTTTAACCTATTTGTCACGTGATCGCAAACGCGTCTAGCAGAACTGTATCTGGTATGACGTAGTTATTTACTATTAAAAATGTCAGAATACTCGATCCCTATTGGTTGATTTCAGATTGTTTTAGTAAACAGTTACGTCACGAGGCATACCACGTCACTTTGAATGCGCGTTTTGGCGGAAATTTTTTAATTTGAATAGAAAAAGATTATTTTCAGGGTTTTTTTCGGCATTATTTTAGAAAAAGATACTAAGAAAGTAAAAAAATACAGCTCCATTATAATTTTCAACAATCGTTTTTAGAATCAAATTAAAATTTTTATTGTCGCAAAATTTATAATTGTTGCAATTTCGTTTTTTCGGCATTATTTTGAAAAAAAAAATACTAAAGAAGTATCTATTTTGTATATACGCACAATTTACAATAGACACAATCTCTATCTTTCTCTTATACATATACTCATCGCTCTTTAACTAGTGTTTCATATTGAAAACCTGTCTTATTTTATAGAAAAGTTTCATTTAAAAAAATTATGTGTTGTAAGTTATCCTTTGTATTAATTAAAATACTGCTTTTACTAAAAATTCGGTATTCTAAAATTAATTGAGTCCACCCCTGTTTAGACGTTTTAGACGCCCCCTAATTTAAATTAAACTGTTTGCATGTGTATTAGCACATAATTTAGTTTGTCCTAGCAAAGGCTTAATGAGATATAATATAATTAATTGAGTTACATTAATGCACGCAGTAGTTCCATTTCGCTAATTGTTCTCAATATGAACAATTGAAAAGTTTCTTGTAATACAGAATATCCCAACACTACAGTGTCAAAGTTCAATATTTCATTTATTATTATAACTAATTGAAGAAAACTTTAAATACATCAAAAGTTGTTAGGTTAGAGAAGCAGCAAATTCAAAATCATTTTATTTTTCTTAAGATTGTTATTCACCGAAAGTCGTGGCATCTAGCGGAATTTAGCATGAACTACAGGGTTTTGCTATGTCGGTAAAAAAGAACAAATAGATCTGGCAACAATTTACAATATTAGACAAGATTACAAGATTTATTTTTAACTAAATTATAATTATTACTATTGCTGACAATAGTAATAATTATAATAACAATAGTATCTATTATTATTATAAATAAAAACATTAAATGTTAATCAATAATAAATAGCTATTTACAACGCGCGTCAGTTATCAATACCACGTTTTTATATTTCGAAGAGCGCGCCGAACGCGCTGTTGCCATATCGTATATTTACGTCATGTGTTCGGAAATTTATCAAAGTTAAAAATTAATATGTAATTATTTAAGGTGGTGGTAAATCATTCTAGAATTTTTTTATATACATTCTTTAATTACTAATCTATAACATATCCGTTTTCGGTTAAAATCTGACGTTTAGTTTTAATACACGAATTAAACGAATATCAAATTCCAAGTGGATCCCTATGCTTGCAATGTTTAAGAGGCCAACTTTGCACGTTTATAATTAATAAACGAAATGGTAAACTAATCTGAAATTTTTTTTACAAATGCGAACTAGCTTACTTAACACAATATTAAAATTTTAACAAATTCTGTAGTGATCGATTTTAGTGAACAACAATTTAAAATTTGGATCGGTCCTGTACGTATGAAATTGGTATTGTTTTATAGAACTAAATATAGATTGTGCATATTTCATTCCGGAAACCTCCTTGCATTGTAGTTTGTTATTATTTAATCTTAATTACAATCACGAAATGAGAATTTTAATGAAACTATTTTACTAATTATATAAACAATACAATCAATAATCTCGATAATATTAAATGCATTTATTTATACATAAAATTATTCTGTCGATTGTAGACGCAATATTATAAACTCAACGTATTTTTTTAGGTTATTTGAATATGTCAACAATTAAATTGAATATGTCAACAATTAATGTTACGAAAAGTATTTTGAATTGAAAATTAAATAAATAAATGTTTATTTATAAATATTTATATTGCAAATGTGTTTTAAAAGTAAATAATGTATAATTTTGAATGCACATATTTTAAAATAACGGATATTATTATTGGTATTGAAGTGAGTTTTGATTAAAAATAAAAATGACGAAAAACAAACAACAATTGAAATATTTGCATCCGTTCGCAACGCTTGGAAGAAAGTTTGTGAAAAGAGAAAAAAATAGGAGGTATTTATTTAAACATATTTACATTTTATTTAGCATCTTTCTCTATTTATTTTATCTGGAGGTGTATTTATTATTGAAATCAACAATACGTACATACATAGCATCAATTGTTTGAATTAATAAATATATATTTATTTTGTTAAAAATAACTGATCAATTTTTTAGTCCAAGTAAATTAGATATTTTAGAAGAAAATTATCATAAAGTTATGATATTTTGTTCATGTACTCTTGCACACAAAAATACTGTATTGGACCAAGAAAATCTTGTTTTGTATATAACGAAAACAATATTTTCTTAATATAAGAAAAGTACTCTTAATCAAACTACATTATTTCTTCGTCCAAGAATACTATAGTTAGTTTATGAATATATTTCTTATCTTAAGAAAATATTGTTTTCGTTATATACAAAACAAGGTTTACTTGGCTCAAGAAAATAGGCTGAGGATTACCCGAATAGTGCATATGACATTTTTTACGTAAAATTTATGTTTAATCTTTAATTCCTATAATATATTTTTTCTCCTTTCGGTAGTTGGGATGAAAAATGGGGAAATTTGGAATAAAATCCACTCCAGGGGTAGTTTTTCACGTGAAAGCAGTGGCGTAGATAGCTTTTTGCGATGGGGGGGAATTTCCCCTTAATCCCCCCCCTATCTACGCCACTGCGTGAAAGGGGATGTTCCATCCACGATTTAGGTGGGAACTTTTCGAACCCTTCTGAGAGTACATGGACAAAATATCAAAACTTTTTGATTTTTTCTTCTATTTGCCAAATTTTAATCTAAATATCGTGGATAGTCCAGTAAAGGAAGCATTTTGACACAAAATTTAGAGGGCAAGCATTATTATGGTTGATTCTTTTAGATTTTGGAACTGGAGAATTCGAAAAAAATAACCCGGACTGGCGAAAAGTGGTGCAACACCCCTTAAAAATGGGGTTAATAAGTGAAAACCCCGTTTCCTACAGTTTTTTTAATTTATCACAAAATCTAAAGCGACGATGGGGTATTTTTATGGTTGATATTTGTTGGGGGCGCTGAAATGAATCGATTGGGACCAAAAATTACCTTTTCTAGAGGGCTTAAAACACGTAACAATGCTTCTTTTTGGGTAAAGTAGTTTAAAAATTAGTAACTTTGGGTAAAATTATCCATATAGCATGTAATTGGTCTCAAATTGTTCCTAAAGTACCAAAGAATAATGATCAACTATAATTTAAAACTATATTTATAGTTTAATTGAATTCTCCGCACCCAAATCTATAATAATCAAATATAACATTGCTTGCCCCTAAAAGTTCGGATTTTAAAATATTTTACTGCATCGTTTACTGGACTAAGACTATTTAATGCCTTCTTTCTTTTTATATTTAAAATTAAAATATTAATGATACATTTCTATTTCAGAGAAGCCCGAACGGTCGTTTTAACGAAAGGTCCTTCTGGACTTGGATTCAACATCGTCGGAGGCGAAGATGGCGAAGGTATCTTTGTATCATTCGTCCTGGCGGGCGGCCCCGCCGACTTAAGCGGAGCCTTACGTCGCGGCGACCAGCTCCTAGCTGTCAACGGGACCGACCTAAGAACAGCTACCCACGAAGAAGCCGCACATGCCTTGAAAGCGGCCGGAGCTCCGACTGTAACTATCGTAGCCCAATACAGACCTGAAGAATACAACAGATTCGAAGCAAAGATACACGAGTTGAAACAGCAAATGGCGACAGCTCCTACTGGGACATTGCTTCGTACATCTCAGAAACGTACGTTGTACGTAAGGGCTCTGTTTGACTATGATCCGTTGAAGGATGATGGTCTGCCGTCACGTGGGCTGGCGTTCAGGCATGGGGATATATTGCATGTGACTAACGCTAGTGATGATGAATGGTGGCAAGCGAGACGTCTTTTGCCGTCAGGGGGTGAAGATAGAGCTGTTGGTATTGTGCCCTCTAAACGGAGATGGGAACGTAAACAGAGAGCTAGGGATAGGTCTGTTAAGTTTCAAGGGCATCATACACCGTCGGCTTCTTCCACAAACATCAACTCTGAGAAGGTACGTTCAATGTTACCAACTCTTAAAAATATTTATCCCTAAAGCTAAAGTCAAAAACCCCTAAAAACGCCCCGATTACTTAGAAATCCCCCCAAAGAAAATAATATTCTGT
This sequence comes from Sialis lutaria, assembly GCA_949319165.1. Lineage (NCBI taxonomy): Eukaryota > Metazoa > Arthropoda > Insecta > Megaloptera > Sialidae > Sialis > Sialis lutaria. The sequence goes on from OX439235.1 coordinate 29,128,930, forward strand.
GATCTGTTTTAATACTCTTTATTCATAAATTATTTAATACATCAAATAAAATTTCGTTTTCTTCTGGAGATTTAGATTTTTTAATATTATACATGTTGACATTGAATAAACTTAAAAAAATATGAAAAGTCAACAAATCCCTAAAAATATAATACCCCTGAAAAAATCCCATCCCACTTATATACCCTCTAAATTTGGGTGGAAACCCCCAAGTTGGGAACCCTGGGTACGTTTAATGTACAAGTAAACGTCGTTTTGCGCCAGTTCGATCTACGCCGATTGTTTCCGAGTTAGTTTTTTATCTCTCTTCCTCTACACTTTCTGCCTGCAGTTAGAGGGAGAGAGAATGCGTGTTTTTCGACATAACCTCGCTGCTCCGTAAAAACAGCTTGAGTGGTCGACTATATTGATTCGACAATCTTCGCGTACGTTCGGCCGGCATTTCAACTCATTCGGTTCTTGGTCGTTGTCTTTTTTGAACTTCAATTGTTTATTTTTTTTGTTTTCAATAATTAACTTTTAAATTCAAACAGAACAAAAATTATTTGTACTTTTTATTCTGTATTTATTAAATACATTTATAATTTATTTTGAATATAACGTTTTTACCTGTATAGTATTTTTCATATAGGCAATACTCTTTGCATTTGTTTTAAGAAGAATACGGAATCTCACGAACGCATTTCGGTTGAAACATTTGAATTGTAGAACATTTGAACATTGAAACATAATGATTGTAGCAAATTTGTTTGTATTATTATGATTGTGAATCCACAGGTGTGGATTTCAAATATTCGTATACTGGTACATGATTGATGGAGAGTTAATACTCAACCAATCAAAACCGTCGCACCTCATAATGTCAAACTAAGTTTCCAGTAAAATAAATGTCATTTCTTTGTAGGCGGTGAATTTCACAAAATTTCAGCATACTCATGAAATTTTGAGTTTTACCGATAAATACCTTTAAAAAATCAAATTACAATCGGTTTTAACGATCTAAAATGACCGGTTCTTTCAGTGTCTTTATAATTGGTGAATATTGAAAGTATTAAAAATGAATATTATTATTTTACAGCAATCGACATTAGATAGAAAGAAAAAGAATTTCTCATTCAGTCGTAAATTCCCATTCATGAAGAGTAAAGATGACAAATCCGAGGACGGTTCAGATCAAGAACGTAAGTAACATTCTAACCTATGATCCAATAATACAAGGTCTGCTTGACGTGTTATAATGTGACGTCATAATCACTAAATTTTTCTAATAATGAATTTGTGAAAAACGAAATATAAATAAAAAACGATAAATACAGTTAGTTAACATAATAATTTTTTTCAATTTTATTCTTTGATTTTTTTCATTTTTTATAAATTTATTCAAGCTTCTAATTCTGAAAAACATCCTACATCTAAAAAATAATGTTTTTACATCAAGTGGAATATCTACTTTATCACTTGCATTAACGTGGAATTTTAAATAATCACATTGTGATTTAATTCCTGTAGTATTTCGCATTCACATTTTCTTTACCACAAGCTTTATCCACTTTTTTTTATTTCGGGATTTTTTGGAAAACGAAAAAATTTATTATCTGTTTGTTTCCAGTTGAAACATTTTTTTACAACACAGTACCGCATTTTTTTATAACCAATATAATGTCAACAGTGTCTATTTTACTTCAGACTTCTATTTTCTTCAAATCTGTATTTAATAATTCAAACTTAATATGTACAATGTCAATTTTTAATTTGTAAATTTTTGGTCGATGTACATACTACGTCATCAACGCTATATGCAATAATTCAAAAATGAAGCATTTTTGATAAAAAATAAATAAAACTAATATCGATTTTCCTTCTAATAGTAATTCATCTCAAAACTTGGGCCCCCCTTAAAGGCCCTTTTAAAAAAAGGCAAACATTTGAACTGTACATTGTATCACCCAAAGAATACAAAAAAAAATAATAAAAAAAATCTGGTGTTTTATTTGAAATATTGGGGGGCTCTATCTACCCCATTTTTGAACTTATCCAAAAAAGGCTCAACAGCTGTCGTTATAATCACACCTAGAATCTGTATGCAAAATTTCAAGGTTCTACGATGAGTGGAAATGCTAAAAATCCGTGAGTGAGTCAGGGCACTTGCTTATATACAGGGTCCTCCAATAGTGTGTCCGGCATTGTTTTACGCCCAAACTATTGAAGATAGAGAGTTAGGATAAAAATTTTACTATATATATCGACCCTAAAGAATTTCAGGAAAATATTTTCAACCCCCTAAAATCACTCCTTGGGGAGTAGTTTGAGGGGTACATGCCCGTTTCTCAGTAAAATCAAATGGAATGGTATCTCAAAAAGTACATATTTGTAAAGATAATGAAAAAATAAGAAACTTTCGTAAAACAAAAATTTTCATACTTTCAATTGTTTAAAAAATATGGCTACTTGCTCTCAAATTTTAGGGTTTTACTAAAAATGCTCTAATTTCGTTAAATATTTATGGAATTTTATTATTTTTTTAAATTCAGAAAGAAGAAATAATGAACTTTGTAAAGATGTATGATTATTTGAGATTTTAATAGTTTAAAGAATCATACTCGACATACCAAAAATTGAAATGTTCAATTAGGGATAATTCAAAATTTTTAAATACAATGGTATATCAATTAGTACTTTTTCTTAAAGAAAATATGTAAATAAACAGTTTTTGATAAAAAAAAATTAAAATTAAAAATTTTAATTTTCAGTTTTCAATTTTAAAATTATAATTTTAAAATTTAAATTTTCTTAACAAAAGTTGTTTATTTACATATCCTTTTTAAGAAAAAGTACTAATTGGTATACCGTTGTATTTGAAAATTTCGAATTATCCCTAGTTGAACTTTTGAATTTTTGATATATCGCGTATGACACTTTAAACTATCAAAATCACAAATAGTCATACATCTTTACAAAGTTCATTATTTCTACTTTCTAAATTTGAAAAAATAATAAAATTCCATTAATTTTTAACGAAATTAGAGCACTTTTAGTGAAACCCTAAAATTTGAGAACAAGTTGCCATATTTTTTAAACAATTGAAAGTATGAAAATTTTTGTTTTACGAAAGTTTCTTATTTTTTTATGATCTTTACAAATATGTACTTTTTGATATACCATTCCATTTGATTTAAGTGAGAAATGGGCATGTACCCCTCAAACTACCCCCCAAGGAGCGGTTTTAGGGGGTTGAAAATATTTTCTTGAAATTCTTTAGGGTCAATATATATAGTAAATTTTTTATCTTAAAACTCTATCTTCAATAGTTTGGGCGTAAAACAATGCCGGACACACTATTGGAGGACCCTGTATAGTAGATGGCGCCTGTCAAAATAATCGTAGCAGACTTTTTTTATTGGATCATGATTCTAACGCACGTATGGCGTAGTTACTGATTCAAATAACATAACCTTACACACGTATCGCTACATACTTATATTGTTTTTATATTACAGCATTCATGCTTTGCTACACTCAAGATGACGCTAACGCTGAAGGTACTGTATTGATTTGTCTTACCCGATTGTATTTTTTTAATTTCAGCGTAATTCAAAACCGTACATAACAAACACGATTTAATTTAAAAATCGATATATTTTTGAATGTACGGTTTTGAATAACGCTGAAGCGCACTGTATTTACTTGCTTTTTTTTTAAAGCCATGTTTTCGCCATCAGCTTGTATTTAGCTGTGATAATTTTAAGTCATAATCGCAGCGCTCGATGTTAAATTGTTTTTTGTCTCTGTGAAATTTGAATTGGTTTAGTTTTTTTAAATTTTTCTTTGATTGGCAACATTAGTCGAGTGAAATAAATTTAAGTGCAAGTAATACCAGTGTGCGCAGTTTTTTTAAATTTTTTAACACATTAAGCGCCATATGTTTTTTCAGTCTCTTAATAAGTTTTGTTAATTTTTAATGCCCCCTTGTTAAATATCTTAGGCGCTTAAAGTGTTATTGCGTGTGTTTGTGAAACATTGTTGATAGTACAGGTGAAATATTATTCCGCGTTGAGCTACCGTATGTGGAAGAAATCACGTTAATATATCTGGAGAATAGCGATAATTTCGATGATTGTAAGTGAGCCCTCGGGGACGATGTCGTGAGCATGGAGTGATGCCTCGCTTGCGCCGGAGATACGCGCCGGAATACTCCGGTTTGCATGATGCCGTCTCTAGTTGACTTTTGCAAAACGCACTATACCCTTAATTGTTTTATACACACACACACATAGGGTAGCCCTTAACTCTTTGAGGCACGGAATTTTAGCAAATAAAAAAACCCATGTTGCACAGAAATTTTTTTTTTCTAATTTTTTAACAAATTTAGTTTATTTTAATTAGTAAAAATACAATAAACAAAAAGTCATTAAGCCACTTTCAACGGCTGGCGAGCCTGTATTGACAAGTTTAACGGTTAATCAATCAAGCAAATACCAGTGAGACACCTGACGTGAAATTATTAACTAGTTTCAAATCGATTTTAACCCGTTTCATGCCAAATGGCATACTTAAATTTTTTTACTGTTTTCAATCGTTTGCTTTTATTAGATCCGCCATCTTGGATTTTGCAAATCCGACTTTAAATTCATAATCAGCAACCCCGAAAATCCTTATATACCAAATTTGGTTCAAATCGGTTGACTTTGTAAAAAAATCGTCATTTTTTGCGTGGTTATAGCCGCCATTTTAAATCCGCCATATCGCATTTTGTAAATCTGACTTGAGATTTGTGACCAGCGACTCCGAAAATCCCTATATACAAAATTTAGCGTAAATCGGTTAAAATCTGGAAAATTCGTCCGCCATACTGAATCCGCCATCTTGGATTTTGCAAATAGCGACCCCGAAAACCCTTATATACCAAATTTGGTCCAAATCGGTTAACTTTGTAAAAATCGTCATTTTTTGCGTGGTTATGGCCGCCATATTGAATTCGAAAATAAGTAAATTAAGGGCCGCCCTAATATACACAAAACCGCACAATATTTACACACAATCGTTTCATTTTATTATTCGTAATAAATGATGTGACACATTAAATATTTTAAATTTAAAAAAAACACAAATAAATGCGATTTGCAAAAGTTAGCGTTCCAAGTTTTGCCGCCCAGTATAACAAATCGTGAACCATAGATAGAATCCCCAGCACGTCAGTTTACATTTCGTCAGTTCGTAGAATACTTTTTATATATAGATAGTCGGGAATGCGCATGGTTTTCTTATTCACAGGATTGCCAATAATTATCCTTCAAAACTACACCTTTTTTAATTAATTACAATTACACTAAACCAGTAATTTAAATTATTGGTATGTGTTATATATGCTAGCGATTTTTTTAATTGTTAAAATCAGTTAACTGTCACATAACCTAACATTCGATGTTTTAGTCAACAATTAAATCAGTGGGTGGACCATTTTAACCTTTAATGGAGAATAACTCGACCGGTAAATGATATAATAAATCAAAATCATTAATTGGAGGGGGACATAGACGTACTTGCATGAAATTTTTTTAGGTGGTATTTTCAAGGTGGTATGAAGGTCAAAATCATTTTTTTAAATAGGAACCTATAGTTTTTATCAAGTAATTTTATTTAACGTGAATAGACACGAATCTTTCATTGAAAACTTTTTTTTAACAACTTAACCTTTCCAAGATATCTAACAAAATAATTCGAGATTTTGAACTTTCAATATTTTTTTACTCAGGGACCATCAACTTTAGAGAAAAAGTACAAGAAACAAAAAATGTTTATTTTGATCTAATAAAACTAAATAATTATTTTAAAAATTTTAAAACTCCTTTAATTTATTTTATTTAAGCAAAAAAAAAAAGTTAAAAAAATTTTAGAATAAGTTTTAAAATTTTCAAAATAATTCTTCAAGTTTTATTAGACCAAAATAATTTTTTTTGTATTATATGCTTTTTCTCTAAACCTGATGGTTTCTGAGTAAAAAAATATTGAATGTTCAAAATCTCGAATTATTTTGTTAGATATCTTGGAAAGGTTAAGTTGTTAAAAAAAAAGTTGTCAATGAATGATTCGTGTCTTTTTATGTTAAATAAAATTACTTGATAAAAACTATAGGTTCCTATTTAAAAAAAAATGATGTTGACCTTCATACCACCTTGAAAACACCACCTAAAAAAATTTCATCCAAGTACGTCTATGTCCCCCTCCAAACCATACAACTTTTATCTGAAAACTTTTTTTATTATTTCACTTACCGGTCGAGTTATTCTCCATTAAATGTTAAAATGGTCCACCCGGTATATGTTCAACAATTAGGGTATTTCATATTTTTTTTTAAAGAAAATAAGTAATAATTCTTCAAAACAATTTCCCATTTTAATTAAACTTGTATTGATAACTGACGCGTGTTGTAAATAGCAATTTATTATTGATTAACATTTAATATTTTTATTTATAATAATAATTATTATTACTATTGTCAGCAATAGTAATAAATTATAATATTGTAAATAGTTGCCAGATATATTTGTTCTATTTTACCGACATAGCAAAACCCTGTAGTTCATGCTAAATTCCGCTAGATGCCATGACTTTCGGTGAACAACTACCTTAATTCAAACAGTTAACTGTCACCTAACCTAACATTCGATGTTTTAGTCAACAATTAAATCAGTTTAAATTAATATGTTTAACATTTCGAATATTAAAATTTTTAATTAAAACACGTTTTTCAAAATAACTGACTCAATAGGAATAGTTCCTTTTTTCACCACACTTTTTATTCATTTTGTAAATATGTATTATAATTATTATAAATTACAGAAAAGGGATCGATTTAAAATAAATAAAAAACACTCCTTTCTTTCCGTTATCCTGTAAATTAACTTCTTAAAAATTGGCAATCCTTGTCGTGTCTCCGTACCTACAATAGCGATATTTAATTCTGTCAATTAATTGTGCCACGCCATTTTTAACACCATCATCGCATTGTGTTGTTCTAACTACTAATCATTCATGTACACCCATTTTAAATAAAAATAACAATAGGAGATTTTATTTTTTATGTCAGTTTTGAATTATAGATTCAGATTGTATCGAATATCTATTTTATTTGCAAGATCTCACTTACTTCCGACCTTGTTTTAAAATATGCACAGTTATATTTCAATGTACCCGGATCTCTAGTTGTCATTTTTAATAAGCATGAATATATATATATGCTCGTTTTATCTTAATTTTCGATGATGTTATTCGAAATGACAGTTAAAATGAATTCTAACCTAACTTTTCGTCATCTGTAATTAAGACCGTTCGAGCTTGTATATTCATATTTACTTAAAATGACAATGATATATTTAATTTATTTGTTAATCAGTTTATAAATATATATATATATTATTAACAAAATATTTATATCGGATAACAACCAAATTTTTATTGTTGAAATTTACGTACATTCCGTTATTTTTTTTTTCATTGTTGAATTTAAATTTACAATGAATCATCCATTGTCATTTTTAATAAATATGAGTGTACTTAATTGCCAATAGTGTATTGATATTATATGTATTTTGTTGCGGTCAGATATCATCGAACCATATTATATTATTTTTTTTTGTATTTTTTACATTGCTGCTTAGAACTGTAAAAACAATCTCTAGAATTTTATAAATGTTTAAATTTTCAATTAGATGACGCTTATTTTTCAATATCAATGCTAAATTTAGTTTAAAAAAAATAAATCGATAAATAAAATATGACAATGGAGTAAAATAGCTATTTTGCACGGTAGAAATATATTAAATCAATCGATAATAATGGATCAATTAAAACAATTATATAATTTGGTTGCAATCAGATTATTTTACACAGGCGCTGCTACAGATAAATAAATATATAAAATAATCAATTATTTATCTGAAGTTGCCGTTTATTGTTGTAAAAACGGTAACATTTTTTAGTTCTTACTGGTTTTTAACATGCAGGTAATGAAGAAGCTGTATTATCGTATGAACCAGTTCAACAATTACAAATACAATATACAAGACCTGTCATCATTCTCGGTCCACTTAAAGATCGTATCAATGATGATCTTATTTCCGAGTTCCCAGATAAATTTGGATCGTGCGTACCTCGTAAGTATTATTTATCATTACAGAAATCTGTATTACCTAACCTCTTATTTTTCTTTATGAGTTTTATGTTTGACAGCTCTTACTGTCATTACAGAAATCTGTATTACCTAACCTCTTATTTTTCTCTATGAGTTTGACAGCTCATACTTTAGACAAGGAAAAATAATGGACTAATAACACAATACCTAACGTTGTTACTATTTCGCACCACAAAAAATCGCTTCACGAATCATTGGCGTATCATTCAGATTTTAAAATAAATATCAATTGTTCTGAATTATAAATGAAATTAATAATAAATGTTTTATATTGTCTTTAAAGTTATTTAAGTGATAATTGATTAACAAAGAAACGTCTATTTGGAACTATCATCTCTCATAACATACCAAATTCAATTGTAATTTAAAGTATATTTGTATATTATAAATTTTCAACTGACGCCTCTGGGATATATCTATGGAAATAACAAATCTGACAATCAAATTAAGATGGCCGCCGTCAAGGCCGCCGTAAAATTTTGGTAACACTTTTATATACGGACTAGCATTGGTTGTTATGTATCCATAGTCTTTCCTTATCTAAGGATATTTGTACACACGTGATCAACTGTCATTACAGAAATCTGTATTACCTAACCTCTTCTTTTTGCTTCCTCGCAATATCGAAAATACAAGAAGCTTTGTTATCGTTTTAAAACGAGAAAAAAATTGTTCTCCGATTTTAAAAATTTTATCGGATCTATCCGTTTCAGGTCAAGACAAACACTTTTTGTTCCGTGTCTGTCTGTCTGTCCCCCAATCTTGTCACACGCATAACTCATGAACCACTGAACCGATATTAATGAAACTTGGTTAGTTGGTTGGGTCTGGTTTGAGGACGGTCCCATTTTAAAAGTATTAAAATCGTGTGTAAGGGGGAGGGGTGACATCCCAAAATATTTATTTTTTGATTTGAAGATATCTCGAGAAAGACACATGTTACGAGAAAATTTTATAGAACCTTTTTTGTAGAGCATTCAATTCTCTATAATATAAGTCACCTACTTTTGTTGTAAAATATTCCCTTACAAAGATCTATCTCAATTTGCTTTAAGAAAAACGTCATTTGTTTTTTAAAATTGGTTTTACTTTCACATATTAAATGTCATTTTGACGTTTTAAATGTCATTTTGTCGTTTTAAATTTCATTTTGACGTTTTAAATGTCATTTTGACGTTTTAAATGTCATTTTGTTGTTTTAAATTTCATTTTGACGTTTTAAATGTCATTTTGACGTTTTAAATGTCATTTTATCGTTTTAAATTTCATTTTGACGTTTTAAATGTCATTTTGACGTTTTAAATGTCATTTTGACGTTTTAAATGTCATTTTGACGTTTTAATGACATTTTGACGTTTTAAATGTCATTTTGACATTTATTTAGCAGAAAAATAATAATTTTGATTGACATTGTCAAAAAATTAAAAATATACGACATAATAACGAGGTGCGTATCAAGAAAAATGTCAAATTAATATTTTTTATTAAAATTGTATGAAAATTAAATGGGATGAATTTAGCACGAGGAAGTACTGTGCATTTACTTGACAGATATTTTTATAAGTTTTATGTTTGACAGCTCTTACCTAACCTAACTTCCACATTAAATATATATTTATAACCGTTTTCAGATACCACGAGAGCTAAACGTGAATACGAAGTGGACGGACGTGATTATCACTTCGTAGCATCACGTGAACAGATGGAACGTGACATTCAGAACCATCTGTTCATCGAGGCAGGTCAATACAATGATAATTTGTACGGCACGTCGGTCGCTTCAGTTCGTGAAGTCGCCGAGAAAGGAAAGCATTGTATTCTTGATGTTAGCGGGAACGCTATAAAGAGACTGCAGGTAGCGCAGTTACATCCAGTCGCTATTTTTGTTAAGCCAAAATCTGTGGAATCTATACTGTAAGTTAATTTATTATTTACAAGTTGTCCTGTCTTAACTATGAATATTGAATTGGAATTGGTATAATCTATACCTATAAAAATGAATCCCTATTTCCCTTGGTAACGCCATCACGCGTGAACGGCTTACATACAAACGGTATATACAAACCAAAACTGTAATATGGTTTGTGTCTAAGATAGCGCGTATACAAACCACCATTAATGGTTTGTATCATTGGTTTTCTCTGTTTTTCTAATTTTTCTAAATTTCCGCGCAATTTTTTTAATTTTTTCTTTCGTAAGAACCTTCTCCTGACAATAACAAACACAACACAAAAAAAATTGAAATCGGTCCAGCCGTTCACGCGTGATGTCGTGACCAAGGGAAATAGGGATTCATTTTTATATATACAGGGTCCTCCAATAGTGTGTCCGGCATTGTTTTACGCCCAAACTATTGAAGATAGAGAGTTGGGATAAAAAATTTATTATATATATTGACCCTAAAGAATTTCAGGAAAATATTGTCAACCCCCTAAAACCGCTCCTTGGGGGGTAGTTTGAGGGGTACATACCCGTTTCTCAGTTAAATCAAATGGAATGGTATATCAAAAAGTACATATTTGTAAAGATCATAAAAAAATAAGAAACTTTCGTAAAACAAAAATTTTCATACTTTCAATTGTTTAAAAAATATGGCGACTTGTTCTCAAATTTTAGGGTTTCACTAAAAGTGCTCTAATTTTGTTAAAAATAAATGGAATTTTATTATTTTTTCAAATTTAGAAAGTAGAAATAATGAACTTTGTAAATATATATGACTATTTGTGATTTTGATAGTTTAAAGTGTCATACGCGATATATCAAAAATTCAAAAGTTCAATTAGGGATAATTCGAAATTTTCAAATACAACGGTATATCAATTAGTACTTTTTCTTAACAAGGATATGTAAATAAACAACTTTTGTTAAGAAAATTTAAATTTTAAAATTATAATTTTAAAATTGAAAACTGAAAATTAAAATTTTTAATTTTAATTTTTTTTTATCAAAAACTGTTTATTTACATATCTTCTTTAAGAAAAAGTACTAATTGATATACCATTGTATTTAAAAATTTTAAATTATCCCTAATTGAACTTTTCAATTTTTGATATGTCGAATATGACACTTTAAACTATTAAAATCTCAAATAATCATACATCTTTACAAAGTTCATTGTTTCTACTTTCTAAATTTAAAATAATAATAAAATTCCATAAATATTTAACGAAATTTGAGCACTTTGAGTAAATCTCTAAAATTTGATAACAAGTCGCCATATTTTTTAAACAATTGAAAGTATGAAAATTTTTGTTTTACGAAAGTTTCTTATTTTTTCATTATCTTTACAAATATGTACTTTTTGATATACCATTCCATTTGATTTTACTGAGAAACGGGCATGTACCCCTCAAACTACCCCCCAAGGAGCGGTTTTAGGGGGTTGATAATATTTTCCTGAAATTCTTTAGGGTCGATATATACAGTCAAATTTTTATCCTAACTCTCTATCTTCAATAGTTTGGGCGTAAAACAATGCCGGACGCACTATTGGAGGACCCTGTATAGATAAAGGCTATAGGGGGATAAGAATGGGTAAAGTGCCCCCGCGCCAATTATGGCTGTTATATTTTTTTATAGTAACTACTAACACAGGTAACAATTTGACCAAATTTTAACCCTCAAAAATTTACCCCCAAGGGGTGAGAATTAATTTTGAAAATTTCGTAAAAAATTAATAACTTTTGAAAGAGTCAACCGATTTGAATAAAATTTTAATATGTCATATATGTCACTAAGATGCTTTATAGAAAAAATCGGTAAACCTGAAAACTTAACATAACCTCAAAAAAAAGTGTTTTATATTTTTCAAAAAATTTTTTTGCTCACTTTCAATTTTGGCACAATCACCAAAATATTTGTGTGACTTTCTAGCATAGTTTTTTATAATATATGTTTTTTTCAGATTTTGTTTCCAGCTGCGTGACACCTAAAAAAAATTTTATATTTTTCTAAAAATTTTTTCACTCACTTTCAATTTTGGTACAGTCACCAAAATTTTTTTGTGGTTTTCTGGCATAGTTTTTTATAATATAGATTTTTTTCAGATTTTTTTTCCAAGTGCGGGACACAAAAATTTTTCAAAAAATTTTTCAAAATTTTTTTTCGCTCACTTTTAATTTTGGTACAATCACCAAATTTTTTCAGTAATTGTCTGGCCTAGGTATTTATAATATATGTTTTTTTACTTTTTTATTCCAGCTGCGTGATACCTAAAAAAAATAAAAAGTATTTTTTGAAATTTTTTTTGAGGTTATGTCTGCCGTACAATCACAAAAAATATTTTGTATCTTTCTATCATAATTTTTTTATAATATTTTATATATTTTTTAGATTTTTTTCCAGTTGCGGGACACAAAAAAATTTTTTTTTTTTAAATATTTTTTTCGCTCACTTCAATTTTGGTAGTCATCAAAAAAAATTTGTGACTTCCAGGCATAGCTTTCTATAATATATATTTTTTCGGATTTTTTTTCCAGCTGCGTGACAAAAAAAAGTTTTTATTTTTTATTTTTTTTTTATTGCTGGTTATGTTTGTATTATTTATTACTCATATATGTAGATGTTTTATTCGTAAAAAACTAAAAGCAAAAATATACGTATGTATGAGTATGTACAAAGTAAACTAAACAAAATTGTAGTTAATCAATACATACAATATAAAGAAACGGTTATGATATTAAATACACATAACAAATTGAAAAAAAATGAGAACTAAATAAAGAATGAAAATAAAAAAGTTATATTCCCTCTCGTAATTATTACATGTACCTATTATACATTTCTTGTATAAAAAATCTTTTAATCTATTTTTGAAAGATTTTATATCGTCAATATTCTTCAGGTAGTCTGTCTGGCAGTGAAATGTAATATTTACTACCTTTTCATAAAGGGCTATTGCTATATCTAGTTGTCCTACAAAAAATCAATGTATGTATATGTTATTATCCTGTCTTATATTAATATATTTATAATTGTGGTTACCTTAATGTAACTCTAAGTTGCTTAAGATCTGCTTTATGACATATATTATACAAGTGTCCATTATGTCTCTAAAATAATTTTTTTAGAGGGGACCACATTTATGCAATTTTATAGCTCTTGTTAAATTAAAAAGTTTTCGTACTGTTCACAAGCTACTATTCCAAGCAGCTTACGAACTATTCACAATTTTACTTTTTAAAGTAACACGCAGCTGAAAAAAAATCTAGAAAAATACGTCAGAAAGTCACTATAAAAATTTGGTGCCTGTACCAACATTGAAAGTGAGCGAAAAAACATTTTGAAAAAATAAAATATTTTTTGGTGTCACGTAGCAGGAAAAAATCCGAAAAAAATATTTATTATAAAAAAATATGTTAGAAAGTCCGAAAACAATATACAAACATAAACTGCAATAAAAAATAAAAAACTTTTTTTTTGTCACGCAGCTGGAAAAAAAATCCGAAAAAAACTTTTTTATTTTCATTCTTTATTTAGTTCTCATTTTTTTTCAATTTGTTATGTGTATTTAATATCATAACCGTTTCTTTATATTGTATGTATTGATTAACTACAATTTTGTTTAGTTTACTTTGTACATACTCATACATACGTATATTTTTGCTTTTAGTTTTTTACGAATAAAACATCTACATATATGAGTAATAAATAATACAAACATAACCAGCAATAAAAAATAAATAAAAAATAAAAACTTTTTTTTGTCACGCAGCTGGAAAAAAAATCCGAAAAATATATATTATAGAAAGCTATGCCTGGAAGTCACAAAATTTTTTTGATGACTACCAAAATTGAAGTGAGCGAAAAAAATATTTAAAAAAAAAAATTTTTTTTGTGTCCCGCAACTGGAAAAAAATCTAAAAAATATATAAAATATTATAAAAAAATTATGATAGAAAGATACAAAATATTTTTTGTGATTGTACGGCAAACATAACCTCAAAAAAAATTTCAAAAAAGACTTTTTATTTTTTTTAGGTATCACGCAGCTGGAATAAAAAAGTAAAAAAAACATATATTATAAATACCTAGGCCAGACAATTACTGAAAAAATTTGGTGATTGTACCAAAATTAAAAGTGAGCGAAAAAAAATTTTGAAAAATTTTTTGAAAAATTTTTGTGTCCCGCACTTGGAAAAAAAATCTGAAAAAAATCTATATTATAAAAAACTATGCCAGAAAACCAAAAAAAAATTTTGGTGACTGTACCAAAATTGAAAGTGAGTGAAAAAAATTTTAGAAAAATATAAAATTTTTTTTAGGTGTCACGCAGCTGGAAACAAAATCTGAAAAAAACATATATTATAAAAAACTATGCTAGAAAGTCACACAAATATTTTGGTGATTGTGCCAAAATTGAAAGTGAGCAAAAAAAATTTTTGAAAAATATAAAACACTTTTTTTTGAGGTTATGTTAAGTTTTCAGGTTTACCGATTTTTTCTATAAAGCACCTTAGTGACATATATGACATATTAAAATTTTATTCAAATCGGTTGACTCTTTCAAAAGTTATTAATTTTTTACGAAATTTTCAAAATTAATTCTCACCCCTTGGGGGTAAATTTTTGAGGGTTAAAATTTGGTCAAATTGTTACCTGTGTTAGTAGTTACTATAAAAAAATATAACAGCCATAATTGGCGCGGGGGCACTTTACCCATTCTTATCCCCCTATAGCCTTTAATTTACTTGTTATTTAATGATGTATTTATTTTTTCAGTGAAATGAATAAACGAATGACAGAGGAACAAGCAAAGAAAACTTACGAACGTGCAATAAAAATGGAACAAGAATTTGCTGAATACTTTTCAGGTATTTATAAAAACAATTATAATTAAACATACACTCGCCGCTCTGTATTACGACCTTCCATACATCGTCCGCCCTATACAACGCCGGGCGAATCGCTCTGTATATCGACGATTTTCCTAACGCATAATTTAATGCACGGGAGGCGGGCGAGGGCGACGTGTCGTTATACAGAGCGGTTGAAAAATCAATGCCGTCGTTGTATAGAGCGCTGAGTGTATTTTCAAATTTTTAGATTAAGTGAAGTACATTTTTCTTCCGTTTACAATATCTATGATACAATTACTAAAGATATGATATGACTTTTCCCGAGTTTAATTTTTTTACTTGAAAAACAAGAAGTCCTCATATTCATATAAAATATAAATTAATACTTATAATAATAACATTAAAACTCACCTAATTAACCCCAAAGATAAAATAGAATTAAATAAAAAATCCAGTATTTATAAAATCAATTGTAAAAATTGCCTTAAAACTTACATAGGACAAACTAAGAGAAGAGCACATGGCTGGATAAATCTAGCGTAGCTCATCATATGACTACATTAAATCATACTACAGACATTAATAATTTAAAACTAATTAAAACGTGTAATAATAATAATCAATTAGACGCAGTAGAAAGCTTAGAAAACTTGAGACAAGAATAAGATTTTTAATGGAGGTACTGGACCTATCCCAGCTTTAATCCTTCTTGATTGGTCTGAATCATGATAAGCCCTTTTAGTATATGTATATATAGGTTCTGACCAAGACTGTATCAGTCTGGAATCATTAGGCTCCTGATGAGGACTTCTTGTGAAGTCGAAACACGTGTCGAATGAGGTTTTATCAACGTCTTATTATTGTAAATGTTTAGCTGTCGTACAAGGAGATACACCCGAGCAAATCTACAGTAAAGTGAAAGAAGTGATTACGGAACAATCAGGTCCGAACATCTGGGTACCAACAAAAGAGCAGCTGTGACATCAACAGCCGGCTTGGACACTGCCCAATCGTGCTCTCTCCCTGACGGCCTAGTGTCAGTCGCCAAAACGAGATATCACCGCAACAACACACACTACACGATAAACGAAACGGTGCCAAACGGAAACTAAACACGAAGCGATTGTTCTGATACACACACTAGCTTTGAGCGCGCTGCTTGCCGCTACCGATGAATCTCGTATTTGATTTGTTCGTTCATTGTATAGCCGGTTCGCGGATGTTTGATTTTATGTTTGTAGACGTAACGATCCCATATATTATATTCTTTATACAATTGAAGCTCTGTTTATTATTGGTTTTATGTTGTAATAGTTAAAATGCGTCGTGTTTATCAAGTTCGTTAACCAGACACGCCTAATAGACTAACATATAAAGTATAATTGATTGCGTTAATCAGTGGAGAGAATTTTGGGCTGAACGGAGAAAGCAGTTAATTATACTTGAATGGTTTTTTAACTCAAATAGTAAAAATGTTTTTAGGCTGAGTTTTTTGTAATATATTGTTGGACAGTTATGTAAATTAATTTTATTTTGAGTATTTTATCAAAATCTTAGTGGCTGAGATACAATAGCTTTCAGAGTAGTTAATTTTCTCAATCGATTTTAATAAATGAAACTTGTGTATGTACTTAAATTATGTATTGACATTTTACCTGCCAATAAGTTAAGTAAATTGTAAATAATAAAACATGATAATTATAATGTTATATGTTCTATATGATGAGATTTAAATATACTACATACATCATAATACAAATATCACCTTGTTTTATTTATTATAACCTGCAATATTAGTTAGGTTAGGTGCTATCACCCATAGAGGACGAGAAAGGTAGGTAAAGCAGATTTCTGTTATAGTCGATAAAACAGATATCTTGTACAAATGTCATTTATACCTGCCAATAAGTAAATTGTAAATAATAAAACATGATAATTACAATGTTATATGTTCTATATGATGAGATTTAAATATACTACATACATCATAATACAAATATCCCCGTGTTTTATTTATTATTCAACACCAAGTCATAATATATATAATAATGATTTGTATGAAAGTAAGGTTAGGTTTGCTACTGTCACCCATAGAGGAGAAGAAAAAGATGAAAGGTAGGTACGAAGATTTCTGTTACAGTCGATAATACAGGTCACTTGTACAAATGTCATTTATACACATTTTTTAATCTAATTTAATTTTCAGGATAATATAAAGTAACCTATGTTATTCCTCAGGATGTAAGCTATTATATCTCCCTGTGAAAAAGTGACGGACAAGCTTTCACATTTATTATATTACTAGTAGTTATCCGCGCAACTTCGGTCACGTCATAATTATAGATCATGAATACTGTTTGCATTGAATTTAGGTTAGGTAAGAATTGTCACTTACAGAGAAGAAGAAAAATAAGAAAGTTAGGTATAGCAGATTTCTGTTATAGTCGATAAAGCAGCACTTTCTATGGTATGTATTATTTCCATATACTAGGTAAGTATTATCATTGAGTAAAGAATAACAAGAGAATCAACGTAATGCATTTTGTTGAAGCGAGGACGCGGTTCCAGACACCAGGTGGCAGCACTAAAGCCATCTAGCGGCCGGAACCTGAAGTACTCACTTAGCCGGGATACAAAATTATGTGTCCCGCACCCCGCACTTGACAACTGTCATTGCATAAGCCCCGCCCTTACCCAAACCAACATTATAATTTATTGTTATTTTCTACTCGTTCGACGCACGGTTTTTGTACTATTTCACACGTTGTGATTTGTACTAAAATTTTATTTTTTAATAAGTAAATGGTTGATACACGCATATTAATTAATTATCTAAAATATAAGAAATAATTCGACGATCGTGGAAACTTTTAAAAGTTACATACATATACAATATACATTATTAGGGCAATAATTACAATTTATTATGGGTACCTACATATAAACAACAAAATCCAATGATATAATACTAATAATAATCTTTAGGTTTTTTTAACAGCTGATCAAAACAAAAAAGTTTTAACCAATAACAATATACCAACTTTATACCCGCGGGGTATATTTTTAATTAAATGTATACAGGGTGTCCCATTTTAATCTATCACCCCCCTAATTTTTTTATCTATTAATGAAATCAAAAAATTCTTCAAATAAAAGATGTTTGGTTTGGAGGGGGACCTAAAATGGCATTATTAATTTTTGATTTTTTGGACGTCTTCATGGTCAAATAGGCCCAACTTTTTTTTTCAAATGGAAACCTATATTTTTTATTACGGTATCTTATTGTTTGGAAAAAAACAAGTAGCTTTTGTTTCAAAAAAATTTTGTATGACTTCATTTTTTAAATATTAAACAAAATAATTTTAGATTTTAGATATTTACTAATTTTTTACTCGAAACCCATTAACTTTAGAGGAAAAATGTAAAAAAACAAAAAATATTTATTTTAATCTGATATTACTAGGAAAATTATATCAGGATTTTTTGTTAACTTTTGCTCTTCAAAATATTAAAGCAAATAAAACATAAAATAAAAAACTCTTAAATAATAAAATGGGAAACCCTGTATACATTTAATTAAAAATATACCCCGCGGGCAGGCCCGAATTTACCATGCAGGCAATGTAGGCACGTGCCTATAGCGGCAAAAATTTAGGGGCGGCAGATTTGAGCGTTTTGGTAAATTTTGTATGAAATAACCTAAAAAAAAATATTTGACAACGAAAAAAAAAACTCATTAATATGAAAAATATTCACTTTTTTGAATTTTATTCAATGAAAAGGGCGGCAATTTTCGCAACTGCCTACGGGCGGCGAATTTGTAAATCCGGCCCTGCCCGCGGGTATAAAGTTGGTATATTGTTATTGGTTAAAACTTTTTTAGGGTTCCGTAGAAAACTAGGAACCCTTATAGTTTCTCCATGTCCGTCCGTCCGTCTTCAAAAATTTTGAGATAATAAGATGAAATTTGGTATACAGTCGTAGATTAATGACCCAAAAATAGAAATGATAAGATTTTTGAAAACAAAAAATTTTTTGACCCCCCTTTCATAAAATGAAAAGTGTTTTAAAAAAAAAATTTCACGTACCCCGTTGAGCGAGGTGTCGTTAGAAAGGTCTCCTAAAATGCAACAAAAAATGTAACAGAACCTTTTGATTTTAACCCTTCAATCACGATGTATTTTCCCTCCAAAGTCGTTAGAAAAGCGCCCCCCCCCCCCTCTATTTTCTAAACTATCAATTCGAAAAATCTGAAAAAATTCAAGAATGTAGATTTTAATTAGTACTTTTACTGAAAATTATAACGAACATTGTCAAATATATTTTGGGGCCCCCTTTCATAGACTGAAAAGTGAACTCACATTTTTTCCCCACTTACCCCATTGAGTGGGATGTCATTTGATAGGTCTCCTAAAATGCAATGAAAAATGTCAAATAACTTTTTGATTTTAACCCTTCAGTCACGATATATTTGCTTTTTAATGTCGTTGTCAGAGCGTCCCCCCCCTCTATTTTCTAAACTATTGATTCAAAAAATCTGAAAAAAATTCAGAATGTAGCTTTTAATTAGTACTTTCACTGAAAATTATAACGAACATTGTCAAAAATATTTTGGGCCCCCCTTTCATAGACTGAAAAGTGAAAAAATTTTGTTTTCATTTACCCCATTGAGTGGGGTGTCATTTGATAGGTCTCCTAAAATCTTATAATAAAAGTCCAATGACTTTATGATTTTAACCCTTCAGTCTCGAAAATTTTGAAATAACTCTTTTTTATAAATCGTAGTGAGAATGACTACGGAACCCTATCATGTGCGTGCCCAACATGCACTTGCCTGTTTTATTTTAATACAATGATATTACAAATTAAAAATTTCCGTACAAATTTTGGAAAATTTCCCGAAAATTTTTGTATAACTCAACTTTTTTGTGATATTTATTAAAAAAAAAAACATCTCGAATACACATTTTTAGCAAAAATTTCAATAAATTTACAAAAAAACTAAAAAAATTTGTAAAATTTCAGGAAAATTCTCGAAAAATCCTTATTTTGATAACGTATTCTAAATCAGCGGCCTCCAAAACCCCATCTAAAATTTTCTTGTCGAAAATCAGAATTAATGTAGGTATATGAAATCGGTAAATTATACAAATTTCCATTTGAATAATTTATTTCTGATTTCAAATAGTGTGATATAACGAACGAAAAAAAACATCAAAATCGGTGATAATATCGACTAATAGCAACATACATACATAATGTATATTTTAAATAAACGTACAATCTCAAAATATTTCATCGTTTAGTATTTGCGAAAAAAATATAATATACAGACTGTTCCAGAACATGATTTCACTTATTAAAAAAATTCGCTGACTTAATAATCTGTAAATCAAAATTTATTTAAAGCTGTTGTTTGCAAGATATTAGTTAACAAACAATAATTTAAATTATAATAATCAGTAATGAAAGTAAAAAAAAAAACATTAATAACTTAAAAATTAGAATTTTGCAATAAAAGGTAGTAGTGAAAGCTGGCCCGGATTTACCATGCAGGCAATGTAGGCAGCTGCCTATAGCGGCAAATTTTTAGGGGCGGCAAATTTTGGTATGGAAAAAAAAGTCAGAAATTGTACCTGGGAGAGCTGAAAAAAAGAAAACAAAAAAAAGCTCTTCAGGATTAGTACTAACATTTTTTACTAAAAAGGCTAAAAAAATAAGGTCTTCAGATTTTGATTGGTAAAATTCCTAAAAAAAATTCACTTTTCAATCGAAAAGGGCGGCAAATTTTTAAATCCGGCCCTGAGTGAAAGATACACAATATGGCAGTGGTCCCCAACCCTATGCCCGCGGGCACCATTGTGCCCGCCGACTGTTTTACGAGTACCCGCCGCTAATTGAACGATAAAAAAAATTAAGTTTTCAAATTTTCAATAACTTGTTATGTAACTTATTTTTTATTTTTAGTAATTAATTAGAAAAATATAAGCGTATTTATTTGAAAAAAATATTTGTTTATAAATATATTATATCATTTTATATTCATTCTCTCAAAAACGTATACCGTACAGTACAGCCAGAAAATATGTAACCTTAATCTTTTTCTGGCTGTACGCAATTACAAAAATCACTTACTCTAAAGATAAATAAAAAATATTTTGTTGATGCAGATTTGTTAATAAAAAACATTTGTGCATACATCAAATATTGCTTAAATTCGTTCAACAATATATAAACAATGCTCAAAGTTTTAAGAATAGCATTTTTTACCAGTCACGATTTACGTAGGAACTAAGAAATATATGAAAAAATGCCTTTTGTAGATTACAAAATTTTCCATAAAAAAGTCAGCAAGACAAATGTCTCACTTTTTTAATTTAGGCGATTGTTTAGTTATCGCGATTTTGATTCAGGCACCTTGAAAAAATAAATGGTGCCCGCCTCCCGACCGGTATTCTAGAATGTGCTCTTAGGTACAAAAAGGTTGGGGACCACTGCAATATGGTAACACAATTTTTATTCAAATGATATTGTAGTTGAAAATTTATTAATAGATAGTGATTTAAACTCATAATAAACCTGTCCATCTAACTGCTTTAAATACCTAAGTTTCATATTTCTTCATAATATCTAGTGTATCTTTTTTATTCTTGGGGGGGGGGGTTATGACCCCGTGACCCCCCCCCCTTGTATACGCCACTGACAATATACATAATTTTATCTGTGTGGGAATGAAAATACCTTAAAATTTAGATATTTATTTTATTAGGGCAATAATTACAATTTATTATAGGTACCTACATATAAACAACAAAATCCAATGATATAATACTAATAATAATCTTTAGGTTTTTTCACAGCTGATCAAAACAATAAAACAGGCAAGTGCATGTTGGGCACGCACATGATAGGGTTCCGTAGTCATTCTCACTACGATTTATAAAAAAGAGTTATTTCAAAATTTTCGAGACTGAAGGGTTAAAATCATAAAGTCATTGGACTTTTATTATAAGATTTTAGGAGACCTATCAAATGACACCCCACTCAATGGGGTAAATGAAAACAAAATTTTTTCACTTTTCAGTCTATGAAAGGGGGGCCCAAAATATTTTTGACAATGTTCGTTATAATTTTCAGTGAAAGTACTAATTAAAAGCTACATTCTGAATTTTTTTCAGATTTTTTGAATCAATAGTTTAGAAAATAGAGGGGGGGGGGCGCTCTGACAACGACATTAAAAAGCAAATATATCGTGACTGAAGGGTTAAAATCAAAAAGTTATTTGACATTTTTCATTGCATTTTAGGAGACCTATCAAATGACATCCCACTCAATGGGGTAAGTGGGGAAAAAAATGTGAGTTCACTTTTCAGTCTATGAAAGGGGGCCCCAAAATATTTTTGACAATGTTCGTTATAATTTTCAGTAAAAGTACTAATTAAAATCTACATTCTTGAATTTTTTCAGATTTTTCGAATTGATAGTTTAGAAAATAGAGGGGGGGGGGCGCTTTTCTAACGACTTTGGAGGGAAAATACATCGTGATTGAAGGGTTAAAATCAAAAGGTTCTGTTACATTTTTTGTTGCATTTTAGGAGACCTTTCTAACGACACCTCGCTCAACGGGGTACGTGAATTTTTTTTTTTTTAAAACACTTTTCATTTTATGAAAGGGGGGTCAAAAAATTGTTTGTTTTCAAAAATCTTATCATTTCTATTTTGGGTCATTAATCTACGATTGTATACCAAATTTCATCTTATTATCTCAAAATTTTTGAAGACGGACGGACGGACATGGAGAAACTATAAGGGTTCCTAGTTTTCTACGGAACCCTAAAAAAGAACCTTGAGGGTGAAAATATAAAATATATTTTATATAAAAATATGAAATATATTTTATATAAAAATATGAAATATATTTTATATAAAAATATGAAATATATTTTATATAAAAATATGAAATATATTTTATATAAAAATATGAAAGCATATTTTTTTGTCAAAATTGAATAATTATTTGCAAAACGGCAAACGTTTATTAATTTATAAGCGCGCTCGCAAGCGGATACGAAATTTCGGAGCAAAACGTGTAAAATCAAAATTAGTGCACGTAATGTGCTCTAAAATTTTCTACCCTTAAATAAAGGTATTTCGATCAATTTTGCAAAATTTTATCAATATTCAATAAAATCTAAATATGTACATATGTATGTATATTAATTTATAATTTTTTCCGTTAAAATAGCATCGTTGATTTATTAAACAATATTAAAAACTATTATTAATTAATGTAATCATTTTTGATACAACGAAGTTAAAAAAAAAAAAAACATTAAAATCAGTGCTGTTTCTGAGAGTAAAAACGTGCATTGAAAAAAAAATTCTGTATGACCCCCCCGAGAGGTTAAGCTGTATACGCCCCTGAATAATAATAATATGTACCTATAATAGGTAATTGTACGATCTAATTTTTAAAACAAAATTATTTTGTATAATATGTATGTATAATGACTTAATTTTTATTTAATATTAACTTCATATCTATACCTAATCAAATTAAAATCGTAAAAATTTCAAACTTAATTAACATACCAATTTTAAAACAAGATCATGAAATAATAAATGCAACAATATAATTGTATTTGCCGTTCATCATTATAAGAAAAGAGATAATACATAACGAATAGAATATGCCGTCGATGCCGTTTTTTGATTTAGTTTAGCGGCTTAACAAAAAACGACCTTGAGACACTAGTGTGTTTAAAACACTCATAAATTATTTCAGATAAGGCGGGGCTTAAATTTTAAGAATCTTCATTTAGCGGTGTTAAAAACCAAAAAAAAATTATGTAAGAATTAATCTTTTCTCCAATAGGTACCAGCACTTCCTGGTGTCCAAAAAGTGCATGGTTCATATACCTACTGCGTTTCAAGTCTCCCATATACGTTGTTTCTCTTGTTATTCTTTACTCAATGGTATTATTACATTATATACTGTATACCTGTGTAGATAAACAGGTAACATGAAACTAATTAAAAAAAGTATCTGTGTAGATAAATAGATACAAGTCTTGAGGCTTCCGCGGTGATCTTGATATGTATCTTAGTTTCTGGGTGTAAACAGCATCGATTTGGTCGTGTTATCGTCAGCCAACGTTTTGTCACACATTGCAGTAGACGTCAACAAGATGATATCCACTGCAATGTGTGACGAACATTGGCCGATAACACGACCAAATCGACGCAGTTTACACCCAGAACCCAAATTCTAGATAAATAGATATCAATTCAGCGAGTCGCAAATATGCCAGTAATATCTGTGTAGATAAACAGATAGACATTAAATTAAATCACGTCTAATTATTTTTATTTTTAACTAGTAAATAAAATCTTAAAAATCAGATTTGATTTATTCAGAATGGCTTCTGAAAAAAATATTGAAATTTTAAAAGTACATGTAAGGACATCTAGCGGGAAAAGCTTGAACTATCAAAACTTTGTTAGTTTCCTCTGTTTCTGTAAGATGGCGCCACATGTATTTTTTAAATATCAATTATTTTTCAGAGGCCATTCCGAATAAATCGACTATTTTTCGAGTTAGATCCGCTATCGTATGTATTAGGAATTATGGCATCCTTATTCCGAATATTCGCATAAAAAAATTATTCGAATTAATCTGTTTTTTATTAACTTTTGCCTTATAAATTTTGTTGATATTTTGAATCAGTGAATAAATTTTATTTAATATCGTTTATGATATCAGCGTATCCTTTAATATACAATGGCGTGTACAATACTTTTAAATTCAAAATGGGTGTATCAATTTTTGTACTGAAAAACATACCCTTATTGAATTTGAAAGTTATAGACACGCAATCGTATATAAAAGGACACGCTGATATCATAAATAATATTAGATTTTGAATTAATTTACTGGTTCAAATAATCAACAATTAATTTTAGACAAAAGTTAATAAAAACCCATGTTATTGATCCGAGCGCAACTTTTGATGGGCATATTGGGTATCAGGGTGTCCTAATACATAGGATAGCGTCTCTAACTCGACCAAAAATTTTGGACTCCAAAAAAAACTAAGGTGTACCCCTTGCTTCTTTTTTGGTCGAAAAAAACTTTTTTCGATTTTCAAATAATTAGAAACGTTATCGCATGTAAAAAGATACGCTGATTCGACTTTTCGTATCAGTTGTGAAATACATAGAATGGTTCAAAAGTTACAGCGATTTTACGACGAAAAACTGATAAAAAACGGTGATGACAGCCCATGAGGAACTTTCTATTAACATTTTTGGAATCAGGAAGTCCTAGTACATACGATAGCGGGCCTAACTCGACAAAACATATTTTGTACATGGTGGAGGCGCCGTCATGTTACGTCATCGACCAAAATTTTTTTTGGTCGAGTTAGGCCCGCTATCGTATGTAAATCACCATGCTGATTCCAAAAATGTTAATAAAAAGTTCATCCCGGACTGTTATCACTGTTTTTTATCAATTTTTCTGGCTAAAATCGCTATAACTTTTGAACCCTTTGATGTATTTTACAACTGATACGAAAAGTCGAATCAGCGTGTCCTTTTACATACGATAACGTATCTAATTATATGAAAATCGAAAAAAGTTTTTTTCGGTCGAAAAAGAAGCAAGGCTATTTATTACCTTAGTTTTTTTTGGAGTCCAAAATTTTTTGTCGAGTTAGAGACGCTATCGTATGTATTAAGGTACTCTGATACCCAATATGCCCATCAAAAGTTGCACTCGGATCGATAACATGGTTTTTTAACGACTTTTGTTTTAAAAAAATTGTTGATTTTTTGAACCAGTGAATTAATTTGAAATCTGATTTCATTTATGATATCAGCGTGTCCTTTTTCATAGGATGGCGTGCCAAAAACTTTCAAATTTTATGCGGGTGTGTTCTTAAGTACAAAAATTGTTACATCCTTTTTGAATTTCAAAGTATTTTACACGCCATTGTATTATAAAGGGCACGCTGATATCATAAATGATATCATATTTAAAATTCATTCACTGGTTCAAAAAATCAACAAATTTTTTAAAACAAAAGTCGATAAAAAACCATGTTATCGATCCGCGCGCAACTTTTGATGGGCATATTGGGTATCAGGATACCTTAATACATACGATAGCGTCTCTAACTCGACAAAAAATTTTGGACTCCAAAAAAAACTAAGGTAATAGCCTTGCTTCTTTTTCGACCGAAAAAAACTTTTTTGATTTTCATATAATTAGATACGTTATCGTATGTAAAAGGACACGCTGATTCGACTTTTCGTATCAGTTGTGAAATACATCAAAGGGTTCAAAAGTTATAGCGACTTTTCTACGAAAAATTGATAAAAAACGGTTTTAGCGTTCTGAGTGCAACTTGTTATCAACATTTTTGGAATCAGCAAGCTGTAATACACACGATAGCGTGCCTAACTCGACAGAAAAAAAAATTATGCGATGACGTCAGATGACGGCGCCTCCACCACATATAAAAATCTTTTTCAAGAAATATTGGAAATATGGTTGAGGTGTTTTTTTGTCTAGTTAAGTAAATTTTCCGATAGATGGCACCATATGTAACTTTAAAATTTTAATATTTTTTTTAGAAGACATTCCGACTACAACAAATAAATGTTCAGACGTAGGCCCTTTAAAAAATTGTCAATGTAGTCCAGCCCTACTAATTACTAATTACTAATTAATTATTTAAATCACTAGGTTTTTTAAATCAAATTCAAGTGATTTAATTCACTTCTCTATGCAAGTTAAAAGTATACAGAATAAACGTAATTCTTATTCATTTCATAAAAAAAAATGTAATGACCCTTCATCAATTAGAAAAATTTATTAACCAATTGCTAAACGACTTTAATTTTTATTCATGATAACTAACTACCTAAAACCTATATAGTCTGTGTTTCAATTAAGTTTGCAAAGGTTGCCCCCTCGCCGAGGGATATGACGGCACGATTCACGATTCCTACCGTCAAATACCCAGCATGTATATTAAATATTGTGGTATCACAACAGTGTATTTTCCCACGCTATGGGCGCCAGGGCATTCCACAAGGTTTCCTATCTGTATACATTCATACGGGCACTGCTATAGAGACATCCCCGCCAGAGTGCTTCTCACAATTATGCGTGTGTCAATCCCAAGCGCCCCCGCGCTTGAAGTGCCCCCTCCCACTACTGTGAATTATTTTTAGTATTTTACTTGTATTTAGTATATTTTTTATAAGCGCCACATATTCACAATTTTTTCACACGCCCGCGCCGCGGTGCCAGTACACATTCATTACTTCATTAAGTACAATGAAGGTA
Source organism: Sialis lutaria (assembly GCA_949319165.1). Lineage (NCBI taxonomy): Eukaryota > Metazoa > Arthropoda > Insecta > Megaloptera > Sialidae > Sialis > Sialis lutaria. The sequence continues at coordinate 29,156,273 of OX439235.1, forward strand.
CCTGTAACTTTAATACATATGTTTTCCCAAATAGAATAATAAAAAAGTCGGCCGACCGGGTCACCCATCCTACATATGTCTTATCATGGTGCTGCTTAACTTTAATGCAATTATAGACAGGTGAATATGAAATATAGACTGTCAACTGCATTAGTATAGTGTTTAATTTACAGTATAAAATACGTCTCATGTCTAATTGTTTGGAAGAATATACCTATGTTATATTTTACATCGATATAAAGTCTAGTTTTTCATATTAACATTTTAAATAAAATTTTGCTTCAATAATTACAGCCCTAGTTGAAATTTTTAACCAGTGAATTAATTAAAATCTGGTGTAATATATATCAGTGTGCTATTTTACATACGATAACGTGTCTATTACTTTCAAATTTAATTTTTTTTTCAATACGATTATTGATAGACCCTTTTTGAATAAGAAAGTAATATACACGCCTTCCTATGTAGAATGACATGTTGATATCATATATTACACCAGATTAAAATTGTTTCATTTGTTAAAAATTCCAAGTAATATTTTTAGATAAAAGTTGATAAAAAACAGTTTCATTGATCCGAATGAATCTTTTTATGCACATTTTTGGATTCAGGATGTTCTACTACATACGATACCGTCTATAACTCGACAATTTTTTTTAATTTAGTCGGAATGGCTTCAGAAAAAAATATTGAATTTTTTTAGTTACATGTGACGACATCTATCGGTAAATTTGTTTAACTAGACAAAAAACACCTCCACCATATTTACAATATTTCTTGAAAAAGATTTTTATACATGGCGAAGGTGCCGTCATCTGACGTCATCGCATAATTTTTTTTCTGTCGAGTTAGGCACGCTATCGTATGTATTACAGCTTGCTGATTCCAAAAATGTTAATAGAAAGTTTCTCATGGGCTGTCATCACCGTTTTTTATCAGTTTTTCGTCGTAAAATCGCTGTAACTTTTGAACCATTCAATGTATTTCACAACTGATACGAAAAATCGAATCAGCGTGTTCTTTTACATATGATAACGTATCTAATTATTTGAAAATCGAAAAAAGTTTTTTTCGACCAAAAAAGAAGCAAGGGTATTACCTTAGTTTTTTTTTTAGTTCAAAATTTTTTGTCGAGTTAAAGACGCTATCGTATGTATTAGGGCACCCTGATACCCAATATGCCCATCAAAAGTTGCGCTCGGATCAATAACATGATTTTTTATCAACTTTTGTCTAAAATAAATTGTTGATTTTTTGAACCAGTAAATTAATTTAAAATCTAATATCATTTATGGTATCAGCGTGTCCTTTTACATATGATTGCGTGTCTATTACTTTCAAATTCAATAAGGGTATGTTTTTCAGTACAAAAATTGATAGACCCTTTTTGAATTTAAAAGTATTATACACGCCATTGTATATTAAACGATACGCTGATATCATAAATGATATTAAATAAAATTTATTCACTATAGTCTATTTCATTTAAGATTGCAGCGGTAGCTAGCATAGGAAGTATAATACGCGCTCCTGATTGGTCAAAACGTCAGATAAATTCACAATAACACAATTTTCACTAATCCAATACATCATGTTGCCTTGGAAATAATTGCAATTAAATTCAAACTGTCAGATTAGTTATTTTACAAATGTATGTATATATACAGTTGACATTAGGATATAAGAAAACTAATATTTATGACACAAAGGAGAATTTAATTTCTTGTAAATTCCATTAAAAGTTATATGACAGTTCAGATATGCCAAAAATCACGTGGTTTTAAAAAAATTACACGTCTGACGTCAAGAAAAAAAACACTATTGAGTATTTACAACAATCAGTAATAAATTAAAATGTGAGTTATTTCCCTTTTTGCCAAACAAAAAAATCACAGCATAAATACTATAAATGTGTTGAAAATAAATTTTAGCCTATACTTTGTATGAAGAATGAATCTAAATACAGTGAAAGTTTGAAAAAAATTCACTGAAAGGTTTACGATTTAATAAATTTCTAGTGGAAAAACTTTTCCGTTAGCTATAAAATAGTTCCTGTGTGAATCGTACCGTCTAATCCCCGCCCACCACTGCAAACTTAAATGAAATAGACTATAGTTCAAAATATCAACAAAATTAATAATGCAAAAGTTGATAAAAAGCAGTTAGATTAATCCGATTAAATTATTTTTTGCAAATATTCGGAATAAGGATGCCCTAATACATACGATAGCGGTCCTAACTCGAAAAAATAGTTGATTTATTCGGAATGGCCTCTGAAAAATATTTGATATTTAAAAAAGTACATATGGCGCCATCTTACAGAAACAGAGTGAACTAACAAGGTTTTGATAGTTCAAGCATTCCTCGCTAGATGTCGTTACATGTACCTACTTTTAAAATTTCAATATTTATTTCAGAAGCCATTCTGACTAAATCAAATTGATTTTTTTAGATTTTACTGGTTCAAAATCAAAAATAATTAGATGTGATTTAATTTAATGTCTATCTGTTTATCTACACAGACATTACAGGCATATTTGCGACTCGCTGAATTTATATCTATTTATCTACATAGATAATTATTTAAATTAGTTTCTTGTTACCTGTTTATCTACACAGGTATACAATATATAATGTAGTAATACTTACCTAGTATAGTATCATATATTAAACTCTAGTAAATTAATATGTTGATTTATACAAAAATATTTATTTTTGGAAAATTAGTTTATTAAATTAGCAAGTACATACATGAATAAGTTACATGCACTTTTTAAAAATGTACTTGATGTAAAATATTTCAAGTACAATAAAAATACAAAAATAAAAAACACGAGGTCCCACCGAGATTTGAACTCGGATCGCTGGATTCAAAGTCCAGAGTGCTAACCATTACACCATGGGACCTGTTATGGAAAAGTTCCTTATATTGCGTACATACCATATCGTTTTATTTTTTATACATTTTACAAATTAATAATGTTTTTATTACAATTTTCTTTTACATTACTCATGCTATGATTATTTCTTTATCATTTTATCGAATATAAAATACGTATATCTTATTTAAACAATGATTTTCACTATTTTTTACTGATTTATGAATAAAGTCGTATATACCCGTATATGCGTAGATGTTAAAATTTTATATGACGTTTAAATGTCAAAATTGTAGACAGAACAAGAACGTTTATTATTTTATAATTATTTACTATACATACAACATTATTTAAATGAAATTATTAACTACATGTTTCAAAAGTTCATGTCATAATTTTTACGTGAATAATCTGATTTTTATTAATATAAAGTAAGTAAATTTATAGGTATTACAGAAAATATAAAATGTACATTAAGTTTTATATTTATTTAGGGCAAGGCTACTATTCCAAACAAACAAATTTATTAAAAGTACTGTACAATACAGCACCATGGAAAATCCACTAGCTTCAGAAGTTATTCAACGAGTAAATATAATTAAATCTCCAGAAGATAAACGTTCGTATCGGGGTCTGGAGTTAAAAAACAAAATGAAAATATTACTTGCAAGTGATCCCACAACTGATAAATCTGCAGCTTCTTTAGACGTTAATGTTGGTAAGTTAAAAGATATTTACTAACATAACCTAACTATATTAATGATCGTTTTTTTTTCAGGGTATATGAGCGATCCAGACAATTTACCAGGTTTAGCTCATTTTTGCGAACACATGCTATTTCTCGGGACTAAGAAATACCCCATAGAAAACGAATACACGAAGTTTTTAAACGAACACGGAGGATTTAGTAACGCTTGTACTTACACAGACCATACGAAATATTTCTTTGACGTCGTACCTGAAAAATTACGCCCGGCGTTAGAAAGATTTTCACAATTTTTCATTTCACCTTTATTCACCGAAGACGCAACTGAACGAGAGTTAAACGCAGTTAATTCCGAACATGAAAAAAATATTCCAAATGATACTTGGCGTTTAGATCAGTTAGATAAATATACATCTAATTCGAAGCACCCGTATAGCAAATTCGGAACAGGGAATAAAGAAACGTTAGATGTTTTACCGAAAAAAAACGGTGTAAACGTCAGAGATGAACTTTTAAAGTTTCACGAAAAATGGTATTCTTCGAATATCATGGCGCTTGCGGTTCTAGGGAAAGGTAATTAAATAAAACATGATAGGGTTCCGTAGTCATTCTCACTAGGATTTATTAAAAAAAAAGAGTTAATTCAAAATTTTCGGGTTAAATTCAAAAAGTCATATGACTTTTATTATTGCATTTTAGGAGATCTATCAAATGACACCCCACTCAATGGGGTTAAAATGTGAGTTCACTTTTGGGGGGTCCAAAATATTTTTGATAATGGTCGTTATAATTTTCAGTGAAAGTACTAATTAAAAGCTACATTCTGAATTTTTTTCAAATTTTTTGAATCGATAGTTTAGAAAATAGAGGGGGGGACGCTTTTATAATGACTTTGGAGGGAAAATACATCGTGATTGAAGGGTTAAAATCAAAAAGTTTTGATACATTTTTTGTTGCATTTTAGGAGACCTATCAAATGATACCCCACTTAATGGGGTAAGTGGGAAAGAAATGTGAGTTCACTTTTTAGGGGGTCCAAAATATTTTTGACAATGTTCGTTATAATTTTCAGTGAAAGTACTAATTAAAATCTACATTCTGAATTTTTTTCAGATTTTTTGAATTGATAGTTTAGAAAATAGAGGGGGGGGGGACGCTCTGACAGCGACATTAAAAAGCAAATATATCGTGACTGAAGGGTTGAAATAAAAAAGTTATTTGACTTTTATTATTGCGTTTTAAGAGACCTATCAAATGACACCCCACTCAATGGGGTAAGTGGGAAAATAAATGTGGGATCACTTTTCAGGGGGTCCAAAATATTTTTGACAATGGTCGTTATAATTTTCAGTGAAAGTACTAATTAAAAGCTACATTCTGGAATTTTTTCAGATTTTTTGAATTGATAGTTTAGAAAATAGAGGAGGGGGACGCTTTTTTAATGACTTTGGAGAGTAAATACATCGTGATTGAAGGGTTAAAATCAAAAAGTTCTGTTACATTTTTTGTTGCATTTTAGGAGACCTTTCTAATGACACCCCACTCGATGGGGTAGGTGAATTTTTTTTAAAACACTTCATTTTATGGAAAGGGGGCCTAAAAAATTATTTTTTTTCAAAAATCTCATCATTTCTGTTTTTGGGTCATCAATCTACAATCGTATACCAAATTTCATCTTATTATGTCAAAATTTTTCAAGACAGACGGACAGACACGGAGAAACTATAAGGGTTTCTAGTTTTCTACGGGACCCTAAAAATAAAAACACAATACAATTATTTATTAATATATTTATTCTTTTATTTCAGAAAGTTTAGATGAATTAGAATCACTTGTCGTAGAGATGTTTTCAGAAGTTGAAAATAAAAACGTTATAGCTCCGGAATGGGTTGAACATCCGTTTACTCCGGAACAATTGAAAATGCGAGGGAAAATAGTTCCGATAAAAGATGTACGAAATTTGAATATTTCGTTTCCGATTCCAGATCTTCATGAATATTATAAGTCCTGCGTAAGTAACTTTTTTTTTTTTTTTTAAATACACTTTTATACACTTATAGTCTATGGAAATTTAATTAGTTGATTAATAAGGTAAGTTTTTTTTTTAATTAGGAAAATAACAGTTAGTCCACTAAAAGTGTTATTTTTGGCCACGTCGTGCACTGTGATCGATTTCGTTTCCCCCACTACCTACTTTTCACCCAGTAAATAATAGAAAAATAATTAATTCGTTTACATTGACAGCATAACCTCAAACTATGATCTTACAATGTTGCTCACCACGAGCACTTGCATCGACATTATTTCTAACTCCACCCCCTTGTGGGGTTAACCATGCTTACCTTTCTATTTTCAGTTAAAAACGAGTCTATTTAAAAATGACAGTTAGTCCACCAAAAGTGTTCTTTTTGGCCTCGTCGTGCACTGTGATCAATTTCGTTTCCCCCACTCCCTACTTTGCACCCAGCTAATAGTCCAGGGTGGTCAGTTTCTGGAAAACCAGGAAAAGTCAGGGAATTTTGCTATACAGGGAAAAGTCAGGGAATTTGGTTGAAAGTCGGGGAATTTTGCTATACAGGGAAGTCAGGGAATTTTGTTGAAAGTCAGGGAATTTTGCTATACAGGGAAAAGTCAGGAAATTTGGTTGAAAGTCGGGGAATTTTGCTATACAGGGAAAAGTCAGGGAATTTGGTTGAAAGTCGGGGAATTTTGTTATACAGAGAAAAGTCAGGAAATTTTGCTATACAGGGAAGTCAGGGAATTTGGTTGAAAGTCACGGAATTTTGCTATACAGGGAAAAGTCAGGAAATTTCGTTGAAAATTGGGGAATTTTGCTATACAGAGAAAATTCAGGAAATTTTGCTATACAGGGAAGTCAGGGAATTTGGTTGAAAGTCAGGGAATTTGGTTGAAAGTCAGGGAATTTTGCTATACAGGGAAAAGTCAGGAAATTTGGTTGAAAGTCGGGGAATTTTGCTATACAGGGAAAAGTCAGGGAATTTGGTTGAAAATCAGGGAATTTTGCTATACAGGGAAAAGTCAGGAAATTTGGTTGAAAGTCGGGGAATTTTTTTATAAAAATGCAAATTCTCACAATTTTAAATATAAAAAACAGGAAAAAAATTCTCCTGGAAAACCGGGAAAAATTAGGGAAATTTGTTCCAGAGAACCTGTGACCACTCTGTAGTCTATGGTAATTTAATTAGTCGATGAATAAGGTAACCTTTTTTTACAATTACTCGACATACAAAAACATTCTTTATGATCTAAATCTACATTATCTTCAATGTTTTCCTCACCGTAGTTATAGGTTAGTTCTTCTCCTTCTCCTATATCCTGATTCGCAAATATACACATCTTAGGAACGATATGATTTATTCTAATAGGGACGATGATACAATTCGGTTGGCAACTATGGTTTATATATCTTCCTATATTGCCAAAAATACTGGGGTCTATATACGTCGTTAGGATTGTATCTCCGTGATGCTCTTTACTTAAAAATATGTAATTCATTTTGTTATGTTTTTTATTAAATTCGTATCGTTTTTGTGCTTCTGTTTTTGTTATGACTTCGCCTGCGTATTCACAAATGAAATTCCCCTTTTTAATGTTTTTTAGTGTGATAATACCCAAGCCTTTGTTTTTATTTATTTCAACTATTTTCAAAAACGCTCTCGGTCCAAATTGCACTAATTTATTTTGACATAGTTTCCCGTAACACTTACAATTTATATTGCATTCGTAAATTTGCGTGTTTAATTTCGCGTTATTTATTTCGTAATTGTTTAAATCAGTTGTGTTATCAGTCGTGTAGTTGTTTGTATCGTTACGTAAACATTTGCATTTTTTTTCGACAGTACAAAAATTTATACAATCACATCCTTCGGTAAATTGATTTTCAAAATATTCTTCTGTATCTGTCGTTGAAATATTTTCAGGGGTGTAATATATGCTGGAATCCAGATGGTTATATGTGTCAATAAATTCCATAATTAAAATTGAAAATTAAACTTCAAATTGTATTTTGAGGTTATGTTTATCAATTTTACCCTTAGAGTATGTAGCTATTAGAGGTAGCCTTGCCACTCGGCCGTGTGAACAAGTGTGCGAGAGAAAAAACGCAATAACGCTAGTACATCCTTTTTCTCTCGCTCCATGTGCTGATGCTGAGAGAGAAAGGATGTAGCGTTATTGCGTTTTCTATCTCGCACGCTTGTTCGCACGGCCGAGCGGCAAGGCTGTCTCTAGTAGGTACATATTCAAAGGTTTTACTAATCACTGCATAGTTGAAAATGTATTTGAATAATTATAATTATTATTATTACTTCATACAAGCTGAATAAAAAGTAAAAAAAAAACGTGGATTATACAAAAATATTCCATAATTTCTTATTTCTTACTTTTTTATAATAATAATGAATCTTTGCATAAAACGATTTCTACTTTATCAACAGAAATTCTACATGTTTTATTCAAATAATGATTGTTGTTATTTTTTTACTAACAATAAGTAGTTTTTTTGCGATTGGGGGGGGGGGATGACAGTATTAAATCTTTATTTCTTAAAGTTACATTTTTCATTATGAAAATCATTTTTTATGTGATGCAAAGTACAAAAATTGGTTATATTATTCACTCAAGATGTATTTCATTATCAGGCCCGGATTTAGAAATTTGCCGCCTCTAGGCAGTTGCGAAAATTGCCGCCCCCCTTACATATATTATTTGAACAAAAATAAAAAAGTATACATCCCATTAGATTTTTAGATATCGGTGACCTTTTTTTAGGTTTTTTTATGTAAAGTTTATTACAAATATAGAAATTAATAAAAATAAATGATTTTCCGCCCTTTAATTTTTGCCGCTCTAAGTACGTGCCTACACTGCCTGCGAGGTAAATCCGGGCCTGTTCATTATTTAAAAAAATGTTCATATATTATAATCATCTTATAATTTTCATTCCCCTAATTAAGTAATATATTTTTCATTTATTAGCCGGTACATTACATCAGTCACTTATTGGGTCATGAAGGTCCAGGAAGTTTATTATCTGCTTTAAAAGCTCGTGGATGGTCGAGTAGTTTAGTGGGTGGTAGTCGCCCAGCAGCTCGTGGATTCAGTTTCTTTGGAATATCGATGGATCTTACTGAACAAGGAATGGATCATATTGATGATATTGTTAAATTAATATTTCAAGTACGAATATAATTTTTACATCATTATATATCTTTTTTATTAACGCTTTTAATAAAATTTCAGTATATCAATATGTTGAAAGAAGAAGGTACTCAAAAATGGATTTTCGACGAACAAAAAAATATAATGGCTATGCATTTCCGTTTTAAAGACAAAGAGTTACCGCGTAATTTTGCTTCTGGGAAAGTACACAGTTTACATGTAAGTAAAAAATTGTAATGTCATATTGTATTTTCTACCGTAACCTTATTTTTTTTAGGAATATCCGATAGAAGAAGTTTTGTGCGCAGGATATTTGTTAAGTGAATGGAGACCTGATTTAGTGAATCAAGTTTTAACTTATTTAACACCAGGCAATGTTAGGTATGTGTATGAGTGACCTGTTTTACCGACTATGACAGAAATCTGCTTTACCTAATCTAACTTTCTTCTTTTTCTTTTTCTCTATAGATGACAGTTCTTTAGGGTGGCCAGTATTTATCTGGAACAAATTTCCCTGACTATCCCCGGTTTTCCAGGAGAATTTTTACCGTTTTTCCATGTTTTTTATTGAAAGTTTTGATAAAAAACTTAAAAAAGGTCACATGTTTTCTTTTAACTGTTAATAGATAACTGTTTAAATATTTTGCGAGAAATTTTGTGGTTTTTACATTTTTATAAAAAATTCCCTGACTTCCAACCAAATTCCCTGACATTTCCCTGTATAGCAAAATTCCCTGACTTTTCCCGGTTTTCCAGAAACTGGCCATCCTGTTCTTACCTAACTTAACTTTCTTCAATATGGATGACAGTTCTTACCTAACCTAACTTTCTTCTTTTTCTTCTTCTCTATGGATGACAGTTCTTACCTAACCTCAATTGTTTTTATAAAATAGCAGTAGTTGCTTTCTTCTTTTTCTTCTTCTCTATGGAAGACAGTTCTTACCTAACCTCAATTGTTTTTATAGAATAGCAGTAGTTGCAAAGAAGTTTTCTGGTGATACAAATCAGACTGAACCATGGTACGGGACAGAATTCAGTTTGGACCATATTTCTGAAGACGTTCTTAATGTAAGTTTGATTGTTTTTATTTTTATTTCAGATATCTTAATCATTTTATTTTATATAGAATTGGGAAAATGCTGGATCTTGTAACGAACTTCATCTCCCCCTTGTTAATGAATTTATTCCTTCTAACTTTGATCTATATCCGCTAGATAAAGAAGTAAGTATAATTAAATTTAGCGTTAAATGTCAGAACGATTAACTTATCTATATATTTATATTTAAACCCGTTTAGACAAGTCTGCATCCAGCGATAATTTATGATACACCTTTTATTAGAGTTTGGTTTAAGCAAGATGACGAGTTCTTTTTACCGAAAGCTAATCTTAGTTTTGATTTTGTAAGGTACGTGTTTTTTTTTCTGCGTGTGTGTTTATTTGAAATTGATTTTGGTGATTTTTTAGTCCGTTGGCGTATTTGGATCCTTTAAATTCTGATTTAACTCATATATTTGTTCAATTGTTTCGTGATTCGTTAAATGAATATGCTTATTCCGCTGAGTTGGCCGGTATGAAATGGGATTTGACGAATACTAAATATGGAATGGTGGTAAGTTTAATTATTATATACAGGGTGTGGAAAATTATTGTCACGTGATCACAAATGCGTCTAGCAAAACTGTCACTAGTATGACGTAGTTACTTATTACTAAAAACATCAGAATACTCGATCCCTATTGGTTGATTTCAGGTTGAAATGTGACTTTGAATGCACGTTTTGGCGGGAATTTTTTCATTTAAATAGAAAAAAATTATTTTCAGCGTTTTTCGGCATTATTTTGGAAAAAGATACTAAAAATTTAGTCAAATAGCCTATTTAGTACGGTTGCATTATAATTTTCAACAATCATTTTTAAAATCAAATTCAAATTTTCATTGTTGCAATTTCCAATAAAATGCAAAAACAGTCTAACTCGATCCCTATTGGTCGATTTCAATTTGTTTAAGTAAACAGTTAGTCGCACATACCACGTGACTTTGAATGCGCGTTTTGGCGGGAATTTTTTCATTTGAATAGAAAATAATTATTTTCAGCGTTTTTTTGGCATTATTTTGGAAAAAAATACTAAAGAAAAAAGTTCACAGGATACTAGACGGTCAAAGTGACTACTTAATTTCTAAGCAATCTGCGACAAATTTCTCCTTTCTTTAAACTGGAAAATTATATGACACCTTTTTATTTTACACTTTTTAGTTGAGCTGTGTTATAATTAATAATATTTTTTAGTTATGTATTGGAGGTTATAATAATAAACAACATGTTTTACTTGAGAAAATCATTGAAAGAATGACAAATTTCAAAATAGATCCAAAACGTTTTGAAATTCTTAAAGAAAACGTAAGTAATTTTTAAAGTGTTTGGTAATATTAAAATATTAATTAAATTTTAATTTTAATCAGTACGTACGAAGATTAAAGAACTTTGCAGCCGAAGAACCGTATCAACATGCTGTTTATTATTTAGCACTTTTGCTCACCGAACATGCTTGGACGAAAGATGAACTTTTACAATCAATCGATTGTAAGTTTTTGTTTTTAAATCGATTAACGTGTGCGATTTCATTATTAGTTATTTATTTTTGTTATGTTCTCATTTCTAACGCTAGCCCATGTGTTTAGAGTGGCTCAAAGTGTTAAAATAAAACCAGTCAGGAAGGAAACAATGCTTGGTTAAAGAAGACAAGAATTAACATTATTCATGGTCCTAACGTTTCTGATAAGAAATATACATTGGTCCTTCCACCGCAGTCAACAAATATTAATGGTCCTTCGAGCCGGATAAGTCTTATTTAGACAATAAATAAAAACTCTTGTATATTTACTCTTCTATTTTTGGTAATATTTTTATAGGACTTATAAATCTTCACAATGTTTCATTGAATATATTTTCTGAACACTTTGAAAACACTCAATTGTTTTCCTAACAAACATATATTATACACTTATAATTGTTTTCAACGCCGCCGCTCTATAACACATGGTCTAGTGTTGGAAATGAAAACATAACAAAAATTAATAACTAATATTGAAAATTGAAATCGCAAAAACGTTATTTATAATTTTGTAATTTTTTTAAGTGGTTACCGTTGAGCGTTTAGAAGCTTTCATTCCACAACTACTCTCAAAAATGCACGTTGAAAGTTTAATTCACGGAAACGTAAACAAGGAAGTGAGTTTATCAATTAAAAAAAAAATAACGGTTTATTTTATTATAAATATTTTTATTTTTCAGAAAGCGTTGGAACTTGTTAGTTCCCTTGAAAAACAACTGAGTTCCTGTTTGACAATATCGCCTTTACTGCCACGTCAATTATTATTAAATAGAGAACTTAACCTAGAAAAAGGTTAGGATTATTATTATTATTTATTAATTAAAATATAAATAATTTATATCTTTCAGGTTCTAATTTTCTTTACGAAGTTGAAAATTTGGTTCATCGTAGTTCATGCGCTGAAATATACATACAATGTGGATTGCAAAGAACGGAGACAAACATGCTTTTAGAATTGTTTTTGCAGATTATATCGGAACCGTGTTTTGATACGTTAAGAACAAAAGTAAAATTAATTGTCTTATTTCATACTTTAAATATTAATTAATGATTATTTTAGGAACAATTAGGTTATATAGTGTTTAGTGGACTTAGGAGATCTAACGGTGTTCAAGGTCTTCGTGTTATCGTACAATCAGATAGACATCCTAATTACGTTAATGAACGTATTGAAGCTTTCTTATCAAATATGTTGGTAAGTGAATAAGATTCCCTAAAATGTTTTGAGATAACCTAACCTAAAAGTGTCAAAAATGACGATTTTAGTAATGTTTATGATTTTTTTACCAAGTAGGTGATTTTTTTCTAAAGTTTTTGTTCACATTAATAAATGGTACCATCTTTTCTCTTTAAAAAGAATTTTTACTTTTCACTGTACGATTTTTTTTCGCCGAAATATGGTAGTTTGAAGTTGAACTTATATATTTCGGTGAAAAAAAAAAACGTACAGTAAAAAGTAAGAATTCAATTTTAAAGAGAAAAAATAGCATTTTTCTTAATGTGAATGAAAACTTTCCAAAAAAAATTATCTACTTTGAAATAAATTCTAAAACAATCAATTTTGACACTTTTAGGTTAGGTTAACTCACTTATTCAACAGATAAGTTTTTTTTTTGCTGGCATGTGTTATAATAAAATACATATGTTATTAATATATGTATATATATAGATACAAGGTTAATAAATGTATATTTTAGAATTATATAACAAACATGAGCGAAGAAGAATACAACCGTCATAAGGAAGCTCTTGCAGCACAACGGTTAGAAAAGCCAAAACGTCTTTCAGTACTATCTGCTCAATATTGGTCAGAAATAACAACCCAACAATACAATTTCGATAGAGCAAATATCGAAGTCGCGCATTTACGGACAATAACCAAAGAAAACGTTATTAAATTCTTTAACGTAAGTTAAAAAATACGTAAATAAATATTTTTGAATGTATCGTAATTTTTTTTACATATATAGGAATTATTAATGGCCGGTTCAGCAAATCGCAATAAAATGTCAGTTCACGTAATTTCGAAAGCCGAAGGGGGAGCTGGAACTCATATCCTTAATGGGGCTATTGAAGATTTGCCGTCTACGCCTGTACGTATTACTGATATAACAACGTTTAAAACGTCTCAAGCAATGTTTCCTCTTGTGCAACCTTTTATCAGTATACCGAGAAAAGGAAATAGAAGTAAATTGTAATGTGTTTAAAATTTATAGTCGTACTCGAAAGTTTTAAGGTTTCACTAGAAAAATTATTGTATTGTTGAACAATCTTTTTAGATGTACACTTTGTCGTTTTTTACAATAATGAAATACAATCTTAATTTATTTTGTGAAGTGTGAACGCAATATTTATTAAAACGATGTAAAATGTTTTTAATAATAAAAAAAATTACAATTTAATTTGTTATTTTATTTTTTAATATTATATTTATGTAGGATTTAAATAAAAAGTAAGGTTAGGTTAACAAATTGTCGAAGTTAGTTATGTCAGGTAAGTAAGAGATGGCGTTGTGATATTTACAAAGAGCTGATTGGTGGAAACTTAGACAAGGAAAGATAATGGACTAATAACACAATACCTAGCGTTGTTACTATTTCGCTCCACGAATCATTGGCGTATCATTCAGATTTTAAAATAAATATCAATTGTTCTGAATTATAAATTAAATTAATAATAAATGTTTATATATTCTATTTAAAGGTATTTCAGTGATAATTGATTAACAAAGAAACGTCTATTTGGAACTATCATCTCTCTTACATACCAAATTCAATTTTAATTTAAAGTATATTTGTATATTATAAATTTTCAACTGACGCCTCTGGGATATATCTATGGAAATAACAAATCTGACAGTCAAATTAAGATGGCCGCCGTAAAATTTTGGTAACACTTTTATATACGGACTGACATTGGTTGTTATGTATCCGTAATATTTCCTAATCTAAGGATGGAAGAGTCGCGAACAAAAAAAACGAACATTCTTGCTGAATTTATATTACTTTGTATCTCGAAAAATATATTAGATCAAAAAATTAGTATGTGACAGTTAAACACGTAATAAGTTAGGTTAGTTTAATGACATATATCATTCAAATACAAAACTAAAAACCGTTTTATCAATTATGATATACAGAAACCTGTATTATCTATCTGTATGTGTTATTTACTTAACCTAACTTCATGGTGTTCTTTTCACTAACCTTAATTCAACGCAAAATCGGGGATAACAGCTAGTAATAAATATGTTCCAATCACAAACACTTGAAAACACTTTTGAAACTTTGTCGTTTTTTACAATAATGAAATACTATCGTAAAACGTTGTTAATAATAAAAAAAAACTACAACTAAATTTGTTAGTTTATTTTTTAATAATACATTTATATTTAACACACAAACATATTTTATTTAATAATAAATTTAAAACAAATACAACACATATTAAACTACGCGAATTTATTAATATTTTCTTACATTGAACCCTGAGGAAGAACACTTGTAACTCGAAAAATATATTAGATAAAAAAATGGGTATGTGACAGTTATACGTTTAATGACATCTATTATACAAACGCAAAACTAATCATACAGAAACCTGTATTATCTATCTGTATGTGTTATTTACCTAACCTAACTTCATGGTGTTCTTTTCACTAACCTAAATTCAACGTAAAGTCGCGAATAACAGCTATGTAGTAAATGGCTCAAAAAGTTTGAAGTCTATTCAAAACGCTATATAACAAAATTAACTGTAATAGTTAATGTTCTAAATATAAAATTAATTTGATTACAACGCTATCATCTATAATACAGTTGTGATTTATTAAATTATCATGCGATACTCGAAACCCAATGCAGTGTAACTGGTCATCAATCATCGATGTGCATTGTTGAGTCAATAATTGTGACGTTATATCTCGTAAACTATCTTGCTGATTGAAAATAACAAAACGATGATTAGGGACTAACGATTTTGATGATATCAGTTGAACGTAAATGTAATGAGAATTGGCATGTTGGGGAAAGAATTTTATATTAATTTTAGTTCCTGGAAAGTAAATAAATAAATAAAAATGCAGTTATTGGGGAAAGCCACTGTGATGGAAAAAAATATAATTTTTTTTTCTTAGATTTTTTTAAAGTTTACATATTCATAAATATGTATACAAAAAATTGAGTTTAAATTTTGAAAATTGACGGAGTTACAGTCAATTTAGTGAGACGATATAGCACGGCCGGTTATGACATAATAAAAACATTAAACACGTTTATCTCTGAATGACATTTTTCGACCTGGTCGACACGATTCCTCAAAGACTAATGAACCGATTTCAATTATTTTTTTTTATAATTTTCGTAATTGTAGTAGCTATCGTTGCACGTATCCGATTTTAGAAATTTTGATAATTACTATTTTTAAAACCGCTCTAATAAAAATAAACTGCCTTGGCAGGCACGAGACTTTTTTATACATCATGATACCGATGTATTGATAATATGGTTAATTTTATTTTTTAACATTTGATTTTTAAATATTTTACTTACAAAATGATTTTCAGTGAATGCAATGGATGCATTATAATTTTAATAATATAATTTTAATAACAAAACAAATTGGGATTATTGATTATTGAATACATATGTTTTTATTTTCTTAGACTTCAATTTTGACAGTTGTATACTAATAAATTCCTCCATTGTCATAGATAACTAGATTATTAAAATTATTTTTAAATTAAAATTAAAATTATTATTTTTTTGGTTAATTTATAAAAGATACAAAAAAAAGATTAGAACATAAATTAAAGAAAATAACGTTCTCTACAACTTTTTTTATAAACATTTTTTTCTGATATGAACCGTTTGAAATATAAATAAAAAAAAATGATTATTTCCTTCCACAATTTTTTTTTGGGAAAAATTATTAGAATAAAAATTATAGACAATAATATTCTCTACAACTTGTATCTCAAACATTTTTTTCTAATACCTACCGTTTAAAAAATAAATCGAAAAAATTAATTTTTTTAGAAAATCGATTATTTCCTAAAAACAAATTTTGGGGGGGAAAATGGATAGAACATAAATTATAGATAAAAGTACCTTCTACAACTTTGATCTAAAACATTTTTTTTTGCTGCGCACCGTTTCAAAAATAATTCGAAAAAAAAGTTTATTTCCGTTTCCGGTTTAGTGATGGTTTTCAAAAATAGGAGGTGCACATCTAGAGTATACAAGAACCTTAAGTTTAAAATTTCATGTTCGTAAGTCTAACAGTTTTGGCTGTAGAGCGTTCACAGACACACAGACAGACAGACAGACAGACAGACACACAGACACACACACAGACGTCATTGAGTTAATGGTTGTATATGATTCAGGGACCCTCAAAACGTGTAATTCCGTTAAAATCTCGAGTTCGATTTTTTTCGTGATCACTATACTTTATTTATACATTACATTTCATGTATGTATAAAAAAGTAAAAATAGGTCTTAAAAATTAAAAAAAGTTTCAAACGATCGCCATTTTGTAAAAAAATAAAATTAAAAAAAAAACGGCTACGTGCAACGATAGCTACATTCATATAGATATTGATAAAAAAAATTATTTATTTTTTTCATACAACCCTTCTCGAAATTTCGAGTCGACTATAGAGAAAAATATTTTTTTGGGTCGTCACATCGAGGCTCATAACTTTGTAAATATTTAATATTTTTCAATAAAAATTGATATCAAATAAGTTGAATATATACTTAATAAAACGACCTTTACCTGATTCAAAAATAATTAGTTATATCTGTGGAAAAAATTCTCAAACATTTACAATTTTTGACCCATCACAGTGGCTATCCCCCAAGATTTAAGTTATGTGATATTACCTAATATGAAGATATCTCCGCTGATTTTTGTTGAAAATGTGTTTAGTAAGTTCTTCATGTTATAAATCCTCCAAAAATAAATATATCTTTTCTGTCCATCGATATTTTGTATTGAATTATTACTTTTAATAATTTCGATATCACGATTGATATATTTCTGGTGCACCGCACTTTTATTAATTGTCAAAGATCGAGTCTGAGGTATTTTAAAATTAAACTGAGTTTGTAACATATATTTAATTTCATTTAAAAGATTTAAAACGTTTTCTTCCATGTTTTTTAATTTTCTATTAATTTCCACTGTAAAAAATAAATTATTTATAAGCAACAATCAAAAATTGTTAATTAAAAAAATAATGTACTTACATTCATTGAAGGTGTCATGATGATGAGAAATCGTAGAATTAGCTGTTACGTTTATATTATCTATACTAACTTGACATGCAGCGTATTGTAATCTTGTAGCATTGTTGTCATTGTAATAAGTAATTGTTACATTTTTTATATCTTAAAAAATATCAGTTAACTTAAATATATGTCAAATAATTTAAAAATATATAACGTATACTTACTTTCGGTATTGTTGAAACAATTAACGTAACAATTAACTAATAATAATAGCACGAATAGAGGTAAATACATTTTGATTTGAATGGTTTATAATTTATAAGAAATTTAACCCGATTACAATGTTTATTTACTTTGCATAAAAATAGAAAAGCTGTTGAACTTTAGTGTGGGAAATAATAATCAATTTTATTTTTAAAATATTTATTTATTAAATTGCAAAAGAATTGCTAAATATGTTGTAAGAGCTCCAACCATCTGAAAATATCAGATTTTAAATAGGTAGGTATTATTAGAATTTATATACAGTAGAAACCGGTTATAACGACATCGGTTAATATGATGTATCGGTTATAACGACTCAGAATAAAAGTCTTGGATGAATCCCTTATAATTGCCTTTTATAATATTCTGATATTACTTACAACGAAATACCGCTTTAAATAAGGTGACCAAACGTACTCCTTTAGGGAGTTTTGAACTCCTTTTTTGTGGACAGTACTCCTTTTTAAACTGTACTCTCAAACTACTCCTTTTTGTGATTTTATACTCCTTTCTACTTCCAAATATATAAAAATTACAACGATTACTATTGATTTTCATATTATATAAAAAATATATCGACAATTGAGGGGTATGCAGTAACAAGGAGTTAACTGCAGTTTTTATAATTTGTGGGAAAATAGAAAAAACTGTTTAAAAAATGGAGAATGTATTTAAATCGCGTTTGTCTTCGTCCAATTATTATTTGTCACCGACCACATGTTTTGACCAAATTCCATTGAGAAATTCGTCAAATTCGCAATTCTAGAGTCAATTTTAAACTCATAACTACATGTTAACTCTTTTTTGACCCAAATAGTTGAAAATTATTTTCTTTTTAAAGTAAGGAAGCATTGAATAAGAACAATTTTAAAGAAAATTAGTTTATTTCAAGAAAGAACACAGTAACGAGTGTACTAACTAAATTCTAAGCCCAAAAACAGTCAGCTCCTGGAGTTAACTCCATTTTTACCCAAGCGAATGAAGCAGCTAACTCATTCTAGCGGATACCTTGAGAATTATCAACGGTAGGTAACTCTTTGTTGAACCAAACGAAAGAATGATTTTTTCCCCCAAGAAACGGTTATTAACTCTGTTTGGTCTAAAAATGGAGTTAACTCGTTGTTGCTGCAAACCCCTCAATTACCATAGATCATTACAATTAAAAAAGGTCATTACAATTGGACAATTTTTTTTTAATAATCTTATGACTACTCCTTTTATGCCAAAAATAATTGGTCACTTTACTTTTAACGACTTTCTGTATACAATATTTTCGGAGAATTTTATCGGTTTAACGACGGACCATCTTTTGTTTCAATTTTTTTTTAAATATAATATTTTTTCACTTGTGTTATTTAACATTAATTAAAACAATTTTGTGTTTTTATTTTATTAATCTTAACGTAAGAATATTATGTTTATCCTTTAATTTTTTAAACAATAAAAAATATTGTTTGACATAATAATGCATCATGGATTGTAAAGGTTTGATTTAATTCTAATAAACAGAAAGCAGATTTCAAATATTCGTATACTGGTACATGATTGGTGGAGAGATTAATACTAAACCAATCAGAACCGTGGCACCTCATAATGTCAAACTAACAATAAGTAAGTATTCAGCAAGGTATGTAAAGTATAAGGTAGCCTCATGGCTCGGCTCGAAAGAGGGAAATACATCATCTGGGGTGCCAAAATGATGAGAGAGGGAATGATGTGTCCAATCATAACACGTGTAGTCTCGGATGACGTCATTTGGGGTGCCCAAGCTAATTGGTCAAAAGCTCATGAGGCAACCTGTGTATTTACTAACCTTGGTTTTCAGTAAAATAACGTCGCTTCTGTATAATGTATATGTGCATAAAATTTTGATTTTATTTTGACGATATCTTCGCACACAGACGGTGAATTACACAAAATTTCAGCATACTCATGGAATTTTTAGTTTTTTAGATAAATACCTTAAAAAATCGAATTATCGGTTATTACGACAATTTGTTTTAACTTTTTAACGACCTAAAATAATCAGTCCCTTTTTAATGTCGTTATAACCGGTTTATATATGTTTTTATAATATTTATATTTACCGGCAATAGAATTGTAAAATCTATCGAAAAACAATTAAATGCAGTGAAACTTATTTCTTGATTAATTATTTGCCTTGAAAATAATAATATCTATAAACAAATCAATACAAATAAATTATAATATTTTTCAATTAATAAAATTTAAATCCTTTACTTCGATTTTCAAATCAGCATATCTTGATGCAATGTTGGGTAGGAGCAATAATATACTTTTCGACTAAAAAAAAATTAACTATTTAAAAACAATTCAATACCCAGTAATTGAAAAAGTAATAAAAGGAATCAAATTTTGACGTTTCATTCCGATTTCTGTAAAATTCCGTGTTCACCGAGAATAATTTCATTATGTACAATAATTATAATTGTTTATTAATTTCAAACAGTCTGAACCATAGACTTATAGAATGGACTGAGCATTCCCTATCGAACTGTGATGTAAATAATGGCGAAAAAGTGTGACAGAGACAAAGCGAATATGTAGCCAATACCTGTTTCTTTCTAGAATTCTAATTGGTCACGTTTGCAGACCTACAGAAAAGAGACAGGTATTGACTACATATTCACTTTTGTTTAAAGAGACTGGTCAATTCTGTGCAAGTTATATAAAGACAAGATAGCCTGGTCAGCTCCTTGACCAATCAGCGATGGCGCGGGAATTGACGTCACCACGAAGAGATATTCAAATGTCATAAAGGCATAATTGAATATAAATTACAAAAAAATTCTTTATTTATTCTTGTTTTCGTATTTTTGATATTTTATCAACACATACCATCAAAGAAGAATAAATTCGACATTGCAAAATCATTAAAAGCTGTCAGAATCACAGAACGTATTGCCAACTTAAGAATAGTAAATATGACGTTTCTTGAGAAGATCAAATTGTCTGAAACAGCTTCTTTATGATTTTGCAATGTAGAATTAGTACTTCTTTGATGGTATGTGTTGATAAAATATCAAAATACGAAAACAAGAATAAATAAAGTAATTTTTTGTAATTTATATTCAATTATGCATTTATGACATTTGAATATCTCTTCGTGGTGACGGCAATTCCCGCGCTAACGCTGATTGGTCAAGGAGCTGACCAGGCTACCTTGTCTTTATATACCTTGAATTCTGTGAGGATATTGAACAGTCCATTCTATAAGTCTATGGTCTGAAGTAGTTTGCAGTGCTGCCAACCCTCATTACTATAGTTTTTTTAGCTGTCAATTTTCATATTGATTCCGTTTGAATCCGGTAAATGTAATTCAGATTGAAAATTTGCTATATCTTTTACGTTCAGATTCCGGTTTGATTCTTTTCTCAACTACTGGGTATTTTTAGTGTGACGTTTACCTCTTTTTTAGTTTTTTCACATGAAGAAATGACAGATAATGTAGACGTTACAGTTAAAAAGATAAAAATCTGATACATCCAAATTGTTCCGGTAGAATCATCCATCTTTTTGTAAAATAAATCAAAATACAAATATAAATTAACCAATAACGATAAAAATACATTAAAAAATATGTACAATAATGGAAATGAATAAATATCGTTTATCACATGACATAATTTATTTATTTCAAAATGTATTTGACGTATTTGTTTCAATGCTAATACGATTTCTGTTTCTCTAAAAAAAAACACAGAATTAGCAAGAATTAAATGTAAGAGAAGTTAAACTTCTTTAGTCGGTTATGCGTGAGAGGGATTAGTTAATGTATAAGAAAAGTATGTATTAATGCGTGCAAGTCACTTTACGTCGGTTATGCGTGAGAGAGATGAGTATATGTATAAGAAAAGTATGGATTAATGCGTGCAAGTCACTTTACGTCGGTTATGCGTGAGAGAGTGATGAGTAAATGTATAAGAAAAAAATGGATGAATGCGTGCAAGTCACTTTACGTCGGTCATGCGTGAGAGAGAGATGAGTATATGTATAAGAGAAAGATGGATGAATGCGTGCAAGTCAGTTTATCATTAATATAATTAATAATATAAATAAATTACCTTTTTTTGTTTAGAAATATACACGTTGCAGTTTTTAAATCCATAAAATAACCATTTAAAAATTGAACTAGAGTTCGATCTTCGTTTTTTAGTATTTTTGAAATTTGATTATTTAAACATTTAAAACATTTACGCAGAAAAAATGTATAGACAAAAAATTGAACAGATATTGCAACTTTTATAGAATCAATGATTACATACGCACATGTAGATACGATATTGTAAATACTGAATTCATCGAAATAAGTAATGTAGTCTAATATAAAATCTGCCGTTACAAAAATAGCAGCGAAAAAAAGAAATATAATTAATTTCTTATGCATTTTGTTAAAAAACGCTCGAGTATCAATCAATCCCATTTTTTCAAATTTTTTTAAAAGTTCGGAAATCTTGTCAGTAACGTTGATAATCTAAAATTTACAATATTATTTTATTTCATCGTAAAAATATAGTATAGATACATAAGACGTATACCTGTTTATATTTTATCAAATTATTAATTAAAACAACGGGTAGAAAAATAAATCCTGAAATTTCAACTGACTTATTCATAATTATATCCAAATTTGATTTATAAGATAATTCATAGTTTACGATAATATCTATACTAAATACTGTAACCATTGCAGTAACTATACAACTGATTATCGCTACCGGTATTGATATTTTATAAATATTTTGAGTACCATCGAAGTCACATTTTAATGGAAAACAACCGGAATACTTCATACATAAATAAATTGGATTTAATACGTAATATACATCATATAGTTTATTTTCCATCGTGTTAAGTTCTTTAAAAATATAACAATACTGTGTGATACACTATAACACAGTAACTAATAATTATACATATGTATTGCCGTTATGTCCACATAGGTACATGTATTATAATTATATACCTATATATAATATATACCTATATACCTATATGTAATCACGCATTTTTTTCATAGACTGAAACTGTAACATAATTACTAAATGGCTGATTCTAAAAAAAGGTAGAAAAATGATTTTGTTATATATCGTGATATATAACGTTTTAATAATGTACAATTTTTTTCGTAATATAATAGAACATAGGGTAATTGTCGAAGGGTTATAGTGGTCCCCAATATTTTTGACTTTAAAGGGGGTTAAGGGGGTTAAAACAAAAATTCAAAAGTGAGGAAATGATAGCTTAGTGAGGGAATGATAGTTTAGTGAGGGAATGATTTTTATAGAGATAAAATAATGTTGATAACAAATCAAATTTCAATCAAATTTTTTTATTGGAAAACTTCTTAAAATAAAACTGAAACAATTGGAATATACATGTTTAGCCTTAAAAATACTATAGAAAAGGAACATTAATGGTATTTGTACACGAGTTATGACCTATCAGTCTCTTTATAAATTACTTTTCAGTCTTTCTTAACTTTTAACTTTATTATTGCATATTATCTATTTCTTTGACAATGTAACAGCCTTTTTTGATTAACTTTGGAGGATTAATTTTTTGAAGAACATCTTGCCAGGCATAGAGTTCTTCGTCTTTAATTGCTGGCCACTTCCAGCACTTTGACCCCTTTTTCATGCATCTTAGTAAAACTCCATCTTCGCACATTGAAAGGATTTCACTTGGGTAAACATCGCCATCCCATTTTGCGAGAACATGATCGCCAACTTTATATCCAAATATAATATGTGTTACAGAGTTATTTGTTGGAATTTGTGCTGCATGTTCAGGCTCTAGTTTTGATTTTGTATGCCGTTGTGTAGCAACTGTAAGTGTGTTGATATTAGAAGACTTACTACCTTTGTAGTATCCGAGGTGAAAATGTTTACATTTTTTAAAGCAGTCAAAACACGACAATGTTCTAAACTCGAGCATATCATCCATGAAAATAAATTGTCTAATTTGTTGGGTACCGTGGAATGTAAAAATTGAACTTGATTCTTTAACTAAATTATTCATTCTATCAATGTCCGCTGTACTTACTTCAAAAAGCATTATAGACAGTGGCGGATTTGCAGTTCTAGCCGCTCTAGGCCCCAGGCCATGTGCCGCCCCTTTCTCAGCACCCATCATTATAGACTAGATACATAATTCATGAATTTACTTTATTCCCACTTTTAATTGATTCAGAAAATTGTTTAACTAAAAGCTAGTTTTTAATATTTTCCGAGGTTTCAGGGATGATTGAACATTTAAAACGGGTTTAGGTTTTGTTTTTAATAAAATAAATGTTTTACAATGTGTTACAAAACTCATCTGCACTTAAGCGCAGCAAAATCATTAATTAAATCTTCGCAATCCAATTTGCTTAAAAAATCAGCTTCTATGTTAAGCAAAGCAAAATCGTTTAACCTCTGCTCCGTCATTGTTGTGCGTAAATAGTTTTTAACTTTTTAACTGCGCAAACAAGAAAACGATCGTTCTCCTGTACAGTTACTGGCGGGTGTACATATTTTATATGTACGATGTACGAAATTATTTATACTTTGATACGCAAAAATAGTGATTTAGGAAGATTATAATCATACGGTACGCGAGCCTTTGAAATATTAAGATACTTTGCATTTGAGTTATTTCTTGTTAATCTTGTTATCATCAGTGATTTTTTTTGGCACGATTTGCCGCCCTTAATATCTGGCCGCCCTAGGCCCGGGCCTACTGGGCCTTATGGCAAATCCGCTACTGATTATAGAGGGGCATTTTGAGACCAGAACACTTTTTAAAACAGTCAAATCTGTTATGTTTGATACTGGTGCCCGATATTGCCAATATGTTTAAAAATCCGTCAAGACATACACGAGTGTATGCCATAAGCCCCATAAGGGTTCCGAAGTATATAATACGTTGACTGTTTAGAGCCATTTACAGGTGCATATTTGAGTTAAAAATAAATATAAAAATAGGATCATATTCTATTAATTCAATCTACATTTTGACACCCCACAAGCCTAGATATGAAAATACAAAAAATTCCATGACGCCCCTTCCTATTTTTTCAAAATTTGAAATGATATTGTTGATTTTAGTATTTGTCGTTACTAGTTTTATAAAAACCCCATTACCAATTTTTTTTCAGATTTTTTGAGTCAGTAGTTACCGAGCTAGAGAGGGGGTCGACCAATTTTTTTTTCTTGAAGCCCTCTGCAGGCGCCATTTTTGATTTAGAAAAAAAATAAAAAATAGTGTCATATTCTACTCACTGAGATCTACATTTCAACACCCCACATGCCCAGATAAAAAATTAAAAAAAATAAAATGTGTGACACCCCTCCTCTTTTCTCCAAAAGTTGAAATGATATTGGTGACTTTAGTATTTGTCGTTGGTAGTCGCACCAAAACCTCATTACCTAATTTTTTTCAGATTTTTTGAGCCAGTAGTTACCGAGTTAGAGGGGGGTGGACAATTTTTTTTTTGCTTGGAGCCCCCTAGAGGCGCCATTTTTGATTTAGAAACAAAATAAAAAATAGTGTCATATTCTACTCACTGAGATCTACATTTCGACACCCCACATGCCTAGATAAAAAAATAAAAATAAAAAAATGTGTGACACCCCTCCTCTTTTCTTCAAAATTTGAAATGATATTGGTGACTTTAGTATTTGTCGTTGGTAGTCTCACCAAAGCCTCGTTACTTAATTTTTTTCAGATTTTTTGAGCTAGTAGTTACAGAATTAGAGGGGGGGGGGCAGACAAAATTTTTGCTTGGAGCCCCCTGCAGGCGCCATTTTTGATTTAGAAAAAAAATAAAAAATAGTGTCATATTCTACTCACTGAGATCTACATTTCGACACCCCACATGCCCAGATAAAAAAATAAAAATAAAAAAATGTGTGACACCCCTCCCCTTTTCTTCAAAATTTGAAATGATATTGGTGACTTTAGTATTTGTCGTTGGCAGTCTCACCAAAGCCTCGTTACATAATTTTTTTCAGATTTTTTGAGCCAGTAGTTACAGAGTTAGAGGGGGGGGGGGGGGGGACAGACAAAATTTTTGCTTGGAGCCCCCTGCAGGCGTCATTTTTGATTTAGAAAAAAAATAAAAAATAGTGTCATATTCTACTCACTGAGATCTACATTTTGAGATTCCACACGACTTGGAATACATTTTTTTGTTTTTTTGAATTTGCTTTAAAGCCCCCTGTAGGCGCCATTTTTGATTTATAAAAAAATAAGAATAATGATCAAATTACACTAGCTTGGTTACACATTTTGATGTGCCACTTGCCTTGGTATAAAAAAAAATATTTTTTTTGCCTGTCTTTAGCTTCTTAGCACCCCCCTTAAAAAAATATTTTTCGAAAATATTTGTACATATTTTACTAGAGGGTGTCATTTTACATATTCTGTCAAAATTTCAAGGTTCTAGCTTATATAGTTTACGAGCTATTGAGCTTAGAGTGAATAGGACGGACGGACGGACGGACGACAAAGTGATATTAATAGGGTTTCTTCGGAACCCTAAAAATGATTGCAATGTATTGTCTAATGTAAGAGTTAGTTTTTTAAGAGTAATCGATATTTCTTTTTTAAGTGGTTTGCGCACTGTTTTAGTTTTTCCATCCATTTCATATGTCGTACTTTCATACATCCACTGTTGATAAATAACCAGTTTATCTGGCTGTGGAAGATAATACTCTAGGGTCTTGTCCTTACATGTAAAACATTCTCTAAATAAACATTTTGTACTATAAATATCACATGTTATAGCTGCTAGCAGTCTCGGTATGCTGTTATACAGCAGTGTCTTCTTTTCATATAATTTATCAATAATAAGCTGCATATTGGCATGGACAATACATTTGCATGTGTCTCGTTCGCGAATGTTTGCCCAAGTTACATAAAATGGCCTGAATCTACAGAATGTCGCCAAGCTTATTTTGTAGGTGACAGAAGTCAAAAACTTTTTGTGCAAGTTACGCAAATTGTCAGTTAGTAAACGCTTTTGCTTTACTAATTTGCCTGATCTGACGAAATCCCTTTTTCCAGGACACATTCTAGAATTTTCATCTTTCTCCAAGAAATCCGTAACATCTTGCTTTACTCTTGACATTTTTGAGCTAAGTTTCCTGCAAAAAGTACTTCTTCGATTTTTATAGTTCTGGTTTTTAAAAAACGGATTTGACAGGTACAATAATCGTTTTTTTTTAATGAGATCTAGATTAAAATTTTTATAGTAGTCCTGTTTTGCTTTATGAGTTTTTATTCTTTTATAAGATTGAGTCAATTCTCTAGTAAGCAATTCAGAAAAAATAAGCCTCTTTTTAACAGTCTTCGGCACCTTTGTGTTCTTTAGAAGTGAATCCACTATAGCCTCTGGTGAAGATATTTTATTTCGTTTATTTATTCTTATGCACCTTTTCCTATATTTCTCTTTTCTTTTAACCTCTTCTTTCAATTTCTTTTCTAACTTATATAGTTTGGCATACATTAATGCACGTCGTTTTCTTAGCAATCGCCGTCGCCGCGTAGCAGCAGCATCTCTATTTACAACATCGTTTTGAGGAGCAGGTTCAGCAATTGGTACTGGGCTAGCAGGTGGAGTTTCATCCATTAATGTTGACAAATTTTTACGTAACTTTTCTTTCTTCACTCTATAAATTGAACTATTTATTCTCCATTGTTTTCTTTTTTGTCGTTTTTCTCTTGAATTCATATCACTTACAAGCTTCACTTGACCTTTTTCTTTTTTCTTTAAATATTTAATTCTTTCTTTTTCGCGAAGCATTTCTAATGTTTGAGCATCACATTTCATTTTTTTCCTTCGTTTTCTATCGTATTCTTTCTTTTTTAATTTTGTTTCTGCTTCCGTTAGTTTTTTTTTTTCGCCATTTCTTTCTTAAAGCGCCCTTAAACAAAGCAATAAACCATCACTTATCCGAATTTATTAAAGTTTATCATTCCCTCACACAACGGTCATTCCCTCATCAATAAATTGTGTGAGGGAATGACGGTGAGGGAATGACGAAATAAAACGTTATTGCACAAAAGCAGTGTACATAACCTTACTTTTCCATGCCATTGCATACTAATAAAATACGCTTAAAAACACATACAGTTAAGTAGTAAATAATTAATAAACAAACTCCTACCTTTTCTTAACACGGCGTGAGGAAATGACAAGCGAAAATGTAAATTTGGATAATAATACTTTAAAACAATTTTAACAATACACTTCAACACTCACAGTCGAGTTCGCCATACTTATTTTTAGCGAATTTTTCGAAGAAAAATATAGCTATTGCTATCACCATCATGACGCAACTTCGGAAAAAAACTATATATCTTTATCAAACTTGATCTCGAGATCACGAAAATGAGGTTCGTTAAAAACTTTATGTATATATATATATATTTTCCTTCGAAATTATTGGGTTGTTTGGTCAAATGAAATAAATAAAAAAACACTTTAGTTTTTTTAATTAATTATTTTAATAAGCATAAGCGCTTTTCGGAAATGTATTTCCTTCATCAGTGATTGATTCTGTTGACAATTATCAGGATTTTAATATACATACATATGTATTTCTAATTCTAATATAATTTATATAATATTTAACAAACTCACCATTAATAATTAAATAATACATTATAATATACAAGTTTTATATAATTATTTGCTGTAGCAATTTATAAAAATGCATTAAAAAATTAAAAATGTCAAAAAAATTGTTTTTACAAAGTAAAGATAATTTTAAACTACCTAGGAGACGCTATATATTTTTGAATTTTAAAAGTTGGCTACTATTTTTATTTTTTAAGAAGATTTTGGTAAACTTGTTTTAGATATTCAATATT
This sequence comes from Sialis lutaria, assembly GCA_949319165.1. Classification (NCBI taxonomy): domain Eukaryota; kingdom Metazoa; phylum Arthropoda; class Insecta; order Megaloptera; family Sialidae; genus Sialis; species Sialis lutaria. The sequence goes on from OX439235.1 coordinate 29,185,029, forward strand.
AGTTCTAGAATTTATACTTGTGGGGTCTTTTAGAATTTGGATTGATTCGCTAATAAGTCGTTTTTTTAAGGATGATTGATAACTTAGAATTTTGGTGTTTTTGAATTTTAAAAGTTGGCTACTATTTTTATTTTTTAAGAAGATTTTGGTAAACTTGTTTTAGATATTCAATATTAGTTCTAGAATTTATACTTGTGGGGTCTTTTAGAATTTGGATTGATTCGCTAATAAGTCGTTTTTTTAAGGATGATTGATAACTTAGAATTTTGGTGTTTTCAAAATCAAATTTATGTCCATATTGTATACTGTGTTGTTTTAGTGCAGTCTCTTCTTTGGCGTATTTGTGAGAATTTATTCTTTTATTTAGATACTGTTTTGTTTGTCCGGTGTAGGTCCTGTCACAGTCAGAGCATGGGATATTGTATATTAAATTTGATTGTTTAAATTTGTCTATGGGAGATTTTAATTTGGAAAAAAATATTTTTGTTGTATAATAATTTTTGTTCACATGGATTAACTCAGAAGATTTGGTGATTTGTTTAATTTTTTCTGATAGACCTGGAATGTATGGAAATGAATACATGTGTGGATTTTGATCGTTGTCAATTGTTTCGTGGTTTGTCTTGTTCGTGTCATGTGAAATGTTTTGTTTGTTTATTGTAGTGTTATTTAAATTGTGTTTGTGTAATTGTTTATTTATAATGTTTTTAATAAAATTTATAGGATAATTGTTTATAAGAAAAATTTGGAATATTTTTTTAATAATGTCATTTCTGTATTGAGGACTGGTAAATGTTATGGCTCTATTTGTAACGGCAGTTATGACATTTTTTTTGTTATATATTGGTGTATTAGAGTTGTAATTTAAATATCTACCAGACCATGTAGGTTTAGTATACCAAATAGTATCAATTTTATTTGAAGAATTAACAATAATTTTAATGTCGAGAAAGTTTATGGTTCTGTTAGTGTCTTCTATTTCAGATGTGAATTTTAGGTGTTGATTGTATGAGTTGAATATTTTAACTAATTTTTCAATTTCGTCAGTAGGAACGCAAGTAAGTATGTCATCTACGTATCTTTTAAAAAATGGTATATTATATTGTATTTTACTTAAAATTTTGTCTTGTAGATCTTCCATGATTATATCGGCTAGAACCACAGAAAGAGGGGAACCCATTGGTGAACCAAAAATTTGTGTATAATATTGATTTTCAAATTGCATATACGATGTTTGGCAGCAAAATTTTAAAGCAATAAAATCAGTTTTGGAGATTGATGTAAATTGTTCAATTTGATCCCATTTTTTATTTATAATGTCTATTGTTTCAGTTATGGGTATGTTGGTAAATAAGGATGTTACATCAAGAGATATATATATATATATATATATATATATATATATATATATATATATATATATATAGTTTCTCCTTGTCCGTCCGTCCGTCCGCCCCTCTTCAAAAATTTTGAGATAACAAGATGAAATTTGGTATACGGTCGTAGATTAATGACCCAAAAACAGAAATGATAAGATTTTTGAAAAAAAAATAAAAAATTTTAGGCCCCCTTTCCATAAAATGAAAAGTGTTTTAAAAAAAATATTTACCTACCCCATTGAGTGGGGTGTCATTAGAAAGGTCTCCTAAAGTGCAACAAAAAATGTAACATAACTTTTTGATTTTAACCCTTCAATCACGATGTATTTGCTCTCCAAAGTCATTAAAAAAGCGCCCCCCCCCCCTCTATTTTCTAAACTATTAATTCAAAAAATCTGAAAAAATTCCAGAATGTAGATTTTAATTAGGTCAAAATGGATAATTCCATCAAAATCCGGATTTCGAAAAACAATTGGCTTTACAATACTTAATTATACTATATGTATATTTCATATACAGGGTGAGTAATATCAGATGGAACAAACTTAAACCGTTGATTGAGAAAAATATTTCAAGCAAAAAAGTTCATATAAATATGTGTCCGGAAACTCTTCGTGAGGGAGCTACAGACTCCCAAAGATTTAGACTAAAATTGGTTTTTAATTAATATCTGGAGAACCGATTGTGATACAGCAATGAAAATGAATACCTGGATTAGTAATAATACGTGTTATCGATTTCCAGTATCAAACAATGGTTATTTAGACCAAGGGTGTATAGGCCCTGTGGGCCCTCTGATTTTTATCTAGTATTTTTTTGTTCTTCACTTTTTTCTTATGTTTGGTATTTCTATAAGGTCATATGATACAAAATACACATACATATACATTGTTAAGTTGTCATAAGATCAACCGTTTACGAGAAATACGATAGGGAAGATAGTTTTGCAGAATTTAACTTAATACGGATGCTAAAAATTACACAAAATAAATGTATATTCTTGTTCTAGTACTAAAAATAAGAAAAATAGTTGGTGTGAATATTTCTCTTAATATGACTCCTCATAGAATTATAGCCAGTTGTCTTAGTTTAATTCGTGCTTTATTAATTGACTAAAAAATGAAACTAAAAACTGTTACCTGTTGTTAAGGATGCATTTTTGTAGGTATATTTACATACAACTTTATTCTTGTTTTTAATTATTGAACAAGAATATAAATTTATTTTGTGTAATTTTTAGCATCCGTATTAAGTTAAATTCTGCAAAACTATCTTCCCCATCGTATTCTCGTAAACAGTTGATCTTATGACAACTTAACAATTTATATTTATGTGTATTTTGTATCATATGACCTTATAGAAATACCAAACATAAGAAAAAAGTGAAGAACAAAAAAATACTAGATAAAAATCAGAGGGCCCACAGGCCCCATACATCACTGGTCTAAATAACCATTGTTTGATACTGGAAATCGATAACACGTATTATTACTAATCCAAGTATTAATTTTCATTGCTGTATCACAATGGGTTCTCCAGGTATTAAATAAAAACCAATTTTAGTCAAAATCTTTGGGAGTCTGTAGCTCCCTCACGAAGAGTTTCCGGACACATGTTTATATGAACTTTTTTGCTTGAAATATTTTTCTCAATCAACGGTTTAAGTTTGTTCCACCTGATATGACTCACCCTGTATACATAATAGGTATAAAAAGTAATTATTAATTATTAAAAAAATAATATTTCATTAAAGGTGTGATGAGTATGAGAAATAGTAGAATTTGCTGTTATGTTTATAATTTATATTATCAATACTAACTTGACACGCAGCGTATTGTAAGTTTGTAGCATTGTTGTCATTGTAATAAGTGATTGTTACATTTTTATATCTTAAAAAAATATCAATTAACTTAAATATATGTCAAATAATTAAAAAATATATAAAAGGTGCGGTTACATTAAGCGCGCCGTGCCGCGCCGCGCTGCGCCGAACCGCTCGGCGCGGCGCAAATCCAAAAATTTGTGTCCGTGCAAAACTACGGGATTGCGGAGGTTTGTCAATGCACGTTAGTGTTTTTGTAAGTTCCATGATAATTTCGCCATGAATTGTGATAAAACTACTGCTGCTGAAGCGTTTGTAGTAATTTACCACTTTTACACATATAGATACTGGCAGCAAATTTTTGGGGGCGGCAAATTTTGGTATGAAAAAGAAAAAAAGCTAAAAAAGCTAAAAAAAAAAGTCTTCAAAATTATTATTATTAGATTTTTTTTCATAACAAAATCTTAACTTTTTCATCTAAAAGGGCGGCAATTTTCGCAACTGCCTACGGGCGGCAAATTTTTAAATCCGGCCTTAGATACTGGACACTTTAAAAAAAATTTGTGTCTCGTTCGAAGATTTTGAATTATTAGGTACTGAATTTAATTGGACCAAGAATCATAAAAAAAGATACCAATTTTAGTAAGGCAATTCCACCTAAGGAACGATTAGCTTTGACTTCTTTACTTCGATAAAGTTCGATTAATTGTTTTACTTTAAAATGACACCAGTCAAATACAATACTACAGTTCAAAATTTCAGTTAAACGTTCTTTAACTCGTCTAAACTGAACGCGCACAAACGTGCATTTTTCTTTGATGTACCGACTCCGAGCGGATCGTAAATGTACGCGCACGAACGCGCATGTTTGTGCGCGTTCGTGCGCGGTTTGCCGTTCCCATCAGACAAACATAAACATTTTGCGTGTTCGGCGCAGCGCGGCGCGGCACGGCGCGCTTGATGTAACCGCACCTTTAATGTAACCGCACGTATACTTACTTTCAGTATTGTTGAAACAATTAAAGTAACAATTAACTAATAATACAAGCACGGATAGAGGTAAATACATTTTGATTTGAATGGTTTATAATTTATAAGAAGTTTAACCCAATTACTATAGTTATTTACTTTGCATAAAAATATAGAAGTTGTTGAACTTAAGTGTGGGAAATAATAATCAATTTATTTTTAAAATATTTATTTATTAAATTGCAAAAGAATTGCTAAATATGTTGTAATAGCTCCAACCATCTGAAAATATCAGATTTTAAATATTATTAGAATTTATATACATATTTATATATAATATTTATATTTACCGGCAATAGAATTGTAAAATCTATCGAAAAACAATTAAATGCAGTGAAAATTATTTCTTGATTAATTATTTGCCTTGAAAATAATAATATCTACAAACAAATCAATATAAATAAATTATAATATTTTTCAATTAATAGAATTTAAATCCTTTACTTCGATTTTTAAATCAGCATATCTTGATGCAATGTTGGGTAGAAGCGATAATATACTTTTCGACTAAAAAAAATTAACTATTTAAAAACAATTCAATACCCAGTAATTGAAAAAGTAATAAAAGGAATCAAATTTTGACGTTTCATTCCGGTTTCTGTACAATTCCGTATTCATCGCCAATAATTTCATTATGTACAACTATTGTTTATTACTTTCAAGCAGTCTGAACCATAGACTTATAGAATGGACTGAGTATTCTCTATCCAACCGTGATGTAAATAATGGCGAAAAAGTGTGACAGAGACAAAGCGAATATGTAGCCAATACCTGTCTCTTTCTAGAATTCTAATGTGTCACGTCACAGGTTTGCAGTCATTACATACCTACAGAAAAGAGACAGGCATTGACTACATATTCACTTTTGTTTAAAGAGAGTGCTCAATTCTGTGAGGATTTCTATAAGTCTATGGTCTGAAGAAATTTGCAGTGCTGCCAACCCACATTACTTTAGTTTTTTTAGCTGTCAGTTTTCATATTGATTCCGTCTGAATCCGGTAAATGTAACTCAGATTGAAAATTTGCTATATCTTTTACGTTCAGATTCCGGAATAAAACATAATGGTGTTTGATTCTTTTCTCAATTACTGTGTATTTTTAGTTTGACGTTTACCTATTTTGTAGTTTTTTCACATGAAGAAACGACAGATAATGTAGACGTTACAGTTATAAAGAAAAACATCAAAATTGGTATGGTAGAATCATGCATCTTTTTGTAAAATGAATCAAAATACAAATATATATTAACCAATAACGATAAAAATACATAAAAATATATGTACAACAATGGAAATGAATATATATCGTTTAACACATGACATAATTTATTTATTTCAAAATGTATTTGACGTATTTGTTTCAATGCTAATACGATTTCTGTTTCTCTAAAAAAAATTAACAGAATTAGCACGAATCAAATGTAAGAGAAGTTAAACTTCTTTAGTCAGTTATGCGTGAGAGAGAGAGATGAGTGAGTATATGTATAAGAAAAAGATGGATTAATGCGTACAAGTCACTTTACGTCGGTTATGCGTGAGAGAGCAATGAGTTAATGTATAAGAAAAAGATGGATTAATGCGTTGAAGTCAGTTTATCATTAATATAATTAATAATATAAATAAATTACCTTTTTTTGTTTAGGAATATACACGTTGCAGTTTTTAAATCCATAAAATAACCATTTAAAAATTCAACTATAGATTGATCCTCGTTTTTTAGTATTTTTGAAATTTGATTATTTAAACATTTAAAACATTTACGCAGAAAAAATGTATAGACAAAAAATTGAACAAATATTGCAAGTTTTATGGAATCACAGATTGAATACGAACCTGTAGATATGATATTGTAAATATTGAATTCATCGAAATAAGTATAAAAATCTAATGTAAAATCTGTCGTTAGAAAAATAACAGCGAAAAAAATAAATATGATTAATTTCTTATGCATTTTGTTAAACAACGCTCGTGTATCAATCAATCCCATTTTTTCAAATTTTTTTAAAAGTTCGGAAATCTTGTCAGTAACGTTGATAATCTAAAATTTACAATTTTATTTTATTTCATCGTAAAAAAATAGTATAGATACATAAAACGTATACCTGTTTATATTTTATTAAATTATTAATTAAAACAACGGGAAGAAAAATAAATCCTGAAATTTCAACTGACTTATACATAATTATATCCAAATTTGATTTGAAAGATAATTCATAGTTTACGAGAATATCTATGCCAAATATTGTAATCATTGCAGTAACTATACAACTGATTATCGTTACCGGTATTGATATATTCAACATTCAAGATGGCGGAGCAAAGAGAACACCGAACGCGTAGCGTGGCTAAAAGTGACGATTTTGATGCTGTAAAAGCTATCAAAAATATTTTGTTATCAAGTGAATTCAGTGCAGTTATCAGTGAACTTGTAAAAACTGAAGTGGAAAAGGCAATAGAACCTTTAAATACTAAAATAAATCAATTAATTGAAGAAAATAAAAAGTTAACCTTCGAAATTACTAATTCAAACAAGATTAATCCAAACCAAGTAAATATAACATCTACAGTGGTGCCAAAACAAAATAATAATAAAATTAAATATTCTGAAATTGTGAGTGAAAAGAGTAATAAAATTAAAAATAAAAAAAGTGAAAAACAAGAAACAAATGAAAAAAAAACAGGAGAACAAGCTATAGAAGAACAGACTCAAAAAGAACAACAAAAAAGTGTCAACTATTCCAGACAACCTATTACACAGTCAAATACACCTTCCATAACAGACACACAGCAAGAAGAAAACGAAGGTTTTATTGAAGTTAGAAAAAAAAGAAGTAAAATAATAATAGGAAAATCTGAAGAAACTTCTTCTCTATCTGCAGTGGAACGAAAAATGTGGATCTTCTTGGGAAGAATGATTCCAAGTACAACTAAGGAGGAAGTTTTGAATCATCTCCTAAACAAACTTCCAGAGTACGAATTTCAAGTCGAAAAACTAGTAACCCAAGGTACAAATGCATGCTTCAGGATAGGTGCAAGTACTGAACTAGAAGAAAAACTATACGACGATAAATTTTGGCCAAAGGGAGCTTTGATCAAACGATTTTTATTTCGGAGAACAGCCGCTAGCTTCTAAAAAACAGAAAGAAGTCATTTTCAAAGAATCAAAAAATTATAAAATAATGCACCTCAATATACAGTGCATCAGAAAAAAAGTGGGCGAATTTGAATTATTTTTATACAACACACAACCCGATTTTCTTTGTTTGGCAGAACATTGGCTCAATGACACAGAAATTAATTATTTTAGTGCAATAGGTCGGTACAAATTAAAAACTAGCTTTTGTAGGAGAATTTTTAGTCACGGTGGAGTGGCAATATACTCAAAAAATGACATTCAGTGTGAAAACTTTGACGTCAGCAACTTAATTGTTGAAAAGAACTTTGAATGCTGCGTAATAAAATGTGATATTAAAAATTGTATAATAGTGTCCATCTATCGAACACCAGATAGTGATTTTAAAATATTTTTAAAGAGATTTGAGGAACTTTTATTTTTAATCTCAAAACACAACTTCGATATTTTTATTTGTGGTGATTTTAATATAAATTTTATAAACAAATCAGATAATAAATGTAAAGAATTAAACAACATTCTTAAATCATATAATCTATATTATAGCATAACAGATCCAACCAGGGTAACATGCAAAAGTAGCACTTTAATAGATAACATAATTACCAACGTAGATATTAACAGCTGTAAATCAAATAATTTAGTCACAACTCTGTCGGATCATGTCGCTTGTACACTTCATGTTAGTTGTAACAATTGCATATCTGATGATAAATATTATAATTATTCTAGAACATACACAGTCGATCAACATTTTATATTCGACTATTTATTATCAAAAGAAAACTGGCAGGACGTTTTTAACCAATCTGATGCAAACAAAAGTTACCAACACTTTCAAGACATTTTTAATTATTATTTTAACATTGCATTTCCACTTAAAATAAAAAAAGTTATTAGTGACAACGAACTAAAAAACACGAAAAATTGGGTCACAGATGAAATCAAACAGCTATCTAGACAAAAACATGAGCTATATTTATTAATACGTGATTATAAAAATATCAATATCAATATCGATAATTACGTACTAAAATATAAAAGTCTGTGTAAAAATTTACACAAACACATTAATGAGGCAAAAAACACGTTTTACCGAAATTTTATAAATAATTCAAATAATAAATCTAAAGCAGTATGGCGTCTAATAAAATCACATGACAACACTATTTCAACTGTTGGAGAAAATAAAGAAATCAAAATAAAAAACTCAGAAGGCGAAACTCTTATCGATACCTTTGACGTAGCCAACGAGTTTAATAAATATTTTATCAATGTAACTACGCAGTTAAATGTCAGAGAACCCGATTTAAACGGAAAAATTAATTGCACAAATAATCCATACAATAGCTGTTTTCTAAATCCCCTTGACGAAAACGAAACCTTAAATATCATAATGAGTTTAAAAAATAAAAATTCTTGCGGGTGGGACAAAATACCCAGCCATATAATTAAATCTTATTCATTCTACTTAACAAAACCGTTGTGTTTTTTGATAAATCTGTCTTTCAAAAGCGGTATTTTTCCAAATTGTTTAAAAACATCAATCGTTAAACCTTTATTTAAAAAAGGCGATATTGAAAATACAAAAAACTACAGACCAATTTCCTTACTAACCAACTTTTCTAAAATTTTTGAAAAAGCAATAGCTCTAAGACTTAACACCTTTTTAAACAAATACAACATCTTATCTGAAATCCAATATGGATATAGATCAGGTAGCTCAATTAACTTAGCTTTATTCAAAGCCATAGACACGATTTTAAAAGCTTGGAATAGTAAAGAACTCTGCGTATTAGCATTGTTTGACCTTTCTAAGGCATTTGACTGCGTCCATTACGAGTTATTAATAAAAAAATTATCATCCTACGGTATACGAGGTACTGCTTTAGATTTAATATATTCCTATCTAACAAATCGTTCTCAGGTTGTTAGTATTTCAATCTGTCAAAATGGCCTAAAAAGAGAAGTACAATCAGATTGTAAAATTGTTACAAGGGGTGTACCGCAAGGTTCGATTTTAGGACCTCTACTTTTTATATTATATAATAATGATCTAGTTTCTACAACTGGAAAAGATGCAGTCCTTTTTGCGGATGACACAGCAATAATTTATAAAAATGTCAACCAAAAATCGTTAATTAATTGTATGAATAATTCATTCACAGACATCAAACAAACAAAAAATGGTTTAAAAATAACAGTCTACAGTTAAATATAGAAAAAACTCAATATATTAAATTTGGAAACTATGGAATCCGTGGAAAGGAACTGCATCTTTCGAATCATGGTTCGATTGAGTTGGATGAATCTGTTAAATTTTTAGGTATTTATATTGACAAAACTTTTACTTGGAGGTGTCACATAGAGTATCTCATGGGAAAACTCAGTAAATATGTCTTCATGTTGAGATCAATTAAAAATATTGTATCTACGGAAGTTCTCTTAGTTATCTATCATGCGTATGTAGAATCGTCGCTGCGCTATGGAATTATGTTTTGGGGTAACTCGACAAATGTAAAAAACCTATTTACCATACAAAAAAGATGCATTCGTGCCATAGCGGGAGTAAGCAGTTTTACTTCATGCAAACCACTTTTCAAAAAATATAAAATTTTAACACTTTATGATCTTTTCGCATTAGAATCAGGGATATTTATAAAAAAACACCCCAACATGTTTTCAGGAGCAGTAGTTGGGCATACGCATGATACAAGGTCAGGAAATAATTACGTAACAGTACAAACTCCACTATCCATAATACAACAAGGACCTTTAAATACATGTATACAAATCTACAATAAATTACCATCCTCTCTTAAAAATCTCCCCATAACTAAATTTAAAAAACAGTTAAATCTCTACCTGCTAGACAAAAACTATTATAACAATCATTTCTATTTAAATCAATGATATCGTGAGATACTCTATGTCACAGTTTCATCCTGGAGTTTTTACAATTATTTTATTGAATAAATTATTTATTAAACAACTAAAGTATTTGTACTTTAGAAACTAATTGTAATGACATGTTCTACACTGTATATACAGTCAACAGAATAAAAAATATTATTATTATTATTATTATTATTTTATAAATATTTTGAGTACCATCGAAGTCACATTTTAATGGGAAATAACCAGAATACTTCATACATAAATAAATTGGATTTAATATGTAATATACATCATATTGTCTATTTTTCATCGCGTTAAGTCCTTTAAAAATACAACAATACTGTGTGATACACTATAACGCAATAACTATAATTATTATATACAGGTTGATCCAGACCACCCGTCCACTATGTTTTACGCCCAAACTATTGAAGATAGAGTTTTTTAAAAAACGTTTTACTATGTATATCGACCCTAAAGAATTTCAAGAAAATATTTTCAACCCCCTAAAACTGCGCCTTAGGGGGTAGTTTGGGGGGTACATGCCCGTTTCTCAGTAAAATCAAATGGAACGGTATATTCAAAAGTACATAATTGTAAAGACCATAAAAAAGTAAGAAACTTTTGTAAAACAAAAATTTTCATACTTTCAATTGTTTAGAAAATATGGCGACTTGATCTCAAATTTTAGGGTTTTACTAAAAGTGCTCTAATTTCGTTAAATATTAATGAAATTTTATTCTTTTTTTAAATTTAGAAAGTAGAAATAATGACTTTTGTAATGATTTATGAATATTTAAGATTTTGATAGTTTAAAGTGACATACGCGACATATCAAAAATGCAAAAGTTCAATTAGCGATAATTCAAAAAATTTAAATACAATGGTATATCAATTAGTACTTTATCTGAAAAAAGACATGTAAATAAACAACTTTTGATAATAAAATTTTAAATTAAAAATTCTAATTTTCCATTTTAAAATTTTGGTTTTTAATTTTTAACTGTACATGTATTATAATTATATACCTATATTATAATATTATACATACAGGGTGCGGCCATAGTGCTCGGTTGTTCGATAGCTCGTAGACCGTAACAGATAAAAAAATTTTTTAATGCAAATGTAAACTGTTGGTAAATGCGCATACAGAGAAATTATTTTCAAATATATAGGGTGCCACATAAAAGTGTGGCACACTTCAAGTTCATTTTTTTAAATGGAATGCCCCAAATATTTTTGCATATTTAACACTTCTCTTGGGATGTTTATTCATATCTAAAATAATAGCCCCATCTAATGTCCGGTTTAGAAGTAATAATATATTTTAAAAAAAATGGTTATTATATTACTCCACATAACAATTCACCACTACCGCGGCTGCAGCTTTGAAGACGAAATTAAGTGAGGACCTTATTGTAGGAGGTTGTAGGGTGCTTTTATTTAAATATTGTAGAGCCATCATTTACAGGGTGCTCAAAATTAATTTTCAAATTTTGATAACTTCAAAGTTATTTTTATCAACTTTTTTAAATGGAACACCTTATATATTTTTTAACGATGATATGTAGAATTAAGTAATGACATTGAGTAAAGAATAACAAGAGAATCAACCTAATGCATTTTGATGAAGCGAGGACGACGTTCCGACCACCAGGTGGCAGCACTAAAGCCATCTAGCGGTCGGAACCTGAACCACTAACTTAGCGAGGTTACAAAATTATCCCTCCTGCACCCCTCACATGACAGCACATAATAACGTAAGCCCCGCCCTTCACACAACCAACTTATAATTTATTGCTATTTTCTACTCGTCTCAATACATGTGTCGGCTCGCGGCTTTAGCTGTTTCACACTTTCACACGTTGTGATTCAAACTAATATGTATTTTATTTTTAATAAGTAAATGATTGATACACGCATATTAATTAATTATCTAAAATATAAGAAATAATTTGGCTAAATCAGCATTGAAAGGCCCAAAAAAATTATTATTATTACATTTTTCAATTTATTTAATTGGCTATTGGGTAATTGGGCATTGGGCTGATTGGGCATAGCTGTAAGTTATTGACAAAGCATAAAGCGAGAAATTTTGTATGTTTGTTTCAAGTTTGTGTATTTGAGGAAATCTCAAAAACCAATCACAAGCGATTTATGCCCGGTATTATAAAGAAATTTGCGAATCGCAAATTTGTGATTTAGTAAGAGAAAGATATACAGGATTCACTCAATACAAAAAGAAACGGGTATCACTTTATAAAACTATTATATACCCGTTTCTTTTTGTATTGAGTGAATCATGTATATCTTTCTCTTAGTAAATCACAAATTTGCGATTCGCAATTTTCTTTATAATACCGGACATTAGACATAATTCTTTCACCAATACAAAGTTCACTGTTGCAGAAAAAAAATTGGTAATTATTATTTTCTAATAAAACTTTATAACAATGAAGAAATTAATTAAATACAGTTTGACAGCTAAAATGTACATATTAAGAAAATAAATACAACTGATATTTTAAACAAAATATAAAATGTTTACATTTCGAAAAAAACGCGAGCAAAGCCGCGGGTGGTGCTAGTATTTTTTATAAAACTACATACAAATAGAAATTATTTAATAAATACAATTTTAGCCAGCTTCTCACAAAAGATTTTCCATTTAATATGTATAAATATTTAAATGAAAAATTCTCAGAGTATGTCAATATATTTTTTCAGGTGCAGAATGACATTTTTTTCGTTGTTACCTCAGTATTTTCAAGTGCTATTAATTTTAATAACTTTTTTTTCGTTAACACCTAACTATTTTTGCATCTTATTAATTGCAACCTGCTATGGGGGGCCTCTATAACCGGGGGCTCCGGATGAGTTTTTTATCTTGAGACTGCTTAATATCTGGAAAACTATGTATTTTTACGGAAAATATTTGGTACAAAAGTTTCAGAATTTGGAGGGGAAAACCAATGGAGGTAACAATTATGATCTTGAATGGAGGTTTTAAGGTCATTTTGGGGTCAACAAATTTTTTTTCAAATGGAAACCTATTTATTTTTTGCAGATCCGTAATTTACAAAAAAAAACATCTTTTGTCTAAATTTTTTTTTTAAATCTAAAATTTTTATTTTTATTTTTCCTTTTTTACATTAAAAAAAATTGTTTTTTACACTCAACATTTTTAAAATAACTATACAAGATGTTTAAACAAAAGACAGATTAAAAAAATAGTTTTGTATAATTTCAGTGTTTTCCAACGCAATTTTTTTTATTATAAAAAATGATTAAAAAAACATTCAAATTGATTTCTTAACCTGATTTTTTTCTTAAACATCATGTATACAAATTTGTCAAGACATACACTAGGGTGTTCCAAAAAAAGTCGATATTTTTTTTTTTCGATTGCATGTGAAATTCTTGTTATATATGCTATAAAAAAAATTCTGTAAAAATTTGAGCCCTTAATATCAACTTGAAGAACTCCATCACCGAATTTGAAGATTTACCATTGATTTAACATGGAAAAATGATTTTTTAACGTTCATTTCTCCTGCAAACTATGTAGACCATTATTTTTCGGAAAAACCATGACTGATCCTTCTTCAGTATTAAATTCTGTAAAAAAAAGCTCTTAGGGTCCAGTCTCTAACGTCAACCCTCTCGTTTTTAAATTTCAAAAAATCTGTATTTTTTAACGCAAATAAAAATGAGAGGGTTGACGTTAGAGACTGGACCCTAAGAGCTTTTTTTTACAGAATTTAATACTGAAGAAGGATCAGTCATGGTTTTTCCGAAAAATAATGTTCTACATAGTTTGCAGGAGAAATGAACGTTAAAAAATCATTTTTCCATGTTAAATCAATGGTAAATCTTCAAATTCGGTGATGGAGTTCTTCAAGTTGATATTAAGGGCTCAAATTTTTACAGAATTTTTTTTATAGCATATATAACAAGAATTTCACATGCAATCGAAAAAAAAAAATTATCGACTTTTTTTGGAACACCCTAACATACACCAGTGTATGCCATAAGGGTTCCGAAGTATATACTACGTGGACTGTTTAGAGCAATTTACAGGTGCATATTTGAGTTAAAAATAAATATAAAAAATAGGTTCATATTCTATTAATTCAGATCTAAATAAACACCCCACAAGCCTAGATATGAAACTAAAAAAAATTCCATGACGCCCATTTCTATTTTTCAAAATTTGAAATGGTATTGTTGATTTTAGTATTTGTCGTTACTAGTATTATAAAAACCCCATTACTAATTTTTTTTCAGATTTTTTGAGTCAGTATTTACCGAGCTAGAGAGGGGTGGACAAATTTTTGTTTACTTGAAGCCCCCTGTAGGTGCCATTTTTGATTTATAAAAAAAATAAAAAATACTGTCATATTCTACTCATTGAGATCTACATTTCGACACCCCACATGCCCAGATAAAAAAATAAAAATAAAAAAATGTATGACACCCCTCCCTTTTTCTCCAAAATTTGAAATGATATTGGTGACTTTAGTATTTGTCGTTGGTAGTCTCACCAAAGCCTCATTACCTAATTTTTTTCAGATTTTTCGAGTCAGTAGTTACCGAGTTAGAGGGGGGGGGGGGGTGGACAAATTTTTTTTTGCTTGGAGCCCCCTGTAGGCGCCATTTTTGATTTATAAAAAAAATAAAAAATACTGTCATATTCTACTCACTGAAATCTACATTTCGACACCACACATGCCCAGATAAAAAAATAAAAATAAAAAAATGTATGACACCCCTCCCTTTTTCTCAAAAATTTGAAATGATATTGGTGACTTTAGTATTTGTCGTTGGTAGTCTCACCAAAGTCTCATTACCTAATTTTTTTCAGATTTTTCGAGTCAGTAGTTACCGAGTTAGAGGGGGGGGGGGGGACAAATTTTTTTTTGCTTGGAGCCCCCTGTAGGCGCCATTTTTGATTTATAAAAAAAATAAAAAATACTGTCATATTCTACTCACTGAGATCTACATTTCGACATCCCACACGACTTGGAATACATTTTTTTTGGTTTTTTGAATTTGCTTTAAAGCCCCCTGTAGGCGCCATTTTTGATTTATAAAAAAATAAGAATTCTCGTTAATGTTTTAAGGGGGCATCCTGCTTTATGAGTCTCAAAAAATCCTTTTTTTAGGGTTCCGTAGAAAACTAGGAACCCTTATAGTTTCTCCATGTCCGTCCGTCCCTCTTCAAAAATTTTGAGATAATAAGATGTTTGGTATACGGTCGTAGATTAATGACTCAAAAACAGAAATGATAAGATTTTTGAAAAAAAAAAAAAAAAAAATTAGGCCCCCTTTCCATAAAATGAAAAGTGTTTTAAAAAAAAACAATGAGTGTGTACTTATGTACACACGTTAGAAGTTATACTTCTTTGGGATGATTGAAAAATAACTACGAATATTTTTAATAACAATAATCTGCCGTTCGCTTTAAATATAATTAAAAATTTAATTTAATTATAATATTTAATTAATATAATATAATTATAGGCAATACTCTTTACAGTTGTGTTATTTAAGTAAAAATCTTTATTGTCTATGAATGTTAATACGTTATAATTCTTTTGATATAGGCAATACTCTTTACAGTGTGTTATTTATTCTGTATTTTCAGTCCCGGGCTAGATATTTCACCGCATAAAATTTCGTTACAATTTCGTTACATTACTAATTTCATTTCCGTTACATCACTGACTTCATTTCCGTTACATTACTCAATTTTTACCCTCAACGTCCCTAAAGAAGTATAACTTCAAAAAAAAAATCACCTACCCTATTGAGTGGGATGTCATTAGAAAGGTCTCCTAAAATGCGCACAAACATGCGCGTTCGTGCGCGATTTGCCGTCCCCATCAGATAAACATAAACATTTTGCGTGTTCGGCGCAGCGCGGCGCGGCACGGCGCGCTTGATGTAACCGCACCTTTAATGTAACCGCACGTATACTTACTTTCAGTATTGTTGAAACAATTAACGTAACAATTAACTAATAATACAAGCAGTGGTAAATACATTTTGATTTGAATTGTTTATAATTTATAAGAAGTTTAACCCAATTACAATATAGTTATTTACTTTGCATAAAAATATAGAACTTAAGTGTGGGAAATAATAATCAATTTATTTTTAAAATATTTATTTATTAAATTGCAAAAGAATTGCTAAATATGTCGTAATAGCTCCAACCATCTGAAAATATCAGATTTTAAATATTATTAGAATTTATATACATATTTAAATATAATATTTATATTTACCGGCAATAGAATTGTAAAATCTATCGAAAAACAATTAAATGCAGTGAAAATTATTTCTTGATTAATTATTTGCCTTGAAAATAATAATATCTATAAACAAATCATTATAAATAAATTATAATATTATTCAATTAATAAAATTTAAATCCTTTACTTCGATTTTTAAATCAGCATATCTTGATGCAATGTTGGGTAGGAGCAATAATATACGTTTCGACTAAAAAAAATTAACTATTTAAAAACAATTCAATACCCAGTAATTGAATAAAAGGAATCAAATTTTGACGTTTCATTCCGATTTCTGTAAAATTCCGTATTCACCGAGAATAATTTCATTATGTACAATAATTATAATTGTTTATTAATTTCAAACAGTCTGAACCATAGACTTATAGAATGGACTGAGCATTCCCTATCGAACTGTGATGTAAATAATGGCGAAAAAGTGTGACAGAGACAAAGCGAATATGTAGCCAATACCTGTCTCTTTCTAGAATTCTAATTGGTCACGTCACAGGTTTGCAGTCATTACAGACCTGCAGAAAAGAGACAGGTATTGACTACATATTCACTTTTGTTTAAAGAGAGTGCTCAATTCTGTGAGGATTTCTATAAGTCTATGATCTGAAGAAGTTTGCAGTGCTGCCAACCCAAGGTTAGTAAATAAACAGGTTGAACCATCGCTTTTGACCAATCAGCGCCCGGCGAGAATTATGTCACACCGGGTGACATTCAAATGTAATACATATAGACGCCGTCAGCGATTTGTTATGATTGGGCACCCGCAATGACGTAGTTCCCTCTCTCCTGTCTTGATTTTGACAAGCTGATGGTACAACTTGCACATTTACTAACCTTGCTGCCAACCCACATTACTTTAGTTTTTTTAGCTGTCAATTTTTATATTGATTCCGTCTGAATCCGGTAAATGTAACTCAGATTGAAAATTTGCTATATCTTTTACGTTCAGATTCCGGAATAAAACATAATGGTGTTTGATTCTTTTCACAATTACTGTGTATTTTTAGTTTTACGTTTACCTCTTTTGTAGTTTTTTCACATGAAGAAATGACAGATAATGTAGACGTTACAGTTATAAAGAAAAACATCAAAATTGGTATGGTAGAATCATGCATCTTTTTGTAAAATGAATCAAAATACAAATATATATTAACCAATAACGATAAAAATACATAAAAAAATATGTACAACAATGGAAATGAATATATATCGTTTATCACATGACATAATTTATTTATTTCAAAATGTATTTGACGTATTTGTTTCAATGCTAATACGATTTCTGTTTCTCTAAAAAAAATTAACAGAATTAGCAAGAATTAAATGTAAGAGAAGTTAAACTTCTTTAGTCGGTTATGCGTGAGAGGGATTAGTTAAAGTATAAGAAAAGTATGGATTAATGCGTACAAGTCATTTTATGTCGGTTATACGTGAGAGATGAGTATATGTATAAGAAAAAGATGGATTAATACGTACAAGTCACTTTACGTCGGTTATGCGTGAGAGAGAGATGAGTATATGCATAAGAAAAAGATGGATGAATGCGTACAAGTCAGTTTATCATTAATATAATTAATAATATAAATAAATTACCTTTTTTTGTTTAGGAATATACACGTTGCAGTATTTAAATCCATAAAATAACCATTTAAAAATTCAACTATAGATTGACCCTCGTTTTTTAGTATTTTTGAAATTTGATTATTTAAACATTTAAAACATTTACGCAAAAAAAATGTATAGACAAAAAATTGAACAAATATTGCAAGTTTTATGGAATCACAGATTGAATACGAACTTGTAGATATGATATTGTAAATATTGAATTCATCGAAATAAGTATAAAAATCTAATATAAAATCTGTCGTTAGAAAAATAACAGCGAAAAAAATAAATATAATTAATTTTTTATGCATTTTGTTAAACAACGCTCGTGTATCAATCAATCCCATTTTTTCAAATTTTTTTAAAAGTTCGGAAATCTTGTCAGTAACGTTGATAATCTAAAATTTACAATTTTATTTTATTTCATCGTAAAAAATAGTTTAGATACATAAGACGTATACCTGTTTATATTTTATTAAATTATTAATTAAAATAACGGGAAGAAAAATAAATCCTGAAATTTCAACTGACTTATACATAATTATATCCAAATTTGATTTGAAAGATAATTCATAGTTTACGAGAATATCTATGCCAAATATTGTAATCATTGCAGTAACTATACAACTGATTATCGTTACCGGTATTGATATTTTATAAATATTTTTAGTACCATCGAAGTCACATTTTAATGGAAAATATCCAGAATACTTCATACATAAATAAATTGGATTTAATACGTAATATACATCATATAGTTTATTTTCCATCGTGTTAAGTTATTTAAAAATACAACAATACTGTGTGATACACTAAAACGCAGTAACTAATAATTATACATATGTATTACCGTTATGTCCACGTAGGTACATGTATTATAATTATATACCTATATTATAATATTATATATGTAATCACGCATTTTGTTTCATAGACTGAAACTGTAACATAATTACTAAATATGTAGTTATTTCTGCAACCATCTAAAATAAATATTTTATACATTATTTACTGC
Source organism: Sialis lutaria (assembly GCA_949319165.1). Taxonomy (NCBI): domain Eukaryota; kingdom Metazoa; phylum Arthropoda; class Insecta; order Megaloptera; family Sialidae; genus Sialis; species Sialis lutaria. The sequence continues at coordinate 29,204,220 of OX439235.1, forward strand.
ACAGGTAGAAAGGTTTACTTGAGTCAAGTAAACCTTGTTTTGTATATAACGAAAACAATATTTTCTTAAGATAAGAAATATATTCTTAAACCAACTATACTGCCGTGCTTAGCACAAAAGCGGTATCTCAAAAAAAATCGTAAAGTTGATTTTTATGGCATCGAATAGCTTAAAAAATACGAATCCAATGAACTAAGCCAAATAGCGGAATCTTATTTAAAACATATGAAAAAAACCCTTAAAAAAGTTTTCCCTATCTCAGGTTGGTATTTGTCGTTGGTAGTCTCACCAAAGCCTCGTTACCTAATTTTTTTCAGATTTTTCGAGCCAGTAGTTACCAAGTTAGAGGGGGGGGGGACAGACAAAATTTTTGCTTGGAGCCCCCTGTAGGCGCCATTTTTGATTTATAAAAAAAATAAAAAATACTGTCATATTCTACTCACTGAGATCTACATTTCGACACCCCACATGCCCAGATAAAAAAATAAAAATAAAAAAATGTATGACACCCCTCCCCTTTTCTCCAAAATTTGAAATAATATTGGTAACTTTAGTATTTGTCGTTGGTAGTCTCACCAAAGCCCCATTACCTAATTTTTTTCAGATTTTTCGAGCCAGTAGTTACCGAGTTAGAGGGGGGGGGACAGACAAAATTATTGCTTGGAGCCCCCTGTAGGCGCCATTTTTAATTTAGAAAAAAAATAAAAAATAGTGTCATATTCTTCTCACTGAGATCTAGATTTTGACATCCCACACGACTTGGAATACATTTTATTTGTTTTTTTGAATTTGCTTTAAAGCCCCCTGTAGGCGCCATTTTTGATTTATAAAAAAATATGTATAAGGATCAAATTACACTAGCTTGGTTACACATTTTGATGTGCCACTTGCCTTGGTATAAAAAAAATATTTTTTTTGCCTGTCTTTAGCTTCTTAGCACCCCCCCTAAAAAAATATTTTTCCAAAATTTTTGCACATATTTTACTAGAGGGTGTCATTTTACATATTCTGTCAAAATTTCAAGGTTCTAGCTTATATAGTTTACGAGCTATTGAGCTTTGAGTGAAAAGGACGGACGGACGGACGGACGGACGACAAAGTGAGATTAATAGGGTTTCTTCGGAACCCTAAAAAGCAATCTGTAAAATAAAAATAAAACTATTTTAACAAAACTTTGATTTTCTCGAAACTCGCTTTTACTGAGATACCGCTTTTGTGCTTAGCACGGTAGTATAGTATTCTTGGACGAAGAAATAATGTACACTCAGCGTTCTGTAGGACGACCATCCACAAGACGACCGTTCTGTAAGACAATGTTCTAACAGTTCTATAGAACGTCTTTCCCCAACGCAGCGCAAAATTTAAATTAACAAATTGACGTTAAAGTCTTCTATGTAGATTTTACACACAAAACTTGTGTTTTGGTGTGACTCAATGTGGAAAAAAAATTAAATTCAATACAAATTTTCGTTGAAATTGAAATATAATAAATGGTATAAAAAAATGTGTAAGGTACATTTTATTTAAATTTGATAATTTGAAAACGTTTAAAAAAAGAAATAACAAAAATAAATTATTGGCATATGATTGTATAGAAATCTATACATTTTTCATCCAGTATTAAAGCAACGAATAACAATTGTCTAGAGTTAAATTCTAAAAAGTCAACAAACCAGGATCTCGTTCACCAACAGCGCCATTTTTATTATTACCTGTCAACTTTTAGGCGTGGTGGTGGGGGCTCCTCTAGCCGTCGTATTGTGGAATTTTTGAATTACCGATGCAGTCTATATAACTTTCTATAGAACTGTTAGAACATGTATTGGAACGGTCGTCTTGTGGATGGTCGTCCTCAGGCCCGGATTTAGATATTTGCCGCCACTAGGCAGTTGCAAATTTGCCGCCCTCTTGTTCAAAATAAAAATAAGATCATAGATACTGGTGACCTTTTTTTTAGGTTTATTGTCATGTTTACTTAAAGAAAATCAAAAATTTGCCGCCCCTTAATTTTTGCCGCTCTAGGCACGTGCCTACACTGCCTGCATGGCAAATCCGGGCCTGGTCGTCCTACAGAACGCTGAGTGTAATAATAAACTCCTGATGAAGATTTTGTGTAAAGTTGAAACACATATCAAATGACATTGTTTTATTAAGGTTCTTAAAATCTACATATATCTAAATTATTTTTTCCCGAGTCTGTTTTCTAGTAATTACGATTATATAATTATACTCACACAGAAGAGCATTTTTTTATTCAACATTAAATATCCAAATGCATTAAAGTTTACGGACTGATGTGAAAGTTGTTCTGAAAATATTAAAATCTAAAAAAAAAACAATCGTATAATCGTATACTATTATGAGAAATATAACTGTCCATATCACGAAAAATGACCGGAGCGGTAAGGGTAGGAAATCCGAACTGACGTCAGTCCATTGGCGTAGTTAAACACAAATACATTTACATATATTATACATTTAAAAAAAAAATTAAAAATAATTATTGGACTATCCGCTACTGACTTGATTCAGTGGACTCGTCCAGTTCATTACAAAACGCCGCACATCAAACACTACAACTTAAGCGGTCGATTATAGCATTTAGCATAAATTAGATGATTTTTTCTCATACAGTCAAGTAAGAGCGTAGCGGCGATTACTCGCAAGAGATAAATCGTAAGCATGATGTAACTTTTTTTCGAACAATGAGTGCACCTTTACCTTTTTCGCAATCCTGTCAATAAGACATCCAATATTGATAATTGCCTGACATATCCGGCATGATTTCGGCAAGATATTTAGCATATTATTCGGGAAAGACTTCCAAATATTTCGGATTCATCGAGAGAGCCGATTCAAATTACTTATTCTACGAAGCTTAAGCTTCATTAAAGCCCAAATATGTTCGATAAGATTTGCATCGGGTGACTGAGACGGCCAATCCAAAGTGACGACGCCTTTCTGCGATTTCCATGTTTTTCACTCATCAATGGTTTTAGAAATGTGCTCTGGTATTTTGAATTTATTATCGCATAAATTCCTACGAATTGTTTCGGGAAATATTTTTACACATTTTTTGCTTAATTTTTCGACATCTTCACGCAAAGTCAAGGCAGGATTTTTCGAAAACAGAGAAATAATCATTTTTCGACTTTATCCAACACTTTGCCAACACTTCCACGATTCGTTAAGTAATCGACATTTCTAACCTCCAAAAACTGGCATAATCACTTGGTTACGAATTGCTGTGACATTTTCATGTATTTTGCGACCACTGCATGTGACATTTTAGGTTCTATGGGTGCATGTGTACACAAAAACACAGCCTCGTTACGCTTAGTGTAAATAACACTAATCTTCTTTGACTCGCCAGAATTATATTAAATCGAAGAAACAGCTATTATTTTTTATACTGCGAAAACAGCAAGGGTGCCCTCTACCTTGGAAAAATAGTATATTGTGTAGCAAGGGTTGAAACAAGACGATTTCTGACTAGGGCGAGAGTTGACTGCCCGAGCGAAGCGAGGGCTGTCATCGCACTGCACTGGTCAGAAATCGTCTTTGTTTCATCCCGTGCCACACACACTATTTTTCATATCACATGCATTGAAACAACGAGTTTTGATTTCTGTAGCCAGTCGAAGTAAGACTATTTCAGACAAATAGCGCAGTAATATCTTATACTATTTTAATAATAAAATAATTCAGAAATAAGATCCGCTTTTGTTTATTACAAATTCGATTCTGACAGATTTAAAATTAATGAATTTGCTAGTCAGGAATAACGTTGTTTATTTGTTTCTGCTCGGTACAATCGCATTGGTCTGAAATTGTCTTGTTTCTACTGTCAAAACTGGGTTCAAAACTAGTTGTTTCTATGCATGTGATATGAAAAGATACATGCTTACGATTTATCTCCTGCGAGTTTTCGCCGCTACGCTCTTGACATATGTGTACTGTACTTATTTTTTTATCCTATTTAATTTATAAATATTTGTCAAGTGACTATTTCCATGTACTTATGTATATACCAGGGAAAAAATAATTATTATTAAATAGAGCGGCACACAGAAATACGCTATATTTTAACAAACTATGTAACATTTCGAGTAAGAAGCTCCATATGCATAGTGACATGTGATTACATTCATAAGCCCGGTCATTTTTCATTATATAAATTATAATTACTTCTTCTTGTAAATCCATTTGTAACATATCAATTTCATATATAAAAGATCCGACATTCCGAAGCTAAAAGTAAGTATAAATTTGTATTATTTATATTATAAGAAATAGAGCTGGGCGCGGGTCGTGAATTCTTTGTGTCACGCCGGGTCACGGCCGTGACACGACGTGACCGTGAGCGATTTTCAAATATTGGATCGTGAGCGTGCGTGATCGTGAGTAACAATAAAACAATCGTGCGTGAGTACATTTTTGTCGTGCGCGAGTCCGTGACTATGTATATTTTGAAAATGATACGTTTGGATTTATTTCACATATTTAATTATCAATACGAAATGCTACAATTGACTACAATACAAATTTCAAAAAAGAAGCACTGTGAAATAGCGTTGCCAACTTGAAATAAATTTAAAATCACTCTGTCGACACGTTAATAATTTTAAAATGTATTGATTGTTACTATTAAATACTATGTTTTATTTCTATTTTATCCATTTTTCTGTTAAAATTTGCACTAACAATGCAGTTTAAAAGAAATAATAGATACAATTATTATAAAGTATACGAAAAAAAAATTAATTAAAATTTTTATTTATTTCATATTATTAAATCGTGTGACGACCGTGACTTACTGTGCGTGATCGGGCGTGAGTATAAAAATACAATTCATGAGCGTGCGTGATCGTGATTTTTATTTCTGAGACAGTGAGTGAGCGGGCGTGACTAAAAAAATTTTTGCTCGTGGGCGTTCGTGATCAAAAATTACTCACGTGCCCAGCTCTAATAAGAAATTACGAATAGCTTACACTTACATTAAATTCTAAGGATTCACAAACACATATCGTTATATAAATAGGCAGTATAGTGAATATTATAGACAATATAGAAATTAGACAAGCAAGCAATGTTCCATATGTAGATACAAACAATCCAGAACTGACATAGTATACAAGAAAAAGCAAATTTACAAAGGAAAATACTATACAAGATAATATGGGTAACCCGTAACAGTTATTTATTCTTTCACACAGCGGTTGCAAATCAGTGAAATATACTTCTCGAGTAGATTTTATAATTCTTTTATGTTTTATTATATTACTGAAAAATAAAGAATATTGTAATGGACTAGTTAATTAAGCGTTGATTACATTAAGGGGCCATACCAGTGTGAAATTTTCAAAAAATCAATTTTTTTTTGCCTTTTTGGAGAGTTTATAGTTTCAAGAATATTCTGTGAAAATTTCAAGACCGTATCTCTAATACTCTCCAAACAGCAGCCTTCTAAAGAGCGACCGCTCGCAGATATGAAATGCCCAGGAGCTGACGTTAAATGCGTTTTTCTCGAAATGAGATTTTTCAAATTTGCTGACATTGTAACTCAAAGAACAATTATCCGATTTACTTGAAATTTGAACTGAGTACTCTTGAGTTCTTCTACGATGAACTAGGATATTTTTGATTGGATGAAAATTGACGATATGGCATTAAAAATACGAACATTTTATAGGCAATAAAACATACTTTTTTTCATAACTACGCCATTTTGTTAGATTTTGATATTTTTCGAAAATCTTAGTTCATCGTACAGGAAATAAATACCTTACAGTTTAACGACATTATTTCATTTTTAAATTTTAGCTACTTCATCGTCCGGAATCATGGCCGCAGTGGAGGAGAATTTTTTTTTGGCGCCTCCGAAGACAGCGCATAAGTCGCTTAGATATCGATATTTTTACGTGAAAAAATTATTGAATACACTTCCTATATAGGTAAATATATTCTCAATTTTTCAAAATATTTTATTGAGTATTTTTCTTCCAAAAAATTTCCGAAAATCACCCAAATTTCCAGCGTTCACACTGCTATAGCCCCTTAATGTAATCGACGCTTTAGTCTAAATTAGCAATAGTTTACTATATTTACGTACCATTCTCGCAATATTTTCACCGGCATTTTGTAAAAATTAATAATTTTATTTAATTGATTATTCATCGCCAGTAATGAATTTTGAAGTAAAAGTAAATAAATAGAAAATTGAAATAACATACAGGTATTTGCTATTATAGGAATATTAAAAGCAATCATAGTTACTATGTAATCAAAATCAAATATTGTAAACCAACAAAAATGACATACTACCATATGCGGAAGTAAAAATAAAAATAAACAAATTATTATTACAGTCGTAGATGTTCGAATGTATCGATAATAGTCGTATAATTCATTCATGTTATCTTTAAATACTTTATTATTAATATTTTCAATATTCTTTACAAAGGAAATTATCTGAAAATAACAAAAAAATCTTAACAATAATTTATATCATTTTCATTCGACATATTTTAGTAAAAGAGAACAGGGTACATTACTAGAATTCTTAAAAGAATATACCAATACCTCACTTTGCGTCGTGGTTACGTTCCAAAAAAAACACGACGCAAATTGAAACGACGCAAAGTGAATTATGATTTTCTATAGCAAACCATGTAAAGATCGAAGATAGGTTCCAAGGTTACAAAAATACTACTTTTTAAAAAGAAAATTGAACAAAGTAAACATTTAAAAAACAAAAATAATATAAAATTTTATTACATACATACAAAAAACAAAAAAAAAACAAATTCAATTAAAACAAAATAAAATATTCAATTAATTTATAAAAACAAAATAAAAATTAATCACTGTCTGATGAGTCCATAGTAGCTGTTGTCGTAAGTCGGTTTTCTTTCACAAAAAATTGGTCCAATGTTTGCTGAACAGCTTTTTTTTTAACGTAAAATAAATTTCCTTGTATAGCAATTGATATTCGTAGCTACCGCCTGGGACACTTTAAAACTCCTTCCGCTGTCAGGATCGTTTTTTAAAAAAATCTCCATAGCTTCGTCAATCAAACACATCGCTTTGGAAATTTGTTTGGAGGTTAAATTAAAAACTCTGTTAAAATACTAAGTTAAAATTAAAAACTCGAACCCAAAACAACGCAACTTCGAAAATCTAACGACTCACAGTGAAAATTAGTACTAATTCAGCAGCGACGCAACTTCGAAAAAACGCAAAACGAAACGACGTAAAGCGAGGTATTGGTGTACAGTGCTACTAAAGAATGTAAAAGAAATCGAATGTCAATATTTGGGCTAGAAAAATAAATACATTTTTGTCAAGTTTAATTATTAACTGACAGATTATTTATCAGTTAAAAGTTAAACCAGATATTAATTATATTTTTTAACTGGACATTGATAAATAACAAATGGGCCAGTCCGCGGTGACGGGTGTGACATTTCAACTCGGATTGGAGTTCATAATTTCTAAATAATACTAGTTAATAACATGGTTTTACCATTTTTCTGTAGATCTTAATGAATACATACATATGTATATTGAAAGAATGAAAGGTCTACGGTTATTTTACTAAAAAATGCCAGCGTTCAAAGCCCTGTGACGGGTGTGACGCCAACTATTGCAAGTCTTGCAACCTCTATTCAAAATCTCAAAAATTTAGCGAAAATATTGAAGTTACTATATAATAATCATACTTTAATATGTTACGAATAAATTATTTTTTAGTAACACAACAGCATCAGGTAAATACATAATCTATTTAACTGGTTATTTCTCAACGTACATTGTGACGGGTGTGACACGTTGAATAAAAGAATACAATAATAGTACAATTTGTGTATTTATTTGCTTATTGATATTATTAACAAATACTTATAACAATTATTTATCAAATACATCAATAGACTCATTAAGTTTTTAATAAATGCGGTCACCCTTAGTCATTATTGTTGGTGAGGGTAATTTTTTGTTAATTTGGTCAAACTTCACGTTTGATATGTAATTGTCAAAGACTTTTAATAATTTGCCACGATCGTCACTTATTCTTAAGTAAGTTATTGTGATGTCACCTTATTTGTTGTCTTTTTGGAAATTTTTTGAAATATTTTGAAAATTAACCAATATTTTTCTAATTTTCTTTTGGTTTATGAAAATTAATGTTAAATGGCCTGTTAATTTTATATTTTAGTATTCATTTTCGTAAAATATTTTTAAATAACTATCTGGTATCGATTACCGCGGGCCGCGGACTGACTCAAATGTATTGGGATCCGTCAAATGAGCGTACACCACCTGGTGGCAAAACTTGTAACTATACTGGGGGTACAATTTCTATGGTAATAGAATTTAATAATGAAAAAATAAATAATCTCAAGCATAAAACTGACAGATGAACCTACGGTTTATAGTAAAACTTACGATTAAATCACAATATTATGTTTTAAATCATCCAAAAATAAAATGAATGAAAGGTCAGCAAGTACCAAGAGAGAATTTTACAATTTTTCCTATAAAAATTGTAAACAATCAAAAATAAATAACGTATGCGTATTGTATTTGATGTTATTGCGTGATATTATCTGTAATTATAATGAGTGAATTTAAAATATTATATTTTAACTATTGACGCTGTCTTGTAATTTTTTTTAATTTGCCCTTAGCTGCGCCATGTTTTTTTTATGCTTCTTCCATCTGACGGATCCCAATAGTTTAAACTTCGGTTTAATTAAATAGAACATGTGGTTTAAACTTATACTGACAATGAGAAACCAGGTCTAAGTACATAATATTTTCAAAGCTTGCTTACCTCTTTTTGTTTTATAATACTTTGTATTATAACAATACAAAAATTCATCAACCCCAAAATGATTAACACAAAGTTTATAAATTCATCAACATCATCATTTAATTCGTATTCACTTATTACATCGTCAAAAAAAAATTTATAAATAAGAGTTGGTATTAAAATTAAAAAAAATATTAACGAATATATTGTGCTCCAAAAAGATATTTCAAATTTATTTTCGTGGTCATAAGTATATGATATCATTCCGAAAACTTTTAACATATAATAAGTAGGGGCTAATACTTCATAAATGCTCAAAGGTTTTATTTGTTTCCCCATATTTTTATTAAATTAATTATTTTATGACAATTTAACTAAGCAAGACTCATTTGACTTCATATGAACACACTTAACAGGTGTGTCCAAAATTTGTCTTTGATCAAATACTTCTTACAATTAGATAAAACTGTTTTTATCTAAAGGGAATTTTTATGAACACTTAACTAACGTTTCAATGCCTTACATAGTCTAAATTTTACTTTATTAGATCTGTATGAATAATGGAAGTTTTTTTTATTGATATGTCGGTGGCGGCAGATATAAACTTTAAGTAAGTACATTTGTAATTATGATTTCATAATTTTGATAAGTACGAAATATGTATGTATGTCATTATAGTAGGTACTATTGTTATTACTAATTCAGTTGTATCAATAATGTTTTTACATAACGATATATTTAAATAAACATTTGTGCATGTTCATATGATCACGCTAGGCGTTTACCATATCAAAATTCATATACATCGGTATACAGAATGGAGCATTTAAAGATTTTTATCTCAGAACCACCGCATATTTGAAAAAAATGTTCAAACCAAAAAATTTATGGTTGTAGTGAGGGGGTAATCGAATAGTAATATTTATTTGTTATTTTAGTGTAGCCTTCAAGGATATTTGAAGGTCAACATCATTTTTTTAAATAGGAACCTATAGTTTTTCTTTAATTATCTTATTCTGCGTGAACAAACACGAATTTTTCATTGAAATTTTTTTTTAAACAACCTAAGATTTCCAAGGTATATAATAATTAATATTAATAAATTCGAGATTTTGGACTTTCAAGAATTTTTTACTTAACCATAAACTTTAGAAAAAAAAGTAAAAATTAAAAAAAAGTCTATTTTAGTCTAAGAAATCTTGAAATATTGTTGTTTTTTTTTTATTTAAAACTTTATTTATTTTATTTCAGCAAAAAAAAAACGAAATGTTAAAAAAAGTTCTAGTTAATGTTTACAAATAGAGGTAAATACATTTTGATTTGAATGGTTTGATATAATATGTATATAATTTTTAAAAAGTTTAACCCAATTACAAAACTAGCTGCCGGATCCAATTTTACCCGGGGATATAAAATTAAACTTTATAACGTATAATGCCGTGGGGTGCGATCCTTTAGGTCCACACAATCAACTTCCCAACATGGTATGGCTATCAATACTTGAATACTGATTATTTATTGTTTCCATAATTAATTTTTTTTTTTAATATGTATATGAAAAATTTTAATGGAATTTGTCAGAAATAAAACCCACCAAAACTAATATTATAAATATTAGTTTTCTAATATCCTAATGTCAAAAATATAATGCACATTTTTAGAATAACTAATCTGACAGTTTTAATTTCGTTTGTTTCCATGGCAACATGAATTAGTAGACGTATTTATTAGTATTTCAAATTCAAATTTTGATGGTGGTTTTCACCCTTTTAATGGCTGTTTAGACCCATATCAAAAACAAATATTGAAATACACGTTTTATTATATGTATTGTATAATATTTATTCTAAATAAATCTAAGTTGCGAGTAAATCCGATCAAAACAAAAAAAACTAGCTGTCGGATCCAATTTTACCCGGGGATATAAAATTAAACTATATAACGTATAATGCTGTGGGGTGCGATCCTTTAGGTCCATACAATCAACTTCCCAACATGGTATGACTTACAATACTTGAATACTGATTACTTATTGTTTCCATAATTAATATTACTATGTTATAGTTTGGAAATATTTTTTTTAATATGTATATGAAAAATTTTAATGGAATTTATCAGAAATAAAACTCACCCTTTGTATTATGAATATTAGTTTTCTAATATCCTAATAATGTTAATAATATAATGCACATTTTTAGAAAAACTAATCTGACAGTTTGAATTTTGAATTGTGTTGTTTCCAAGGCAACATGAATTATTAGATGTATTTATTAGTATGAAATTCAAATTTTGATGGTGGTTTTCATCCCTTTAATGGCTGTTTGGACCCATATAAAAAATAAATACTGAAATACACGTTTCATTATTTGTATTGTATAGTATTTATTCTAAGTTCCGACTAAATTCGACCAAGAAAAAAAATAAAAATAAAAAAAACACCCTTTTTACCCCCGTAGGGGTTGAATTTCAAAAAATCCTTTCTTTCAGATCATATTCACGTCAAGACGCTTCGATTAGCACCCCAACGAAGTCAATAGCATTTTTTGTTCGCGAGATTTCGTCCCGGAAAAAAATGACACGTACGTACATACACACACACACACACACAGACATTTTTCTGAAAATAGTGTCAATATACTCTAATGCCCTTGAAACATGAAAATATGTTAAAATTTTTGATTTCGATTTTCGGACCAATTACAATAACTCCCTATTGGGAAGTTAATAACTCAAAAAACACCCCTTTTTACCCCCGTAGGGGTTGAATTTCGGAAAATCCTTTCTTTCAGATCTTATTCACGCCAAGACGCTTCGATTAATACCCCAACGAAGTCAATAGCATTTTTTATTCGCGAGATTTCGTCCCGGAAAAAATGACACGTACGTACATACGTACGTACGTACATACACACACACACACACACACACAGACATTTTTCTAAAAATAGTGTAAATATACTCTAATGACCTTTAAACATGAAAATATGTTAAAATTTTTGATTTCGATTTTCGGACCAATTACAATAACTTCCTATTGGGAAGTTAATAAAAAAGTTATTGAACTTAAGTGTGGGAAATCATAATCAATTTATTTTTAAAATATTTATTTACTAAATTGTAAAAGAATAGCTAAATATGTTGTAACAGCTCCAACCATCTGAAAATTTCAGATATTAAATATTATTATAATTTATATACATAGATACAGTAGAAACCGGTTATAACGATATCGGTTAATATAACGTATCGGTTATAACGACTCAGAATAAAAGTCCCGGTTGAATCCCATATAATTGCCTTATATAATATACTGATATTGGCTGCGTTTAGAGAGCTCAGCGGTTGAAAGTCAGCAGTCAACTATGCTGAGTATGCTGACAGTCAACTGCTCCAAATTCTCTAAACCGTGCGCTTACAGTCAGTTTAAATGGCGGCTTTTTGTTATGTCAAACTAAAAATTAACCTTAAATTATTATATAAAATGTGATAAAAAATGAATTAATTTCAGTTAAAAGAGAACATGATACATTACTAGAATTAATAAAAGAATATAGTGGTACTATAGAATGTAAAAGAAGTTGGATAATAAGTTAGTATTTGGGCTAGAAAAATAAATTTTGGTTACATGTTGATGCTATTTTTTAGTTAAAAAAATATATTGGTATGACAAGACAGCGTCAGTACTTAAAACTTAAAATACAGTATATTATAATGTATACCTACATATTTTTATGGCACTCATTAAATTTATTACAGATAATATTACGAAATAGCATCAAATACAACCATTATTTATTTTTGATTGTTTACAATTTTTGTCAACAAACACATTTTTTAAATACATATATATTTTAATAAATATCAATCTTCCAATACATAGGCAAAATGTAAAACTCTTTCTTGGTACTGACTGTTCATTAATTTTATTTTTGGATGATTTAAAACTGAATATTATTGTGATTTAAGTTTAATTATTAACCGGCAGTACATCTGTTAGCTAAAAGCTGATTGACTCAGCGTTATTTTTTTGCGCTGACTTGTTTACTCAACAGCTTGAAGTAAGCGTTTGCGCAGCGGCCCGTTTAGCGAAACTGATTTGGTCAGCATCTCAGCCGCTGACGTTCGCTAAACTAACCCATTGTTTACAACTAAATAGCGCATTAAGTCTTTTGTTTCCATTTTTAGGGTTCCGTAGAAAACTAGGAACCCTTATAGTTTCTCCATGTCCGTCCGTCCGTCCGTCTTCAAAAATTTTGAGATATTAACATGAAATTTGGTATACGGTCGTAGATTGATGACCCAAAAACAGAAATGATAAGATTTTTGAAAATAAAAATTTTTTTGAACCCCCTTTCATAAAATGAAGTGTTTTCAAAAAAAAATTTCACCTACAACATTGAGTGTGGTGTCGTTAGAAAGGTCTCCTAAAACGCAAAAAAAAATGTATCTGAACTTTTTGATTTTAACCCTTTAATCACGATGTATTTGCTCTCAAAAGTCGTTAAAAAAGCGTCCCCTCCCTCTATTTTCTAAACTATCAATTTAAAAACTCCAGAATGTAGCTTTTACTTAGTACTTTCACTGAAAATTATAACGAACATTGTCAAAAATATTTTGGACCCCCCTTTCATAGACTGAAAATTGAACTTACATTTTTTTCCCCACTTACCCTATTGAGTGGGGTGTCATTTAATAGGTCTCGTAAAATGCAATAAAAAACGTGAAATAACTTTTTGATTTTAACCCTTCAGTCGCGATATATTTGCTTTTTAATGTCGCTGTCAGAGCGTCCCCCCCCCCTCTATTTTCTAAACTATCGATTCAAAAAATCTGAAAAAAATTCAGAATGTAGCTTTTAGTTAGTACTTTCACTGAAAATTATAACGAACATTGTCAAAAATATTTTGGACCCCCTTTTCATAGATTGAAAATTGAACTCACATTTTTTTTTCATTTACCCCATTGAGTGGGGTGTCATTTGATAGGTCTCCTAAAATGCAATAGTAAAAGTCAAATGACTTTTTGATTTTAACCCTTCGGCCACGAAAATTTTGAAAAAAACTCTTTTTTATAAATCGTAGTGAGAATGACTACGGAACCCTATCATGTGCGTGCCCAACACGCACTTGCCTGTTTTATTTTAAATATAGTATTTTTGATATAGGCAATACTCTTTGCACTTGTGTTATTTAACATTAATTAAATCAATTTTATGTTTTTATTTCTTTAATCTTAACGTAAGAATATTATATTTATCCTTTAATTTTTTGAACAATAAAAAATATTGTTTGACATAATAATACAACATGGAAAAGGTTAGGTTTAATTCTATAAACAGAAAACAAATGTGGATTTCAAATATTCGTATACAGATACATGATTGGTGGAGAGTTAATACTCAACCAATCAGAACCGTCGCACCTCATTATGTCAAACTAAATTTCCAGTAAAATAACATTGAGTGTTGCTTCTGTATATCGTATATTTATGTCCATATTTATTATTCTGTGCTTAAAATTTTGATTTTATTTTGACGATATCTTCGCTCACAGACGGTGAATTTTACAAAATTTCCGCATACTCATGAAACTTTTAGTTTTTTCGATAAATACCTTAAAAAATCGAATTATCGGTTATTACTACAATTGGTTTTAACGACCTAAAATACCGGTCCCTTCGATGTCGTTATAACCTGTTTCTACTCTATTTATATTTACCGGCAATAGAATTGTAAAATCTATCGAAAAACAATTAAATGCAGTGAAAATTATTTCTTGATTAATTATTTGTCTTGAAAATAATAATACCTAAAATAAATCAATATATAAATTACATATTAATTTAATTAATAAAATTGAAATCATTTACTTCGATTTTCAAATCAGCATATCTGGATTCAATTTTGGGTAGAAGCGATAATATACTTTTCGACTAAAAAAATTAACTATTTAAAAACAATTCAACACCCAGTAATTGAAAAAGTAATAAAAGGAATCAAATTTTGACGTTTCATTATGTTCAATAATTATAATTGTTTATTAATTTCAAACAGTATGAACCATAGACTTATAGAATGGACTGAGCATTCCCTATCGAACTGTGATGTAAATAATGGCAAAAAAGTGTGACAGAGACAAAGCGAATATGTAGCCAATACCTGTCTCTTTCTAGAATTCTAATTGGTCACGTTTGCAGACCTACAGAAAAGAGACAGGTATTGGCTTTCACTTTTGTTTAAAGAGACTGGTCAATTCTGTGCATGTTATATAAAGATAAGGTAGCCTGGTTAGCGTCTTGACCAATCAGCGATGGCGCGGGAATTGACGTCACCACAAAGAGATATTCAAATGTCATAAAGGCATAATTGAATATAAATTACAAAAAAATTCTTTATTTTTTCTTGTTTTCGTATTTTTGATATTTTATCAACACATACCATCAAAGAAGAATAAATTCGACATTGCAAAATCATTAAAAGCTGTCAGAATCACAGAACGTATTGCCAATTTAAGAATAGTAAATATGACGTTTTTTGAGAAGATCAAATTGTCTGAAACAGCTTCTTTATGATTTTGCAATGTAGAATTAGTACTTCTTTGATGGTATGTGTTGATAAAATATTAAAAATACGAAAACAAGAATAAACTAGCTGTCGGATACAATTTTACCCGGGGATATAAAATTAAACTATATAACGTATAATGCCATGGGGTGCGATCCTTTAGGTCCACACAATCAACTTCCCAACATGGTATGACTAACAATACTTGAATACTGATTATTTATTGTTTCCATAATTAACATTACTATGTTATAGTTTGTAAATATTTTTTTAATATGTATTTTCAGTATATCCTGATCTTTTAAAATTATCCATTATAAAACCACTATATAAAAAAGGTAATAAGGAACACTACGAAAATTATAGACCTATAGCACTTTTATCCATATTCGACAAATTATTCGAAAAGGTTATCTATTGTAGGATTAACAACTACATAAATAAGTACAATTTTTTGTTCAACAATCAACACGGATTCCGATCGGGTCACTCTATTAATTTAGCAATCTATGAAACAATTAACAGTATTCTAAATGCCTGGAACCAAAAACACTTATGTATTCTCGCTTTATTCGATCTGTCAAAAGCATTTGACTGCATCAACTTAGACTTATTATGCAATAAATTACATGAATACGGTATACGAGGTGTATCCCTTAATCTTATAAGATCATATTTATCTAATAAAAAACAAATCGTTCAACTGAATACTACAATAGATGGTGTCCAACAATCTATTTTTTCAAATTCTATGGATATAGCTAATGGAGTTCCCCAAGATGTTTGCATGCAGGAGAATATACACAGGAACCATCAAGGTAAAGATATCCTTGTTCTGACAGATAGTCAAGCTGCACTGAAAGCCTTGGCTAGTTATCAGTTCAACTCGAAACTGGTCTGGGATTGCCTACAAAACCTCACTAACCTGGCAAACCACAATAGGGTAACCCTTATGTGGGTGCCAGGACATAGAGGGATAGCAGGCAATGAAAAAGCTGATGCACTGGCAAAAAGGGGCTCAAGAACAACATTTACAGGCCCTGAACCAGTATTTGGAATTACCAAAAACACTATTCGCAGCTGGCTAGCTGATTGGACAAAAAGACAACATCAAAACCACTGGAATAATGTAGAAGGCCAAAAACACAGCAAAACTATGCTAAATAAACCATCCAGAAAATTAACGGATGAAATACTACAACTAAGTAGACAACAAATTAGGCTAGTGACAGGAATGATAACCGGTCACTGTAACCTACGGAAACACATGCAAACAATGGGAATCTATGATGAAGAACCCATCTGCAGACTGTGTAATGAAGAGGACGAAACAGCCTCCCATATTATATTCGACTGTGAAGCTCTTGCTCAATGGAGACATGTACTCCTAGCAGGAGACAACTATCGAGAAGCTCTAACAAGAGAAAACTTGGTGGAAAGGATGTTAAACCTGATAAGAACGGCAAACCTTTTCACTGAATGAGTGAATTGATGAAGAACACAATAAGCCAAAGGCTGCAGTGTTAGAGGCATCTAACCCTCATCATCAATCACAACCTAATCCAATCCAATCCAATCCAATCCCCAAGGTTCCATATTAGGCCCACTATTTTTTATACTGTACATAAATGATATAAATATGCATATAAACGACAAAACAGTACTATTTGCAGACGACACTTCAATTGTCTATACTGCTATACACAAGGAATCTTTGATTGACCATATGAATACTTCCATCACTAATATTTCTAAATGGTATGATAACAACAGCTTAAAACTAAATGTTGAAAAAACGCAACTTATCAAATTTGGCAACTATGGAATGAATGATAATAGTATAACTTTACCTAATCATGGAAATCTAGAATTATCTACAGTGGTGAAATTTCTAGGGTTATATATAGACAAAAAATTAGCATGGAAGGAACATATTAACAATCTCATAAAAACAATTAACAAATACATATACTTAATACGCAACTTAAATAAAACTATACCAAATTTAATACTACTAAATATTTATTATTCTTATGTACAGTCCCAATTATCATATGGAATTATTTTCTGGGGAAACTCAGTCAATGTAAAAGATGTTTTTTTAACACAAAAAAGATGCATTAGAGCCCTTTGTAACATATCTCCACGTACATCTTATCGCCCCTTTTACAACAAACTTTTTATTCTAACTGTTTTTGATATCTATATTTTAGAATGTGCTATTTTATTAAAAAATACGAATATCTTTTCGAAAACAATACACGTAATCATGATCACTTTACACGCAATAAACATATTCTACTTCCGCCGTTGGCGACTCTGAATATTTTTCAAAAAGGTCCACTGAGTCAAATAATAAAAATATACAACCATTTACCGATACATATTAAAACTTTACCATACCGCCAGTTCAAAATTCAATTAAAAAAATATTTGTTATCTAAAAATTATTATAGTGTTGATGAATATTTTGAAGACTAACTAATAATAATATTAATGTATTTTTCTTTGTTAGTATACATGTGTGTACCCATGTGTCCACATAATGTATGCATACGTGATTTTGTACAATGTTTTATGTTTAAATTTATTTATTTTTTCATGTTTAACTTCTTTATAAATGACATTTTTCACACTGTATAAACAGTCTATATGAAATAAAACCTATCTATCTATCTATCTATATGAAAAATTTTAATTTGTCAGAAATAAAACTCACCTTTTTTTATGAATATTATAGTTTTCTAATATCCTAATAATGTCAATAATATAATGTACATTTTTAGAAAAACTAATCTGACAATTTGAATAATATTTGAATTTTGATGGTGGTTTTCATCCCTTTAATGGCTGTTGGGACCCATATAAAAAATAAATAAAATACACGTTTCATTATTTGTATTATATAGTATTTATTCAAAGTTCCGACTGAATTCGATCAAGAAAAAAAATAAAAATTAAAAAAACACCCTTTTTACCCCCGTAGGGGTTAAATTTCGAAAAATCCTTTCTTTCAGATCATATTCACGTCAAGACGCTTCGATTAGCACCCCAACGAAGTCAATAGCATTTTTTGTTCGCGAGATTTCGTCCCGGAAAAAAATGACACGTACGTACGTACATACACACACACACACACACACACACACACAGGCATTTTTCTGAAAATAGTGTCAATATACTCTAATGCCCTTGAAACATGAAAATATGTTAAAATTTTTGATTTCGATTTTCGGACCAATTACAATAACTTCCTATTGGGAAGTCAATAAAGTAATTTTTTGTAATTTATATTCAATTAAGCATTTATGACATTTGAATATCTCTTCGTGGTGACGTCAATTCCCGCGCCATCGCTGATTGGTCAAGGAGCTGACCAGGCTACTTTGTCTTTATATACCTTGAATTCTGTGAGGATATTGAACAGTCCATTCTATAAGTCTATGGTCTGAAGTAGTTTACAGTGTTGCCAACCCACATTACTTTAGTTTTTTTAGCTGTCAATTTTCATATTGATTCCGTTTGAATCCGGTAAATGTAATTCAGATTGAAAATTTGCTATATCTTTTACGTTCAGATTCCGGTTTGATTCTTTTCTCAACTACTGGGTATTTTTAGTTTGACGTTTACCTCTTTTTTAGTTTTTTCACATGAAGAAATGACAGATAATGTAGACGTTACAGTTAAAAAGATAAAAATCTGATACATCCAAATTGTTCCGGTAGAATCCTGCATCTTTTGGGAAAATAAATCAAAATAGAAATATAAATTAACCAATAACGATAAAAATACATTAAAAAATATGTAGAATAATGGAAATGAATAAATATCGTTTATCACATGACATAATTTATTTATTTCAAAATGAATTTGACGTATTTGTTTCAATGCTAAAACGATTTCTGTTTCTCTAAAATATAAATTTACAGAATTAGCACGATTTAAATGTAAGAGAAGTTAAACTTCTTTAGTCGGTTATGCGTGAGAGAGTAATGAGTTAATGTATAAGAAAAAGATGGATGAATGCGTGCAAGTCACTTTACGTCGGTTATGCGCGAGAGAGAGATGTATAAGAAAAAGATGGATGAATGCGTACAAGTCACTTTACGTCGGTTATGCGTGAGAGAGAGAGATGAGTATATGTATAAGAAAAAGATGGATGAATGCGTGCAAGTCACTTTACGTCGGTTGTGCGTGAGAGAGCAATGAGTTAATGTATAAGAAAAAAATGGATGAATGCGTGCAAGTCACTTTACGTCGGTTATGCGTGAGAGAGAGAGATGAGTATATGTATAAGAAAAAGATGGATAAATGCGTACAAGTCACTTTACGTCGGTTATGCGTGAGAGAGAGATGAGTACCTTTATGTATAAGAAAAAGATGGATGAATGCGTACAAGTCACTTTACGTCGGTTATGCGTGAGAGAGAGATGAGTATATGTATAAGAAAAAGATAGATGAGTGCGTGCAAGTCACTTTACGTCGGTTATGCATGAGAGAGAGAGAGATGAGTACCTATGTGTATAAGAAAAAGATGGATGAATGCGTACAAGTCACTTTACGTCGGTTATGCGTAAGAGAGAGATGAGTATATGTATAAGAAAAAGATGGATGAATGCGTGCAAGTCAGTTTATCATTAATATAATTAATAATATAAATAAATTACCTTTTTTTGTTTAGAAATATACACGTTGCAGTTTTTAAATCCATAAAATAACCATTTAAAAATCGAACTAGAGTTCGATCTTCGTTTTTTAGTATTTTTGAAATTTGATTATTTAAACATTTAAAACATTTACGCAGAAAAAATGTATAGACAAAAAATTGAACAGATATTGCAACTTTTATAGAATCAATGATTGCATATGAACCGGTAGATACGATATTGTAAATACTGAATTCATCGAAATAAGTAATGTTGGCTAATATAAATTCTGACGTTACAAAAATAGCAGCGAAAAAAAGAAATATAATTAATTTATTATGCACTTTGTTAAAAAACGCTCGAGTATCAATCAATCCCATTTTTTCAAATTTTTTTAAAAGTTCGGAAATCTTATCAGTAACTTTGATAATCTAAAATTTACAATTTTATTTTATTTCATTGTAAAAAAATAGTATAGATACATAAGACGCATGATCCAAAAATACAAGGTCTGTTTGACAGCTCACTTGCTTTATACTGTGACGTCATCAACACTTAATTTGTCTAATAAGTAATTTGTGAAAAACGAAATACAAATAAAAAAACGATAAGTACAGTTCACATAATAATTTTTTTTTTAATTTTATTCTTTGATTTTTTCATTTTTAGGGTTCCGTAGAAAACTAGGAACCCTTATAGTTTCTTCATGTCCGTCCGTCCGTCCGTCCTGAAAAATTTTGTCATAATAAGATGAAATTTGGTATACGGTCGTAAATATTTTGGACCCCCCTATCATAGATTGAAAAGTGAAGTCACATTTTTTTCATTTACCCCATTGAGTGGGGTGTCATTTGATAGGTCTCCTAAAATGCAATAATAAAAGCCAAATGACTTTTTGATTTTAACCATTCGGTCACGAAAATTTTGAAAAAAATCTTTTTTATAAATCGTAGTGAGAATGACTACGGAACCCTATCATGTGTGTGCCCAACAAGCACTTGCCCGTTTTATTTTCACAAAACTTTCCTTTTTTTAGTCATCATCTATAACCTTACAGAGGTAACACCCATACCATAATGCAAAATAGAATTTATTGTCCTTTTTATCGTCAGCTTTAACCTTCAAGGGGTGACACCCATTTCATATACAAAAAAAAACATATTACCTTTTTTATCGTCAGCTTTAACCTTCAAGGGGTGACACCCATTTCATATACAAAAAAAAAACATATTACCTTTTTTATCGTTTGTTCTGACCAAGGGGTGACACCCATTTCATATGCAAATAATAAAACATATTGCTCTTTTTTATCGTTTGCCTAAGCTTTCATGGAGTAAAATGTGTATTTTTTTTTAACTAATTGACTTTTTTGGTAATTGAAAGTGTAAGGGGTGATGATAACCGTTCAATTTATTAAAAAAAAATTCTGTCGTTAAAAATTCACAAGGGGTGACACCCACTTAACGTGCAAAAAAAGTATCTATTTTAATGGGGGGGGGGGGGGTGACACTCTCGATTTCCGCCCAGGGTGTCATCCCCACTAGCGACGCCACTGTCTATTTCACTTCACATTTCTATTTTCTTCAATACTAAATTTAATAACTCAAACTTAATATGTAAAATGTCAATTTTTAATTTGTAAATTTTTGGCAGATGTCCTACGTTATCAACACGATATGCAATATGGCGGCTGTCAAAATAATCGTAACAGACCTTGTATTTTTGGATCATGCAGAAGACGTATACCTGTTTATATTTTATCAAATTATTAATTAAAACAACGGGTAGAAAAATAAATCCTGAAATTTCAACTGACTTATTCATAATTATATCCAAATTTGATTTATAAAATAATTCATAGTTTACGATAATATCTATACTAAATACTGTAATCACTGCAGTAACTATACAACTGATTATCGATACCGGTATCGATATTTTATAAATATTTTGAGTACCATCGAAAACACATTTTAATGGAAAATAACCAGAATACTTCATACATAAATAAATTGGATTTAATACGTAATATACATCATACAGTTTATTTTTCATTGTGTTAAGTTATTTAAAAATACAACAATACTGTGTGATACACTAAAACGCAGTACATAACTAATTATTATACATATGTATTACCGTTATGTCCACGTAGGTACATGTATTATTATTATATACCTATATTATAATATTATACATGTAATCACGCATTTTGTTTTACAGACTGAAACTGTAATAGAATTACTAAATATGTAGTTATTTCTGCAATCATCTAAAATAAATATTGTATACATTATTATTATACTATACTGTCATACACTTAAAACTAAATATGTTCTCGTTAATGTTTTAATTTAACTTTAACCACACTAAAATAATTTCAACCCAGTAATCGAGAAAATAATCAAACAGAATGAAATACCATTCTGTTTTATTCCGTAATCTGAACGTAAAAGATATAGCACATTTTCAAACCGAATGACGTTTACTGGATTAAAACGGAATCAATAATGAAAATTGACAGCTAAAAAATAGGTTGGCAGCACTGCAAAACTTCTTCAGACGTAATCATGAAAAATAGCGATAGAAGAATAAACTATGTATCTCTGAAATACAATTTTTTGATACAAAACGCAACCGTATAGCTGTGTGCGTACCGCAAAGTACAGAGTGGTATCTGCGCACAAAGTAAATTTCTTACGTGATCAGAAAAATGCGGACCGCCCACTCCAGGTTCCGTTTTTTCGACGTACCCCCTCCCCTCGAGTTTTATCTCCTGTCTCTTATCTTCATGGACGTAATAAACAATAATTGAATGTAATAAAATTATTGGAAATTTATAGAAACCGGAATGAAATGTCAAAATTTGATTAATTTTGATTATTTTTTCAATTACTGGGAATTGACATGAATCTAATATAATACCTACTAACTCCTTATGAAGATTTATTGTAAAGTTTAAAACACATGGGTCAGTACGCGGTAATCGATACCAGATAGTCAAAAAAATATTTTACGAAAATGAATACTAAAATATAAAATTAACAGGCTATTTAACATCAATTTTCATAAACCAAAAGAAAATTAGAAAAATGTTGGTTAATTTTCAAAATATTTCCAAAAATTTACAAAAAATTTCCAAAAAGACAACAAATAAGGTGAAATCACAATAACTTACTTAAGAATAAATGATGATCGTGGCAAACTATTAAAAGTCTTTGACAATTACATATCAAACGTGACGTTTGACCAAATTAACAAAAAATTACCTTCACCAACAATAATGACTAAGGGTGACCGCATTTATTATAAATTTAATGAGTATATTAACACGGTGTTCAAATGACGACTTTAAATAAAATGTTTTTGCAGCCGAAATTTTTTTCATTGGGATGATTCTTGGAAGTGTTCCGAGTGTTTTTCTATAAAAATCAAAAAAATCCGTAGAGCAGTTTTTGAAAAAAATAAAAAAAATTTTTTTTTTACAAATGTTTCAAAAAACAAAATTATATTGTATGAATATCTAAATATATAAGTGTAAATACATTTTTTTCATAAATATATATGTAGAGAGAGACAACAAAAATGAAAGAAATACAGTAGACGTTCCATACTGTGAACCGCGCCGGCATAATTAATCAGTTCTATTACACTGGCCGATACCCATTTTGCTGCAAGGGATAGAACTTTTTAAGGTTAATTTGGGCATGCTGAATCCAGAAATGACCACCATTCTGCTCAATCAGCTCTTTTTTTGCGATATTGCAAAGAAAAGTTTTTTTCGATATGCAAACATTCAAATTCGTATCTATACCTATATATTTTTTAAATCAAATACTTCAACCTTGTGAATAAAAAAACGAATTGAAATATGTATTTTTCTGAGTTTCGAAACGAAAAACAATGACACTGTTTTACAAAATTAAAAATATATATATACAAAACTTTCTTGCCAATAATTAAAAAAATATTATTTAACGAGCCATACATACGCCAGGAATGGAACAATCAATTTTGACAAACGCGGTTTGTTATAGTACCATTTCGCCAATTTTTATTCGACTAATTGTAAGTTAAAATTTTAATACAATAAAGAAGGTAGATAAATCTATAAATTTAGTAAATTGTATTAAAATTGGACAAAAATTGTTTGTATAGCAGCACTTTGAATTTTGAAAATTGATTAATTTTGGCTGAAAAATCGATTTATCTTCGTTTAAAACATAATTTTCGAAGGGATAACGGTATGGATGTGTATAATTTAAGGTTTTTTAGTTCAATAAGGACCCATAGCTATACATTTTGAATGATCTTTGGTTGAAGTATTTGATTTAAAAAATATATAGGTATACGAATTTGAATGTTTGCATATCGAAAAAAACTTTTCTTTGCAATATCGCAAAAAAAGAGCTGATTGAGCAGAATGGTGGTCATTTCTGGATTCAGCATGCCCAAATTAACCTTAAAAAGTTCTATCCCTTGCAGCAAAATGGGTATCGGCCAGTGTAATAGAACTGATTAATTATGCCGGCGCGGTTCACTGTATGGAACGTCTACTGTATTTCTTTCTTTTTTGTTGTCTCTCTCTACATATATATTTATGAAAAAAATGTATTTACACTTATATATTTAGATATTCATACAATATAATTTTGTTTTTTGAAACATTTGTAAAAAAAAAAAATTTAATTTTTTTCAAAAACTGCTCTACGGATTTTTTTTATTTTTATAGAAAAACACTTGGAACACTTCCAAGAATCATCCCAATGAAAAAAATTTCGGCTGCAAAAACATTTTATTTAAAGTCGTCATTTGAACACCGTGTTAATGTATTTGATAAATAATTGTTATAAGTATTAGTTTATAATATCAAAAAGCAAATAAACACACAAAAAGTACTCTTATTGTATCCTTTTATTCAACGTGTCACGACCGTCACAATGTTTGTTAAGAAATAACCAGTTAAATACATTACGTATTTACCTGATGCTCGTATGGTACTAAAAAATAATTTATTCGTAACATATTAAAGTATGATTATTATAAAGTAACTTCAATATTTTCGCTAATATTTTGAGATTTTGAATAAAGGTTGCAAGACTTGCAATAGTTGGGGTCACGACCGTCACAGCTTTAAACGCTGACATTTTTTTGTAAAATAACCGTAGACCTTTAATTCTTTCAATATACATGTATTGCATTAAGATCTACAGAAAAAAGGTAAAACCATGTTATTTACTATTATTATTTAGAAATTATGAACTCCAATCCGAGTTGAAATGTCACGACCGTCACCGCGGACTGACTCATATACTAACTCCTTATGAAGATTTATTGTAAAGTTTAAAACACATGTCAAATGACATTGATTTATTGAGGTTAAATTGTATACTTTTTTTTTCAATCTACATAGATCTAAATTATTTTTTCCCGAGTCTGTTTTCTAATTTCTAGTTATTACGATTATATAATTATACTCACATAAAAGAGCATTTTTTTATTCAACATTAAATAACCAAATGCATTAAAGTTTACAGACCCATGAGAAAGTTGTTCTGAAAACATTAAAATCTAAAAAAAAAAACATGTACTATCAAGAGATATAACGATATTATCACGAAAAATGACCGGAGCAGTAAGAGAAGGAAATCCGAACTGACGTCAGTCAATAGGCGTAGTCAAACACAAATACATTTATAGAATATATGAATATTAGATTACCATTAAAAAATTAAAGTAATTATTGGACTATCCGCTACTGGCTTGATTCAGTGGGCTCGTCCAGTTCATTACTCAATAGAACGCCGCACATCTAACACTACAACTTAAGCGGTCGACTATAGTATTTAGTATAAAGAGAGCGGCACACAGAAATAGGTACTCTTACTCTATATTTTAACAAACTATGTAACATTTCGAGTAAGAAATATGTATAGTGACATGTGATTACATTCATAAGCCCGGTCATTTTTCATGTTATAAATTATAATTACTTCTTCTTGTAAATCCATTTGTAACATATCAATTTCATATATAAAAGATCCGATATTCTGAAGCTAAAAATAAGTACTTTGTATTATTTATATTATAAGAAATAACGAATAGCAGACTTACATTAAATTCTACGGATTCACAAACACATATCGTTATATAAATAGGCAGTATAATGAATATTATTTTCATTGTAGAATATAGAAATATAAACAGTGGTCCATATGTAGATATAAACAATCCAGCAATGATATAGTATAAAAGAAAAAGCAAATTCACAAAGGAATATATTATACAAGATAATATGGGTAACCCGTAACAGTTATTTATTCTTTCACACAGCGGTTGCAAATCAGTATAATATATTTCTCGAATAGATTTTATAATTCTTTTATGTTCTACTATTGATTGTTTTATTTTATTACTGAAAAATAAAGAATATTACAATGGACTAGTCCAGCCTTGGACAACCCAAAAGTGTAAAAGGGCCAAATTTTTCAAAACCCAATAAGTTGGGGGCCGCAATCAATTTTTATGTATTTAAAAATGTGTTTGTTGACAAAAATTTTAAAGAATCAAAAAATTTTTACAAAAATTAATGTAAAGTTTATGTTTGTTATATAATTTTGAAAATGTTGAAGGGCCGCAAACAAGAGTGCCATGGGCCGCATGCGGCCCGAAGGCCGCGGGTTGCCCTTGGCTGGACTAGTCAATTAAGCGACGATTACATTAAGGGGTTAGGTGTAGTCAGAATTTTCAAGAAATCGATTTTCTTTTTTTTGCATTTTTGGAAGCTGCTACAACGGCAGAAGAACTATTATATGGCCCATTGATAGATGACTCAGTGTAAATAATTAAATAATACGTATTACTTTACGTAAATTGAGTGTAAAACTTCAAATGCGATTTTCTCAAAACTATGTTTTTTGAACTGGTGACCATTATAGCTCGAATGCCGCTCGGTAGATTTTAATGAAATTTATACAGCTTTTTGAAAACATCATGAAAAACTAGTGCCTGATCGAAGGATTTTTGTTTTGTTTTTAATTTTGATTTGTTATAAACAATTAACTGTTGGTTTTTTTCCCGAAAATCTGGAAAAAAATTTCCTGAGGCTGCCATTTTGTTAATTTCAGAAAGAAAAAAAAGCTTCGATCAGGCACTAGATTATCTATTAATTAATAAAACTAATTTTTTTTGTCCGATTGAATTTGAATGAATCTCCAAGGATAAGTGATGGTCACCGCAAGGAGCTTCGGTTGGAACTGGATCAACACAAACAGCCATTACTTTTAAAATTATTAATTTTTTTTTCTAAAATTTCTGCCAAGTCAAGTCGAAACCTTATTTAATGATGCTATGTTTTTACTTTTATAAAATAAAATAATTGGCAAAAAAAAAATTATTTAAAATTGTCATTTTTTTATGTCTCTAACTACACCTAATCCCTTAAGCGAGTTTACAAGCTACGAGCCGGCGAGTTTAGAAGCGGACGAGTCAACTAGTACGATAGTGATGATGACACACAAAACATTCCACTCGCTCAGTAACAAACAAGCTAACGAGTTTAAACTAAACCACGTGTTGTGAATAGGAATCACCGGGATACTCGTAGCTAGTTCATTAGCAACTATGATGAAACACGACTAGTTAACTAACTAACAAGCCCAAACGCCAGCGAGTAGTGAGTAAAGTAATAGTCGAGTCAATGAAGGTTTTTACTTCGGAACCCTCAGAAACAGCACCGCTTTTAATGAATTTTTTTTTTTAATGTTCGTTATACCATACTATTTGAAATCAGAAACATTCCAGCCGTCGGACTCAAAAAAATATTTTTTTTGCTCAAAAAAAATGTATATAAATAAAAAAAATTTCGATGATAACTGAGCCAAAGTGTGTTTTTTTGTTATAACTTAGTTGAATAAATATTATTTGAGGAAATGAGCAAAAAAATTTTTTTAATTTTTATTGGCAAACGTTACTTTTCTATTATTTAAATAATTTGCTTAATAAATGATCGTTGACATTTTGACGCAAAAATTCATAAATTAATATACATATTTAGAATTTATTGAATATTGATGAAATTTAGCAAAATTGTTCGAAATACCCTTATTTAATACTAGTAAATTTTAGAGCACGTTACTTGCATTAATAATCATTTTACAGCAAGTTTTGCTACGAAATTTCGTATCCGCTCCAGCCGCGAATAAAATAATAAACGTTTGCCATTTTGCAAATAAACAAACAATTTTGTCCAAAAAAATTGTAATTATTTGAGATGTATTTATCTAACGTTCCTGAAAGTTTTAACCCTTTTGGTTAACTATTTTCAACTCTAGAGTAGTTTATTCTTTAGATTTTTCACGCGTCAGCGGTAAGTTCGTCACTAAGATCGTTTACTCTGTAAAAAATATTTATTGATTTTTTATAAAAATTTTCATAATTGTTCGAATTACTTTAATTTAGCAGTACACAAATTAAGAACACGTCACTAACATTATTAATCATTTTACAACTACTTTTTTCTACGAAATTTAGTATTCGCTCGTGTCGCGTATAGACAATAAACGATTGCCTTTTTGCAAATAAACAAACGATTTTTTCCAAAAAAATTGTACTTATTTGAGATGTATTTACCTAATGTTTTTGAAAGTTTTAGCCTTTTTGGTTAATTATTTTCAATTCTATAGCAGTATATTCCTCAGATTTTTCGCGCGTCAGCGGCACGTTCGTCGACAAGATCCTTTTACTCTGTTAAAAATATTTACTGAATTTTGATGAAATCTTACAAAATTGTTTGAAATACTTTAATTTAGCAGTAAAAAAATTACGAGCACGTCACTAGCAATATTTTTCATTTTACAACTAGTTAGGCTACGAAATTTACTATCCGCTCGTGCCGCATATAAGACAATAAACGTTTCCCGTTTTGCTAATAAACAAACAATTTTGACAAAAAATATTATGCTTATTTAAAATACATTTACCTAATGTTTCTAAAATTTGTAGCCCTCTAGGTTCATTTTTTTAAATGGTACAATGTTATTTATTACAAATTCAAAATTTTTGAGGAAAAATTGAGAAATTTCTGGAAAATTCCTAAAAATTTTTGTATATACAACTTTATTTGTGAAAAGAAACACTGCGAATACACATTTCTATCAAAATGTTCAATAAATTTAGACAAAAATTAAAAAAAAAATTGGAAAATTCCGGGAAAACCCTTATTTTAACAAAGTATTCTTATTCAGCGACCCTCTAAACCCCTATAGGTAAAAAAATTTCGTCGAAAATCGGACTTAATATATGAAACCAGTAAATTATACAAATTTTCAAAATTTGGGGGGGAGGGGTTAAATCCGACGACTAGAATGTTTTTGATTTCAAATAGTATGGTATAACGAACATTTTAAAAAAAATTCTATCAAAATCGGTGCTGTTTCTGAGGGTTCCGAAGTTTTAGCCATTTTCGAGCTTCATTGACTCGACTATAACCCGGCTTTGAACTTTTGTCGAAGTTTGTTTACAATCTGCTTGTTAGCTAGTGAACACAGTGGCGTAGATAGGGGGGGGGGATTAAGGAGATCAATCCCCCCCCCCCTTCCCCAATGAGTCCAATTTTTGTACTTTGCACCAGATAAAAGATGATTTTCATAATGAAAAATATAACTTTATGAATTTTAATAGTGTCATACCCCCCATCGAAAAAGGCCTTAGAGCATATACTACTAGAGCCAGCCTAGCCGCTCGGCCGTGCGAACAAGCGTGCGAGAGAGAAAGCGTAAGAGTGCTACATCCTTTCTCTCTCGCTCCGCGTGCTGATTTGTACCGGTAATAGCGGGAAGCATTTGCCCCTCTCTGCCGACCAATAAGCACGCGGAGCGAGAGAGAAAGGATGTAGCACTCTTACGCTTTCTCTCTCGCACGCTTGTTCGCACGGCCGAGCGGCTAGGCTGGCTCTAGTAGTATATGCTCTAAGCAAAAGGCTATCTACGCCACTGAGTGAACATGATTACACTGGGTGAATTTACTAGCAGCTTTTAAACTCGCTTAATGTAATCGACGCTTTATTCTAGATTAGTAATAATTTACTATTACGTACCATTCTCGTAATATTTTCACCGGCATTTTGTAAAAATCAATAATTTTATTTAATTGATTATTCATCGCTAGAGATGTATTTTGAAGTAACAGTAAATAAACAGAAAATTGAAATAACATACAGGTATTTGCTATCATAGGTAAATTAAAAGCAATCATAGTTACTATGTGATCTAAATTTAATATTACAAACCAAATAATATGCCATACTATCATAAACGCAAGTAAATATAAATAAAAACAAATTATTTTTACAATCGTAGATGTTCGAAGGTATCGATAATAGTCGTATAATTCATTCATGTTATCTTTAAATACTTTATTATTAATATTTTCAATATTCTTTACAAAGGAAATTATCTGAAAAACAAAAATATTTTAACAATAATTTATATCATTTTCATTCGAGTCATATAGACCGGGAGGCAGCAACCAAAATTTAGTCATCATAGCAGCCCGCAAAATTTGTTACAATATATGTTAATTTAGTATAGCTGTACATTAAAAGTAAATTGTCAGTCATAAAATACGTTGCTTTTACCCCTGATAGGCTGTCAAAGTCGTCAAGTTTTTTACCTAGGGTGACATTAGCAATCTGACAGATAAATGCATGTTGGTAGGTACATGTTTTCCAGATCAAGAAAATATAGTTTTCTGACGCCTAAGCCACTGTTTTAATATATTAGAGTGAATTAAAGAAAAAAAAATGACCAAAAAAAATTTTTTTTAGCAGCCCGTCGGATATTTAAGATTTAGGTTGATTTGATTATTGCAAGAACAGAATATGTATATCTGACGTGCTCACCGCTGCGTTTTTAATTTATAGCGGGACAAAGATGTTAAAAAAATGAGGCACCTAATTTTTAGCAGCCTGTCAGATTTTCATACCATCTTGTAGGTAGAATAATGTCCCCTTATGCAAAAAATATATAAATCTGACGCTGTCAGTGCTGCATTTGATTTGGAGAGCCCGTCAGATAATTTCGTAGCTCAGGCAACATAAATTTTTTTTACTGTTGTAAAAACAATTTTTTTAGTGGTTAGGCTTGATTTTTTTGACCTTTTTTTGGAAATACATAATAATTATAATAATATTAATAAAAATAAATACACTCATTAATTGGTTATTTTTTTACATGTTTAAATTGTTATTAAAAAATAAAGCAACTACTGAGGCGTCAGATACAATTATTTTCTTGTTCTGGAAACTTAAATCTATTGAATAAAAAAGATTTTGAACGGGCGGCTATAAATATGTCGGTCATTATTTTTTTACATGTTTAAATTATTATAAAAAAATAAAGCAACAACTGAGGTGTCAGATGTGTATATGGCAGTTCATAAAAAATCAAAATTAACAAATTTTATAAATATCTGACGGGTTGCTATGAATTTTTCGCCTATTTTTTTTTACATATCTGACGGGCAGCCCTATCTAAAGGCAGCGTCCTTTGATCTTAGGACCTATCTAGCTGAGTTCCCTATATCCCAGTTAACAAATTTCATAACAAAGGCGAGCTGCTATGATGACCACATTTGGTTGTTGCCTTCCCATCTAATAGGTAATGTTCATATCTACTGCGCTATAAGCAATAAAATATTTGACAGTATTTGACTCTATTATTAATAAAGATTAAAATGTTGTTAATAGTGTAGTATACATTACTATAATTTATAATCAAGTGTTTTTTACGTGAAGTCAGTATTTTAAAAATAAAGAAAAAAATATATGTAATATTTAACCTATTTGTCACGTGATCCCAAACGCGTTTAGCAGAACTGTCACTGGCAGTGGCGTACGCAGGGGGGTGTTAGGGGGGGGTCAGCAGATGAGATTATTATATATGAATTAGCCAAGAATCCAAGAAGGCTTGAATTGCGTTTGTAACTAAGCTGTAATGTATTTAATGTCGTGTTTGTTGTTTATTAAAAAAAAATCTCTTTGACCCCCCCCCCCCCCCCCCACATAACAGAATAGTATTTTTAGTTGCGGATTTTTTGACATAAGAAAATTGTATACAGGGTGTCTCAAGAAGAACATACGCAGTCATAATTGATTTTTTTTAATGGAACAACCTATATATTATACCATTTTTAAATTACACGATAAATTCTGATCACTTTTTTGTACAGCATACCATATCTCTGGAATAATGACGTTTGAAATGTGTCTCAAGATGAATAGGGGAAGGTGGAGTAAGACGGGGTAGCGAGGTAAGATGGGGACCGTAACAAAACTGATGATACAATGTAGCTAGAAATGTTCTTCTATGGCCATTTGACGTTATTTAGCAGAAGTTATTAATTTCACAAATAGTTTGGTGTGCACGTTGTGATTTTGTAAGTATTTTTTTTTAATTTTTAGTGGTTAGATCCATTAGATCTAATTTTTGAGGTATATAAAGTGCGTGACTGTTCAAAATGTATGGTGTACAAGATGTATGTCATATTTTTTTATTGATATTTGTTTATTTTACTATTATAATGACATTAACTCGTTCCGGGTTGCTTCGATTTATAACCTCAAAAAAAAAATACAACTTGGGAATCCAGTTTGGGAAAGATGGGGTACCTACTTGCGGGTAAGATGGGGTAGGTATGATTCTTTGGATAACACAACATTCGATCTGGTTAGCCCGAAACAGTTAATGCCGTATCCACGAATTTCCG
This sequence comes from Sialis lutaria, assembly GCA_949319165.1. Classification (NCBI taxonomy): domain Eukaryota; kingdom Metazoa; phylum Arthropoda; class Insecta; order Megaloptera; family Sialidae; genus Sialis; species Sialis lutaria. The sequence continues at coordinate 29,237,005 of OX439235.1, forward strand.
TACAAAGGCCAAGACAAGTTCGAAGAAGAGGAAAAACAGCTATTATTACTGCGTCTCCGTATAAAACAGAGTTAGAGGAAAGACAAAACAGTAAGAAACCAAACCAAAGGTAACAAATAAAAAGAAATTGAAAAAAAACAAATAAAAGATCTAAAAGAACCAAGAAAGCTGATGAATTCTGAGAACGAAGATACAGAATGTCTGTACTGCCTCGGCTTGTATTATGAGTCTGTACCCTATCTTACCCAAGGGGGTACCCCATCTTGCCCTATAGGTGGGGCAAGATGGTGCAAATTAGTTATTTTTTTCAAGTTGATATTTCTATAAGAAGAATTATATTTTTTTGTTTTCACTGATTAGAATTTAAGGAAGAAAGGCTGATTATTTTCTTAATAAAAGTTCCTACAATGTGCAATCAAAAATAAAGGGTTTTATTTATGAAATACCTTAAGGTCCCCGTCTTACCCCACCTTTCCCTATATGCAGTCATCATTGATTTTTTTAATGGAACATCCTATATATTATACAATTTTTGAATTGTACAGTAAATTCTGAACACTTTTTGTACAACTTACTATAGCTCTAAAATCAGTGGTTTTTGAAATAATGACGTTAAAAATGTTATAAATAAATAAAAAATTTATGAACTTTAATAATAAAATATACAAAAGAAATAAAATTATTTCAAAAACCACTGATTTTAGAGCTGTGGTAAGTTGTACAAAAAGTGTTCAGAATTTACTGTACAATTCAAAAATGGTATAATATACAGGAAGTTCCATTAAAAAAAAATCAATGATGACTGAATATATTCATCTTGACACACATTTCAAACGTCATTATTCCATAAACCGCTGATTTTAGAGATATGGTATGCTGTAAAAAAAGTGTTCAGAATTTATCGTGTAATTCAAAAATGGTATAATATATAGGGTGTTCCATTTAAAAAATCAATTATGACTGCGTATGTTCTTCTTGAGACACCCTGTATACAATTTTCTTATGTCAAAAAATCCGCAACTAAAAATACTAATCGACGTGTCCGAGCGTTTTGCTTGAAAACATTAAATGACGCAGTTATGAATTTTGTTCCTTATTTTATCATTATGTACATACGCACAATTTGTAATATATTTTAAAATTTAGTCAAATACCTACTCTATTTTTAAGACCCGGTCTCTCAATATGAGTTTAACTTTAAACTACAGATTAGGTAAACTTCATCCTAGGTTTAAAATAGACATAATTTTCAGTTTAAACCAACTCAGTTTCTTAATGTAAGTAATCTGAAGTTAAACTCAGTATAAGGTAGCTTTTTATTATGTCAAACAAAAAATTAATCTAAAATTATTATATTAAATGTGATAAAAACGAGTTAATTTTAGTAAAAGAGAACAGGGTACATTACTAGAATTCATAAAAGAATATAGTGCTACTAAAGAATGTAAAAGAAATCGGATGTCAATATTTGGGCTAGAAAAATAAATACATTTTTGTCAAGTTTAATTATTAACTGACAGATCATTTATCCGTTAAAAGTTAAACTAAATAAGTATTAATTATAATTTTTTACTGGACATTGAGAAACAACAAACGTTTAGTAGTTTAAACTTCGGTTTAACTGGAACATGTGGTTTAAAACTGTAATGTATTTCAGAGCTGTGCACAAGTACAAAAAAAAAGTACTTAAGTACAAGTACAATTACTTTACAAAATAATGTACTTAAGTACAAGTACAAGTACATTGCAAAAAAAAAGTACTTAATTACAAGTACAAGTACATTGCAAAAAAAAGTACTTAAGTACAAGTACAAGTACATTATCACAAAAATGTACTTAAGTACAAACACAATTACTTTTTGTAATTGTACTTAAATTTTTTTAACTTCAATTACAATTACATTTGTTATATATTTTTTCTTTACTGTTTTAAAAAATACTTCAGAGCAGTAATGTCTATTTCCGCGCCCTGGATATTTTAAAGATCTTTTGGGTAGGAGATAAATCGATAAATATCGCTACATACTTATGTATGTATATCAGGAATTCCAAACAACTAAATTTAACGATGTTATAGACGTACAATCTGAGGCAAAAATAATATATATCTAAAGTAACAAAATACAACGGTTAGTATTATTTGTAAACAATTAAATTTTAAATGAAACGATTGTTTGAATTTTTTTAACATCATTCAAATTGCACTCATAGAGAACAAATATTTATATATTGAGAACATATTTAGACAAGGAGAACATCTTTTGCACTTTTTCAACTAAAAACAATGCTTCTTTTTCTATATTCTTAACTACTGAAAATGTACTTGTATAATGTAAAAGTACTTAAGTACATTTGTATGTACTTAAGTACATTTTCAAGTACACAAGTACAATTACTTTTAAATAAACAAATTTAAGTACAAGTACAAAGTACTTTTTCCAAAAAAGTATTTAAGTACAAGTACAATTACTTTCGTTAGAAAAAGTACTTAAGTACAAGTACAATTACTTTCGTTAGAAAAAGTACTTAAGTACAAGTACAATTACTCAAAAAAAAGTACTTAAGTACTTGTACTCGAGCACTTGTAATCGAGTACTGCACAGCTCTGATGTATTTACATGACGACAATTGACTAAAATACAAAATTCCTTTATCTTATTTTAAATGTCAACTATATTCTTTATTAATCCCTAACCCATGACAAGACATTGAACAGATAGATATACATAACAAAATTCACAACTTTAACGGACATAAGAAAATACAAACAGATTTGAATTGGACCTCGTGCAAGCAACATATACATGTACACGGAGAAAAATGAAGCATGAAATATATACAAACTTTGCCGTACCATTTGATAAAAAGTTACTAAAAATATAGTAATTCGAAAACACTTTTGAAATCTAGCGAAACATCCGAAGCACAAAAGATAAATTACTAACCGACGCACATTGGTTTGAAATCACGAAAAGCTGGCCAAAAGTCGTTTTTTTTTTATATAGGGACTTTTAACTATTGGAATAGCTGTAGGGGTACATCTAGTTTATGTATTACCTGCAATAGACAAGGTCACGTGTCCCTACCTACCTGTAATATTCAGTTCTTTTGTAACTACCGAGCGCATAACAACTGATCTTGTGAACACGCGGAAAATAAGTTTTTTCAAACGCGGATAAAAAGTTTATTAGTGAACATTTTTCAAATGTTTGAAATGGATTCTTTTCCTGAAGGTGAGTACAATGTTAATCTATTGATCAAAATTAATTTATACATCATGTCATTGAGTCAATTAATGATCTTTTCAACGTAATTTTGGTGATTGATTTTTAAAAACTCGAGATAAAAAAAGCAATAAGTCAAAACTCTTGATACATCCTGCCTTGAAACCAACTTTATACTGTTGATTAAACATTTTTCTAAAACATATCAAAGAATTGGCTGCCGAATGGTGCCTATTAGGTTTTTAGGTAAGATTTAGTACAATGATGTCTGAGAATGTAGAAATATCGTATATACAGATAGTAGCATTATATTAGATCAAGTTTTATAAAATTACTTCAATTATACTTTTGTACAATATAAAATGTACTGTGAAGACAGTGGCGTAGTAACGGTTTACTGTATATATATGTAACTTCTTATATGAATAAATGTTTACCTATGAAATATTCATTGTAATAAAAATTTTACTGTATATATGTAACTTGTTATTTCACTAATTTTAAGTGTTCACCTATGTAAAACTTTGTAATATGTATGCAATAACTCTAAAAATATGACTTTATAATTGTAATCAGCACACTCGAAAGCCCACATATACTGAGTTTCGTGAAAATAGACACGGTTTTCCAGTAATTCGTCCGCCATTTTGGATCCGCCATTTTGTTTTCAAAAATTTTACTACATATTTGTAATCAGTGCATTCGAAAGCCCCCAAATACCGAGTTTCGTGAGAATAGACACCATTTTGCACTAAGTTATCCGTCATTTTGAATCCGCCATTTTGTTTTTCAAAAATTTGATTTTATATTCGTTATCAGCGTATTCGAAAGCCCCCATATACCGAGTTTCGTGAAAATAGACACAGTTTTGCAGTAAGTCGTCCGCCATTTTGAATCCGTCATTTTGTTTTCCTAAAATTTGACTTCATATTCGTAATCAGCGACCTCGAAAATCCCCATATACCGAGTTTCGCTGCAATCAAACAATATCTTCATATTATGGCCAGCTTTTCGTGATTTCAAACCAATGTGCGACGTATAGTAATCGTTAAAGATAGCCGTGTTTGAATGTATACTATTCAGTTAGTAAAAATGATTATACTTTGTATAATAATATCTTTTAACACTCGATTTATAAATATTTCTTATTTTCTTGGTAAAACTTATTATTATTTAATGTTAGATTTTCTAAATTTTAGAATTTAATTTTGATTATTTTTTTTTATAATAATTATAATGTATATACATCTGAATTTAGTAATTAATAGTAGATTTAGCTTGTAATTTAGTATATATGTGACATGAATGTATATTTGCAATATTTTTAATGCCTCATATAGTAATAAACAATTTAGTATTATTGGCTACTGTTTATTTATTGTAAGTAGATAACAATAAATAATTTATAGTCAATGAAACCAAATTGATTAATACTGTTTGAAACATTGAAAATATTGCAAATATACATTCTTGTCACCTATATACTAAAATACAAGCTAAATCTACAATTAATTAAAAAATACAGATATACATACATTATTACATACAATAATTTATGAGCAACTTTACGTATTTATAAGTGATGTACATATTTTAAAATAAATAATAAACAAATATATTTTATTAAGACTATTAAACCTAATTAATGAACAAATAATAAAAATAGAAAATTTAAATATAATGAAAATTTCACTTATGTCAGATGAAAACAAAAATTTAATTTAGTGAAATATATTTTCTCTTAAATATAAATTCTCTTTATTAAAAATATTATTAATATCTTTTCGTTTAGTAGATATAGCAAAAACGACAGAAGTAAGTGGCATTAAAATTTTCCACCAAACTAAATAAGTACATATAATATGGTTTTTCACTTATTAATATATTTCTACTATTACAGAAAAATATATTTGTAATAAACTATATATTATGCGTTTCAATTACTAAAAAAGTATTTAATTATTAATAAAACGATGCAAATTATAAAACAGGACTTATATTATTTGTATGTTTTAATTATTAAGTAATACAACATAAAGCAAAAATTATATATTTTCAACAGATAATAAGCATATTACTTACTGTTTGCAAGTATGTGTGTCCATCTCTTTCTAGAACATGCGAAATCACTTAGACGTGTCTCTCTCATTCGAATTACATGAACGCTTAATGATTACCTTCAAATTATGGAATTAAATGTGATAAATCCCATGACTTTAATAACTTTATATCAACTTGATTCATAGTAATATTAGTCAAAATCACTTTATTCTTATTGTAAGAAAAAATGACCGTTGAAGCTTGAAGAACGTGATTCAGACAATAAGAATATAAAATATTATAAATATACAATAACACTGTTACAACATTTAATATTCGAAATCACTTTCATTAATGACCGTTAAATCACGCTATATTGATAATAAAATATAAAAATTTTATAAAAAAAGTATTTTTTTCGAAACACAAACGAATACATCGCCAGTCGAAACAATAATGATTTGTTGTTGCTATGCAGTGCCATAGGTGTGGTGTACGAAATTTAATATTACTAACTAGATAGTAATAAGAATTTATTAAACGGTTAGTAAAATTTCTAGCACAGTTTATGAACCGTGCTGCGGCTTGCTATATCACAATATTTAATACATATTTTGACTATACTCTTATTTGTACTTTTTACTATCTGCTGTATAGTAAAATTTATGTACTGCTGCATACGAATAGTTATTATAACTTTATTATGGGATAAGAAAAATTACTTAGCCTTCAAGTAATTATTAAAATTTTGAACTGTGAAAATTCATATTCTATAAACTTTACTATCTTTATTGCAATAATTTACAGACGAACTGTAATTTTTAATTAAATATTATAATTTATATTTAGGAATTGTAATTTATCCTAAAATCTGAGTTCCAGTTTTCTCCGTGTACATAATAACAAACAATTAAAATAAATATAATTACAAACTCAATGTTGTTTTATTTTCTTGAGGATTAATACAACGACACATTACATAAAATTAGTGTAACCGAATTGAGATACATCACAATAAATTGGCGGAATATACATTACACAACTTTAAACTCATATTGAGAAACCAGGTCTAAGTGCATAATATTTTCAAAGCTTACCTCTTTTTGTTTTATAATACTTTGTATTATAACAATACAAAAATTTACCAACCCCAAAATTATTACCGAAAAGTCCATAAATGTTTCAACATCATCATTTATTTCGTATTTACTAAATAAATCGTCAAAAAAAAATTTATAAATAAGAGTTGTTATTAAAATTAAAAAAAAACTTAACGAATATATTGTGCTCCAAAAAGATATTTTAAATTTATTTTCGTGGTCATAAGTATATGATATCATTCCGAAAACTTTTAACATATAATAAGTAGGGGCTAATACTTCATAAATGCTCAAAGGTTTTATTTGTTTCCCCATCGTTAGTATTTATATTAAATTAATTCAATAGTATTTTATGACAATTTTATTAACCCAGTAACGCCGTGCGTGTTCATATGAACACATTTAACACGTCTGCCCAAAATTTGTCTTTGATCAAATGCTTCTTCAACTAGATAAAAATATTTTTATCTAAAGGGAATGTTTAAAAACACTACAAACTAACGTTTCAATGCCTTACATAGTCTAAAAATAACTTTATTAGTTATGTGTGAATAATGGAAGTGAGTACAAGTTTTTTTATGAATATGTCGGCGGCGGCAGATATAAACTTTAAATAAGTTGATACATTTGTAATTATGATTTCATAATGTTGATAAGTATGAAATATGTATGTCATAATAGTACTATTGCAATTACTAATTCATTTGTATCAATATTATTTTACATAACGATATATTTAAATAAACATTTGTGCACGTATCATAATACAAAAAAGTCGATGGAGACTTTTATAGAATGTCAACCGTACTACAATTTTGCTAGTTAACATTTTGCCCTAACTCGGATAGTTTAGCTGAAAAATGCAAAAAACGCGAAAAAATGCGAAAATTTGAACTTCAAAGCTCTGTCAAAAATCAAATATTGAATATAGAAATTTGACTCAACGGGACTTTTTGTACTAAATTTAATACTCAAAAAGATCCATTCATTCATTTTTTTCAAAAATAATTTTTTCACAGTTTGCAGGACAAAAAACTGTTAAAAAACCCCGTTTCCCATGTTATTTAGATGGGAAAACTTCAACTTCCGTGGAGGACCTCTTAAAATTGGAATTTTTAGCTCCGCTTTTAACAGGAGCTTTGTTTGGGCATTTCCTGAGATATTTTGGGCTGAGAGCGATAAAAAAAAATATCGCCTTTTTTTGGCACACCCTAGGCCACTATACCGGGTGTTAAAAAAAGAGTGTAAAATATTTAAAGAGGTAATAGTATGGACCAAAATAAGCAAAAACCTTCTAATAAACATGTTATGTGTCTGGAAATTTTTCGTGAGAGAACTACAGCCCTCCAAAGATTTGGCTCAAAATGAGTTTTTATTTAATATCTAGAGAACCCTTTCTGATAAAATTATGAAATTTGGTATTCGGTTTAGTAATAATAAGTGTTATCGATTTCTCGTATTATACAATTACTAGCGGAATCCCGCGGCTTCGCTCGCGTAAACCTCGAAACTAATTAGAACCCTCTATATGTGATAGGGGATGATATATTTTTTATATTGATTTTTATTCATTACCTATAAAAAAACGTAAATATCTCGGATCTTAGTTAAAAATTATAAAAACTAACCCCTTGTCTACTCTCGCCATTAGGGGTTGAATATCGAATTTTTTTATTGCAATTATTTTGCCCGACTCCGCCATTATAACGTATTCAGCTATACATATAAACATATCAAAAACACAGGCCCTGTCTACCCCCGCCATTTGGGGTTGAATGTCGAAATTTTTATTTTAATAGAAGACTATTTTGCCCGAATTTACCTTTATAAGTAAAAACCAGTTATACAGACAAACATAACTAAATCCATCCTCGTCCTCGTCCCGTGCTATTAGGGCTTGAATATCGAACTTTCATTTTTAATTGAATATTAATTTGTTCGAATTTACTTTAATAACATCAGCAATTATGAAGATAAATATATCAAAATTTTACTCCCCCCCATTCCCATAGGGGTTGAATTTTCGTAACTGATATTTGTCTTGTATAGTACCTACTTGTTCCATGTTTCATTCGGTGAATACAAAAAAAATATATTTTACAAATTTTTCCATCCCTCTAACACCTTAGGGGTTAAATTTTGGGAAATGCTGAAATAATTGTTTCATTATTTATATTGTAGAGTATGTTCGATAAGTTTCAATTAAATGCGAACAAAAAAAATATATATAAATTTCGACACCCTGTTTTAACCCCGTAGGGGTTGAATTTCGAAAAATCCTTTCTTAGTGGATGCTTACATTATTAAAGGAAGGTACCTACGAAATTTCACGTTTCTGGGTCCAGGGGTTTGGTCTGTACGTTGATATATGAGTGAGTGAGTGAGTGGTTAAGGACAAACTCTTTTATAGATATAGATAATTTAGAACAGGGATGTATGGGGTCAGTGGACCCATCGATTTTTTTCTAGTATTTTTTTTATTCTTTAATTTTTTCTTGAATATGGGACTTATATAAGATTTCATGACACAGTATACACAAAAATATATTTTCCTTATTTGTCATAGAATTAACCGTTTTCGAGAAATATCGATGGTATAGAAAGCATGCAGAATTTAACTTAATACGGATGCTTCAAATTACAAATAATAAATTGATATTCTATTTCTATGATTAAAGGTAAGAAAAAAAGTTCATATAAAGAAACCTCCTAATATGAATCCTCTTAGATCTATAGCCAGTTCTATTACTGTTACACGTATACTTTACTAACTTGACTAAAAAACGAAATTAAAAATGGTTATTTGTTGATAAGGGTGCATTTTTTGTGGTATACTTATGTTAACTTGTTTTATAATTTTTATCATAGAACAAGAATATACATTTATTATTTGTAATTTGAAGCATCCGTATTAAGTTAAATTCTGCATGCTTTCTTTTCCATCGATATTTCTTATAATATACTCTATTACAAAATAGAAAAGTTGTTGAACTTAAGTGTAGGAAATAATAATCAATTTATTTTTAAAATATTTATTTACTAAATTGCAAAAGAATTGCTAAATATGTTGTAACAGCTCCAACCATCTGAAAAGATCAGATTTTAAATATTATTATAATTTATATACAGTAGAAACCGGTTATAACGACATCGGTAAATGCGACGTATCGGTTATAACGACTCAGAATAAAAGACCCGACTGAAACCAATATAATTGCCTTTTATAATATACCGATATTACTTACAACGAAATACCGCTTTTAACGACTTTCTGTTTACAATATTTTTGGAGAATTTTATCGGTTTAACGACTTATGTTTCCATTTTTTTAATATGGTATTTTTTCACTTGTGTTATTTAACATTAATTAAAACAATTTTGTGTTTTTATTTCATTAATCTTAACGTAAGAATATTATGTTTATTCTTTAATTTTTTGAACAATAAAAAATATTGTTTGACATAATAATACATCATGGAAAAGGTTAGGTTTGATTCTAATAAACAGAAAACATATGTGGATTTTAAATATTCGTATACTGATACATGATTGGTGGAGAGTTAATACTCAACCAATCAAAACCGTCGCATCTCATAATGTCAAACTAAACCAGTAAAATAACGTTGAGTGTCGCTTCTGTATATCGTATATTTATGTCCATATTTATTATTCTGTGTGCTTAAAATTTTGATTTTATTTTGACAATATCTTCGCTCACAGACGGTGAATTTCACAAAATTTCAGCATACTCATGAAATTTTTAGTTTTTTCGATAAATACCTTAAAAAATCGAAGTATCGGTTATTACGACAATAGGTTTTAACGACCTAAAATGATGACTTCGATGTCGTTATAACCGCTTTCTACTGTATTTATATTTACCGGCAATAGAATTGAAAAATCTATCGAAAAACAATTAAATGCAGTGAAAATTATTTCTTGATTAATTATTTGTCTTGAAAATAATAATACCTAAAATAAATCAATATATAAATTACATATTTTTTTAATTAATAAAATTGAAATCATTTACTTCGATTTTCAAATCAGCATATCTGGATTCAATTTTGGGTAGAAGTGATAATATACTTTTCGACTAAAAAAATTAACTATTTAAAAACAATTCAATACCCAGTAATTGAAAAAGTAATAAAAAGAATCAAATTTTGACGTTTCATTCCGGTTTCTGTAAAATTCCGTATTCACCGTAAATAATTTCATTATGTTCAATTATTATTTTTATTAATTTCAAGCAGTCTGAACCATGGAATGGACTGAGTATTCTCTATCCAACCGTGATGTAAATAATGGCGAAAAAGTGTGACAGAGACAAAGCGAATATGTAGCCAATACCTGTCTCTTTCTAGAATTCTAATTGGCCACGTCACACGTTTGCAGTCATTACAGACATACAGAAAAGAAACAGGTATTGGTTACATATTCACTTTTGTTTAAAGAGAGTGCTCAATTCTGTGAGGATTTCTATAAGTCTATGGTCTGAAGTAGTTTGCAGTGCTGCCAACCCACATTACTTTAGTTTTTTAGCTGTCAATTTTCATATTGATTCCGTTTGAATCCGGTAAATGTAATTCAGATTGAAAATTTGCTATATCTTTTACGTTCAGATTCCGGAATAAAACAGAATGGTGTTTGATTCTTTTCTCAACTACTGGGTATTTTTAGTTTGACGTTTACCTCTTTTGTTGTTTTTTCACATGAAGTAATTACAGATAATGTAGATGTTACAGTCGTAAAGAAAAAAATTTGATACATTACTAATGTTCCGGTAGAATTATTATCCTTTTTGTAATACATATCAAAATACAAATATGTAGTAACCAATAAAGATAAAAATACATTAAAATATATGTATAATAATGGAAATGAATAAATATCGTTTATTACATGACATAATTTATGTATTTCAAAATGTATTTGACGTATTTGTTTCAATGCTAATACGATTTCTGTTTCTCTAAAAAAAAATTAACAGAATTAGCAAGAAATAAATGTAAGAGAAGTGAAACTTCTTTAGTATGTTAGTGAATCGGAATAACCTCGACAGATACTAATGTACATTTCACTTGACGTCGGTTATGCGCGAAAGAGAGATTAGTATATGTATAAGAGAAAGATGGATGGATAACGAATGCGTACAAGTCAATTTGTCACTTTATGCGTGAGAGAGAGAGATGTATACAAGTCACTTTACGTCGGTTATGCGCGAAAGAGAGATGTGTACAACTCACTTTAGTCACTTTACGTCGGTTATGCGTGAGAGAGAGATGTGTACAAGTCACCTTACGTCGGTTATGCGTAAGAGAGCGATGTGTATAAGTCACTTTAGTCACTTTACGTCGGTTATGCGTAAGAGAGCGATGTGTACAACTCACTTTAGTCACTTTACGTCGGTTATGCATGAGAGAGGGATGTGTACAAGTCACCTTACGTCGGTTATGCGTAAGAGAGCGATGTGTATAAGTCACTTTAGTCACTTTACTTCGGTTATGCGTGAGGGAGCGATGCTTTAATGTATGAGAAAAAGATGGATAAATACATGAGTGTCAGTTTATGAATAATAATATAAATAAATTACCTTTTTTTGTTAAGGAATATACACGTTGCAGTTTTTAAATCCATAAAATAACCATTTAAAAATTCAACTATAGATTGATCCTCGTTTTTTAGTATTTTTGAAATTTTATTATTTAAACATTTAAAACATTTACGCAGAAAAAATGTATAGACAAAAAACTGAATCGAGATTACAATTTTTATAGAATCACAGATTGCATACGAACCTGTAATTACGATACTATAAATATTGAATTCACCAAAATAAGTAATGTTGGACAATATATAATCTGTCGTTATAAAAATAACAGCGAAAACAAATAGTATAATTAATTTCTTATGCACTTTGTTAAAAAACGCTCGTGTATCAATCAATCCCATTTTTTCAAATTTTTTTAAAAGTTCGGAAATCTTGTCAGTAACGTTGATAATCTAAAATTTACAATTTTATTTTATTTTATCTTAAATAAATATTATAATACAGTAGAATCCGGATATAACCGTTTTTAACGACGAAAATGCTAACTAAAATTAGGTTTCATATAGACGTACTATGAAAACATATCCGTATAGTACGACTCCGGTCTAAGCGACTTATTTTGACAATAAATTGTCCGGTTAAAACGACGCGCAGTGTAATGTTTCCAATATCTACGCACAAGCAATACCTCTCCCGGCTTTCTCCTCTCTTCTACGTATGTTGATTGTTGATTAGTAAAATTACAGACTTTCTACGTCAGTAAATACATATTTACATGCATATAATGTAGGTACATTGTATCTCTGATCAAACTGTAATACATTATGTAGGTATGTATGTAATGTGCAATATTTAAATAAATACCATTAAAGTTACTTTTTGTTAATTTTAATATTTGTTTTATTAAAATAGAAATTAATCTAACTTTGTATATTATTATTTCACAATAAGAATTACAGTAATATAATTATGTAGATATGTACATAATAAAAAACGAACTTAAATTATCCGGTAAAAAGCTGAATGCCTTAAAACAGTAGTCCCCAACCTTTTTGTACCTAAGAGCACATTCTAGAATACCGGTTGGGCGGCGGGCACCATTTATTTTTTCAAGGTGCCTACATCAAAATCGCGATTTTGACACTCAGGCGTTTCCCACGCCTAAACTAAAAAAGTCATATGCTCTCGCTGACTTTTTGATGGAAAATTTTGTAATCTACAAAAAGGTTCAGAGGCATTTTTTCATTTATTTCTACGTAAGCCGTGACTGGTAAAAAATGTTATTTATAAAACTTTGATCATTGTTGAACGTGATTTAATTCCTGTAGTATTTTTCTCGATGTACTTTACACGGTATACGTTAAATTTGAGAGAATAAATGTAAAATGATATAATATATTTAGAAGCAAATATTTTTTTAAATAAATACGCTTATATTTCTCTAATTAGTTACTGAAAATAACAAATAAATTACATGTAATTGAAAACTTAAATTTTGTTTATCGTTCACAGTCAGCGGCGGGCACATTGGTGCCTGCGGGCATAGGGTTGGGGACCACTGCCTTAAAAAGACGGAATAACTTTGACGTTAAATAAAAAGAAAATAAAAATTATCCGGTCGTTTAGTGCGTCACACAGTGGGTTAAAATCACACATTTTTGCGCGAAATTTCGCTTCAAGCCAATTTTCAATCAATTTTAATGTATCTACTCGCATTTGAAAGGTAAATAGTTGTAGTTTCTGAAAATTACCCCAAGAATAGTCAATTCACTCTCTTAATTACCCTTTCATCCCCTTAAATCTGAAAAATCGATTAAACGATAAATCCATAAATTAATAAATCGAGTAAGAAAATATGCATTGCACAAATATAAATAATAAATAATTAGTACTATTATATAGTTTGTGTACATATGTGTGAATATATCTACATATGTACAGGCTGAATCATAAATTCGCATTTTTTTGATATCTGCTCTGTTAATATTTAGAGAAAAATTCAAATTTTGAATGATATTAAAAGTCAGTAATAATAGGTACACTTTTAAACATATATAACAATATATAATGTGGGTCCAAAAAAGATTTATCAGCACAGGGTGAGTTGATAGTGCGTATCTCTTCGATATCTCCTCTTTTTTGTTTAATCGATTTTTCAGATTTAAGGGGAAGAAAAGGTAATTTAGAGGGTAAAATGACTCTTCTTGGGGTAATTTTCAAAAACTACAACTACTTACCTTTCAAATGAGAGTAGTAACATTAAAATTGGTTGAAAATTGGCTTGAAGCGAAATTTCGCGCAAAAATGTATAATTTAAACCACTGTGCGTCGTTCGGTTAGTACGACCAAGTTTCGCCGGTCCCTTAAGGGGCATTATATCCGAATTCTACTGTATAATTAAATATTATACCTGTTTATATTTTATTAAATTATTAATTAAAACAACGGGTAAAAAAACATATCCTGAAATGATAACTGATTTGTCCATAATCATATCCAAATTTGATTTATAAGAAATTTCATAGTTTACGGTAATATCTATACTAAATACTGTAATCATTGCAATAACTATACAACTGATTATCGTTACCGGTATGGATATTTTATAAATATTTTTAGTACCATCGAAGACACATTTTAATGGAAAAAAACCAGAATACTTCATACATAAATAAATTGGATTTAATACGTAATATACATCATATAGTTTATTTTTCATCGTGTTAAGTTCTTTCAAAATACAACAATACTGTGTGATACACTAAAACGTAGTAACTAATAATTATTTTTACCATTATGTGTACGTTAGTAGGCACATGTATTATAATTATATACCTATATATTATAATATTATATATAATCATGCATTTTTTTTCGTAGACTGAAACTGTAATAGAATTACTAAATATGTAGTTATTTCTCCAACCATCTAAAATAAAAATATTATATAATATGTATTATTAACTGTCATACACATAAAATTAAATTTGTACTCGTTGTTTTAATTTAACCACAATAAAATAATTACAATTGACATAAATCTAATATAATATTAAACTACTGATGAAGATTTCTAGTAAAGTTGAAACATATATCAAATTAAATTGTATTATTGAGGTTAATTTGTATAAATTTGGTTTTTAAGTGAATATAGGTTATTACTATAAAAAATATATGTAGATCTAACAAAGGAACCTTTTCAAGTCGAAAATTCGTATTGAGTTTAAACTTTGTATATAGTTAGCCTTGTTTCACACATACGCGGTTCCATTCGGTTCGGTTCGTTTTCGGTTTCAGCCGAAAACGAATCAAACCCTTTCACACATACACGGTTCTCATACGGTTCATATTAGGTTTTATTTTTTTCCGTAAACTCAGTAGTTATCATGGAGAGAAAGCAAGTTGTTGCCATGTTGTTTCTCTATAAAAAAATTAAAAAAATGAAGGAGGAATACTAGAATTCATTGCGAGCTCCCTCTCATCACTTTACAGCAGGAATTTGGAGCATTCTACACTATTTTCCCGAAGCTAAAGAGCATGAAGACGATCCACATCAACATCTAGAAAACCGCTCATTTTATTAGAAAATCCGCGACAAAACTTAAAAAAAAGTAACACTCGTTATCAGGTTAAAACCGAAACTAAACCGAGTATGTGTGAACGCGTTCATTGCTTTGTGTTCCCTGGACACGAATTGAAACCTGATGAAATCTGTCCGTGTGGAGGGAGTATTCAGTTCTGTACGGTTTCTATTAGGTACCGAATACAAACTGAATCATCGTTTCACACTTGTCGGCAGCGACCGAAAACGAACCGAACCGAATGAAACCGTATATGTGTGAAATAGGCCTTAGAGAAGGTTATTAAGATAAGTAAAAAAAAATTATCACAGCTGCGGTAAAACGGTTTAAGGGGGTGAAACACCTCT
Source organism: Sialis lutaria (assembly GCA_949319165.1). Taxonomy (NCBI): domain Eukaryota; kingdom Metazoa; phylum Arthropoda; class Insecta; order Megaloptera; family Sialidae; genus Sialis; species Sialis lutaria. Next base: position 29,252,851 of record OX439235.1, read on the forward strand.
ATGAAAATGTGTAAAATAATCATATTTTTTCAAATAACTCTGAAACTAATGAAAATTTAAAAAATCTACAATACAAAATTTTCATGATTTTTTATGCTCTTTCGAATGGCGATAGTCAAAATTCGAAACAATTAAACATATGAAATGTGGGGGTTAACGGTTTATTTTTTTTTCGAATTTTAACTATCGCCATTCGAAAGAGCATAAAAAATCATGAAAATTTTGTATTGTAGATTTTTTTAAATTTTCATTAGTTTCAAAGTTATTTAAAAAAATATGATTATTTTGCACATTATCATAGGGGTGTTTCACCCCCTTAAATCGTTTTACCGCAGTTAAGATAATTTTTTCCTTACTTATCTTGACCTCATCTAACTATATACAAATTTTAAACTCGATACGAATTTTCGACTTGAAAAATTTCCCTTGTATGTTTGTAAGTAGATCTAAATTATTTTTTCCGGGGTCATGATTATATAATTATACTCACATAAAAGAGCATTTTTTTATTCAACATTAAATAACCAAATGCATTAAAGTTTACGGACCGATGTGAAAGTTGTTCTGAAAACATTAAAATCTAAAAAAAAAAAAAATTGTGTAATAAGTATCAAGAGAAAATATTATAACTTATTACTTCTTCTTGTAAATCCATTTGTAACATATCAATTTCATATATATAAGAACTGATATTCCACAGCTAAAAATATGTATAAATATGTATTATTTATGTTATACTGAAATACTAATACAGTAGAAACCGGTTATAACAACATCGGTTAATACGACGTATCGGTTTTAACGACTACAAATAAAAGTCCAACTATTATTAAAAATAAAGGTTTAATCACAAAATTGACTCTTTTAAAACTAATATTGAATTTGACGCCAAAACGCTCGCAGGTGACATTTCAGAGTTGTGACGTCACACTCCTTGTCAACAATAATCAAACATTCAGAGTTAGACAATAATTTAATTATTTTGTATGTTAAAATGAATTTTAAAGTATAAGTTCTTAAATAAGGTATGTACCTAATAATCTTGTAAGAGCGCTCTGATTGGTGTTCCATTTAACATGGCGGATTGCTGTTTGCATTTTTATTTTGATAAAAATTATATTAATCTCGCTTTTAATATAAAAATAAATAACTTTTTTATACTATTTCATTATTTAAAATAATAATTTCAATGATACTTATTGCATTTTTATCGGTTATTACGACTATCCGCTTTTTACGACCAATATGACCGGTCCCTTCGATGCCGTTATAACCGGTTTCTACTGTAGTACACTTACATTAAATTCTACGGATTCACAAATACTGATCGTTATATAAATAGGCAATATAGCGAATATTATTGACATTATAGAAAGTAGACAACTAAGCAATGTTCCATATTTAGCTGCTAACAGTCCAGAACTGATATAGTATATAAAAGAAAGTAAATTCACAAAGGAAAATATTATACAAGATAATATGGGTAACCCATAACATTTATTTATTTTTTCACATTGCGGTTGCAAATCAGTAAAATATATTTCTCTGATAGATTTTATAATTATTTTATGTTCTGCTATTGATTGTCTTATTTTATTACTGAAAAAAAAGAATATTGCAATGGACTACCCAGGAAAAAATGAACAGATCTAATTGGATCTGAGTAGACCTTATTTTATATTCAATTAGATCTAATCAAATCCAATCAGATCTGAAAAAAAATACGGATTTGGTTAGATCTGATACAACTTTTGATGAATATCAAATCTGATTGGATCCAAGTTACCTCTCGCTAGTAATAAAGGGAAGTAGGTAATCAAGGTATATAAAGACAAGGTAGCCTATTCAGCTCCTTAACCAATCAGCGTCAAATGTCATAAATGTATAATTGAATATAAATTACAAAAAAGTACTATATTTATTCTTGTTTTCGTATTTTTGATATTTTATCACCACATACCATCAAAGAAGTACAAATTCTACATTGCAAAATCATAAAGAAGCTGTTGCAGACAATTTGATCTTCTCGGGAAACGTCAAGGTTAGTAAATGTACAGGTTTGCTGACTTGTGAGTTGTGACGTCACCACGAAGTTCTTTTCTACCTACTTGATTTTTTTATTTATCTATGATTTTAACTGCCATAATATTAAACACAGCGTTGGCGACCATTTGAAATCTAGAGTGTTAAAAAGAACTTCGTGGTGACGTCATTTCGTCCGCGCTGATTGGTCAAGGCAAGTCAGCATACCTAGTCATTTACTTACCTTGGGGAAACGTCATATTTACAAGCAATTTGTTTCCATGCAAAGCAAACGCTATCTACTAGGAGTCAAATTGTCTTGATATTTTAAAACTACAATCTGTGATTGGTTGTCATTTACATTTGACTCCTAGTAGATAGTGTTTGCAAATCGCAAATTTCCATGGAAACAAATTTGCTTGCATGCAATTTCTTTATAATACCGGTCATTAAATTGGCAATACGTTCTGTGATTCTGACAGCTTTTAATGATTTTGCAATGTCGAATTTATACTTCTTTGATGGTATGTGTTGATAAAATATCAAAAATACGAAAACAAGAATAAATAATTCTGTAATTTATATTCAATTATACATTTATGACATTTGAATATCTCTTCGTAGTGACGTAAATTCCCGCGCCATCGCTGATTGGTCAAGGAGCTGACCAGACTACCTTGTCTTTATATACCTTGGTAGGTAATTTTATAAATAGGTCATTATCCAATTGAATCGGTGAGTGAAAGAACGATATATCTCCAAAATGACCATTTTGAGAAAAACGAAAAAAACTGTTTTAAAGGAGAACTATGGGTTATTTGGTCTAATTATGTATTGTGACATTATAGAACTTATGTTAACCGATAATAATACGTACATAAATAAATTTAAAAAAAAATTGCAAAAAAAGATATTTGAAAAGAAATGACCGGCAGTTATACTGTTCTTTCACTCAATTAAAAAAAATTGCAATTTTTTTTTTATTGCTTTATTTTCGGCTTTATTATTTTATTTTTTATTATTTTACAAAAAAATATATTTGTAATTTTTACTCAGAATCTTCATTTTTGACTTTCCAAGAAATAATATGGTAGTAAAATTCGAGGATTACGTCAGAAAAGTAAGGTAAAAGTAATTGTAAAAAAAATTGAACTACCCCCCGTCGCACGTACGATGTTAGTCGATGTATTATTATTTTGCTATGTGATAGAGCTATGAATTTTAAACATTTTGCCTATCTCAGTTAAAATTGCCATTTTTGGCACTTGTATTGTTATTTCACTCACCGATTCAATTGGATCTGATCATTTCGTTCTGGGTAGTCAATTAGTCTAGATTACCAATAGTTTACTATTACGTACCGTTCTCGTAACATTTTCACCGGCATTTTGTAAAAATCAATAATTTTATTTAATTGATTATTCATCGCCAGAGATAGATTTCGAAGTAATAGTAAATATACAGAAAATTGAAATAACATACAGGTATTTGCTATCATAGGTAAATTATAAGCAATCAACGTTATTATGTAATCTAAATTTAATTTTATAAACCAACAAAGATGACATACTACCATAAACGCAAGAAAAAATAAATAGAAACAAAATATTATTACAATCGTAGATGTTCGAAAGCATCGATAAAAGTCGTATAATTCATTTAAGATATCTTTAAATACTTTATTATTAATTTTTTCAATATTCTTTACAAAGGAAATTATCTGAAAATAACAAAAAAATTACAAGTTTTCATATCGACGCTACAAGTAATAGGCATAATGACTAATAAAAAAAAACTATTCTATGATGATTTTACGTGTCTCCTATTTCCAAAAAAATATTTATTTCTGCAGAAAATAAAGGTTTAATCACAAAAATTGACTCTTTTAAAAACTAATTTTGAATTTGACGCCAAAACGCTCGCAGGTGACATTTCAGAGTTGTGACGTCACACTCCTTGTCAACAATAATCAAACATTCAGAGGTAGACTATAATTTAATTATTTTGTGTGTTAAAAATGAATTCCAAAGTATATAAGTTCTTAAATAAGGTATGTACCTAATAATCTTGTAAAAGGAATTGATATTTGACTAAAATAAAAGAAGTTTACTGATGCGTGACGTCATTCGCTCTGATTGGTGTTCCATTTAACATGGCGGATTGCTGTATTTTACATTTTTATTATCTTTTTAACCTATAATTTCAATGATACTTTGTTACTAGTCTAGTATCATGCCTATTAAATAATAATAATATATTTTTTCAAAGCTTACCTCTTTTTGTTTTACAATACTTTGAATCATGACAATACAAAAATTCGTCAACCCCAGACTGATTAACAAAAAATTTATAAATTCTTCAACATCATCATTTAATTCGTATGTACCCATTAAATCGTCAAAAAAATATTTATACGTAACTGATGTTATTAAAATTAAAAAAAAACTTAACGAATATATCGTACCCCAAAAAGAAATTTTAAATTTATTTTCGTGGTCATAAGTATATGATATCATTCCAAAAACTTTTAACATATAATAAGTAGGGGCTAATACTTTATAAATGCTCAAAGGTTTAATTTGTTTCCCCATATTTTTATTAAATTAATTATTTTATGACAATTTTATCTAAGCAAGAGTTATCTGACTACTACAAGTTCTTTTTATATTTATAAAATAACAATAAAGGAGTTTATTATCATTTCAGTTGAAAGGTTTAATTCTGATATCCTGATATGTAATTTACTGTAATTACAGAATAATTCTGAATACGCCCCTGTGTCATATACATGTAGCCATGTGTCAGTTAACTGTCACTTTTAATAAAAAGAATAATAATTAATAAATAAATGTATATAAAATGTTACAATAAAGTATAATTATAAAACAAAACGAAATAATGTAAGTGTACCTATATTTTATTTAACATTTTATTATTACTTTCAATCTAACCTAACAATTTCCATATAATAAAAGAACGCGTAAACACATGTTTATAAAATTATTTCTATCGCTGCAATTATAAAGAATTCAATTAAAAACTATACATTTTCTAACTGAATTATTTGTAATAAATAAAAATGATTTCAGGAATTGGTTAATTATATTTACGTTAACTATTCATATAAGTATAGCAGTACAAGACGTAGATTCAGATAATTTATATACAATACTTGGTGTCAATAATCAGGCCGATACAAGAGATATTAGGAAAGCATACAAGAAATTAGCACTTCTATTACATCCTGATAAAAATAAAGTATACAAAAAAATATATTACGCATTCAAAATTTGACTAAAATTTAATTTTGTTTTAAATTTTAGTCAAATAAAACTACTCATGAAAAATTCCTACGTATTACAAAAGCTTACGAGACTTTAAAAGATGCTGAATTACGGAGACAATATGATTTATACGGAGATAAATTTCTTAAAAGATCAACGAAAGATACGTGGAAGCAGGAATATTATGATTATAGATATTTTACTAGTCGGTTTGGTTATTTTGATGATGATTCACGTATAATTGAACTTACAGATAGTGATTTTGGTAAGTCATTAGATATTATTATCCATAAATACATTTGTTACCTTTTTACGGAGATAGCTTACATCCTGAAGAAGAAAATAGATAAAAGAAATTGGTATGTGACATTTGTGCATGAAATAAGTTAGGTTAGTTTAGTGACATTTAAAATTAGAAACCTGTTTTACCGACAATCATACAGAAATCTGTATTATTTACCTAATATAACATAATCTTTGAGTATGTACCTACTAGAGGCAGCCTTGCGAACAAGCGTGCGAGAGAGAAACCCAAATAACGCTACATCCTTTCTCTCTCGCTCCGCAGCATCAACACACGGAGCGAAAGAGAAAGGATGTAGCGTTATTGCGTTAAAATATATATAGTTTAATTAAGTATAAACACGATTAGTTATTTTTCTAATAAAAACCAAACAACACTTAAATTACCTACCTAATAAAAGCGAATCAGAACAAAAAATAAAAATAATTTTTGTTCTATTTAAATTTAAAAGTTAATTATTGAAAAAAAAAATAAACAACTGCGGGCCGAGCGCAGTATCTTCCCTCTCCACGCGACACTTTATCATAGTTCGCGCGAATTGTCACGAATAATATGTTATTATATGTATATTTCACGTTATTTCATAAACCAAAAGACCAAATTGGATTCTGTAAAAGGCAAATTATATCTACATTAAGTACTTATGACGATGAAATCATTTACTTCGAGAAGGATTAAAGTTTTGCAGGTCATAAGTCCATGTAAACTGAACCCAAATATTTTATGTTTTCTTTGTAACATAAAAGCACTCATTGTGGCTTAAATATAAAAGTTAGACATATGGTGTCGCGGACTTTATTGTAGCACTTTTGATTCTACACAATTATTTAATACATTATTTTGTTCTATATTAAACGGTTTAGGCAGCGTATTGCAAAACAGCGCGCCGCCGACGGCAAATTTTTTTCCGACTTGATTTACTATTATATCAGTCGTCGCTGCTTAGTTGTTATGTTACCTAACGTAACAAAATATAGCCTATAACCTGTCCAGAGAATGTACCTATGAATTAAAAAAGAAACAACGTAAATCGGATAAGTGGTTCTCGAGTGATAAGCGCACAAACGGACAGACAGACAGACAGAGAGACGTTGAGCTTTATATATATTAAGGATGAATATTGAATTTAATAGTACAAACTTTACTCACATTGGCGCTGATTATCTCAAATAATACATGACACTTGCCTATCTGTAGACCTGATTATGTTATGTTCCTAGTGATTTTTTTTTCAAACTAAGGAGGTTATAATAGAAACAAGTACTGTATTATTGTATCATTGTATTATTGTACTGTATTATATATCCAACCTAACTTTAAGGTGTTAAATAAAAAATGAGTGTGTACTTATGTACACGCGTTAGAAGTTATACTTCTTTGGCATGATTGAAAAATGATTATTAATAATCTCAATTTTAACTTGATTAAATGAATAAAATAATGTAACGCATATAAATTTATAAACAACACTAATATTTTATTTAATAATTCGTAACATTATTTCACTATACTATTTAATCACATTAAAATTTAATTGGATATTATTTCAAAATCCATATTTATAAATCATAAAATTTGAATAAAGTTATTTTTACTTTCTTATACCAATGTATATGAAATATACATATAGTATAAGTAAGTATAGTAAACGCGATTTTTTTCGAAATCCGGTTTTTGATGGAATTATCAATTTTGACCTTCCCTGAATCCATACTGACTATTTTCGCCATGATGTCTGTGTGTCTGTCGGTCTGTCTGTCTGTCGGTCTGTCTGTAGACGCTGTAACTCAAATACGACAAATCGTAGAAAGGTGGAATTTTATACTCAAGATTGATTTTTGCCTGGGAAGAAAACCTCCTATTTTTGAAAACGATCATTCAACCGGAAACGGATGTTTACCTACATCGATTTTTGAATTTTTCGAATTACACTGAAACAGTGCGAATTAGAGAAAAATGGCCAAGTTGAAAATTGTAGGTAATATTATTATCTATAATTTATGTTCTATTCATTTTTTCGAAAAAACAAATTTAATTTATTTTTTTTTTTTTTTACTAAGTATTCGATTTTAAGTACATTTCAAATGGTTCATAACAGAGAAGAAATATCTGCCATGAGTGTCATGGGACTTTCTTATACGTATTACAGAGACTGTACGTGTTTGTCATAGGTACCATGGGTCTTTCTTATACGTAATATTGAGAATAAACACTGTACACTCTATTTCATTTAGTTTGCAGTGGTCACCTGGTGTCTTGACGGTATGAGTCGTGATCCGCACGGTCAAATCACCCGACAACCAGTATAGATTATTCTAAATAATGATTTTAAAAAAAATATTTCTGGCTAAATCATAAGTGTTGGAAAAAAATGTATGGGGAATAAATTATAGATAATAACATACTCGACATTTTTTATCTAAAACATTTTTGTCTTATTTCAAAAAATTCAAAAAATTACAAGAGTAACCATCCGTTTCCGGTTTAGTGATCATTTTAAAAATAAGGTGATTGTCTTCCCAGATGAAAGTTTATCTTAAATATATAATTTTAGCCTTCCATCATTAGTCGTTTAGGACTTAGAGCATTTTTACTTTCTTATACCAATGTATATGAAATATACATATAGTATAAGTAAGTATAGTAAACGCGATTTTTTTCGAAATCCGTTTTTTGATGGAATTATCAATTTTGACCTTCCCTGAATCCATACTGACTATTTTCGCCATGATGTCTGTGTGTCTGTCGGTCTGTCTGTCTGTAGACGCTGTAACTCAAATACGACAAATCGTAGAAAGGTGGAATTTTATACTTAAGATTGATTTTTGCCTGGGAAGAAAACCTCCTATTTTTGAAAACGATCATTCAACCGGAAACGGATGTTTACCTACATCGATTTTTGAATTTTTCGAATTACACTGAAACAGTGCGAATTAGAGAAAAATGGCCAAGTTGAAAATTGTAGGTAATATTATTATCTATAATTTTATCACGTACACTGTTTACTGTCATTATTATGTATAAGAAAGTCCTGTGGCACACGGCAGATTATTTTATATAGGCAATGCTCTTTACAGTTGTGTTATTTAGGTAAAAATCTTTATTGCTAATTTTGTCAATAACTACGTCATATATTTTTTGATATAGGCAATACTCTTTACAGTTGTGTTATTTATTCTGTATTTTCAGTCTCGGGATGGATATTTCACCGCATAAAATTTCGTTATATTACTAATTTCATTTCCGTTACATTACTTAATTTTTACCCTCAACGTCCCTAAATAAGTATAACTTCAATAATATTTTTTCAGATAATATAAATGAGAATGAAGGAACTTGGTTTGTATTTTTCTATAATCCACATTGTGATAAATGTTACGCAGTAAAAGATGATTGGATTAAAATTGCCAATGATCTTGAAGGTGTGGTATTTATTGGAACTGTCAATTGCAGAGAACAATATAACCGATGTAACCAACTTGGTTTCAATCATCTTCCAAAGTTTGTTGTTTTTCATAAAAATGTATGCCAAGAGAAATTATTACTTTTATTTTAAACCATATTAAAAATAAATCTTTTTTAAGGGAACCGACGTATTTAAAACATCGCATGAAAAAACTACAAGTTTTGAAGAATTGTTAGAATTTGCTTTATCGTTTGTGAAAATAAATGTAATAGAAATAACTTCAACAATGTGGAATAAGGGAACACAAACTCAGTGGGTTTTATCTCTTTGCCAAAACGAAGACGAAAAAGATTTACTGAAAAAACTTGCTACGATTTTGGTATATTTACGTTCAACTGCGTAATATATTTAAGGAGGAATGGGAGTACTTTTGAAAACATTACCATTAATCTGAAATTTTGTAGAGTGAAAGATAACTAACTATACCAAATGTTCACTGTGAAAATTTGAGATTGATTGTCCACACCGTTTTTGAGAAAATAATTTTTAAATATTTCCCTTTAACATGGTCTTAAATGAGAAATATTTTTGAATGATTGTAGAATCTATACTAACATTACCATCTACTCCGAATTCACACCAAGAGTAAATATGATATTTATGAATCATTAGCCAAAAAATCGTTGACTTCTACCACACCGTTAAAATTATTTTCAATAATAAATACAATAATAAATAAATACAAAAATTTAACATAACCTCAATGTGATTAATAATAAATTATTAAGTATGGCAACAACCCAAAATCTTCGAACGGCGCGAAATTTAAAAGAAAAAATATTTTAAATTTCGCGCCGTTCGAAGATTTTGCGATGTTGCCATACTTAATAATTTATTTTTAATCACATTGAGGTTATGTTAAATTTTTTTATTTATTATTGAAAATAATTTTAACGGTGTGGTAGAAGTCAACGATTTTTTGGCTAATGATTCATAAATATCATATTTACTCTTGGTGTGAATTCGGAGTAGATGGTAATGTTAGCATTCAAAAATATTTCTCATTTAAGACCATGTTAAAGAAAAATATTTAAAAATTATTTTCTCAAAAACGGTGTGGACAATCAATCTCAAATTTTGACAGTGAACATTTGGTATAGTTATCTTTCACTCTACAAAATTTCAGATTATTGGTAATGTTTTCAAAAGTACTCCCATTCCTCCTTAAATATCATCAACTTAATTAATTAATTCTAGGAAAATATCGTATCCGTCGGTAAAGTAACAGACCGAGAACTATGCGAAAGTATTTATCCCGATTACAAAAACACACCTTTATTATTTTGGAGAAGAAAATCGGTTGGAACAATAGCATCTTTTGCAATTCAGCCTTTAATTGGAAGAAATAGTCGACAATTAGCTGATCAAGTATTAACTGCTCTTCCCGATCCCGAAGAAATTGACGAGCATAAATTTTATGTATGAATAAAAAAATAATAATTAAACTATGCAACAAAAAAAATTCACAGAAATTTGAATAGGTACTTGTCATGCCGAAACCGAATTCGTTGCCCAAATGATTCCATCACGTCAGGTTTTTTAAATATCCGAACCTAAAAGTCCCAAAAATAACGATTTGGGCAATGTTGGAGAATTTATTACTAAGTAGATAATTTTTTTCTGAAGTTTTCTTTCGTGATTTCGAATAGTACTATCTTTTCTCTTTAAAATGATTTTTTACATTTTACTATGCAATTTTTCTTTACCGAAATATACTACTTTGAAGATATATGTAGTAAAGTTCATTGTATCTACTATACTAACAAAAATATCATATCTTCAAACTAGTACATCTCGGCTAAAAAAATCGTACAGTAAAAAGTTAAAACTCATTTTAAAGAGGAAAGATAATACTATTTGTTACCGTGACCGAAAACTTTAGAAAAAAATTACCTATTTGATAATAAATTCTTTAACATTGCCAATATAATCATTTTTAGAACTTTTAGGTTAGAATATCTCAAAACCCTGACGTGATGAAACTAATAATGAGGCAACAAATCCGGTTTCGGCATGCCAAAAGCCTCCTAAATTTTCTATTCAGATCTCTGTTATATTACAAATGTATTTTTTTGTTGCGTAGTTCTATTTTCGTAAATTTTATAATTTTTTCTCGTTTTTTTTTTAAGGATATTAAAACTAGGTTAGAACTTGGAAGTGATGAAAGCTGGTTGTTCTGTTTTTACGTTGGATCTATTACAGATATCTTCATACAGATAAAACGTTTACCGGCACTTTTACCAAATTTGAAAATCGGTAGTTATTTACGATTATTAAATAATTAATTATTTAATAATTGTTAATTTTTATTTCAGGTACAATTGCGTGCGCTAGAAACCATATTTTATGTAATGAATTAAATATAGGTCATTATCCTTCTTGGGGTGTTTTAAAATCAACAGGGTTATTTGAATTGTATTATGGACGAGACTCGATAAACGATATAGCAGCTTTTGCTCGCGACAGTATTAAAGCAACTAACTTGGAATATATTTCAGATAGTGTGTTTTATAATATGAGACATAAAGGTAATTTCTTTTACTTTTTTCAGGTTTTATTCATTTCAGAGACAATAGGGTATTTGACACTATTAATAAATAAAGACTAAAATGTTCTAAACTACGTGAAATAATATTATTTTTAATTTTAAAATGTAATATTTAACCCATTTGTCACGTGATCGCAAACGCGTCTAGCAGAATTGTCACTGGTATGACGTAGTTACTTACTAAAAATTCAATGCAAAAAAAGTATACTTTCAATAAATTTCATGTAAATTGGAGTATTTTTACGAGAGAAAAAAAGATAAAACCAAAAAATCGGTTTTCCGCCATTTTCTCGGAAAATTTGAGGTTATGTTGAAGTATACCATTTATGAAAGTTTTAGATTTTTTTATTCTCTACAACTTTTGTGTTGTACATTTTGGGCTAGGAGGTCACATTTCACCGAAAATCGCGAAAACCCACTTTCAACCCCTAAAAGCACCCACTTTTCACAATTTCACTTTATGCGCGTTTTAGCGGGAATTTTTTCATTTGAATAGAAAAAGATTATTTTTAGCGTTTTTTCGACATCATTTTGGAAAAAAATACTAAATAAGTATCTATTATATGGATACGAACAATTACAATATATTTTCAAAATTTTCAAATACCCTATTGAATTTTGCAACAATGAAAATTTGAATTTGATTTTAAAAATGATTGTTGAAAATTATTATGTAACAGTACTAATTTCGGTGAAAAATTCATTTTTTTATAATATGTAGTAATAAAAGATGAAAAAAAAAACAATATATTTTAAAATTTAATCAAATACCCTATTGTGAATTTCGCAACAATGAAAATTTGAATTTGATTTGAAAAATGATTATTGAAAATTATAATGTAACTGTACTAAATTCTGTGAAAAATTCATTTTTTTATAATATGTAGTAATAACATGAAAAAATAACAATATATTTTAAAACTTAATCAAATACCCTATTGTGAATTTTGCAACAATGAAAATTTGAATTTGATTTTAAAATGATTGTTGAAAATTATAATGTAACTGCTGTATTAAAAACAACAATATATTTTAAAATTTACTTTTATATATTTTTGCAGGTGATTCTTGGATAATAATATGGTCAGTTTCATGGTGTCCTCCTTGTCGCAATTTATTACCAAAAGTTCGTAAAACTTGTCATAAATATTTATCCGAAATTAAATTTGGAATAATCGACTGTCAACAATATAAAACTGTTTGTTTACAAAACGGTATTCAACATTATCCGACAGTACAATTTTATAAAAATAATAAAAAATATGATTTCTTTGGTCCTTATACAACCCGAGGACTTGCAGACTATATTGATGAAATGTTAGATTCAAATAGTAAGTTTTTTCTAACCTCAAACTTTCTTTAAGTAAAACTATGAACGCACTATTATAATTTTTATTTCAGTATTGTATTTAGACGATAAACTATTCGATACAGAAATAATTAACAAGAAAGCTAAAGATGTTTGGATTGTGTTATATTATTCACCAACATGTCCTGCGTGTCATAACGTTCATTCTCTTTGGAGAAAATTATCATTCGACGTAAGTCAAAAGTGCAAAATTTTCTAACCGTGAAATAATTAATTATTACCTATATTTTGTTCTAGTTTGCGTTACATAAAGATATTAAGTTTGCAGAAATAGATTGTAAACAGTTTAGAGATGTTTGTCAAAAAGTTCGTATAAATTTTTATCCAACAATTCATATTTACCCAACAGGATCGGTTGGAATAAATACCTACGAGTATGTATTATCCATATTAAATGCAAAAATAACTTTATTTATTACCTTTTCATGCCTGCATCTTGGGAACGGCTATAATAGATCACTGTATCACTGAAAATTTATTTAATAAAACAAAATGGATGTAACATTTATACGCGCGATCTGTTTTATCGACATTAATTTCATGTTTGGCAACTCTTACTTAACCTAACTTCCACGCGAACAACGTATATTGTCACTTAATTTAACACACATAAAATAATTATCCTGCCTCTCCCAAATAAATTTTTCAATTTCCCTCTGTTTTTATGGCATTATTGTTTATTTTCGGGATGATTATTTTTAATAATGTTTTCAGTACTTTTAAATGAGTTTCACATTAAAATGGACGTGACATTTGTACGCGCGATCTGTTTTATCGACATTAATTTCATGTTTGACAGCTCATACTTAGCTAACTTCCACGCGAACCGGCGAACGACGTCTATTTTCACTTAATTTAACACACATAAAATAGTTAAATACATAGTAGAAATGCACTCTCCTTCTCCCTTATAAATTTTTCAGTTTCCCTTTTTTTATAGCATTATTTTCTATTATTTTTAATAATGTTCGCAGCACTTTTAAAGTAGTTTCACATTAAAATCGACGTGACGTTTGTACGCGCGATCTGTTTTATCGACATTGATTTTATGTTTGACAGCTCTTACTTAACCTAACTTCCACGCGAACGACTTCAGTTTCCCTCTATTTTTATGGCATTATTGTTTATTTTCTGGTTGATATTATTTTTAATAATGTTTTCAGCACTTTTAAAGGAGTTTAACATTACTATGGACGTGACATTTGTATGCGTGATCTATTTTATCGACGATTAACATGATGTTTGACAGGTCTTACTTAACCTAACTTCCCCGCGAACGATTTCAGTTTCCCTGTATTTTTATGACATTATTGTTTATTTTCTGGATGATATTATGTTGAACTATGTTTTCAGCACTTTTAAAGGAGTTTCACATTACACAAATATATTAGAATGGATTCAAAAGTTTATCTTTACATCTGTACAACATGTATCAAATCATTTCGAAAAAATTACTGGACCATTTACTACATCTCTTATATTGTTTCATAAAAACAGGAGCAATAAATTCAAAGAATTGGGAAATGAATTTTATAGTATTTCCCAAGTAAATATAATGTGATGCCCTACCCTAAAATGTTTAATAAAATATATATGTTATTTTTTTAGGATGAAGCACTTCCTTCCGATGTAAATTTTTATATAATGAATTGTGAATTTAATATTGATTATTGTAAGTTAGAAAATATTACAGAAGACGTAAATATTGTGTTGTATAATCGTGGGGTAAAACAATACGTAAATAGTAAAAAGGCTAGTGAGATTACAGATGAAGTGAAATCTTTACTTTATTCTCAAAATCATGACGAATTATAGTTCCTAAATAAGTATTATATTTTTATACATTTAACAAAAATACAGAAGGTTAATATAAAAATAAATAATAGACTACTAAAAATACTCAAAGCTTTAAATAACTTAGTTTTATTTTTGTGTAAAAAACTTAATAATTTTTTTGAATCCAATTTTTTCTATAAGTTTATTTCCAACCTAAAAACGTTAATAAAATTTATACTTTTTTAATATTTGTTGTTTTTTATTTTATTTTTATTTACCAATATCCCAATTTTATTAACACGAGGTTCGACATCTGGCCATAAACTTTCAACTATTTCTGGACCAAGTTCACTAAACATTTTATTGAATAGTTCTTCATATTCTCCTCCGCCCATTAAATTTTTTAAGTTGCACTGAAATTCATGAATAACGAAGTATAATTGAGAAGTTTTTCGATAGGTTTTAATTAATTAAAACCGTAGAGCATATACCTACTAGAGGCATCCTTGCCGCTCGGCCGTGCGAACAAGCATGCGAGAGAGAAAGCACCATAACGCTACAACCTTTCTCTCTCGCTCCGCGTACTGATTGGTCGGCGGGGAGAGGCTAGTGCTTCCCGCTATTACCGGTATCAATCATCACGTGGAGAGAAAGAGAGAAAGGATGTAGCGTTATGGCGCTTTCTCTCTCGCATGCTTGTTCGCACGGCCGAGCGGCAAGGATGCCTCTAGTAGGTACATGCTCGAAGATTAAAACTACCTTCATTTCCGTTACAGCGATTTTTATATCTAGTTCTTTCAGAATGCACGTTTGTTTAATTAAATTTACATCAACTGTTGCAGTGACGTTGATTCCAACTCCTTTAGTTATCACTCTAAAAAAATGCACTAGTTTCACCAAACTCTGTTATTTTTAACAGTCTTGTAAATTTTCAAATGGATCAATCAGAAGCGTGAGCTTCTAATTGTTGAATTTATTGGTTTATTTTGAAGATTTACTTATACTGAGGGGGGGGGGGGACATTTTTAATCTTCAATGTGAATTTTGGTGCACAAACTTCTTTATAAGTATGTATTTCAGAAACACTCACAGAACAAATTCAAGTAGAACTGTCGTTCAAATAGGACGCAATTTGCATTTATTTATAATTCAGATGTGTAGTCAACAGATGGCGCCACTTGCGCTTTTAGAATTTAAATTTATATTTTTTTTTATTGTAAATTTTGTGGAAACATTTCTAAAGAATATAATAGTTGAAATGTCTAGTGAAAGAATATGACAATTAAAAAAATTGGATGTGTGTACTTATGTATGCGCATTAGAAGTTATTCTTCTTTGGCATAGTGGCATCTAGCGTGTAAATGCAAAACTAAATTAATACAGAAACTTTATTATCGATACCTAACCTAACTTCATGGTGTTAAATTGTTTTCATTGCATTGTACATAACTTCACCCTGAATGCGTCTGTAGAAATATAACCTCAAAAAATTAATTTCTTACTCAAAAGGACCTTCTCCATAAAATGGAATCATATTAGCTATAGTTCCTTCCATATTGTAATTTCCAGTCATTTTTGTTTCATCAGTATTAATTTTCACCGTAATAACATTTTTCTTTAAACCTAACGTTTGATGTTTAATTTCGACTATTTCAAATGTTGACATGTTGTCTATTCTAGTGTGATTGAATTCCATGTCTAAGCTATAATATACGAAACCAATTAAAATTATAAAATTAAAAGATATATTTTATTATATATTTTATCCCAGTAATTGAGAAAAAAATCAAATGGAATGAAATATCATCAGTTTACCGGATTAAAACGGAATCAATAATGAAAATTGACAGCAAAAAATTGGTTGGTAGCACTGCAAAACATCTTCAGATTGCTTGGACGTAATAAACAATAGTTGAACATAATGAAATTATTGGCGGTGAATACGGAATTTTACAAAAACCAGAATGAAATGTCAAAATTTGATTTCTTTTGATTTTTTTTCAATTACTGAGATAGGTATTAATAAGGTATTATACTTACACGCCTATTTCATGTTTACCCAAAAATTTAACCGACCTTTCCAACTGAAAAGGTTCTAATTTAGGAATATTATATTGTGGAATACCATATGGCATTCGATCTCTTATTATTTCTAAAATATCTTCAATTCTTTTTTCAAAATGTTGATTACGTACATCTTTTCCTTCAAATTTGAATCCTAATAAGAAAAAAAAATTAAAATATATATTATATGCAATTTAAAATTTATTTCTGTATTAACTTATATTACCTTTATAAACTTCACTTAAATCATCTAAATTCAGTGCAAAACATATCAAAAATGAATTTAACAGAATTATAAATGTTAGCAATTTTGTGACATACATTTTTATTTTTTAAATTAATTTATAAAACTAATATGCATCCATTTATTATTTTATCTTTAATAAAATGAATTTATCCCTTATCTGAATGTTATTATCTTATAAGTATTGTTTCAAGTAGGTATAAAATAATCTTTTCATTGTATTTTGTATGCATGAAGTACTTTTTTATTTAAAAAATATGTTATTCTAGGAACAAGATGAATTATGCTGACATTACAGAATAATAAACATATTATATTCCATTGAAAATATATGTAATACTTTAAAAACATTATTGAGTTCTGTACATTTGAAAATCGCGGTTATTTCTACTTCTTCTTCATTTTTTTTCTATTCGTAGTCGTCGATATCTGCTGTCATATGACTTTGAATATTCTCTTGTAAATTAGAACAGTTGAAAATAGATGAATTATGCTGATATATTACAGAATAAAAAACATATTATATTCCATTGAAAACGTATATACAAGTTATTTTTATTTTAAAAACAGCGTGTTATTGAGTTTTTTAAACATTTGAAAATCGCGCTTTGTGGTATAATACTACTTCTTCTTGATATTTTTCTATTCGTACAAGTTCGGATTTTACAGGCGTTATATTCGGATCATTTCGATATCTGCTGTCATATGACTTATTGAATATTCTCTTATAAATTAGAACAGTTGAAAATAGATGAATTATGCTGACATATTACAGAATAATAAACATATTATATTCCATTGAAAATGTATATTATATACAAGTTACTTTTACTTTAAAAACATCGAGTTCTATACATTTGAAAATCGCGGTTATTTCTACTTCTTCTTGATATTTTTCTATTGATATTTTACAGGCGTTATATTCGGATCTTTTCGATATCTGCTGTCATATGACTTATTGAATATTCTCTTATAAATTAGAACAATTGAAAATATATGAATTATGCTGACATATTACAGAATAATAAACATATTATATTCCACTGAAAAGTACAAGTTATTTTTATTTTAAAAGAGTTTTAAACATTTGAAAATCGCGCTTTTGGGTATATGTAATACTACTTCTTCTTGATATTTTTCTATTCGTACAAGTTCGGATTTTACAGGCGTTATATTCGGACTATTTCGACATCTCCTGTCATATGACTTATTGAATATTCTCTCGTAAATTAGACCAGTTGATATTTTCTTAAAAAAATGAAAATCTGCGGTCCAAAACTATCCCTTTGTGGGCTAATAATAAGTGTCTGGGGTATAATACAACTGGTAAGTAATTCTACAAAAGATTCGAACACATTTTCAGTGTTATTTGAAATTCCATGTGTTTTAATATTTGTATTTTCAGGGACTAATGGGTGTTTTTTATTACATTCGAAGTGTAGCTTTGGCTGAAGATTTAAATATAGAGGAATATTACCCCACAGCAGATGAGTTTTATGCTGCAGCTGATCGCAGTTATACAACTAATGCTTATAATTGCTGGATCGCAGCTTGTTTGTATATTGTTACATTGTTTTTATCGGGCCACCAGTTTTATGTCAATAACCGTTCATCGTTAAGTGTTTGAGCTATGTATTCGTCAAAATTATTTTGTAAATTTTATGTATATTAGGTTCGATGTAAAAAATAGTATTATGTTGAAGTTGTAATAATTTTAAAAAAATATTCATTTTATGGCGTTTGTATATAAGGTCAAAAGGCAGATAGGAAATACAATTAAATAATTTTTTTTCGATCGATCAGTATGATAGTTATATTTAAATCGAAAATAAAAATTAGGTAACAGAAAAACAATGTATATTTGGTAATTAGTAATATTTATTGAGTATTTAAAATGTTACATGTCATAAGAATTATATCATTCCTGTAAAAATATTAAATTAATAAATATGTAATAGATTTAAATTATTTTTTTTTTTTTTTTTTAATTTTACAGAATTTGTTGGTACGTAATATTGTGTGATTTTTCGTTTTTAGGCTTCAAATTGTATGACAATCACTAAATATGTTATTATTATGCCAATCATCTAAAAAGAAAACAAAATAAAACTCAAATTAAAACTCCCAGTTAACTATTCAACGGTTCGTAAAATAAAGCGGGCAAGTGCATGTTGGGCATGCACATGGTAGGGTTCCGTAGTCAGTCTCACTAGGATTTATAAAAAAATAGTTTTTTCAAAATTTTCGTGACTGAAGGGTTAAAATCAAAAAGTCATTTGACTTTTATTATTGCATTTTAGGAGACCTATCAAATGACACCCCACTCAATGGGGTAAATGAAAACAAATGTGAGTTCACTTTTCAATCTATGAAAAGGGGGTCCAAAATATTTTTTACAATGTTCGTTATAATTTTCAGTGAAAGTACTAATTAAAAGCTACATTCTGAATTTTTTTCAGATTTTTTGAATCGATAGTTTAGAAAATAGAGGAGGGGGGACGCTCTGACATTAAAAAGCATTAAAAATAAATATTCAAAGGGTTGAAATCAAAAAGTTATTTGACATTTTTTATTGCATTTTAGGAGACCTATTAAATGACACCCCACTCAATAGGGTAAGTGGGGAAAAAATGAGAGTTCATTTTTCAGTCTATAGAAGGGGGGTCCAAAATAGTTTTGAGAATGTTCGTTATAATTTTCAGTGAAAGTAATAATTAAAAGGGCTTCTAGTTACGGTACTGACTGACCATACTTTTACAAAAAATAAAATTACTCAAAACTATTTTCTTTACTATTATTTATACTCACCGCATTAAGAGTATTAAAATTGAGTAAATATAATCCAAATACACTAAATTCTAATTTCTCGTGAAGCATTTTAAGTGATAAGGAATTCAACTAAAACAAAAATATAATTATTTTTTTTACAAAATTGTCTAAAATCAAAAATTTAAAAAAATCGAATGGGTATATTTGACACTATTAATAATAAAGACTAAAATTTTCTAAATTACGTGAATTAAGTCAGTATTTCAATAAGAAACCTATTTGTCACGTGATCGTAAACGCGTCTAGCAGAACTGTCACTGGTATGACGTAGTTACATACTAAAAACGTCAAAATACTCGATCCCTATTGGTTGATTTCAAGGCATATCACGTGACTATGAATGCGCGTTTTGGCGGGAATTTTTCCATTTGAATAAAAAATATTATTTTCAGCGCGTTACTTATCGGCATTATTTTGGAAAAAAATACTAAAGAAGTATTATTATATACATACGCATAATTTACAATATAGTTTAAAATTTAATCAAATACCCTATTTAGTACAGTTACATTATAATTTTCAACAATCATTTTTAAAATCAAATTCAAACTTTCAATGTTGCAATTTCAAAAAAAATACAAAAACAGTCTAATCTCAATATACTTAAGTGTCAGGTTTATTCATTTACACAGATTTTCAAGATCAAAGTAACCAGTACCTGAATCATCAAGGTTTTAATCGCTTGTACATTAATGTACATACAATGTTACGTACATATTACAAATTAGGTAACTTAACCCCACTTTTTTCAGCGGCCTTGAATATCCATTATTTTCATTGAAAACTTACCTTGGATTTCACTTTTAAATTCAAACAATCTTTACTCATTTCATGTATAATACATCCTGTTGAATTAGCCTGAAAATATTTTACGAATATAATAATATACAAGCTTATTAAGCACGTCCCAGTAATTGAAAAAATAATCAAATTTTGTCGTTTCATTCCGGTTTCTATAAAATTCCGTATTCACCGCCAATAATTTAAATTATTGTTTATTACGTCCAAGCAGTCTGAAGAGGTTTTGCAGTGCTGCCAAGTGCCAACCTATTTTTGGTTGTCAATTTTCATTATTGATTCCGTTTGAATCCGGTAAACGTCATTCAGATTGAAAATTTTCTCAATTACTGGGGCTGTTTTTATTCTATTACCTGCTCGCATGTTTCAGTGCAATAATATATAATAAACCATACATTTGTACCAGAAATAAAAATCCATAATATCGATGCAATTAATTTATCTAATTTTATATCACCCGTTACTAAATCATTATAAATAAGAAATAAACTAACGATTAAAAATAAAAACAGTGTTGTGATATTAATAAATATTACTACAGAAAAACATGATTCAAAATTTCTAAATATTTCACATAACGATGAATGCAATTTAGAAAATTTGTAAATATTTGGTTCGTTTTGATTTTTTATTAATATATTTACTTTTTTAAAATGAAACCGTATTGAATTAAATATTAAAAATATTTGATAATTAATGGTTTCATTGATTAATAACGAATAGAAAATTATTAATCCGTCGTAAAAAGTTATGTGAAAGTAAATTATTATAACGTAAATTGAAATTGCGATTTTTGAAAAGAATAGTACGTAAATCACTACCCATTCGAAAATATTTGATATTCTATTATTATCTGTATTAAGGTTAATATCAACGTAAAATAAACCTTTATAAATTTTATACAAATTGTTTTTTTGGATATGAATCATTATAAATAATAATAAATTTGATAATAGCAACAAATGAAGGACAGAATCGTAAGTTATAGCAACAAAGGATTCCGTTCGAATATTAATATGATTGAGAAAAAAGTTAACGCACATTATGAGCATAATAATAAAACACGATAAAAAATATAACTTCCCATGTTTAAGTTTATATACTTCAATTTCATTATTTAATCGGATACTGTAAGGAGCAACGCCACATATTTTTGAAAGAAAATAAAGCGGTAAAAATAAATAGTTGAAAGTTGTTTTTGTGATCATTGTTCACTTCACAGAATATAGTAATATATAATTTTGTTCTGTGGTTCACTTCGCACTGATTATGTCTAATGTTTGTATGAATAATTTAATATATAAGTACATTAGGGATATTGGAGGGATGTAATCATGATCATTATGATTTAAATCCTGGTTTAAATGTACTAATGGACTTTAACATGTTCAATTGTTTATATAAAATGTATAAAATCAGTCAGGTTTGTGACATTTGTACGCGCGATCTGTTTTATCGACTTTCATAGCAGAAATCTGAAATCCACAAAGCCTATAATAAGGAGGGTGAACTCTATATCTCTGTAATACAATTTTTAGTTGTTTGTGCAACGGTATAGTTGTGTGTAGTGTTTCCAAATTCCCGGGAATTTTCCAACGACGGGAATCGGAAACAGGAAATCGCAATTCCCGGAAAACGGGAATTCTCGAAATTTATATACATATTTTTTACATTTTCATAGCTTCTCTTAAAAAGTAATAATAAGAATAATAAAAAATTAAAAACACTTTTTGAATTTTAATATTAATCGGTGATTATCTAAACACAATACTATTACGCATTTTAAGAAAAATTGTTAATTGAAAATTATAAAGAAAGAAATAATGAGGCATAGATATAATAATGCTTTGGATGAAGAAAATATTATATAAAATAGAAAAATAGTCTAACAATAAGTGGAAGCAGAAATTATTTTATATTAGAAATAAAAATATTTTTTTTATTTTAATTTTTTTTTTTTCAAAATTTGCTGTCTCTAGCAAAATGCGCCCCAAAGTGAGCACCCCCTCTGCAAATGGGCAGTAGTAACACAATATAAAGTTATAAAATCAAATACTATTTTAATAGAATTTAAAAAACAATCAAATATGCCAAGTCTTATTGTTAGTTTATAGAGTTTAGACTCTATCTAAACTCTAAACAATCATTGAATGCAAACTGACAATTTGAATTTTTACCATAATAAACCTTTTCTTTTTAACTTTAAAATGCATTTTTTATTCTTTCTCAGAAAAATACAACGCGCAAACAGTTAAAACAACCCTTACAAGAATTGCAAGCTAGTAAGATAATTTTAAATTACATCCTGATGTACCAAACAAAAATTTAACTTCCAATCCATATTCTTAACTAATTGTAAAAGTACATACCATACATTATTGAATATAATAACAATATAAGTGCCCCTACAGTTGAAAGTATATATTTCAATGATTATTTTTATTTCCCGAAATTCCCGAGAAATAATTTTATTTTTCCCGGGATTCGGGAACTGAAAAAACTACAAAATTTCCCGGGAATTCCCGGGAGGAAACACTAGTTGTGTGCATACTGCAATATATAAATTAATTAACAGAGCGGTGGTTGCGCACAAAGTAAATTTCTTACTTCTGCTGACTACAGGTTCTGCTTTTCGCCAAGCCCTTCCACTCGAGTTTAACCTCCTTATTATATGCTTCATGCAATCAGGTTTGTGACATTCATAGACTTATAGAATGAACTGAGCAATAGCCTCAAAATTGAGCGCTCTCTTTAAAGAGACAAAGCGAATATGTAGCCAATACCTGTCTCTTTTCTGTAGGTCTGTATGTAATGACTGCAAACAAACCTGTTACAATTCTAGAAAGAGTATTTATTACACAGTTGGATAATGAATGCTCAGTCCATTCTATAAGTCTATGGTGACATTTGTACGCGTGATCTGTTTTATCGACTGTTATAACAGAAATCTGAAATCTTTATTAACCTAACTTTCTTCTTCTTTATGAGTTTTATGAATGACATCTCTCACATAACCTAAAAATTTCACGCAAAAAGGTGGTTTTTAGCATGCTAGTAAAAGTTAACAGTTAAAAAAATGATTTGTATAAAAATACAAATATATATTTATTTAATAAGAAGCAATGTACATTAATATTTGGTTTAAAAATAAAAATAATATCAAAATTAGAGTATAAATAGTATATTATGCCATATTGTACTAAGTTGGTAATGTCGTGGAATGTATTGTCTCTTTATCATCTAATAGTTCGTCATCATCCGACAATAAAACATTGGTATCTGGTTCATTCAGATCGTCTTTATTAACGACTTTATATCGCACTTTGGTTCGTTGTACAAATACATCATCTGAGTCCATCGAAGTGATGTAATTTTTTTTATGTTTTTTCATTAAAAAATTATCGGTAACCCAAAACATTAAAATCTAAAATAATAAACAAGTAACATAACCGTAAAAATGTGTATATTATTATTAAGGGGGTAGCCACTGTGATGGGTAAAAAAATTGTCAATGTTTGGGAATTTTTTTCACAGATATAACTAATTATTTTTGAATCAGGTAAAGGACGTTTTATTAAGTATATATTCAACTTATTTAGTATCAATTTTTATTGAAAAATAATTAATATTTACAAAGTTATGAGCCTCGATGTGACGACCATTTTTCTCTATGGTCGACTCGAAATTTCGAGAAGGGTTATATGAAAGAAATAAATAAAAATTTTATCAATATCTATATGAATGTAGCTATCGTTGCACGTCACGGGTTTTTTTTTCACAAAATGGCGATCGTTTGAATTTTTTTTTCATTTTTAAGACGTATTTTTTTTATTAGTGTGGTTTTAAAAATAGTAATTATCAAAATTTAAAAAATCGGCTACGTGCAACGATAGCTACTACAATTACGAAAATTATAAAAAAAAAATAATTGAAATCGGTTCATTAGTCTTTGAGGAATCGTGTCGACCAGGTCGAAAAATGTCATTCCGAGATAAACGTGTTTAAAATTTTGTTATGTCATAACCGACCGTGCTACCTCGTCTCACTAAATTGACTGTAACTCCGTCAATTTTCAAAATTTAAACTCAATTTTTTGTATACATATTTATGAATATGTAAACTTTAAAAAAATCTAAGAAAAAAAAATATTTTTTTTTCGTCACAGTGGTTTTCCCCCTTAAAGACGCACTCACATTTACAAAAAACGGTATAATAACCATAACAAATGTAATTTCCAAAGTAGGATTTGTAATTGGTGAAATAATAAAATCTCTAATAGTCTCCCAAAATTTGAATTGTATTAATAATGTTATTATTGTTTTTACTATAACCATTATAACAACATACAAACAGCACTGTATTAGCCAAATATTAGTCGAAGGTGGTTTTCCTAAGATTCAAATTTAAATATTTAATTTAATTTATAATGAACTTCACACTAAAAAAATATAATTACCATATTCTCCGAAATTGAATGCTTTCCATTGTTTAGTTAAAGCTAAATATTGTGATGTTCGAATGCCAATATAAATAAAAAATAATCCGACAGACGAATCCAATAAAAAGTTTATAATATACCTTAAAAAATAATAAAATGGAATTTTAAAAATTACAAATAATATAAAATTTGGTTAACTACTCTAGCTATAATCTATGGATACTGACAAGAAATTGCAAGAAATATTGTAATAGATCCGATTAAAAAGTATTTCAAAAAAATTATTACAACAATTAAATTTGATTGTTTAGTTTTGTTTATTTAAAACTGTACATCAATTTTATCATAAATATTAAAAATAAATTGTTTTTGTAAGTAAATAATAGTTTAAACCACGAAATATAAAATTATTATATTAGTGAAACGACTTTTCGACCAGCTTTATAACAATTTTATCCATAGATAAGAACACAATTTAGATTCTTCATAAAATAATTTGGAGCACTAAAACCACTAAAACGATAAAATAACCTAAAAATTTACTTACCAAGTACAGGGATCTCCTTGAAATTGTCCAGATAGCCAAATATTAGCAAAATGAATTGCACATGCACCCACCCCTTGTTTGGAAGTATCATAAAACCATATAAGCCATGGTCGTCTAGAATATTTAGGTTCACAAAATCTTTTCACTATAAAAATATATTCTTCATATAACAAACAAATATAAAAGTATATATATTTAATAAATACCTATTAAACACGTGAATGCTAAGCAAAAAAGAAGACCCTGTAGAAACCATCCAAACATATCTGTGAGAGCATCTTTGCTGCAATGGCTTAAATTACTGTTATTACTAATTAAATTTAAAGAAATGTTCATTGTATTATCTTTGGTAAATATAAAGTACTGCGTACAAATAATTTATAAAAAAAATCTACATTTCTACATTATAAGGTTACTGTTTATCACCGTTTGACGTAATGATTCAGTTATTGTCAAATAAAAATCACGTGATCAGATATTTTCTGTTATACGAGCGGTTTCCAAACATTTATTTTATTTGCGAAACTTTTTTTTAAATTACTGAATTTTAATCATATTTATACTTTACGGTCCCCCTTCTAATTTGAATATGACATTAAATGGAATCAGAATTATTTTATTGATATAATATATCAATAAAATAAAGATAACCTATTTGACATCGCATGTTTTATAAAACATATATGGAACCACTGAATTTTATAAGGTCCAGCCATGAAGATAGAATAAGGAGGGTGAACTATGTATCTCTAATACAATTTGTTAAGTCAAAATATGACAGTAGTTGACTGCGATTAGTACAAATTAACTGCGTACAAAGTAAATTTATTACTTCTGAGCAGAAATCCGAAAAATGCGGAACTCTAGGTTCCATTTTTTGGCCTACCATTTCAACTTAAGTTTAACTTATCATGGGTCCAGTTCTTAGAGCATATACTACTAGAGCCAGCCTTGCCGCTCGACCGTGCGAACAAGCGTGCGAGAGAGAAAGCATAAGAGTGCTACATGCTTTCTCTCTCGCTCCGCAGCATCAGTACGCGGAGCGAAAGAGAAAGGATGTAGCGTTATTGCGTTTTCTCTCTCGCACGGTCGAGCGGTAAGGCTGGTTCTAGTAGTATATGCTCTAAGGGTCCAGCTAATGGCGGTATTTTTAAAATTAATTTGATACTTACTTATTCATAATAATCGTATAAATGTTCATAATATGTAATATTAATGTGAAAAAATTAAAAAAATGTTAATTCAAGTTATTTTTTATTAAATATAGAGGTACATATACAGTAAAAATATACATTTTATTGCAACATTAAATAATATAAAAACAAAAAAAGTAGATACATATTCCTCATAAAATTTAAAAGATTCTATAAATACAGAGCCAGAGCTGACCTGAATTATACAGATTATCTACATTAAAATATAGTTTTAACAAATTTAAGATCGATAAAGGCAATAAAATATTATAGGACCAGCTCTGCATGTTAATGTACATCTATACAAAGGTGCGCTGCCAAATATTAAACACTTTGTAATGAATATTAATCGTTCATACATCATTTGTATTTAAATAAAAATAACAAGAAAAACAATATATTTAAAATATTAATTTTCCTTCAATCCCTATATTCCTTTTTACAGTTTAATATAAAACTATAATGAATATTTCACAGTTTTTAACTTGGAATAATAAGCACTGATAACACAAAAGTATATAAACTTATAAAAACAGATTTAAATCAATTTATTTAACAGTTAGTTCTCGACTTATGATCATTTGAACTTACAATGGAGAGTAAAATTCAAAATAGGGGGATTTCTATGTAATCGGGGCGATTTTAGGGGTTTTTGACTTTAGTTTCATGAATAAATATTTGTGAGAGTTGGTAACAGTGCCTGGAAGTAAAAAACCTTAGACAAGGAAAGATAATGGACTAATAACACAATACCTAGCGTTGTTACCGTTGTTACTATTTCGAACCACAAAAATTCGCTCCACGAATCATTGGCGTATCATTCAGATTTTAAAATAAATATCAATTGTTATAAATTAAATTAATAAATTAATAATAAATGATTTATACTGCCTTTAAAGTTATTTCAGTGATAATTGATTAACAAAGAAACGTCTATTTGGAATTATCATCTCTAACATACCAAATTCAATTGTAATTTAAAGTATATTTGTATATTATAAATTTTCAACTGACGCCTCTGGGATACATCTATGGAAATAACAAAACTGACAGTTAAATTAAGATGGCCGCCGTAAAATTTTGGTAACACTTTTATATATGGACTAGCATTGGTTATGTATCTAGTGACCGACCGAAGGTTCGGTTTCGGTTTCGGTTTCGGCTAGTTTCGGCCTAAAATACGTGTTTCGGCAAAGTTTCGGTTTCGGCCATAAAACAGCCGAATCTTTCGGCTTTACCGAAACTGTGAATCACGTCTTTTTTATGAACAATATGGTATTTTTATACATGTTTGTTTTATTTTTTTACATAACTTTTTTGTTTAATAATTAAATCCATCTTCGGCGCGTTATTTTTTTCAGAATTTTTCCGGAAAATCGTCATTTTTTCTGTGTATCGTTCGGTTTTTCGTGAATATCACGGCTTTTACTTAATCAATTTCGACCAAAATAAATAAATAGAATCACTCGTAAGAAACTCCTCTATTGAAATGTGTGGGGAGGGGCTTGGAATAATATAACTTTTAATATCTAACCGAAAAAAAATACAAACAGATTGTTGTTTCTCTCAATTACTTTGCACCAAATATAAATATTTTGATGAAAATTAGAGATAATGTACATCTTATGATCGTTAATAAACCTACCAATATTGATTTTAAAATATAAAAAAATACCGCCAAAACTTAAAAAAAATTGTTTGACATCTTTGTCTAACTAATTTGTTTATCTCAAATTGTAGGGGTTTTAATGCTCCTTTAAATGTTTATAAACGTACATATACAGGTGTCCCAATTTAATTTATCACCCCCCCCCCCCCCTAATTTTTTAATCTATCAATTAAATCAAAAAATGCTTCAAATAAAAGTTGTTTGGTTTTGATGAGAACCCGAAATGGCGTTATTAATTTTGGATTTTTTGGACGTCTTCATGGTCAAATAGGGCCAACATTTTTTTTTTCAAATCGAAACCTATATTTTTATTACGGTATCTTATTGTTTGGAAAAAAACAAGCAGCTTTTGTTTTAAGAAAATTTTTGTATGACTTTATTTTTCTTAATATTTAACAAAATAATTGAAATTTTAGATATTCACTAATTTTTTACTCGAAACCCATTAACTTTAGAGGAAAATTGTAAAAAACAAAAATTTTTTTTTGCTTTCATATTTTGAAGACCAAAAGTTACAAAAAAAAATCTGATATAATTTTCCTAATAATTTCAGATTAAAATAAATGGAAGAAAAAAGTTATTTACGTTTTTCTGATATTTTTCGGATTGTTGCCGTAAATAATTTTTCCCCGATTAACGTTCGTTATTGTTCAAAACAAATTATAAAATTTAAAATCTAGTTGAAAGAGGAGTGTCTGAAACAAATTCAAATAAATATTAGTAAGTCCCCCAAAAATTAAGAATTTTACTAATTTTACCCGCAAAAATTAATTATAAGACGGATTTATCCATAATCTTAGATATGGATTTTTTTAAACCAAAAACTAGCTGTACGTAGAGATTTTTCTATGACCGCACTATAAGTAAAATGTATCAAATTTTTTTTGTAAAAAGTTTCGGTTTCGGTTTCGGTTCAAAAATCGGTTTCGGTCGGTCACTATATGTATCCATAGTCTTTCCTTATGTAGAAAACAATTTAATGAAACTATTTTTCAGAAACCGGAATGAAACGTCGAAATTTGATTCATACAGTAGTTGACTTAAAAAGTTTGATTTTTATCACTTTTTGACTCAAAACACTATCGAAATACAATTTGTAAAATATTAATGCTCTTATATCAAATTTAACCTCAATTTTTACGACACTATTTAAATTAAAATAACTAACACAAATAAATATTTAAATAAAATTAAGTCTGTAGTTTTTAAGGAACAAAAATTATCAATTCTTAAAACTTCACATATTTTAAAACTGCCACTCGAAGATTGTTAATGTACTAAATACTACTAAACATATAATTAATTGTACTTCTTTAAAATGTAAAAAAATCCTCGCACTGTCTATTTATTTTGGGTTTTATTATATTTATCTAATATTCTTTTTTTAAGAGAAGTATTACACGAATCTAATTCTGTACTTTTATTTAAACACGAACGAGTTTTACGTAAAGCGTTATTTATTTCTTTAAATATCATTTTATTTTTACTCAACTGAATATTTCTTTCTAATGTTTTATTTTTATTGTTGCAATTTTTCTTCACGTTATTTTTAGTATTAGCTTTATTTGTTTTTGAAAGTTGTTTTTTGATATGTTCCGGACAATTTCTTTGAAATTCTAATTTTGTAAGCGTCACACACAATTTTTTAGGTTTAGTTATTATTTTATTTTTATATTTTTTCATATCTTCTAATTTTATTAACGAAACACGTACAACTTTTTTAGTTTTTAATTGTTTTAAATATTTCGGATCTATATATGTACTAGCTGCTTTATTTGTGTTAACAATTTGTTTATTTAAGTATTTTAATTTTATTCCCGGTTTATTTTTTAAAATTTTTAGTTTATACTGCTTTTGATCCACTGTTACAGTTTTTGATTTACTTTTCGGCGACTTTAATTTAATTTTCACAACAATCTTTTTTTTCTCACTGGGAGTTTCATCCGAACTAACATTAACCGGTATTTCTTTTAAATTTTTTGGTTTTAATAAACTTTCTTCTGAATGAATTAAAAAATTAAAAGCCGGTTCTAAAACTGCAGGTTGATAATTTTTGAAATAATCAACATCGGTTAGTAAGTTTTTTTTCTTAGGTCTACCTCGTTTTCGTTTTTTGTCAATGTTCAAATTCAGTTTATTATTTATTATGTTATTATTAGGAAAGATATTAAAATCATTTGCACTTTTTGTTAAAACATGTTTTAATATGCTGTTATTCTTCTTATTTTTCCTAGTCGACGTTGAGAATATATCAGTTATTATATTTCCCGGAGTATTTTCATCACTTACTTCTTTTGATCGTAAGACAGTTAAATTGTTGGTTAGTATATTTGGAAAAGCAGAAAAACTAACTCTTTTTGTATTATTGTTATTAATTAATTGTAATTCTTCTGCATTTGGATTTAAAAATATATTGTTTCCAGTTATATTGTTGATAATTTCCGTATTTGTTTCCGGCCAGCTATTTAGTTCATATCTTGTAATAGACGAATCTACGTCTAATGGATCGGACATATATTCTGGCGCATTTATATCGACTGTATTTTCAAATGCTGTTTCGTCGTTTACAGTCACTGTTTCAAAATGTAGTCTTGAAGATTTTGACTTCATATTGAAGTATCAATTTTAAAATATCACAAATGTCTTGTTTATAAATATATCAACTTAAAAACAACTAATTTTACTTTGGAAAATTCGTTTGTATGCGAATAGCTCAATAAATGACAACTGACGTAAAAAAATCCATAGATGTTTATATTTTAAATGATTTTACCATTGATCATATAAATACATAAAACTGTTCAAATCATAGACTTATAGAATGGGCTTAGAGCATATACTACTAGAGCCAGCCTTGCCGCTCGACCGTGCGAACAAGTGCTTCTCTCTCGCTCAGCGTGCTGATTTGTACCGGTAATAGCGGGAAGCACTTGTCCCTCTCTGTCGACCAATCAGCATGCGGAACGAGAGAGAAAGGAGGTAGTATTCTTACGTTATTTCTCTCGCACGGCCGAGCGGCAAGGCTGGCTCCAGTAGCATATGCTCTAAGAGCATTCTGGGAAGTAAATATTGGCGAAAAGACAAAGCGATAAAGTAGATACCTGTCTGATTACAATCATTACAGAGATTAAAGAAACAGGTATTGACTACTTTATCGCTTTGTCTCTTAAAACAGAGTGGTCAATTTTGTGAGGTTATTTATCAGTCCATAGACATAGAGTCAGTCCATTTTATAAGTCTATGGTTCAAATTATTTTATGTATTTGTATTATCTATGTAAACTATTTCCTCTTTATGAATTTCCTCAATTCTCTTTTTAAAAATTTAAATCACGTTCTGTTACTATGGTAACTTACTGTAATATATCAACAATAAACAAAATAAAACTGTCAGTTATTAAATAATATCAAAAAAAAACTACAAAATATGTTTATAAAAGTAAAATAAAATCGTTTAAGAAAAATAATGGGAAGCACAAATATTGAACCAGTTCCCAATTATGCTTCGATAAAAAATATATTTTTAAGTTTTCTTATTTGGACTATATGTTATTTCTTAGTTCGTCGTATATTTAGAAAAAAGAAAGTAGAATGGTGTTGCAGATTTATTAGTTTCTTTCATGCAATAATTAGTATTATTATGGATTATAATATATGCAATCAAGGTGAATGGCAGTTTTCACGAGATGGTAAGTTTAATTAATTTAATACTTAATCAAAAATAATTATAATAATTCTTATAAAAAATATATTCTTTCATAGATTTTCTAACTAATGGTAATCATCAATTTGCAATTTTATTTAGTCTGGGTTACTTTATTTACGATTTAACATGGTGTTTAGTTAATCAATCAGAAACTTTATTAATGATCATACATCATTCATATTCATGTTTTGTACTTACTCGTACATTGTTTAAGAAAACTTCAGGAGGACAAATCGTTTGTGGTTTAGCTATGTTAGAATTAAGCAACCCTTATTTACAATTAAGATGGTTTATTCGTTCAGCAGGATATCGTTATTCTAAATGGTAAGCAATTTTTGTGTTTTTTTTTGTTTTAATGATGAAATAATAAATATATTTTCATTTTATAGGTTTTATATCACAGAAATACTTTTTATAATAGTGTTTTTTATGGCTCGAATTATTTTCGGAACATATATTTTATTCACTTCAATTTGTGATTGGGAAATACGCTTGTATCTTGTTTCTATTTATATAATATCGTTGTTTTTCTTAAAAGATATAGTTGAATTTGTATATTATAAGTATTTTACTGATGAATAATAAAAATGATTACTTGATTTACTATTTTATATAACATAACCCTATTTTATTACATACATAACCTTATTTTATATACTTAACCAGTCTTTTTGACATAACCCTATTTTTATTTTTTTGCGTATTGTAAATATAAAACTGCAAAAATGTTTGATAAAAAATCTTGAGTACTTAATCACAACTTTTGTAATAATCCTAGCATATTATCTAATATACAGGGTGATTCAGCACTGTCGTGCCAAACTTAAACCGTAGATTAAGAAAAATATTTTAAGCAAAAAACTTCTAATGAACATGTGTCCGGAAATTTTTCGTGAGGGAACTACAGGCCTCCAAAGATTGTACTAATAATGAGTTTTTATTTAATATCTAGAGAACCCTTTGTGATAAAATTATGAAATTTGGTATTCTGTTTAGTATTAATAAGTGTTATCGATTACTCATATTAACTAGTTATAATTTAGACTATAGATGTATGGGGTCAGTGGGCCCATGGATTTTAAACTAGTATTTTTTGTTCTTTAATATTTTTATAAAGTTGGGCACTTATTTAAGGTTATATGATACAAAATACACAAAAACATACTTTACTTATTTGTCATAGGATAAACCGTTTTCGAGGAATATCGATGGAAAAGAAATCATGCAGAATTTAACTTAATACGGATGCTTCAAATTACAAATAATAAATTTATATTCTTGTTCTATGATAAAAACTAAGACAAAAAGTTAACATAAGTATACCTCAAAAAATGCATCCTTATCAACAAATAGCCATTTTTAGTTTCGTTTTTTAGTCAAATTATTAATGTACATAATACAGTATTACAACTGGCTATAGATCTTAGAGGATTCATATTAGGAGGTTTCTTTATATGAACTTTTTTCCTACCTTTAATCATAGAACAAGAATATAAATTTATTTTTTGTAATTTGGAGCATCCGTATTAAGTTAAATTCTGCATGCTTTCTTTTCTATCGATATTACTCGAAAACGGTTTATCCTATGACAAATAAGCAAAGTATATTTTTACGTATTTTGTGTCATATAACCTTAAATAAGTACTCAACTTTATAAAAAAATTAAAGAACAAAAAATACTAGATAAAAATTGATGGGCCCACAAGCCCCATACATCCCCGGTCTAAATTATAATTGTTTAATATGAGAAATCGATAACACTTATTATTACTAAACAGAATACCAAATTTCATAATTTTATCATAAAGGGTTATCCAGATATTAAATAAAAACTCATTTTAATGAAAATCTTTGGTGGGCTGTAGTTCCCTAACCAAAAATTTCCGGACACATGTTTATTGGAAGTTTTTTGCTTAAAATATTTTTCTCAATCTATGGTTTAAGTTTGGCACGACAATGCTGAATCACCCTGTATAGTATTTACAATTTCCCATGTTATTTTTGAATTATATGCTTGAAAGGTTAGGTTTACTCAAGTTAAAAGTATTAATGCACAGTGTCTTTCAAGCTAACGAGAAATTGTTTTTTACTATTTTGACTACGAGTAATCATATTCTTTTCGCTATTTTGGGGATTTTTATTGACTGAAATCTGTATATTTACATTCAAAAAGTATTCAAAGACTTTTGCACGGCAGTGTATAAACATAACATTATTTTATATACATAACCTTAAAAAGAAATAGAAAAATGTTTCTAAAGAAACATAACCTTATTTTCTATACATAACCCTAAAAAGAAAAGTGATTGCTTTCCAAGGAAACATAATTTTTAGTTATAAAATTAAATAAAAGTCCAAATAATTTTTTAAAATATATATTTTACAAAATTGTACAAAATTTCAGGTATCATATTTTTGTATTGTTATCTTATAAAATAGTTCCATTTTTTTTAATAACTTTTTTTACATCAATTTTACAATTAGTTGAGACAATTAAAAATATTGATCATTTATTATTTGTATTAAATTAACCCTTTAACTGCGGTATGTGTTTATATTCCCGCAGAAAAAAAGTTAAAAAAAAAATAAAAAAATTATTGAATTTGTATTTTTTTAAAATCAAACGTCAGATAAATTTTGTAAATATTACAAAAAAAAAACTTAATTTCAAAACATCAATAAGGAATAATATTCAGTATAAAATATGGATTTCAAATACAAAATATTATAAATATGTAACGTAGAGGGTGACCACAAATATCTGGAAAATATCTCATTTCTAATTACGTTACTTACGTAAAGGGGATCTTTATATTTGTTTCTGAAATAGGATTTCATATACGAAATCAGTGGCGTAACTATTGAAATGGGGGCCTCAGACAATTTTTCAAAAAGGGGCCACGGAAACGTTCAAGAAAAATTGATTTATGTAAAAAAAAAATTACAATACTAAAATGAAAAACAGTCAATAACACGCCAAATTTTCAAGTTTTTGATATTTAATTTTAGAATTTTAAAATAAAATAACTGAAAAATCAGCTTTTTCATCAAAAACTTGATTGTGTCGATTCTAAAAAAATATTTCACCACTTTTGGGGGCCCCCTAGATGCTCGGGGCTCTGGATAATCTAACCGGCCAGACCGGCGATAGTTACGCCACTGTACAAAATATTATAAACATGTAACGTAGAGGATGGCCACAAATACTTTTAAAGAAAACGTTAATTACGTAAGGATTTGACGGTCAGTAAAACGTAGAGGGGGGGGGGGGGGGAGATCTTTATATTTGTTTCTGAAATTCATAGTTATACAAAAAATTATCCGGATAAAAATAAAAAATTAAATACACCCCATAAATGCCAATCGCACATAACGAAAATAATATGGCCATTAAATCTAATAAGAAAACTAATTAAAAAACAATGAGTGTGTACTTATGTACACGCGTTAGAAGTTATACTTCTTTGGGATGATTGAAAAACAACTACGAATAATCTTAATAACAATAATCTGCCGTTTGCTTTAAATATAATTAAAAATTTAATTTAATTATAATATTTAATTAATATAGGCAATACTCTTTACAGTTGTGTTATTTAAGTAAAAATCTTTATTGCTAATTTTGTTAATACGATATAATTTTTTTGATATAGGCAATACTCTTTACAGTTGTGTTATTTATTCTGTATTTTCAGTCCCGGGCGAGATATTTCACCGCATAAAATTTCGTTACAATTTCGTTACATTTCCGTTACATTACTCAATTTTTACCCTCAACGTCCCTAAAGAAGTATAACTTCAAAAATAAAATGTGAATGTCACTTGATTGAATTTTGAATCGAACACATTTTTTTAATAACTACTCCTTTTTCTATCTTTCCTATGTTTCTTATGGTTATTATTTTCGTTAGGTTTCTGACCTAACCTATCAAAAATATTTTTGTTTCGGGAATACGGTTTACTGTCGTGTTTACTGTGATCATTATATCTATGGTCTTTATGGCTTTTAAAATGATTCTGTGGCTTTCTGGATTGTTGGCTATCGTTATCGTATGGTTTTAAATGTGTTAAATTAGAACCCGTTAAGTTAGTAAATTGATAACCCATTAATTGTTGCATATATGGGGTGTTATTTAACATATTTATCATCGGTGGTACAGGGTACGTCACTTGGTCTACTGGTATTTCGTTTGTTGCCGGTTCAATGCCTACTAAATGCGGGTAAGGATTTATGTATGATCTACTAGGTACGGAAATATTGTTCCTAGTTTTCATGTTTAGTAATCTGTTACATAAATAAGTCCCTTCGTATAAAGCTATTGCGTATTGAACAGAACACTGATGTTTATATACTATAAATGCATAAGAACGTTGTTTCCCATCTTTATCCTTTGGAATTGTTACTCTGTCAAGAGGACCTGCCTGATAAATAAAAAAAATGGAGGTAATAAAAAAAAAGTTAGGGAATTTGGTTATTTATGTTATTAACCCATTAATCCCAAACGTTGCATAAACGAAACATTTTTAAAAATTCATTGATGAAATGACTTTTTTTGCTGCTGACAACGTTACAGAAACTGTTTTAAATTATTCCACAGTAAGTAATAACTTCCGTTTTTCCAACGTTTCGTAAACGTAACATTTTGTTGAAAAAATACAAAGAACATGATTTTTTTTCTTCAAAAACCGTTATTTGAGCATATATTTAGTAAAATGCAGTTAAAACATCAAAATATTTTTTTTTCTCCCCTTGAAGATTAATGGGTTAAGCTAGTGTGTATATTGCAGAAGTTATTTATTGTTTTATAGTCGCGTCATTATAATATTTTGAAAAAAATTAATTAGAGCCCTTTATATTATTGATGGAATTTGTTGGGGAAGGTGTAAGGAGCAATTTCTCATCAAATGAGTCAATTTTTTTTCATTGGAACATTGTTTATTTTTAAACAATTTGGTCGGAAAATCGGTTTTTCTGATATAGTGGGAAAATTATGGGTTGAAGAGAAAAGTGAAGCGCAGACGAAATATGTGCAAACAAAAGATCTATAATTTGGTGCCTGGTAGATTAAAATCCGATAATTGGTTCAAAAGTAATTGCAAAAAAACCGCTAAAAAACGTTGAAAATTAACTTTTTTTAAATTGTTTATAATTTTTTTATTATTTATTAAAATTCAACAAAAATACCTAAAAGTTGTGAGCATTAATATGTTTCAAAAGTGAGCGGAAGATGGGTGCTGTAGGTCGAATAGTTTTTGCAAAATTCTATTTGTTTATCCGGTTGAGAAAAAAATAGCTAAATTTCAAACGCGGGGCCTGATAAAAGTTATTAACCAAAAAGGATTCACATCCCCGATTTTTAAAGGCCAAAGCCTAACTTAACTTTGTATTTTCGTACAATATCGATTTATTATCGAGAACCCTTTTAAAACGTGCAATAAACAAAATATTTAAAAAATTGCACTAAAAATTAATAATTTTCAATATTTCGACTTAGCGGTGAACAATGTTATTTTACAACTTAGAAAACTATCTTATTGTTATTTTTTCGTCGCGTTACCCCAGATTAAAAAAAGAATGAAGGTTCTACGATCATTATAAGC
Source organism: Sialis lutaria (assembly GCA_949319165.1). Lineage (NCBI taxonomy): Eukaryota > Metazoa > Arthropoda > Insecta > Megaloptera > Sialidae > Sialis > Sialis lutaria. The sequence goes on from OX439235.1 coordinate 29,290,708, forward strand.
TGAGATATTGCAAATTTTTCAAGCGCGGATCATTTTGAACTTCGACGGCTGAGAAACGTATCTCGCGGGCAAAGTCGAAGTTCAAAATGATCCGCGCTTGAAAAATTTGCAATATCTCAGCTTATAATGATCGTAGAACCTTCATTCTTTTTTTAATCTGGGGTAACGCGACGAAAAAATAACAATAAGATAGTTTTCTAAGTTGTAAAATAACATTGTTCACCGCTAAGTCGAAATATTGAAAATTATTAATTTTTAGTGCAATTTTTTAAATATTTTGTTTATTGCACGTTTTAAAAGGGTTCTCGATAATAAATCGATATTGTACGAAAATACAAAGTTAAGTTAGGCTTTGGCCTTTAAAAATCGGGGATGTGAATCCTTTTTGGTTAATAACTTTTATCAGGCCCCGCGTTTGAAATTTAGCTATTTTTTTCTCAACCGGATAAACAAATAGAATTTTGCAAAAACTATTCGACCTACAGCACCCATCTTCCGCTCACTTTTGAAACATATTAATGCTCACAACTTTTAGGTATTTTTGTTGAATTTTAATAAATAATAAAAAAATTATAAACAATTTAAAAAAAGTTAATTTTCAACGTTTTTTAGCGGTTTTTTTGCAATAACTTTTGAACCAATTATCGGATTTTAATCTACCAGGCACCAAATTATAGATCTTTTATTTGCGCATATTTCATCTGAGCTGTACTTTTCTCTACAACCCACAATTTTCCCACTATATCAGAAAAACCGATTTTCCGACCAAATTGTTTAAAAATAAACAATGTTCCAATGAAAAAAAATTGACTCATTTGATGAGAAATTGCTCCTTACACCTTCCCCAACAAATTCCATCAATAATATAAAGGGCTCTAATTAACTCTTTTTTGTGGTATTATTTCAGCTATAATGACGCGACTATTAGTGCTCCAAATTATTTCATTGAAAATCTGTTTTATTTTAATATCTAAGGTTACTACTCTAGCTATAATCTATGGATATTGACAAGAAATTGCAAGAAATATTGTAATAGATCCGATTAAAAAATTATTGTAACAATTAAAAAATCAAAAAATGATTGTTTAACTTTATTTATTTAATCACTTTTATCATAAATATTAAAAATAAATTGTTTTTTTTTTAAGTAAATAATAGTTTAAATCACGAAATATAAAATTATTTTAATTTTTTATTTGTGAAACGACTTTTCGACCATCTTTATAGCAACTTCTGTTTGTATTTTATCCATAGATAAGAACACATTAGATATTAAAACAAAATGATTTTTCACAAAATAATTTGAAGCACTAAAACGATAAATAACCGTAAATTAACTTTTATAGTGTACCTGTAAAAATAATTCGTAAAGAATTTCTTCGGTCACGTCTTCTGAAATGTTTCCACACCAAAGTGTACGTAAATCATCATCCATTATTTATAATACGGATTTAACCTTTTTTCTCTTGCCACTGCGTGTTAGTTGAGTTTATTATTGTAATATGAATCTAATCCAAAAAAGATACAAATATATATAATCAATACAATTTAGAAATACGAAAACAAAATTTTAATTACCAGAAAAATGACAGTCAGGCTGGAAACACAAAATTATAACGATTATAACCATAATCTATTTTGTTACAGAGGGCACTGCAAGCGCTTTTACGAGAAGCGGTAAATTTAAATGTGCTATATCGTAAAGGAATTACACGATTACCAGTTAATAAAATTAAAATAAATCGATATTCAGTTGAAGCGACGAGTAATCGTTATTTATTAAAAGAAGCAATTGCAAGTTTGAATGTATCTGAAAAGAAATTTGAAGCTGCTTTAAAATCGAATCCAAATTTATTGAAAACTTCTTCTGAGCAATGGCAAAATTTTTTTTACACACTTTCTGAACAAGGATTTCAACCAGAACAGTGTTTAAATATGGTAAGTACATAAAATACATTTTGAAGTTAAACATCTTAGGTCTGCTATGAATATTATGACAGCCGCCATTTTATATAAATTTCGTGTCGACGACGTATTACAGAACTACAGTTGATGTGTATTGTGCTTTAAATATTTGATCTATAATTAAATCAAAGAAGAAATTGTGAAAAAACTATTATGTAAACAGTATTGATCGTTTATTTATTTATATTCTGTTTGTCACAAATCTTATTAGAAAAATTTCGTGATGACGTCACAGTATAGAACATATCGCACCCTCAGAATGAAAGTGACCTGTAAAAAAAATGCAATTTGTGGGAAATGAGCAAGAAACTCTTTAAAAAAAGTATAGAATTGAATAAATTTAAATGTATTTCATCGGAAATGATTGATTTTTTGCAGATTTATAGATTAACCTTGCTTTTTAAGGTCAGTTTATATCTAAATCGAAAGTTACGGAAATTTCGAGCTAGGTCACTTTCATTCTAAGGGTGCAATGTATCTTGGAGATAGCTTACATCCTGAGGAAGGACATAGGCTACTTTATATCCTGAAGTTTGAACCCCGAAAAATGTATTAAATAAAAAAAAGGAGTGCATAAATGACATTTTTATTAACATGTTTTATCGATTATAACAGAAATCTGCTTTACCTCCCTTATATTATTATATTTCTTCTTCTTCTGCTCTATGGGTGACAGTTCTTACCTAACCTAAATTTAGTAACAGCTAGTCACAGTACCATAATGAAGAATAGAGAGGAGTGTAAACTTTGTATATCTGTAATACAATTTTATGTGTCAAAATATAACTTTACCTACCTAATATTATTCTTTTTCTTCTTTTCTATGGGTGACAGTTCCTACCTAACCTAAATTCAATAACAGCTATTAGCTAATCACAGTACATAATTATAACACCAAGTTTGTTTTATTGACTATAACATAAATCTGTTTTACCTACCTTATATTTTTCTTTTTCTTCTTCTCTATGGGTGACAGTTCTTACCTAACCTAAATTCAGTAACAGCTAGTTTGTTTTATCTATTATAACAGAAATCTGTTTTACCTCTCTAACATTTTTCGTCTTCTTCTCTATGAGTGACAGTTCCTACCTAACCTAAATTCAGTAACAACCAGTTTGTTTTATCGACTATAACAGAAAACTGCTTTAACCTAACATTTTTCTTTTTCTTCTTCTCTATGGGCGACAGTTCCTACCTAACCTAAATTCAGTAACAACTAATTTGTTTTATCGACTATAACAGAAAACTGCTTTATCTACCTTATAATTTTCTTTTTCTTCTTTTCTATGGGTGACAGTTCCTACCTAACCTAAATTCAGTAACAGCTAATTTGTTTTATCTATTATAACAGAAATCTGTTTAACCTCTCTAACATTTTTCTTCTTCTTCTCTATGGGTGACAGTTCCTAACCTAACCTAAATTCAATTATAACAGCCAGTTTGTTTTATCAATTATAACAGAAATCTGCTTTACCTCTAACATTTTTCTTTTTCTTTTTCTCTATGGGTGATAGTTCCTATCTAACCTAAATTCAGTAACAGCTAGTTTGTTTTATCTATTATAACAGAAATCTGCTTTACCTCTAACATTTTTCTTCTTCTTCTCTATGGGTGACAGTTCCTACCTAACCTAAATTCAGTAACAGCTACTTTGTTTTATCGATAATAACAGAAATCTACTATACCTACCTTGTATTTTTCTTCTTCTCTATGGGTGACAGTTCCTACCTAACCTAAATTTCAATCATTTTTTTTATTATAGGTAACAGCGTTTCCAGAAATTCTTCAAAAGAAAAACGTTTCCGAATCAATTGAAAACTGGAGAAGCTGTCAATTCGGAGAAAACTCTTTAATACATTTACTTACAAGTCAACCTTCGTTACTTCACGTAACTTTAGATCAAATAAACAAAAAACTTCCCGCATTTTTAAATTACGTCGGTTCACGAAAAAACATCGTAAAACTATTAATAAACAATCCAACGATTATGTTTCAAAACTGGCCGCAAGTTTTAGAAAAATTTAAATATCTAAAGGAAAAAATGGACATCGATAAAACAGAAATCTATAATTCGAGCGTAATCGAACTATCCCTCGAAGAAATACAATGCAGACATATTTTTCTCGAACGATTAGGAGTGTTTGAAGTAAAAAAGAAAGCGAAAGAAGATCCGCTGGAATTTAATAAAAATCCGCGACTTTCGGAAATAACAGACACGGAAGATAAAAGATTCGCTGTTAATATCGCCGGAGTTTCACTCGAAGAGTTTTCAGTATTTCAGTCGATGTTTAAAAACGAAAATAAAGATATCGGTGAATATCTTTCCGATGATGAAGACAATTAATTTAATTTAAATTAATTAATTAATTAAATCGTTTATTTTATAATATATTATGTATTAAATAATGTATACACATAATATAAATATAGTTTACTTCATTTTTGATATTGTTGTTCTGTAAATAAAAAAATAAAAAATTAACATAACCTAATTGTTTAGTCTCAGCTCAAAATAAATACTTACGAGTGCGTGTGTTTACTTCCAGATAAAACGATATAAGGTGAGTGTGTTTCCTTCTGTTTTGCTTGCAACATGTTTAATGTACCAAGAGGAGTATCTGTAGAACTCATTTTTTTCATCAGCTAAAAAAAACGTTGATAATTAAAATCAACAATGAAAAAAAATGTCAACAATCAAATATAAATAATTTAAAATGTTAACAATCAAATTTAAATAATTTTAAATGTTAACAATCAAATTTAAATAGTTTAAAATGTCAACAATCAAATTTAAAATAATTTAAAATGTTAACAATCAAATTTAAATAATTTAAAATGTTAACAATCAAATTTAAATAGTTTAAAATGTCAACAATCAAATTTAAAATAATTTAAAATGTTAACAATCAAATTTAAAATAATTTAAAATGTCAACAATCCATTTTAAAATAATTTAAAATGTCAACAATCTAATTTAAACTTACCCCTTCTTGTTCGTTTTTCTTGATACGTTTTTCGATCTTGTTCTTTCCAGGTCCTTTTCCATGGAACTTATGTGACAAATATCTAAACGCCTCTTTCGAATTTAACACGTGCCCTTCATCGTCGATGTAATCTAACTTTACATTCGGTTTAAACGTATCCTTTTCTTTAAACTCCATTATCGGACCTGCATAACGATCACGTCTACCGAATTTCTCATCGTCACTAAAAATTTAATACGAAATATTTATTTAAAAATTCAATGTGTGAATGTTTTAACCTCAAAACTTAGAGCATATATCCACTAGTGGCAGCCTTTCCGTCCGCCGTGCGAACAAGCGTGCGAGAGAGAAAGCGCCATAACGCTACATTCTTTCTCTCTCGCTCCACGTGCTGATTAGTCGGTAGGGAGAGGCTAGTGCTTCCCGTTATTAACGGTATCAATCAGCAAGCGAAGCGAGAGAGAAAGGATGTAGCGTTAATGCGCTTTCTCTCTCGCACATTTGTTTTGCACGGCAGAGCGGCAAGGCTGTCTCTAGTAGGTATATGCTCTAAGCCTCAAAATGATAACGTACACGTGAGCTTTGTCTTCAATTGAATAGTTCTTCGCTTGAAGATGGGCTAGTCGCGAAGTAGAAGGTCGGTTTGTGTCCTCTTTATCGAGGTACCCTTTGCTCATGGCTAATTGTAGCGCTGCGGCTACGCCGGATCCTACGTCTGGTTCTTCATCTAGGATAGGCGTTTCAGTGGGGCCGATATCCGGTCTAGGGTTTGTACCGTTTTTGAAATCTGTTTCGACCGTGTTCCACGATCCAACTGGTCCGGATGAATCGTCCATTTCGGCCGGTTTGTAGTCTTCGACGTCATTATCGAAATCCTGTATTTATATTTTTATTATTTTTTCATCTATTATTATTACGTAAGAATTTTTCACGGAATTTAGTACGGTTGCATTATAATTTTCAACAATCATTTTTAAAATCAAATTCAAATTTTCATTGTAACAAAATTTATAATAAATAGTAAATTTACTACAATCAAGTGTATTTACGTGAAATAAGTAAAGCTCGGGTAAAAATTAATAGACCAGCTCATATAAAGTTAAGTATGGATTTATTATCATGCCTATAAATGGGGGGATGGGGACAATCACCCTTCTTGGTGGGGTTCTATGGGGGGTCATATTTATGTAGTATTTATATAGTAAATTAAGATGTTTTTCTTGACTTTTTTTGTATTAACGTTGATATTTCTATGACAAATTGAAGTTTGGTGCTTGAAAAAATCGTAAAAAAGTTTGAATTTTAGATTTAATTGAAAGTATGTTTTTTAGATAGAAAATTATGTGAAAAGTTGAAATTTTCAAACCGCAGGTCTGTATCTCAAACCATTCTCGAGTTATAACCTCTCAAAGTTTTAGTTTTTTGAAAATTTTGGAGAAAAATGGGCGTAACTATTGAACGTGTGGTCGGATTTGATTTTTGTTGACATTTTTGAAATCAGCGTGTCAAAATCTATATACATGTATAATAATTTAAAATTCGACAAAAAAATTTTGGTCAAAAATCGACGTTTTTTTAAGGTATACCCCTTTGAATTTTTTCGATTTTTCGCAAAAAATTTTTGTCGAATTTCAAAAATGTAAACAAAAATCAAATCCGACCACATGTTCAAAAGTTACAGCCATTTTTCTCCAAAATTTTCAAAAAACTTAAACTTTGAGACAGTGGCGGCTTTAGGTCTTCAGATTTTTTTGAGTAAAAAAAAAAAAAGTCTTCAAAGGTTGCAAGGGCGGCAAAGAAAAATTCGCCCGGGGCGCCAACATTGCAAAGGCCGGCCCTGCTTTGAGAAGCCATATCTCGAGAACGGTTTGAGATACAGACCTACGGTTTGAAAATTTCAACTTTTCACATCATTTTCTATCTAATAAACATAATTTTCAACCAAATATAAAATCCAAACTTTTTTACGATTTTTTCATGCATCAAATTTCAATTTATCACAAAAAAATTAACTAAAATACAAAAAAATAAAGAAAAACATCATAACTTACAATACAAACAATAATTTTTACGTATTTTTTCATTTAACTCTTTGGGGCTAGGCGGGACTGGAAGGTGGGAACCTTTTTAGGGTTCCGTAGAAAACTAGGAACCCTTAAGTTTCTCCATGTCTGTCCGTCCGTCTTCAAAAATTTTGAGATAATAACATGAAATTTGGTATACGGTCGTAGATTGATGACCCAAAAACAGAAATGATAAGATTTTTGAAAATAAAAATTTTTTAGACCCCCCTTTCATAAAATAAAAAGTGTTTTCAAAAAAAAATTTTCACCTACACCATTGAGTGGGGTGTCGTTAGAAAGGTCTCATAAAATGCAATAAAAAATGTATTAGAACTTTTTGATTTTAACCCTTTAATCACGATGTATTTGCTCTCCAAAGTTGTTAAAAAAGCGTCCCCCCCCCTCTATTTTCTAAACTATCAATTTAAAAAATCTGAAAAAATTCCAGAATGTAGCTTTTAATTAGTACTTTCACTGAAAATTATAACGAACATTCTCAAAAATATTTTGGACCCCCCTTTCATAGACTGAAAATTGAACTTACATTTTTTTCCCCACTTACCCTATTGAGTGGGGTGTCATTTAATAGGTCTCGTAAAATGCAATAAAAAACGTCATAACTTTTTGATTTTAACCCTTCAGTCGCGATATATTTGCTTTTTAATGTCGCTGTCAGAGCGTCCCCCCCCCTCTATTTTCTAAACTATCGATTCAAAAAATCTGAAAAAAATTCAGAATGTAGCTTTTAATTAGTACTTTCACTGAAAATTATAACGAACATTGTCAAAAATATTTTGGACCCCCTTTTCATAGATTGAAAAGTGAACTCACATTTTTTTCATTAACCCCATTGAGTGGGGTGTCATTTGATAGGTCTCCTATAATGCAATAATAAAAGTCAAATGACTTTTTGATTTTAACCCTTCGGTCACGAAAATTTTGAAAAAACTATTTTTTTTATAAATCGTAGTGGGAATGACTACGGAACCCTATCATGTGCGTGCCCAACAAGCACTTGCCCGTTTTATTATTACTTCAATCTGCATGGTGGGACTTTTTTTATACCACCTCGAAAAATTAAAATTGCTACTGGAACTAAGGTTTAAATTTAGTCCCGCCTCTTGAAACTAGTTAATAATTTCACATCAAGTGTCTCACTTGATTGATTGACCGTTAAACTTGTCAGTACAGGCTCGCCAGCCGTTGAAAGTGACTTAATGACTTTTTGTTTATTTATTTTCTTGTTATTGTATTTTTTATTAATTAAAATAAATTCTAAAAAAAATTCTGTGCAACATGGTTTTTTTTATTTGCTAAAATTCCGTGCCTCAAAGAGTTAAATCACATTTATAATAATAAACATCTAAAAAATCACAGCCTATGGGAAAAAAAATCTATACAGTGTATTCTTTAAAAAGTTATTTTAAAAATATAAATCATTTAAATACAGTAGAAAAATACCGGGAATTTTTTCATTGGAATAGAAAAATATTATTTTCAGCCCCTTTTTGGCATAATTTTAGAAAAAAAATACTAAGGAAGTAAAAAATTTAGTCAAATACCCTATTTAGTACAGTTACATTATAATTTTCAACAATCATTTTTAAAATAAAATTCAAATTTTCATTGTTGTAATTTCCAATAAAATACGAAAACAGTTTAACAAATATATCTGTCTCTCTTTATCTCTTCACAGAGAAATGATTATTAATAAAATAAACAAGTAGTAGAATAGGACGAACCTAGACAAGATCTAAATTGGTCGGTTAGTTTTGCAAGCGATAGTAAAGTGAGAATAAAATTAAAATAATTTTCAACAATCATTTTAAAAATCAAATTCAAATTTTCATTGTTGCAATTTCCTATAAAATACAAAAAAAGTCCAACAAATATGTCTGTCTATCTTTTATACACAGAGAAATGATTAATAAAATAAATAAATATAATAAGAGGAACCTAGATAAGCTCAGATAAACTGGTCGGTTACTTTTGCAAGCGATAGTAAAGTGAGAAAAAAATAAAAATAATTTTCAACAATCATTTTTAAAATTCAAATTTTCATTGTTGCAATTTCCTATAAAATACAAAAACAGTCCAACAAATAGAATAGGAGGAAGCTGTAAACTGGTTGGCTACTTTTGCAAGCGATAGTAAAGTGAGAATAAAATAAAAATAATTTTCAACAATCATTTTTAAAATTCAAATTCAAATTTTCATTGTTGCAATTTCCTATAAAATACAAAAACAGTCCAACAAATAGAATAGGAGGGAGCTGTAAACTGGTTGGTTACTTTTGCAAGCGATAGTAAATTTTTTAAATGTTTAAACTTACCAATAAATCTTCTTCCTCGTCCCGATTTCCCGCCCTGCCATACGTAGGAATATCTCCAAGTGTCCTACAGAACTCGGCCGTCGAATTCAAGATAATATTTCCGGCATCTTCGCTGCCCATTTCTTCGTCCACCGGTTCCCATTTGATTGGTGCAATCGGCGGCAGTGCTTCACGGGTCTCCATCGCTTTCAATTTACGCGCTTTGTGTAGCGCAAGTTCCAATTCGGAATCGTCCGATTCTAATTTCATTTCTTCGGGTTTGAAATCGAAATCTAAAATATTTTTTAAATTAATATTTTGAGGTTAGGTTTGTTTAAGGGAGATAGCCACTGCGACGGGTCGAAAAATTGTCAATGTTTGGGAATTTTTTTCGCAGATATAACTAATTATTTTTGAATCAGGTAAAGGACGTTTTATTAAGTATTTATTCAACTTATTTAATTTAAATTTTTATTGAAAAATATTAAATATTTATAAAGTTATGAGCCTCGATGTGACGACCATTTTTCTCTATGGTTGACTCGAAATTTCGAGAAGGGTTTTATGAAAAAAATAAATACAAATTTTATCAATATAGATTTTTTACCTCTAATTCAAGTTTTTTCATTTCAAATTCAATTTTTTCCATTTCAAATTCAATTTTTTTCATTTCAAATTCAATATTTGAAAATAAATTGATATATTTATTTTTTAATTGTTTAAAAGTACTTAGTTTCTTCAGTTTAAAAAATAAAAATATCAATTTATTTTCAAATATTGAATTTGAAATGAAAAAAATTGAATTTGAAATGGAAAAAATTGAATTTGAAATGAAAAAACTTGAATTAGAGGTAAAAAACCTATATCTATATGAATGTAGCTATCGTTGCACGTAGCCGTTTTATTTTATTTTAATTTTTCACAAAATGGCGATCGTTTGAAATTTTTTTTCATTTTGAAGACCTATTAGAGCGGTTTTAAAAATAGTAATTATCAAAATTTATCAAAAATAGCTACTACAATTACGAAAATAAAAAAAAATAATGAAATCGGTTCATTAGTCTTTGAGGAATCGTGTCAACCAGGTCGAAAAACGTCATTTCGAGATAAACGTGTTTAATGTTTTTGTTATGTCAAAAAAACGGGGCGTGCTACCTCGTCTCACTAAATTAACTGTAACTCCGTCAATTTTCGGAATTTAAACTCAATTTTTTGTATACACATCTATGAATATGTACACTTTAAAAAAAATCTAAGAAAACATTTTTTTCCCCGTCACAGTGGCTTTCCTTCTTAAATTAAAAAAACACGTACGTGGAGTATCATCAGTTTCTATAAACGTTTTACTGTTTAGAGATTCTTTCTTTCGTCTGGAACCCAAATCTTTTAAATAATCATTATTTTGCCCACTCAATAAATCTTCGGGTTTTAACGATTTCGCTTTTTCTCTTATCTTCCGTACTTTCTTCTTTGGCTTCTTAAACTTTGTTAGTTCCTCTTCTGAATAATACTCAGATGCTAGTTTAGGCTCGGGTAAAATTAGCGTTTCTAATCGTTTATGTTCTAGTTTCGCTTTCACCGCTAACGTAGATAGCCGTCTACGTTCGACTAAATCCTCTTCACCAATCGCGAAACTTCGTTTCTTTTCACCGTCGATCTCTTCGTCGTATTTACCTAAGAGGTCTTTAGGTTTCGGGATCCCGAATTCGTCAAAATCGTCAGCGTTTTCGTAAGGATTGTAACCGGTGTATTTTTTACGGTCGATGTTCTAAAATTAAAAGTATTATTTAATTGCGATTATCAGACCTAATAAAAAACATACACAGGATATCAAAAATTTGACAGAATGCAATTTTAAGTATGATAAGATGAATTACGAAATTCAGAAGCGATTTACTACACCGTTTAAAAGTTATAGCAGTTTAAAGTATATTTTAACACGTCTTCTTATGGAGAATTGAAAAAATTCTAATTCAAACCTTATTTAAACACCGAAAAAACGTAGTAAAAAATTTAATTTTTTTTCTATTTATAGTAAAAACTATCCGTTTTACTTCCGTACAAAAATTATTAGTTTTTACTAACTCGTTTCATAGAAAACAAAATTATTGTGAAAGAAAACATTATAAAAAGTAATGAATTGGCAACAATGCACTCAATACTAAAATAATGACAGTTTGAATTGGGCCAATCAGATTGCAATTAGGTTGCCACATTTTTAATTGTCATATTTTTTTCATATAAACGACTTATATTATCATTTTCATTACAATTATGTTCTAAACATAATAACATTATTTAATAATATTTTCACTTATCAAGTCATTTCATGATGCTTAGAGAGAGGAAATGAATTTCAAGTTAGAACTATGGCTCTAAATCGTAAAATCAGTCCAGTCAGTCAGACAAATAAATATGAGTAATTTATAATACATATTTCCCGTCTTTTCACACAAAAAATCACAACCTGGAAACTATAAATGTGTTGAAAATAGAAAATAGCCTAAGCACTGTATCAAGAACGAATCTAAAAATAGTGAAAAACAGAAACAAATCTACTGAAACGTTTATGAATCCATAAATTTATAGTGAAAATACAAAAATTACTATAGTCATTTCTCTTGTTCGCGTACAATGACAGTTAACTCCATTTCACCATCTCTAAATCATAAATTCAGTTAGTCAAATAAATAGCGTATTTTTCACGTAGCATCTCGCGAAAAAATCATATCACAGAAAGTATTGTCGCGTTGTAAAAAAAAACAATAGCCTAAGCACTGTATCAAGAATGAATCTAAAAATAGTGAAAAACAGAAACAAATCTACTGAAACGTTTATGAATCCATAAATTTATAGTGAAAATACAAAAATTACTATAGTCATCTCTCTTGTTCACGTACAATGACAGTTTCACCATCTTTAAATCATAAATTCAGTTAGTCAAATAACAGACATACAAATATATAAAATATACAAACACGACAAATAGCATGCATATAATTTTTAATGTAAACTTACCTTCCGATATCTTTCGTTATCTACCATATTAACATTGACAAGTACGTCTTCAGTATCCTCTAAAATCGCTTGATCTTTAAGTGTCAATATAGCCAATCCTCCTTCCGCAAAATCTTCTGCATCGTGTTCCACCCGTAACCCTTTAAGATGACTCTGAGTATACGCCTTTTGCTTTTGTTCTCGGGTAGCTGTCTCTACGAGTTGTCCAACACCTAGTTCTTGATCCAATTCTTCTAACATCTTCGCCTGCGTTAATAAAAAAAAAACATTGGGTGTGTGTACTTATGTACACGCGTTAGAAGTTACACTTCTTTGTCGTGATTGAAAAACGATTACGAATTATCTCGATTTTAATTTGATTAAATGAATAAAATAATGTAATGCATTTAAAGAACACTAATATTTTATTTAATAATTATATACAGGATGACCAGTATTTCTCTGGAACAAATTTCCCTGACTTTTCCAGGAAAATTTTTACCGTTTTTCCCTGTTTTTTATTTAAAAAATTTAGATAAAAAACCTTAAAAAAACGTCACTCTTTAAATATTTGCGAGAATTCCCTGACTTCCAACCAAATTCCCTGACTTTTCCCGGTTTTCCAGAAACTGGTAAACTCTTACCAATTGAGAATGAGAAAATTTTTCTTAATGTAAATGTCACTTTTAGTTAGTTCAACTAAAGCTAGATGGCAGCACCAGTATTAGATCGAGTTTAAAAAAAAGTTATTTTTTTATATAGCGGTCATTCCATAAATAACTGCACACCCTTTTTGAAATTGTCACCGATTTTTTTTATTTTTACATATGTTTTAGTACTAGCTTAGAGAAAATTTTTAACGGTACTTAAAGTTCGAAAAAATTTCTCCCCCCAAAATTATCGACTTTTGAAAATTTGACGTACTTTTTTTTGTAAACGAAATATCTCAAAAACTATCAAAGATAGGTTAAAACTACAAGATACCAATTTTATGTAAAAATGTATGAAATTTATTAAAAAAAATATTTCGCTGCACAAAATTTTTATTTAAATAATTTTTTTTTATTTATAAAATTTAAATTGAAAATTTGAGGGACATGTCAACTCTGAATTTTAAAAATAAAAATATATGTTATAGCTTAATCATTCCTGAGTACACTCCACTTTGAAAATTTATGAACATATGAAAACTTTTCGAAATATTAATTTTTTTAGGTGACGGCGCGCGTGTATCAGCGCGCTGCGCTCGCGTTGGCTTCTGTGCAACACCACACGACTGTGCCAGAGTGCTCTGAATTTACTGAAAATAACTATATTATTGATTATTTTATAAACATTTTCTAATATTTAACTGATTTCAGTATATTTGTGGATATAATTTAAATAATCATATAGTGAAAATTTCACTTATGTCGGATGAAAACAAAAATTTAATTTAGTGAAATATATTTAATTTTAAATATAAATTATCTTCAAAAATATAGTTTTTAAACTTTTTTTTATAAATCTTTACATCAGGTACGTTATTATTAAATTGTGAAATTTATTAGTTCAGTGAATATTTATTCTATTTTGGAAATTTGAGATACATGTAAACTCTGAATTTTTAAAATAAAAATATATGTTATAGCTTAATCATTCTTGAGTTCACTACACTTTGAAAATTTATGAACATATGAAAACTTTTCGAAATATTAATTTTTTTAGGTGACGGCGCGCGAGTATCAGCGCGCTACACTCGCGTTGGCTTGTTAAACATAGTAGACTGTATCAAAAGTTTAGCAATCACTGTAATAAGCAGCTATCATCGATTCTTTTATAAACATTTTTTTATTAATGTTTACATCAGGTAAGTGATTATTAACCTGAGAAAATAATAAATCTACTTAATCTTTATTGTATTTAGACTAGAGATGCCACGAATAGTGATTTGGCCGAATACCGAATACCGAATATTCGGCTAGGCTCTCGGCCGAAGCGCCGAATATTCGGCGGCCGAATATTCGGTGACACTTAGTGCATTTCGTGGGCATATTTGTTTAATTTGCGAGTAGGTCGTGTCACAACACGCATTATTTATTTGTTGGTTGTTACCAGAAAAGTGTGTAGGTACATATATTGATTGTTTGTTTTAGATATAATTAAGGTGACTAGAATTATAAAAATAAAAAAGAGGATAAAATAGTAGTACCCTCCCTACCATTCAGAAAACCCCTCGGAAAAAGGTTATATTATTTTTGGACCTTGAACATTTTATAAAAATTTTAAATTTAATTAGGACTTTTTTGCAAATTTGTACTCGTATATATTGTACAATGTACAAAAACAGAATTATATATAATTTTTTTCAGTTTATAATTAAAATGAAATTATAAACTTTAATTCGGGTTTATTTTTTCAATTCCAGACAGTTAAAAATATTAATATATAATTAATAATCATTATTAACAAAAATTTTTAGTCAATAATGATTAATTTCAATAATAATTATTATTTTTGAGAAAAATAAAATATTTATTTTTTTGTAATTTTATGGATAACATCTTTACCAAATAACAAAAAAAAAGAGGACAAAAGTTTCGAAAATAAAAAAAGAGGACAGAGTCCTTAATATAATACACTGTTTATCTTAAAAAATATTACTGTTTGTTCGTGAAAAGCTTTACGAAATGGCACCATTTAATAAAAATCACCTATTTGGGAATATAATGAAATTTTTAGTGAAGACAATAAACTGGCAGTTTGTTTGTTGTGTAACAGCAAGATCTGTGTAACAACAAATGCTAAAAAAATTTCATTCATCATAACTGACCACTGATAGATTTTAAGTATTAAATATGCTGAGTTTTTGTAAAAAAAATTTCACGATTTGGTATTCGGTATTCGGCCGAATATTGAGAACTATTCGGCCGAATACCGAATAGTAAAAAAAGTAGCCGAATAGGCCGAATACCGAATAGTAGCCGAATATTCGTGGCATCTCTAATTTAGACATTCAAAGCGGGTATATCGCTTAACGGGAAGTTAAGTTAATAATAACGTACCTGATGTAAAGATTTATAAAAAAAAGTTTAAAAACTATATTTTTGAAGATAATTTATATTTAAAATTAAGGTAATTCGATCAGTGCCATAGAATATACTACGCTAATGGAAAATACAACTATTTTTTATGCAACATATAGAAAATATATGAATATCTAAAAATGTCTTTTTTATTTACTCGTATCATAAGATTATCCGTCATTTGATTTTTAAACAATTATACTATTAAATATTTAAAAAGTTCATTATTTGACTCTACTTGTTTTCAACTCAAAATAAATCTGGCAATATTGTACCGTTTTAAAAACAATAAAGAATCGCTGTCAGTTTAAACCATAGACATATAGTACTGGACAGCGTGATCCACATTTACAAATGTACGATACAGATCGTGCTGTCTAGTACTATATGTCTATGGTTTACATAGAATTATGAGAATTATATTTAATAAACATACATAAGTACATGAAAAATGTACTTTTTTCGTTTTTCAATAATAAAAATACGTTATAAAGTAAAAATATGTAATATTATTTCATTTTATTATATAGCATTTTAAATATGCGGACATAGAATATGTAAATCATTTTGTAAGTCTTGTTATTTGTCTTTTCTTTATCTACGGTTTTGAATGCAATGTTGTCAGATTGTGATGTTAATTAAAATCAAATATGAATGATAATGACGTATACAATTTGTCTGATTTTTAAATCAATATTTATCACGAACTAAACGGTAAAAGTACTTTTTTTTATTTTTGACACAATCTGTTATATTCAATCAATCTATTATTTAGTTTTTTAAACTGTTGTCTAATTTATTTAATCCGATATATGCAAATACATGCAGTTGCCGGTATGATTCGCCATATCTCCCATGTTAAAATTACTAACTTTGATAATTAATTTCTTCTAAACTGTACGGTAGATCTTTTTCAAATTGCAAATATCAACGCATTGAATATTGTATTATGACATACATTAAATTCACATTTTTATCTAATAACTCGTCTAGTGATCGAATGACCTTAAATATATTTCACTAAATTAAATTTTTGTTTTCATCCGACATAAGTGAAATTTTCACTATATGATTATTTAAATTATATCCACAAATATACTGAAATCAGTTAAATATTAGAAAATGTTTATAAAATAATCAATAATATAGTTATTTTCAGTAAATTCAGAGCACTCTGGCACAGTCGTGTGGTGTTGCACAGAAGCCAACGCGAGCGCAGCGCGCTGATACTCGCGCGCCGTCACCTAAAAAAATTAATATTTCGAAAAGTTTTCATATGTTCATAAATTTTCAAAGTGGAGTGTACTCAGGAATGATTAAGCTATAACATATATTTTTATTTTTAAAATTCAGAGTTGACATGTCCCTCAAATTTTCAATTTAAATTTTATAAATAAAAAAAAATTATTTAAATAAAAATTTTGTGCAGCGAAATATTTTTTTTAATAAATTTCATACATTTTTACATAAAATTGGTATCTTGTAGTTTTAACCTATCTTTGATAGTTTTTGAGATATTTTGTTTACAAAAAAAAGTACGTCAAATTTTCAAAAGTCGATAATTTTGGGGGGAGAAATTTTTTCGAACTTTAAGTACCGTTAAAAATTTTCTCTAAGCTAGTACTAAAACATATGTAAAAATAAAAAAAATCGGTGACAATTTCAAAAAGGGTGTGCAGTTATTTATGGAATGACCGATAGGCAATACTCTTTACAGTTGTGTTATTTAAGTAAAAGACACAATTCAGAGTGACCAGTGTTTATCTAGAACAAATTTTCCCGGTTTTCTAGGAGAATTTTTACCGTTTTTCCCTGTTTTTTATTTAAAATTTAGATAAAACCTAAAAAAAGGTCGCATGTTTAAATTTTAATAGACAACTGTTATATTTAATAATATTTGCAAGAATTTGTGTGGTTTTTTCATTTTTATAAAAAATTCCCTGACTTTTCCAGGTTTTCCATAAACTGGCCAACCTGCAATTTCTACAGTTTTGTTGATACCATGCCTACCTAGTCCACCACGTAACGCTCGTTACATAGATTTTCTTTTCCATTACATTACTAAATTTTTACCCTCAACACGCCTAAAGAAGTATAACTTCAAAAAAAAAAAGAACTTACCCTTTTTGCAGCTTCTTCTTTTTCTTTCTGTATCCTCCGGTTCTTTTCAATCCACGATTCGACGTCGTCATCGCTATCCGATTCTCCGAGCGTTTTCACCCTTTTTAATTTACTCTCGACGCTCCTCTTTTCCTTCCGTTCGTTCAACTTGGTCCTTATTTTTTCCTCGTAAGCCTTCGTAGCGATGTTAACTGCAGGTTTGTGATAAAACTCGCCGAGGTCGTCTTTCTTTTTGCCGTCGGCTGAAGCTTTTTGATCTGACTCGACTTGTAATGGTTTGAGGCCAAGTTTTGCACGGAGTTTATTTGTTTCATCAATTGATAGACAATCTGCGCCTGCACCTCCTTTGCTAGAGGTGGATTCTCTTTCGGGACTGCTGTCATCTTTTATCGTTATTGTGGGGGGAGGGGGTGGAGTACAAGATTTCTGAATGCGAGGTGGAGATGGTATGCCAATATCGGAATCTGTAGATTAAAATTTTAACGTGAAAATTTGATTGTGTTGTTTCGCTGAATTTGGTTGAACTGTTATATAGATTTATTTCTTAACCCATTTTTTCTCCCTGTCAGTGGCGGCGTATTTAAAAAAAAATATATTTTAATAATGAAAAAAGGCCATACAAAATAATAAACACTATTTATTAAATATTTACAAATTCGTCATAATTAAATGATTTTATTAAGTCAGTTTCTATATTAAGGATTATCTCAAAATCTAAATCGATGATGACAGAGTATTCTTATGGTTGATATTTGTTTGGAACACTTAGATGAATCCATTGGGACCATATATATTGAATTTGACAAAAAAAACTTCTTTTTAGATGGTATAAAAGACACATTTCGAGGAAAATAGTTTAAAAACTAATAATTTTATACATTTTTCGGGGTATAAAGTAGCCTATGTCCTTCCTCAGGATGCAAGCTATCTTCCTGCCAAATTTCATTAAGATCTGCTCCGCGGTTTAGCCGTGAAAAAGTAAAAAAACAGACAGAAAGGCAGATCCACTTTTGCAATTATAATATTAAAATCTCGGCTCTTAAGTAAGCTAGATTTTGTTTTTTCCCTTTTAACCCCCACCCCCACGGTATTTTTCCTGCCAGATAGAATGAAACTTATCACAACCCTTCATATGTGAAAGGGGGTGAAATATATAAATTTTCTTTTGTTTTGGTTTACATTCATTATACAAAATCGTAAATATATCGGTTCCTATGGGAGATAGGGGGTTGTTTTTCCCCCTAAAACCCCCACTCCCGTAGTATTTTTCCCGCCGGATCGAATGATAATAATTACAACCCTTCATATGTGAAAGGGCGTGAAATATATATTTTTTCTTTTGTTTTGGTTTTCATTCATTATACAAAATCGTAAATATCTCGGTTCCTATGGGAAATAGGGTTTTTTCCCCCTAAATCCCCCACTCCCGCCGGATCGAATGAAAATAATTATAACCCTTCATATGTGACAAGGGTCGAAATATTAAAAAAAACATTTCCCATACAAACATTTCCACCCCCTTTCAATTTAGGGGATGAGTTTTTGGGATTCGAAGTAGCCTATGTCCTTTCTCAGGATGTAAGCTATCTCCCTACCAAATTTAATCAAAATCGGTTCAGTGGTTTAGCCGTGAAAAGGTCACAAACAGACAGACAGACACACTTTCGCATTTATAATATTAGTATGGATTTCTTAATAATAAATCTGAGATCCTTAGACAGGTGACCAGTATTTCTCTGGAACAAATTTCCCTGACTTTTCCAGGAGAATTTATACCGTTTTTCCCTGTTTTTTATTTAAAAAATTTAGATAAAAAACCTAAAAAAATATATATATAAAATGTATATAAATAAATATTTGCGAACATTTGTGTGATTTTGCATTTTTATAAAAATTCCTCGACTTTCAACCAAATTCCCTTACTTTTCCCTGTATAGCAAAATTCCCTGACTTTTCCCGGTTTTCCATAAACTAGCCACCCTGTTAGAGATGTGTTGATATTAAATATTTAAAAAAAAAATATGGTACCAAAACTCTACTGTAGGTACATAGTAAATCTGTAGATTATAATTGAAATTACATATTGCATATTCGAAAGTTAAGACAGTTCATTTAGTTGATATTTTTAATTTAATTTGTAAATTCTGGACTACACTTTTCCATGTACATGTACTTATTTTTTATATAGGCAATACTCTTTACAGTTATGTTATTTAAGTAAAAGACACAATTTCTACAGTTTTGTTAATACCATGCTTACCTATTCCGTAACGCTTCGTTACATAGCTTTTCATTTCCGTTACATTGCTAAATTTTTACCCTCAACGTGCCTAAAGAAGTATAACTTCAAAAAATAATTCAAAATGGTACCAAAACTCTACCGTACATATATAATTGAAATTGCATAAATTGAGTACTGCATATTCGAAAGTAAAGACAAGGATATTTTTAATTTAATTTGTAAATTCTGGATTACACTTTTCCACGTAAATGTTTACCGTTTCACACAATCCAAATTAAGAAACCTGTCATGGTATTCGGAATCAAAAATGTTAAAAACAAAAAAACATTTTTTTTAAGTGATTGAATATGGCTTTTATTAATGATGTTTCTGATTTGTTACTTAACACATATAAATAA
The DNA here is from genome assembly GCA_949319165.1 of Sialis lutaria. NCBI lineage: Eukaryota > Metazoa > Arthropoda > Insecta > Megaloptera > Sialidae > Sialis > Sialis lutaria. Next base: position 29,310,854 of record OX439235.1, read on the forward strand.
TAGAAATAAGTCGAGTGTATTAATTATTTTTATAATTTAATTGATGTAATATACAGGGTGTTTGGTTCGGCGATACGAATATTTTGAAGGAAGGTAGAATGAATGATTTGGATGTGATTTAAGCAAATATACCTATATACAAAGTGCTACAGTTTTTTTATATCGGCCTTTTTAGTAAATTTTTGAGAAAATCCAGATTTATAGATATTAATGGCGAAAGTTCAATAGTTAAAGAGCCCATATTTTTCAAACAAGATTTTTATATTACTTAAATGTCTATGCTACACTTTTAGATCAAAATAAAATTTATGAATAACAAAAACAAAGAATGGCTGCAGGTTAACATTTGAAAATTTATAAAACTTTAATAAAATTATTTCTTTAAAAAATTATTTTATAAAATCTAGCACACTTACAGATGTTCAAATGGTCTTAAAAACTGCTCTATTTCATACCTTTTCGAAAAACCTACCGTATTACCTACATGAACGGGCTACTTTTGTGAAAAAAACTTACATTTATCTGAGAATAAGTAAGATTTTTACATTTTTCCAGAGGTGATCCTAGTGTGCTTAATTTACCAAAATTTACCAAAAACCGAAAAAAAATCGTCATTAGTCTGAAGGGTCATCATTTTCAAGCATTTGTACTGGAGTAAGTTTTACTCTGTCCAATGAGTATAAAAAAAATGTTTGAAAAGTACCCGTATCATGTTTTTTACGACTTATCAAGATTAGCATACTTGGATCAACTCACTGGAAAAATGTAAAAATCTTACTTATTTTCACATAAATGTATGTTTTTTTCACAAAAATAACCCGTTCATGTAGGTAATACGGTAGGTTTTTCGAAAGGGTATTAAATAGAGCAGTTCTTAAAATTATTTGAAGATCTGTAAGTGCGCTAGATTTTATAAAATAATTTTTTAAAGAATTAATTTTATCCAAGTTTTAAAAGTTTTCAAATGTTAACCTGCAGCCAATTTTTGTTTTTGTTATTCATCAATTTTATTTTGATCTGATAGTGTAGCATATACATTTAAGTAATATAAAAATCATGTTTGAAAAATATGGGCACTCTAACATTTGAAGTATTGCCGTTAACATGTATAAATCTGGGTTTTTTCAAAAATTTACTAAATAGGCCGATATAAAAAAACTGTAGCACTTTGTATATAGGTATATTTGCTTAAATCACTTCCAAATGACTCATTCTACCTTCCTTCAAAATATTCGTATCGCCGAACCAAACACCCTGTATATTATAGTTTTCATCCGAAAATTAACTTATATTAACACTCAAAACTTAAATTATAATGTGTTACCTATTGCAGCTAAGCTGTCCGTCTTCTTGACGCCTCAGAATAAAGCTCTGAAAATAATCAACAAATCCAACCAATCATAATGTTTTTAATTCGGAAACATAATTCTTATATTATAGTATGTACTTCAAACTGACATAATCGCAACTATTTATATAAGAATTATGTGCAAGAAACTTTTAGATATCGTGTGTACCGATTTCAATAAAATTCGATACACAGTATCTAAAGACTTATACAAATAGAGAAAAAAAAATGCTTACCGTTGTTTTCATATTCGTTTCGTTTATGTTTCTTTTCCTTGTGATGTCTCTTATGATGGTGACGATGTTTTTCATTTTCACGTAAATTTTCACGTACATTTTCTACTGAACTACTTCTGCTTCTATGACGCCTTTTACGCGAATCTCGATCTTTATGTTTGGTTTTTTTATTATTAGAACCCATTTTATTAAAAATATTTACAAAATGTTAATTACAATTATAATTAGAAATCAGAACGTCAAATAACGTTGTTTAATTAATTTGTCAACTTCAATTTATAACAACATGAAGTTATCGTCATATGCATTAGAGTTCTCTTGAAGGATAACCAACATAATAAAAAATAAAATATTGCACTCATCTCGCGATTTACTGACCTTTGATTTACCGGTAGCTTGATTTACCGACGGGCCAAACGCGCGATTTGCCAACTTTCTCCTATCCCCTACATAATAATACCGTGGTTGCTATTTCTGCGCGAAATTTAAATTCACCAATCAACGTTGAGGTTGGCACGGTGGTAGGGGCCCCTCTCGACGTCGGCAATTCAAGCGGTTCAATTACCAACAACGTCGGTAATTCAAGCGATAAGTGTACTTCTATGACGCCTTTTACGCGAATCTCGATCTTTATGTTTGGTTTATTTATTATTAGAGCCTTAGACAAGGAAAGATAATGGACTAATAACACAATACCTAGCGTTGTTACCATTTCGCTCCACAAAAATTCGCTCCGCGAATCATTGGCGTCAACATTCAGATTTTAAAATAAATATCAATTGTTCTGAATTATAAATTAAATTAATAACAAATGTTTTATATTGCCTTTAAAGTTATTTCAGTGATAATTGATTAACAAAGAAACGTCTATTTGTAACTATCATCTCTCATAACATACCAAATTCAATTGTAATTTAAAGTATATTTGTATGTTATAAATTTTCAACTGACGCCTCTGGGATATTTCTATGGAAATAATAAAACTGACAATTAAAATAAGATGGCCGCCATCAAGGTTACTAAACATACTGCGGGATATGATTCCTGCTGAATTATGTTGTAGTATATTGGGACTTTATCGTATATAAATTACAACCCCAAAAAATACTTTTTTCCTGGAAAATTTACAGATCTAAAGTTTAGTAAATTTTTATCAGTTTATGGGGTCTAAGGGGCACTCTAAATACTTAATACCGGGATCGAATGACTCATATTATTAGTTTAGCCCTTGTTTAATACAATCATGTACTTTTCAGAATTAATTGTGTAACTACAAGGCAGCAGTAAAGCGGACTTAAAATGGTCGTATAAGCGTCACGTGACGACTTTCGTCACTCACAACGGACAAACGGTGTGTCCGATCGCAAAAATTTTGATGAATGTATTTACCTGTTGGTTGCCTACATCACATATGAAAATTTAAACAAAATCTGAGAGGTCACTGTATACCTCATTGATGGCTCTTTAATGGAATGGCCCTAAAAAAATATTTAGGGCCTAGCGTAAAGTTTGAAAATATAAACTTTGACCTACCCATCGAAACAATCCAAATGCAAAAGGTTTCATTAAAATCGGTTCATAGAGGCCCGATTTAGTGAAAATATCTAATTGCAGTGGACTAATAACATTGTTTAATTAATTTGTCAACTTCAATTTTTAACAATGTGAAGTTATCGTCATAGACATTAATGTTCTCTTGACGTATAACCAACATAATAAAAAAATAGAATATTGTTTGCATATGGAATAAAAGTTATACAAAATTAGTACAGATGGCACCAAAATGCGCCTACAGAAAAAAGTTTACATATAGAATAAACTTTATACTAACATAGTATAGGTGGCGCTAGTAGAAAAGTATTTGGCGGCTTTTTAAAAGTATGTGTTTATTATTAATTTTTAATTAAAATAGTTGACATAAATGTTATTAATTAAAATGTCCAGTATAAAATCAAGAGAGTTTATTTTTGTGTGTGTGTGGGGGGGGGGGGGGGGGGGGTTCACTTGTTCATCCACAGAATAAAAATGTAAAGGTCAACATGTTATATGTTAAAATATGTATTTTGTTCAATAAAGTCGATGAGACAAGTTATCAATTTTGCAAAAGTATATTTCAAACGGATATTTTTTTCTCGATCGTTCTTGAATTTATCGCGATGCGTATGCCCATTTAGAAGAACAATAATTCTAAATTGGAATATATAATTCGACGCACGTTCCTTACGAATAACTTTTCTCCACAAAGTGTCCTTTGGTGGATACTTTATGAAGATAACTTATACCGAATAGCGACTTCATTTTCAACAAATAAATAAAAAGAGAAAATTGAAATTTATTTTGTGAAATATGATAAACAATGAAAGAAAAATTTGAAAGAAAGTGGGTTATTTTATTAATATATGTTTATTATGGAATAAAACATAAATTTTTAATTAAAAAAATAAATAATAATAATTCATGTAGGGCTATATTTTTTTAAAAAGATGTTTCCATTATATTTCCAATTAATAGTACAGTGTTGACTAAAATGTGGTACGCGGGCAAGGTTACTAAACATTAATAACCTTGGTACGCGGGTACGCGAACGTATTCCTTATTAAATAATTTTGTGTTTTGTACAACATATTCTACATAAATGCGACTTTTACAAACTAATTTTTTTATTTCGTTGTGCGTATTTGATTTTTTACATGAAAAACTGGTTAAAAAGTGCAATATGCAATGCATAAGTGTCAAAAGGGATACATGATGATTCTAACGTTGGTAATCACTGGACTATAGTAGTTCATGTTGTCCGAATGCAGCGCTCTTCAAACATATTCGACAATATTTGATTATTGTCGAACAATTAAATCATTTAAAAAAACGTGCAACAATCGTATAAAATATTGTTAAAAGTATAAAAAACATTATAGTGACAATCGCGAATAAAATTCACTTATATGTGACCGCGTATTCAGACAGATAGTCAATAGTGTATATTATACAGTATCGCTTACATGAAAAATTGGTTAAAAAGTGCAATATGCAATGCATAAGTGTCAAAAGAGGTACATGATGATTTTAACGTTGGTAGTCGCTGGTATAGTAGTTCACGTTGTCCGAATGCAGCTCTCTTCAAACATATTCAATATTTGATTATTGTTGAACAATTAATTCATTTAAAAAAACGTGCAACAATCGTATAAAAGTTCTTTTATATTGTTAAAAGTAATAAAAACATTGCAATGACAATCGCGAATAAAATTCACTTATATGTGACCGCGTATTCAGACAGATAGTGTATATTATAGTGAATAGTGTCGCTTACATGAAAAACTGGTTAAAAAGTGCAATATGGAATGCATAAGTGTCAAAAAAGGTACATGATGATTTTGATTTAACGTTGGTAGTCGCTGGTATAGTAGTTCATGTTGTCCAAACGCAGCGCTCTTCAAACATATTCGACAATATTTGATTATTGTCGAACAATTAAATCATTTAAAAAAACGGTGCAACAATCGTATAAAATATTGTTAAAAGTGTAAAAAAACATTACAGTGACAATCGCGAATAAAATTCATTTATATGTGACCGCGTATACAGACAGATAGTGTATATTATTGTGTCACGAGAATTAGTTTAGTTTTGTGCAATCTGCGCCATTATTAATTTAGAAACAAATGTCATATATTGTGTTTCTTTATTATTACGTACTAATATAATATTAAAATAACGTGTGTTACTGTTATCTATTTGTATACATAATATTATTGTGATGTTTACTAACATAAGATAAATTAAATTCTGTAGATTTATGTTTAGAACAACTACAAAACCGTTAAGAAATCTTTACAAACATAAATAACGTGTATGGAACAGTGATCTTCACTTGTGTACAATGGCGTCGCTGTGGAGTTTTATCTAGTTTTATTGAGGTATGTTTGTTTATAGATTTAAATAGAATAATTTAAATGTAGTTTTTGTGTTTTGATATGGAACGCCATTGGATGATTGTATGTATGTATGTATGTTCATGATTATTATTTACAATAGCTTCCGTTATACGGCGCTCTGTTGGCGGATGTTGCGACGATTCTACCGGTTCATGAATAATACACGAATACACACACATGTATATGTGAACATATGTGTGTGTGTGTGTATGTGAAAGACTGCTTGAATTGGTTATAAAAAGCTCTAATATATTATCACATCACTTTCGTTAGTTGAAACTTTCTTGATATGAAATATTCGTTAATGGGAACAAATCGAGTTCTATATTATTTTCTAATTAATTAAGGGGTTAAAATATTTATAGAATAAATTGACAAGGTTGCTGTACATGTTGTACAGTAATAAATAAAAATATATTTTAAAAACTTGAAATGTCTTTTTTTTATTCTTTTTAAAAATTGAAATTTTATTTATTTTTCCATATTTTTTCTCCAAGTTTTGAAAGTACGCATGTTTTTTTTTTTTTTGGTAAAATATGTTTATTTTATTCGAAATTGTAGAATTTCAGCCTAAAATTGTTTACAAAAAATTGATTTATAATTTTTTTCCACAATGTTATTTATCATCGAATTTTGACTTTGTCAGCTGTAAGGTTTGAACTTTTTTCTTTACATTTATTTTTTAAATATATATTTCTACTTGAAACTAACCCATAAATTTTGAAAACGCTATTTTAACTATATTTCAATTCTAAATTTTATTGAATATTGTCAAAATTCAAATTAAATCTTCAAGATATTGATGATTTTTGCAAACTATAAAATAAGAGGTTATTCATAAAATATGTCACGTAAAATTCACGCATTTTGACCCCTTTCACCCCATTATCACGTTGCATCACATTTTTTTCATCCCCTACCAATAATACGTCTTAAAACCGGCACCTCCCCCCTAAGGTGAATCATTATTTTTATGAGTGAAGAAAATTATCAAAATTGATTTTTAACCCTTAGCTGCTCCACTTCTCCAGAATAACATACTTGCCTCACTGGGGTCACCTCGTACCCCGACACTAAAATGCTAACTACTCGTAAACTATTGAATGTTTTAAATCAATTAAATTCCTCTATCATCTTCGAACGATACGGAATGCACTCCAATCGGTTATTTAAATATTATTTATATATTTAATATATTTAAAAAAATATAAAATTTAAACAGCTTACATTGATGATGAAACAATGTAGGGCGCCTGGTACCCCACAGTGACATTTAAGGGTTAACTTTATTTTAATAAAAAAAAATGGATACTGTCGAAATTTCGCAAACTATAAAATTAAGGGTTTTTCATAAAAAATATCACGCAAAATTAATGCATTTTTGACCCTTATCACGTTGCATCACATTTTTTCATCCCCTACCAATAATACGTCTTAAAACCGGCACCTCCCCCCTAAGCTGAATCATTATTTTTATGGACGAAGAAATTATCAAAATTAATTATTATTAATTGAAAAAAAAGAGATTAAATTGGTAAAGGTATTTTAAACGTTACGTAATGTTTGTATGGACGACCCCCGTCACATATCATACTCTAAAGACCCCCCCCCCTCTTAAGGACGACCCATTTTTAAGACAACAAATAATAAACAAATACTATTGAAGCTCTTAAACTGTACGATCAACATGTTCAATGCTCACGTTATAGGTACCTATACCTATTGATTTTACATTATAGTTCTCTTTGGACTTATTGGAGAAGACAGAAGACGGTATATATACATAACACAGACTGCAAAAACAAATTCATAAATAGATGGTCTTAAGTACCAGCAGTCTAGATTTAGCCCCATTCCCTTTGTCTTTATTTATGTGAAATTTCCAGTTTCAATGGCTTTATTTCCAGGAAATAAAAAGTACGACCATATTGAAAAATTATCGTTATTGTTTTATAAGTGATATTAATCTTATTAAATGATTTCTTTATGTAGATTTGTAGATGTATGTTTATTTTGTGCTGTTTGAGATTTCTGGAATTTATTGAAGTTATTTTGCCTAGTTTATAATGTACTATACATAGTTGGAAGGATGATTTTTTGAGGTTTTGAAAAATTATGAGTTTTGAGTACGTATTTTGGTTTTATTTAATTTCTATTTATATAACGTTCCCTGCTGCGTCTGCCTGTCTGTCTGTGCAGATTTCCTCAGTAACTACTGGACGGATTTTGTTCCGGTTTTCACTGCGCTAGTTTTTTTTTTAAATAAAATTATCATCGGGGCACAAATAAATAATAATAAATAAATAGTTTGAGCTTAACCTTTTCTGCCCTGACGGTGGCATTTGCCACTGAATATTTGCAGAGCTCTTATTTTAATTGGTCTGTAATTTATTTTTTATAAAATATATTTGTTTTTATTTAATTTTTATCTTAATAGCATTTTCCATGATTTTCTAGCTTTTACACTTAAAAAAACTAGTTCAAAATTGATGAGATTGTTTCTATAGGTACTTTAATGAATAATTAATGTTTTATTTTGCTTAATTTAGGGCTGAAAGGGTTAACTTTATATTAATGGCACCTCTATAAGTTTGGGAGTACTTAGTAATATTGCATGTTTAGTTAAAAGAAAGTTTATTTTGACAAACGGTCAGATGGATTTTCTCACAAGAAAGAAACCTAAATAATTACTGTTTTCCCTGAATATCCCGGATAGTAAGCGACAACCTATTATTATAAAATATATTTAACTCTCTGAAACTGTAATTATACAGGGTGTTCCAGACCACCCGTCCACTATGTTTTACGCCCGAACTATTGAAGTTAGAGTTTTGAGATAAAAAATGTATAATATATATCGACCCTAAAGAATTTCAGGAAAATATTTTCAACCTCCTAAAACCGCCCCTTAGTTTGAGGGGTACATGCCCGTTTCTCAGCAAAATCAAATAGTATGGTATATCAAAAAATACATGTTTGTAAAGATCATAAAAAAAATAAGAAACTTTCGTAAAACAAAAATTTTCATACTTTCAATTGTTTAAAAAATAGGGGCAGTTGTACGGGGTTGAAAATATTTTCCTGAAATTCTTTAGGGTCGATATATATAGTAAATTTTTTATTCTAAAACTCTGTCTTCAATAGTTTGGGCGTAAAACATTGCCGGATGCACTATTGGAGGACCCTGTATATTAACAAGATAAATTTATTAAGCATTTTTTCATCACAAATTTTCAATAAGATTGTTTTTTTAACTGTATACATTTAATCTTTTTTATCCGATTTGATAAAACAGCTGCAGTAATAGTTTAAATTCGATTTTGGTAGAGTGGTCGTCGTATATAGATGAATGCACTCACAGTGAGAAGTTGATTTAGGAAGAGTACCACCACATAGAATAAAGAGGAGAAAGGTTCTCGCGTTCGACACGACAAAGTGAACGGCTGTGTATTGCTAAGATAATTGACTGGGCTATCAGAATTAATTTCCCCGGCGGCCAAGCAACGTTTGTGTCTCTCGACTCGTCTCTTTACGTTTTCTCTGTCCGTTTTATCAAGCCTCCTCCTCACTCTCTACTATATAGTAGTATAGCAGACCGTATGCTGCTCCTAAACAAACTTTCCTAAGCTCGGATCGCTCGTTGACATACATAGAAAATTACATTGGCGTCTAATTGAGGGGTATGCTGCAACAAGGAGTTAACTACAGTTTTTATTATTTGTGGGAAAATAGGTTCTGTATCAGTCTGGAATCGTTAGGCTCCTGATGAGGACTTCTTGTGAAGTCAAAACACGTGTCGACTGACATAACTTTTGTGGTTAAGGTGCAATTTTAGTGACTAAAAAACCACAGTTTCTCCGTTTTTCAAGTAAAAAAAAAACTGTTTAAAAAATGGAGAATGTATTTAAATCGCCTTTGTCTTCGTCCAATTATTATTTGTCACCGACCACATGTTTTGGCCAAATTCCATTGAGAAATTCGTCAAATTCGCAATTCTAGAGTCAATTTTATTCTGGAGTTAACTCCTTTTTGACCCAAATAGTTGAAAATTATTTTCTTTTTAAAGTAAGGAAGCATTGAATAAGAACAATTTTCAAGAAAATTAATTTATTTCAAGAAAGAACACAGTAACGAGTGTACTAACTAAATTCTAAGCCCAAAAACAAAGAGTCAGCTCCTGGAGTTAACTCCATTTTGACCCAAGCGAATGAAGCAGCTGACTCATTCTAGCGGATACCTTGAGAACTATCAACGGTAGGTAACTCTTTGTTAAACCAAACGAAAGAATGATTTTTTTCCCCAAGAAACGGTTGTTAACTCTATTTACAACCGTTATTGTTAATTTGTTTATTTAATATCTATTAAAATTAAACTAATCTCATAATGACTTTGCAATTTTGCAATGATTTTTTTAAATATAAATGTTTTGTTATTTTTAAAGTTTCATCGAAAACTCTTTGTTAATTTTCTATAGTGTCAACCTCTTTAAACTAATTAAACTGTTATTATCCCCAGGCTAATGAGTTTCCCCCTTATTTTGAGGGAAGACCATTTCTTCGGCGCCTATGGATATGTTTGTAAGCCAAATGGGTTGATCTATTCGTTGATAGTCAATGAATCGATTTAGAGTTAAGTATCTAATTGAATTTGTTGGTTCTGTCTATAATGACTTATTGTAATTTATCTTTTTATCGAATTTTATAAATTTTGCTTTATCACTGACTAGATAAGACGAAAATATTAAGTCCTTAATACCCGATTTACACGAGGCTAGTTTTTCAAGTTAGGATATCAAGCTAGCATCTTCATCTAATAAACTATCATAGCTTGAAATGCTAGCTTAAGGGGTTACATACAGTTAGAATTTAAAAAAAAAATATTTTTTTTATTTCATTTTCGTAATGTACATATATTTAAGTACACACACAGAAAATTTCAAGTCAATACGGCGATTATTTTCGAAGTTACACGCATATTTGTAAAGACGTCTCAGAGCGTTTGAATGTAGGAGGTCGGAGCGGCAGCACGTTTTTTTCAATTCTGTGTTTTTAAAGTCGGTGACCACTATTCCTCGGAAACGGTTGAACCGATCAATCTCAAATTTTAACACAAGTTTCTTAAGAATATTTTTTAGTAATTAATCGAAGGTTTTATCTCACCGATAAATATTTATTTTTTTATAAACAATTTAAGGTCAAATTTTTGTCGAAAATCGATATTTTTTTTTTGAGAAGCCGCCATTTTGTCAAAAAAATTTATTTTGCTTATTCCTTCGATTAAGAACAAGATTATACATTACTTTAAAGAAATCCGTTTGGGTTTTTTATTTTAAAAGATGCAGTCCAGAGATATCGTGGTCACCGCAAGGCGCCTTTTTTGAGAGGACCTCCTGGAGAACAGCTGTAGCAGCTTTCGAAATTATTATTTTTAGAAATAAAAAATGTTAAAATACAGTTAAAAGTTACCATAATATGTGTACAAATTTTTACATTAATAAATTATAAAAGTCTTCTCTTAAAAAATTCTTGAAAAAACACTTTTTTTTGGCCTTCTAACTGTATGTAACCCCTTAAAAAAGAAGATAGTTTATTTCACACGGTGCTAGAGTTACTAACTTGCTATCTTAGCTTTGAAACACTAGCCTCATGTAGATCGGCCATAACTGATCGTGGGATGAAAATTATTTCCAATTAAAATTTTAGAACTATTTTTATGAAAAAAAAATTGCATAAAAAAAGCTTGATAAAGAAGTTTTATGTCCTGAATATAAAACTCCTCATTTGTTTTTTAAGTAATGACGCCACTGTGTGATTCCGTGCGAGCACGCACGAGTACGCAAGAGTGTAACATATGCTTGTCAGTTCAGGTTATCCTGTTCATTATTGTCAGTAGAAATGTTGTTCTTTTCTTTAAGTAGGAGTTGTTTTTGTATCTACGAGATTCGTTTTTATGGGAAACTTTGTACTTGTATCGTAATTTTAATTAACCACAAATGTTAGGAATTTAGTATTATTTTTTTTGACTTATTTTACTTTTAATGTTGGGGCTTGTAGTTAATGTTATTCGATCATTAGAGCAATGAAGTCTAAAAGTTATTTATGGATAACTCATATATTTTACTAATTTTTATTTAAAATATTGGACGTATGGTTTTTGAGTAATTGGATATTAAAAATATAGTTTTTAACACACGATTGCCGAAAGTGGTATATTTATTGAAATTCTACACAATTGGCTATATACAGACGTTTTAAAAACTAATTAATCCAAACATCAACCCTTTTAAATACTATAAAAATTATAAAACAAATATATTCACGTGTAATTTATTCAAAATAATGAAAAACTAGCTCTGCCATTATAGCAGTACAAATTAGTACATGTTACTATTATATACCGTTCTGTCTATTTCAATTTTCAAATTAAATAAAACTTTTTTTTACTTTTAATAATTAACAAAGTAAAATATTCCATTAAATGTAGGTACATGTGTTCTCAATATAATTTAAAACATAATTTTTCGAAACTAAATCTTCTTTACAGTGTGCTAGACGTATAACCTTAAGTTGAATTATTTGTTAATAAAGGGATATACAAATTATTTCATTTCAATAAAAAGATAATTACAATAAATTGCAGGGGTCAAAACTGGTCAGTAAAATCAGTTAAAGTCAGTTTTTTGTAACCCGATCAGTTAAAGTCAGTTTTTTGGAAAAATGGTCAGTTTTGTCAGTTTTTTTGGGTTTGGCACTCAAAGTTTTCACATCAGAGCCCAATTTATCGTGAAAAAACTCACTATTTGACTTCAAAACGATACAATTACCGTGAAAAATATATTCAAACTTTTAATAATGTTTTGATTGTGAATTCGCAACAATAATTTACTTATTTAAAATTTAAATAAATCATTGTTATGAATTCACAAAACTCAATATTTGTTAAATATGCACTTGGTTGGCTGAATAAAAAAGATACAAAATGGATATTTTGTATCTGAATGGGGAAAAAGGGATGGTGAAAGTGACTTGTTTGTTGTGTGTGCTTAAAAAAAATTTCTATGACTTGGGGCTTCAAGGCAATTGAGCAACATGCATAATCTCAAGACTCAAAAACATAAAGAGCAATCAAGAGTAAAGTTGTCCGTTTCTGAATTGCATTTATTTTTTTACCTCGGTTCAGATAGTCAGTAAAAGTCAGTATTTTTAGATTTCTGTGTCAGTAAAATCAGTATTTTTGAACACTGAACTTGTTTCGACCCCTGAAATTGTGTAAAGTATTGATTATATTAATAGTATATTTGTTTATTGCTATAACAAATTAAACTATACCAATAATATAGATTTAGATCCTGTACACAATAATTACTAATTGATATTGTAACTTTAGTAACAAACACGTGATCTACCCTAGCAAGAATTACAATATTTTGTAATAATAAATAATAATAACTATTATAAATCTATAATAATCAACCATAACATTGCTTGCTCCTTAAATTTTGTGTCAAAATGCTCCCTCCTACGTCAAATAGTAATATTTCTTTAAAAATTTATTGATAATTATGAAATATTTTTTAAAGTTAATACGGATGTGTAAAATCTATTCACACATCGGCGCCTATGGGTTATGTACGTATTATTTAGCATTAATTAACTTGTCTTAAAATATTGCTCTAAGCATTGTCTGATTAAATTTTAATAATATAAATAATTTAACGTTTTATTAAATTGTTTTTAAGAAAATTAAAATACACTAATGTCAGACACTCTAATTTGTTGAACGTGTTTTTAACAACTAACGGATGTTCTACAAGTAATATAAAGGTCCAGGTGTGCTCTCTAAGGTAAAATAGCTCGCTAGAGTTTGCTACTTTGATGTCGTTTACAGTCGAAAATAGTAGCTCTTAAAACAAATTAAAAAAAGTCTAATATGTTATATGCAGATATAATTATATTATGAGTCTTTTTTTCATCTTCAAGATATGTAAATGTAATATTTTCTAGAAATGTTCTTTGTTAGACTATTTAAATTAATTTTTAGTTGTACCAACGCAAAATTTGAAAATACTGTGTTATTAGAAGAAAATATTGAAGAATTTAGTAATAATTATATAAAATTTGATACATGCATATTTGACTAATATGTAATATAACTTTTTATACTTTTTTTTGTGTTTTAGTTTTCGTTAAAAATATTTTAATTATATATAAAATTACATGGGAAGTTTAAATTTTCTACGACAAATTGAAATTTGATGCATGAAATTTAACAAAAATTTTAGATTTCGTTAAAAGTATGTATGTTACTACTGTAACATACCACTGAATAACTTAGTATCAAGTAAAATTCACAGATGGCATAACCTATTGACTTACGTATTATTACGTAACTATTGGAAATAAGGCAGGACAATATCGTCTACTGGCCGATTTGGGTAGAAAAAATACGTTGTAAGTTTCCCCAGTGTACTGGCGTTTCACAAACAATTTGCGAAACATGCGGTGTAGCATTATGCTACAACAAACTAAATAATTGTTTCAAATCCTGCCATACCACATAAGTGATTTTTTACGATTAACTCACAGTTCACAGTAATGTCACTCCCAAAAAAGTCAAATAAATAGTTAATAATAAATATTTTTAAATTTCTGAAAAATACGGGTTTTTTTTATATGCCTAAACTTATCTCATTATCAACATAATTTAATTTTTTAAGATCTTGAGCTACAAAGGGTTAATGAAACTGTGCATTGAAATAACCTCAATACGTTTTAAAATAAGTTTCACTTCAACTGTGCCCCTTGTGAGGCAAAGACCAGTTTTTTTTTGCGATAAATTGAAATTTGATGCATGAAATTTAACAAAAAAATTTCAAATTTTAGATTTCGTTAAAAGTATGTTTATTTTATAGAAAATGACGTGAAAAGTTGAAATTTTCAAACCGCAGGTCTGTATCTCAAACCGTTCTCGAGATATGACCTCTTAAAGTTTTGATTTTTCAAATTTTCTTGAGAAAAATGGCCGTAACTTTTGAACGTGTGGTCGGATTTTATTTTTGTTGACGGATTTGGAATCAGCGTGTCAAAATCTATATAATGTGATGTATAACACTTCAAAACTCGACAAAAAAATGTCGATTTTTTACAAATTTTTTTTGTCGAATTTTAAAGTGTTATACATGTCATTATATAGATTTTGACACGCTGATTCCAAATCTGTCAACAAAAATCAAATCCGACCACACGTTCAAAAGTTACGGCCATTTTTCTCAAGAAAATTTGAAAACACTAAAACTTTGATAGGCCATATCTCGAGAACGATTTGAGATACAGACCTGCGGCTTAAAAAATAATTCAACTTTTCACGTCATTTTCTATAAAATAAACATACTTTAAACGAAATCTAAAATTTGAAATTTTTTTGTTAAATTTCATGCATCAAATTCCAATTTGTCGCAGAAAAAAACTGGCCTGTGCCTTACAAGGGGCACAGTTGAAGTGAAACTTATTTTAAAACGTATTTAGGTTATTTCAATTCACAGTTTCATTAACCCTTTGTAGCTGAAGCGCTTAAAAAATTTAAATTATGTTGATAATGAGATAAGTTTAGGCATATAAAAAAAACCCGTATTTTTCAGAAATTTAAAAATATTTATTATTAACTATTTATTTGACATTTTTGGGAGTGACATTACTGTGAGTTAATCGTAAAAAAACACTTATGTGGTTTGGCAGGATTTGAAACAATTATTTAGTTTGTTGTAGCATAATGCTATACCGCATGTTTCGCAAATTGTTTGTGAAACGCCAGTACACTGGGGAAACTTACAACGTATTTTTTCTACCCAAATCGGCCAGTAGACGATATTGTCCTGCCTTATTTCCAAAAGTTACGTAATAATACGTAAGTCAATAGGTTATGCCATCTGTGAATTTTACTTGATACTAAGTTATTCAGTGGTATGTTACAGTAGTGTTACACATATTTGAATGAACTAAATATATTTAGTACGTAGGTATATTAGCGGGAATATTGATGTTTGTTACAGAAAGGTCACATGAGGCTACAAAGGGTTAATGTGGAACATCCTGTAGATAATATAAGAAATTTGAACGTCAGAATATTAATTTAGAATGTGTACTTAAATAAAGAATAATTTGACATATTTAAAACATATTTAGAAACTTGTTATTTTAGTTCTACATTGCCAAAACAATTATTTGTTTGGCAAGTCAATTTGATTTTCTGATGATGGAAATAATTGACGTATAGTATTCGTTGAAACTTTGAAAAGTTATTCTCGATTTGCATCTAAATAGGTCTTGGATACTATTGGCCAGTTTCCACGGCATATTATATACGGTGTCGTATATTTAACACTTGTGGTCTAATGAATGGAATATTATTTTTGGAATCATACCAGGAATGAATTAAATGTAATGGGAAACTTTTATTTACGAGGGAAAAGAAAAAGAAGAAAATGAAAAATAATAGTGTCACGTCTGGATGCCACTGTCAGTAGCGTCCGTGTTTGGAGTGATTTTAAATAGATTTTAAATACAAATGTGTGTACGTTTTCAATGAATAAGTTAACAAAATTGATTTTTTATTGAGACTGATAAAAGTTAACCTATTTAAATGCGAAAGTAACTCTTGTTTGTTTGTTTGTTTGTTTGTTTGTTACCTTTTAACGGTTAAACTGCTGAGCCGATTTTGATGAAATTTGACAGGGAAGTAGCTTACGAATGTATGTATGAAATTGATTTTTTATTGAAAATAAGGGAGACTGGTGCAAGTTAACCCATTTAAATGCGAATGTAACTTTTGTCTGTTTGTTTGTTACCTTTTAACGGTTAAACTGGTGAACCGATTTTGATGAAATTTGACAGGGAAGTAGCTTACGAATATATGTATGAAATTGATTTTTTATTGAAAATAAGGGAGACTGGTGCAAGTTAACCCATTTAAATGCGAAAGTAACTTTTGTCTGTTTGTTTGTTACCTTTTAACGGTTAAACTGCTGAGCCGATTTTGATGAAATTTGACAGGGAAGTAGCTTACGAATGTATGTATGAAATTGATTTTTTATTGAAAATAAGGGAGACTGGTGCAAGTTAACCCATTTAAATGCGAATGTAACTTTTGTCTGTTTGTTTGTTACCTTTTAACGGTTAAACTGGTGAACCGATTTTGATGAAATTTGACAGGGAAGTAGCTTACGAATATATGTATGAAATTGATTTTTTATTGAAAATAAGGGAGACTGGTGCAAGTTAACCCATTTAAATGCGAAAGTAACTTTTGTCTGTTTGTTTGTTACCTTTTTACGGCTAAACTGCTGAGCCGATATTGATGAAATTTGGCAGGGAGATAGCTTACATCCTAAGGAAGAACATAATATATGAATAAAAGTCTAATTTTATATAAAAAATTATCAAAACTCACACGTGGGTGTTACCGCGCAACCCACTTGGACGCAACAAAAAAATACCCTTGCCAATCGATTCGTGAATCAATCCTGAGTCCAACGAGGTACATGAAGCCATATATGAAAAAATTTATATGAAAAATGGACATTATGCCTGTTCGTGGCCGAATGGAGGGTCATAGACGGAAAAATTCATAAAATGGGCTAAACTAGAACCACAGATCTACCATTTAGCGAAAACCCGAGGTCTTTAGGTGGTCAGGGGGCCGATATCTCGCTGTCGAAGACAGAAAATCGAGCATATAAGCGCTACCATTTCGTGGGTTGCACTAAAAAAGTATAATTTTGTAATTTTCATTAGTCAAAAGAGTAACAAGAAAATCTCTATTATAAATAAATGTCTTTTAACCCATTAACGCCCAAAATAAAACAAAAACATGCGACAGATTTTTTTAATGAAATTAAGTACATATTCAATATATTTAACTAAATATACAACACGTTTTTTTTTTAATATTTAGAAAAAAATAATAACAGTGTGTATTCAAGTGAGTAAATTGGGCAGATATGAAGTCTATTTTGTGTGAGACTGTTTTTCTGATATCATTTTTATTTAGATAAATTTCATTTAAAAGCCATGTTATATGTATATATTTAAGTTATTTCATATGATTTGAACAAAATTCGAAATCACATGTTCTAGTTGGATAAAATATATTAGCATACCACGTACCTCTTTTCGTATAAAAATTATTCAGAACAATTAAAACAACACTTATGAAACTAATGACTAGCAGATTTTGTTTGTTGCACTTCTACCAACTGATTTTTAAGGAAATATTGTGAATTAAGGGAGTGTCCTGCTTTATGATTCTCAATAAATCATTTTTATTATTGTTTAAATCTCTTCCTAATATATCTAAGAATATGTCTGTAAAGTTTTATAGGCAAATTCGAAATATTTTCAAAAATATAGCATTAATCGCAGTGGAGTGTCCAGAAGGTATACAAGCGCTCGGGCATTTTGAGCGCTCGCTTTTCTCCTCGGTCGAATAAATCCGAACAATGTACCTACCTGAAAAGGTTCAATTATCGTCTAAAACAATATTTTGAATTTGTATAAGCGCCGGGTCAAGCTATAGTACAAATTATAATGATATATTTCCTCTCCGTTTAACTGCTTTTTCTGACCGTAAACTTTGAAGCGTGTTTTCTCGAGTTTTAATTTTTATCATTTTTCTAAATTGGCGGGTGTGATTGCAAGAAAACTAAACGACCAATCAAAATGAACTAAAGCTTGTTGTCTTCAGTTTTAAATTCTCTTCCATATGAACTAAAAAGATTCTAAACAACTTTTTTAGCAAGTTGAAATGATTTTTCTTCTTGCAAAAAGCACAATTTTTTTTTCAAACCTGACATTTTTTTTAATTTTAAAATTTTTTGGTTTTTCTTAGTTCATATAGAAGAAAAGTATATAAAAATTAAAAATTACTTTGGTTTTTTTTTCTCAGACAAAAATTATGAGCTTCATCTTTCCCGCCGATTGGAGACTGCGATTGCAAGGCGTTGTACAAAATTTCATATAAATTGGTTGCGTTTGAATATTTTTGTCTTAATAATTTTCTTTAACGTTCAAATATGCAATAAAATAATCTGAAAAGTTAGCTTCACTAGCTTATTTTTTTCTATCCTAAAAAAATTCCCCAAAAAATGCTTATTTTTGGCCTCATAAAGCAGGATACTCCCTTAATATCCATAGACAGCAGTACTAATTATAAAATGAGGTACCTATACACAAATGTGTAGGTACGGCGGGCGTTAATGGGTTAAAGTTAAAATATATATATACATAGTTGGGGTACACTGATGTTCGCATTTAGTAAAACACAGTAACTTTTTTACCGTCATCTACACAAGCTTTTTGTATAATCTGTTCTATTCTTGATCTTATAGTGTTTGCCTGTCTTGCAGATTTTTTTTCCTTGTGAAACTTTGCGAATGAATCATCACGTAAAACATTAAGAATTTTTTTTAATACGTACCACCTAAGAACAGAACCCTTGTCACTGCTAGTACAACTGATCGCGTCAAGATGGCGTTACCGCTCGAACATCATTTATTTGCGCTGTATATAAATGGTTTGGGTATAGGGTGGTGCTCATTAGTGAATGTAGAAACAAGCGTCATCAGCACAATCAAAACAACAGTGAATCGCTGACGAGATGAAAAAAAAGCTAATCACTTAATTAGTTTCAATAGGTCTATCGTTACTGGCTTACTGGTGCAGATATTTGCTGTTATCACTATACGTAGATGGGACATAACTTTTTTTTGACGTTGTCAAACAGTACTTATGTATTTTTTTTTGTTGTTACTTGTAACTCTTGCTCTAATTGGATTTCTTGAACATGGGAATTGTTAATTACTAGTTGATTAATGTAAAAAACAGCATGAAAATTACCTAAGAGAATATTAGGTTTGATAAGGGTAGTTCACATGCATGGGATGAGGACTTTCAGTCAGCTTTTGGGAGGTGAAAAATAAAAATATACGTGTCATAGGCATTATTGAGGGAGATAGCCACTGTGACGGGTAAAAAAAGTCAATGTTTGGGAATTTTTTTCACAGATATAACTAATTATTTTTGAATCAGGTAAATGACGTTTTATTAAGTATATATTCAACTTATTTAATATCAATTTTTATTGAGAAATATAAAATATTTATAAAGTTATGAGCCTCGATGTGACGACCATTTTTCTCTATGGTTCACTTAAAAACGTGTGTTTTTATTTTTACTCTAGTTTCACCTTCCAAAAGCTGACTAAAAATCCGCCATGTCCTAATGCAGTGGTTCTTTAACTAATATAATCTAAGAACCCCCAACCCTCTTTTTAACAATTATTTTTCAGGATAAATTATCCCCTGACAGAAAAACAAAGAAAGGCCGTTAGATATAAATAACTTACTGGTAAATAGAAATATAAAAGTAAATGTTTCATGGAGTCCCGGGAATCCGCGGACCCTAGTTTAAAAACCACTGTTCTAAAATATCGAGATGATTATTAAAGTATTAAGTTTTGCAAGTTGTGAGGTATACAGAAATATAAAAAATAAACTGATTTTAATTTTTAATTAAAATGGTGGAGGTGCTGTAACAAAAACAAAAATGCTAGTATAATTCGCGCCCAGAGATTTCCGTATCGTTTTATAAAATTTAATATAATTATAAATTCATGATTTTCAATTTTTTCCTTTACTTGTGCTATGAGATCTTGCTTTGTGCCAAATTTCAAATTTTTAGGACAATGGGAAGCACCCTATAGGTTTTGTTGATCAAAATACGTTTTTTATTGCATTGAACTATGACTTAGTATTTGATATTATTTACGAACTTGATGTTTATTACTATTCCTGATAAAAATGGGCCATGACGCTCAATGAAATGATCCTATAAGGATTCCATTTTTATCATTTTGAGGTTCAGAACCCTAAAAACCATGATATGTATTTTTAATACTAGTGTAAATTATTAGTGTCATTTTGTCTGTTTTCCGACCATTTGACGACGACTCATTCTTAAAAATAATGAAAAATGGTAATATGGTAACATAGAAAAAATGTATTCCTGGAAGATCTTGAAAGTCTTAGCAGCACAAAAAATGTCGAAAAAACGCTGAAAATAATCCTTTTCTATTCAAATGAAAAAAATCCCACCAAAACGCGCATTCAAAGTCACGTGGTATGCGTAAAGGTAAACAACTTAAATCAACCAGTGACACTTCTGCTAGACGCGTTTGCAATCACGTGACAAATAGGTTAAAGATTACATTTTAAAATAAAGTTTATTATTAAAATACTGACTTATTTCACGTAAAAAAACACTTGATATCAAGTCTTGATTGTAAATTATAGTAATATACAGGGTGAGTCATATCAGGTGGAACAAATTTAAACCGTTGATTGAGAAAAATATTTCAAGTAAAAAAGTTCATATAAACATGTGTCCGAAAACTCTTCGTGAGGGAGCTACAGACTCCCAAAGATTTTGACTAAAATTGGTTTTTATTTAATATCTGGAGAACACATTATGATACAACAATAATTCCTAGATTAGTAATAATACGTGTTATCGATTTCCAGTATCAAACAATGGTTATTTAGACAAGGGATGTATGGGGCCTGTGGGCCCTCTGACTTTTATCTAGTATTTATTTCAAACATAAGAAAAAGTGAAGATTAAAAAAATACTAGATAAAAATCAGAGGGCCCACAGGCCCCGTACATCCCTTGTCTAAATAACCATTGTTTGATACTGGAAATCGATAACACGTATTATTACTAATCCAGGAATTAATTTTCATTGCTGTATCATAATGGGTTCTCCAGATATTAAATAAAAACCAATTTTAGTCAAAATCTTTGGGAGTCTGTAGCTCCCTCACGAAGAGTTTCCGGACACATGTTTATATGAACTTTTTTCTTGGAATATTTTTCTCAATCAACGGTTTAAGTTTGTTCCACCTGATATGACTCACCCTGTATACTTATATACTATACTATTTAGAACATTTTAGTCTTTATTATTAAGGTAGTTGGTCCATCATAATGTGATCACATTAGGCCATGAGTACATATTTTTAATTTAGAGAAATGATCATGGCAACGCTGTACATTATCTACTATTAATTACTTGTCAAATGATTATATTTTATCATCTAAACTATTCTAAACTACCACAGAATATATTAATAATTAATGAAATCGATTATAATTCCCTTCAATCCACTTATCATATTTTGTAAAAAAATATTTCATTATTTCGTGTATTTTTTACTATAATCAAATGAATACGTTGTTGCCACATTGTCAACAATACTGTAATTTATGTGATGGTTTGGTAGGTAAATCTGGTTAAATCTTAATAACGGGATGGTCAATAATTCCAATTTTTTGTATGCTGTTTTCTTTCATATAAATACACAACATGTCAGTTTTTTATGAGAAACTGACGCTACGTTTAAATTTTATCTAATAAAACGTTACGTTAGTGTACGGTTAGTCCATACAAACTGTGTTAAAAATATAAACTTTGAGATCGTTTTTCATGACTTTGAGATGGTCAATTTTAATAAAAATGGGCTATTTTTCAGATAATAATCTAGGGAATATTCTTGTGCAATTTAAACAAAATCTGACGAAAACATGTTTACGGACCAACTACCTTAATTGTGTCGAAGTGAACCTATATGCATATGTTTCAAATTAACCTTTAAATAATCATCATTAGCTATCAAATCTCTGCAATTTACCTTCAAACAATATACTTATGGCTATATGTTGTACATGTATGTTTGCTACTTCGTTTGGTAGTTAATTTAAGATAATTCAACTCGCAAAGTGTGCTGTGATCACACTTGATCATGCTACTACATTCACGTTGCAGTTTATCCAACATAGTGCAAGTAGTAAATGAAATTACCCTATACTCTATATACAACAAGTCGCAACGTGTTGTGATATAATCAATTTAATGTCTTATGTGTCGCGTTGATGTCAAGAAGGACTTGTATATTGTTGTCATGTTAATATACAGGGTGTCCCGATAGTCTTTGAACGGTAAATTATTACAGGTTGAGTTTTTGGTAAAAATTGATCATGAAGACTTTGACAAGTTTCACAAACACTGTATATGTAACTTAAATTTAAAAAAAAATTTAATAATTAAAAATAATAATTTAAAAAAAACTATTGAAAAATTATTTAAAAAATTTTTTATTTCTGCAGATAATAAAAGTTTAATTGACTCTTTTAAAACTAATTTTGAATTTGACGTCAAAATGCTCGCAGGTGACATTTTAGAGTTGTGGTTATTCGATCATTAGAGTAATGTATAGATAAAAGTATAAAAATTTTAATATGTTACTTATGGATAGCTCATATATTTTACTAATTTTTATTTAAAATATTGGACGCATGGTTTTTTGGATAATTGGATATTAAAAATAGAGTTTTAACACACGATAAATGAGAGAACTTGCCGAAAGTGCTCTATTTATTGAAAGTCTACACAATTGGCTATATAGAGACGTTTTAAAAACTAATTATTCGAAACTACAACCTTTTTAAAAACTATAAAAATTATAAAACAAATATATTCACGTGTAATTTATTGAAAATAATGAATAACTAGCTCTGCCATTGCATTGTACAAATTAGTACATGTTACTATTATATACCATTCTGTCTATTTCAATTTTCAAATTAAATTAAACTTTTTTTACTTTTAATAATTAACAAAGTAAAATATTCCATTAAATGTAGGTACATGTGTTCTGTACAAAATTTTTTGAAACCAAATATTTTTTTACAGTGTGCTAGGCGTATAACCTTAAATTATTCTCCTAATGACATTGAAATTTTGCAAGGATTTTTTTTAAATATTGTTTTTTTGAAAGTTTCATAAAAATCTGTGTTATTTTTTGTTTGGGGTTAACTTTCTTAAACATAAAATCCAGAATTTCATATGAAATTTAGGATTGTATGAAAAAATATACATATAATAAATGTAACCAAATTAATATTTAAAATCTTTTTTGAAAATTTTCCTAGTACACCCCTGACCCCTAGGATAAACTCTTCCTCGAAAGGAAACTGAAACTATGGTGATCAAATCCAGAATTTCATAAAAAATTTAAGATTGTATGAAAAAAATATATAATGTAACGAAATTAATATTTAAAATATTTTTTGAAAATTTTCCTAGTACACCCCTGACCCCAAGGATCAACTCTTCTTCGAAAGGAAACTGAAACTATGGTGATCAAATCCAGAATTTTATAAGAAAAGGATTGTATAAAAAAAAATTGTAACCAAATTAATATTTAAAATATTTTTCGAAAATTTTCCTAGTACACCCCTGACCTCAAGGATAAACTCTTCCTCGAAAGGAAACTATGGTGATCAAGTAGTTTCAGCACACTGTGTGAATGTGTGTATGAATGTGTGTGTGTGTAAATTTTGTTAGGTGGGAAATAATCCAACGTAATCTGGAATAATATATTGTGAAGCTTGAAAAGGTAAAAGAACGCGCGCACGCTTGAGTTATAGCGGGGATTGGGGAAGTTGTAAGTACATTTGTTTATTGTCTGAGGACGACGGCATGTTCACTAAAACACCCAGCCTTTACATTTAGTCGTTAGAATGTCGGCGAATCTAAACATTTTAATTTTTACTTAAAATATTTGTCGAGCATCATTTTTTTTCGTAGCGAGGTAATTTATATGCAAAATGAAGACATAATATTAAATATTAAAATGAATTGGACTCGGTGTTACCTGGGGATATAAATTTAATTTGTAAAAAAAAACTATTTAACTATTTATGCGAACATACCTCTCCGACCGTTTTTTTTCTGACTTGAAATGGAATTTATATAAAATACTAGCTGATCCGGCCACGCGTTGCTGTGGTTAACCTATACTTTAGCAACATGTGGTGAAATTGTAGGTTATATGAAACGTTTGGAAGTTTGACATAGCGCCATCTATTGAATACTTACTCAATCCAATCAACAGATGTCACCATCTGTTAGAATCGTTTGGAGCTAACAGATAAAGACAAATAATTTGCAATAAAATAATTTTGCGATCATAAATTGAGATGTAAGTTATCCTATCTTTCAAGTTGGATCAAACTGCACACGGTGTCCAAATTTGATTAAAATCGGTTAAGTAGTTTAGGAGTCCATCGCGGACAAAAAATGTGACACGTAATTTATATATATAAAATATATACTCAAAGACACCTAAATCTTCCACGTGAAACACTCTATCCATTAGTGAAAACTGAATGAGGCGTCCGCCATATTAAGTTTAGAACAACGTTATGTAGCCTATTGTAATCTACTCATTAAACCCTTTCATTTGATACCTATGACTAGAGTTTTGATGAAAAAGGTAATCCGTCATTCTGGGGCGCCCACCGTATTTGATTTAGAATGACATCACATAGCTAATTGTATTCTACCATATCAAGATGGTTATGAAGAAAAAGCTAATCCACCATCTTGGGACGTCCGCCATATTGGATTTATAACGATATTAGATATACTATATTGCATTGTCACCGGACCTATTAAGGGGTTAGGTGTAGTCAGAGACATGAAAAAATGACAATTTTAAATATTTTTTTTTGTCAGTAAATTATTTTATTTTATAAAAGTAAAAACATAGCATAAGGTTTCGACTTGACTTGACAGAAATTTTAGAAAAAAAAATTTAATAATTTTAAAAGTAATGGCTGTTTGTGTTGATCCAGTTCCAACCGAAGCTCCTTGCGGTGACCATCACTTATCCTTGGAGATTCATCCAAATTCAATCGGACAGAAAAAATTAGTTTTATTAATAGATAATCTAGTGCCTGATCGAAACTTTTTTTTTCTTTCTTAAATTAACAAAATGGCAGCCTCAGGAAATTTTTTTCAAGATTTTCGGGAAAAAAACCAACAGTGAATTGTTTATAACAAATCGAAATTAAAAAAAAAATCCTTCGATCAGGCACTAGTTTTTCATGTTTTCAAAAAGCTGTATAAATTTCATTAAAATCTACCGAGCGGTTTTCGAGCTACAGTGGTCACCAGTTCAAAAAACATAGTTTTGAGAAAAACGCATTTGAAGTATTACACTCAATTTACGTAAAGTAATATACGTATTATTTAATTACTTACACCGAGTCAACTATTCCTGGGCCATAAAATAGTTCTTCAGCCGCTGTAGCAGCTTCCAAAAATGCAAAAAACAAAAATCGATTTCTTGAAAATTCTGACTACACCTAATCCCTTAACGTATA
This sequence comes from Sialis lutaria, assembly GCA_949319165.1. NCBI lineage: Eukaryota > Metazoa > Arthropoda > Insecta > Megaloptera > Sialidae > Sialis > Sialis lutaria. Next base: position 29,336,651 of record OX439235.1, read on the forward strand.
CAAAATTTCAAAGCTCTAGCTTAATTAAAACTAGTTGAAATTTTGATTGCAATATTTAATCTTAACAGCTTTTAAAAATTAACACTGCATAATTTTTGCATAAAAATATGCTCAGCAGCAAAAGTGTTAATAGTTGATAAATCATATTTGTTTTCATTACATTTTTCCATCTCTTTCTAACCCTGTACGTCACACGATATCACAGATGACTCGAACACTAACTTCTTATCTCAACAACTCCAAATATTTCGATGTGCATGATAGTAAATTCACCCTAATCAAAATTCCTTCCATTTATAAAACTCAATTGCTGGCACTGACCATCCGTGCCCCGGCGTTGCCAACTCGAGATAGTGTACATTTGAAATTTAAATTTTAATGTAAATGCCGCTCCGGCTAATTTTTCAGAATAAACATGAGATGAATCCAGAGTTATGCGCAAAGCGACAATATTACATGTGTTTTTTTTTGTTTAGGGGAATATTTTGTTTATTTTTATTTTTGGTGCATTTGTTTTTAAATTGTTGGTATTATTTTTTAGTGTAGGGTCAGTTGTTTTGATTATTGTTGACATTAACACGTCGATATCGACGTGATTGTTGAATTAAAGGATATGAACAGTGTAAATGTCAGAATTTGAGATGTTTTTTGTTTATTTTATAAAAAGAAATCGGTTTGATGGATTTATATCAAATTTTGTACACATCCTTAGTACATTAATAAGTACTTAATTTTTTTTAATGGTATATTTTTGTATAATGGTCCTTTGAAAATGACACCTCTTAAATCTGACCTCAGTGGCGTTGATAGCAATTCGTTCGAATGGATCATCTGACGAAAAAGATACTTAAAATATATGTTATTAGCTATAGCCGGACGTAGGGGATTTTCAATAGATATATTTTTTTCTAAACGATAGTTTAGAAAAAAATGGCGACCATTTTAAAACAAAATTAAAATTTTCGCGAATTTTTCTATTGAAAATTGTTTAAAAAAAAAATGCTACGTCCGGCTAAAGAGGCACGTTTTCTCTACAAAATCCATTTTCAATCAAATCGATCGGACGAAAATTGTCTTAGTTATGCTGTCAACTAGGTCAAAAAAAGTGATAGTAAGCGGCGTTAGTTTAAATTTTTGGAAAAGATAAATCGAATATATAGCATGACAGCATTTGGCGCTCTTTTTGAATACTTATTTTTTATCAATTAACAAATATACTATTAATATAATTAATTATTCACAAACGTATGAATAAAAATTCTCATGTAAAATAAGAAATGAAGTATAAAATGTTAGTTCAAATAAATATATACAATTATTGATAACAAATTAACAATTTTATAAATACAATAATGAAATAATTAATTAATTAAAAGGCATACATTTGTCTTCATGAGCGCCCCGCGCTTTTATTGGTTTAAGTCATAAAAACCTGAAATTTTTATGATAGTTGAAAATTTATTTTTTACTTTTTAGTGCATTTTTTATAAAAGCTTGCTTTTAAAAAGTATTTTTTTATGAAATTTTATCATATAAGTAAAAAGGCTAGATTTAAAATATTTCACCCCTAAAATAAAAATACAAAGCACAATTTAGCACAACTAACGTTTTTTGTATTTTTATCTAGTGTTGTTTTTAATTTAGGAGGGAATTTTTTGGAATTATATACTACAAGTATAGCATAGTTTGACACAACTTTCAAAATTTTGGATTTCATAAAGGGGGGCTAACTTGACACAGGTAAAATATTTTGAACATAATCATGTCAGTTGCAAAAATGATCTGGTTGTATATAAAATTCACAATGAAAAAACATGTCAAAATCATCCAAAGTTCAAGAACGACACCCGTACATTATTGAATATACTTTTAAAATCAGCAAACAAAAGATAATAATTCCTAACAAAAGAACAGACCAAAACAAGTAACACAGATAGTCGTTGCTAGCGGGTTTGTTTATTTTCTGTTTTATTTTTGGACTTTTCTAACACAGCTTGTAACCAGGAGCGTATACAAGAGGGTAAAGGGTCATACCTCCCCCTCCCTCCAAGAATTAAAGAGATATACTAGATATTGTGAGGAAATCTGAAAGTTATTTAAAATAGTCAGATGAACACTGTTTGATTTTAAATCATTATCTATTAATACATTTTGAATAAAAATTGTATATTATGATAATAGGCATGTTGCCAGTAACAAAGTATCATTGAAATTATGATTTTAAATAATGAAATAGGTTGAAAAGATTCTAAAAAATATATTTATTTTTAAATTAAAATTTAATATATATTTTTTGTTAAAATAAAAATGCAAAATACACCAATCTGTCATGTTAAATGGAACACCAATCAGAGCGAATGACGTCACGCATCAGTAAACGTCTGTTATTTTAGACAAATATCAATTCCTCTTACAAGATTATTAGGTACATACCTTATTTAAGAACTTATATACTTTGGAATTCATTTTTAACACACAAAATAATTAAATTATTGTCTAACTCTGAATGTTTGATTATTGTTGACAAGGAGGCTGGTGTTATTGCGAGCATTTTGGCGTCAAATTCAAAATTAGTTTTAAAAGTTTTAATTTTTGCGATTAAATATTTAGTTTCTGCAGAAATAAATATTTTATATGAGTTATAAGAAATTAATTTTACTTTCTTTCTAGTTGCTATATTGTGCATCACTCTCTATTATATTTTATTGCAAAATACGAATTTTTATGTTATTAAAATTTAAATTAAAGAATTTGCAGTCAAGAAAAATGTTTGTTAACTAATATCTCGCAAACAACAGATCTAAATAAATTTTTATTAACAGATTATTAATCAGTGAATTTTTCTGAATAAGTTTTTGGAACAGCCTGTATATTATTATTTATAATTTTTTTTGCAAAAATATTTTTTGAGATCTATTATACGTTTATTTCATATATTAGAAAGTTTTTTTCTTAATGTTAAATTTATATTTTTTTTCAGTATGACCCCCCTTTGAGAAGTTAGGGTGCATACGCGCTTGTATTGCAATAATAAGAATTTAACATTTTGATTTACAAAATATTTATTAGCGAATTTTTCTGAATAAGTGGAATCTTCTTCTAGAACACTATATTATTATTATTCTTGCAAAAATATTTTGAGATTTATTACACGTTTATTTCATACATTAAAAAGTATTTTTTTAAAACTTAAATTTATATTTTTTTTCTGTACGACCTACCTACGAGAGTTAGGAGGTATACGCGCATGTATTGTAACAATAAGGACTTTGCTATTCCATCCGCCAATTTAAAGCGGAATTTACTGCTAGCTTGCAGTGTCTTGTACTTGACAAGTATTTTTATTATATATTTGTTGTACGAGTGAAAACTTTTACAGATGTCTTTTTTACCCATCCTTTTTGAAATCTGATATTTATTGAAATAAATAAAAGCATTTAATATTTATCCAGTACACGGCTTTATATTTTGTTTAAGAATTTTAACTGGAGCTGATATTTGATTTTTAGAAATTAATTTTTTGTGCATTCGGCATTAAAGTAAATAATGCAGTAAATGTTACATTTAATATAGTAATTATAATAAATTAAAACTGCATACTGAAAGCTAATTGTAATTGCATTCTACTAAAATAAAAAAATTAAAAATATAAAATAATTCAATTTTACAGTTTTTGAAGTCGGTTTTCTATTTTTTCTTAACATGTTTTTTATTGGCTTGCATGGCTCCGACAAAAAAACTCGATCTTATTGAAAATTTGAGATGGAAAAATGCTTAATAAATTTATCTTGTTAATATAACAATATTTCCTCAATATAATAATAAAAAAACTTATTTAGGATATTTTATTCATTTGAAAAATATATCTTTATGTTTATCTAAAAATCTTTTCATTTGTCAAATTCATAAATAATTTATTACACCAACTAACGAAACTCTCAAATAGATTAAACATAATGGTTGTATTAATAAATATTTATCAGTGTGAATATTTTTTACACGACCCAACTAGTGAAAGTGCAATTTTCGATATGGTTTTAGTGATGTATTTTTTTCTTTTTAAAATATATGTTTTCAATACGAAACAAAATTTTCACCGTGATAAGAACATTGTTAGTAATAATATACATTTATCAATAAGATAAACGTGGATATTTCCATATTGGTAAAACATTATCATATTAACAAACAACCTCTATCGGAACCAAATAACATTTTTTAACACATATACAGTTTTTTTTGCGTAATACTGGGCATAAGTACAGTGAAACTTGATTTAGTGGGACATGTATAAGTGGGAAACTTCTAGAATTCATACTGAGATTCCTTCACTTCTACATGTACACCTCTATAACTGGGTAAATTGGACACCTCTTTAAATGGGATAAAATAACTGATCCATTGAGATTCCAGTTATCTAGGTTTCTCTGTGCTACACAGAAAAAAAACTGTATTGGACCAAGAAAACCTTGTTTTGTATATAACGAAAACAATATTTTTTTAATATAAAAAACATACTCTTAATCCAACTACGTTATTCCTTCGTTCAAGAATACTATAGTTGGTTTAAGAGATTATTGCTTATCTTAAGACAATATTGTTTTCGTTATATACAAAACAAGGTTTACTTGGTTTGAGAAATCCTTTCTACCAGTGTATAGAATCATTTTAATACTTCTCGTTTAAATTCAAATGGTTTCGTTCTATCAAAATTTAACACCATATACATCATATTATATACTTAAAAAATAAGTGCCTAATAAATATCTTTGACATTTGATAAATACATTAAATAATTTATAAACATAATCTTCTGTCATTGTTATATCACTTCCATTACAGCCCCAACCCCCCCTCCTTATTGAAATATTAAATTTATCAGCAAGACCATACGGAGTTGAGTAAACACAGAGTTGAAGAAGGGTAAAGAAATACACTTATTATTTACAACCCGCGTATAAACTGTCAACGCTAATGATTTCTAACAATTGTATTTACGTGCTTGGGAGAAGTTAAAGAAGAGAGCATTCGTCGGCACGAGTTCAAAAGCGGCGTTTATGCGTTCGTTAGATAGCGAGTAATTGAAATTTGTACTTGTCAATCAGGCGTTAGTCCTGCGGGAGTGTGTGTGTGTGTGTCCGTGCCCCCCCTTTGTACCCGAAAACTACCCTCATAACGGTGTAATTGAATGTAGGGATGCGCGAGATGTGGCAGAGGTGGATTACGGGTAAATTCACGGGTAGAAAAAATTTACGTAAAAAGGTGTCGATTTTTTATTAAAAATTACAATTTTGTACCAAAAAATACTATCAGTTTTAAGTTTTAACTACTGTCAATTGAGTAACTTCTACAATCTCTATTATAATTTTTTTACATAATTTATCTTTAAGGTTATACGTCTAGCATATTGTAAAAAAAGATTTGGTTTTGAAAAATTGTGTTTTTAATTCATATTCAGAACACATGTACCTACATTTAATGGGATATTTTACTTTGTTAGTTATTAAAAGTAAAAAAAAAGTTTAATTTAATTTGAAAATTGAAATAGACAGAACGGTATATAATAGTAACATGTACTAATTTGTACAATGCAATGGCAGAGCTAGTTTTTCATTATTTTGAATAAATTACACGTGAATAAATTTGTTTTATAATTGTTATAGTATTTAAAAGGGTTCGAATAATTAGTTTTTAAAACGTCTCTATATAGCCAATTGTGTAGAATTTCAATAAATAGAGCACTTTCGGCAAGTTCTCTCATTTATCGTTTGTTTAAAAACTCTATTTTTAATATCCAATTACTCAAAAACCATACTACCAATATTTTTAATAAAAATTAGTAAAATATATATGAGTTATCTATAAATTAACATATTAAAATTTTAGACTTTTAACTACAGAGTGATTCATTACTGTCGTTCCAAACTTAAACGGTAGATTAAGAACAATATTTTAAGTAAAAAACTTCTAATGAACATGTGTCCGGAAATTTTTCGTGAGGGAACTACAGCCCTCCAAAGATTTTACTAAAAATGAGTTTTTATTTAATATCTAGAGAACCCTTTGTAATAAAATTATGAAATTTAGTAGATACTCTGTTTAGTAATAATAAGTGTTATCGATTTCTCATAATAACTAGTTATAATTTAGACTAGGGTAGTATGGGGCCAGTGGGCTCATCGATTTTTATCTAGTATGTTTTGTTCTTTAATATTTTTATAAAGTTGGGCACTTATTTAAGGTTATATGACACAAAATACATAAAAAACATACTTTGCTTATTTGACATAGGATAAACCGTTTTCGAGTAATATCGATGGAAAAGAAAGCATGCAAAATTTAACTTAATACGGATGCTTCAAATTACAAAAAATAAATTTATATTCTTGTTCTATGATTAAAGGTAAAAAAAAGTTCACATATAGAAACCTCCTAATATGTATCCTCTAAGATCTATAGCCAGTTGTATTACTGTAATATGTACTTTAGCCTTATAAAGATCCTAAATGCACCCCTTATATGCATATTTAACTGGCAGTATGTAATAAATTTGTTATATACGTTTTACTTTAGCTCTAGGCTATACGCATATGTGTGATTCCAGCCTCTATATATTCTGCCTAAATTGCGTTCCTTTATGTAAGTTTATTGTGAATATATTGTTGTCAATGAAAATTCTATTTAATTTTATTTATACCTGTCAAGATGTTAATTTAAATTTGGTTCACTTATGTCCGGTAGATAGCTATAGCAAGCACTCTCGAATGGGGTATCAAATTTTTGATCGATAGTTTTATGCATAGGAAGTAAAAATAAATATATATAAAGTATATTTACTAACTTTGAGTAAAAATGATAAAAATCAAGCAAATATCTGTTGAAAACTCAAAGAAAACTGTTATATAAGTTTGATACCTTATTTGAGAGTGCTTAAAATTTACTAGCCCTTTTATGATATCGTTTATTACTCCAAATTAATTATTTTTGTGTAACAAATACCATATTTCATTTTGAAGGTTAACGTCCATGTTATTCTGTATTTTTTTTAAGGATGTTCAGCAATTTACTGGATAATTTAAGCTTATTTTTTATTATGTTAATATTTCTATGAAATAATAATATACATAGTTCGATTAATTTCTAATTAAATAAAACAAATATTAAAATTAACAAAAAGTAACTTTAATGGTATTTTCTTAAACATTGCACATTACATACATACATAATGTATTACAGTTTGATCAGAGATACAATGTACCTACATTCTATGCATGTAAATATGTATTTACTGACGTAGAAAGTCTGTAATTTTACTAATCAACAATCAACATACGTAGGAGAGAGGAGAAAGCCGGGAGAGGTATTTTTTGGGTGTAGATATTGGAAACATTACACTGCGCGTCGTTCTAACCGGACAATTTATTGTCAAAATAGGTCGCTTAAACCGGAGTCGTACCTTACGGATATGTTTTCATAGTACGTCTATATACACAGAAAAAAAAACTGTATTGGACCAAGAAAACCTTGTTTTGTATATAACGAAAACAATATTTTCTTAATATAAGAAACATACTCTTAATCCAACTACGTTATTCCTTCGTTCAAGAATACTATAGTTGGTTTAAGAGATTATTGCTTATCTTATGAAAATATTGTTTTCGTTATATACAAAACAAGGTTTACTTGGTTTGAGAAATCTTTTCTACCAGTGTATATGAAACCTAATTTTAGTTAGTTTGCATTTTCATCGCTAAAAACGGATTCTACTGTAATTTGGAACTTTTAAAACCCATATCTTCATTTTAAAGAACACTATATAATAAAACCAATAATATTTTTTTTAAATTAATTTTTTTCCTGTTTAAAAAGATCACTTTCAGAGGTTACCATTTTATTTCTAACTTATTATTCATCCATGAATTAAAAATAACCTACTTTAAAATTCTGTTTCATTGGAAGATAGACGCTAAAAAAGGCATATTGCAAGTTTGTTCATACATTAATTTGTTAATTCACACGGGGGGTTACAATCAAATATTATTTGAACTGTTTTTTTAATAAACTTACATATGTTTAAATAAAAAACACTCTGTGATTTTCTTTTTGATCTAGTCTATTCAATCACTACAAACACGTTCAATTATCTCAATTGACAATGACAAATACGGACATGTATGGCACCGGCAAAGTTTACATTAAACTAGCCCCCCCCCCTTTTCGAGCCAGGTTCCATTATCGTATGTAATGGAAAACGTATTTACTTTAAAGATCAAAACGGTAGAGCAAACACTGTGTATACACACACACACACACACACTATGGGGTGGATGGGCGACGTACCCCGATTTATCAAAAAGGCGCACGGGTTTTTAAACCCCCTTTTTTACGCAGTACCTTCCCGCTTGTGTCACGTGTGTGTATGTATATATAAAATAGATAATCGGTTATTCTGTCTTATTGTTTGTATGATATGGTAGAGATTGGGTTGTGTACAGTGGGCTCCAAAAGTGGTCGTTCAGTTTGTGTTGAAATTTGTTTGTCATATACAAACTTATAAGTAACACTAATGCCCGGTATTATAAAGAAATTGCATGCAAGCAATTTGTTTCCATGGAAATTTGCGATTTGCAAACGCTGTCTACTAGGGGTCAAATTGCCTTGATATTTTAAAGCTACAATCTGTGATTGGTTGTCATTTACATTTGACTCCTAGTAGATAGCGTTTGCAAATCGCAAATTTGCATGGAAACAAATTTGCTTGCATGTAATTTCTTTATAATACCGGGCATAACCCAATGTAAGTAAATGACTAGGTTTGCTTACTTGCCTGTGACGTCACCATGAAGTTCTTTTCAACCTTCTAGATTTCAAATGGTCGCCAACGCTGATGTCAAACTGTCATAATATAAATTTGATCGTGATTGATTTATTATTGTGTTCTGTGTTTGTGCTATTCATTTATTGCTATAGTGAAGCTTCATACATGATATTAATTATATTAATTATAACTATTTGTGTTTTGTGTTTAATATTATGACAGTTGAAATCATAGAGATTAATAAATGAAATCAAGAAGGTTGAAATGATCTTCGTGGTGACGTCACAAGTAAGCGAACCTAGTCATTTACTAACCTTGACACTCACCAATTTTCTTGAAACTTTGCACATATGTACACGGAGAGAATATTGTTTTAAAAATTAACAGAAAATGCTGTGAACCTGACGATAGAATCAACTTCTGAAAAAAATTAGCAGAAAAGTCGATAGAATTTAAAATAAAGTAAATGAAAAATGACAATGACATACTGGTAAATTTTAACATAGTACCTATTAAAATTTATTTACTCTGAAAAAGTAATATACGCTATTTTTTAATTTAATTTCTTGCATATGAAAATTTCACAAACATTCTCTATAATTTTACTATATTTCTATATTATTTTTCATATCTGGCCTATCGCCGTCATAGAAACTGCTATAAATACAGTGTATTGAATTGTAGTAGACGTTGTTTCAAATTTTACTATGTCAAAAATATCTAGTATCAAAATTTTTTTCATCAATTTATACATTTTTTTATTTTTTCCCATTCCTACGTATCGTTAATAAATAAAAATGTTGATGAAATTTTTTCATCTGACTATTAATAACTTGTTAAAATAATTATTTAAGTTTTATAATTGTTTTAACATACGGTATAGTAATTTTTGATACTGTTGGTATGAAATATTACTACGTTACCGATTAATTTTTCACAGAATGAAATTTCGTCCTTCCGTTAACATGTTTTTTATATTAAAAATTAACATTAATTTTTTTCAGTATATAAGTAGGTACATCAAAAAACATTAAACACATGTTTTTTTTTATTTTGGCTAACAAGGCATTTCAAAGGTAGAAAACACATTCGAAAGTTTAACTCCATTTAGCACAATGCTAACTAACGCTACTTATGAGTGTCATTCTCTTACAGTTTCTACGAATTTTTTATATCATAATTTCATTGTCTGCGTGTTTTTGAGGTCGCTTAATGACGATTTTGACATTAGTTTAACGAAAATGGTGGATAAAATCACAGAAGTTTGAAAAACTTTATTTAACATCACTTGCGAAGTTGAGTAAATAGAGTATACTCAGTATATAGGGACCAGGCGGGTAATATGGACACCTCCCTTTGTTGCTCCATTTTACATTTTTATAAAGACAAAATTAATATATATTTAAGCTTACACCTCTAAATAATTACGTTAGTTGACTTGACAGTATTTGGAGTACCGGTATGTCATTGAGGGCAACTTAATGAAATTTGTCATTTTTGATTATTTTTGTTAAGTTATGTTAAGAAAAAAAATTTGTCAAGACATACACCAGTGTATGCCATAAGGGTTCCGAAGTATATACTACGTGGACTGTTTAGAGTCATTTACAGGTGTATATTTGAGTTAAAAATAAATATAGAAATAGGATCATATTCTATTAATTCAGATCTACATTTTCACACCCCACAAACCTAGATATGAAAATAAAAAAAATTCCATGACGCCCCTTCCTATTTTTTCAAAATTTTAAATGATATTGTTGATTTTAGTATTTGTCGTTACTGGTTTTATAAAAACCACATTACCAATTTTTATCCGGATTTTTTGAGTCAGTAGTTACCGAGCTAGAAAGGGGGTGGACAAATTTTTGTTTTCTTGAAGCCCCCTGCAGGCACCATTTTTAATTTAGAAAAAAAAAATAAAAAATAGTGTCATATTCTACTCACTGAGATCTACATTTCGACACCCCACATGCCCAGATAAAAAAATAAAAATAAAAAAATGTGTGACACCCCTGTCACAATGAAATGATATTGGTGACTTTAGTATTTGTCGTTGGTAGTCTCACCAAAGCCTCGTTAATTAATTTTTTTCAGATTTTTTGAGCCAGTAGTTACAGAGTTAGAGGGGGGGGGCAGACAAAATTTTTGCTTGGAGCCCCCTGCAGGTGCCATTTTTGATTTAGAAAAAAAATAAAAAATACTGTCATATTCTACTCACTGAGATCTACATTTTGAGACCCCACACGACTTGGAATACATTTTTTTTGTTTTTTTTTGAATTTGCTTTAAAGCCCCCTGTAGGCGCCATTTTTGATTTATAAAAAAATAAGAATAAGGATCAAATTACACCAGCTTGGTTACACATTTTGATGTGCCACTTGCCTTGGTATAAAAAAATATATTTTTTTTGCCTGTCTTTAGCTTCTTAGCACCCCCCTAAAAAAATATTTTTCGAAAATATTTGTACATATTTTACTAGAGGGTGTCATTTTACATATTCTGTCAAAATTTCAAGGTTCTAGCTAATATAGTTTAGCTATTGAGCTTAGAGTGAATAGGACGGACGGACGGACGGACGACAAAGTGATATTAATAGGGTTACTTCGGAACCCTAAAAAGGGGATTAGTTCCATATCCTTCAATCCTGTAAAAAAATAAGTAAAATGAAATGATTCATACAAAAAATAATATAAATTAAATTTTTCTCTGCATTCATGCAGTTTATTTCATAAAAATAAAAGGTAATTCAATTCTTAAAGTAAAAATAATATAAATATAAAATTATCGCAAGTTTAGGAACTGAAAATTCGTACAAGACTAAAATATATACTTAAGCTGCTATGAAAATAAACTAGAAAGGGGAATTCCCTAACTATTTTATAAATAATAGATAGAAAAAAATTGCAGTTATAAAAAATATTTTTCTTTAAAATTTAAATCAAATAGCTTTTTTAATCGTGCTAAATTCAATGAAATCGTGTAAAAACGGAATCAATTTTTTTTCTGGACCGTGTAAAAACAGAACTGGGTGTACTGTCATTCATGTTTTTTTTCCAGTGTACATAATCTGTATAAAATGTTATATAAAATTAAATCAGTCCTTATTGAAACAATTCAATCATGAGTATTAAACATAAATTATTCATAACAATAAAAAGATGGGGCATATTATAAACGTTCTTTCGTATATATTAACGTTTGTTTTGATCAATCAACAAATTTGAGTAGATATGGGGTACACGATGAATATTTAATATATGTTTCTCAGAAAATTCACTGTGTATTTTGAAACAACTTCAATGCGGGCATGTATTCATTTTATTTATTAATAAATTTCGTAAACAAATATTGAAATATCGCAAAGTTTGTATTCTGTAGGTTTTGGGAAATTGTTAAACAAATTTGTAGCGTCGCCTTTTGTACAAATACGAGATGAAATAATAAATAAATGATATTAAAGTAAATGGTGCCGTTGTGTAAGAAAGAAACGCCTCAAGCCCGGGGTATAGATTGACAGTTTAAATTGTTTTATGTCTTTCTATATGTGTTAGTTTTATGTTAAGGGGTTACATACAGTCAGAAGGCCAAAAAAGGGGGTTTTCAAGAATTTTTTAAGAGAAGACTTTTAAAATTAATGTAAAATTTTTTACACATATTATGGTAACTTTTAATTGTATTTTAACATTTTTTATTTCTAAAAATAATAATTTCGAAAGCTTCTACAGCTGTTTTCCAGGAGGTCCTCTCAAAAAAGGCGCCTTGCGGTGACCACGATATCTCTGGACTGCATCTTTTAAAATAAAAAACCCAAACGGATTTCTTTAAAGTAATGTATAATCTTGTACTTAATCGAAGGAATAAGCAAAATAAAATTTTTTGACAAAATGGCGACTTCTCAAACAAAAAAATATCGATTTTCGACAAAAATTGAATATAATCGCCGTATTGATTTGAAATTTTCTGTGTGTGTACCTAAATATAAGTACATTAAGAAAATGAAATAATTTTTTTTTTAAATTCTAACTGTATGTAACTCCTTAAAAAGTTGAAAATATATTCTTATTCTATTTAATATGCATTAAATACAACATATTATCGATTTTAGTTTTAATAATAAAACAATTAAATAGTAAAAATAAGTTTATTTGTATATATGTGTTTTGACCTAAGTTATCTAGAAAACTACGGGACCGATTTTGATGTAACTTACACTAGTGTTCCTTGAAATTTTAGAAGTCCTATAAGGTATATATGATCACGTTATCACTTAATATAGCTGAGCAATGAATATTTAAGTGTTTTACTTTTAGTAATCAAGTATTCTATGATAAATTAAAATTTGATGCCTGAAATTTTACGAAAAAATTTCGAATTTTAGATGTGGTTAAAAGTATGTTTATTTTATAGAAAATGATGTGAAAAGTTGAATTTTTCAAACCGCAGGTCTGTATCTCATCACGTTCTCGAGATATGGCTTCTCAAAGTTTTGATTTTCAAAATTTTTGCAGAAAAATGGTCGTAACTTTTGAACGTGTGGTCGGATTTGATTTTTGTTGGCAGATTTGGAATTAGCGTGTCAAAATCTATATAATGACTTAAAAACTCGACAAAAAAATTTTGAATTTTTTCGATTTTTCGCGAATTTTTTTTTGCCGAGTTTTGGAGTATTATACATGTCATTATATAGATTTTGACACGCAGATTCCAAATTCGTCAACGAAAATCAAATCCGACCACACGTTCAAAAGTTACGACCATTTTTCTCAAAAATTATGAAAAAAATAAAACTTTGAGAGGCCATATCTCGAGAGCGTGATGAGATACAGACCTGCGGTTTGAAAATTTCAACTTTTCACATCATTTTCTATAAAATAAACATACTTTTAACCAAATCTAAAACATGTCATTTTTCAGTGATTTTTCATGCATCAAATTTCAATTTATCACAGAAAAATCAAGTCTTCAGGCTTCCGCGGTGATCTTGAAATGGATCTTGGCTTCTGGGTGTAAGCCGCGTCGATTTGGTCATTTTACTGGCCAACGTTTCGTCACACATTGCAGTGGACATCTTCAGGGCTCTTGTTACAGTGCACTGTAACAAGAGCCCTGAAGATGTGTGACGAAACGTTGGCCAGTAAAATGACCAAATCGACGCGGCTTACACCCAGAAGCCAAGATCCACAGAAAAATCAACTCAAATATAAGAAAATATGAAGTAGAATCAAAATTTCAGTGTAGTTAGTCAGTTAGTATATTATTTTAAATACCATTACTGTATAATATCATCGATTGTACAGGATATTTATAACAGGACCGTAGTAAGGATATTTAAAACATTTATAGACCCGCTGGGGTATTCTCCTTGAGATACAAACCTGCGGTTTGAAAATGTCAACTTTTCACGTCACTTTCCATATAATTAACATACTTTTAAGTTTTTAACGAAATCTAAAACACAAAATGTAAAATTTCATGTATCAAATTGCAATATCAACAAATTATTTTTGTAATCTTTATTTAACTGTATTTTTACTTTTCCCCATTATTTACATGTTAATATTACCCCTTTTAACACTGGCATTTCCTGGTACGTATCCCCTGCGTTAAGCGATGTCTTACTGTTTATATTATATAATTATTATTTCAAATTGATTTTATTTAAAAAAAATTTACTATATATTTTTGCAGTTATCATCGATATTAATCTTAGTTTAGTTAACTTCAATCGATCGATAGACAAATAAATATACTTTGATCAAAACTAAGTGATTTATGGATATTCAGAGCGAGTTCCAAATAACACTAATGTCATGGACGTCACCTTTACCCCCGTCTACTCCCCCTCCCGTTTTATCAACAACAAAGTTTGTTTGGAAGCAGTTTATGCGAAACTCGTCTTACATATTGGCTTTAGGCGTTTTCAAATTTGTATTTTACTTACAGTTAAGATTTGGATCATCCTCGATTGGGAATTAGGATATTATGTGAGAAGAAAAGTTATTGGAGATATTTTAATAGGTTAGACGCTATTCAAAGGGATGCATTTTTTTGAATGTACTGTAAAAAGATTTCGTTTTGTTAAATATAATTATTTTTGGAAAACAAAATTATTTTTAATTTCTTTGTAAAACAAGATTTTTTTTGTTTCAGGTTTTTCAAAGGTTGGACATTTATTTTGCTCATGTAAGTACAATTTTATTTATTTATTTTATGTAGTTCTATAACAAAATTTATTTTTAAAGTGAAATAAAATATGTACCAGAATGTTTATCAAGATTGCAATTTTCATTTGATTCATATTGAAATCACAATGATTAAGTCTATTTAATAAACTGACTTTAAAAAAGTAAGTGTTTTGTAAGTAAACTAAGTTACTTTAATAGAAAATAAAACGGGCAAGTGCGTGTTGGGCAAGCACATGATAGGGTTCCGTAGTCATTCTCACTACGATTTATAAAAAAAAGAGTTTTTTCAAAATTTTCATGACCGAAGGGTTAAAATCAAAAAGTCATTTGGCTTTTATTATTGCATTTTAGGAGACCTACCAAATGACACCCCACTCAATGGGGTAAATGAAAAAAATGTGAGTTAACTTTTCAATCTATGATAGGGGGTCCAAAATATTTTTGACAATGTTTGTTATAATTTTTAGTGAAAGTACTAATTAAAAGCTACATTCTGGAATTTTTTCAGATTTTGTAAATTGATAGTTTAGAAAATAGAGGGGAGGGGGGCGCACTTTTTTAATGACTTTGGAGAGCAAATACATCGTGATTAAAGGGTTAAAATCAAAAAGTTCTGATACATTTTTTGTTGCATTTTAGGAGACCTTTCTAATGACACATTCAATGGTGTAGGTGAAATTCTTTTTATGAAAACACTTTTCATTCTATGGAAAGGGGACCCAAAAATTTTTTTTTTTCAAAAATCATATCATTTCTGTTTTTGGGTCATTAATCTACGACCGTATACCAAATTTCATCTTATTATCTCAAAATTTTTGAAGACGGACGGACATGGAGAAACTATAAGGGTTCCTAGGTTTTCTACGGAACCCTAAAAAGGTATTTGGATCCCCCCTCTTCCAAGTTTTATTCTGTTAAGGTATTATAGAATTTATGTACAAAAATAATCCGTAAATATATTTTGCTGATCAGTGAAGCATGTATCGGTAACAATGGGACTGTCGGTATAACAGGGATCGAGTACAAATATTTCGGCGAAATGTGGACTCGTGTGTTTGTGTGGACTAGCGCGTTCTCCCGGATATGTTGCATTTTACATCAGTTCCTTTCTTCGCGGTTCATGTTATTCTATGTTTTCTGTTTTTTGCTCTCAGACGTATTGAGTTTGTGCCCCGAGCTGTATATTTTATGTGAGAACTATATATACACATTGCTGATTTTATACAAGGCGGATCGATTCGGAAAAGGATTGTTTTATTTTTTATTTTTGATAAAAATCATCCATATGAAGTATTATAATATAAAGAGTCCAAATTCTTATTTGGACTCTTTATATTGTCAATTTAAAACAATACTATTCTTATAGTATTGTTTTAAATTGACAGACAGACGGACTACAAATTGTAACTTTAAAAATACTGATAAAAATTAAAATTTTGATAATGTAATATACAGGGTGGCCCTAACTAAAACGAAGCGATCGCGCTTTTGGTAATTTAAAATAATATTTTGAAAAAAAAAATATTATTTAAAAAAAAAACGCTCGAACACGTCGATTTTGCTTTCAAGGGGAACTATAAAATTTTTGCAAGAATCTTTTCAACACTCAGCGCTATGAATACAACCCTTAAAATTTTAAATAGCATGATAGGGCTATATGATACTTAATTTGAAATGTTTTTTCATTGTAAACAAGGTGCTTTTATTCAAATCTGTTTAGTTTTAATCATAGTTCTATGAATGCATTGATTTTTTGATCAATAAAACAAATTAAATTCAAAACAATGTAGTGTAGGCTTATTTTATAATCAAATAATTCAAAAAAATATTTACAAACATCCAAATTGAGCATTTATTGAATTAATTAAAGTTTTTGTATACGTATGAATGTATCGAAAGCTATTTTTTTTAGTTGAATCTATTTGTTTATTGTTACTGATTGGTTGGACTGGTGTGGACAGATGCGTGCACGTTCGAGCTCTACCGGATATTTTTTATTTATCACCGATAATGCCGCCCTGTCGAATGTCGACCAAATATATATTGTGTCTTTTTTCATTTGTTTTCAACAACCCCTTGTATTGGGCAATAGTATGACTTAGATAAAATGCGTATTCATTTTTAAAGTATTTAACATAACAGAGAATAAATATCGGCCATGAGTGTCATGGGACTTTCTTATACGTATTACAGAGATTGGGCAGTGTACGTGTTTGCCATATGTACCATGGGTCTTTCTTATATGCAATACTGGGAATAAACAGTGTGGGTTATTCTAAATAATTATGTATTTAAAAAAATTCTTTCTGGGTAAATCATAAGTGTTGGGAAAAAATTGTATAGGGAATAAATTATAGATAATAACATACTCGACATTTTTTATCTAAAACATTTTTGTCTTACTTCAAAAATAAATCCGTTTACGTCTTATTGTTAGTAATTACGTTAAATAAAATTCGTTCGATACATAATGTATGAAATAATATTTCTATAGTTTATTATTCATTTTATTAGTTTTTAAGAAATATGTTTCAATAAAATAAGAATCATGTACACTGTTCACTGTCAGTATTACGTATAAGAAAGTCCCGTGCCACCCATGGCACCTTTTTTTCATAATAATATGTTTATTATATTAATTCGTAAATTACTGGTTGGGTACTGCTGACGATAGTATTAACAATTTAAAATTGTGGGGGGTGAATAATGAATTAAAACATTTAATAATAGGTAAAGTGGTTCTATTTTTTGTAATTAAATATTTTACAAACGATAAGCCGTTCTGTTTTTGTTTGGAGTAGGTACTGCATTTATGGGAATAATGCCCTATAGATAAAAACAAATAAATCACGGAAAATAATAAAACTTCGAGTATGTCATCTAGATATCGACGGTTTCAATAATGTACCGAGTATACAACAAGTACTAAATCCAGTGCTTTTCAAACAGTTTTTTTATTATTCTCGAAAAAAATTGACATTATGAAATTGATTCACATTGCATCTACATTATTGGTTACTTGTTTCATGAATTTAAAAATAGTTTAACACTAGAAAGACGGGAGCAGTCATTTGACGATAATTTCAATTTCAATATTGAATAATTCAAAAACTATTTGACTTACCGTAATGAGACTTTGTGACTTTTATTAATACTAGTAGTTAAATGAAACTATGTATCAAAATAATTCACGTCTATTTTCTTGTTTGAAATGTTGATATACCGACAAAGACGGCTATGATCTGATAAATATGTTTTTAATTGTTGTATGAGAGGGTACAACAATAAATACGTATATGAATTGTCAGTCAAATAAGCCTGTAATTGTGTATCGATATTATTGTGAGTAATTTGTGAAAAAAGCCCAGGAAATTCGAAGAAGGCGAGAATGTCTTATTCAGAAATGTAAAAATAAAACTAATAAAGTATGCGATACTTATACTTGTAAAAAACCGTTTTGCGGCTCTTGTAACATGTAAAAATTGTGTATAAATATTACAATTAAACATACATTACATCTACTTTTATTTCTTTACTTGACATTTATTAATTACTCATAAAATAATCTGCGGTGTGCCACAGGACTTTCTTATACATAATAATGACAGTAAACAGTGTACGTGATAAAATTATAGATAATAATATTACCTACAATTTTCAACTTGGCCATTTTTCTCTAATTCGCACTGTTTCAGTGTAATTCGAAAAATTCAAAATAGATGTAGGTAAACATCCGTTTCCGGTTGAATGATCGTTTTCAAAAATAGGAGGTTTTCTTCCCAGGCAAAAATCAATCTTAAGTATAAAATTCCACCTTTCTACGATTTGTCGTATTTGAGTTACAGCGTCTACAGACAGACAGACAGACCGACAGACACACAGACATCATGGCGAAAATAGTCAGTATGGATTCAGGGAAGGTCAAAATTGATAATTCCATCAAAAACCGGATTTCGAAAAAAATCGCGTTTACTATACTTACTTATACTATATGTATATTTCATATACATTGGTATAAGAAAGTAAAAATACCATAACTCCTAAACGACTGATGATGGGAGGGTGTAATTTTATATTTATAATAATCTTTGATCTGGGAAGACAACCACCTTATTTTTAAAATGATCACTAAACCGGAAACGGATGGTTACTCTTGTAATTTTTTGAATTTTTTAAAATAAGACAAAAATGTTTTAGATAAAAAATGTCGAGTATGTTATTATCTATAATTAATTCCCCATACATTTTTTTCCAACACTTATGATTTAGCCAGAAATAATTTTTTTAAAATCATTATTTAAAATAATCTATACTGGTTGTCTGGTGATTTGACCGTACGGATCACGACTCATACCGTCATGTCACCGGGCGACCACTGCAAACTAAATAAAATAGAGTGTACAGTGTTTATTCTCAATATTATGTATAAGAAAGACCCATGGTACCTATAGCAAACACGTACAGTCTCTGTAATACGTATAAGAAAGTCCCATGACACTCATGGCAGATATTTCTTTTCTGTTATGAACCATTTGAAATGTACTTAAAATCGAATACTTAGTAAAAAAAAAAAAAAATTAAATTTGTTTTTTCGAAAAAATGAATAGAACATAAATTATAGATTATAATATTACCTACAATTTTCAACATTGTCATTTTTCTCTAATTCGCACTGTTTCAGTGTAATTCGAAAAATTCAAAAATCGATGTAGGTAAACATCCGTTTCCGGTTGAATGATCGTTTTCAAAAATAGGAGGTTTTCTTCCCAGGCAAAAATCAATCTTAAGTATAAAATTCCACCTTTCTACGATTTGTCGTATTTGAGTTACAGCGTCTACAGACAGACAGACAGACAGACCGACAGACAGACAGACCGACAGACAGACCGACAGACAGACCGACAGACAGACACACAGACATCATGGCGAAAATAGTCAGTATGGATTCAGGGAAGGTCAAAATTGATAATTCCATCAAAAACCGGATTTCGAAAAAAATCGCGTTTACTATACTTACTTATACTATATATGTATATTTCATATACATTGGTATAAGAAAGTAAAAAGATATTTAGTAAATTTGTAGTCATTTGACCGGTCGCCGTCTTTGTAGGTAGGTAGATTTTCCCGTCTTTCTAGTGTTAAGAAATACTATATTAAATAAACAAATTAACATGCATTCTTATGAGAACTACATAACTTTTCAAAGTGATGTGACAAAGAGAGAATTTGATGAAATTTGGAGTATACATTCTTTATTCATTTACAAAGATATCTGTAAATTTTCAGAATGAATAGAATCCGCGTTTTTTTTTATTTCAAAAAGCTACCATGGGTGCCACGGGACTTTCTTATACGTAATACAGACAGTGAACATTGTACGTGTTTCTTATTTTATTGAAACATATTTTTGACAAACTAATAAAAGATAGACGAAAATGGATGGGATATAAATATTATTTTATACATTATGTATCGAATAAATTTTGTTTAATGTAATTAATAAATCGGAAACGGATGTTTACTCTTGTAATTTTTTTGAATATTCGATTTTTTTTTAAAATAAGAAAAAAATGTTTTATATAAAAAATGTCGAGTAAGTTATTATCTATAATTTATTCCCCATACATTTTTTTCCAACATTTATAATTTAGCCAAACATATTTTTTTAAAATAATTATTTAAAATCAGCCAGTAAACTATAGTGTCAATCTCCTTAAAAAAGTGTATTTAAATACAAGCATTGTAATATTGATATAGATTGAAATACGGTGCATACACTGCCGTGCAAAAGTCTGGACACCTGTGATTTTGAATGTAAATATACAGATTTCAGTCAATAAAAATACACAAAATAGCGAAAAGAATATGTTTACTCGCAGTCAAAATAATAAAAAAACAATTTCTCGTTAGCTTGAAAGATACTGTGCGTCAATACTTTCAACTTGAGTAAATCTGACCTTTTAGGCAGTTAATTCAAAAATTTTCCTTAACATTGTAAATTGTAAATGTGTATTTTAAATATGCTAGGATTATTACAAAAGTTGTAATTAAGTACTCTTATCAACATTTAACCATTTTTGCAGTTTTATATTTACAATACGCAAAAAAATTAGTATCCAAAGACTTTAATGTCGATTAACATTTTGAGGACTTCAGTCCAAATGATATGATTTATCAGAATGATAGAAGGGAAAAAAGCGTACGTTCGATTGTGTTCGGTCATTGACGAGAGCGCTGCGACCACGCCATAATGATGTTTTCAAGTGAACGCAATTCGGCAAGTACTGTGTGTATGTCTGTGTGTCTGTCTGTGTATTAAACATATGAGCCCCATATATCCATCGAGAGTGACTGATATATGTATATGCATACATACATATAGAAAACCGAGATGTAAAAAGTCACCCCCCCTGGATACTCTATAAAATACTGCAAGTGAACAATTCTGTTGGATTAGGGTAAAATTTGATAGCGAGGGACGGTTGGTAGTTTTTTTTTTCAAGTAATTGGACAGTTAAAGAAATGTATATGGTAAAGAAAAACAGTGATTTTAATTGGATGTTAAGAAAAGGGGGGTTCTAGTGTATACAGTGGAACGTCGTTGGTATATTTTTGAAGGGATTGAGGGGAAAATTCGTTATAATGAGAAAATTTAACATGGGTCCGTGATTTCTTAAAGGTACGAAAAAAATAATGTATAGAAAATTTTAAAGTGATTGGATATTATTAACACGTGCCATCGAGTGATCGAATATTAACACGTAAAATGTATTTGATTTTTCAATTTTTCTTTAAACAGCTGTATTTTTGTGAAAATTGAATGGATTTTGATGTTCTAAAACGCATTTTAAAGCTGATACTGTAGTTTTTGTACCTTTTATTCGATTTTTATATCGCTTCCTACTCTCTAAACCTGAAATAGTGAATTTTCACTAATTCACAGTGTATATTCACTATTTGCCACAGCTAAAAGTCGGCCACTTGGAATTAGTGCATATACACTTATGTACCCAGTGAAATTCACTGTTTTCATAAGTACATCATTTCACTGGGTACATAAGTGTATATTCACTAATTCCAAGTGGCCGACTTTTAGCTGTGGCAATTAGTGAATATACACTGTGAATTAGTGATAATTCACTATTACAGGTTTAGAGAGTGGATAACTGAAAAAAATTATTAATATTTATTTATCTAAAAACAACATATAAACTATAACAAAATAGAAAAGTATGGTAAAAAGATATAAGCTTACTGAGAGTCATTGTAAGTTGTAAGTAATGGATATTACTTACAATTAGAATAAAAGTGAGGTTAGGTTGTTTATTAGCCCACATAAATTGCCAATTCTTCTTAATGGAATGATGGTAAAAGATTCTAAAAGTTTATTTACATTGAAGAGCAGGCAGATATTTAATACTTTAACATAATTTTTAATATTAATTCTAATATAATTTTCATAAACATAGTATGGAAAATTTTGAAATACACAAATGAGGTTAGAATCTATTTTCGCGTTTTATGTTATATCTTTATTTTATTGGGATTATTGTATTTACAACAGTGATTGTTGTACAAACAATAAAGCGACAAATTCCAAATTAGAAAATATAATCAATTCTAGACATCTTAGCAATCATAAAATATGGTTATAGTATATATCGAGCAAAAAATAAATTATTTATGAACATAATATAGTTATAAATATGAATTCCATTGAAGAAACTATAAATGCTAATTATTTTACACAAAATTTAATTAGTTTTATGTTTTATAAAAATCATGAGTTAATTTTATATTTACATTACAAATCATTGGTTATAACCTATAAATAATGTCCACTGATGATTACATTTAATATAAATTTCCTTCTCATAATAAAAAATAAATAAATGAATAAAAGCTATATATTATATAAACCATATCATGATATTAATTAGAAAAACAAATGTAAACTTACCTTATTAATCACGCACGATAAAAGCACTCACACAATGTAATCGTAAACTCTAAAATGGATGCCAGTCAACAACTGTCATTTACGACGCATGCGCAAAAAAGTCACTGGTTTATCAGTGGAATTCTCTTTTTTCCAGTGAATTAGTTGATCACTGGGAAAAACAGTGAAAATTTCACTATTTCAAGTTTAGAGAGTACTCCTTCTAAGAGATTTCAGAAAAAGTGCTCGGTGGCATGTGTTAATAATATCCAATCACTTTAAAATTTTGTTTACATTATTATTTTCTTACCTTTAAGAAATTCGAAATTAAGAAAATCCATGGCTACCTTAATATACATAATATACAGTTGATTTTATTAGGTATTTACAATAATTTCACAATTCTTCAGTCGTATATGATTTCACATTGAAAAGGTTAATCTCATACAACACAAACAATATTTTTCTTTTCCTCATTTTTGATATCCTTATGCTCAATTGAAAGTATCCACGATATCCATTTACAATCCAATAAAAATAATTCTATTTTGTTGAATACAAAGAGTTTAGACGCACATTTATGGATATTTTTTTATATACACTTGGCATGCACTGGTCATTTGATACGGTAAATTGTTTGTGAAAGGACTGGGGGGAGAGGGGCAGTTTAAGAATGTATGCACATTACTCTTATCTCAGAGGTATTATTATTTTTGTTATTATATGTGGTATAAATTGTTCAAAGAAGTTATATAAGTACACTGGTAGAAAGGATTTCTCAAACCAAGTAAACCTTGTTTTGTATATAACAATATTTTCTTAAGATAAGCAATAATCTCTTAAACCAACTATAGTATTCTTGAACGAAAGAATAACGTAGTTGGATTAAGAGTATGTTTCTTATATTAAGAAAATATTGTATTCGTTATCTACAAAACAAGGTTTTCTTGGTCCAATACAGTTTTTTTTCTGTGTAGTTAAAATAGATTAAATCAGGGATTCCTAACGTTTTCCTACTTCGACTCATTTTAACCTTTACAGGACCGACGCGGACGTGGCTTTTTTAGTGGCCACTAGGGAAGGGGGGGGGCTCAGTTGGACATATTGGGCCCACGTATGAATTAATAGGCCATATATGTGACAGTGACATCACTTTTGAACTGAGAAATGCCGTTCCTTTAAAAGCTAAAAGAATGTTTTTCTTTATAGACCTCCTTGAATTTTTAGATTCAAAAAAATATTTATAGATCAATATAGGTGAAACGCAAAAAAAAAGAAAAATTTATTATCGACTCCCAATAGACCCCTGGAATACTATAGATCCTCGTTGGTTTATCACAAATTTAGTAGGCTCCTCCCATTTGATTATTATAATATTTAAATTATTTCTCCATGCATCAAACAAAGACAGATATTTTGAAATGAATTTGCTAAATAAAGAAGTACTCTTCGTTTTTTAGTATTCATATATATTTGTGGGATTAAATTATTATGTAATCTATATTGAAAATGGTAGCGCTTATATGCTCGATTTTCCGTCCGTCCGTCCGTCCGTCCGTCCGTCCGTCTGTCTGTCTGTCTTCCACCGCGAGATCTTGGCCCCTTGACCACCTAGAGACCTCGGGTTTTCCCTAAATGGTAGGTCTGTGGTTCTAGTTTAGCCCATTTCAGGAATTTTTCTGGTCATGACCCCATCCCCCTCAAAATTTTTCATATATGGTTTCATTTACCTCGTTGGATTCGGGATTGATTCACGAATCGATTGGCAAGGGTATTTTTTGAGTTGTCTCCATCAAGTGAGTTGCGCGGCAATACCCACGTGAGGGTTTTGAAAAAAAAATATTTAAAATGATGTAACTATATAAGCTCTGCTCTTAGTTTGTCATATTTGTTGTAAGCGATTCTTACCTTTAGGGTGGCAGACGACTTCTGCTACCAATGATACATTCGCACAATTTACAATCATTGGTATTTTGAGGAAATAGGAATAAATGAAATTATAGCAATTTAGGTAAATCAAAATTGTAAAGGTAGTGTAGGAAAAGGACTGATACACAGTATTTAATTTAAATATTTCATTATTCCTGCGATGTTTGAAAAATAGTAATTATTAGAACGTTAGTAATTAAAGTATTTAAAAAAAACTTGTAATAAAATAAAAAATGTGACATTTTTTTTAGAATATGCTAGTTTTGACGGTAGGTACACGGAGAGAATATTCTTTTAAAAATTAACAAAAAATGCTGTGAACCTGAGGACAGAATCAACTTCTGAAAAAATTAACAGAAAAGTCGGTAGAATTTAAAATAAAGTAAATGAAAAATTACAATGACATACTGGTAAATTTTAACATAGTACCTATTAAAATTTATTTACTCAGAAAAAGTAATATACGCTATTCTTTAATTTAATTTCTTGCATATGAAAATTTCACGTACATTCTCTATAATTTTACTATTTTTCTATATTACTTTTCATATCTGGCCTATCGCCGTCAGAGAAACTGCTATACAGTATATTGAATTGTAGTAGACGTTCTTTTAAATTTTATCATCTCGGGTGTTAAAAATTTCTAGGATCAATTTCGTCCTCCCGTTAACATGTTTTTTATGTTAAAAATTAACATTAAGTTTTTTCATTGTACACGAAGTACATTAATGACAATTTTTAGTAGAAATATATAGTAATTTGGAATCATTCTACATATTTATCTCAAATATGACATTTTTTGAGTTTTGACACTTTTTTGCTGGGGTGCAATATTTTAAAATTAATTTCATGTTTATAAGGATGCTACAAAATAAAGTAAATAATATAATTTAAAATGAAAAATATATTCTGAATACGTAATATAAAAGATTTAATTAAATAATAATATAAATCCAGTAAATTATTCTTTATTAAATCAACAAAAAAGTAAAACGCGTTTAATAATTCTGTACATGTATGCACAAGACAGAATAAATATTAAATAAAAAAAAAGAAAAATATGAATAACAGAAATGGTCCTTCTTATGAATATTCAAGATTCCAATGTGACAAGTTTGAATAATTGATTTATTTTTTTCATTATATTCATGAATTTGTATTTGCAGAGGTGGCTTAAATGTATTTAAATTAATGGTTTCTAAATGACAAAGAGCGTAGCATAAAAGTGGGAAAAAATTAAATTAATTATAATTATAACATGAATAGCAATTTTTAATATGAATGCTATTTTTAAGTGGTTACATACAGTCAGAAGGCCAAAAAAAGGGTTTTTTCAAGAATTTGAAGAGAAGACTTTTATAATTTATTAATGTAAAAATTTGTACATATATTATGGTAACTTTTAATTGTATTTTAACATTTTTTATTTGTAAAAATAATAATTTCGAAAGTTGCTACAGCTGTTCTCCAGGAGGTCCTCTCAAAAAAGGCGCGTTGCGGTGACCACGATATATCTGGACTGCATCTTTTAAAATAAAAAACCCAAACGGATTTCTTTAAAGTAATGTATAATCTTGTACTTAACCGAAGGAATAAGCAAAATAACATTTTTTGACAAAATGGTGGCTTCTCAAAAAAAAATATCGGTTTTCGACAAAAATTTTGACCTTAAATTGTTTATAAAAAGAATTTTTATCGGTGAGAAAAAACCTTCGATTAATTATTAAAAATATTTGTAAGAAACTTTTGTTAAAATTTGAGATTGATCGGTTCAACCGTTTCCGAGGAATAGTGGTCACCGATTTTAAAAACACAGATTTGAGAAAAACGCGCTGCCTCTCCGACCTCCTACATTCAAACGCTCTGAGACGTCTTTACAAATATGCGTGTAACTTCGAAAATAATCGCCGAATTGACTTGACATTTTCTGTGTGTGTACTTAAATACATGTACATTACGAAAATAAAATAAAAAAATCGATTTATTTGAAAATTCTAACTGTATATAACCCGTTAATTTTTACTAGTATCGAAATTCGACCTCTATTTTACCTGCCTTAACGGCAATATACACACATGATTTTTCTGTGCGAACATCTATGGTACAGTACCTTTCGAATGATATAAGTTTTATTCCCCTCTTTTTAAAATAAATATACTAAAAAAAGTACGACAATTTTCGATGTTCACCTATTAACCTCTAGAGGGCTGGAAAACCAATATTTTGGCTCACCAGAAAATCTTCAATTTTTGTTTTTAGATTAAAATACATCGAAAACATATATTTGTACTTCCAAAAAAAAAAAAATCATCCATGCGAGGCAAATGGGTATTTTTTACCCTATTATAGGGGTTGTTTTTGGGTTTACTGTATTTTTGACGTCTGATTTGGATTCAGCGTCGAAAAGTACATCGAAAACGTATATTTGCATAATGAAAAAAGGTTATATGTACTATTTAAATAATATTTTGTTGAATTTGAAAATTTTAACACGGGCTGTTCCCTTCCGGGCCGGAAAGCCAATATATTGGCTTACCCCGTGATCGACACTTTGTCTATGATCAATGAATGATATAATATACCTTTTATACCAGTTTTCTGAGGGCGAAATGCCCCCTGAAATTCCGGCTCTATAAAGGTTAATAAGTATATAGATTTATAAAAATGTCCGTCTAACAATAAGATTAAATATATTTTTACAATGAAGTCTATAGCTATATTGTTTTTAAGAAGGTTGTGGAGTTACTTTAGCGGGGCAGGCGGTGGGTTAGGACGCATACTTTACATTATACTTAATTTTCAAATCAATCTTACTGATTTTTATCATTTTTCTATCTTTTAACAATCTATTTTCATCAATGTATTACAACTGGGTCAGTCCGCGGTGACGGTCGTGACATTTCAACTCGGATTGGAGTTCATAATTTCTAAATAATACTAGTAAATAACATGGTTTTACCTTTTTTCTGTAGATCTTAATGCAATACATGTATATTGAAAGAATAAAAAGTCTACAGTTATTTTACAAAAAATTGTCAGCGTTCAAAGCTCTGTGACGGTTGTGACGGCAACTATTGCAAGTTTTGCAACCTCTATCCAAAAACCCGAAAGTTTAGCGAAAATATTGAAGTTACTTTATAATAATCATACTTTAATATGTTACGAATAAATTAATTTTTAGTTACACAAGAGCATCAGGTAAATACGTAATCTATTTAACCGGTTATTACCCAATAAACATTGTGACGGTTGTGACAGAAAATTGTGACGGTCGTGACACATTGAATAAAAGGATACAATAAGAGTACTATTTGTGTGTTTAATTGCTTATTGATATTATGAACTAATACTTATAACAATTATTTACCAAATACATCAATAGACTCATTAAATTTATAATAAATGCGTTTACCCTTAGTCATTATTGTTGGTGAGGGTATTTTTTTTTTAATTCGGTCAAACGTCACGTTTGATATGTAATTGTCAAAGACTTTTAATAGTTTGCCACGAGCGTAACTTATTGTCAAGTAATTTATTGCGATTTCACATTATTTGTCTTTTTCAAAAAAAAAAAAAAAATTTTGTAATATTTTGAAAATTAATTAAAATTTTTAAAATTTTCTTTTGGTTTATGAAAATTGATGTTAAATAGCCTGTTAATTTTATATTTTAGTATTTATTTTCGTAAAATATTTTTTTAACTATCTGGTATCGATTACCGCGGACTGACCCAACTGAATTTTAAAATTGATTTTCTTAAAAACGAGTAAGTAAAAAAATGAAATTTTAGTATTTAATTCATTTTGAGTGTTTAAACAATTGTATAAAATTTCAACTTATTCCTACTAGTTTGACGTAACTACATAACCTCTTTAAATGGCAAATACTTATAAAACACGTGAACTAGGCATTATTTTTTATTAGCATATTAAAACGATAGTAACTAGAACTTAACATCGGTCTTAGAGGGTTTTATTATTATATCTGATTTCTCACTTGGTTCTTGAATGTTCTTTGCATGTTTTATGTCATATCTTATGTCGACATTTCGTCGCATATTGCAGTGGTGATGTATTTAAGACACTTGGAGAAGTATTATGATAATTTACTTTATAACGAGTGTATATACAGGGTGATCGAGAAAAATGTTTGAAGCAGAAAAGTTCATATAAACATGTTACATGTGTCTGGAAATTCTTTATGAGGGAGTTACAAATTTTTTATTATAAGTATAGGTTACAATATAAAAAAACTGCCATGGGTGTTCGGGACTTCCTTATACATAATAGTGACAGTGAACAGTGTACGTGATTTTTATTTTATTGAAACATATTTCTATAGAATAAAATGAATGGGACATAAACTATATGTTGCCGCCACATTCCGAATATCAATATAGTTTGATAAGTGACCGAACGCAGCGCTGCAAGCGCAACCGTCTTTTACTTCACAACAAGTAAAAACAAGTTTGAATTTTTGATATAAACGTGCAACACGTGAAATTAAACATCAAATCTTTTTCCGGTCAATCCGCATTTTTATATCGTTAAAAAACCGCAAAACGCATAGTCGTGACCACCGCAAATAAACGTACGCATTTTGGTATGCGTATTATTAAAATATATATTTTTTTGTGATCATTAAAAACATTGCAAATAAACATAAATCAATTAGACAAGTGAATATACTTTTTCAAATAAAGTTATATCATTTTCAATATAAATAAGTGTTCTGTGTAATTGTATCGTATTTGTGAGTGTCCAGAATGTTTTATTATAAATAACAGAGAGTGTAGATTGTCAACTGCAGGTGCCACATATAATCCTTATTTTGCCATATTTCCTTATCCTTAAATGTATGCTGGAGACAACGCTAAAAAAGGTTAGTACAGTTACGCATTATCTGTTATATGTATATGTTCCAATTCATATTAAATATAAAATCGTCAATAATCAAATTTCAAACGACCAACGCAGAACCCGCACAAAATAGTTTTATTCGCAATGTCGCTATTGTAATGATTTTTATTACTAAAATTATCTTGGCGCAAACATAAATGGTCCTTCAGCCGCAGATTAGTTTGGGATCGTCTGAAAAAAGATTATTGAAATTTATAAGGTTAATT
The DNA here is from genome assembly GCA_949319165.1 of Sialis lutaria. Classification (NCBI taxonomy): domain Eukaryota; kingdom Metazoa; phylum Arthropoda; class Insecta; order Megaloptera; family Sialidae; genus Sialis; species Sialis lutaria. The sequence goes on from OX439235.1 coordinate 29,366,653, forward strand.
TGAATGCAGTTTGGCAGCCATATTTTATTTGAATACGTTCTGTCACTTATCAAGCAAGGCCGTGTGACGTCACGGTCACGTGATATTGTTACAGTAGAACTTCGCATTTTTGATTTGTAAATTTGTATGTTAGTTTACGTGTTTGTGTACGCATTTTATTGTTATTTTGATTGATTTTTTTTGTAAAATATTAGTATAAAATGGCGGAGACAAATGTTGAACAGAAAAAATTATTAAAGGCTTTAAAAAAGAAAAAAGAAACGTATTATCTCAGACTACAACGTTTGCATGACGATTCTAAGAAAATTAAAGATAAAGCCGTTTTAAAAAATTTTCTGATTCGATACGAGAGCCTGGAAGAAACGAAAAAGGCGTTAATCGAAATAGTTGAGTCAATTAATAATTTAGAGTTAGAAATAGATGCTGAATTTGAACCAAATTATCAATTATTAGATCGTATAGACGAATTTTATTGTTATATACAATCTACTGCAAAAACAGCTTTAAAATCTGAAAAACAGGATGATGAGTCTACGCAATTATCTCAGCAGCCACTGAGAGCAGTGGCGCGGCTACCAAAAATAGAAATAATAGAATTCGCGGGCGAACCTAGTAAATGGCCAATTTTTTATGAAACTTTTAAAAGTCTGATTCACGATAATTCAGATTTAGATGATACTTCGAAAATGTATTATTTATTAGGTCGTTTAAAGGGTAAAGCTTTAGCGGTCTGTTCTGGGGTAATGCCCACAGCTGATAATTATTTAATTGTATGGAATGCTTTAATTGAGAAATATCAAGACAAACGCGCGCTTGCCAGTAATTATTTAACGCAAATATTAGAATTTAAAGCAATTCAAAAGGAATCTGCTTACTCGTTAAATCTTTTCTTGGAAAAATATGATACCTCAATCAAAGCACTAAAGCAATTAAAGTTAGATAATTTAGCGGATTTTATCATTATGTCAATTGCACTGAAAAAATTAGATCCGCAAACGCATCGTTTATTCGAAATGTCTATCAAAGGCTCTAGTATACCGTCATATACAGAGTTAATTGAATTTGTTAAGAATCAAGCTAAAATTCTAGGTAGAACTGAAACTAATAGTAGTCATTCAGCTTTACAAAAACCAACGGCTTCGAGTTCTCAGAAAGCAAAATTAACTCAATCATTTGTAGCAAACAGTGATATTAAAAATCAAAATAATAATTGCATTATGTGCACTGATACAACTCACGCTATTTACAAATGTCCGCAATTTTTGAAATTTAAACCGAAAGATAGGTATAAATTTGCAAAAGATAAACATTTATGCTTAAATTGTTTAAGTACGAAACATACAGTTTTGCGTTGCAAATCAACGTTTAATTGTTTTGTCTGCAAAGGTAGACACAATTCTCTACTACATTTTGACAATGACGCACAATTAGGGGAAAATAACGGTGATAGTTCTTCACAAACTATCGTTGAAAAATTAGATAGTGATCAAAAACCACTCAGTCTTTGTTCAACATCAGATAGTTGTAATTCGCAAACTAACTCTACCACTCTACTTTCCACCGCTCTCGTTAACGTAGTAACACACACGGGTGAAATGCAAGAGGTTCGTTTACTGCTGGATTCGGCCAGTCAGTCGAACTTTTTCACTTCAAAGTGTTGTAATAAATTAAAACTGCCTATACGCAAATTACACACTTCAGTATTAGGTATTGGGGCGAGTATACGGCCAGTAAAGGGTCAAATCCAAGCTGTTCTGATTTCTCGTTTTGATAATAATATTAGGTTGAATATTAGCGCTTTAGTAATAGACAAAATTACTGACGAACTACCCACTGCGACTGTACATACAGGGGCACTTAATTATTTATTTTCGTTACCTTTAGCGGATAACAGGTTTCACATACCTGGGGAAATAGATGGGATACTAGGAGCTGAATTAGTTGCACAGTTATTAGGGACTGTCAAAGTAACTAGTTCACCGCATTTGCCAATAGCTCTTGAAACTAGGTTAGGGTTCATTGTTATGGGTCAAGCACCCACACTATCACCCCCTGAAATATCTCAGTCTTTTTGTAGCATAGTAGAACCATCAATAGAAAAATTGATACAAAATTTTTGGGAAATTGAAGAATTACCCACACCGCAAAATTTAAATGAGGATGACGTCATTTGTGAACAGCTATTTAGTACTACGACCGAACGCGACACTTCAGGTCGCTATACAGTCGCACTTCCGTTTAAAGAAGACCCTAAGAATTTAGGTAATTCTTACGATATTGCTCGTCAACGGTATTTTAGTTTAGAAAAAAGACTTTTGTCCTCACCCCCGCTTAGAGAAAAATATAGTGAGGTAATTAGGGATTATTTAAATCAAGGTCATATGTCGTTGGTGAATGAAAATAACCGCGATTTGCCGTCGTATTTTATTCCCCACCACGCTATTTTTAAAGATAGTTCTAGTACCCCAATTCGCGTAGTATTTGATGCAAGTGCTAAAACTGATAATTCTTTGTCGCTCAATGATGTTTTGCATACAGGGCCGAAGTTACAAGCTGATGTAGTCACCATGCTTTTAAATTTTCGGTTATTTGAAATCGCGATAACTGCAGACATCAAGCAAATGTATAGACAAATTATTTTGCATCCTGAACACCGCAAATTTCAGCGCATTTTATGGCGATTTTCTCCTGACGAGTTACTAAACGTTTACGAGTTAAATACGGTCTCGTTTGGAGTCAAATCGTCACCTTACTTAGCACTTCGCACAATTCGACAATTAGCTATCGATGAGGCCAAAACATTTCCCACTGGATCTCAAATCGCACTCCGAGATACATATATGGATGATGTAGTAAGCAGTGTTGCCGATTTGGATCAAGCTAAAATGATTCATCATGAATTAATAGGGCTACTTAAATCTGGTGGATTTGATTTGGTCAAGTGGTCGTCTAATTCGGTAGAACTTTTAAAACAAATTCCCGAAAACATTCGACAAACGCAACCAATTGATTTTAGTGATAATATTTCTAAAGTGTTAGGGCTGCAATGGCATCCACAAAATGATATTTTATCCTTTAATGTTAATTTTGAAACTAAACCTTGCACCAAAAGAAATATTTTATCAACAATCGCACGAATTTGGGACCCATTAGGAATTTTAGCGCCCATTACCCTTTTCGCAAAATCATTAATCAAAGAATTATGGGTTCAAAAGATCGATTGGGATGCTCCGGTACCGCAAAACCTGGAAGATTCCTGGCGGAAATTTCATGACGAATTGCCGTATTTATCTACCTTTCAAATTCCGCGACATTTAGGTATCGTAAATCACTCCACAGTTTGGTGTGTAGGATTTTCTGATGCAAGTGAAAAAGGGTATGGAGCTGTAGTGTACATTCGAGTACTTAATCCTGGTAGAAAATTTAATGTTTCAATAGCCTGCGCAAAATCAAAGGTCGCTCCGTTGAAAATAGTTTCAATACCAAGGCTAGAGCTTTGTGCAGCACTATTGTTAGCAAAATTAATTAGTTTCGCAATTAGTAGTTTCCAATCTCGTTGCATAGTAGACAGAGTTTTTGCCTTTAGTGATTCTACGGTAGTCATTGATTGGATAAATGCCTCACCACACCGATGGAAAACTTTCGTAGCCAATCGGGTGGCAAAAATTCAAAATTTAATACCAGTCGCAGATTGGTACCACGTAGATGGAAAAGACAACCCAGCAGATAGTCTGTCTCGAGGTTTAACTCCAGCACGGTTTCTCGAACAGTCTGATTGGGTGTCAGGCCCCGCATGGATGCATTTTGACTTAGAAGAATGGCCTCTTCAACGCAAAGATAGTCAAAGTGTCACTTCTCTCGAAGAAAAAACAATCGCATTAGTTGTAGTGAGTAATGAGAATCACCCGTTGCGTTCTCTTATACTCAGATTTTCATCCTATTCTAAGTTACTTAACAGCACTGTGTACGTACTTAGGTTTTTAAAATTATTACCGATTAGAGATTCCATAGTTGTAAGTGATTTGGAAAAGGCCGAGCACACATTACTGCGTGTCGTGCAACGAATTCATTTTGCAGATGAATTCAGTTTATTAGAAAAGGGACAATTGTGTTCCCCTGCTTACAGGCAGTTAACCCCGTTCCTAAAAGATGGACTTATTCGAGTAGGAGGTAGACTTCGGAACGCAAACATAGATTTTAATCAAAAATTTCCAATTCTGCTCCCGAAAACTGACCATTTTGTAAATTTATTGATAGACCACTATCACCGCAAAAATTTACACACAGGTCCGCATTTATTGCTATCGTTATTACGCCAGAACTACTGGATATTAGCTGGTAGGGGAGTTGTACGCAATAGAATTAGAAAATGTAACTATTGTTTTCAGTTTAATCCGAAGCCCACCTTTCCAATTATGGCTGATTTACCCGTTCACAGAGTGACTGAAGCCAAAGCCTTCCTTCATTGCGGCGTAGATTACGCAGGGCCATATCATATAACATTAGCTAGGAGAAGGGGTACGAAAAGCCAAAAGGCCTATATTTGTTTATTTATTTGCTTAGCCACAAAAGCGGTACATTTGGAGTTGGTTTCAAATTTGTCAACCGACATGTTTTTGGCCGCATTCAACCGTTTTTTGGCTCGCCGAGGTACATGTGCAGTAATGTATTCAGATCAGGGTACAAATTTTATTGGGGCTAAATCAGCGTTAGATACCGTTTATGAGTTAGTCAATTCTAAAGAATATAACCGCGCATTAGAGCAAGAATTAACTACCCATAAAATTCAATGGCGTTTGCAGCCACCCGCTAGCCCTCATTTCTCTGGTATTTGGGAAGCGAACATCAAGGCCGTCAAATCGCATTTGACAAAAGCAATTGGCAATCAGCTATTAACGTATGAAGAAATGAGTACGGTTTTAGCCCAAATAGAGGCCTTGTTAAATTCACGACCCTTGTGTTGGTTGAGCCCTGACCCGTCAGAGCCTACCGCACTCACACCAGCGCACTTCTTGACACTGGCGCCACTAGAAAGTTTCCCAGAGACAGACCCCGCATTGTCCTCGAATCTGTTACAAAGAAAAGCCTTATTGGATCAAATCACACACTCCTTCTGGATTCGCTGGAATAAGGAGTATCTAAATACTCTTCAGATCCGTCAAAAATGGAACACACCTAGTTGCCCGATTACAGTTGGCACAGTAGTGTTGTTAAAAATCGACAATTGTCCACCGTTTCAGTGGCCGCTAGGTATCATTGAGGAAGTATTTCCGGGGAAGGACGGAATTATCCGGGTTTGTACAATCAAAACAAAAACGGGTAATTATACAAGGCCAGTGGTGCGCCTCTGTCCTTTACCCAACCAATAAAATAAGTTAGCTAGTTATCTAGGTATAGTCTTAGTAAGTAGTTAGAATATTTTTACTTTAGAATTTTGTTTAGTTTTTTTTTTGACTCAACTCTTCGGGTTTTGAAAACGTTTTTTCAAGGCCGGGGGAATGTTGCCGCCACATTCCGAATATCAATATAGTTTGATAAGTGACCGAACGCAGCGCTGCAAGCGCAACCGTCTTTTACTTCACAACAAGTAAAAACAAGTTTGAATTTTTGATATAAACGTGCAACACGTGAAATTAAACATCAAATCTTTTTCCGGTCAATCCGCATTTTTATATCGTTAAAAAACCGCAAAACGCATAGTCGTGACCACCGCAAATAAACGTACGCATTTTGGTATGCGTATTATTAAAATATATATTTTTTTGTGATCATTAAAAACATTGCAAATAAACATAAATCAATTAGACAAGTGAATATACTTTTTCAAATAAAGTTATATCATTTTCAATATAAATAAGTGTTCTGTGTAATTGTATCGTATTTGTGAGTGTCCAGAATGTTTTATTATAAATAACAGAGAGTGTAGATTGTCAACTGCAGGTGCCACATATAATCCTTATTTTGCCATATTTCCTTATCCTTAAATGTATGCTGGAGACAACGCTAAAAAAGGTTAGTACAGTTACGCATTATCTGTTATATGTATATGTTCCAATTCATATTAAATATAAAATCGTCAATAATCAAATTTCAAACGACCAACGCAGAACCCGCACAAAATAGTTTTATTCGCAATGTCGCTATTGTAATGATTTTTATTACTAAAATTATCTTGGCGCAAACACTATAGAAATATTATTTTATACATTATGTATCGAACGAATTTTGTTTAATGTAATTACTAAGACGCTTTATTTCTGAAATAATACAAACATATTTTAGATAAAAAATGTCGAGTATGTTATTATCTATAATTTATTCCCCATACATTTTTTTCCAACATTTATGATTTAGCCAGAAATAAATTTAAAAATAATTATTTAGAATAATCCACACTGTTTACTCTCAGTATTACATATAAGAAAGACCCATCCCACACGGAAATATTTATACGTGGAATGTATCGTAAAAGTATACGTCAAATGTACCATGGCGTATACGGCGAACAGCCCATATTTTGCCGCTGGACGTATATTTAATTATATTTTAAATATACGTAAAATATATGTGTTACGTATAATTGATGTATACATAAGTATACGTAGTATAAGTATACGTGTACCTACGTATACGTAGTATACGTAGTATACGTATACTATTATAGGAATAGTTTTCACTAGAATACAAAAGTAGATAAAGTCAGAAATAATTATCATTCAATATTTATTGTTATTATGAAATATTTTTTTTTTACAAAATTTTAATTTAAAAAATTGAGTGTAAAAAAATTTATAAAAATGTAAAATATGTATAATGAATCTTCATCATTTATTATTTGAAGCAGCACAGCTATATTTTTGTGGGTCCTAAAAAATAATAATATAATTAATATATTTGAGTATCACAAGAAGTACATATATTGTTTAAAACAAACATATTTTTACTTACTTCAATTTCAGTTTTTACTTTTAAGATTTTACTCGATTGCTTGTTGTTTAGAGCTGATCTTAATTCCATCTACATATAGGTCGAAGTATGTAATAAAATAAATAAATAAGTAATTCTCATTGTCAGTGCAATTTCACAATTGAATTTTAGCGTTTGTCTATCACTCTTTCGCTTTACGCTGTATACAGGGTCCTCCAATAGTGTGTCCGGCATTGTTTTACGCCCAAACTATTGAAGATAGAGTTTTAGGATAAAAAAATTATTATATATATTGACCCCAAAGAATTTCAGGAAAATATTTTCAACCCCCTAAAACCGCTCCTTGGGGGGTAGTTTGAGGGGTACATACCCATTTCTCAGTTAAATCAAATAGAATGGTATATCAAAAAGTACATATTTGTAAAGATCATAAAAAAATAAGAAACTTTTGTAAAACAAAAATTTTCATACTTTCAATTGTTTAAAAAATATGGCGACTTGTTCTCAAATTTTAGGGTTTCACTAAAAGTGGTCTAATTTCGTTAAAAATTAATGGAATTTTATTATTTTTTCAAATTTAGAAAGTATAAATAATGAACTTTGTAAAAATGTATGACTATTTGTGATTTTGATAGTTTAAAGTGTCATACGCGATATATCAAAAATTCAAAAGTTCAACTAGGGATTATTCGAAATTTTCAAATACAGCGGTATATCAATTAGTACTTTTTCTTAAAAAGGATATGTAAATAAACAACTTTTGTTAAGAAAATTTTAAATTTAAAATTATAATTTTAAAATTGAAAACTGAAAATTAAAATTTTTAATTTTAATTTTTTTTATCAAAAACTGTTTATTTACATATCTTCTTTAAGAAAAAGTACTAATTGATATACCATTGTATTTAAAAATTTTGAATTAACTCTAATTGAACTTTTCAATTTTTGGTATGTCGAGTATGACACTTTAAACTATTAAAATCTCAAATAATCATACATCTTTACAAAGTTCATTATTTCTACTTTCTAAATTTAAAATAATAATAAAATTCCATAAATATTTAACGAAATTAGAGCACTTTGAGTAAAACTCTAAAATTTGATAACAAGTCGCCATATTTTTTAAACAATTGAAAGTATGAAAATTTTTGTTTCACGAAAGTTTCTTATTTTTTCATTATCTTTACAAATATGTACTTTTTGATATACCATTCTATTTGATTTTACTGAGAAACGGGCATGTACCCCTCAAACTACCCCCCAAGGAGCGGTTTTAGGGGGTTGAAAATATTTTCCTGAAATTCTTTAGGGTCGATATATATAGTAAAATTTTTATCCTAACTCTCTATCTTCAATAGTTTGGGCGTAAAACAATGCCGGACACACTATTGGAGGACCCTGTATACGTTATATTGTCTTCGTCTTACTCAACATATATTATATATTATATAGCATATCACTATTCACCATTCACATATTCACATTTGTCTTTTACGTTGAAAAATGTATCCCAATTCTGAATTATAATTTAAAAACACACCCAATACCTTAATTTTCACTTTATTAACATTATTTCTTACAAATACTAACAATTTATGCCCTTATTCGTCTTAAATCTAAGCGTCTGTACAAGTCGGCTGACGTTATCACTTCTTCTTCTTTGTTTTCTGTTTACACTTTTTTGGCGGTGTATTTAAATCTTTATTTCAGTAGGTATATTTTTGGAGTTTACAGTTGTAAAAAATTTCTACTTTTGCTGAAAGTTTATTTATTTTTATATCGTAAAAGTATTTATTAATTGATAATGTAATACCACTGAAAAACGAAGGAACTGTGGTTTCTTAGTCACTTATTTATCCCTTACCGTTTGGGAATAATAAAATATAAACGAAAAATAATCAAAATTTACTATATAATTTTTATATTCCAAAATTTTTATATTTTATATTAATATGGCTTTGTAACTTGTTAAAGTGCAAATAATTAACTATGGATTCATAAAATACTTCACGTAAAAAGTATTCGAGTAACACACTTCGAAAATAAAACGATACCGATTATATGAGTACCTATTTATATATTGTTTAATGTATTTTTTAGAATTTATTATTAGAGGTTAAATTGAAATTGAAGATAATTTTTTTTTATCAAAACCCACAAGTGGGTTTTGCCGCGCAATCCCACTTGGACACAACAAAATATACCCTTACCAATCAATTCGTGAATCAATCCCGAGTTCAACGAAAATTTTTCATTTTCAAAAAATTAAAAATTTTGAAGGGGGGGGGGGCATGACTAAAAAAATTCCTAAAACGAGCTAAACTAGAACCATATGCAGACCTACCATTTAGCGAAAACCTGAGGTCTAGGTGGTCAGGGGGCCGAGATCTCATGGTGGAAGTTTAAATAATTTCGATGTTTTTGAAATTGAAGAATTTATTGTATTTACAGTAAGAAATGAATTGGAATGTTATGCTCTAGGAAAATATTTTGATGATTGCAATAAACTTGTATTTGGGACTCAAATAAACCATATGGTTTATTTAAATAAAATATGTGAAGATTAGGCAGCTGTAAATGTTGCAAATATTAAAGAGAAGGTAACGTTGCTCGAAATTCCAGGATCATCTGTACTTTTATCATGCAAGCATCCTAATCATTATGAATTGCTAATGTAATAAACTATGTTAAATTTATATTTAATTCTGATTAATGTTTTCTTTCGAAGAAAACCTCAAAAACACTACTCTGAAAATTTGTTATCTGCACAAATATATCGAATTATATATAATTCTGATTTTATTGTTCAATGTATTTTTTTAGAATTTATTATTAGAGGTAAAATTGAAATTCTTGTAATAAAATATGTAGATATATGTATGTCGGAGTGTGGAGGGTTTACACGTAATATGGTGGCATCACACGTCACATGCACTGTCAATAATCTGCTTTACTTTCGTCATCATGAATAAAACAAGCACAAATCCACAATATTGTCTTTTAATCAACATGAATCATTAAGTAACAATTACAAAATCACACACTGTCTTTTTATTAACTTCACAATACTTTCAATTATCTAAAACGGCATTAATAGAATGTTTCTATAACAATTATAAATACACAGAACGTAATGCAATTGTCAAACTAAGAGATTGCAGTTCAGGTGTGAATTAACACATTTAAAAACACGATAAGTTGTCGATAGGTGGCCCAAACGATGACTGCCATCTCATTCCCTCGAGCAGCCGCAAATTCTGTTTGTCCCCTTCCAAATCGACCCCCACTTAGCGTATTTCCTGATCTACTGATTGGTTCTAACTTCTGACTTCTAATTGGACTGCGTCACTCCACGTATTTAGCGCCAATTTGAACTAAATAAATTCCTCGCGCCGACACGGCCATTCTGCAGCAGGTCGCGCTCGACATGCCCTGAAAAATAACTCACAAAGTATTCTGCACACAATAACAATTACATTGACCGCTCGGTCTTTCACTGACAAAACATCATTATCTCTGAATTCAAAATCGAATTCTATAATGAATAAAAGGCAAAAACTCATTAGGTTCAACACATCATCATCATACACACTAGAGTATTTGAGCTAGTAGGCACCTGTCCTACCTAGACATACCAAACACATCTGCAAAGCATCGAGGAACATCATGCCCTCCGACTACTCCAGACTGTCTGAGCTAGGAGGCCCTATGGCCCCACGTCACCCCTTGACTCCACACTTTCATACAAACACATCATCATACACACTAGAGTATTTGAGCTAGTAGGCACCTGTCCTACAACTAGACATACCAAACACATCTGCAAAGCATCGAGGAACATCATGCCCTCCGACTACTCCAGACTGTCTGAGCTAGGAGGCCCTATGGTCCCACGTCACCCCTTGACTCCACACTTTCATACAAACACATCTGCAAAGTAAGGAGTCAGCAACCTGACTTCCACTTACTCCAGAACAATTGAGCTAGGAGGCCCCTGTCCTACAACTAGACTCACATACAAACACAACTGCAAAATAAGGAGTCAGCAACCTGACTTCACTTACACCAGAACATTCGAATCTGCCTTCCAACTAGACTCAATTCACTCATACAAACATAAAAATATTCGTCAACGACGAAACACTCACCGTTACTCATTGTAGCAGACGATCAAACATCGACATGATGTTTTCAATCTCAGCGGAGTCATCAATCGCCGACACATTGACATGGTGGTTTTCAATCTCGACAGAATCATCCTCTGTCGACACATTGACATGGTGGTTTTCAATCTCGACAGAATCATCCTCTGCCGACACATTGACATGCTGGTTTTCAACCTCGATAGAGTCATCTACCGCCGATTCGGCTTCCTGACTTATGCAGTCTCCTGGCCTAGATGCGAGACATAGTTGATCGTCCATTTGATAACAAAAACTAGACAACCCTAAAAATAAACATCAAGATATCAAAGATCGAATCCAAATTGAATTCGTTTTAAAAAGAACAATAACACCTTTATTGGAATCGCCTGACTTCAAGTTTTTCGGTTGTCGAATCATTCATTTTTCTTCCTTTCGTTTCAGCGCATTGCTGTCTAACTTCTTTCTACCAATAGTACCTTCTGCTTTACAAATGAGTTAAACCAGATCAGTTGGTGTTATTCTTTGTAGAGATGATGGCTAAATGCAATCCATTGAGCCACCTTGTTTCAGTAATTATTTTCATAATTGCGGATGATTGTTCTTCACTACCACTATCATTCGCTCCATTTATTCATCCATATAATATCCACATTCAGCTTTTGAATACGGTATCTTGATCACTGATGATCTGTTTCGGAACACCCAATAGATTTTGAGTGTAAAGAGCATGTTTTATTTGTTTCGTAGGTCAACTTTACATAATTTGTGTAAGCATCAATAACGACTAACTCATACTCGTGCTTATCGTTGCGTTTAATCAGCCTGCTCGTCATATCGATGTGGAATTCATGGAATGGAACTGGTTCGTTTCAACAGGATACATTTTTACCTGCCTTGCTCTAGATGCACCATTAACTATCTTGCATAGTACAGTTTTCTGCAGAGTGTCTCTCAGGATTCTTCTCGCAGGTATGATAAGTGTTGATAATGTTACCTTGCAAATAACTGGACACTACTTTTTCAGCTATTGCGCCCTGGTTTATCGTTTATGTTTTCACTATAATACTAAAACATACAAGCAATACTCACATAATTCGTCACTTTGATCTATTTCTAGTTATAGTAGCCAATTCTTTATCACGGTTTTGCTCCACTTGAGCCAATAATCCGCATTGTAAGCCATATTGATGTACGCCATCGGATTGTGACTGAAAAAGTTTGCATGATTAATTCTAGATCTCTGATGACACTCGATTTAAAAGTCGTGATGTTGAAGGTACGCCAACCATGTGTGAATCCTAGGTAGCAACTCGTGTTTATGCATTTGAGGATTAAATGACATTGCACAATATTGAATATTCTTCTACACAGGTATTGTCTTAAATGCTTGACAGCGCATACAACTGGAAGTGTCTCCAATACATATGAGCTATAATAACTTTTGGGTTCAGTGGCTCTCACGCTCATGCATGCTACTACTTACTCTCGTCCGTTATTTACCTATGAATAAGGATAGGTCTTAGACCTGCACTGCTAGCATCTGTATGGAGTTCAATGGATAAGCCTTCTTGAAATGATAAGGACCAAAGTTGAGGCTGTAGAGATTAATTTCTCATGCACTCAGAAAAAGGCAAAATGAAGCACTTGAAGTAACTGATCGACCCGCAGGACTGTCAAGCTTGTGCACCAGTTTCGTTGGCTTTACAGTTCACAGTACGATTGTATAAAAAGTTGGCAGGTTATTCTACGAATCGCTTAAAGAAGAAACACTTAAGATTCACAAAAACTCCAACTTTTTTAAATGCCGTAAAAACTTAATCGATCATGTGAAGACCTACACTAAATATTTGACACTTGATAAGGTCACCATCCATGTAAATTAAAATATCATTCGGCAATGAACTTAATGATTGAACGCTGATCGGATTGCATCACGATGTATTCACAAAAACACAATTGGAGTTAAAAAAGGCTTTCTTATGGATATAATCTTCTTTTACAGGAACTTGATGAAACTGCCTTGATTTTCTCACACACAATAGGTCCCATATGACGTAAGCTGCGTGATACTATTTTGGTTAGGTTCTTCAAACTGGATGTCTGTACAGCTATTGGAAATTTTAGTTCTGAAATGCACATATCAAAAACCTCTGTATCCAAATATTTATCAAGATGTAATCTTTGTATTTTCCCGGCAAAAAGTGTTGAGTGACATTCATTTGAGCAAACTATCTGCATTACTGTGAAATAATGCGACGAGTTTGTGACCATTTACTACTATGTTTATTGATGTTGAAATGTCAGATTACACACAAGCCAAATTAACTTTCTTAGCTTCGTTACCCCTTTTCTTAAAAAAGTTAGCTTGTGACCAGATTTGTCGCAATATATTCACTTAATTTCGAGTCGTTCAACTCGATTCGTCTCAAAACTGTTTCATTGTTAGTTAGTGAAGATTTGGTTTGATTACCGTATCTGAAGTACGATTGATAAGTAAAAAGCTCACGTCGCAGCATTTAAACCAAAACACCTTCTCATTTTGACCAAACACAATCGTATTCACTTTAAAGGTGGTTTACCTTGACTTCATTGTAGATACGATCGAACACACACAGTTACACAATAACGTGAAAGCAATCGTTATCGTAAAAACTCATTACACATACTCATGAGTGATCTAAATATTTCAAGCTTCTATAATTGATGCAGTAGGAATGTTAATATCAAATTCAAAACAAAGGTTTTAACGTTAATGACATTATTTGAATATAAAGCCTCTAGTTCAAATGTAATAACTGACACATCACAGATATTTCATAATCAGTTAAATTCCAATGTTATTTGGCTCAATCAACATGTTCACAACAATCTTGGATCAATAAGTCACCATTTGGATTGAATGACGTAATGACAATATGACTCAACTGTTGTTGACGTGTAAAATTTTTCAAAATAATTTTTCGGATCAAATGACGTAATGCAAATATGACTCAACTGTTGCTTACGTGTAAAATTTTTCAAATAATTTGTCTAGCGTGAACAATACTCGATTAGAATCGATACTAATCAAATAATTTGTCTAGATGGTCCAAGAGATCGGGTTTGGCAGATCGCACTTCTGATGTCGGAGTGTGGAGGGTTTACACGTAATATGGTGGCATCACACGTCACATGCACTGTCAATAATCTGCTTTACTTTCGTCATCATGAATAAAACAAGCACAAATCCACAATATTGTCTTTTAATCAACATGAATCATTAAGTAACAATTACAAAATCACACACTGTCTTTTTATTAACTTCACAATACTTTCAATTATCTAAAACGGCATTAATAGAATGTTTCTATAACAATTATAAATACACAGAACGTAATGCAATTGTCAAACTAAGAGATTGCAGTTCAGGTGTGAATTAACACATTTAAAAACACGATAAGTTGTCGATAGGTGGCCCAAACGATGACTGCCATCTCATTCCCTCGAGCAGCCGCAAATTCTGTTTGTCCCCTTCCAAATCGACCCCCACTTAGCGTATTTCCTGATCTACTGATTGGTTCTAACTTCTGACTTCTAATTGGACTGCGTCACTCCACGTATTTAGCGCCAATTTGAACTAAATAAATTCCTCGCGCCGACACGGCCATTCTGCAGCAGGTCGCGCTCGACATGCCCTGAAAAATAACTCACAAAGTATTCTGCACACAATAACAATTACATTGACCGCTCGGTCTTTCACTGACAAAACATCATTATCTCTGAATTCAAAATCGAATTCTATAATGAATAAAAGGCAAAAACTCATTAGGTTCAACACATCATCATCATACACACTAGAGTATTTGAGCTAGTAGGCACCTGTCCTACCTAGACATACCAAACACATCTGCAAAGCATCGAGGAACATCATGCCCTCCGACTACTCCAGACTGTCTGAGCTAGGAGGCCCTATGGCCCCACGTCACCCCTTGACTCCACACTTTCATACAAACACATCATCATACACACTAGAGTATTTGAGCTAGTAGGCACCTGTCCTACAACTAGACATACCAAACACATCTGCAAAGCATCGAGGAACATCATGCCCTCCGACTACTCCAGACTGTCTGAGCTAGGAGGCCCTATGGTCCCACGTCACCCCTTGACTCCACACTTTCATACAAACACATCTGCAAAGTAAGGAGTCAGCAACCTGACTTCCACTTACTCCAGAACAATTGAGCTAGGAGGCCCCTGTCCTACAACTAGACTCACATACAAACACAACTGCAAAATAAGGAGTCAGCAACCTGACTTCACTTACACCAGAACATTCGAATCTGCCTTCCAACTAGACTCAATTCACTCATACAAACATAAAAATATTCGTCAACGACGAAACACTCACCGTTACTCATTGTAGCAGACGATCAAACATCGACATGATGTTTTCAATCTCAGCGGAGTCATCAATCGCCGACACATTGACATGGTGGTTTTCAATCTCGACAGAATCATCCTCTGTCGACACATTGACATGGTGGTTTTCAATCTCGACAGAATCATCCTCTGCCGACACATTGACATGCTGGTTTTCAACCTCGATAGAGTCATCTACCGCCGATTCGGCTTCCTGACTTATGCAGTCTCCTGGCCTAGATGCGAGACATAGTTGATCGTCCATTTGATAACAAAAACTAGACAACCCTAAAAATAAACATCAAGATATCAAAGATCGAATCCAAATTGAATTCGTTTTAAAAAGAACAATAACACCTTTATTGGAATCGCCTGACTTCAAGTTTTTCGGTTGTCGAATCATTCATTTTTCTTCCTTTCGTTTCAGCGCATTGCTGTCTAACTTCTTTCTACCAATAGTACCTTCTGCTTTACAAATGAGTTAAACCAGATCAGTTGGTGTTATTCTTTGTAGAGATGATGGCTAAATGCAATCCATTGAGCCACCTTGTTTCAGTAATTATTTTCATAATTGCGGATGATTGTTCTTCACTACCACTATCATTCGCTCCATTTATTCATCCATATAATATCCACATTCAGCTTTTGAATACGGTATCTTGATCACTGATGATCTGTTTCGGAACACCCAATAGATTTTGAGTGTAAAGAGCATGTTTTATTTGTTTCGTAGGTCAACTTTACATAATTTGTGTAAGCATCAATAACGACTAACTCATACTCGTGCTAAATAAATTCCTCGCGCCGACATGTATAATAAAATATATTGATAAATAAAACAAATATTAAGATTACATTTCTATATAGGAGTTATATAAAATGCTTTTTACAATTTCTAAATTCATATAGAATAAGTATATTTTCAGGATATAAAAAATATGTTATTAAAATATAAATAAACTATACATGAAAATGTATATTAAATACATGGGGAATATTTTTATTGAAAGTATAAAAAATATACTTTAAAAATACAAAAAAAGTGTCCCT
The DNA here is from genome assembly GCA_949319165.1 of Sialis lutaria. Lineage (NCBI taxonomy): Eukaryota > Metazoa > Arthropoda > Insecta > Megaloptera > Sialidae > Sialis > Sialis lutaria. The sequence goes on from OX439235.1 coordinate 29,383,175, forward strand.
AAAGTATATGATAAATGTACGGAAAACATATTTTTTTCGCACATAAAAATATAATTTCTAAGAATATATACAAATTCATCTTGAGATATATTGAAAATATATTTGAAATACATTTGTTAAATACATTTAATATGTACACTACCGCTCAAAAGTTTGAATACACCTAGTTAAATCAACGAAAATTGATATAAACCTGTATTAATTATTAATTGTTTAGCAAAAAAACTTACAAAAGTATTTTTTAAAACAATGTGACTAAAAAATAACTGTATTTTGTAGTTAAATATAATAAAAAACACTAAATATAGATATCATCCAAATATCCTCCTCGAGCCTTGATAATTGCCTGACAAATTCGTGGCATTCTAGAAGTTAGTTTATCTAACATATCTGCTTTTATATCCTTCCAGACATCTTGCAATGCTTCCCAGAGTGCAGTTTTACTATTGGGAGCTATTTTTCTGACTTTTCTATCGAGTTCCTCCCAAAAAAATTAATCAGAGATACATCATGCGATTGTGGCGACCACATCATCAATTTCAATTGTCCAGCCGTTTTTTTTCGACACAAAATAGTTCTTACAAAGTTTAGATGTATGTTTTGGGTCATTATTTTGTAGAAATACAAAATCATGACCCAAAATTTTTCATCCCGTAGGGATTACTTTATTTACAAAAATGTTACGATATACCTTTTTGTCCATAATACCATCTATTTTTACTAATTACCCAACTTTTTTCCCTCCAAAACATATCCACACCAGAACACTATCACCACCATGTTTCACTGTGCAAATTAAGCATTCTGGTTAGAAGCGTTCACCAGCTGGCCGACGGACAAATTTTCGACGCTTTGACTCAAATACTTCAAACTTCGATTCATCCGTCCAAAGAACTTTACGCCGCTAGTCTAATGTCCAATCCTTATGCTGTTGAGTCCATTTCAGTCTTTAACAATATTTGATTACCTTACCAGAGGTTTTTTTGCAGTCATTCGAACATACAACCCTGTATTGTTGAGGCGTCTCATGATAGTTGAAATTGAGACAAGTTGTTCTCTGGAGTTATTTATATCTGTGGTAATATCAGTGATGGTTAACTTTAATTATACATTGATAACATTGCTAACTTTCCTTCTTCATGTATTGTTGTCACTTTAGGCCTCTCAGAGCGTAGCTAAGATTTATTTTTGCCAGTTTCTTCAGCCCTAGCGAGCGAGCGCTGCATAGCGCCCAGATAATTCTGCAATTTTTTTGTAATATTTCAAAGAGAAATCTTTTCCTTTCTCACAATAACTGTCTGAGCATAAGTTTCTACGCTTTATTCAGTTCTTTTTAGCTTCATTGTATATAAATTTTGAAAAAAGATGTATTTTTTTAATTTTGTTAATTTTCACTATGTAAAATCAATTTGACTAGTTGGAAAAATGTAAAAAAACCTTATAATGCTTTATATCACTTTATGTACTAAAATTGTTTGCCATACAATTATATTATGCTGAATTAAACACTAACAATAAACAGAAAATTGGCAACAAACAAAATTCAAAATAGTCAATTATGACAAACGTGCACATAATAAGAACAACAATGATAATTTCTTAACAAAATAGTCAAATCTAGTTAAAAGGGATAGTTTCTTACTATTAACAACCTTAGAAAACTAGAAAAAAAGAAAATATTGCATTTTTAGCTGGTGTATTCAAACTTTTGAGCGGTAGTGTATACTTGGAAAGTATTTCAATTATATTTGCTAAAATATACTTGGGATATATGTTCGTACATTCTACGTATACGACATATACTTATTAGGGTTCCGAAGAAACCCTATTAATCTCACTTTGTCGTCCGTCCGTCCGTCCGTCCGTCCTAATCACTCTAAGCTCAATAGCTCGTAAACTATATAAGCTAGAACCTTGAAATTTTGACAGAATATGTAAAATAACACCCTCTAGTAAAATATGTACAAATATTTTCGAAAAATATTTTTTTAGGGGGGGTGCTAAGAAGCTAAAGACACCCAAAAAAAATATTTATTTTTATACCAAGGCAAGTGGCACATCAAAATGTGTAACCAAGCTAGTGTAATTTGATCCTTATTCTTATTTTTTTATAAATCAAAAATGGCGCCTACAGGGGGCTTTAAAGCAAATTCAAAAAACCAAAAAAAATGTATTCCAAGTCGTGTGGGATGTCAAAATGTAGATCTCAGTGAGTAGAATATGACAGTATTTTTTATTTTTTTTTATAAATCAAAAATGGCGCCTACAGGGGGCTCCAAGCAAAAAAAAAATTGTCCCCCCCCCTCTAAGTCGGTAACTACTGGCTCGAAAAATCTGAAAAAAATTAGGTAATAAGGCTTTGGTGAGACTACCAACGACAAATACTAAAGTCACCAATATCATTTCAAATTTTGGAGAAAAAGGGAGGGGTGTCATACATTTTTTTATTTTTATTTTTTTATCTGGGCATGTGGGGTGTCGAAATGTAGATCTCAGTGAGTAGAATATGACAGTATTTTTTATTTTTTTTATAAATCAAAAATGGCGCCTACAGGAGGCTCCAAGCAAAAAAAAAATTGTCCACCCCCCCCTCTAACTCGGTAACTACTGACTCGAAAAATCCGAAAAAAATTATGTAATGAGACTTTGGTGAGACTACCAACGACAAATACTAAAGTCACCAATATCATTTCAAATTTTGCAGAAAAAGGGAGGGGTGTCATACATTTTTTTATTTTTATTTTTTTATATGGGCATGTGTGGTGTCGAAATGTAGATCTCAGTGAGTAGAATATGACAGTATTTTTTATTTTTTTTATAAATCAAAAATGGCTCCTACAGGGGGCTCCAAGTAAAAAAAAATTTGTCCACCCCCCCCTCTAACTCGGTAACTACTGACTCGAAAAATCTGAAAAAAATTAGGTAATGAGGCTTTAGTGAGACTACCAACGACAAATACTAAAGTCACCAATATCATTTCAAATTTTGGAGAAAAAGGGAGGGGTGTCATACATTTTTTTATTTTTATTTTTTTATCTGGGCATGTGGGGTGTCGAAATGTAGATCTCAATGAGTAGAATATGACAGTATTTTTTATTTTTTTTATAAATCAAAAATGGCACCTACAGGGGGCTTCAAGTAAACAAAAATTTTTCCACCCCTCTCTAGCTCGGTAAATACTGACTCAAAAAATCTGAAAAAAAATTGGTAATGGGGTTTTTATAATACTAGTAACGACAAATACTAAAATCAACAATATCGTTTCAAATTTTGAAAAATAGAAATGGGCGTCATGGAATTTTTTTTAGTTTCATATCTAGGCTTTTGGGGTGTCAAAATGTAGATCTGAATTAATAGAATATGATCCTATTTTTTATATTTATTTTTAACTCAAATATGCACCTGTAAATTGCTCTAAACAGTCCACGTAGTATATACTTCGGAACCCTTATGGCATACACTGGTGTATGTCTTGACAAATTTTTTTATAATTGTCGTATACGGCAAGTACGTAAATATATTTTTTTTATACATAAAATATAAAAAATTATACGGCGTATATTTTAAAAATATATTTCAAGTATAAATATTTCCGTGTGGGATGGTACCTATGGCAAACACGTACACTGTTCAGTCTCTGTAATACGTATAAGAAATTCCCATGACACTCATGGCAGATATTTCTTCTCTGTTATGAACCATTTGAAATGTTTTTTTTTTCGAAAAAAAATGAATAGAACATAAATTGTTGATAATAATATTACCTTCAATTTTTAACTTGATCATTTTTCCCTAAGCCTTGTTTCACACATACGCGGTTCCATTCGGTTCGGTTTGTTTTCGGTTTCAGCCGAAAACGAATCAAACCCTTTCACACATACACGGTTCTCATACGGTTCATATTAGGTTTTATTTTTTTCCGTAAACTCAGTAGTTATCATGGAGAGAAAGCAAGTTGTTGCCATGTTGTTTCTCTATAAAAAAATTAAAAAAATGGAGGAATACTAGAATTCATTGCGAGCACCCTCTCATCACTTTACAGCAGGAATTTGGAGCATTCTACACTATTTTCCCGAAGCTAAAGAGCATGAAGACGATCCACATCAACATCTAGAAAACCGCTCATTTTATTAGAAAATCCGCGACAAAACTTAAAAAAAAATAACACTCGCTATCAGGTTAAAACCGAAACTAAACCGCGTATGTGTGAACGCGTTCATTGCTTTGTGTTCCCTGGACACGAATTGAAACCTGATGAAATCTGTCCGTGTGGAGGGAGTATTCAGTTCTGTACGGTTTCTATTAGGTACCGAATACAAACTGAATCATCGTTTCACACTTGTCGGCAGCAACCGAAAACGAACCGAACCGAATGAAACCGTATATGTGTGAAATAGGCCTAATTCGCACTGTTTCAATGTAATTCGAAAAATTAAAAAATCGATCTCAGTAAACATCCGTTTCCGGTTGAAAGATCGTTTTTAAAAATAGAAGGTTTTCTTCCCAGACAAAAATAATTCCCCCTTTTACGATATGTCGTATTTAAGTTACAGCGTCTACAGACAGACAGACAGACACACATACATCCTGGCGAAAAATATACAGAATGGATTCAGGGAAGGTCAAAATGGATAATTCCATCAAAATCCGAATTTCGAAAAAAATCAGCTTCTTTACAATACAATATGTATGTATCTAGTGATGTAACGAATATTCGCATTCGCATTCGCATTCACAAATATTCGAACATTTTTAAACATTCGTATTCGCATTCGCATAAGCACATTTTTAAACATTCGTATTCGCAGGTAAAGTTGCGAATATTTTTGCGAATATAATATGATGTATTAACAAATACAAATATCGCTTTTTAATCTATTTTAATCAGAAGACATTTTTTTTAAGCTTTTTTTCAAAAAGTCAATATTCGCATTCGCATTCGTGAATATCGACCAGCCAATAATCGTATTCGCATTCACAGCTAATATTCGCATTCGCATTCGCGAATGTTTAAAATCATACATTCGTTACATCACTAGTATGTACGACATATATTTCATATACGAAGTAAAAATGAAGATTGTAGTACCTACGCAGCTAAAAAAAAGTACAATATATTCCTACAGAAAATAATATTTCTGTTTGTATTATGTACAACATGTAAGATTAGTTTTAAATATTCTGCAATGAACTATACCAGCCTCTTAAATATGCACCGAGGGTTTTCTCCTTTGCAAGGACTTTTTATTCTTTCTCGAGGAAACGTTGCGAGTAAGCAAGTAGTGTACATATATATGTGTATAGCTTTTTATTTATTCGCGCTTTTTTCCCTGACTGTTAACCCCCCTCCTCCCATACCCCCCCTCTTCCCCTTCACGTTTATGAGCAATTTTGTAATGCATACAGTTTCTGTGATAACGATAAATAACATTCATTCGTTTTCTTTGGATTATTTAAGATTTGCAGATTTCAAGAGCGAATATATAAACATTGGCGTAACTAGCTTTTTGTTCAGGATGGGGGGGGGGGGGGGGTTATTAATATAAACAATATTTTTTAAAGTTCGTTTTGTTAGTGCAATTCGTCTAAGACTTTGAAGGAATGGGGTACAAAATTATTTGCACTTTGTTTCATCTAATACAGTGGTGCCTCGCATAACGAACGCTGCGCACATCGAACTTTCTGTTCGTTCATTGCGCGACTTACTTAACGAACCTCGCTTCGCACAACGAACTGCATCGTGTTTAATTTTGCCGCCCGAACGCTCCTACGTATCACGAAGTCGTCCGAACTTTCAAGGTCGCACGCAGTCGATGCTCAAACTTGCATGAACATGCATCAACGCGTTCTTTTCTGTGCTTAACTCACACACCTGTTTGTTTTAATAAATGTAATTTTGTGTGTCTATATTATGAGTTCTAAAAAAGCAGGAAGGTGATTTCTGTTGAAATGAAACAAGAAATAATTAGAAAGAGGATTTGACCCTGCAAGCCTCGGTAGACTCTCCTAAATCTCATTCTGACTAAAAAATAAAAAACGTGTGTACAATCTTTTTTATGTTACAGTACCTACCATATTTTATGCTACAGAACGAATTAAATTTTTTAATATGTATTGTTATGGGAAAATGCGTTTCACATAACGAACTTTTCGCATAACGAACTTGCTCCCGGAACGAATTAAGTTCGTTATGCGAGGCACCACTGTATACCAATAAAAAATAGTGTTTTTGATATTTGATAAAAATTAACCCATTACTTCCCAGTGTCCTATTTATAGGACATCATATTTTCTATTTTTTTTCTCTGACATAATAACGTTGTTAATTTGATTTACATTACTAATATGTTTTTTAAGTCTCTCTACTTACAATAAATTTTTTAAATGAACTCTAGAGTTCATTCAATGACAAATTATAACAGTGTAATTATTCCAACTAGCTGACATTTATGGTTACATTTTTTTCACGTAGTAAGGTGTTTCAAATGGACGAAACTATATATAATATTACTTATGAGAGAGTAAATAAAGCATAACAATATCAATAATTTCAAAAATAAATCCAGGTCGCTAAAAAAAGTGCTGTCCTATAAATATGACATTAGGTTCTCATGATAATAATCTAGTCTGCGACTGATAATGTATTGAATTTATCTTGGTAAAATTTTCAACAAGAATTGATAACTTGATCAAAAAATTCGATGAAAAAAAAGTCGGGAAGTAATGGGTTAATAATAATTAATGGGTTATTGAGACCAATAAATGTTTTTGTCAAGTCCTATCAAAGAAACATAATACGAAGTTTAGTTAGAAATACGGTTGGTTATGAAAGGGTTAATAAAATTCAGGTATGTCACTACCTTCCCCTTCCTACAGTAATGGGTTAATATTTAATATTTATGAATATAATACACTGTCGTGTTAACCCATGAAACTATTTTTTCAAATTTTTGCATTTCTTCGTGTTTTAATGTGATTTAGTGGGTACCTACTTGAAAATTAATAAAAAAATATTTGTTTGTCTGGTGTACCATATGTGGTACGGTAAGTCTAAATGGGTTAAGGAAAATTTTTGAATTATATGCTTGAAAGGTCAGGTTTACTCAAGTTGAAAGTATTGACGCACAGTGTCTTTCAAGCTAACGAGAAATTGTTTTTTACTATTTTGACTGCAAGTAAACATATTCTTTTCTCTATTTTGTGTATTTTTATTGACTCAAATCTGTATATTTACATTCAAAAACACAACTGTCTAAATACTTTTATACGGCAGTGTATTACTTTTTGTCTACATGCTAGAGGGGGAGAAGTGCCCCACCCTGGCTACGCTCATGTAGTATACATTTATTTGGTTTATATTTTCTATGTTTGTATTTTATTAAGTCTTTCCTCATTTTTCGATGCTATTGCATGCTTTGTAATTTAAATTACATAGTACATTTCCTTAAACAAATAACTATAATAATTGAGATGATTATTTCATGCATTATAAATGAGGCTCAAATAAATTATGTTTTACTTAATAATAACATAAAATAACGATATGTACCTACTACCTACGCATTTATCCATCTTTCTCTTATAAATACATATACTCATCTCTCTCTAAAAATAAATAAATTCAATTAATGATGGTTTTTTTCTTATTTTATTATGTTTAAGTTGATATTTTTATAATAAAATTGTAATATTTAGCATGAAATATGAAAATTTTTTGAATTTTACATTTGGTTAAAAGTATGTTTTTCATATAAAAAATGATTTGAAAAGTTGAAATTTTCAAACCGCAGGTCTGTATCTTATCACGTTCTCGAGATATGGGCTCTCAAAGTTTTGATTTTTCAAAAATTTTGGAGAAAAATGGCTGTAACTTTTGAACGTGTGTTCGGACTTGATTTTTGTTGACAGATTTGGAATCAGCGCGTCAAAATCTATATAATGACATGTATAATACTTAAAAAAAAATGTTTGTCGAAAATCGTCATTTTTTTAAGGTATACCCTTGAAAATTTGAATTTTTTCGATTTTTCGAACTAATTTTTTTTGTCTAATTTTGAAGTATTATACATGTCATTATATAGATTTTGACACGCTTATTCCAAATCTATTAACAAAAATCAAATCCGACCACACGTTCAAAAGTTACGGCCATTTTTCTCAAAAAAATTTGAAAAATCAAAACTTTAAGAGGCCACATCTCGAGAACGGTTTGAGATACAGACCTGCGGTTTGAAAATTTCAACTTTCCACATCATTTTCTATAAAATAAATATACTTTTAACAAAATCTAAAATAATATTTTTTTGTAAAATTTCATGCATCCAATTTTAATTTATCATAGAAATATCAACATTTGATTACTAAAACATTTAAATATTCATTGCTCAGCTATATTAAGTGATAACATGATCACATATACCTTATAGGACATCTAAAATTTCAAGGAACACTAGTGTAAGTTACATCAAAATCGGTCCCGTAGTTTTCTATATAACTTAGGTCAAACACATACACAAATAAACTTTTTTTTTTAAATTGCAGAACACTGTTTCTTTCATCCTAATACCGCCCTAACATTAACAACTATTTTTCATAACTTAAGGTAGTTGGTCCATCATAATCTGACCACATTAGGCAATGAGTACATTTTTATAATTTAGAGAAATGATCATGGCAACGTTGCATATTATCTACTATTAATTACTTGTCAGATCATTATATTTTATCATTTATCATTTTATCATTGTTAACAATACTGTAATTTATGTGATGGTTTGGTGGTTAAATCTGGTTAAATCTTAATAACGGTACGGTCAATAATTTTAATTTTTTTGTATAATGTTTTCTTTCATATACTTAAATATACAACATGTCAGTTTTTTATGATAAACTGACTTTTCGTGTACGGTTAGTCCATATAAACTATGTTAAAAATATAAACTTTGAGATCGTTTTTCATGACTTTGAGATGGTCAATTTTAACAAAAATGGGCTATTTTTTTAAATATTAATCTAGGGAATATTATTGTGCAATTTAAACAAAATCTGACAAACAATGTTGATGGACCAACTACCTTAACATTTATAAAATTTCATTAATATTATTATCAACTTGACAAACGTTAAAAGACTGTTCAAATTGTTCCTTGTTTGAGTTCTGGTATAGCCAACTTTGTAGACGTCATTGTAAGTTAGACAATGGATGAACTTTTATTCAATTATAATACTACTCAGTAGTACAAATTCAAATAAAATTATATCTACTATATAAATGGGTCACAAAACTTACCACTTTGCACGCAATGTACGGAATATATTTGAACAATAAAATGACATTTAATCAATCTTATGTTATTATCTATGTATTGCAAGTTTCTGCTAACTTTCGTTTTGTGAATAATATTTGACATCTATACTTAGTTTCTGCAAAACTTGTGTATTTTGTATTAAATTTCGATTAAATAGAATTCAATAGGTACAGAATCATTTCATTTAAAATCAGGGGAACCCATTTTTTTTTCATTTTATTTGCTTATCGCACCCCCGCAAAAAAGTGTCACAACTCAAAAAGTGTCATATTTGAGATAAATATGTAGAATGATTCCAAATTACTATATATTTCTATTAAAAATTGTCATTAATGTACTTCGTGTACCTACCGTCAACAAAACTAGCATATTCTAAAAAAATGTCACATTTTTTATTTTATTTTTTAAATACTTAATCACTAAGCGTTTTAATAGGTACTATTTTTCAAACATCACAGGAATAGTGAAATATTTAAATTAAATACTGTGTATCAGTCATATTCCTATACTACCTTTACAATTTGATTTACCTAAATTGTTATAATTTCATTTATTCCTATTCCTCAAAACTACATTTTTTGAGTTGTGATACTTGTTTTACGGGGGTGCGATATGTGTAGGCATTATAGAGAAATATAAAAAATAAACTGATTTTAATTTTAAATTACAATGGTGGAGGTGCTGTAATATTAAATAAAACGGGCAAGTGCTTGTTGGGCACGCACATGATAGGGTTCCGTAGTCATTCCCATTATAAAAAAAAGTTTTTTCAAAATTTTCGTGACCGAAGGGTTAAAATCAAAAAGTCATTTGACTTTTATTATTGCATTTTAGGAGACCTATCAAATGACACCCCACTCAATGGGGTAAAAGAAAAAAATGTGAGTTCACTTTTCAATCTATGAAAAGGGGGTCCAAAATATGTTTGACAATGTTCGTTATAATTTTCAGTGAAAGTACTAATTAAAAGCTACATTCTGATTTTTTTTCAGATTTTTTGAATCAATAGTTTAGAAAATAGAGGGGGGGGGGACGCTATGACAGCGACATTAAAAAGCAAATATATCGCGACTGAAGGGTTAAAATCAAAAAGTTATTTGACGTTTTTTATTGCATTTTACAAGACCTATTAAATGACACCCCACTCAATAGGGTAAGTGGAGAAAAAAATGTAAGTTCAATTTTCAGTCTATGAAAGGGGGGTCCAAGATATTTTTGACAATGTTCGTTATAATTTTCAGTGAAAGTACTAATTAAAAGCTACATTCTGGAATTTTTTCAGATTTTTTAAATTGATAGTTTAGAAAATAGAGGGGGGGACGCTTTTTTAACGACTTTGGAGAGCAAATACATCGTGATTAAAGGGTTAAAATCAAAAAGTTCTAATACATTTTTTATTGCATTTTAGGAGACCTTTCTAACGACACCACACTCAAAGGTGTAGGTGAAATTTTTTTTTTGAAAACACTTTTCATTTTATGAAAGGGGGGCCTAAAAAATTTTTATTTTCAAATATCTTAACACTTCTGTTTTTGGGTCATCAATCTACGACCGTATACCAAATTTCATGTTATTATCTCAAAATTTTTGAAGACGGACGGACGCACGGACGGACGGACGGACATGGAGAAACTATAAGGGTTCCTAGTTTTCTACGGAACCCTAAAAAAGAAGACGGACAAGTGCGAGTGGTTTTCGCGCCCTAGGTGTTGTGTTATGAGACCTTCCTTCGTGCCAAATTTTAAGATTCTAAGTCAACAAGAAGTACCCATAGGATTTGATTATCAAAATAGGTTTTGAAAGATCGTATTTTTTTATTGCATTGGCTGAGTTTGAAACTTGAATTTTTTAATTAATTTATTAAACATTAGTACAAATTTGGTATTAAATTATAAATTACTTAAAAAAAAAACTTTCTAACAGCAGCGTATATATTTAAAATAAAGAAATAATAAATCTAAAAATATTTATAATACAACGATAACGATATATCAAAATTGTTTTGCAAAAAAAAATATACAGGCTGTAGTATAGGCTAAATAAATTTCATATTTCCTAATAATATTTAGTATAACTTTTTAATTCTTGGAGGAGGGGGATCATAACAATTATTAATTAATTAAACAGATAGACAGTCGTATAAAGTGATCCTATAAGGGTCCCATTTTTGAAATATGAAACCCTGAAAAAATGTATAGGTGTAAGACTTCATTACTGGTTTACTTCAAGTGGTTGGGTAAATTAAAATTATTTGCACTTTTTGTCCGTGGCATATATACTATGTCATAGTTAATTGCATAGAGCTAGATTTCTTTACAAAAGAAACAGTTTCTATAATTTATAGTATATAGATGCATATAGTATTCTCGTACTTTTATACAACGGTTGAAACTCAACAATAGAATGGTAACATTTTATACAGCTATTTTCATCTACAGATTTATTTGGGAAATATTTTTTCTTTAGAATAGTAACAGAAGTTGTATATTGTGTAAAATATGTTTTGAGTTATTTTTAGACATAAAATGAATCGTTATTTGTGTAGACACAGTTATTTTCAATATAATATTTAAATTAAGATTTGTACTTTTATTTTTATTTTTGTATAACTTAATTTATATCCTTTTTAGATCAAGTTATGGTTTAAATTAATAAATAATAAAACTGGGTACGCACATGATAGGGTTCCGTAGTCATTCTCACTACGATTTATGACAAAATTTTTCGTTAACAATTTTTGCTACAGTATTTTTTGTAATTTTCAGATTTTTTGAATCGAAAGATTAGAAAATAGAGGGGGGAGGGCGCTCTGATAATGAAAAATGAGGTATCAAACTTATATGGCAGTTCTCTTGATGTTTCATGAAGACTTTGACAAGTTTCACGCAAGTGTTGTATGTAAACACAAACAAGGGTGTTAAAACAGTGGTGATATTATAATAATTATATCACGTACGGTCAGATTCTGCACCAACTGTGTTACAATACTGTAGTGACGTATCACTGCTCTAAATTCTTAAGGTAGTTGGTCCATCATAATGTGATCGCATTAGGCCATGAGTACATATTTTTAATTTAGAGAAATGATCATGGCAACGCTGTACATTATCTACTATTAACTACTTGTCAAATGATTATATTTTATCATCTAAACTACCACAGAATATATTAATAATTAATGAAATCGATTATAATTCCCTTCAATCCACTTATCATATTTTGTAAAAAATTATTTCATTATTTCGTGTATTTTTTACTATAGAATCAAATGAATACGTTGTTGCCACATTGTCAACAATACTGTAATTTATGTGATGGTTTGGTAGTTAAATCTGGTTAAATCTTAATAACGGGATGGTCAATAATTTCAATTTTTTGTATACTGTTTTCTTTTATATAAATATACAACATGTCAGTTTTTTATGAAAAACTGACGCTACGTTTAAATTTTATCTAATAAAACGTTACGTTAGTGTACGGTTAGTCCATATAAGCTGTATTAAATATATAAACTTTGAGATCGTTTTTCATGACTTTGAGATGGTCAATTTTAATAAAAATTGACTATTTTTCAGATATTAATCTAGGGAATATTCTTGTGCAATTTAAACAAAATCTGACGAAAACATGTTTACGGACCAACTACCTTAAATAAATCTATAGATACTATCAATAAAACTAATACCTCATTTGAGAGTACCTACTTGCTAGCCAAGAAATTTTGCTAGGTCCTTTATAATACGGGACAAAAATGTTGTAGGTATAGTATATGATTCAAAACATTGTTAACTTTGTTATGAGGCAACAAATCGAAAAATGTTTAATTTTGTTAGTTATGTTTTGAATCATCCTGTTTATATGTGGTATTTTCATAGCAGTATAAATGTAATTAAGTAGAACAAGTAATTATTAATTATTAGTCGATATAAGTAGATATTGCAAAATGTTTTTATTCATTAATTGTCCTGTAATACCATTTTACTTAATAGGATTTAAAAACTGTATTGGAAAACAAATTAAAAGGACATTTTTTAATTATGTTACTTATATGAAATATGAAAGGTTTCTGTGCAGTGCCGTGACTATGGTTTTATTTATATTATTTATTTATATTTGTTTAATTTATATTTGAAACTCCTTTTGGTAGAAAGAGTTTATCAAAATCCAAAGTCGTGAATTTTACAGTTTTAAATCAATGTAATTTTTATCTCTCACTTACAAATGCATCAATTTTAGTACGCTAACTAAAATATAGATGGCGTTACTAGTTGATTATGTCCGTTAGCCCTGAGAATTTCGTAAAGTTAACTCATTTTGACAACTTGAATTTTCTTAAATATAGAAAAAATAATTGGTTCCTCCATACTGTTTTTTAATTTATTTAAACATACCCAAATTTCACTAAAATTGAGTTACAAAGAGTTTTAAGAAAAAAATAAAATATAAATTGACTTACCATAAACGTTTATTGAACAGTGACGCACCCAGTTTTTTTGTAATGTATAAAATAGGAATGATGCCAGTAACAAAGTATTATTGATATTATGATTTAAAATAATGAAATAAGTTAAAAAGATTTAAAAAAATGTATTTATTTTTATTTAAAAGCGAGTTTAATATAATTTCCCTTAAAATAAAAATGCAAATTACAGCAATCCGTCATGTTAAATGTAACACCAATCAGAGCGAATGACGTCACGCATCAGTAAACGTCTTTTATTTTAGACAAATATCAATTCCTCTTACAAGATTATTAGGTACATACCTTATTTAAGAACTTATATACTTTGGAATTCATAATAATTCATAAATAATTAAATTATTGTCTAACTCTGAATGTTTGATTATTGTTGACAAGGAGGCTGGTGTTATTGCGAGCATTTTTGCGTCAAATTCAAAGTTAGTTTTAAAAGAGTCAATTTTTGCGATTAAACATTTAGTTTCTGCAGAAATAAATATTTTATATGAGTTATAGGAAATTAATTTTACTTTATTTCTAGTTGCTATATTGTGCATCTCTCTCTATTATATTTGGAATTCATTTTTAACACACAAAATAATTAAATTATTGTCTAACTCTGAATGTTTGATTATTGTTGACAAGGAGTGTGACGTCACAACTCTCAAATATCACCTGTGAGCGTTTTGGCGTCAAATTCAAAATTAGTTTTAAATGAGTCAATTTTTGCGATTTTCTGCAGAAATAAGTATTTTTTTGGAAATAGGAGACACGTAAGATCATCATAGAATAGTTTTTTTTTTAAATTGCTAAATTAAATAATGTTTATTGAGGGGGACCATTTTCGTAATGAATATGGATATACAATTCATAGTAATAAAATGACACATTCGTTAAGTACCATAGCCGATATCATATAATAAAAAATAGTATCTGCTAATGCATCTATAGCAATAAAATTTATCTTCACATAGTCGCTTATAATTGCTGAAAGATTTATTTGGTCGCACCACTCGATCATTATTGTTCTGTTAATGCCGGCATGCATTTCATTTGACACAAGTCGATCCGCCCTTTGGCGGTCACGCGGCACCCACTCCCCCCCACTCTTGTGTCAGACAGTAGGGCCTTCATGATCACTGTTCTGTTCAGCTGATTAATGTGTGATTCCGGTTGTCACTGATAACGCCAGTGGCGTAGATATTGTTTGTTTATTTTTTATTAATTACATTAAGTAAATCGTTTTTTTTTTGTTTATTTATTTGAAATGAATTTGTAGGGTGGAAAATAAGAAGGGGACAGTTTTTAAAGGTATTACCCATGATCCAATAAAAAAAGTTCTGCTTTTGATATTTTGACAGTCGCCATTATTTGCTACAAAATAATTAAATCAAAGAAAAAAATTGTTATGTAAACAGTATTGGTCGTTTATTTATTTATTTATTATTCCGTTTGTTACAAATTCCTTATTAGAAAAATTTCTTGGCGATGACGTTACAGTTTAGAACAAACTAAATGTCGATCAGTCCTTGTATTATCCTAATTTTTCTAAAAAAGTTTGATTAGACCAGGGGTTCTCAATGTTTTCCTATAACGATCACTTCTTAAAAGAATGATTTTCTTAATCGACTCTTATATTTTTCTCTATAATATACACCATACAACATATTTATAATACAAAAATTTCACTACAATATAGAGCATTTTTTAAACTATAATTAACCCCCATGGGGTCTTCTTGGACCCCGTTGGGAACCCCTGGATTAGACTAACCAAATACATAATAATATTATAAATGTAATATTAACTCTCTCTGTCTATTTGTTATCTTTTTACGGCTAAACTGCTGAACCGATCTTGATGAAATTTGGAAGGGAGATAGCTTACATCCTGAGGAACTTTAGATAAAAAATGGGTGTAAATGATATCACACCCCCGCAAAAAAGTGTCACAAAAATGTCATATTTGAGATAAATATGTATAGAATGATTCCAAATTACTATGTACTTCTACTAAAAATTGTCAGTAATGTACTTCGTGTACCTACTGTCATAAAAACTAGCATATTCCAAAAAAATGTCACATTTTTTATTTATTTTTTAAATACGTTTTAATAGTTACTATTTTTCAAACTTCACAGGATTACTGAAATATTTAAATTAAATACTGTGTATCAGTCCTTTTCCTATAGGTACTACCTTTACAATTTTGATTTACTTAAATTGTTATAATTTCATTTATTCCTATTTTCTCAAAACTACCTTTTTTGAGTTGTGACACTTTTTTTGCGAGGGTGCGATATGTACATGTGACCTTTTTTCGACTATATATTTTCTTCTTCATCTGACAGCTTCTACTTAACCTAAATTCCACGAGAACCATATACATTTTATTATATATATGAAGCTAACGAAGTTACGGGTAATATCTAGTTTATTATAAAAATTTTTAACTCCACCACTGACTAAGTAACACTTTTATGTATCTGACATTATTACAGGAAGTTAAAAATTATGCTTAAAAGCATCTATTCTCAAACATTGTGCAATGTCTGTATGTGTGTGTCTGTCTGTCTCTGTGTGTGTGGGTCCCCTTGACAAGAATGGGGTGGTGATGTAGATAGTTAGAGATTGTTTATTGCTACTTTTGTATTGCCGTTCTCTTTTTTTCGGCTACTGGAAATGGATACCACCGTTAACAAGTTTTATAGAAACGCCATCGTAATTCACATCGATCTTTTATTTGTTTAAAAAAACATCACACATTTAAAAACTGCTGTGATAATGGGTTTTTTAAGTTTACAGGATATTGCTGTTAATAAATCAACGATCCATAATTTTTACTATCATCCATACATATAAATATTTATGTATGTTTAAAAAATATATTATTGTTTGTAATTAATATCGGTTTAATGGTTCATGAGTTATGCGTGTGACAAGGATTTAGGGGACACACAGACAGACAGACAGATACGGAATGAAAAGTGTTTGTCTTGATCTTCAAGTAAAATTTTTGAAATCGGTGAATAATTTTTTTTATCATTTTAAAACGATCATAAAGCTTCTCGTATCTTCGATATTCCGAGGAAGTAAAAACTCATTCATTATTTTACCCTAAGATGCCAGTATGGGGTACCAGGTGCCCCACATTTTTTTAACTTCAATGTAATCTGTTTAAATTTTACAGGGTTTAAAAATTTTTTAATATATTAAATATTATATATTTTTTTAAATAATCGATTGGAGTGCATTCCGTATCGTTCGAAGATGATAGAGGGATTTTATTGAATTAAAATATTCAATATCTTACGAGTAGTTAGTATTTTAGTGTCTGGGGTACAAGGTGACCCCAGTGTGGCAGGTATGTTATTCTGGAGAAGTGGAGCAGCTAAGGGTTAATATGCATAAATCAAGGTTTCTCAACGTAGTCTATGTGGACCCCCTGAAGGGTCTATGGAAGTTTGAAAAGGTCTAGTACACCAGGGGTCTATAGAAAATTTGTATTTTTTTTAAATTCGATGCTTTTATGCAATGCAAGAGTTCAAAGAGCAAAAAAAAGTATTTTATAAATTTTTAATTCACAAAAATTACAGAAGGGGTGTATGAACTTTATTCCTTAAAAAGGGGTCTACGTGCAAAAAAGGTAGGGAACACCTGGCATAAATAAATATAAAATCATCACGCATGACAATAATTTCTTAATAATTCATAACCTTACTTTAATGCCAGTTATGAATATGTCAAATACATTAAAAATTAATTGTGAAAAGAATTTTTTAAGGTTTTTATAAATAAACATATTGTTAATAAATTAATAACTAAATCTAAGTAGTTGGTTCGTATGCGTTGACAAATTGAAGTAAGAATAAATCATTTTCGATTTGAAATCACTATTCTTTTAGTGAAATTTAAATTGACTAATTTAATAAGTGAGATCGCTTTTAAATTAGAACTGAAAACATTTGTTGAATTTTCATTTTTCGCACTTTTTTTTCGAACAGTGTATAAATAGTGGAGTTAGAAACATGATACTTTTCACTTCATTATTTATGGATGATCTAATTTAAAGGTCCTTGATTATGAGTACCTAGGGTTTAGGAAGGAAGACAGACATTAATAATAAATAATCTGATGAAATATTTAAACACTGTTTCCCTTTAAATCTGTAACTTTTCACTTCTTTGATCTGACCATTTTTTATAAAAATATGAAACTATAAAGGACTTTTTTGATGTCAATGAATTAATGTATTTTTACTTAAAAATAAAAAAATATATATCATACTTTTGTTGATAACAATATTAAAAAAATAATAATATCATTGAAATTATGATTTTAAATAATGAAATAGGAAAAAAGATTCTAAAATAAATTTATTTTTATATTAAAAGCTAGATGAATATAATTTTTGTTAAAATAAAAATACAAAATACAGCAATCCGTCATGTTAAATGGAACACCAATCAGAGCGAATGACGTCACGCATCAGTAAACGTCTTTTATTTTAGACAAATATCAATTCCTCTTACAAGATTATTAGGTACATACCTACCTTATTTAAGAACTTATATACTTTGGAATTCATAATAATTCATAAATAATTAAATTTTTGTCTAACTCTGAATGTTTGATTATTGTTGACAAGGAGTGTAACGTCACAACTCTGAAATGTCACCTGCGAGCGTTTTGGCGTCAAATTAAAAATTACACCCATACCTGACTTTGCGTCGTCGTTACGTTCCAAAAAAACACGACGCAAATTGAAACGACGCAAAGTGAATTATTTAAGTTAATCTCGTTTTAATTAAAAAAAAATTAAAGGCTCGAACCCAAAACAACGCAACTTCGAAAATTTAACGACGCACAGTGAAAATTAGTACTAATTCAGCAACGACGCAACTTCGAAAAAAACGCAAAACAAAACGACGCAAAGCGAGGTATTGGTGTAGTTTTAAAAGAGTCAATTTTTGCGATTAAACCTTTATTTTCTGCAGAAATAAGTATTTTTTTGGAAATAGGAGACACGTAAGATCAGTGTTTCTCAAAAATCTCTTTGCAACAAGCATCAAGCGCAAGAATCTCACTAAATTCAGATAATAAATAATTACTAATAATTAAAATAATATAGAAAAATATTTAATTAAAATTATGTTGTACTTTAATATCTATTCTCCATTATATGTTTTGAAAATTTTACTGTGTATGCTCAATAATTTCCTAGTGATTTCTTCCTAAAACCTATCATTCAAGTTTATTTAGTGAAAATTTAATTTTTGAATATTAAAATTTATGTATATGTTGAGGAGGGGGGGGGGGGTATAAGAATTTTAGAAAAGGTTGGGAAACACTGCGTAAGATCATCATAGAATAGTTTTTTTAGGGTTGCGTAGAAAACTTGGAACCCTTTAGTTTCTCCATGTCCGTCCGTCCGTCCGTCCTGAAAAATTTTGTCATAATAAGATGAAATTTGGTATACGGTCGTAGATTGATGACCCAAAAACAGAAATGTTAAGATTTTTGAAAATAAAATTTTTTTAGACCCCCCTTTCATAAAATGAAGTGTTTAAAAAAAAAAAAAATTCACCTACACCATTGGGTGGGGTGTCGTTAGAAAGGTCTCCTAAAATGCAACAAAAAATTTTACAGAAATTTTTTATTTTAACCCTTCGATCACGATGTACTTTCTCTCCGAAGTCATTAAAAAAGCGTCCCCCCCTCTATTTTCTAAACTATCAATTAAAAAAATCTGAAAAATTTCCAGAACGTAGATTTTAATTAATTAAATTTGTACTAATGTTTAATAAATTAATTAAAAAATTCAAGTTTCAAACTCAGCCAATGCAATAAAAAAATACGATCTTTCAAAACCTATTTTGATAATCAAATCCTATGGGTACTTCTTGTTGACTTAGAATCTTAAAATTTGGCACGAAGGAAGGTCTCATAACACAACACCTAGGGCGCGAAAACCACTCGCACTTGTCCGTCTTCTTTTTTAGGGTTCCGTAGAAAACTAGGAACCCTTATAGTTTCTCCATGTCCGTCCGTCCGTCCGTCCGTCCGTCCGTCCGTCCGTCCGTCCGTCCGTCCGTCCGTCCGTCCGTCCGTCCGTCCGTCCGTCCGTCTTCAAAAATTTTGAGATAATAACATGAAATTTGGTATACGGTCGTAGATTGATGACCCAAAAACAGAAGTGTTAAGATATTTGAAAATAAAAATTTTTTAGGCCCCCCTTTCATAAAATGAAAAGTGTTTTAAAAAAAAAAATTTCACCTACACCTTTGAGTGTGGTGTCGTTAGAAAGGTCTCCTAAAATGCAATAAAAAATGTATCAGAACTTTTTGATTTTAACCCTTTAATCACGATGTATTTGCTCTCCAAAGTCGTTAAAAAAGCGTCCCCCCCTCTATTTTCTAAACTATCAATTTAAAAAATCTGAAAAAATTCCAGAATGTAGCTTTTAATTAGTACTTTCACTGAAAATTATAACGAACATTGTCAAAAATATTTTGGACCCCCCTTTCATAGACTGAAAATTGAACTTACATTTTTTTCCCCACTTACCCTATTGAGTGGGATGTCATTTAATAGGTAAATAATAGGTGATTAATAGGCATAATAGGTAAAATGCAATAAAAAACGTCAAATAACTTTTTGATTTTAACCCTTCAGTCGCGATATATTTGCTTTTTAATGTCGCTGTCAGAGCGTCCCCCCCCCTCTATTTTCTAAACTATCGATTCAAAAAATCTGAAAAAAAATATCAGAATGTAGCTTTTAATTAGTACTTTCACTGAAAATTATAACGAACATTGTCAAAAATATTTTGGACCCTCCTATCATAGATTGAAAAGTGAAGTCACATTTTTTTCATTTACCCCATTGAGTGGGGTGTTATTTGATAGGTCTCCTAAAATGCAATAATAAAAGTCAAATGACTTTTTGATTTTAACCCTTCAGTCACGAAAATTTTGAAAAATACTTTTTATAAATCGTAGTGAGAATGACTACGGAACCCTATCATGTGCGTGCCCAACAAGCACTTGTCCGTTTTATTTAAATTAGTCATCATGCCTATTAGTGGAGAAATACCCAAATATAAAAATTCACATATTGTATTTAAAAATTAAATAGATACATACTTCAGACAATTTTATAAACGGTAGTTCCATTTTTGGTCTCCATCTTGAGCTGATGCATACACATCCACCCTGAGGTGGCATTTAATAGAAACCATCAACAATACCCCCGTTCATTTTGCTTTCAACCGCGCCGGATTAAATTATAAAATATGCATTTGCGCTAAAATCATTTTGACAAACAGCGCCATTCAGACAATGTACTTTGTAATAATAAAGCCGATTTGCTGGAATACGACACCGGGACGAATTTACAGTGCGTGTCGGCGCTGTAACGTTGACAGAACGGGAGGGGTTGAGGGGTGAACGACGCTGTTTTACGGCTGTAATTGTAAAGGTGTCTGTTTGGCTTGGAAGAGGTGTAATAATTTATTTCTGAATTTAGCAGATTGCAAGTACTTATTTATTGTTAATGTATAAATAGTGTATTTTTAATTTTTTTATTATAAATGTAGTGATTCATTTTATTAGAAAAATAACGAAAATGCGAGTTTTTTTTTTCATATAAGGATGATCGGTAAATAAAAAACGACTTAACTCGTTAACGCCCAGTGTCCTATATATAGGACAGTAAATTTTTATGTTTTATTTTGTTTTAGGAACCATAAACAAATCAGAGCATAAGTACTTGCTATCCTATATGTATATAGGACGCTGGGCGTTAATGGGTTAAAAAAATTAAAGTTAATAATAAAAATTAAAAGTAGTTTTTTCAAGTCGGTTTTATTTTTTTCTTTCGTTTTTTATTGGTTAGGTACCGACTTTAAAAACTGTTTTTAATTATTAATTTTTTTTCATAACAAGTTTTTTATTTTTCACTTTTGAATGGTTTATCTTCACAGTACACTGTTCAATTTTGATAAAATTTATATGGGAGCACTTCGGGAGTATACTCTTTAAAAAAAATCATATACAGGCTGATTGGTAAATATGTACTTTCCACAATTTAGTTATATTTCAATGATATGGTGATCTTTTTATTATCCACACTAATATTATAAATACAAATTTGTCTGTCTGCCTGTTACCCTTTAACGGCTGAACCACTTAACCGATCTTCACGAAATTTTTCGTGAAAATAGCTTGCATCTTGGGGAAAAACATTGGCTACTCTGTATCCTGAAAAATTGACTAGATAAAAAAATACAAACTCAACTAATGTCTTTATAAATATAAATTTTATGCAGTCGCAGATTTCGAAAAAAAAATTAATTTTAAATTTAGCACGAGAAAGCATTGTGTCTTCACTTTCAGATGTTTTTTTTGTTGTTATTAAAGAAAAATTGATTTGATTTGTTTCAGTCTACTCCAGGGGTTCCCAACTTTTTTCTTACATAGATCTCAACTTATAAAAGAATGATTATATTTACCATTGAAACAAGTAAAATCATTATCAAATTTATCATCGATAAAATAGACCCCTAGAATACTATAGACCCTTTTTATACTTCCATAGACCTCAACGGGGTCCATTTGGACCCCGTTGGGAAGCCCTATTGAATAAAAAAAATCTGTTCAAAAGAAAATTTGATTTTTTTTATTTTAACATAAATATTAGAATTATTTATTTAAATTATATGTTTAAAATTGATAATACTAACATTGTTATCCATGTAGTATGTATGTATATACAAACTAGAATACATTGTAGTATCTATGACTTATATTTTATGTATGTACATAATGCATGAGTATATAGTAAGTGGTTATGTAACATATATAACATCATAAGAAGATTTTCTTTATGGTAAAATAAGTTTTTACGTGAGATATACGAGTATGTTTCACACCACAAAGGTGTTTATATTAAGGAGATTGGGGAGTTTGTTTTTGAGGGGAAGGTAGTGGGGGGGGGGGTAAGACGCAGTGTTCGCTGTTGCCAAAACTACAATGTGTGTCTTTATCATTCTTACATTTATACATCAATTTTTTATCTAGTCAATATTTGGAATACAAAGTAACCTATGCATTTTCTTAGGCTGCAAGTTATCTCTGTGCCAAATTTCATCAAGATCGGTTCAGTGGTTTAGTCGTGAAAAGGTAACATATAACTAATTGGTATTTATTATCACCTTAAAAACAATTTTGCATTAAATTTTTAAATTTAATAATTATCGATGTTATGAAATAATTTATCGATGTTATGAAATAATTTATTTACCAATATTTTTTTAGATATAGGTACTAATTACTATTCAAATTCATTGACTCATTAAAAAATAAAATAATTAAATTTTACATTCGATTTTGCATGAATAACTTAATTTGAAACAATTCAGGCATATTTTGAAATCTAAAAAAAACGTCAATATGGTAATTACGTAAAATCAAACTAGGAATTTTAATTTTTTACACATACATATTGTTTAATTTTATTATGTTTATTTGGACATAATGATTTTTAATAGATATTTAAAGGGGAACATCGATTTGCAAACATAACATAATTTTTTCCTGGTTTATGTATTTTTAATTTAAAAAAATGTTAATTTTGATGAATTTATTGTTTATCAGTATTTATATTTATAAATTTATTAATATTACACTGTGGTGCAAAAGTCTTTAGACACCTGTGATTTTGAATGTAAATATACAGATTTCAGCCAATAAAAATCCGATCCTCAAAATAGCGAAAAGAATATGTTTACTCGCAGTCAAAATAGTAAAAAAAAAAAAACAATTTCTCGTTAGCTTGAAAGACACTGTGCGGCAATACTTTCAACTTGAATAAACCTGACCTTTCAGACATATCATTTAAAAATTTTCCTTAACATGGAAAATTGTAAATGCTGTATTTTTATTTAGATATGCTAGGATTATTAAAAAAATTGTAATTAAGTACTCAATATTTTTTATCAACCATTTTTGCAGTTTTATATTTACAATACGAAAAAAAATAAGTGTCTAAAGACTTTTGCTTGACAGTGTACATGTTAAAAGTGATAATATTTTATTGATATAAAATTGAAATTTGTATTAAGAGGGTTAGCAAGTCTAGTGCCTCTGAAAATACTCAATATTTGGGAATTTACTGTGGTCAAATGAAACAATGAATTAAAGCAAAATTAACACAGCTGTTTAGTTACTAATTAAAGTAAATTTGAAATTATTTTTCAGATTTTTACGAATGAAAATTATTAATCTCTGGTATGGTAGGTTTTCATCAAAATTTGGAGTTGACACCTTCCGTACTTGCTTTTAGCCAAATGGTCAGATTTGGAACAATTTTACAAAATGACTTTAGTTTTTGAAACTATCCTCTATGGAATGAACCACTTTGGTTGGAAACAAAAAATCCTGTAGATTTTTATGGCCACTGAAAAATTACAGTTAAATTTTAGAGTATAAGCATACCTATAATTATTGAAATATATAACTCTGAGGTGTAAAAGTGGTTCATTCCATAGAGAATAGTTACAAAAACTAAAGTCACTTTGTAAAATTGTTCCAGATCTGACCATTTGGCTAAAAGCAAGTACGGAAGGTGTCAACTCGAAATTTTGATGAAAACCTACCATCGGCCAGAGATTAATAATTTTCATTCATAAAAATAAATGTACTTTAAATAGTGATTCAACAGCTGTGTTAATTTAGCTTTAATTCGTTGTTTCATTTGACCACAGTAAATTTCCAAATATTGAGTATTTTCAGAGGTGCTAGACTTGCTAACCCCCTTAATTTAAAAACTCGAGTACATTTTTCTCCGTGCGGAATAATTTTTTACAAAATATTTAACTAAACTTTTTGAAATATATAAGAACGAGAGAAAATTTAAGTTGTATAAGAAAGAAAAGAGTATATAACAAAACCATAAAGATTTCCTTAAAAAATCGCACATAAACCTTAAGAAATTACTGCCCAATAAACATAAGAAAACAACAAAAAGGGAAACAAAGAATTACGAAAAAATAACAGAAAATGTGTACGTCAAGTTGTATGGACATTAAGTCCTTTATAGAAATCATTTTAGTCAATTTTTATGTGTTTTGTTTTTATCGCTGTCGAAGGATGGTATAAAAGAAAGAAATATTTCAATGATGAATAACAGGGAAATAAAAAAAATCATGATATTACGTCATTTCGTATGTTTGTTTGATCGATACGGTTGTTTTTGAAGGAAGACTTTATAGCAGTTTTGGGGTCTGCATTTATAAATAAGTATTTGTTTTTCTTAGGTATAAGTTATAAAGTACTGGCACCAGTCGTGGACAGTTATTAACCCACTAACGGAATCCCGCGGCTTCGCTCGCGTAAGCTTCGAAAGTAATTAAAACCCTCCATACATGATAGGGGATGACATATTACATTTTTTTATATTGATTTTTATTCATTTCCTATAAAAAAAACGTAAATATCTCGGATCTTGGTTAAAAATTGTAAAAACTAACCCCCTGTCTACCCTCGCCATTAGGGGGTGAATATCGAATTTTTTTATTGCAGATTATTTTGCCCGAATTATAACGTTAGCAGCTATGCAGATAAACATATCAAAAACACAGACCCTGTCTACCCCCGCCATTAGGGGTTGAATGTCGAAATTTTTATTTTAATAGATAACTATTTTGCCCGAATTTACCTTTATAAGTAAAGTAGGTATGCAGATATACATATCTAAATCCATCCTCATCCCCGTCTTATGCTATAATTTGTCCGAATTTACTTTAATATCATGAACAATTATGAAGATAAATATATCAAAATTTTACCCCCCATTTCCATAGGGGTTGAATAGAGTACCTACTTGTGCCATGTTTCATTCGGTGAATAAAAAAAATATATTTTACAAATTCTTCCACCCCCCCCTAACACCTTAGGGGTTAAATTTTGGGAAATGCTGAAATAATTGTTCCATTATTTATATTGTAGAGTATGTTCGATAAGTTTTAATTAAATGCGAACAAAAAAAATATTTCTTATATAAACTTTGACACCCTGTTTTATCCCCGTAGGGGGTGAATTTCGAAAAATCCATTCTTAGTGGGTGCTTACATCATAAAAGGAAGGCACCTACGAAATTTCACATTTCTAGATCCAGGGGTTTGAGCTGTACGTTGATATATGAGTGAGTGAGTGGTTAAAGACAAACTCTTTTATAGATGGTAGATTGCTTACCAGTCAGTGTCCTATTTATAGGACATCATCCTTGGGTTACAAAATAATCCACGATTAGTTAATTAGTTGTTTTAAAACCATTATTACAACAATTCTAAAAAAACAATCACGGTTGTGACACATTTTATAAGGTAAACAATTATTATATTTAGTGAATTGGTCATTTACAAGTTGAGATTAAGTTTAGAATTAACATTAATCATGACTGACTTGAAAACAACCGATTAACTAATCGTGGATTATTTTGCCGATAAAAATTGTGCCGACTTTATTATGTATTGAGGGGATGGGGGAAGGTCATTACATGGAGCGGTTGGCCAATCGTTTCTCGGAACGTACGTTAATAGGATGGTCGTCGTTTAGAGATTTAAGTGTAAATGCTTTATATTTTTTATATTTTATGACTCGTTATTTTATAACGTTTGTATAGTAATACTTATCATTTTATAACCATTAGCAAGTGATCATCACTGGGTACTAACTGGAGAAAAAACATAAACAAATAAAAGGCTATAAGTGTACAAGGCTACAAGTGTACAAATGATACCAAATAAAAACGCTATAGAATTTTTATTCATGTCGAAACTTCAGACGAAAAAAAAAATAAAAAGAAAACATTGAACGTGTTCTTATATTTTTTTATACAAAAACAAGAACACAATTTACAAAATTATATTCATAATATTTGACGTACATTACGACAGTCGTAGAAAAAAATATGCCATTATTATTGTCATACACTAGTAAATTCTATGGATTATGAAATCAAATATCCTATTTACTGGTGATTTATGTGAAAGGGGGGTTAAGGCCATTATTTGCTTAAAGAGACACTCTCGGAGAGACGATTGGGGTGTGTTTGTTACAGTAGGGGATGATGAGTGCTAAGTCACCCCTTACCCCTTGTCTATGTACGTGGATAGCGGAATTTTGTAATTTGGACCATGAAGTAGTAACTAACAATATGATTTAATTTAAGGTTTTATAACATTGAATTGTATTGTTCTATTTATTAGACGAATATAAGGGGGGGGGGTAAAATTCTGAAATATTTGGTTGTTAATTTAACCAACGTTTTGACATATTTAGAAGAAGATATTTTTTGTAATTTGAGGTGAAAGGACACCACAGAATCCTTATGGGAAAGGGGTTTCGGTCAAACTCTTTGAAACTTTGGATTCTGATAGTCCTTGATGAGTAGATCAAAGTGTCAATGGGCACTATGTCCTAAATATCAAACTTTTAAGATATAGCCCTCTGAAGTTGGGGATCATGATTGTCTTTAATTTGCAATAAAATTTTTTTTAGAACCTTAATTTTCGCACAACTTTTTGTATGTGTTCCCAAAGACATCTATAATCGATTGCTATCATAAAAAAGTCAACTTTTCAATTCATTGAGAAAGGACACACTTAAATCTTATTGTTAAGTTTTTTTTAATTATAAACAAATCCAATTGGTTTATAATAAAAAAAAACGTAATAATAAGATTTAAGTATTGCCATTGCATTTCTTTAAGAATTTAAAAGTTTACTTTTTTATGGTGACAATCGATTATTATATACTAACTACACTGAAATTTTGATTCTACTTCATATTTTCGTATATTTGAGTTGATTTTTTTGTGATAAATTGAAATTTGATGCATGGAAAATCACTGAAAAATGACATGTTTTAGATTTGGTTAAAAGTATGTTCATTTTATAGAAAATGACGTGAAAAGTTGAAATTTTCAAACCGCAGGTCTGTATCTCAAACCATTCTCGAGATATGGCCTCTCAAAGTTTTGATTTTTCAAAATTTTTGCAGAAAAATAGCTGTAACTTTTGAACGTGCGGTCGGATTTGATTTTTGTCCATGAATTTGAAATCAGCGTGTCACTATCTATATAATAACATGTATAATACTTGAAAACTCGAGAAAAATTTTTCGCGAAAAATCGAAAAACCTTAAAAAAATTTCAATTTTTGACGAAATTTTTTTTTGTTGAATTTTGAAGTATTTTACATGTCAATATATTGATTTTGACACGCTGATTCCAAATTTGTCAACAAAAATCAAATCCGACCACACGTTCAAAAGTTACAGCAATTTTTCTTCAAAAATTTTGGAAAATTAAAACTTTAAGAGGCCATATCTCGAGAACGGTTTGAGATACAAACCTGCGGTTTGAAAATTTCAACTTTTCACATCATTTTCTATATAATAAACATACTTTTAACGAAATCTAAAATTTGAAGTTTTTTTGTTAAATTTCATGCATCAAATTTCATGAAACCAGCAGTAATTAAAACTTTACTGTATTTTTAACCGGTTGTGTGATATAAATTATGTATTCTATTTAATTAATTGCATACTTTAATGTTTACTCATGAAAAAAAATCAATAGATTAAATTAATTGTTGCAATTTTTTATTTTAGGTACTTGCAAGTATTTTTTTATGATGTTTTTTTGTTTTGTTCGAAAGGCATGCACTGGTTGTAATAGTCACAGTTTCTAGTTCATAGAGCCACTAGTTTATAGTACGTACAGAATTCGTGATAGTGGCATGTCAATTGTCAAATATCTTATGAATTTTAATGGGGGGCCCTAAAGACAACGCGTCGAGTTGACCTATGTCTCATAGACTACACACTGTTTGCTAGGGATTACCCGATTAGTGTTAGATTAAACACATTTGTACCTATATTATATATGTATATTATATATATTTATACAACATTGCTTGTTAAGGTAACAGAATCAGTCTTGGATCAAAAGATCCCAGTATTGGACACTTGTTTAATTAAAAAATTATTTCCCAATCATAGTTTCAAATTTTTTTCTCTGACATAATAACGTTGTTAATTTGATTTACATTACTAATATGTTTTTTAAGTCTCTCTACTTACAATAATTTTTAAAATGAACTTGAGTTTGACAAATTATAACAGTGTTTTAAAACTGAGATTATTCTGATGTAAAATATATTTAAATAAAACGGGCAAGTGCGTGTTGGACACGCACATGATAGGGTTCCGTAGTCACGATTTATAAAAAAAGAGTTTTTTCAAAATTTTCGAGACTGAAGGGTTAAAATCAAAAAGTCATTTGACTTTTATTATTGCATTTTAGGAGACCTATCAAATGACATCCCACTCAAGGGGGTAAATGAAAAAAATGTGAGTTCACTTTTCAATCTATGAAAGGGG
Organism: Sialis lutaria; assembly: GCA_949319165.1. Classification (NCBI taxonomy): domain Eukaryota; kingdom Metazoa; phylum Arthropoda; class Insecta; order Megaloptera; family Sialidae; genus Sialis; species Sialis lutaria. The sequence continues at coordinate 29,412,387 of OX439235.1, forward strand.
GGTCCAAAATATTTTTGACAATGTTCGTTATAATTTTCAGTGAAAGTACTAATTAAAAGCTACATTCTGATTTTTTTTCAGATTTTTTGAATCGATAGTTTAGAAAATAGAGGGGGAGGGACGCTCTGACAGCGACATTAAAAAGCAAATATTTCGTGACTGAAGGGTTGAAATCAAAAAGTTATTTGATATTTTTTATTGCATTTTAGGAGACCTATTAAATGACACCCCACTCAATGGGGTAAGTGGGGAAAAAATGAGAGTTTACTTTTTAGTCTATAAAAGGGGGGTCCAAAATATTTTTGAGAATGTTCGTTATAATTTTCAGTGAAAGTACTAATTAAAAGCTACATTCTGGAATTTTTTCAGATTTTTTGAATTGATAGTTTAGAAAATAGAGGGGGGGGACGCTTTTTTAATGACTTTGGAGAGTAAATACATCGTGATTGAAGGGTTAAAATCAAAAAGTTTTGTTACATTTTTTGTTGCATTTTAGGAGACCTTTCTAATGACACCCCACTCAATGGGGTAGGTGATTTTTTTTTTTTGAAAACACTTTTTATTTTATGAAAAGGGGGCCTAAAAAATTGTTTTTTTCAAAAATCTTATCATTTCTGTTTTTGGGTCATTAATCTACGATCGTATACCAAATTTCATCTTATTATCTCAAAATTTTTGCAGACAGACGGACGGACATGGAGAAACTATAAGGGTTCCTAGTTTTCTACGGAACCCTAAAAAGCTGCCATGCGTGCCACGGGACTTTCTTATACGTAATAGAGACAGTGAACAATGTACGTGATTTTTATATAAAGTAATAATGTTAAGTATGTTATTATCTATAGTTTATTCCTCTATACCTACATTTTTTTCGAACATTTATGATTTAGCAAGAAATAATTTTTAAAATATTTTTTTAAAATAATCCATACTGTTTACTCTCAGTATTATGTATAAGAAAGACCCATGGTACTTATGGCATACAAGTACATTGTTCAATCTCTGTAATACGTATAAGAAAGTCTCATGACACTCATGGCAGATATTTCTTCTCTGTTATGAACCATCTGAAATGAATTAAAGACGCATACTTATAAAAAAAATTCGAAAAAAATTATAGATACTAATATTACCTGCAATTTTTAACTTGACCATTTTTCTCTAATTCGCACTGTTTCAATGTAATTCGAAAAATTCAAAAATCGATCTCAGTAAACATCCGTTTCCGGTTGAAATATCGTTTTCAAAAATAGAAGGTTTTACTTCCCAGATAAATATATAAAAAATATAAAATTTTACCTTTCTACGATTTGTCGTATTTGAGTTACAACGTATACAGACAGACAGACAGATATCATAACGAACATAATATAGAATGGATCCAGGGAAGGTAAAAATTGAGAATTTCATCAAAATACTTTCAATATAGATATGTATATTTCATATACACGTGTAAAAGAAAGTAAAAACATAAGTAGCTATCTTAAAATTTCAAAAGTTATAGTATCATTTAAAAATTAATTTGTATTTATAAAAGAATAATAAAAGCTTTTTTCGCTTGTAAAGTCTTTATAGAATATCGTTTTTAAATAAACAAAACAAAATATACTTGAGTATTTATTTTCAAGACGCTTTTATTAAAGAAGATATTTAATTAAAAGGTTTTTTAATTGACATTTGTTTATCTTGTCAATTGAGTTCCAATGTTGCATTATTAACTGTATCTTTTGTTAAATATGATACGAAAGAATTTAATTTTCTTTATAGTGAAAATATATTTCAAAGATATTTTCTTTTCTGATTTATTTCTTGAATTTAAATTGAAAGGGAAGAATCTAAAGAAGAGATCCCATTTTGTATTTATTACTTTGTTATATTATACGAAATTAGGCTTGAATTTTCGTTACTAAGTAAAGTTATATAAATATTATTTAGAAGAATTATAAAAAATGGTACAGTTGTGGCTCGCATAACGAACGTTGCGCACAACGAACTTTCTGTTCGTTCATTGCGCGACTCGCACAACGAACCTCGCTTCGCACAACGATCTGCATCGTGTTTAATTTTGCCGCCCGAACGCTAGCTTCTACGTATCACGAAGGTCGCACGCAGTCGAGGCTCAAACTTGCATGAACATGCATCAACGCGCGTCAGTCGTTCTTTTCTGTGCTTAACTCACACACCTGTTTGTTTTAATAAATGTAATTTTGTGGGTCTATATTATGAGTTCTAAAAAAAGCAGGAAGGTGATTTCTGTTGAAATGAAACAAGAAATAATTAGAAAGAGGATTTGACCCTGCAAACCTCGGTAGACTCCCCTAAATCTGATTCTGACTAAAAAATAAAAAACGTGTGTACAATCTTTTTTTTATGTTACAGTACCATATTTTATGCTACAGAACGAATTAAAATTTTTAACATGTATTGTTATGGGAAAACGCGTTTCACATAACGAACTTTTTGCATAACGAACTTGCTTAAGTTCGTTATGCGAGGCACCACTGTATTTAGTCATATATGAATTTATTATGAACCTACTTTTTATATTATTGCTCATAAAATATGGTCTACCCAGGAAAACAGATCTGCATTTTGAGACAACATCATATTTTTCACTGGTTTTTGATCTGTGGAGACTTACAAAGATCTACAATGGCCTACAAAGATCTAAAAGGATCTACAAAGATCTCTACACAGAAAAAAAAAATGTGTCTATTTGATAAAAAATGTGCTTAATGAGAAAAAACCTTGATCGATATGGCTCCTATAGAGGTTGTATGTTAATATGATAAATCTTTGTTGTCAAAATTTTTTTGAATATTTTTAATGTTTTATATGATAATATATTTTCAATACTCTAAAATTCTATTATCGTTTTATTTTTTTTGAAAAATATGTATTTATCAAAATGAATAATACTCTTTCAGTATTATCATATGATGATTGGTATGATTTATTATTTTTTATTAATTTGAATAATAATTATTACATTGATTAACATGTTTACTCTATGCGAGAATAAATTGTAATTATGAAAATATATCAATTTATCGAATTGATATATCGTTTATCACCGTTATAGTTTTCAAATTATCATTTTGATAATTTTGTCTATCAATATTACAATTATTATTTCATTTTGAAAATTCTTTATAATTTTAATATTTACTCTTTTGGCTAAAAAAAATCTTGCTATTTTCCATTTTTATTCTAATATTCCAGTTTTTTGTTATTGGATAAGATTGTAATATGTTGTACAACAAAATTATCCAACAACAAAAAACTGGAATATTAGAATAAAAATTAAAAATAGTAAGATTTTTATTTGTTTTATTTAAATAAGCCAACAGAGTAAATATTAAAACTATAAAGAATTTATTTTAAATCTATATCAGTGGTTTTGTTTTTAGATATGTATTATTTATTTATCCAACCTTAATGAAAGTTATGTATGATTTTATAACTAAATATAAATAAAATATCTCTTTATTACATATTTAACACAAACAAAACTCACAGACTTTAAAACCTGAAAATGTATATCAGAAAATAAAAACAAAAATGTTATATTTTATGAATTATATTTTATTTTCTATAAAATATTTTAAATATCAAAAAAGTGAGAATAATCTTAAAACACAGAAAAAACTAATAAAGATAAAAAAATTACAATTATAAAATATGTTTCATCTTATTTTTAGTATTTTATAATACAGAACTTATTTTCATATGAACTCACGACAAGTGGTTACACCCGATAACTCACCGACAGCGATCGTATACAATCACGTTGTGCAGTGGTTCGTTTGAATTAGGCCTTGATATTGTTATAAAAAACTTAAATATTAGTCAATAAAGCCTAAATACTTACAAGTTTGCACCCTAAAAGTCTTTTGTAATGTGGCCATTTCAAAAATATTTTCGAAGTACTAGTCGATTTGTTTATTTCTAATAAACGAAAATTTATTGTAGCTGCCCAATGGTTTTCAATTTTAGCCCATGAGTTTATATGCTCTCTTCAATATTTTCTTCACAATCTGCAAAAATATAAAAATCACTTATAGATATTATACTTAATAAATTGAATTAACATTTTTTACCTTAGTTTTCATAGCCAAATGATTATTTGGTGAAATTGTGTTGTCCGAGTTATTATATTTGCGTTTTTTTTTAAGCCCACTGCTTTTAATTAAGTAATCACATTCTATTATAATATTTTGAATAAATTTTTGATGGCAATTGGTTGACCTGGTAATAGTGGTAATTTAAAATAGTATGTGCTCTGAAAAATGATAAATAAATATAGGTAATTTTATCAGTTGAGTTTGCATTTTTATAGCTCACCATTTTTCCACTTTAATATGTGTATTTTCAGACTGCTGCCATTGTGATCAAAAATATTCCAATTTTATTCTTGAGCCTAAATCATTATTATTTCTTGAACATAATAAATCAATATGATGCTGTTTCATATGTTTTAGAGAAAACATATCCACATTATTACCTGGTTAAAACAATTTAAAGTAAATAAATCAACAAATAATTAAAAAGTACACTTCACTATGAAAAAAAAAATTCTTACCAATGATACTTTCATATAAATATTCTTATTTCGAACTGTTTAAGAGTTGCCTTATATAAAAAGCTTCGGCATGTTCCAAATTATTAAATTATTATTAAATCTTACTCAAATACTTTATCACAGCTGGTTACAGCAAAAAATTCCAATATCTAAAATATAAATATATTATATTTATAATTATTCAATCACATTAACACCAATAATAATTCTTCGATATCAAATTTCAATTATTAATTACTACACGAAAGGTCTACAAAAAATATGCCTACATATTGTAGTAACAGAAATTTTATGAAAAAATCTTTACTTACCAACAAATCACAGAATATATTAGTTTTATTAGACTGTAATTATAACTATACACTTTTATTTTACGCATTCATATATTTTCGATGTTACATCAAGCACAGACAAACAGCAAATGACGCGTTAAAGGCTTGGCATTTTAGGACGACGCGCCGCCCTCGACGCCCTCGCCGCCCTCGCCGCCCGTGCCGCCCTCGCCGCCCGTGCCGCCCTCGCCGCCCTCGCCGCGCGCCAGACACGCAATTCAGTTTGTGTTTTTTTAACCTTGAAAATAATATCGTTTAAATTTATAAAGAACGTGCCGACTGATGTGTGTGTGTGTGTGTGTGTGTGTGTCTGTGACTCTCTCTCTCTCCGTGCGCTCATTTCTGGCGCGCGTATGTTTGTGTGTGTGTGTGTGTATAATAGTTAATAATGTACAAATTTGGATTTTATGCAATTTCTTGCACTCGTCAACCTGTCGTAATTATTTAATACACAATTTCAATTATGTATACATCATTTTAGATTAGCAATACCTGTATGACAATACAATTATTCATAGGTATATCAATTTTATTAGAAAAGAGCAATTGTACACAACAAATTCTTAGCTTATTATCTATACTATTTAATAGAAATTGTTCATTTAATTATATCGATCAACATTACTAATAACTTTGATTGTTATATACACTATTTTACTTAAAAAGATATTAATTTAAATTTTTTTACATACCTAATAATATTAATTATAAGTCAGAAATGGACATTAATAATTTTATATAAAATGTTCTATTATTAAGGACAGAAAATTCAAGTTATTAATATTTGTATACAGAAAAAAACAATGTAACACGCAAAACTACTAAAACCTATATAAGGTACAGCCTTAGAGCATATACTACTGGAGACAGCCTTACCGCTCGGCCGTGCGAACAAGCGTGCTAGAAAGATAGCGTAAGAGTACTACCTCCTTTCTCTCTCGCTCCCGCGTGCTTATTGGTCGGTAACTTGCTCCTCTCTGCCGACCAATAAGCACGCGGGAGCGAGAGAGAAAGGAGGTAGTACTCTTACGCTATCTCTCTAGCACACTTGTTCGCACGGCCGAGCGGCAAGGCTGTCTCCAGTAGTATATGCTCTAAGGCTGTACCTTATATAGGTTTTAGTAGTTTTGCGTGTTACATTGTTTTTTTCTGTATACAAATATTAATAACTTGAATTTTCTGTCCTTAATAATAGAACATTTTATATAAAATTATTAATGTCCATTTCTGACTTATAATTAATATTATTAGGTATGTAAAAAATTTTAAATTAATATCTTTTTAAGTAAAATAGTGTATATAACAATCAAAGTAATTAGTAATGTTGATCGATATAATTAAATGAACAATTTCTATTAAATAGTATAGATAATAAGCTAAGAATTTGTTGTGTACAATTGCTCTTTTCTAATAAAATTGATATACCTATGAATAATTGTATTGTCATACAGGTATTGCTAATCTAAAATGATGTATACATAATTGAAATTGTGTATTAAATAATTACGACAGGTTGACGAGTGCAAGAAATTGCATAAAATCCAAATTTGTACATTATTAACTATTATACACACACACACACACACACACAAACATACGCGCGCCAGAAATGAGCGCACGGAGAGAGAGAGAGTCACAGACACACACACACACACACACACACATCAGTCGGCACGTTCTTTATAAATTCAAACGATATTATTTTCAAGGTTAAAAAAACACAAACTGAATTGCGTGTCTGGCGCGCGGCGAGGGCGGCGAGGGCGGCACGGGCGGCGAGGGCGGCACGGGCGGCGAGGGCGTCGAGGGCGGCGCGTCGTCCTAAAATGCCAAGCCTTTATGCAGTCAGCAGTTGCAAGTTCCAACTTCCAAGCCATTATATATATATATATATGTACGTCAAGTGTCGGCAGCCTTTGTGTAATACGGCAAGTGTCGGCAAACCTTTGTTATGTTTTCGACGTTATAAATATTTTATTCATATAATGAAATAAATTTTTATTTTGATAATTTCATAATATGTAGTAGAGAAGATTTTCTAAATTGTAAATATTTAATCGTTTTGAAAATGTTCTATTATAATATAAATAATATGCATGGTAAATGACATCACTGAATTTATCATATATAAAATTGCACTTGAAGTCTAAAAAATATTCACACTGATAAAATATTTCTTAATACAACCATTATGTTTAAACTACTTTAAACTGTTTGAATGTTTTATTTGTTGGTGCCGCAAATTATTTATGTATTTGATAAATGAATAAATTTTTAGATAATACTTGAAGATATATTTTCTACATGAATAAAATACTGTCAATTAGTGTTTTTTTTGTTATTATATTGCGAAAATATTCTCATATTAACAAGATAAATTTATTGAGCTTTTTTCCATCTCAAATTTTCAATAAGATCGAGGTTTTTTTTTTCTGTGTAAAGATCGTTGTAGATCGTGATAAAGATTAAAACGTTGAAAATTCATGAATTTTAAACGTTATAACAATCTTCAGATCTCCACATATCAAAAACCAGTGAAAAATATGATGTTGTCTCAAAATGCAGATCTATCGAGATCTGAGTAGATATCTGCAGATCTACAATTTTTTCCTGGGTAGGCAGAATTATTTTTAATTCTTCGGTTGTTAAGGCACTATTGACGCCTAAAATTTTAAGGATTTTTTTTCGTAACTAAATAAAATTCAGTCCTTTCATAAGCTTTTATTTGTATCTTTAATTATATAATTTTTTTTGTATTATATTTAATTATACTTTTTTCAGGGGAGTCTAATTGGACTCCTTGAAAAAGGTATAGTTGGGTTGTGAATCGAAAGTTTGCGATTTTATTTTTCTCAGTAAATTGACGTTTAGACAATTAAGTTGTTTTTATGTATTGCTATTTTATAGATTTATCTGTATCGTATATTTTATATATGGCAAAATTCAAGATTTAATAATAATAATAATAATTAATTATTTAAATACAACAAACAAGTATCAAGGGATTAACCAATATGCTTTATTTATGTTAATTAATTAATTATATTATTGACATTAAATGTTAATCAGTGGTAAGGAATTGATATTAAAATTATATATTAATATAATTAAATTAATAAGCCTTTATAGTATTCATAATTTATATAAATGTTGGTACCATCGGTATCATAAGTTGTTAGTCACCGTAAAGGTGAGAATCGCGTATAATAAATTCAAAAATATTAAAACAAACATCATCGTTTTTTTTCTAGAGCGGAATTTATTTAAAAAAAAAATTACCTCTATTTCATTTATTAATTTTATATCAAGTTATTGCCACTGATACAATTTTCAATAGATTACATAATAATTTAATCACACTATAATATAAACGTGTATGTTTATATATATATTTACTAGGGGCTGTGCCCCTGGGCGCTTCGCGCCCCAACCCCCTTTTACGCCATATTTTTTACACAAATTTACTCGGGTCTGCGACCCTCGTATGTGCGTATATCATACTCTTACCACTATTTTTTGATAGTTAATTTTGAAAATTGGCGGAAATAATCAATATTAAAATTTTCAGTAATCTTACATGTACAAATTACCTAATCACAAATTTACTCGGGTCTGCGACCCTCGTATGTGTATATTATAATAATTTTCCATTATTTTTGCTGATACTATTTTTTTTCTTAAACTGGCGGTGATAATCACTTATCATTATTACAATTTTCAGTAATATTACATGTACAAACTACCCAACCTCAAATGTCCTCGGGTCTCAGCCTTCGGCTGCGACCCTCGTACGCACGAGTATATTTTATTATAAACCTAAAAATGATCATTGAAAACATTTATTATTATTAAAATTTACACATGTTTTTCATATTCAAAGAGTACGTTAAAACACTTTCAATACTATTTATTAGCTATTATTTATAAAATTGTATCAAAAAATGGTTAATATAAGCTTTTTTAACTTTTTATTTTTGTATATTCCTGAAGTTTTTCATTTTTGTTCAGTTTCAATCAAAATGAATTTGTCTACGTCACTTTTAAAAAATAGCAATTTTAATTATTTTTATGTGACGCCCCTGACTTAATTATTATTAAAAAAAAGTTATTAATATATCAATCTCAAAACTTAAAAAAAAAATCATTAAATAATTTTTTATGGACGCTACTGATCTATATTATAATTTTCATATTTTTCTGAAATTTATAATTTTTGAATAATTAAAAAAATGTAAAGTTTTTACAAACGTTACGAAATTTCTATTTAAACTAATTAGAAAAAAAGATTTTAAATATTATTTAATTCGCCGCTCCTGACATAATAGTTAACAAAAACTTTTTAACATTATCTATAGATAATTATATTAATAACATCAAATTACCAATAAATTTTGGTTAAAATTTAATTTATAATCAATTTAATCAAAATGTACAAAATAACATTTTTTTACACCCAACCGAAAATGTATTGTTATTTATTAAATGGTTAACTTTTGAATTTTTTATTTTTATATATTCCTGAAGTTTTTAATTTTTGTTCAATTTTGGTAATTTGTGTACGTCACTTTTAAAAAATATCAATTTTAATTATTTTCATGCGACGCCCCTGACTTAATTATAATTTAAAAAAAAAATTAATATATCAATCTGAACTTTCAAAAAAATAATAATTCATAAATAATTTTTTTCGAGGCGCTACTGATCTATATTATAATTTTCATATTTTTCTGAAATTTATAATTTTTGAACAATTCAAAAAATTTTTTGGGACGCTACTGACTTATTTATTTTTAAATGTGAACTTTTGGATAATTTGCATTAATCTCCTACAACAAAACTATTAAAAATTATATTTTTATACAATTTCATTAAAAAATGCAAATTTAAAAATATTTGAAACGCCGTCCCTGATTTAAATGAATATTTTCAGCAATTAAAAAAAAATTCAACAATTTCACTCAAAATATTTTTTTTACAAACGTAAAAAATATGTCACGTAATTTCAATGACTATCAAATCTACCGTCATCAAAAATTTTCTCACTCCTAATAGAAAAGGTAGAAAACCTTCTAGAACATTCCCTGTCATCTGTCAGTACGTCATCAAAAAGTACGTAAATCAGACAGAAACATATGATTTCGTCCAATCAGAGCTACAGATTAAAAAAAATGCCGACGGTATTTTATCATAAAATTTAATTTCAACAAAATTTTTCACGTACTTTTTCGGAAAAAAATCACAGCTCAGAGACCTTTCATAACTAAGAAATGAAATATAGCCTATTGACTGGAAAAAGAGTCAAGCTACATGACAAAAAAAAAATTATCAAAATCGGTCCGGTGGTATCAGAGTCTATAAAGCTATAGTTTCGTCCGGACATACATACATATATATATATTGCACGTTTATATATAAGTGCGGATTTATTTATATATCCGCACGAAACTATAGCTTTATAGACTCTGGATCCACCGTGCCGATTTTGATAATTTTTTTTTCGTCATGTAGCTTGACTCTTTTTCCAGTCAATAGGCTAGATTTCATTTCTTAGCTATGAAAGGTCTCTGAGCTGTGATTTTTTTCCGAAAAAGTACATCGAAATTTTACTGAAAAAACGATGAATTAGCTGGTTCGAGCATCGGCTTTTGTTTTTCAGACAGTGTGATTGTCGTTTGAAAAATACTATTTTTACGATAATTTACTAAATTACAAGATATCACTGTTGTATTTTGTTTATATCTGTCAAAATATGACATTTATAAAGAAGAAAACACATGGATTTTTATTGACATTTTCATAAAAAACACACTGATAAATTACTTGATTAATTTTAAAATGTTAGTTTTGTGAATCTATTATAATTTCTACGTAAAATAGATTTTGATTGAAATTGTTAAACGAAGAAATTATAAACAGCTGTTTTTTATCTTATATACGTCAGGAGCGTGGAAAGAAATGTTATTTTGTACATTTTGATTAAATTGCTTATAAATTAAATTTTAACCAAAATTGATTGGTAATTTGATGTAATTAGTATAATTATCTATAGATAATATTAAAAAGTTTTTGTTAACTATAATGTCAGGAGCGGCGAATTAAAAAATATTTAAAATCTTTTTTTCTAATTAGTTTAAATTTGACAGATGACAGGGAATGTTCTAGATTCTAGAAGGTTTTCTATCCTTTTCTATTAGGAGTGAGAAAATTTTTGATGACGTTAAATTTGATTAAAATTACGTGGTTTTTTACATGTGACATATTTTTTATGTTTGTAAAAAAATTATTTTGAGTGAAATTGTTGAATTTTTTTTAATTGTTGAAATTATACATTTAAATCAGGGACGGTGTTTCAAATATTTTTAAATTTGTGTTTTTTTAATGAAATTGTATAAAAATATAATTTTTAATAGTTTTGTTGATGTAATTTATTCAAAATTGCACATTTAAAAATAATAATTAAGTCAGGGGCTGGTGTCGTTTTAAATATATGAAATTTTTGGGAACTGTCACATTTCGTAACGTTTGTAAAAACTTAAAAAAACATTTTTTATAGTTCAAAAATATAAATTTCATAAAAATATGAAAATTATAATATATATCAGTAGCGCCTCAAAAAAAATTGTTTATGAATTATTATTTTTTGAAAGTTTTGAGATTGATATATTAATTTTTTTTTAATTATAATTTAGTCAGGGGTGTTGCATGAAAATAGTTAAATTTGCTATTTTTTAAAAGTGCAATTTTTTTAAAATTATTTAATAAATAACAGTACATTTTAGGTTGGGTAATTTATACATGTTTCATTTAAATCAGGGACGGCGTTTCAAATAATTTTAAATTTGTGTTTTTTTAATGAAATTGTATATAAATATAATTTTTAATAGTTTTGTTGTAGGTGATTGATGTAATTTATCCAAAAGTTCACATTTAAAAATAAATAAGTCAGTAGCATCTCAAAAAAAATTTTTAATTGTTCAAAAATTAGAAATTTCAAAAAAATATGAAAATTATAATATAGATCAGTAGCACCCCAAAAAAAATTATTTATGAATTATTATTTTTTTGAAAGTTGAGATTGATATATTAATCTTTTTTTTAATTATAATTAAGTCAGGGGCGCGCATGAAAATAATTAAAATTGCTATTTTTTAAAAGTGACGTAGACAAATTAATTTTGATTAAAATTGAACAAAAATTAAAAACTTCAGGAATATATAAAAATAAAAAGTTAACCATTTAATAAATAACAGTACATTTTAGGTTGGGTAATTTATACATGTAATATTATTGAAAATTGTAATATTGATATGTTATTATCACCGCCAACTTAAGAAATAAAATGAGTATCAGCAAAAAGATTGGAAAATTATTATTTTATACACATACGAGGGTCGCTCTCCGCCAAATGAAAAAATTAACTATCAAAAAATAGTGGAACGAGTATGATATATGTATACAGATACAAGGGTCGCAGACCCGAGTAAATTTGTGTAAAAAATATGGTGTCAAAGGGGGTTGGGGCGCGAAGCGCCCAGGGGCACAGCCCCTAGTCGTACAAATATATATGAGTACTATAAACAAAGAGTACTTCTTTATTTAGCAAATGAGTTACAAAATATATGTATTTGTTTGATACATGGAGAAATGATTAAAATATTAAAATAATCAAATGGGAGGAGCCTATTAAGTTTGTGATATACGAATTTCAATACAACCTGAACGACCACTTTTGGAGTTGATTGTACATTATTTATAGAAAAGAATAAATATTTATATGTACATATTTCTTTAAAGTCATTTTTGGAGATATTTTATTTAATACTAGCTGAATCGTAGATTTCGAATCGAAAATGATTGACAGGGGGTTGGCCCGCGTCCGGGGGTTGCTCACCGTTGTTGTAGAGTATTTATTTTGAGTCTAAATTTTTTCACATAGGTACCCCCCTACATCATTCAACTCCTTAGGGGTTGAATTTTGGGAAATGCTGGAATACATGTTTCATTATAAGTTTCGATTAAATCCGAGCAAAAAAAATTATATAAATTTTGACACCCCTTTTTACTCCCGTAGGGGTTGAATTTCGAAAAATCTTTTCTTAGTGGGTGCTTACTAGGGTGGGCTGAAAATTTTTTTTGAGAATTTCAAGTGGGGGTAGTGGGGAAAAGTTTTCACATGTGAATAGTGTATTCCACAAAAAATATTAATTTTTTTTGAAAATATCTAGCCGAGCTATTTTTTTTATATTTTTTTTTTATTTTTTTGAGGACAAAAAACAGTACTACTGTATTTATTACATATGTAAAAAAAATTATTACTAATATATTTCAACTTTTACCGCGCACCTGATCACTTAAACATAAGCAAGCAAATAACTTCATATTGTAAATTATTAGATAGTAAAACAACATATTTTTTATCTATTTGGGTGCTAAGGGACCTTGTTAAATGTTGAAATATATTAACACATTTTTTACATGTATATTAAACACAGTGGTAGTATTTTTTGCGACATCATATAAAAAAATGCATTTTTTTTAGGATGTGGCTATTTGCACATACACTATGTGCAAGCAATTGGCTATTCGAACATACACTATGTGCAAGCAATTGGTTATTTGCACATACTGAATGATCTGAATGTGAACCGAAACCCCTAAATCTAGAAACGTGAAATTTCAGGGGTGTATTTATTTTATGTCGTAAATACCCACTAAGGAAATATTTTTCGAATTTCAATCCCTACGGGGGTAAAAGAGGGTGTACATTTTTGTATGGGAAAAATATTTTTTCGATGGATTTACTTGAAACTTAAAATACAAACTCTACATTACCAATAATGAAACATGTATTTCAGCATATCCTAAAATTCAACCCCTGAGGGGTTGCAAGGGCGTGTTAATTTTATTAAATTTTGGAATATTAATCTACATAACTGTTTATGATATTGAGGTAAATACGGACAAAGAAAGTAATCTATACTAATATTATAAATGCGAAAGTCTGTCTGTCTGTTTGTTTGTTTGTTACCTTTTCACGGCTAAACCGCTGTACCGATCTTGATGAAATTTGGTAGAAAGAAACCTTGCATCCTGAGTAAGGACATAGGCTACTTTAAATTCCAAAAATGCATCCCCTAAGGAATTGGCAGGGGGTGAAAATGTTTGTATGGGAAAAAAATTAAATTTGAATATTAATATTTCACCCCCTGTCACATATGAAGAGTTATAATTATTTTCATTCGATCCGGCGGGAAAAATACTACGGGAGTGGGGGTTTTAGGGGGAAAACAACCCCCTATCTCGCATGGGAAACGAGATATTTGCGATTTTGTGTAATGAATAAAAATATATCACGTGACCGGGGAGGGGGGGGGGGTGAAATTTAAAATTATTATTTTTTCGCTCTTTATTCATTATACAAAATTATAAATATCAGGGACCGCAGATAAGAATAGCAAATCTGTCTACCCCCGCCATTAGAGGTTGAATTTTGAAATTTGTATTTTTATTGAATACTAGCTGCTACTCGCGACTTCGCTCGCGTGGAATTTAGGTTAGTGAAAATACATTAAGTTCAGTTAGGTAAATAATACAGATTTTTGTGCACGGAGAAAACACCAATGAGTATTGTTTTGGAACATTAATCTAGTCAATGCAGTGTTTTTTTATCGTAAAAAACCAAGCATTACGGTTGTGACAGCAATGAGACTGTCAGACACACTATAGGGAAATGTATTGAGCATCACAGCAAAAAAAGGTAATCGCTCCTTTTAAACATCGATGAGTCGCGTCACAAATAACACTCGTAACCGTTCTGCGTATGATCTACTCACGGATATAACTAAATTAAATTAAACAGTTATTTAGAGTTGAACCGCTGAACCGATCTTGATAAAATTTGGCAGGGAGATAGCTTACATCCTGAGAAAGGACATAGGCTATTTCGAATCTCAAAAAATCATCCCCTAAGAAAATGCAAAGGGGTGGAAATATTTGTATGGGAAATATTTCACCCCTTGTCACATATTAAGGGTTGTAATTATTTTCATTCGATCCGGCGGAAAAAATACTACGGAAGTGAGGGGTTTTAGGGGGAAAAACAACCCCCTAACTCCCATAGGAACCGAGATATTTACGATTTTGTAAAATGAATGAAAACTAAAATGAAAGAAAATATAATTATTTCACCCCCTTCCACATATAAAGAGTTGTTGTATCTCCCTTATAACCCCTACCCCGTGGTATTTTACCGCCAGATCGAATGAAACTCATTACAACCCTTTATATGTGAAAGGGGGTGAAATATATATATTTTCTTTTATCTTAGTTTTCATTTGTTTTACAAAATCGTAAATATCTCGGTTCCTATGGGAGATAGGGGGTTGTTTTCCCCCCTAAAACCCCCCACTCCCGTATTATTTTTCCCGCCGGATCGAATGAAAATAATAACAACCCTTAATATGTGACAGGGGGTGAAATATTTCCCATACAAATATTTCCACCCCCTTGCAATTTCTTAGGGGATGAATTTTTGAGATTCGAAATAGCCTATGTCCTTTCTCAGGATGTAAGCTATCTCCCTGCCAAATTTCATCAAGATCGGTACAGTGGTTTAGCCGTGAAAAGGTAACAAACAAACAAACACAGACTTTCGCATTTATAATATTAGTATATAGATTACTTTCTTTGTCCGTATTCACCTCAATATCATAAACATCATAAACAGTTATGTAGATTAATATTCCAAAATTTAATAAAATTAACACCCCCTTGCAACCCCTCAGGGGTTGAATTTTAGGATATGCTGAAATACATGTTTCATTATTGGTAATGTAGAGTGTGTATTTTAAGTTTCAAGTAAATCCATCGAAAAAATATTTTTCCCATACAAAAATGTACACCCTCTTTTACCCCCGTAAGGGCTGAAATTCGAAAAATATTTCCTTAGTGGGTATTTACGACATAAAATAAATATACCCCTGAAATTTCACGTTTCTAGATTTAGGGGTTTCGGTTCACATTCAGATCATTCAGTATGTGCAAATAGCCAATTGCTTGCACATAGTGTATGTTCGAATAGCCAATTGCTTGCACATAGTGTATGTGCAAATAGCCACATCCTTTTTTTTTATTATTTGGACCCTATGGGCCCGGCTAGATATTTTTTAAAAAAATTCAATTTTTTGTATAATATACTGTTTACATAAGACAAATTTTCCCCACTACCCCCCTTTGTAATTAATTATAAAAAAAAATTTTTTTTGCCGTTTTCGGCCCACCTTAGTGCTTACATCTTAAAAGGAAAACACCCGTGAATTTGTACCTTTCTAGGTCTAGAGGTTTGGGTTGTACGTTGATGAGTGAGTGAGTGAGTGGTTAAGGACAAACTCTGTATAGATTATTCATATTTTAATTAAACTAATTAATTTCTTGTAAAAATATATAAGAATTGAACAGATTTATTTCCAACAATTAAAAACAAAATTTTCAGAGAAAAAAATTGTTATTCCAAACCACAATTGGGGAGTAAACTTGAGAGAACTTTTATAGGAAGTGAAATTACATCCATAAATAAAGACGAAGTCGGTGATTTTTTTTGCAGGGCCGTTTCCATCCTATCTACAATTGTGAATGGTGGTGTGTTTTTTATTTTATTTGAATCTATTGTACTTGTTATTGTGCTATATTTCTTGGAAAATGTCGATATCGAAAGTAATTGCTTATCTCAGATCTTTTTTAACCTAACTAATTGTGAGAAGAAATACATAAATTTTGTGAATTGTATTTAGTTAAAAAAAAATTACATATTGATAAAATTTATTTATAAAATGATTTAGTGGTCGTGGTCATCATGAAGTTTATTAATAAAAAATTATAGACATGTGCGAGTGGAGCTTGCGCCCTTAGAGTTTCGTACTGTTATATTATGTTATTTTATTATTGATAATACACAGAAAAAAATAATTTATCTATGTATTAAAAAATGTGATCAATGTGAAAAATCCGTGATCGATTTGGCTCCGATAGAGGTTGTTTGTTAATATGATAAATTTTACCAATATGGAAATATCCACGTTTATCTTATTGATAAATGTATATTATTACTAACAATGTTCTTATCACGATAAAAATTTTGTTTCGTATTGAAAACATATATTTTAAATACTTTATAAATGACATCACTGAATTTACCATATCGAAAATTACACTTTCACTAGTTGGGTGGTGTAAAAAATATTCACACTGATAAATATTAATTAATACAACCATTATGTTTAATCTATTTGAGAGTTTCGTTAGTTGGTGTAATAAATTATTTATTAATTTGATATATTTTTCAAATTAATAAAATATCCTCAATAAGAATTTTGTTTATTATTATATTAAAGAAATATTGTTATATTAACAAGATACATTTATAAAGCATTTATCCATCTAATAATTTCAATAAGATCGATTTTTTTGTGTAGTTACGTTGAATATGAAACCGATTCCCAATAATTATTGAATAAATAACTATCGTTAATCTTTTATTGAAAAGAAAATATTAGTAAGTAGATCAGGAGAATCTTTTTCCTACATCGACCTCTTTTAAAATAATTATTTTCTTTAATAGACCCCCCTTTTGTTGAAGAAATACAAGTAAAAAAGAAATCGCAATTATATATACCTAAATATAGTTAAAAATCAAAAAAAGGGAAAGGACCCAGCAGAATCTTTATGGGAATGGGGTTTTGAAACATTGAATACTGATAGTCCTTGATGAGAAGATTAAAATTGTCAATGGGCCCTAAGTCCTAAAAACTCAAACTTTTAAGATATAGCCCTCTAAAGTTGGGGATCATGCTCGCCTTTATTTAATTTGCAATAAAAAAATTTGTAGAACCTTAATTTTCGCGCAATTATTTGTATGTGTTCCCAAAGACTTATATAATCGATTGTCACCATAAAACAGTAAACTTTTAAATTCTTTAGCCAATGGCAGTACTTAAATCTTATTATTACGTTTTTTGTATTATAAACCATTTTTTTATTATAAAACAATTGGATTTGTTTATAATTAAAAAAACGTAACAATAAAATTGTCATTCCTCAATGAATTGAAAAGTTGACTTTTTTATGGTGGCAATCGATTATAGATGTCTTTGGGAACACATACAAAAAAGTTGTGCGAAAATTAAGGTTCTACAAATTTTTTTATTGCAAATTAAAGACAATCATGATTCTCAACTTCAGAGGGCTATATCTTAAAAGTTTGAGTTTTTAGGACTTAGTGCCCATTTACACTTTTAATCTACTCATCAAGGACTATCAGTATCCAAAGTTTTAAAGAGTTTGACCGAAACCCCTTCCCCATAAGGATTCTGCGAGGTCCTTTGAAAACAGAAAAATTTCCACTTGGACCCCATTGGGAATCTCTGATATAAATTATACATATTTTATGTAAAAATATTGAACACTATACCAACTATATTATAATAATATTATATCTAATTTGTATTATTTCAATGATAAACAAATAATAATATAATTACTGATTGTAAATTGTATATATACATATTTAAACTATCTATAGCTATAATTTCAGGGTTACATGCATATTTAGAACATATCAGTGATACCAACATAATGCTTTGATGTCGCCACATTATACTGTAGTTGACATTTGAACATGTTGTTTTATTTAACGGGGCTTTGTTAAAAGTTAATTATTAAAATAAAGCACAATTCTGTACAGTTTTAAAAATAACACAATAGTAGATGAAAATTGGTATGAATTTTGTTGAATGACTGGATAACAAAATAAACTCATATTTACGTATAGTATGTATACTGTGATTTTAGATTTTTGTTGTATTGTTTTCCTGGTAAAGTTTTGGGTAGGTTTTTGTTGATTTAACTAAAAATAGATGATTGTTGAAATTTTTATTTACTCTTACTAATTCATACCGTAAATATTTTCCAATTTAAAGTTATTCGATCATTAGAGCTTACTTATTTTTATTTAAAATATTGGCTGTATGGTTTTTGAGTAATTGGATATTAAAAATAGAGTTTTTAACTTACAATTGAAAGTGCTATATTTATTGAAATTCTACACAATTGGCTATATAGAGACGTTTTAAAAACTAATTATTCCAAACTTCAATCCTTTTAAATACTATAAAAATTATAAAACAAAGTTCATGTTATTATTATATACCGTTCTGTCTATTTCAATTTTCAAATTAAATTAAACTTTTTTTTACTTTTAATAATTAACAAAGTAAATTATTCTATTAAATGTAGGTACATGTGTTCTGAATATAAATTAAAAATATCCTCAATGAGAATTTTTTTTATTTTTACATTGAGGAAATATTGTTATATTAACAAGATAAATTTATTAAGGTAGTTGGTCCGTAAACATGTTTTCGTCAGATTTTGTTTAAATTGCACCGTAACATTCCCTAGATTAATATCTGAAAAATAGCCCATTTTTATTAAAATTGACCATCTCAAAGTCATGAAAAACGATCTCAAAGTTTATAATTTTAACACAGCTTATATGGACTAATCGTACACCAACGCAACGTTTTATTAGATAAAATTTAAACGAATCGTCAGTTTTCCATAAAAAACTGACAGGTTGTATATTTATATAAAAGAAAACATTATACAAAAAATTAAAATTATTGACCATCCCGTTATTAATTTTTAACCAGATTTATCTACCAAACCATCACATAAATTACAGTATTGTCGACAATGTGGCAACTACGTATTAATTTGATTATAGTAAAAAATACACGAAATAATGAAATAATTATTTACAAAATATAATAAGTGGATTGAAGGGAATTATAATCAATTTCATTAATTATTAATATGTTCTGTGGTAGCTTAGATGAAAAAATATAATCATTTGACAAGTAATTAATAGTAGATAATGTACAGCGTTGCCATGATCATTTCTCTAAATTATAAAAATGTACTCATGGCCTAATGTGATCACATTATGATGGACCAACTACCTTAAGCATTTTTTCCATCTCAAATTTTCAATAAGATCGACTTTTTTTTCTGTGTGATGATCAGACAAACAGACGGACGGACAAAGTGATCCTTTTTTCATTTTGAGGAAAAGAATTTTGTAAAGCTCCATATTTTTCATTCGCTCAGAATAAAAGAAATGTTTTCCTTCAAAAACATAAAAAAATACTATAAAAACTATTTATTCTACTAAATACAAATTTTTCATTAGTTTTTGTCTATTTAGCCATTTTACAAAACCCGACAAACTAGTGCAAAAAAGTCCTTCTACAGTAAATTTACATATATTGAACATTTTCTCATCGTCGCCATTGTTTTATTTGTAGCAAACAAATTTTCGTGATTGTTACATACGGCAATTAGTTTTTCTATCGATCCGATAATCTGTCGTAATCCGGTTAATATCCGCGTACGCGAGAGGACACAGCTTCACCCGCACTCTAACCCCCCTCCCTCTTACCCCATTACCCCCCCCCCCCAACAACCCCTCGTGCATAGCTGCGTTTAACTCACAGTGGTTCACAAAAATAGAAATCAACATAAACTATTCTTAAAATTTTAATAATTTTATTTATTTTTTTAATCTATATAAATAAATATCAAAAACCGCACTCTGACCCCCTCTCTCTTACCCCAACACCCCCAATAACCCCTCGTGCATGGCTGCGAATGACTCACAGTGGTTCACAAAAATAGAAATCAACATAAACTATTCTTAATATTTAATTATTTTATTTTAATTATATTTATTTAAAAAAAAAACTTATAACTTATAAACGGGGCGTACGGTGAAATTACTTGATATTTTTATATATATATATTTAATATTATATTAATTCATTGAGAAATGACAACACTTAAATCTTATTGTAACGTTTTTTTAATTATAAACAAATCCAATTGTTTTATAATAAAAAATTGGTTTTAAAAAAAACGTAATAACAAGATTCAAGTGCTGCCATTGGCTAAAGAATTTAAAAGTTTACTTTTTTATGGTGACAATCGATTACACAGGCCGACAAAAAAAAATTTTTTGTTTGCTGCAGGGCAAACAACAACTTTTTAAAGGTAATTTGGACACGCTGAATCCAAAAATGACCACCGTTTTGCTCAATCAGCTCTTGTTTTTGCGGTATAGCAAAAAACATGTTTTTTGCTATTTGCAAACATTCAAATTCGTATATATATTTTTTAAATCAATGACTTCAACCAATTATCATTCAGATTGAAGCTATGGTTCCTAATTGAACTAAACATCCTTAAATTATATACATTCATAAAGTTATTCCCTTCGAAAATCATGTTTTAAACGAAAAAAAATCGATTTTTTAGCAAAAATTCAGCAATTTTCAAAATTCAAAACGCTGTAACACAAACAATTTTTGTCCAATTTTAATGTTATTCACTAAATTTGTAGCTTTATCTATCTTCTTTATTGTGTAAAAATTTCAACGTAATCGAATTAAAATTGGCGAAATGGTACTAAAATCAACTGCGCGTGTCAAAATTGGTAGTTCGGTAATTTTCAATCCTGGCGTATGTATGGCTCGTAAAATAAATTCTGTGAACAAAGTAATGAATAAATTTTTACTTATTTCATATATTTTTTCGAAAATAATAATTACTATGCCATGATAATCGCTGAAAAGAAGTTTTTCTTACACATAATGATTTTTTTTTTAATTTATGGGCAAGAACGTTTTGAATGATTTTTTTTTTAATTTTGTAAAACAGTGTCATTAATTTTCGTTTCGAAACTCAAATTAATACGTATTTTAATTAATAACTTTGTTCAAAGAATTTATTTAACGCCAGTAGTGGTTATAAGCGAACTACTAAATTCTGACACGGGCGGTTGATTTTAATACCTTTTTGCCAATTTTCAGTCGATTACGTTAAAATTTTAACACAATAAAGAAGATAGATAAAGCAATAAATTTAGTCAATTATATTAAAATAGGACAAAAATTGTTTATATAACAGCGCATTGAAATTTGAAAATTATCGAATTTTGGTTAAAAAATCGATTTTTCTTCATTTAAAACATGAATTTCGAAGGGAATAACTTTAAAAATGTGTATAATTTGAGGCTTTATAGTTTAATTAGGACCCATAGTTGCATTCCGAATGATCTTTGGTTGAAGCATTTAATTTAAAAAATATATGACCGAACTACTAAATTTTGTCACGCGCAGTTGATTTTAGTACCATTTCGCCAATTTTCATTCGATTACGTTGAAATTTTTACACAATAAAGAAGATAGATAAAGCTACAAATTTAGTGAATAACATTAAAATTGGACAAAAATTGTTTGTGTTACAGCGTTTTGAATTTTGAAAATTGCTGAATTTTTGCTAAAAAATCGATTTTTTTTCGTTTAAAACATGATTTTCGAAGGGAATAACTTTATGAATGTATATAATTTAAGGATGTTTAGTTCAATTAGGACCCATAGCTTCAATCTGAATGATAATTGGTTGAAGTCATTGATTTAAAATATATATATATATACAAATTTGAATGTTTGCAAATAGCAAAAAACATGTTTTTTGCTATACCGCAAAAACAAGAGCTGATTGAGCAAAACGGTGGTCATTTTTGGATTCAGCGTGTCCAAATTACCCTTAAAAAGTTATTGTATACCTTGCAGCAAAATGGCTGTCGGCCAGTGTTATATAAGTCTCTGGGAACACATATAAATAGTTGCGCGAAAATTAAGGTTCTACAATTTTTTTTATTGTAAATTAAAGGCGAACATGATCCCCAATTTTAGAGGGCTATATCTTAAAAGTTTGAATTTTTAGGACTTAGTACCCAATGTTACTTAATCTACTCATCAAGGACTATCTATTTTAGAATCCAAAGTTTTAAAGAGTTTGACCGAAACCCCTTTAGCTTCGCATTTTGTTTTCGTTGAAAATCCACTTAAAATATTGTAATCCTTATACTTGCAATGCTAAATTTTTGGTTTTATTTTGACGATATCTTTCGTTCACATTTTAAGAGCTTCTAATAACCATTTTTTTTTAAATAAAATTTGAGCTAACAAATGAATCTTTTAGTTTTTTCGAGAAATACTTTTAAAAAAATCTAAATATAGGTGTTTACGACCTAATATGACAGGTCCCTCGATATCTTTATAACCTGTTTCTACTGTATTAACCCATTAACGCCCAAAAGAAAACAAAAACATGCAAAATAATTTTTTTAATGAAATTAAGTACACATTCTTTTATATATTTAACTAAATATACAACACAAACTTTTTTTAATATTCAGAAAAAAATTAACCATGTGTACTCAACAAGCGAGTAAATTGGGCAGATATGAAGTCTATTTTGTGTGAGACTGCTTTTCTGATATAATTTTTATTTAGATACATTTCATTTAAAAGTCATGTTATATGTATATTTAAGTTATTTAATATAATTTGAACAAAATTCGAAATCACATGCTCTAGTTGGATAAAATATATTAGCATACCACGTACCTAGTTTCATATAAAAATAATTCAGAACAATTAAAACACGTTTAAACAGATTTTGTTTGTTGCACTTCTACCAACTGAAATATTGTGAATTAATATCCATAGACAGTAGCACTAATTATAAAATGAGGTGTACACAAATGTGTACGGCTGGCGTTAATGGGTTAATAATGTCAAAATTTGGATGTGAAAAGTTCTAAATTATTTAATTTTGGTACCGCTGTACTGATCTGGTTTCGACTATTGTAGGGCGTTAATCTTCTGCAATGATATTGTTGTTTAATTATATGAACAAGTGTTATACTAAAGGGGATAACTCGCGGATTATTTTGCAAAAATCTATAAATTACATATTAGGGTAAATTTTACATGGTTGTAAATCCCGCTTACCCCCCCCCCCAACCCCCTCCCGACCAGTGATTGTCTCCGCGGTTAATGAAGTGGGCTATAATTTATTTATTTTTAATTGGGACAGCGTCCGCTGCTGGGACTTTATGTACGGACGTATATTTTCATAAAAGTATTAGGGATATTGTTTTCCGATAGACAAGGATTTAATGCCGATATTTTTTTTTGCAGCTGGAATAATTTTAATTTAATTTATTGGGGAGGTTATTTGCTTTCATAAAATTATTGTTGAATTATTATGTTTACATTATTTTTTTATTAGAAAACCAGCACTGTTCAGGTGCGTATACATCCTAATTTAATAATAAGAAAAATAAACATACATTTAACTTTGAATAAAAAAACTATATTTGAAATAAACGTATAATAAATCTCAAAATATTTTATCGTTGAGTTTTTGAAATTAATAATAATATACAGGCAGTTCCATTTATTCAGAAAAATGCGCTGATAAATAATCTGTAAAAACCAAATTTATTTAGAATTATTGCTTGCGAGATATTAGTTAACAAAAATGTTCTTGACTTATTTAAATTTTACTAGCTTAAAAATTCGAATTTTGCAATAAAAGGTAGTAGAGAGAGATGCACAATATGGCAACCAGAAATGAAGTCATATCAATTTCCTATAACTAATTTTAGCGATGCTCTAAATTAATTATATTAAAAATAGTATGTCAATCTTCATTTCTACGTGTTAAGCAGTTTATTATCATAATATAAATTTTTTTAATAATTTAAATGATTTTATAGTTGAAAATGTATGTGATTTAAACTCGAAAAGTGTTCATCTGACTACTTTAAATAACTTTTAGATTTATTTATCTGGGGGTGGGGGGGGGTCATGATCTCTAAGACCCCCCTAGTATACTATACGCTCCTGGCACTCTATGAATGCAGTTGATATATTAGAAATGTTTATAAAATATAACATCCAACAGCTTTCTGAGAATTGTCGTCATATGTTTTTGTAAAAAAATGCAATATGTATTTCACATATTATTTTGCTTCTATTGACAAAACTTGCTATAATTTTCTTTTATATTTATTCAAATAAAATGTATATACGTACATTATTATAAAACAAGAAAATTCAATTTTTTTTTCTCATATTGACTGAAGTCATTTTATGTTATTTATGCAAGAAAACTATTTTAATACATTTATGTATTCATATTCTTTATACAAAACATAATATAAAAATATATAATAAATCGTAATATGAACAAACATATTTTTAGGCTCCATGTCTCTGGCACCCAATTTTTGAAAATCGAATTTTATTATATGCAGTTCGTTTGTGCTTCGTTTGTGCACGTTTGTGCAGAAATTTTCATCGTTTGTGCTTCAACCCTTTACATATTATTTATTTTTAAAAATACCGAAAATATGTCTCTGGCACCCCCTTTTTTGAAATTTAAGTTTTTGAATATGCAGTTTGTTTCTGCTTCGTTTGTGCACGTTTGTGCTGAAATTATATTCGTTTATGTTTTAACCCTTTAGAAGCTTAGTGTTTCTTATTTATCTAACTAGAAGCTCTGTTTACGCTTTAACCCTAAGGTTTTAGAGACATGTTTTCGGTATTATTAAAAATAAATAACATGTAAAGGGTTAAAGCACAAACGATGAAAATTTCTGCACAAACGAGCACAAATGAAGCACAAACGAACTGCATACAATAAATTTTAAATTTCAAGAAAGGGGGGGCTCGCATGTCTACAGCACCCCATTTTATTTTTTTAAATATCTCCTAAAGGGTTAAAGCACAAACGAAATGATTTCCTGCACAAACGTTCACAAACGAAGCACAAACGAACTACATATAATATATTTCGATTTTCGAAAAAGGGGGGCTCGCATGTCTACGGCCCCCCATTAGATTTTTTTGAATGTCTCCTAAAGGGTTAAAGCACAAACGAAAGGATTTCCTGCACAAACGTGCACAAACGAAGCACAAACGAACTGCATATAAAAATATTCGAATTTCAAAAAATGGGGTGCCAGAGACATGGAGCTACATTTTTATCAATTCTTACGAACAAAAAAAGGAGATAACAAGGTTAACCTGGGATAAGACATACTCTATTCAAGAAAAATTACAGTGTTATGTCCGGTATTACAACTTTCAAATGAGGTATTAATTTTCGGATAGTATCTATAGATTTGTTAAGGAATTTAGAGCAGTGATATACTTCAACGTAGTGTAACACAGTTGGTGCAGACTCTACAAAATAATTATGTATATTACCACTGTTTTAATACCATTGTTAGTGTTAACATACAACGCGTGTGTGAAACTTGTCAAAATCTTCATGAAACTCCAAGAGAACTGTCTCGATACCTCATTTGAGAGTGCTTGCTAGCTAGGAAATTTGTTAGCTCCTTTATGATATTGTATTGCGAATATAAATGAATTAAATTCGAAATATTTATTGATATTTGATAACTGTCATTAGTAAATCATAATCTATAAACACTTAACTGTAAAACAGCTTAATTTGATGACAATCGGCCTATGGGTGTCAAAATGTTGGATATTTAAACTACTTATTAGCAGACCCTGAGAAAACTTCAGCCCTGGCCAAACCACATTTGGGGGGGGGGGGATACCTTTATAGTAGAATAGTTCGAGTATATTTCAGCACAATATATATTTTTTTCGAAATATAATTTCTAAAATAAATCCTGTATAAAATAAAGTAAAGTAAAAATACCTTAAATAAGTTAGCAACTCTCATTTTTTTGAAATATTTGTTTTCAAATAATTTAATCATTTTTCCAGTATATAAAGTAGTAAATGTCCTACCTCAGGTTGTAAGATACCTCCTTGACAAATTTCATCAAGATCGGTTCAGCGGTTTAGCCGTGGAAAGGTAACAAACAAACAGACAGACACAAAATAATATTATTTTGTTTAAAGATATTGCTATTTTAACGATTTGTGACCTGTTTCGTTACTAAAACTCATTCCTCCTAAGTAGTAGAGAGTTTTTTTTAATAACTTTTGGATATTTTTGAAAATTTCTGAAATTCTAAATATCTCAGTAACGGTTAACATTTGTATAAGGCAATATTGGGTTCAAATGGTTACTTGCTATCTCTGCTATTACCCTTTACAAGGAATGTATCGAATTACTAGTAACCCTGTATTTAAACAATAGTCGAGTGGCTTACACGCGCCCTATCCCGGGATAAAATAAAAAAACAAACCATCTGTAGAGTTCCTTACTGTTTGTTAACTTTTGTTACGAAGTTGTAACCCGTGTTGTGCTGGCAGGTATAATGATTTTGAAACTTTGCGTTAACATAATGAGAGAGAGAAGAAGTGAAAGAAAATTTAATTATAAAGTCAGATAACTGGCAGTAGTATAGTCTAGACAAGCTCGCCCCTAATTTAATATTTATAAATTAAGGCCGTAGAATGTGAAGAGTTAAAATGCACGCAACTTCTTACATAAGTCCTAAGGGATAAATTAAAATAAAAAAAAATACTAACTGACTTTGCTGTTAAGACTTATAAAGTTATCGAAAAATAATATAGTTTTCATGAAGTTGAACGTGTAGAGTTCTGTAACTAAAGTGAATAATAGTTTATTAGACTAGTAATAAAACTGGAAAAAAGTTTTAGATACATATACTGCGCCGTGCAAAAGTCTTTGGACACATTTTTTTGCGTATTGTAAATATAAAACTACAAAAATGGTTGATAAAAAATCTTAAATGTTGATAACAGTAATTAATTACAACTTTTGTAGCATATCTAAAATACAGCATTTACAATTTTCCATGTTATTTTTGAATTATATACCTGAAAGGTCAGGTTTACTCAAGTTGAAAGTATTGACGCACAGTGTCTTTCAAGCTATCGAGAAATTGTTTTTTTTTTTACTATTTTGAATGCGAGTAAACATATTCTTTTCGCTATTTTCGGTATTTTTATTGACTGAAATCTGTATATTTACATTCAAAATCACAGGTGTTCAAAGACTTTTGCACGGCAATGTACGTTCAATATTTTAAATAAAAATTAGTAAAATACCGGGTGTCCCAGATAACTTTTCCAGCATGGGGATCTCAGTATATATAAGAGATACAGGTTTGGTTAAATGAGAGAATATTTGTAAGAAAGGGGTGAGTATTACTACACCAAAAAATTTTCATAATTCTTTGTGGTTTAGGCGGTATACCCAAAAAACTGAAAATTCAGAATTTCTTTAAATGGCTATAACTTTTTTGTCAAAAAAGATAGGTACTTTTTGTAAGCGGTTTCTTAAAGCACTTTTTTGAGTAGAATTGATTGGTGTATTTAGATTTTTTATATCACTTTTAGTTTCCGAGTTACGAGCCCTAACTTTAGTTTTTCTTATGGGCCACTAAGTTGACTATAGCATATTTGAACGTGTTTTTCACTCTACTTTACAACAATATGTCACTTGCTATACTTTTTATCGAAAAAAAGAATGAAGTACTAAATACCAGTGATATTTATGAAGTATTTTATTACAAACATTTAAGTGAGCCATGAAAAGCAAAAATTGTAAACAAACATCACTATAACAACAATCAAAATAACAAATGAATATTTGAAAACAATTAACTATTTAAAAAAATACATTATAATTTTTTTTTAATAATAAGTATGGCAAGTTACATATCGTTGTAAAGTAGAGTGAAAAACACGTTCAAATATGCTATAGTCAACTTAGTGGCCCATAAGAAAAACTAAAGTTAGGGCTCGTAACTCGGAAACTAAAAGTGATATAAAAAATCTAAATACACCAAAAAATGCTTTGAGAAACCGTAAACAAAAACTACCTATCTACTTTAGCAAAAATGTTATAGCCATTTAAAGAAATTCCGAATTTTCAGTTTTTTGGGTATACCACCTTAACCACATAAAATTATGAATATTTTTTGGTGTAGTATTAATCACCCCTTTCTTACAAATAATTCATATATGATATGAGTTATCCATAAATTACACATTACAATTTTAGACTTTCATCTTTAAATTGCTCTAATGATCGAAAAACCTTAACGAAGTTGGACTATACATTATTATAAATAATCAATATAAACATAAAATAATAATACTATGGCTAGGCCATAAAATGCACACCCCTTAAACATAAAAAAATGTATTAATTTATAATATCAAATAAATACGATACAATATAATTGGTGAAACTTAAAAGGATGTTTGAAAAAAATATTGGAGGTAATTAATCTTAATATATATAAATTACGTGTCACATGTTCCTCCGCTATGGACTCCTAAACTACTTAACCGATTTTAATCAAATTTGTACACCGTGTGCAGTTTGATCCAACTTGAAACATAGGAAGCCTAT
Organism: Sialis lutaria; assembly: GCA_949319165.1. NCBI lineage: Eukaryota > Metazoa > Arthropoda > Insecta > Megaloptera > Sialidae > Sialis > Sialis lutaria. The sequence goes on from OX439235.1 coordinate 29,441,580, forward strand.
GGGAAATGGGGGAGGGGGGCAAAGCCCCCCCCCCCTTTTTAAAGAGAGTTCCCTTTTTTTACGGTGGTGATGGTGGGGGGCTGTAAAGCTTCCTATGGGAAAAGGGGGGGGGGTGCCCCCCCTTTTTTCGCTCCCCCTTTTTAAAATAGAGTTCCCATTTTTTTACGGTGATGGTGGTGGGGGACTGTAAAGCCTCCTTTGGGAAATGGGGGGGGGCGAACCCCCCCTTTTTTTAAATAGTTTGTAAATAGTTTACAACAGTGGTTCTTAAACTTATGTTGTCTAGGGACCCCCTTTTTGAACAATTATTTTTCAGGGACCCCCATCCCTGATAGAAAAACAAAAAAGGTCGTTAGATACTAATTAATCACTGATAAATTGAAATATAAAAGTACTTTATGTAAATTAATTTTTTGCCAAAAATGTTTCACGGACCCCCGTAAAAGTTTGGCGGCCCCCCGGGGGTCCGCGGACCCCAGTTTAAGAACCGCTGGTTTACAACAATGTAATATGACAAAAACGTTAGCCACAGCAACGCGTGGCCGAGTCAGCTAGTATTATATAAATATATAATCTGAAGTTTATCACTCATTAAGATTTTTTAGAAAATCAACAATGAATCTTGATATCAATTGATTATTACCGTTTTTATTTAAATTTAGGATGTATAGTAATAAAACAACAATCATTTTAATTTACAATTTTTATATAAAATATTTTTTTTGTAAAATGTATAAAGTAAATTAATTAATTAATAATAATAATTAGAAAGATAAATACATCCACATATTGCAGCGATAACAGCTGTGTTCACCTGATGTCTAGCAGAGCATTTAAAATGAAACAACAATGTAACGTTTATAGGTTAGGTATATGTATATGTACATTATATATTTGTTTTAAAAATGCAAACTTACCAGACTTTCGCCCAGTATTATCAAGTTTAACTAAATGCTCCTTTAACTAACTGTCATATTATCAACAGATCCAAGCATAATACATTTAATTAAATAGATTTTATATGTTCTGCAGTATTTATTTACAACGTATATTATGTAAATTTTTCATTGAGAGCTTAAATATTGATTTAAATCACGTTTGTAATACACCAAATTTACCTTAAAGGAGCATTTAGTGCTAAAGGAGCTTTAAATTGGTTGGTAATACTGGGCATTTATCTTGATTAAAAAGATTGATTGGCTTTGAATAAAATAATTAAAATACAGCACGTATCGATGTACATGTATTTATATATTAATTAACACAATATAATAATTGTAATACTTGGAATTTGAAGTGACGTATGAAGAAATAGCGCCTTACGGTAATCTTATGAACTACCGAGTAACTACTCTATTTGTAAAAATAATTCTTGTCAAAATATGAATTTTTGTTTAAATAAACTGCAAATTTCGTTACTTCTAGTTATCCAATTTTGTTGAGTTTTAATAGGGTTCTATTCTGATAATAGATGAAGTGAATTCAAAAGGATTGGTGCAAATTTATTTCGAAATATAGCCTACAGTTCGGCGTTTTTATCAAAAAAGGGGGTTAAATCAACAAATTGAACTTTATTAATATTTTTATAACAGAAAATTAAAACCGATCGATATTAAACTAAGTATAAATGCAGACTGTAATGTTTTCTATCAGAAAATGTAAAAATGTAAGTGGAATACTGAAGAAATTTAAGATATAATGCTCATTTTATCAATTTATATACGAAAAAAAATTTTAGCACGATAATAGAACACACTTCCAAGCAGAGCCTGCTTGGGTGTGCAATATAAATCAATAAACAAAGAAGTTGTCTATGAAATATCCACAAAACATTTCCCTTAAATAAAACAGAGTTCCGTTGACGTTGTTTCTGTTTACTGCTGTGTGTACGTCACTTCCGTTCTGAAACTCTCCGCTTCCGCTGTGTCTCACCAATCAATGTCAACCAGACTCATTAATGCTGTTAAAATTTAATAAAAACAGCTTGTTCCGTTCTGGTAGACATCGGTTACATAACATCCGATTTCGGGATTTTGACAAATGTCAACCGACTGATAAAACTTGTCGCACGGTTGCTTGAATTCATGTCATAATAGTATCTTGGAAATTATTGACTTTTCATCCGGTGGGTTTTTTGTGGGGGGGGGGGGGTTAATGTACAGAATGTTTTTTGGATTTTTTGTTTTCTACATTTCTTTTTGTAATTTATTAATTGATAAGTCTTGGATTCTGGGTGAAAGGCTGGTTGAGAAAAAGACTATATTGATTCATCTCAACGAATAGTTAATCTTAATAGCTTCTGAATGGATCATATTAAAATTAGGCTTAATAATAAATACTTTTAAATTTAATCGTTTTCACTTATAAAAATTATACTGCACGAAAAATTAAGTATTTAATATTAAGGCTGTTCATGCCGATTTTTCCGAAACTAAATTCTACGAGATGTCGCCACCGTAGAAAACAAAAATTATTTGCACAAGTCTAGCCCTAAGGGGAAATGACAGATACAAGTAATTCAGTGACAATTGACGATCGAATGAAAAATGGGATATTCTCGAAATTAAACAGAGATGAAGATACAAAGGATAGAACTATGTTTTTAGGCTTACATTCAATATTTTTAAATGAAAATTGCAAAATTATTATAAAATTAGAAAGCTTAAACAAATATCTATGCCGTGGTATATTTTTTTCTCCGTATTTTTGAATAATTTTTGTTATATATTGAGTTTTATCATATCAAGAAAAATACACACATTTTCAGATTTTTTTCATTAATATATAAAAAAATTTAATTGAAAAATTAAGTATGTCATAACATAGAAAAATTAATCTAGTTTATCACTGTATTTTTTCCTAAATGATTTATTAATACTGGTCAGAGCTGAACTTAAAATACAAAACCGTAATTTCTCTATAGTAATTCTTATGACAATTCAAATAGCATGTTTAGCCTTAAACAAATATATACCTAATATAGTTTCCACTAAAATTTCTTTGCACTTAAAAAAATAATACTTCGCACTTGACCTAAATTTAGACCTGTCAGATTTAATAATTACATTTTTTTGATGTATTTATTGTGATTTTTGTGATTTTCTATATTTTAGCCTAACCTAAATACTAACTTTCCTTAATAGATTTGATATTTTTAATGTGATTTTCTATATTTTAAAATGATTAAATATTCGCCTTATGTATAAAGTGCTTACTATAAAATTTTAAGTGCGAAGTATTAAAATTTATGTTCGAAGTACAAAGTGAAAAATGTTGATGCTTATTTTATTTTATTACGTGCTATACTCTTTTAAACTTGCAAGAATCCTCAATATAGTCACTGGTTGATCAGTGAGAACTGGTAAAGACCACTGATTTTCGGTGAAAATTTCACTGATTCAAATTAAGAGAGTAAACATTAGTACGAATTTTAATAGAATTAAATTTTCATAACAATTAACTGGAAGCAAATTATAACAGTTAGTTAAGCTTGCCAAATATTTATTTTATAATTAAATAAACGCTACATAATGCAGTCAACTCGTCATGAAATCGCATTACTGCAATAACATTGTAAGCATTGAAATGAAATAATTCTAACAAAATTGTATCTTAAGGGGAAATCCACTGTGATGGGTCAAAAAATAGTTTGGGATTTTTTTTCACAAGTATAACTAATTATTGTAGAGGACATTTTATTAAGTATATTTTTTTATATAATTTTTATTACATTTTTAACTGACGTTTTCTTAATATATACTTACTTGTATATCATTTGAAATGAATCAATATTATTATTATTATTATTATTATTATTATTATTATTATTATTATTATTATATATTCAACTTATTCAATATAAATTTTTATTGAAAAATATTAAAAATTAATAAAGTTATGAGCCTCGATATGACGACCAAAAAAATATCGAAATTTCGAGATGGGTTATTAGAAAGAAATTAATAAATGTTTTATCAATATCTTAATGAATGTAACTATCGTTGTGCGTAACCGTTTTTTTTAATTTAATTTTTTCACAAAATGGCGACAGTTTGATTTTTTTCGTTCATTTATTTTTTTATTCAAATGGTATTAAAAATCGGCTACACACAGACTTAATTACTGAAATAACAAAAATATCGGTTAGTTATTTTTTGAGGAATCACCGGAACCAGGTCGAAAAAAGTGCGTTTCGAGAAAAATTGATTTAACCACTGCGATTACAAATATTCAGATTTTTTTGCTTTTAAATCGATTTATTAGTCTTTGAGAAAACGCTGGAACCAGGTCGAAAAAAAATCGATTCGTGATAAACGCATTTAAAGTTTTCTGAAGGTCATAACCTGCAATGCTATCTGGCCTCACTAAATTGACCTTATTTCAATTTTCGAAATTTTAACTTAATTTTTGTTTTACATATTTGCGAATTTTTCCATCGTAGTGGTTTTACCCCTTAACTAATTGTCAAAATAATAAAATGACTAACATAAGTATTAGGGTGTGTCATTTTTGAGCAACTTTTTTTTCAACTAAAAAAACGGGCTAAAAATTTTCTAGAAGGTGAAAAAAGAAGCCTCTAAAAATTTGAGCTCTTAATATTAACATCAAGTGGTGCCTGTTCCTAACTTTCCATTTCCCATTTAAATAACATGAAAAAAAATATTTTTTTTCTTATTTTTGTAGCTTGACATTTAAGCATTGTAAAAATGATCTGAAAAGTTATTTTAGTAGGAAATTGAACGCTCTACAAAAAAGTTCCGATTTATTTTTTTTACTGAGTGAACCGTTCTGAAGATATTCAAACTTAAAGTTACAAATGTATGATATTATGACTTTTATTGATAGTAAATAAAATAAAATGCAAAAAAAAATTGAGATGTAAGTATTATTGTTTTTCTATACGAAAATAATTATTTTTTCTTGAAAATAATTTTTAAGATATAAAAAAAGTCCTCAGTATTAGTTTAAATTTATATTTTTATAAAAGTCATAATTTCATACCTTTGTAACTTTAAGTTTGCATATCTTCAGAACGGCTCACTCTGTAAAAAAAATAAATCGAAACTTTTTTGTAGAGCGTTCAATTTCCTACTAAAATAACTTTTCAGATCATTTTTACAATGCTTAAATGTCAAGCTACAAAAATAAGAAAAAAAAATTATTTTTTTCATGTTATTTAAATGGGAAATGGAAAGTTAGGAACAGGCACCACTTGATGTTAATATTAAGAGCTCAAATTTTTAGAGGCTTCTTTTTTCACCTTCTAGAAAATTTTTAGCCTGTTTTTTAGTTGAAAAAAAAAGTTGCTCAAAAATGACACACCCTAATAAGTATCTAATATTTCGATATTCAATATTTTTAATTCTAAATTTTTAATTTTCTTTTTTTCTTTAAAACTTACTAATTTTCATGCCAATGATCTCAGTTATTTTTTTCGTCACATTTCTTGAACAGTACATCATAGGAACGAGTCTCGTTTAATACCAAACTCTCATTTAAAACAAAAACATGCAATAGAAGCGAAACTTTCGTAAAATTACAATACCCATTTAAATAGTAATTCATTAGAGAGAACTCTGAGAATCGTCACAAACCCTACTACTACTCATTTTGCCCTTTAATACTACGCCAAACATCTCTTCGGAATCTGATTGGGGAAAACAGTTCATTATTATACACTCCAGTGACCCAGACTTGTCACTGTTTATATCCAAACTCACGAGTTATTGTGCAAGATTTGCAGTAAAACAAATCTTTGTGTATATGTTGCGATTTGTACCATTAAGCTTGTTCTTCGATTATTTCTACATCGTTGGAAGTGTTCTTATGGATTTACAGCTTACACTATTGCGCTTTACTTTTGATACGGTGTTTTAAAATATCCGGTACAGGATTTTACTTATGTTCATCGTGTTTTGAAGTAAAACTTATTTAGACGCTTTGGCTTTGTGTACTCATTTTTTTTCTTGGGTAGTGAATAAATACATAGCGCTTTGCACTCTTAACTACTGTATGCTTGTCTCTGCCAGATTCGCTTGAAGTGCGTTATATTTTAGTTGGCGTGTTACTTTTATATTTAGAATTTTGTTTATATATATTTTTTTCTCTAAAATTAAGGATTTTATACTACATATTCATAAAATATATTTAACCTCTTAGCAATATTTTGGCGCACCAGAAAATCTTTTTGTTTTTAGATTAAAATACATCGATAACGTATGCTTGCACTTCCAAATAAATAAAAATCGTTCACACGAGGCAAAGGGTTAGTTTTTACCCTATTATAGGGGTTGTTTTTGGGTTTACTGTATTTTTGATGTCAGATTTGGATTCAGCGTCTAAAAATATACCGAAAACGTATATTTGTATAATGAAAGAAGGTTATGTACTATTTAAAATACCTAATAATTTTTCGAATTTGAAATTTTTAACACGGGCTGTTCTCTTCCGAGCCGGAAAGCCAATATATTGGCTCACTCCGTGATCGACACTTTGCCTATGATCAATCCATGATATAAGATACCTTTTATACCAGTTTTCTGAGGGCGAAATGCCCCCTGAAATCCCTGAAATTTAAAGGTTAAGATAATATGGTGATATCATTTTTTGTAATAATAAATATATCTTTAATAAATAAATTAATTTTATTTCTAGCTCAAAAATGGTGTTATTTCAAATGCCCGTATATCTTGGTAAGTACTTATTAAGAATTTTTGAAAATTTATTGTCGCAAGGCTTTTTTATCTTAAATTTAAGTAAAATAAACTCTGGAGTCTGAATAGTATTAATTCTAATACTTTCCTGAGAACGGTGCACCTGTGGATAAGCAAAGAGTGAAGACAAGGTGTGTCTCTCTCTGGAGCATGCGAAATCACATAGATGCGTCTTTCTCTATTCTTTTTTCACACACTTATTAAAAATGCGGTTCCTAATCATTCTGAAAATTGATAGATATCTTTGTAAATGAATAAAGAATGTATGCTCAAATTTTTATCGAATTCTCTCTGTCATATCACTTTGAAAAGTCCTGTCATGTCTCATGTCATTATGCAGTTTTTATAAGAATACATGTTAATTTGTTTATTTAATATCTCTTGAACTATTATCTTAATGATTTTGAAATTTTGCAAAGTTTTTTTTAAATTATAAACGTCTTGTTATTTTTAAAGTTTCATCTATGTTATTTTTCTATGGTGTCAACCTCCTTAATTAATTATTTTTAATAAAATATATTTGTTTTTAAAATATTTTAAGTTAATTTTTCTTGAAACTGGTCACAAATTTTCAACGAAAAAACCTTACTTGAAAATGTGTTTAAAAAAAAAAAACAACTCCGTATACTATAGATTTTAGGTGTAGAAAGACTGCGCTTTAGGCATTTTAGGGTAACACAATACGATGGGCATGTGACAAATGATGATAGACATATAATACTATAGAGATTATGAAGAATCGATGAGAAATGTCGGATAACAAAGAAAAGAAATATGAACTTGGTATTTTTTTTAGTACTATAGAGATTTTTAAATCAAATAAAAAATATTGTTATTCAAATGAGAAAGCGCTCTCGATAAAACATAATCAATCATTAATAATTATATTTATTGCATCCATTATAGACTTTTAATTATAAGTAACTAAGGTTTTATAGGCAGTAACCCAGTTTAATAACATATTAAAATTTTAGACTTTTATTTATACATTGCTCTAATGATCGAATAAGCTTAATGTAATTTTTATTTAACAAATTCTTAACAAAAAGTGTTTTAGTTTCTGTATAAAAAACGTATTGTGCTGTTCTAAGCATATTTCTCACAAAAAATGTACTTTTTTAAGGTTCCGTAGAAACTAGGAACCTTTATAGTTTCTCCATGTCCGTCCGTCTTGTAAAAATTTTGACATAATAAGATGAAATTTGGTATACGGTTGTAAATTGATGACTCAAAAATAGAAATGATATGATTTAAAAAAAAAATAATTTTTTAGACCCCCCTTCCATAAATGAAAAGTATTTAAAAAAAAATTCACCTACCCCAGTGGGGTGTCGTCAGAAAGGTCTTCTAAAATACAACAAAAAATGTATCAGAACCTTTTGATTTTAACCTTTTAATCACGATGTATTTGCTCTCCAAAGTCATTATAAAAGCGCCCCCCCCCCTCTCTATTTTCTAAACTATTAATTCGAAAAATCTGAAAAAATTCCAGGATGTAGATTTTAATCAGTACTTTCACTGAAAATTATAACCAACATTGTCAAAAATATTTTGGACTGAAAAGTGAACTTAATTTTTTTAAATTTAACCCATTGAGTGGGGTGTCATTTGATAGGTCTCCTAAAATGCAATAATAAAAGTTAAATGACTTTTTGATTTTAACCCTTCAGTCACGAGATTTTTGAAATAACACTTTTTTTATAAATCGTAGTGAGAATGACTACGGAACCCTATCATGTGCGTGCCCAATACGCACTTGCCCGTTTTATTTTTCTTTCAAATAAAATATAAAAATGTACAAACCATTTTAAGCCCACCTCTGTATATTATATACATATAAAAAAATCACCCACGATATCCTTAATTAGGTACAATTTACAAAAAATAAATACCGGAAAATGTAGTCGCAAAAAAATAACCAACTTCCCCTTAGATAAGTAACACCCAAATTGTTAATTTTTCACAAAAAGTAAGAGCTGAAATAATCATAGCATTATGAAGTAATATGAAATGCTATGGTCCATCAATTCATGTCATGGGCGTCGTTATTAACGGTGCAACAATAACAGTTATTTATATTAGTATTTATGACATTTCCCGCGCACATAGAGAGGTGATATCATTGAAAAGGGTGTAAATAACAATAAAAAATAACAATTTTCATTTCAGTCGCAATGCGGTTACTATCATTATATAATATGTATGTATACATACGGTATGTAGTACACTGTCGAAAACTTATAACTGGTTTGTTTTAATGTAAACTGCAGTGGCGTGTCGTTAAAAATATAAGGGAGACGCGTTAAAAAAAGTTTGGAATTTTTTTTCACATGTACACAGAAAAAAATAATTTATCTATACGCTAGGAAACCATCGATCCTGGTGTCATCACCATCAAGTGGCAAAAATAAATAGTTTTGAGTTTCTGTCAAACCAATCTGTCATATAATTTAAAGGAAAACGCATACTATTAGAATTTTATCCGCGAAATTTTCCTATTTTAAACAGAATTCAAAAAATGAGGAGGTTATAAATTCAATCAATATATGTTCGGGCATAACTCTGACAAATATGCGCATATTCGGTTGATTTTTGTTTGTTTGAAAAAGTATACTCCCGAGGTGGTCTCATGTAAATTTTATCAGAATCCGACCATGGATTTCAAAAAAGGACAGAGTTTTCTATATTTTTTTTTATATATTTTTTATGTATTTTCGGGTATAATTCCGACAAATATGTATAAAGTATGTCCTTTCTCAGGATGTAAGCTATTTCTCTGCCAAATTTCATCAAGATCGGTTCAACTGTTTAGTATAAAGAAAAAATAATTTGTCTATCTGTTAAAAAATGTGATCAATGTAAAAAATCCGATAGAGGTTGTTTGTTAATATGATAATTTTTTACCAATATGGAAATATCCATGTTTATCTTATTAATAAATGTATATTATTACTATAACAATGTTCTTATTACGGTGAAAATTTTGTTTCGTATTGAAAACATATATTTTAAATACTTAATAAATGACATCACTGAATTTACCATATCGAAAATTGCACTTTCACTAGTTGGGTGGTGTAAAAAATATTCACACTGATAAATATGTATTAATACAACCATTATGTTTAATCTATTTGAGAGTTTCGTTACTTGGTGTAATAAATTATTTATAAAATTGACAACTGAAAAGATTTTTAGATATATTATGTTTCAAATGAATAAAATATCCTCAATAAGAATTTTTTTATTATTATATTGAGGAAATATAACTTTATTAAGCATTTTTCCATTTTAAATTTTCAATAAGATCGAGTTTTTTCTGTGTATAACTAATTATTTTAGTATCGAGTAGAGGGCATTTTATTAAGTATATATTCAACTTATTCAATACCAATTTTTATTGAAAAATAATAAAAGTTATGAGCCTCAATGTGACGACCAAAAAATATTTTTTTCTGAAATTTCGGGATGGATTATCGGAAAAAAATATATGTTATCAATATCTATGGCAAAAAATGTTTGGGGGTCAGCAAGCTTTTATTTTATTTTTGATTTTTTTAATATAATTTTTCCTCAAACTTGAAAATCTGATTTTATAAAAATAAAATTATATGGGAAAAATACAGCCGTTTTTTAATGACAGGTTAATAAACTCGCCTGAATCTCATTACCTATCGTTAAAGTTCAAGGCCAACATTTCACCCCCCCCCCTCTCTCTCCTCTTCTTACAAGTAACAAGGAAGTCCTTCAGGAGTGAATAAATTACACTCCTGACATATTTTATTGGATGTATTTTTAAAATATTCTCTTACGTAAATATTTTTTCATCAAACATTTAATCATTTCTTAATTTTTATAATCTAATAGTCTATGAATTTTTTAAAGACGAGATAATCGACATTTTTTTAAATTGTACATTAATTGATTTCGTTATCAATTTTATCCATAAATTCCATATAATAGCAGTATTATAAAAGTGAAAGTAAATAACCAACTCTGTTTGTTACTTTTTACGGCTAAACTGCTGAACCGATCTTCATGAAATTAAGGAAAGGAAGGACAGAAAAAAATAGCATTTTAATATTAATTAAAATAATTTTCTTCGTTGGTGTAAATTACATATGAATAACAAATATATTTTTAATGTTTATAATATTATAATATATGTACAGTGGTGCCTCGCATAACGAACTTAATTCGTTACGGGAGCAAGTTCGTTATGCGAAAAGTTCGTTATCTGAAACGCGTTTTCCCAGAACAATACATGTTAAAAATTTTAATTCGTTCTGTAGCATAAAATATGGTACTGTAACATAAAAAAGATTGTACACATTTTTTTTATTATTTAGTCAGAATCAGATTTAGGAGAGTCTACCGAGGCTTGCAGGGTCAAATCCTCTTTCTAATTATTTCTTGTTTCATTTCAACAGAAATCACCTTCCAGCTTTTTTTAGAACTCATAATATAGACACACAAAATTACATTTATTAAAACAAACAGGTGTGTGAGTTAAGCACAGAAAAGAACGACTGACGCGCGTTGATGCATGTTCATGCAAGTTTGAGCATCGACTGCGTGCGACCTTGGAAGTTCGGGCGACTTCGTGATACGTACGAGCGGCAAAATTAAACACGGTGCAGTTCGTTGTGCGAGTCGCGCAATGAACGAACAAAAAGTTCGTTGTACGCAGCGTTCGTTAAGCGGGGCACAACTGTACTATTAAACAATCTATTAGAGATAGTGCCCCTTATACCCCCCCTCTCCAGTTTGATATAAACGAAGAGTACTTCTTTATCTAGCAATTGATTTTCAAAATATTTATCCTTATTTGATACATGAATAAATGAGAGCAGCCAACTATTTTTGTGATAAACGATTTTCAATACAATCTGAACGACCACTTATGAGTGTGATTGTACTACATAGACAAAGAAAATACACTTTCATACGTGGTACGTTTTACATCGTGCTAATTAATATTTCGTTGCTAGTTTTCATAATTAACTACTTATAGTTTAAACACTGCTACGAAATATAACCGTAACGAACATGAAACGTTGCCGTCAACAGCCATCTGTGACGTCATCAGTCGACCATTATATAAATACGTGACACAAAATGGAGGCGACATTGTCGTAAAGAAAATAACAACAAGAATATATAAACCAAAATAATAATGCAAGATAACTTGCACTTGTTGTTATCTTTAGGTTATTCGATCATTAGAGCAATGTATAGATAAAAATCTACAATTTTAATATGTTATTTATGGATAACTCATATATGTATTTTACTTAAAATATTGGACGCATAGTTTTTGAGTAATTGGATATTAAAAATAGAGTTTTAACACACGATAAATGAGAGAACTTGCCGAAAGTGCTCTATTTATTGAAATTCAACACAATTGGCTATATAGAGACGTTTTAAAAACTAATTATTCGAAACTTCAACCCTGTAAAAATTATAAAACAAATATATTCACGTGTAATTTATTCAAAATAATGAGAAACTACTCTACCTTTACAGCAAATTAGTACATGTTACTATTATATACCGTTCTGTCTACTTCAATTTTCAAATTAAATTAAACTTTTTTTTTTACTTTTAATAATTAAAAAAGTTAACATAGTAAAATATTTCATTAAATGTAAGTATGTACATATATGTGTTCTGAATATAAATTAAAAACATTTTTTCGAAACCAAATCTTTTTTTACAGTGTGCTATACGTACAACCTTAAACCATGGATTTTTACTAAGCAAATAAATTAAGAAAATTTTATGTAGAAAATAAAGTATTTGAGTTCCAAATGAACAGTGTATCCACTTTTTTATTAAAGTTTTTTCACAACATGACTTAAGAACGTTTACTCAAGTAAATGAACATTTCAAAAACATCCAAATAGCTTTTGTATAAAAGACAGTAGACCATAAAATGCACCAAATTAGCAAAAAAGGGAGGGGGGGGGGGGGAGATAGTAAAGTTAAATGTAACTGGACAAGATGTATAGCATGAACTATCGACAACAGGTGGACAAAAAGATAATAGAGTTGAAAAGAAGTGTTGGAAGTAAATTAATGTTTGGAGTATAGAGGTTAAGATAGAATAGTTAGGGATGTATAAGGTACACTGTCGTGCAAAAGTCTTTGGACACTCATTTTTTACGTACACTGGTAGAAAGAATTTCACAAACCAAGTAAACTTTGTTTTGTATATAACGAAAACAATATTTTCTTAATATAAGCAATTATCTCTTAAACCAACTATAGTATTCTTGAACGAAGGAATAACGTAGTTGGATTAAGAGTATGTTTCTTATATTAAGAAAATATTGTTTTTGTTATATATAAAACAAGGTTTTCTCCAATACAGTTTTTTTTTTTGTGTATTCTAATAAATATAAAACTGCAAAAAAGGTTGATAAAAAATCTTAAATGTTGATTAGAGTACTTAATTACAATTTTTGTAATAATCCTAGCATGTTTAAAATACAGCATTTTCAATTTTCCATGTTAAGGAAAATTTTTGAATTATATGCCTGAAAGGCATATATAGGCCAAACTAGGAGATCTATAAACATTAGATTTAAAGAGCACATGGCTCACCTTAAATACAATCTGGTGGATAAATCTAGCGTAGCTCATCATATGACTACATTAAATCATAAAACGGACATTAATAATTTAAAATTAATTAAAACATGCAATAATAATCAATTAGACGCAGCAGAAAGCTTAGAAATCTTGAGGGATAAGAATAGTATTTTTAATGGAGGTACTGGACCTATCCCAGCTTCAATCCTTCTAGACCTTGCCGTTGATTGGTCTGAATCATTGAAGCGTGATAAGTCCTTTTAGTATATATATATAGGTTCTGACCAAGACTGTATCAGTCTGGAATCGTTAGGCTCCTGATGAGGACTTCTTGTGAAGTCGAAACACGTGTCGAGTGACATAAATTTTTTTTAAGGTGTATTTTTAGTTTAAGTGACTAAGAAACCACAGTTTCTCCGTTTTTCAAGTAAGGTTTACTCAAGTTGAAAGTATTGGCGTACAGTGTCTTTCAAGCTAACGAGATTTTTGCTGGGTTGCAGCCCAATTTATTATAATACTTGTAGCCTGAGACGAATAGAATCCAAAAATACAAAAACCTTAAAATGTAAAATTATGTGGATAGCAGGTTTTGCATCTGGACGACTCATTTGAGGGTGTTACTAGCTAGCTAACTTTGCTAGTCCCTTTTTGATACCGGAGTTAAGTCTTTTCAGATAGCTCTTTCGTGGTATTTATTTTATTTTTTCAAAATAAAAAAAAACTAAAACTTTGAGTGGCTATATCTCGAGAACGGTTTGAGATACAGATCTGCGATTTAAAAATATAAACTTTTCAAATTATTTTCTATATAATAAACATACTTTTAATAAAATTTTAAATCCAAAATTTTTATAAAGGTCAAATAAAAAATTCGATCCAAATTGGGTCATGACAAATTATCAGTTCGCATCCAATTTCACACTAGATATGAATTAAATAATAATAAATATAATAAATTGACCAAATATACTCAAATATTTAATATTGTAAATTAAATACATAATTCATAATAATTTAGTTATTTTTAATAAAACGAAACTGTTCAAAATATCAAATTAGTTGAAACATACATAACATTTATGTTTTATATTGTTAATTTTCTTCTCCATATTTTACATTTTTCATATTGTATGCGCATAATATAGCAATGTTCTTTTTTAATAAACGCCTTCAATATTTTATCGGTATTAATAAAAAAAACATGTAATATCTCATTAAAAATGCTAATATAAATTCATGCGTGTTCAGACCCTGGTACTGGGGTATAGTACAATGAATTTAGATGACGGTTATTTACCAATTACGAAAAATCAAACTCCCTAGAGACAATAAGATGAAAAAACTGAAATATTTGTTTAAAAATATATGTTCTATTCTTTTAAAAATATATTCAGCCAATTTTTGAAGTGAAACTTCTTTAGCGAGCTAGTGAATTGGAATGACCTTGACACGTTTTAAAATATGACAGTTTTTCAATATGAAACGCTAAGAAGATTAAGGAGGATAGCCACTGTGACGGGTCAAAAAATTGTCAGTGTTTTGGAATTTTTTTCACAGATATAACTAATTATTTTTGAATCAGGTAAAGGACGTTTTATTAAGTATATATTCAACTTATTTAATATCATTTTTTTTTGAAAAATATTAAATATTTACAAAGTTATGAGCCTCGAAGTGACGATATACTGGGGTATAGTACAATGAATTTAGATGACGGTTATTTACCAATTACGAAAAATCAAATTCCCTTGAGACAATAAGATATTACAGCCTAAAACTATATTATTACAGTTTCATGTCCGGTATTATAAAAGACCTAGCAAATTTGCAAACTCGCTAGCACTCATAAATGAAGTTATTAGTTTTGCTATAGTATCTATGGATTAGCTATGGAATTTAGAGCAGTGACACTGACCGTATAATGTTTTTTCATAACCCCACCGTGTATGGGGTACATTGATACAAATTCCACTTAAGGGGCTATACCAGTGTGAACGCTGGAAATTTGGGTGATTTTCGGAAATTTTTTGGAAGAAAAATACTCAGTGAAATATTTTGGAAAATTGAGAATATATTTAACTATATTAGAGGTGTATTCCATAATTTTTTCACGTAAAAATATCGATATCTAAGATATCTCGGAGGCGCAAAAAAAAATCTCCTCCACTGCGGCCATGATTCCGGACGATGGAGTAGCTGAAATTGAAAAAAGAAAAAATGTCGTTAAACTGGAAGGTATTTCCTGTACGATGACCTACAATTTTCGAAAAATATCAAAATCTAACAAACTGGCGTAGTATGAAAAAAAGTATGTTTTATTGCTTATAAAATGGTCGTATTTTTAATGCCAAATCGTCAATTTTCATCCAATCAAAAATATCCTACGTCATCGTACAGTAAATATACTCAAGAGTACTCAGTTCAAATTTCAAGTAAATCGGATAATTGCTCTATGAGTTACAATGTCAGCAAATTTGAAAAATCTCATTTCGAAAAAAACACATTTAAAGATTTTTAACTATCGATTTTATATCTGCGAGCGGTCGCTCTTTAAAAGGCTGCTGTATCTAGACTATTAGAGATACGGCTTTGAAATTTTCACAGAATATTAATTTGATTTTTTGAAATTTTCACACTGGTAAGGCCCTAAAATAATAAACCGTATCAATCTGCCCCCCACCCCTCTCCCTAAGTATGTATATAAACAAAACAATTAGTTTCATTATTAATAATTATTTAAACAACATTTCTATTGATATTTACCTGCACAAAACAATAATTTAAAACAGATACGCTATAATAAATTCAGTTATTTTATTATTTATAAATACACCAACTGAAAACAATAATTAAATTACGATCAATGAAAATCAGCACAAAAGGGATAGGTCAGCAGTGAGCAGTCAGCACGCGATACGATATACCACCAGTAAAACAAGTCTACCGAAATTGTGAATAATTTAACCATCGGAGTTAATTCCAGCAAATTATCTAATGTATGCCTGCGCATTAAAATTAAATATTTATATAAACATAGTATATGTACGTACACACATATGTACATGCATTTATTATAAACATATACTCTTTTTACTTCTCTTTAGGTTCATGTCCGTCAAGTACGGTATGGGGTTGTTTTGCTTACTCGCAATATATGTAGTATAGTAAAAATAGATTTTTTGAATACAAAAATTTTTTCATCAACGAAAGAACCCCGCATGGGAAAGGAGTTTCGGTCAAACTCTTTGAAACTTTGGATTCTGATAGTCCTTGATGAGTAGATCAAAAGTGTCAATGGGCACTAAGTCCTAAAAACTCAAACTTTTAAGATATAGCCCTCTAAAGTTGGGGATCACGCTCGCCTTTAATTTACAATAAAAACAATTGTAGAACCTTAATTTTCGCACAACTATTTGTATGTGTTCCCAAAGACTTATATAATCGATTGTCACCATAAAAAAGTAAACTTTTAAATTCTTTAGCCAATGGCAGTACTTAAATCTTATTATTACGTTTGTTTTTATTATAAACCATTTTTTTATTATAAAACAATTGGATTTGTTTATAATTAAAAAAACGTAACAATAAGATTTAAGTGTTGTCATTTCTCAATGAATTGAAAAGTTAACTTTTTTATGGTGGCAATCGATTATAGATGTCTTTGGGAACACACAAAAATAGTTGTGCGAAAATTAAGGTTCTACAAATGTTTTTATTGTAAATTAAAGGTGAGCATGATCCCCAACTTTAGAGCGTTATATCTTAAAAGTTTGAGTTTTTAGGACTTAGTGCCCATTGACACTTTTGATCTACTCATCAAGGACTATCAGAATCAAAAGTTTCAAAGAGTTTGACCGAAACCCCTTTCCCATAAGGATTCTGCGGGGTTCTTTACGCATATTTTGATTGGTCGTAATTTGAATAATAATTGAATTAAAAAAAAGTCCAAAGATTCTCATAAAGCGCATACCATATCTTGTAGATTCATCACTAGAATTTGTTTTTATCTCAACTCGAAGGTTGTCAAAACTTAATTTGAGTTTTTCATAAATATTGTTTTTTGTTGTTGTTGTTGTTTACTTTTAAACTAAACTGTTATATCTTTCTTAATTTTCAAGATTTTGTAATTTTATTGATACCAATGTAAAGAGAATTTAATTTAGATGCGAAAAATATAAATATCCATTAAAATTGATGGATCAGTGCAATAACAGCGCGAATTATAAACGGGAACCGAGACAAAAATTGAGTTATCACGCTTCGCACATAAACAGGTCAGATTGTAACGGCCGTATCTCGGTCAATTTTTATTGTATTAGTACAGAATAAAAAAACAAATTAAAGATCTAAGACAGAGCTACAAAAAACATCTGAAATATTTTTCAATAAAATAAGCCATCGTGTTACAATACGTATAAGTATATCACTGCTCTAAATACCATAGCAAATCTATAAGTACTATCACAAAATTAATACCTCATTTGAGAGTACTTACTAGCTCTGAACATTAGTTAGTTAAAAAGAACAGAGCCGGCATCAGTCTAGGCTTCAGTATGTCGTACTAGACACTCGAAAAATTTGCGTGTATCGAATTACCCACCAGAGATTGGAAAAGCATTTAATTTTTTTCAGGTTCTGTTTACGTGGACTTATTTATGACCTGCAAAACATTAATCCTTATCGAAATAAATGATTTTGTCGTCACATGTACTTAATGTAGATAAAAACCCTTTACAGCATCCAATTTGGTCTTAAACAATTGAGTCTGATATTATGAATAAAAAGCTAATTTGAATTTTTATTTGTAAAACTATTGATAATTTTTACTTCCATGTTCGAAGAAATGGAAGTATTGTAATACCGTCAAAAAATCATATCCGAAAAAATAGCAAATTCTGATTGTACTAACATCAAAACGTAAAGAAAAGTTAATTTCCGCATGGCGGCTGTGCGTGTGTCTGTGTGTCTGTGTGTCTGGATGTAGAATTTTCTTCCGTGTACGATAACTACTGTAGATATGCAACGATTTTAATTATTTTTGGGGAAAATGTTTGCCTCAGTGAGTACTCCAGACCTATTGATTTTGGTGCTAATCGGATTAGGGGTTTCCGAAATATTCGAAATTTTGTACCTATTATCGTCTGAAAAGTGAGTATTATCTCACCAATTTTGATAATACTTGGTACACTTGTAGCTCAATCCAATCTAAGGGGCACTTATTTCATAAACGTGCTTAGATAGCCACTGAAGGGGTGAAAACCACCCTCAAAATTTTAATTTTAAATACTAATAAATTCATGTTGCCATGGAAAAAATCGCAGTTAAATTCAAATGTCAGATAATTATTATTTTACAAAAATGTCTATTCTACAACTGACATTAGAATATGAGAAAACTAATATTTATAATACAAAGGTGAGTTTTATATTAACAATTATCTATTGTAAAAGATATTATAGAACATGGAAGTCATCTATGGTTCTCCATACCGATATTTAATATTTCAAAAACCATATTTAAAAAAAAACTCTCCAACTTCCCCCACTTTTTTACTAGACATAAAAAATTTATCTGTTCTGCCGGGCCTGAAAAAGAAACCCAGAGGCTCGCGTTTGCGCACAGTGGTATTATTTTTTTATAACATATATCATGCGGCCTGACCATTACACAGTTTGCGATTCGCGTGCCGCTTATCCTTTGTAGTGAGACATGGCCGGATTGTTTATGGTAGTTATCCATCACATGTTAAACAAAGGAAAGACTGCATGTTCGCTACATATTACGCCACGCTATGCCGACGCGCCGCGCAACACTCGCGCCATGTACTGATCAGTTTTTTATTATATATACAACCTACAGTTTTAATGATGATCTGCCGTATGAATGATAATTGTAAATAAAAATAAATGTTCAACGTTTTATTTTCTAAATGATTAATGTACACAGGTAGAAAGGCTTACTTGAGCCAAGTAAACCTTGTTTTGTATATATAGTTAAAAACAATATTTTCTTAAGATAAGAAATATATTCTTAAACCAACTATAGTATTCTTGGACGAAGAAATAATGTAGTTGGATTAAGAGTACTTTTCTTATATTAAGAAAATATTGTTTTCATTATATACAAAACAAGATTTTCTTGGTCCAATACTGTTTTTTTTTGTGTGTGTAGTGTTTAAAGACGTTTAAAATTTTAAATGGATACACCTAATTCTGTTTTTACACGGTAGGTACGTTCCCGAAAAAAACGTGTTAATAAAGACATGAAGTACATATAGAAAAGGGATTAGTTCCATATCCTTCAACCCTGTAAAAAATAGGTAAAATGAAATGATTCATACAAAAAAAATAATTCTTTTATACAGGAAGTTCCAGACCACCCGTCCACTATGTTTTACGCCCAAACTATTGAAGATAGAGATTTGGGATAAAAAATTTACTATATACAAGGTGTTCGCGGGAACCGAGTGATCATTGCTAACTTTGTTATTATTGGAGCTAGAAGATCGGTTAAATGGGCAAAGTATCAGTATTTTTTCCGGGATGAATAATGGCGGTGTCAAAAAAACAATTGAATGCCGCATTTCAGAGTTATATTGAAATATAACATTATTTAAATAGAAAAACCCCTGTATATTATTATTGAATTTTATAGCTGAAAATGTTCTCTTTATAAAAGTATATACATGTATGATGGTAAAATTGATAGAAAACAGGTTATAACAAGTATAAAATTAATAGAAAATATCTAAAAATAGTGTGCTATGCAGATTTAATAAAATGATATATATATATACAGGGTGATTCAGCACTGTCGTGCCAAACTTAAACCGTAGATTAAGAAAAATATTTTAAGCAAAAAACATCTAATGAACATGTGTCCGGAAATTTTTCGTGAGGGAACTACAGGCTTCCAAAGATTTTACTAAAAATGTGTTTTTATTTAATATCTAGAGAACCCTTTGTGATAAAATTATGAAATTTGGTATTCTGTTTAGTATTAATAAGTGTTATCGATTACTCATATTAACTAGTTATAATTTAGACTAGAGATGTATGGGGTCAGTGGGCCCATCGATTTTAATCTAGTATTTTTTGTTCTTTAATATTTTTATAAAGTTGGGCACTTATTTAAGGTTATATGATACAAAATACACAAAAACATACTTTACTTATTTGTCATAGGATAAACCGTTTTCGAGGAATATCGATGGAAAAGAAAGCATGCAGAATTTAACTTAATACGGATGCTCCTAATTACAAAAAATAAATTTATATTCTTGTTCTTTGATAAAAATTAAAAAAAAAAGTTAACATAAGTATACCTCAAAAAATGCATCCTTATCAACAAATAGCCATTTTTAGTTTCGTTTTTTAGTCAAATTATTAAAGTACATAATACAGTATTACAACTGGCTATAGATCTTAGAGGATTCATATTAGGAGATTTCTTTATATGAACTTTTTTTCCTACCTTTAATCATAGAACAAGAATATAAATTTATTTTTTGTAATTTGGAGCATCCGTATTAAGTTAAATTCTGCATGCTTTTTTTTCTATCGATATTACTCGATAACGGTTTATCCTATGACAAATAAGCAAAGTATATTTTTACGTATTTTGTGTCATATAACCTTAAATAAGTACCCAACTTTATAAAAAAATTAAAGAACAAAAAATACTAGATAAAAATTGATGGGCCCACAGGCCCCATACATCCCCGGTCTAAATTATAATTGTTTAATATGAGAAATCGATAACACTTATTATTACTAAACAGAATACCAAATTTCATAATTTTATCACAAAGGGTTATCTAGATATTAAATAAAAACTCATTTTGATGAAAATCTTTGGTGGGCTGTAGTTCCCTAACCAAAAATTTCCGGACACATGTTTATTGGAAGTTTTTTGCTTAAAATATTTTTCTCAATCTATGGTTTAAGTTTGGCACGACAGTGCTGAATCACCCTGTATAGTAAATTTTTTATCCTAAATCTCTATCTTCAATAGTTTGGGCGTAAAACATAGTGGACGGGTGGTCTGAAACACCCTGTATATGTATATGGAGCGGAATAAACATTTTTACTAGTTTTATATTTACAATACGCAAAAAATGAGTGTCCAAAGATTTTTGCACGGCAGTGTACCTATACCACTATTTGACGAAGTCACGTTGAACATTTTTCGTTTGCAAATTTTCCATACTGTCGGTGCATTCTGGCGTACAAAAAAAAACCAAAGAGCAAAGAAAGAAACCAGAAATGAATTCATCCATGTCCCCGTAGCTTCCAAACTAACCTGTGAATATTCTATGAGTTGTGCTGAGTTTGTAACCAACAAACGAACATTGCAAATAAACCTTACAGTGTTAAACATGAACCATCACTGAGAAGGCTGCTTCTTCGACACTGGAGTTAGATTTACATAAAATCGTTATACACTGTTACATTTGCAAATTTATATATATGTATGTATATTACCTACTTTAAGTTTTCTTATAGTTTCGAAGATATTTGCGTTTTGAATCAATCAGAATTTTGTAGTATACATACGGAGAAAACTATTTTCTAACAATCATTGAATTTTTAAAGAAATTTTATTATTTGATGTAGTAATCTTTAAACTGTTTAAAATATTGTAATTCTTGCTAGGGTAGGTCACGTGTTTATTATTAAAGTTACAATATCAATTTATGTGCAGGATCTAAATCTATATTATTGGTATAGTTTAATTTGTTATACCTATAAACAAATATACTATTAATATAATTAATACTTTGTATTTATTGATTATTGTATTGTCTCTCAATTGAAGAGAAATAATTTGTATTGTATTTTATTAACAAATAATTCAACTCTTTAAGCTTCCAAATGTCACCAAATTCATTATAATTGCTTAATTAGAACGCGTGCTATAGCGAGTTGAAAAAACGTTGAAAATCGATGAAATCTTCATTTCTAACGAGGGTTAAACGGTCACCACCTCCAACCTACGATCATTTAAAAAAATTCTAATTACAGTTTCTGCTAACTAATTCGTAATAAATAACAACTGACAAAATTTTTATCAAAATTAAAAATGGTGCAACATCTACTACACACAAAAAAAAACTGTATTGGACCAAGAAAATCTTGTTTTGTACTTATATAACGAAAATTTTCTTAATATAAGAAAAGTACTCTTAATCCAACTACATTGTTTCTTCGTCCAAGAATACTATAGTTGGTTTAAGAATATATTTCTTATCTTAAGAAAATATTGTTTTCGTTATATATAAAACAAGGTTTACTTGGCTTAAGTAAACCTTTCTACCTGTGTATTTTATAAATTTCATTATAAATGGAATGTCTCCGTTATAAAGCAAGTAACAAAAAAAGTTCCGATTTTTTTTCCGACAACTTTCACAAAATTAATTCTTTACATCTTTCTGAATGCAAATCATCAACCGTCAGGAAGTTAGCGCGGACTTGTGAAAAACAACAAAAATTTTAGCTCAAAAAATTGCTCCTTAATTGCTCCTCATGTATCTGAATTTGCTCCAACTCTAAAAAAATTTAAACAAAAGTTATTAACTAAACAAACAAAATAATTGCTATATGGTATTTTTCAAAAACTAATCGTTTATTGTAATAAATCTTATGGTCAATCAATTGCTCTCAAATTGCTCCAAAATGCTCTCTACTTAGTTTTTCAAAATTATCAATATTTTTAAGTCAAAATTTAAATATTCCCATATTGAATTATTATTAATGCAGTTTTATAACAATGAAAATAAAAATTTAAATTTAAATTTTGACTTAAAAATATTGATAATTTTGAAAAACTAAGTAGAGAGCATTTTGGATCAATTTGGGAGCAATTGATTGACCATAAGATTTATTACAAAAAACGATTAGTTTTTGAAAAATACCATATAGCAATTATTTTGTTTGTTTAGTTAATAACTTTTGTTTAAATTTTTTTTAGAGTTGGAGCAACTTCAGATACATGAGGAGCAATTAAGGAGCAATTTTTTGAGCTAAAATTTTTGTTGTTTTTCACAAGTCCGCGCTAACTTCCTGACGGTAAATCATCAACTCTTATGAATCCTAACGGTTTTTGAAACGGAATGTAGCTTGGCACCTGTTCTACCAGGCCACCACTGCAAACTTAAATGAAACAGTCTGTAGAGGAATATTTTTCAAATAAATTAAATTCCAAACACAAATAAAAACGAACCTAGAAGGCTATGATTTTTCGCCAGTAATTGACCAATCATTGCACTAGGTACAAAACAATAACAATTTCATTCACTTTTCAACAGTGTAACAATGATGGCTGTATCATTTTCACTAAGGGCCTCGGGCGCGCTTTTCTTAAGGTTCACAATTGCACTGGCATCAACGTGTGTGCGCGCGTAAACAAGCGTTTATTTTATACGTATATGCCGGTTAAATTAACCGTAAAATTGCGACAATCCAGTTAGGTTGGGTGTGTGAAACAAGACACACACATGCACACATAGACCCACGTATACACCTACGCCTGGATTTGTACCCCCTCCCCCTTTTCCTTTCACGCATACATATTTTAATGAAACACTGAGAGTGTGTCTATGAATAAGGTTAAGTTGAACGGGGGTGAGTAAAAATGACAGATTACGTCAGAGTTTCCTTTGTTTTTATTAAATTATATTATGTGATGTTTTTGTTTTGGAAATGTCACAGTGTATGAGGCAGTTGTGATATTGTACATGTTTATCATTAAAATGATAATATGGAGTTTTTATTTTGTCAGGATTTGCAGTGCAGGGTTGAAGCATGATCCAGGTGTGCTGTGGATATTTTGACAGTCGCCATTTTATATAAATTTCTTGTAGATGACGTATTACATCGACAAAAAAATGTATGTTTGTTGTGCTTCAAAATAATAGGCATGATGACTTATTTAAAAAAACTATTCTATGATGATCTTACGTGTCTCCTATTTTCAAAAAAATACTTATTACTGTAGAAAATAACGGTTTAATCGCAAAAATTGACTCTTTTGTGTGTTAAAAATGAATTCCAAATCATATAAGTTTTTAAATAAGGTACAGTGTGTTAAGTAAGAGCGTGTACGGCGTTACTCGCAGTCAGTAAGTTATACAAACCTAAATCTTTTTTCATTAGGTTCAAGGTACCCCCGCCTATTGCGCATTGATGAAAAAATTTCAGTCTATATCGATCTTTTGTCAGAGAAACACAGAAACCGCGATTTGAGTGACGTGTACGCGAAACGTTTTGAAACCGTGTTTTTTTGCACGCACCCAAAAGGGCCAAAAATGTCTAATGCAGTGGCGGCCAAGTACATTAAAAAGTCGAAGGCATTTGTTTAGAAGTGGGTGAATCGGTTTAAAAAGTTGAAAAATGTCGACGACTTTCCAGATCGTGCTTCAGTAGGGAAAATGGCCAAAAATGAGGAGAAACTGATCGTGACATTCTTTTCAAAAAATCGACATGGACTGAAGTTTTTTCATCAATGCGCAATAGGTGGGGGTACTCTGAACCTAATGAAAAAAGATTTAGGTTTGTATAACTTACCAACTGCGAGTAATGCCGTACACGGTCTTACTTAACACACTGTATGTACCTAATAATCTTGTAAGAGGAATTGATTTTTTTATTGTTCTAGCTGTTTTAGTTAGATCAAGTATGAAGACTTTATGAATATTCTATATATTTATTTTATATGAATAAAAATGGACATCCATCAAGCAGAGTTGGACTTTTGTCCGAATTTATCAAAAGTAGAAGTGAAAAAAAGTCTTAAGATATTATTGGAGACAGTTTTTTCAATTTATTAATTGAATTTCAAAAGAAATTTTGGATTTTGGTTCTTTGATGGGACCCATTTGATCACTAAAAAATGACATGTTTTAGATTTCGTTAAAATTATGTTTATTGTATAGAAAATGATGTGAAAAGTTGAAATTTTCAAACCGCAGGTCTGTATCTCAAACCGTTTTCGAGATATGGCCTCTTAAAGTTTTGATTTTTCAAAAAATTTGGAGAAAAATGGTCGTAACTTTTGAACATGTGGTTGGATTTGATTTTTGTCGCCGAATTTGGAATCAGCATGTCAAAATCTATATAATTACATGTATAATACTTCAAAACTCGACAAAAAAAATTTTGCGAAAAATCGACATTTTTTTAACGAAATTTTTTTTTGTTTATTTTCGAAGTGTTATACATGTTATTATATAGATTTTGATACGCTGATTTCAAAACTGTCAACGAAAATTAAATCCGATAACACGTTCAAAAGTTACGGCCATTTTTATCAAATTTTTTTGAAAAATCAAAACTTTGAAAGGCCATATCTCGAGAACGGTTTGAGATACAGACCTGCGGTTTGAAAATTTCAACTTTTCACATCATTTTCTATATAATTAACATACTTTTAACGAAGTCTAAAACATGAAATTTTTTAGTGAAATTATATGGTTCAAATATCATTTTTGCGTATAAAATATAAGAAAAAAGCATAAATTTTTATATAAAAACTAAAACTGTTGTGTAATTTTTCATTTAAATCATATTTCTTTTTTCATAAGTATTCAATTCGAAAATTATGTGACATATCTTCGGCAAATATGCACCAATTTAGACATTTTTTAAAGAGTATACTCACGAAGTATTCCCATATTAATTTTATCAGAATCTGACCATAGACATCAAAGATACACCTCAAAAGAGAAAAATAAAAAAAAAAATAAAAAAGAGACTTCAAAAATCCAAAAAGAATAAAAACATTAAAATATAACACTTTTCAAAGTCGATATAAAATGCCAAGCCAATAAGAAACACTTCAAAAAATGTTAATATTTATTTTCATATACTTTTCAATATTTTTAGGGTTTTTAAAAAATATTTTTTTTGTTAATACAGTAGAATATAAGAAAATAAGATTATAACGACATCGATGGGACCGGTCATATTGGTCGTAAAAAGCGGATAGTCGTAATAACCGGTAAAAATGCAATTATATAGGATTCAGTTGGACTTTTATTTTGAATCGTTAAAACCGATACGACGTATTAACGTCATTATAATCGGTTTCTACTGTATATAATGTCCACCCCTGATATACTAACACATAATTCTTTCCGCATATGTACTATGTACGAGTAATACACAACCGCTAATTAATGTTATGAACAATAGATGGCTTTTTTTTCAATGTACATGAACTATAATTTTAATTTACCATGTTATTGGTGGCTGTAGATGAATATGTGTGCGTGCTTATGTGTGTATATGTGTGTGTATGTGTGTGTATATGTGTGTGTGTGTGTGTGTGTGTGTGTGTGTGTGTGTGTGTGTGTGTGTGTGTGTGTCTGTGTGTGTAATAGAGACTTTTGTTGGATTCTTTATGTTCTTGTTAACAATGCATGGAATTTGAAATACATACATAGTCATTGAAAGACCAAATGTTCACTGAATTGTTTATTTTAATTAAATACGTTTTAAAATCCGCCTCAGTGGATGGCGTAGTAACAAGGGGGTGGGTTGGGGATAAGGACGAACTCCCCCCCCCCCCGGTTGAAATGTTCAGTGTTCTAAAAAACGTGTTTAGATAAAAATCACTTTCCAAAATTTAACTGTATTAAGCCCCCCTCTCCTCCCCGAAAATTTGTCTTGCTACGTCACTGATCTACTTAGTCTTTTGCTGTATTTTATTGATTTTTTATAGTACAGTAAAGCTTCTAGAAAGTGACCAGTTATGGTACTAAAAAAACCGTCACTGACATCAACCTCTGTAAACTTAAATAAAGCAGACTACGTATAGTCCAGAAAATTTATTAAAATAAATAAATCCTCGTCACATAGCAAGCTATTCAAACCCCCTTCTGTTTGTACGTATTTTATAATAAACATTTTATAATTAACAATAAAATTAAATTATTTAAAAATAACCATTATTTATTTATTAATTAAAAAAAATTTATCAAAATTCATACGTGGGTATTGCTGCGCAACCCACTTGATGGACACAACTCAAAAAATACCCTTGCCAATCGATTTGTGAATCAATCGAGGTACATGAAGCCATATATGAGAAATTTTGTATGTAAAATGGACATTATGCCTGTCCGTGTCCGGATGGAGGGTCGTGACCTGAAAAATTCCTAAAATGGACTAAACTAGAGCCATATACCTTTCATTTAGCGAAAACCCGAGGTCTCTAGGTGATCAGGGGGCCGAGATCTGAAAGACAGAAAATCGAGCATATAAGCGTAGGTAGCACTAAAAAAAAAATTCCGAAAATTGAGATACAGTCAATTTAGTGAGCTTAGATAGCACGGCCGGTTATGACTCTAAGAAAACTTTAAATGCGAAATTAAAATCTAAATAGGAAGAACGAAAATTTTACCGCGTGCGAAATTGTTTTTATAATTTTAACACCCATTCAAATGGCAATGGTGACTCTAATCGTAAAATTTCTAATAATAACTTTTGTTTATGATTTAATAAACATTTTTTGTTTTGATTTATTATAATTTTTGTTCTAATAAAAAAAAAAAAAAGATTATTTCCTTCCACAATTTTTAGAACTAAAATTATAGATAATAATATTCTCTACAACTTGTATCTCAAACATTTTTTTTTCTAATATCTACCGTTTAAAAAATAAATCGAAAAAATTTATTTATTTAGAAAATCGATTATTTCCTAAAAATAAATTTTGGGGGGGAAAAATGGATAAAACATAAATTATAGATAAAAGTACCTTCTACAACTTTGATCTAAAACATTTTTTTCTACTGTGCACCGTTTCCAAAATAATTCGAAAAATTCCAAAATTTCTGTAGTTAACATCCGTTTCCGGTTTTATGCAACCGCGCTAGCCCCGGCAGACGTAGGTTTTCATACTTTACTATCATTAAATAAACGATATAAACAAAATTAGCTTTATAACGAGCACCTTAGTCGAAATGGCGATCAGCTCTTGGACTATAAGCGCAACTGCGCTAAAAATGTTCTATTTGTGTTTTTACAACTATAGAAGATATCAGCATGTATATACAGGGTGTCCAAGATAAGCGTGCAATGCATGGGGATATCCTAAACGGTAAGAGATACCGATGTGTTTAAATGAGATGAATTATTTGTAAGAAAGGGGTGAGTATTACAACATAAAAAAATATTAATAATTTTATGTGGTTCAGGCGGTATACCCAAAAAACTGAAAATTCGGAATTTCTTTAAATGACTATAACTTTTTTGGCAAAGTAGATAGGTACTTTTTATTTGCGGTTTCTTAAAGCACTTTTTTGAGTAGAATTGTTTGGTGTATTTAGAATTTTTATATCACTTTTAGTTTCCGAGTTACAAGCCCTAACTTTAGTTTTTCTTATGGGCCGCCAAGTTGGCTATATCATATTTGATCGTGTTTTTTACTCTACTTTACAACGATATATCACATGACATACTTATTATAGAAAATAAGTCGAAGTACTAAATATTGGTGATATTTATAAAGTATTTTATTACAAACATTTAAGTAAGCCATGAAAAACAAAAATTGTTAAACAAAAATCGCAATAACAACAATGAAAATAA
Organism: Sialis lutaria; assembly: GCA_949319165.1. Lineage (NCBI taxonomy): Eukaryota > Metazoa > Arthropoda > Insecta > Megaloptera > Sialidae > Sialis > Sialis lutaria. The sequence continues at coordinate 29,470,480 of OX439235.1, forward strand.
CAAATGCATATTTAAAAACAATAAACTATTACAATAAAAAGGTTTTTACTTTTTTTTAATAATAAGTATGACATGTGACATATCGTTGTAAAGAAGAGTAAAAAACACGTTCAAATATGATATAGCCAACTTGGCGGCCCATAAGAAAAACTAAAGTTAAGGCTTGTAACTCGGAAACTAAAAGTGATATAAAAATTCTAAATACACCAAACAATTTTACTCAAAAAAGTGCTTTAAGAAACCGCAAACAAAAAGTACCTATCTACTTAAATAGGTATCTATTTAAATAATTCATCTCATTTAACCACATCTGTATCTCTTACCGTTTAGGATATCCCCATGCATTGCACGCTTATCTTGGACATCCTGTATTTGATAACCAAAACGACAGAAATAGCAGATGTATAAGAAAAGCAGTAAAAATCTGTAGAAAATAACATAAAGACCAACAAAGATTCAATAAAAGAAAAGTTACGTTTTTCATGTTCACAACGAATCATCATTCCGTTCTCTATAACATCGAGCGCACGCAAACGGCAGAATAAATCATATTTACGTTGATTACGTTGAAACACGCACGTTTTTATTGAGTATCGACACCAATCGCTAGACGTTTCATGCCGACAGAAAAAAAGCCATCTTGATCGGTAAGTCAAATTAGAAATGGAATATTGGCTTTATCTGAAATTGATATTGTAATTTTAAAATAAAAAATGCACGGAACTTTTGCTATATAAGAATTTGCATGGTCATATAATTATAGGTTATCAGACAATTTAAATGATTTTTTTTATTGATAGCGGAATTTAATTTCAATTTGAATGAATTTGATTGTAATCTTTGAACAAACAAATGTTTAATTTAATGATTTGTGTCTCTCTTTTTATTTATTTTGTATATATTAGTACATATATATTTTTATTTAAGTATAAATAGAATGTTACAAAATAACGATTGAACAAATAATGATTTTTTTTGCAGTCCACACTAATTTTATTATTTTATTTTCATTTCGTTGTTACTATTATGAAAAATGAAAATGAATAATGAATTCTATTTGTGCGTAATATTAAAATTAACAATAAAAATACTGTCACTTATTTAATATTATCGTTTGGTCGGTCACCAACCTAGAATAATTGTCAAAATACTTTCAAAAAATGAATTATTTTTTTTTGCTTTTTTGGAGAGTTTAAAGAATATTCTGTGAAAATTTCAAGGCCGTATCTCTAATACTCTCTAAACAGCAGCCTTCTAAAGAGCGACCGCTCGCAGATATGAAATCGATAGTTAAATCTTAAAATGCGTGTTTCTTGAAATGAGATTTTTAAAATTTGCTGATATTGTAACTCAAAGAGCAATTATCCGATACTTGAAATTTGAACTGAGTAGACTTGAATATATTTACTCTACGATGAACTAGGATATTTTTTGGATGAAAATTGACGATTTGGCATTAAAAATACGACCATTTTATAGGCAATAAAACAGACTTTTTTTTCATAACTACGCCATTTTGTTAGATTTTGATATTTTTCGAAAATCTTAGTTCATCGTACAGGAAATACCTTCCAGTTTAACGACATTATTCCATTTTTCAATTTCAACTTCGTCCGGAATCATGGCCGCAGTGGAGGAGATTTTTTTTGGCGCCTCCTTCGCGCATAAGTCGCTTAGATATCAATAATTTTACGTGAAAAAATTATGAAATACACCTCTAATATAGCTAAATACATTCTCAATTTTTCAAAATATTTCATTGAGTATTTTTCTTCCAAAAAATTTCCGAAAATCACCTAAATTTCCAGCGTTCACACTGGTATAGCCCCTTAATTAATTTTAGAAACACGTAATTAGAAATATTAAATTCACTATCATATTTTCAGAGATTAATAATTATCATATGCAAATACCATACTTTTATTTTGTGAAATTTGAGTGGACTGTATTTGTCTAATTTTTATCTTCAGTCTAAGGAACTAAATTGCATCAATCAAGCAAAAATATCATTGGGACACTACCCGTGAAAACGACCCTAATTAGTAAAGAAATGCTCTCTATTTTATAGAAAATTAAATGCTCTACAAAAAATATGTAAAATTTTCACGTAATTTGTGTCATTCCTGAGATATTTAAAAAAAAAATGTTTTTGAATGTCACCCACTTTCCTTTACTCTCCTCAAGCCAGATCATATTTCTATTACTTATTAACTCACCAAAATTGGTTAAGAAAAGGAAAACAAATTAAATTCAATATAAAATTAATTTAAACAATTTTAATAACAAAGTATCTATTTAGTAAAAATGTGCATCTTAAAACTAGGTATGAGATGCGAATTTTTATTTAAGTGTTTAAACTCTTAAAACTAAATAAATGTTTGTATTTTCTAAAGAATGTAATTTTTCTAGCTGTTAAACTGATTTCAATCCATCGTTAAATACAACAATGTTATTTGATTACATTTCATCCTATAAAAACTTTTTGATGGTGTAATTTATTTAACTTTATTGTCTTTATTGAATACGAGTTTTATTAGAATAGTATAAAGTTGACATTCCTTTGAAATTATATGTAATAAATATTTAAATTGCATTCTTTGAAGAAATACTGTAAAATTGTAAACGAAAATTGCATTATTTTTTGTTTAAATAAAGTATACTAGCTGTTAACCCTTTGTATTTTTTTATCTTATATTTGTTTCGGGATACAAAGTAACCTATGTTCTTCCTCAAGATTCAAGCTATCTTTCTTCCAAATTTCATCAAAATTGGTACAGTGGTTTAGTAGTAAAAAGGTTTTGTTTTTACTGAAAGTATACTAGCAGTTTTTCGCGTGTAGTTTACATTTTTTTAAACCTAACCTTTTTTTTTGAGACACAAAGTAGCCTATGTTCTACCTCAGGATTCAAGCTATCTCCCTTCCAAATTTCATCAAGATCGGTTTAGCAGTTAAGCCGTGAAAAAGTTTTATTTTTTACAAAAAGTATACCTACTAGCTTTACACGCGACTTCGTTCGCGTATAGTTTGTAATTTTTTATATCTAAGACCATTTTTTCGAAATATAAAGTAGTCTATGTTCTTCCCCAGGATTCAAGCTATCTCCCTGCCAAATTTCATCAAGATCGGTTCAGCAGTTCAGCCGTGAAAAGGTAAGAAAGACAGAGTTATTTTTGGATTTATATTTTTAATTTGCAGTATTTTATAAAATTATTAAAAACTTGTTAAACTCTATTATAATGCAAATTTTTGAAAAAAGATGGTTGGGTTAAGTTAGATTGCAGCTTGCTATCGTAAGAAAGATCAATTTTATTTATTTGTAGCTTTAGTTGTAACATATGTGAACGTTGCCGGAGGTAATTTGAAAAAGAAATGAAAAAAAGCATAATACTATGTGAAGTCGAAGAGCTTCTATTATTGTATGAATAGTTTTCTTTTTATATATGCAAAATAAGGTAAATTTTATTTACTTATTCGTTTTCACGATATTTTCTATCATAATTTCATTGTCTGCGTATTTTTGAGATCGCTAATGACGATTTTGACATTAATTTTACGAGAATGGTAAATACAAAATGATGGATAAAAATACAGAAGTTTCAAAAACTTTATTTAACATCACTTGCGAAGTTTATTGAATACATAATTACGATTTTGGTAACAGTTATATCAATTTAGAAGTGGTGGATGAAAAATTTAATATGCTGTATCCAAATGGCAGAATCTGGGCAAATATCGGTGGGCAAACTGTATAATTGGAAACAATAATCCTGTCTTCATAAGGATCAATTTCATAAAATTTCGTGATTTGCTTATTGTTTTCGTTATCTGAAAAAAGGGTGTTAAGAAGTTTGCGATCTCAAAAACACGCAGATAATGAAATTATGATAGAAAAAATTCGTAAAAACTGTAAGAGAATGACACTCATAAGTAGCGTTAGTTAGCATTGTGCTAAATGGAGTTAAACTTTCGAATGTGTTTTCTACCTTTGAAATGCCTTGCTAGCCAAAATAAAAAAAACATGTGTTTAATGTTTTTCGATGTACTACGTGCGTGCAAAGTTTCAAGATAATCGGCGAGTGGCACTTGGGTAGTGTTACTTTTTTTACTAATTTATTTTAACCCCAGACATACATACAACAAATACAATGCAGTAAAAAAATAGTTATTTCATAAAAAAAATCGCAATAAAAAATTAGAGCCCGTGATACAAAAAAAGGTTGCATTTTGCATCGTCTGAAACGCCGCCAAGCGTTCAAACTGATAACTAATTTGTGAACGATAGTGGCACAGATGATACAGCACATATACGTATGACGTCATACCTTGCTAGGTCGTAAATCATCATCATTTTCTTAAGATATAATCATCAGTGGCTTGGGTGCAGTTAGTCGTGCATCGTAAAAATTTAAAAGTTCCACGAGACGGAAAATTGGTAAGATAAGAACACTGTCTATTATTTTTTTACTGCCGCTGTTATAATTATACGATATGTTTTTTTGTTTGTCTTTGGAACGTTTTTATACAGAAGGTTAGTTAGTTTTGTGATTTTGTTCTGGTAGATATCAGTACCTATATAGAATGTATGTATATTAGGGTGATTCATTTCCGCAAAACATTTTTTTTTCAAGGTCCTCAAGCAAAATTTTAATCTACATATAGAAAAAAAAATTCTCACCAAGATTGAGCTCTTAATTCCTATTTTAAGTACTTGCAATTTAAATATGAAGTTTTCCCATTTAAAATGCATGTAAATTTTTTTTTTTTTCAAATTTCTAATGCTTAGACAACTTTTATCATATTGGGAATCGGTTTGATGGACGGGAAATTTCACGCTCTTTAAAATTGCCTTAGTATTTTGTTCTGTAACTCACACTGGTTCGCCAGTAGGAGTCATCTAAATACTAACTAATAATGCAGCATTATTAGTTAGTATTTATCAATTTCTTGCATTTTAAGGCCTCAACATGGCTGTAAATTCATTAAATATTGGTAAAAAAACTATTTTTTACGAGTCAGCTCTTTTTTTCTCCCTAATTTGTGCGGTTTGCTAAAAAAAATGGAAATTAAATTTATTCCAAAAACTGTATTTAGATGACTCCCAGTGTGAGTTACAGAAAAAAACACTAAGGCAATTTTAAAGAGCGTGAAATTTCCCGTAAGGTCCATCAAACCGATTCCCAATATGATAAAAGGTGTCTAAGCATTAGAAATTTGAACAAAAAAATTTTTTTACATGCATTTTAAATGGGAAAACTTCATATTTAAATTGCAAGTACTTAAAATAGGAATTAAGAGCTCAATCTTGGTGAGAATTTTTTTTTCTATATGTAGATTAAAATTTTGCTTGAGCACCTTGAAAAAAAATGTTTTGCGGAAATGAAAATGAAATGGCCGCGTTTTTGGTATGTTAAGAACGTTTTTCTACAGAAGGTTATAGATTTTTTTTCTGATTGTAAAAAATGTTATATCTGGGAAAAGATGTAGTAATTAATTTTATATATTTGCGTTCATTAAAATGCGAAGTATGCTACACAGAATAAAATTATATGTTAAAAAATGTGATTAATGTAAAAAATCCGTGATCGATTTGGCTTCGATTGTATGTTAATATGATAATTTTTTATCAATATAGAAATATCAACGTTTATCTTATTGATAAATGTATATTATTACTAACAATGTTCTTATTTTGTTTCGTATTGAAAACATATTTTAAATACAAAAAAATACTTAATAAATGACATCACTGAATTTACCATATCGAAAATTGCACTTTCACTAGTTGGGTGGTGTAAAAAATATTCACACTGATAAATATTTATTAATACAACCATTATGTTTAATCTATTTGAGAGATTCGTTAGTTGGTGTAATAAATTATGTATTTATTTGACAAATGAAAAGATTTTTAGACAAACATGAATATATATTTTTCAAATTAATAAAATATCCTCAATAAGATTTTTTTTATTATTATACTGAGGAAATATTGTTATATTTACAAGATAAATTTATTAAGAATTTTTCCATCTCAAATTTTCAACAAGATTGAGTTTTTTTTTGTGTAGTATATTTTCATAATTTTATTTTGTGGGTACTGAAAATACATCAATTATTATTTATTAATCTATAGTAAAAAATTGTGTGAGGATGAAAAATATAAACAGCGAAAAGAAAGTCTATATTTTTAGTTAAGTAATATATGAAAGGAAGAAATTCGTTTAAAATTCAGGTAATTATTTAGTGGAAAAACGCTCGGACACGTCGATTAGTATTTTTAGTTGCGGATTTTTTGACATAAGAAAATTGTATACAGTCTGTCTCAAGAAGAACATACGCAGTCATCATTGATTTTTTTAAATAGAACACCTTATATATTAAGCCATTTTTCATTTGTATGATAAATGCTGAACACTTTCTGTACAACATACCATAGTTCTAAAATCAGTGGTTTTTGGAATAATGACATTTGAAATATGATAAATAAAAAAAATATTATAATAAAACATACAAAAGAAATAAAATTATTCCAAAAACATACCTATGAATTAACAGGTAAATTGGATAAGTTGTTCTCGAGTTATAAGCGTACTAACGGACAGACAGACAGACAGACGTTGCGTTAAAATTTCAGGATTTGTAAAATGTTCCGTCATATAGGTAAAGTTTGTGAAATTCTGGTCTAAAACATATGTTATATGCAACGGGTTACTGAATATATTTATGTCATTGATAAGTTATATATATATTGGTATGTCCACATGACATGTATCCGTTTCAGTAATCGATATAAAAGCCAGTAATCTCATTTACATGGAGATTGTGATGCCCTTATACTACAAATTGTGTGTGATTTATGTATAAATGTAAATATTTATTGTTTTATTGAAACAGCAAATACATAAATATCTTGTATACCGTTTTTATTTTGACAAATATAAATGTCAAAATAAAAAATATTTAATGCACATAAATCATCTATATACTATTTTAATTTTATGTTGAATTATTTATTAAGGGGTTACATACAGTTAGAATTTTCAAAAAATTTAATTTTTTTTATTTCATTTTCGTAATGTACATATATTTAAGTACACACTTAATAAAATTACAAGTCAATTCGGCGATTATTTTCGAAGTTACACGCATATTTGTAAAGACGTCTCAGAGCGTTTGAATGTAGGAGGTCGGAGCGGCAACGTGTTTTTCTCATATCTATGTTTTTAAAGTCGGTGACCACTATTCCTCGGAAACGGATGAACCGATAAGTTTAAAATTTTAACACAAGTTTCTTAAGAATATTTTTTAGTAATTAATCGAAGGTTTTATCTCACCGATAAATATTTATTTTTTTATAAACAATTTAAGGTAACATTTTTGTCGAAAATCGATATTTTTTTTGAGAAGCCGCCATTTTGCCAAAAAAATTTATTTTGCTTATTCCTTCGATTAAGTACAAAATTATACATTACTTTAAAGAAATTCGTCTGGGTTTTTTATTTTAAAAGATGCAGTCCAGAGATATCGTGGTCACCGCAAGGCGCCTTTTTTGAGAGGACCTCCTGGAGAACAGCTGTAGCAGCTTTCGAAATTATTATTTTTAGAAATAAAAAATTTTAAAATACAAATAAATGTTACCATAATATGTGTACAAATTTTTACATTAATAAGTTATAAAAGTCTTCTCTTAAAAAATTCTTGAAAACACACTTTTTTTGGATTTCTGACTGTATGTAACCCCTTAATAAAAATGTTATACAAATTATTAAATTTCAATTAAAAATCAGAAATATGTTAAAATAAGAATCATGTACACTGTTCACTGTCAGTAATACGTATAAGAAAGTCCCGTGGCACCCATGGTAGATATTTTAACTTAATTTTTATAGAGTATAAAAATAAAATATCTTCAATTTAATCTAAAAAAATTACTTTAAATGTCAACGATTTTTCAAACGAACCCCTTTAAAATTTTCTACATTAAAATTAATCAAACCAAATTCACGACACATCTAAAAACATAACAAATTTGTTTACACAATTATTCACATTAAAAACATTTATTCACCCGTACTTAATGAGAAACAACTCCTTTCCCCCCACGCACCCCCGACTATTCGTGAGATTATTTAAGACACGTAAATACAGAGGTAATACTTATCACGATCTTTGGTATAATTTGTCACTGGTCTGATGCAGTAATGGGTGTGTGCAACAAGGACGACCGTACGGTAGATTGGTCATAAATAATATACCTGTCTCACTTGCACGGATGTCGTTTGTAACACGTGTGTGAGCTCATAACGCAGTAGAGCCGTTTTACGAGGCTCATATCGCCGGTTTAAATCGCACCCAGTGCTCAACGAATGTTTGAAAATCAGTACGAGACAGTGGCGTAAGAAATACTTCAAGTGAAAGTTAAAAGGGGGGAAATAACACGGTTTTTAAAAATTTGATTTTTTTTGGAGGGGCATTCCTCAATTTACGACATAAATTTGCAAGATTTCAAGTGAAAGTTAGGGGGGGGGGGATAACACGGTTTAAATTTTTTTATTTTTTTTAGAGGGGCAATCCTCGATTTACGACATAAATTGGTAAGATTTCAAGTGAAAGTTAGAAGGGGGGGGGGATAACACGGTTTAAAAAAATATTTTTAAGAGAGGTTTTCCTCGATGTACGACATGAAATAGGTTCCTAGATATTGGTCGTAAGTCGAGTTTCATAAAAAAGTAGTGTCCCATAGAAGTACACTGCCGTGCAAAATTCGTTGGATTTTGAGGGTAAATATACAGATTTCAGTAAATAATAAAACGGGCAAGTGCGTGTTGGGCACGCACATGATAGGGTTCCGTAGTGTCATTTTCACTACGATTTATAAAAAAAGAGTTATTTAAAAATTTTCGTGACTGAAGGGTTAAAATCAAAAAGTCATTTGACTTTTATTTTTGCATTTTAGGAGACCTATCAAATGACACCCCACTCAATGGGGTAAATGAAAAAAATGTAAGTTCATTATTAAATCTATGAAAGGGGGGTCCAAAATATTTTTGACAATGTTCGATATAATTTTCAGTGAAAGTACTAATTAAAAGCTATATTCTGAATTTTTTCAGATTTTTTGAATCATTAGTTTAGAAACTAGAGGGGGGTGGGGCGCTCTGACAACGACATTAAAAAGCAAATATGTCGTGACTGAAGGTTTGAAATCAAAAAGTTATCTGACATTTTTTATTGCATTTTAGGAGACCTATCAAATGACACCCCACTAAATGGAAAAAAATGTGAGTTCACTTTTCAGTCTATAGAAAGGGGGTCGAAAATATACAATTATTACAATTTTCAGTGAAAGTACTAATTAAAAACTACATTCTGGAATTTTTCACATTTTTTGAATTGATAGATGGGGAGACGCTTTTATAATGACTTAGGAGAGCAAATACATCGTGATTGAAGGGTTAAAATCAAAAGGTTCTGATACATTTTTTTTGTTGCATTTTAGGAGACCTTTTTAACGGCACCCCACTCAATGGAGTAGGTGAAATATATTTTTTAAACACTTTACATTTTATGGAAAGGGGGTCTAAAAAATATTTTTTTTCTTCAAAAATCTTATCATTTCTGTTTTTGGGTCATCAATCTACGACTGTATATCAAATTTCATCTTATTATGTAAAAATTTTTCAAGACGGACGGACATGGAGAAACTATAAGGGTTCCTTTTTTTCTACGGAACCCTAAAAACTTCTATTTTAATAATTTTCTACTTGTAGAAAACATATTGATTTACATTTTGCTATAATTGTGTAAAGTTATGAATACGAAAACGTACCGCTTTTTGTTATTATTATAATAATTAATAATTATTATTGTTATCAATATTAATGTAATATTAAATAAAACAGTAATCGATTCATTTGAAACAACAATATATTATATTAATCATAAATATAATATACAATTTAATTAACAAATTATAGAATTTGTAATATCTGCGTTTCGTATATTGCATTGTTTTTATTAAAATCAATACAGAAGTATAGAAATCATTATTTCTGAAATGTTTTATTCATCTATCTTCATGTTTATCTAAAAATCGTTTCATTTGTCAAATCAATAAATATTTTATTACACCAACTAACGAAACTCTCAAATAGATTAAACATAATGGTTGTATTAGTAAATATTTATCAGTGTGAATATTTTTTACACCAACCAACTAGTGAAAGTGCAATTTTCGATATGGTAAATTCAGTGATGTCATTTATTAAGTATTTAAAATATATGTTTTCAATACGAAACAAAATAAGAACATTGTTAGTAATAATATACATTTATCAATAAGATAAACATGGATATTTCCATATTGGTAAAAAATAATCATATTAACAATCAACCCAAATCGATCACGTTTTTTTTACATTGATCACATTTTTTAACACATAGACAAATTATTTTTTTCTTGTGATACAATGTTTTTTAATGTAACTCCCTAAATCCACAAAAGCATTTTCAAGATCAAACATTAAAATAACATTTTTGTTAGAACAGTAGGTACCCCCGACGCCTCTGTTTCAAAAAAATATATTTTCATTTCCTTTTTCTGCATAGGCGTATTATGAAAAGCGATGAACTGGAATATAATCTAAACTGTAAGATATTATTTAGCCTTATGAGTTTCTCTTTAAAGAACAAACGAAAGAAAAAAAAATAACAATATACCGTGTAATAATAATAACGGCTATATATTACATTGGTAATGTTGAACGAAGTGTAAAATAAATTACAATTAAACTATCAGATAAAGAGCACGCGCTTCATGTGACGGAGACAGATAGTATCTGCTATTTTAAGACTTGCTAAAATGCTAATGAGTTAAAGATAAATAGATATAAACGCAGAAATAAAATGTTACTATTAATTGTTTTTCATATTTAGAACAGTATTACTTATTCGCATATACAGGGTGATTCATTTAACCTGGAATTTTGTATATGTCGAGAACTAAGTAAAATAATGAAAAATGGTTCAGACAAAAGTTATCAGGTATCTAGTGGGTCAAATATCAGTGACCTTGAATTTCACCTTGATATTTATTTTCATGGTCAAATGAAGGTCAACTTTGATTTTTTAAATGAGAATCTACGGAAAAAATGTAATCTTTGTACGAAAAGTTTTTTTTTAATGTAATTTTTTTGTTTCTAACGAAATTTCCATGCACTTGCAATTTACTAAATAATTTTTCTTCGATTACAGTCGATTAATAAACTACTTTTTGCGTAATCCTGGAATTAATCGACCTTATAAAAAGTAAAATTATTTAGTAATTTCAAATTTACGAAACAAATAGCAGGTGCATAGAAATTTCGTTAGAAACAAAAAAATTATATTAAAAAAAAAAACTTTTTGTACAAAAGTTACATGTTTTTGCCCGTATAATACGAAAATGCAATAAAAAAAAATATAGGTTCTTATTTAAAAAATCAAACTTGACCTTCATTTGACCATGAAAATAAGTATCAAGGTGAAATTCAAGGTCACCAATATTTGACCCTTTCGATACCTTATAACTTTTGTCTGAACCATTTTTCATTATTTTACTTAGTTCTCGACATATACAAAATTCCAGGATAAATGAATCATCCTGTATATACCTTCTATTATAATTTATGTGCATATTAAAGAAAAAGTAAATGAAAAACTCGATATGTTATTTAAAATGTACAGGGTGGATGTAAAAAAAACTATGTGGCGAAAAATCATATAATGAGTATCCGTTTTTAATTATATTTCAAATGGTCTGTAACAGAGAAGAAATATACGACTTTCTTATACGTATTACAGTAACTGAACAGTGTACGTGTTTGCCATAGATACCATCGGACTTTCTTATACGTAATACTGAAAGGAAACAGTGTGGGTTATTCTAAAACAATATTAAAAAAAATCGTTCTGGCTAAATTATAAGTGTTGGAAAAAAATGTATGGGGAATAAATTATAGATAATAACATACTCGACATTTTTTATCTTAAAATATTTTTGTCTTATTTCAAAAATAAATCGAAAATTAAAAAAATGTCAGAGTAAGCATCCGTTTCCGTCTTAGTAATTACGTTAAATAAAATTCGTTCGATACATAATGTATAAAATAATAATTCTATAGTTTATGTCCCATTCAATCACGTACACTGTTCACTGTTAATATTACGTATAAGAAAGTCGCGTAGCACCCATGGCAGCTTAATTTTTTTTCTTAATTTTGTTACTTTTTTAATTTTTTCTTTTGAGTGGCGTATTTTAGAAATTCATGGTCAGATTCTGAAATTTATATGAGGCCACCTCGAGTATACTTTTTTCAAAATTGTCCAAAGTCATATCAAAAAAATTTTATATTGTTTAAATTTTGATTGGGTTAAAAATACAGAAGGTCAAAAATAAAAAAAAGAAGCATTAACTGTTAACACATCAAGAATAGAAAAGATGTAGAGATGTAAGACAAAAAGGGCACAGAATGACAAATGAGAAGGCGTGAACAAGGGCAGTGAAAACTTACTAAAAGTACAACAAAAAAAAACTCATCACTCACTTTTGCCGACCTTTTACAAAACTTTTTTTACTGCTTAAGTGTTGTGTTTGCTATTTTTATTCTTGATGTAGAAATGATCGTAGTTTTCTTTTAAAATAGAATTGATTACTCTATTTTTATGTTATTTCTTTAAAAACTTTATAAAAAATATTCTAATGAGTCATTTTTTTGATAAATCCTAAAAAAATATGCAAATATATATTTACTAAAATTTATTTTGTAATTTTCTTATTAAAAATATAAATTCATTTGTTGATAGGATCCATATATTCACTGCTCAGCTATTTTAAGAGATAGCGTGATTATATGTACCTAAAAACACTTATGAGATTTCAAGGAACACTTTGGTAGGAAAATCAAAATCTTTTTAGCCTTTTAGGGCATCTATCTATAATTTTATAAACAACCCTTTAACGCCCACCGTACACATTTGTGTACACCTCATTTTATAATTAGTGCTGCTGTCTATGGATATTAATTCACAATATTTCAGTTGGTAGAAGTGCAACAAACAAAATCTGTTAACGTTATTAGTTTCATAACGTGTTTTAATTGTTCTCAATAATTTTTATATGAAAAGAGGTACGTGGTATGATAATATATTTTATCCAACTAGAGCATGCGATTTCGAATTTTATTCAATAGATATGAAATAATTTAAAAATACATACAGGGTGATTCAGCACTCAGCACTGTCGTGCCAAACTTAAATAGTAGATTGAGAAAAATATTTTAAGTAATAAACTTCTAATAAACATGTGTCCGGAAGTTTTTCGTTAGGGAACTACAGCCCTCCAAAAATTTTCCTCAAAATGAGTTTTTATTTAATATCTAGAGAACCATTTGCGATAAAATTATGAAATTTGGTATTCTGTTTAGTAATAATAAGCGTTAACGATTTCTCATATTAACTAGTTATAATTAAGACTAAGGATGTATGGAGCCAGTGGGCCCACCGATTTTTATCTAATATTTTTTGTTCTTTATTTTTTTATAAAGTTGGGCATTTATTTAAGGTTATATGACACAAAATACGCAAAAACATACTTTGCTTATTTGTCATAGGATAAACCGTTTTCGAGAAATATCGATAGAAAAGAAAGCATGCAGAATTTAACTTAATACGGATGCTTATACAGGGTGGCCAGTTTCTGGAAAACCAGGAAAAGTCAGGGAATTTTGCTATACAGGGAAAAGTCAGGGAATTTGGTTGGAAGTCAGGGAATTTTTATAAAAATGCAAAATCACACAAATTCTTGCAAATATTTAAAGAGTGACGTTTTTTTAGGTTTTTTATCTAAATTTTTCAAATAAAAAACAGGGGAAAACGGTAAAAATTCTCCTGGAAAACCGCGAAAAGTCAGGGAAATTTGTTCCAGAGAAATACTGGCCACCCTGTTATAATTACAAATAATAAGTTTGTAATTAACCTGCCCTAAGGCGGCTATTACACTATCAAAGAAATGTGATAAAATTTCTTTGATCAAAGAAATATGTGTAATATGTCAACTTTTATAATATTTACTTAATATTTACCTTCTTAATATTTCTTCTATCATAGATAATGACAGTTTCTTATATTTAATCAAAGTATTTTGACGGATAAATCAAAATGGCGACTGAAAAGTGGTCGTGTACGGTTTCGGCTACGAAATTACTTATAATTTAATATATGATCAAATCTTTGTCAAAGATCTTTCACTCATTTATTTGATAGTGTAATAGCCGCCTAAGACCGCCGTGACTTCTTTCTCCTCTTGTTAACAATTTGAAAAATAAACAAATAAGTTGGATAGTTATTACTGTTATTAATTAATAATATAAGTTAAACTAAAAATATTTATTGTTAAATTAAGTTCGATTTAACTAAAGAGTGTATTTATTTTCAATCATGAACGAAAGACAATATATTTTATTTCGGAATGATAATTAACTGATAAAGAGATTGTCTGAGTGACAAGGACAGATGTAATCAAAGAAATGTTGTATAACGGAACGAGGGTAAAGACGAATTGACAGGTGAAGACGGAACTGGATAGAATGTTCAAGTTAAGGCTTTAAGATTTAAATAAAAAATGTGTTGAATATGAAGAAAGGAATGATGATAATCATTTAGTTGTCGAGACGAAAATTAATTTTTTTCTTCAATGAAAATTTTTAATGAGGTTTGTTTTATTGAAATATCTTGTGAAAAGAAAAAAATTAAAAAGTGTATTCTTGTGATATTTGAATTGAAGACTTTTGTAAGAATAAAAGGAAAGCAATTAGGAAATAAATTATTTTCATGTAATTCGTATCAGCTAGTTGAAAGTTAAAAATACATTTTTTTACTATACACTGGTAGAAAGGATTTCTCAAACCAAGTAAACCTTGTTTTGTATATAACGAAAACAATATTTTCTTAAGATAAGCAATAATCTCTTAAACCAACTATAGTATTCTGAACGAAGGAATAACGTAGTTGGATTAAGAGTATGTTTCTTATATTAAGAAAATATTGTTTTCGTTATATACAAAACAAGGTTTTCTTGGTCCAATACAGTTTTTTTTCTGTGTACACGAAGTAAAATATTTTATAATAATCGCTGATTTTTTAATATTACTATTTGATGTAGTAATTAGAAAACTATCCAAAATATTGTAATTCTTGCTAGACCACGAGTTTGTTACTAAAGTTAAAATATCTTGTTAGCAGGATCTAAATCTATATTATTGGTATAGTTTAATTTGTTATACCAATAAACAAATACACTATTAAGGTTATACGTCTAGCATACTGTAAAAAAAATGGTTTTTAATTTATATTCAGAACACATGTACCTACATTTAATGGAATATTTTACTTTGTTAATTTATTAAAAGTAAAAAAAAGTTTAATTTAATTTGAAAATTAAAATAGACATTATAATTTATACAGGTTTGGTTAAATGAGATGAACTATTTGTATGAAAGGGGTGAGTATTATTACACAAAAAAATATTTATAATTCTATGTGGTTTAGGCGGTATACCCAAAAAACTGGAAATTTGGAATTTCTTTAAATGGCTATAACTTTTTTGTTAAAATAGATATGTACTTTTCGTTTGCGGTTTCTTAAAGAACTTTTTTGTGTAGAATTGATTGATGTATTTAGAATTTTTATATCACTTTTGGTTTCCTAGTTACAAGCTCTAACTTTAATTTTTCTTATGGGCCACTTAGTTGAATATATCATATTTGAACGTGTTTTTTACTCTACTTTACAACGATATGTCACTTGCCATATTTATTATCGAAAAAAAGTGTGAGCCATGAAAAACAAAAATTGTAAACAAAAATCACAATAACAACAATCAAAATAACAAATGAATGTTTGAAACAATGAACTATTTGAAAAAATATATTATAATTTTTTTTTCGATAATAAATATAGCAAGTGACACATCGTTGTAAAGTAGAGTAAAAAACACGTTCAAATATGTCATAGCCAACTTAGCGTCCTATAAGAAAAACTGAAGTTAGGGCTTGTATCTCGGAAACTAAAAGTGATATAAAAATTCTAAATACACCAATCAATTCTACACAAAAAGTGCTTTAAGAAATCACAAACAAAAAGTACCTATCTATTTTAACAAAAAAGTTATAGCCATTTAAAGAAATTCCGTATTTTGAGTTTTTTGGGTATACCGCCTAAACCACATAGAATTATGAATATTTTTTGGTGTAATAATACTCACCCCTTTCATACAAAGAATTCATCTGATTTAACCAAACCTGTATCTCTTATAGATACTGAGATCCCCATGCTGGAAAAGTTATCTGGGACACCCGGTATAATAGTAACATGTACTAATTTGTACTATGTAATGGTAGAGCTAGTTTTTCGCTATTTTGAATAAATTACACGTGAATATATTTGTTTTATAATTTTTATAGTATTTAAAAGAATTGAAGTTTCGAATAATTAGTTTTTAAAACGTCTCTGTATAACCAATTGTGGGGAATTTCAATAAATAGAACACGTTTGGCAAGTATCGTGTGTTAAAAACTCTATTTTTAATATCTTATTACTCAAAAACCATGCGTCCAATATTTAAAATAAAAAAAAGTAAAATATATTAGTCGAGTCAATGAAGGTTTTTACTTCGGAACCCTCAGAAACAGCACCGCTTTTAATGAATTTTTTTTTAAAATGTTCGTTATACCATACTATTTGAAATCAGAAACATTCCAGCCGTCGGACTCAAAAAAATATTTTTTTTGCTCAAAAAAAATGTATATAAATAAAAAATTTTTCGATGATAACTGAGCAAAAGTGTGTTTTTTTGTTATAACTTAGTTGAATAAATATTATTTGAGGAAATGAGCAAAAAAAATTTTTTAATTTTTATTGGCAAACGTTACTTTTCAATTATTTAAATAATTTGCTTAATAAATTATCGTTGACATTTTGACGCAAAAATTCATAAATTAATATACATATTTAGAATTTATTGAATATTGATGAAATTTAGCAAAATTGTTCGAAATACCCTTATTTAATACTAGTAAATTTTAGAGCACGTTACTTGCATTAATAATCATTTTACAGCAAGTTTTGCTACGAAATTTCGTAGCCGCTCCAGCCGCGAATAAAATAATAAACGTTTGCCGTTTTGCAAATAAACAAACAATTTTGTCCAAAAAAATTGTAATTATTTGAGATGTATTTATCTAATGTTCCTGCAAGTTTTAACCCTTTTGGTTAACTATTTTCAACTCTAGAGCAGTTTATTCTTTAGATTTTTCACGCGTCAGCGGTAAGTTCGTCACTAAGATCGTTTACTCTGTAAAAAATATTTATTGATTTTTTATAAAATTTTGCATAATTGTTCGAATTACTTTAATTTAGCAGTACACAAATTAAGAACACGTTACTAACATTATTAATCATTTTACAACTACTTTTTCCTACGAAATTTAGTATTCGCTCGTGTCGCGTATAGACAATAAAGGTTTGCCTTTTTGCAAATAAACAAACGATTTTTTCCAAAAAAATTGTACTTATTTGAGATGTATTTACCTAACGTTCCTGAAAGTTTTAACCCTTTTGGTTAACTATTTTCAACTCTAGAGCAGTTTATTCTTTAGATTTTTCGCGCGTCAGCGGCACGTTCGTCGACAAGATCCTTTTACTCTGTTAAAAATATTTACTGAATTTTGTTGAAATCTTACATAATTGTTTGAAATACTTTAATTTAGCAGTAAAAAAATTACGAGCATGTCACTAGCAATATTTTTCATTTTACAACTAGTTAGGCTACAAAATTTACTATCCGCTCGTGCCGCATCTAAGACAATAAACGTTTCCCGTTTTGCTAATAAACAAACAATTTTGACAAAAATTATTATGCTTATTTAAAATACATTTACCTAATGTTTCTAAAATTTTTAGCCCTCTAGGTTCATTTTTTTAAATGGTACAATGTTATTTATTACAAATTCAAAACTTTTGAGGAAAAATTGGGAAATTTCTGGAAAATTCCTAAAAATTTTTGTATAATTCAACTTTATTTGTGAAAAGAAACACCGCGAATACACATTTCTATCAAAATTTTCAATAAATTTAGACAAAAATTAAAAAAAAAATTGGAAAATTTCGGGAAAATTCCCGGAAAATCCTTATTTTGACAAAGTATTCTTATTCAGCGACCTTCTAAACTCCTATAGGTAAAAAAATTTCGTCGAAAATCGGACTTAATATATGAAACCAGTAAATTATACAAATTTTCAAAATTTGGGGGGGAGGGGTTAAATCCGACGACTAGATTGTTTCTGATTTCAAATAGTATGGTATAACGAACATTTTAAAAAAAATTCTATCAAAATCGGTGCTGTTTCTGAGGGTTCCGAAGTTTTCGCCATTTTCGAGCTTCATTGACTCGACTATATGAGTTATCCATAAATAACATATTAAAATTTTAGACTTTTATCTATACATTGGTCTAATGATCGAATAACCTTAATATAATTTATACTTTACACAATCTTTGTATTTATTGTATTGTCTTTTTATTGAAATGAAATAATTTATATATCACTTTATTAACAAATAATTCAATTTAAGAATAAATCACGTAAATGATATTTACTACGAATATAGTAAAAATAGCGTACTATAAAAATTATAATGTAGATTGTAGAAGTTACTCAATAAATAGTAGGTAGGTACATGTTTGTTAAACTGATACTTTTTTTTGATACAAAATTGAAATTTTAAAATTTTTATTAAAAAAACGACTCCTACGTGCATCAAAATAACTGTTGGAAACAAATTATTCGTAATAATTAATATAATATAATTATTATTATTCTAAATGAAAAAAATTAGTGGAAATAAACTCTGCCGTTTTTGATTGAAAAAATATTTAACCATAAAAAATACCACCTTTTAATCATTTTTACATTTTTTTTTAATGGAAGGAAAATAATTTATAACGTATTATATTCAATAAAGAATTCTTTTTGTTTTATTTATAATTGTTTCAAGTTATATATAATATAATAAGCACTGAGACATAACAGTTTTGAGAAAAGTGGACTCATAAGATCTAATTAGATTGTATCTTTGTCAATGGTAAATTGTGCAAAAGAAATGAAACCCCAACTTTATGGACAAATCTATAGAGAAGGAATTCAGAGAGAAGTTAGAAGAGCAAGTATAGCAAATCGATTTGAAATTATGTCGTGACATAAAATATTTTATGACTCATTTTTAAATTAATCTGTCTATGTATTTTAAATATATATGTCCACAAAATCTTTTTTTTTATTTGAAGAAGTTTTATAAAGTTAAAAATTATTATGAATAATAATGATTTTTTTTAAATTAACAAAAAAATTGAGATACAGAAAATGAAAATTTAATTTAAGTAATTTTATGCCCGATATTACAGACTAGTTTAGCAAAATTTGCACTTTCAAACGAGGTATGAAACTTATATGACAATTCTCTTGTAGTTTTTGGCAGATAGTTTCAAGTAAAAACTGAAATACATATTTATTTACTGTGCATAAAACTATCTGTCAAAAATGACAATAGTTATTAATAGCTTATCTTTTCGGTACATGGAAAATAAAGAAACCAGAATAATTACAGTTTTTTCCTGTACATCCCGGATAGTAAGCAACAAAAAAAAAATTATGACAGTCTGAAACTGTAATAATGTTTACAAATATTCAATATAAAGGGGTGGGGGGTCAGTTGGACATATTGGGCCCATATATGAGTTAATTGGCCATATCGCACCTCCGTAAAAAAGTGTCACAACTCAAAAAAAGTTATATTTGAGATAAATATGTAGAATGATTCCAAGTTACTAAAAATTGTCATAAATGTACTTCATGTACCTACCCGCAAAATTAGCATATTCTAAAAAAATGTAAAATTTTTTATTTATTTTTTTTAAATACCTAATCACTAAACGTTTTAATAGTTACTATTTTTCAAACATAACAAGAACACTGAAATATTTAAATTATGTAAATACTGTGTAACAGTCCTTTTCCTAAACTACCTTTACAATTTTGATTTACCTAAATTGTTATAATTTCATTTATTCATATTTCCTCAAAACTAAATTTTTTGAGTTATGACAAATTTTTTTTGCGGGGGTGCGATATCTGTGACATCATTTTTGAACTGAAAAATACCGGTCCTTTAGGCGGCTATTACACTATCAAAGAAATGCGATAAAATTTCTTTGATAAAAGAAATTTGACAGTGTAATAGGTCAACTTTTATAATATTTACCTTCATAATATTTCTTTTATCATAGATAATGACAGTCTCTTATATTTAATTAAAGTTTTTTGACGGATAAATCAAAATGGCGAAAATATTATCAAATATTTTATGTAGTTTTGTAATAGAACAAAATTTCGTATTTTATATCAAAGAATATCCTCACTTAATCACATTTATAAGAAATTCCAAACTAAATATTTAAATCCTCTATACATATGTTATATGTCAATAACCTCGGTATCTCCTCACAATATTCCCATAATCCCGGCCACCCTGTTTGTCAACACCTGCTATGATTGGCCCATCAGCAACTTCCCAATCCATCATGTGTCCCTGTGTACCCTAACACACATGTATACTCACAACACACATCACAAATAAAATACAACCACGAAGGAGCTGTCTGAAAAGACGAAGCCAGCAGACATAAATACATGAAGAAGAAGAAGAATATCAAATATGATCAAATCTTTATCAAAGATCTTTGACATATTTATTTGATAGTGTATAATAGCCGCCTTAAAGAATAATTAAATTTGACTGTTCATTAATTGCACACCCAAGCAGGCCCTGCTTGGAAGTGTGTTCTATTATCGTGCTAAATTTTTTTTTCGTATATAAATTGATAAAATGAGCATTATATCTTAAATTTCTTCTGTATCCCACTTACATTTTTACATTTTCTGATAGAAAACATTACAGTCCCCATTTATACTTAGTTTAATATCGATTGGTTTTAATTTTCTGTTATAAAAATATAAATAAAGTTCAATTTGTTGATTTAACCCCCTTTTTTGATAAAAACGCCGAACTGCAGGTTACAATTCTAAATAAATTTGCACAAATCCTTTTGAATTCACTTCATCTATTATCAGAATAGAACCCTATTAAAACTCAACAAAATTGAATAACTAAAAGTAACGAAATTTCCAGTTTATTTAAACAAAAATTCATATTTTGACAAGAATTATTTTTACAAATAGAGTATAGCTAGGAGAAGTTCAAGAAACATACGTTAGGCGCTAGTGTCGCTATTTCTTCATGTGTCATTGCAAATTACATGTATTATAATTATTATATTGTGTTAATTAATATATAAATACATGTACATCGATACGTGCTGTATTTTAATTATTTTATTCAAAGCCAATCAATCTTTTTAATCAAGATAAAATCTGGTAAGTTTGCATTTTTAAAACAAAAATATATAATATATAACCTAACTTGACTTTTTTTAGATAATGTATGTTTCATTTTAAATGCTAGATATCAGGTGAACACAGCTGTTATCGCTGCAATATGTGGATGTATTTATCTTTTTAATTATTATTATTAATTAATTAATTTACTTTATACATTTTACAAAAAAAATATTTTATATAAAAATTGTAAATTAAAATGATTGTTGTTTTATCACAATACATCCTAAATTTAAATAAAAAAGGTAATAATCAATTGATATCAAGATTCATTGTTGATTTTCTAAAAAATCTTAATGAGTGATAAACTTCATTTTATATATTTATATAATATTAATTACCTCCAATATTTTTTTTAAATATCCTTTTAAGTTTCACCAATTATATTGTATCGTATTTATTTGATATTATAAATTAATACATTTTTTTATGTTTAAGGGGTGTGCATTTTATGGCCTAGCCATAGTATTTTTATTTTTATTCTACTCGCACTTAAAAGAATTCGTTTATATTTCTGACGGTTGATATCCGAGTAGTGTTTTGGCCAACACTAAGAGAGTGAGAAAATGAATAGGATCACATCATCATCATTTCAACGGTTTCGTACGGAGTCACTTTTTAGTATCGGATTTAGTAGCAGCAGCGCTACAGTTGGGAGGAAGGAGACGTGCGACGGGCGACGACGTCTTACAACGGAAGTAATAAACTCTCATAGAAACTTGTCTAAGACACTGCTTGTCTGCGGTCTTGTCTTGTAGAACAGTGACTTCACAACGGATAACTTACTTTATAAATATTCACGTGAATATATTTACTATATGAGATTTGATACATTACTTACACCAAATAGTTTAGAAAACCGTCCGTCTGTCTTCGACAGCGAGATCTCGACCCCCTGACCACCTAGAGACCTCGGTATTTTTGTAGCCGAGAGGTACTAGTTTGAAGATATAATATTTTTGTTAAGGGGCTATACCAGTGTGAACGCTGGAAATTCGGGTGATATTCGGAAAATTTTTAAAAGAAAAATACTCAATGAAATATTTTGGAGAATTGAGAATATATTTAGCTATATTAGAGGTGTATTCCATAATTTTTTCACTTAAAAATATCGATATCTAAGCGACTTATGCGCTGTTTTCGAAGGCGCCAAAAAAAATCTTCACTGCGACCATGGTTCCGGACGATGGAGTAGCTGAAATTGAAAAATGAAATAATGCCGTTAAACTGGAAGGTACTTCCTGTATGATGACCTAAGATTTTCGAAAAATATCAAAATCAAACAAAATGGCGTAGTTGTGAAAAAAAGTCTGTTTTATTGCCTATAAAATGGTCGTTTTTTTAATACCAAATCGTCAATTTTCATCTAATCAAAAATATCCTAGTTCATCGTAGGGTAAATATATTCAAGAGTACTCAGTTCAAATTTCAAGTAAATCGGATAATTGCTCTTTGAAATAATTGCTCTTTGAATAATTACAAATTTGAAAAATCTCATTTCGAGAAAAACGCATTTAACGTCAGCTCCTGGGCATTCCATATCTGCGAGCAGTCGCTCTTTAGAAGGCTGCTGTTTAGAGAGTATTAGAGATACGGCCTTTAATTGATTTTTTGAAAATTTCACACTGGTATGGCCCCTTAATAGAGTGTAGACACAATGAACTTTACTACATATATTTTCAAAGTAGTATATTTCGGTGAAGAAAAGTCGCACACTGATATGTAAAAAATCATTTTAAAGAAAAGATAGTACTATTTGTAATCTTGAAAGAAAACTTTAGAAAAAAATTACCTACTTAGTAATAAATTCCCCAACATTGCCAAAATCGTCATTTTTGGGACTTTTAGGTTCGGATATCTCAAAAATTTTACGTGATGGAACCATTTGGGCGACGAATTCGATTTCGGTATGACAAATACCTTCTAAATCACCTATTCAGATCTCTAAGAATTTTTTTGTTGACCAAATTATTTACAACAGTTTCAAAAATATAATATTTTTTTTTCTTAGATTTTTTTAATGTTTACATATTCATAAATATGTAAACAAAAAATTGAGTTTAAATTTTGAAAATTGACGGATTTACAGTCAATTTAGTGAGACGAGGTAGCACGACCGGTTATGACATAACAAAAACATTAAACACGTTTATCTCGGAATGACATTTTTCGACCCGGTCGACACGATTCCTCAAAGACTAATGAACCGATTTCAATTTTTTTTAAATAATTTTCGTAATTGTAGTAGCTATCGTTGCACGTAGACGTTTTTTGAAATTTTAATAATTACTATTTTTAAAACCGCTCTAATATAAAAAATAGATCTTCAAAATGAAAAAAAAATTCAAACGATCGCCATTTTGTGAAAAAATAAAATAAAATAAAAACGGCTACGTGCAACGATAGCTACATTCATATAGATATTGATAAAAATTTTATTTATTTTTTTCATATAACCCTTCTCGAAATTTCGAGTAGACCATAGAGAATAATATTTTTTTAGTCGTCACATCAAGTCTCATAACTTTGTAAATATTTAATATTTTTCAATAAAAATTGATATTAAATAAGTTGAATATATACTTAACAAAACGTCCTTTACCTGATTCAAAAATAATTAGTTATATCTGTGAAAAAAATTCCCAAACATTGACAATTTTTTGACCCGTCACAGTGGCCATCCTCCTTAAGACATAGATAATAATATGAATATGAAACATTTTTAGTACCACTGGGTGAAGGAAATAAGCACGGAACTGTAGCCGCTCTTTGGTAATTCAATTAACTTTTAGAATTATCATTAATAGTCGTATTCTTTATCCTCTTAGAATGTGCTACGTCCGATTGAAGATAACTTTGCCTTTAGCTTTTGTCATTCGGTTTGTGATTTTGTTCTATTCTATTGTTACTGCGCTGTTGGATTAACAACTGCTAGGTTTTTTAATTGTGATGAACAAATAGCACAAGAAGGCTTTGTTTTATTTATTTATGCTGTAAAGTTTGAACGAAAATGAAGACAGATGTTTATGGAAAAAGATAATTTTATTCTTTGTTAAATGAGTTAAACAGACATTATTTTGTAATAAATAGCAAGATGGGTGTATTGTAAATATGTTTTAATGTCTTTTTTATGTTTTGGTTTTGATTTATAGTGTTTAAAACATATAGAAATAAATTATATATAGTTTTTTCTTGTAAATTGAATTATACTGGATTTTTGAGAAATGTAAAGTTTTGATTTATTGTCCGAATTTTGTTGTTTTATCCAATATATTTTTTTTAAATAAATACAGTAGTTCTTTAATTTACGCGTTTAATTGGTTCCATGAAAACAGTGCGTAACAAGAAACACGTAAATGTAGCAATAGAAATTGCTCCTATACCTATAAAATTGATGCTAAAGAGGTTGACACTAGATATAGGTTGTTGGGTTGGTGATGCGGGGTACGGTGCGAGTAAAGCGCCTGTGGATAAGCATAGATTGAAGGCAAGCTGTGTCTCTATCTCATTTTTCACATACTTATCATTTTTTAATTAAAAAAACGCGGTTTTAAATCATTCTGAAAATTAACAGATATCTTTGTAAATGAATAAAGAATGTGTATGCTCTTTTCATCAAATATAAATGTCTTGTTATTTTTAAAATTTCATTAAAAATCTCTCTGTTATTTTTTTATGGTATTAACATCCTTAAGTCGGTATAGTTACTAAGCTTTTGAACGACTCAACTAGAAGCAAATAATCATAAAATGACAATTTTGAACTAGTTTTGGGTGTAAAAACTAGAATATTGTGAAAATACTATCACTAGGTCTTTAAGATAAAAATTAAATAAACACACGTATATTTTTTATTTATTTGAAACGATATCTCTATATATTATAGACCGATTTCAATGCGGTTTTCACCAACACACACAAAAAAAACTGTATTGGACAAAGAAAATCTTGTTTTTTATATAACGAAAACAATATTTTCTTAATATAAGAAAAGTACTCTTAATCTAACTACATTATTTCATCGTCCAAGAATACTATAGTTGGTTTAAGAATATATTTCTTATCTTAAGAAAATATTGTTTTCGTTATATACAAAACAAGATTTACTTGGCTCAAGTAATATTTTTTGATAACTTAAGATTTAACATCAAAACACTAAAAAAATCTTTATTAAGTCATGTTTTGTTTCCATTATGTCACACGCGCTCGTATTTTATAAAAAAAGAAATTACAGACCAATTTATTTTGAAATATCCTGTGGTAAATATCACCGTCAGGACCGAAAGGGTTAATAATATAAAACAGTAACAACTTACATTCAAGACAAAACTTATACCTACTAATAAGTTTTAATATTATTTCATACATTGTATTATTATTATTATTATAAACATAAACTAATTCATATTTCAAACTAAAATCTACAAAGAGACTAACTTAGAACACCGCGTTTCATTCGTATATATACTATAATATAATATATTATCAATTCAAACCAAATATACTGGAACTTAAACTAATAACAAAGTTACATCATTGTTGGGCACTATCCGTGACTACATCCTATTATCCTATTTGACGCTAACAAGGATTCTATGTGCGTAGGCATCGGCAGGACATTGGCACACTTGTCTAACGCAATTGAAGGAATAACATTGCCTCTGTCTGTGTGTGTGTATATTAAGTGTTATTTCGTCACCATACCGCTAGAGTGTGTTACTGATGCGTGACTATTACCAGTTTGCTGAGAATATTAAGGGTGTTCTCTTCTTCTTCCTTGAATATATGGATACTTGAAATTGTCCTTTCGTATATTGTTGTAATGACGGTGTAGATCTGTTTCCTACTTAAGTACCTTTTTGATTAGTTGTAGGTACTTATATTTTAATAAACATAAATTTATCATTTTTTTAATTAAGTACACTGGTAGAAAGGATTTCTTAAACCAAGTAAACCTTGTTTTGTATATAACGAAAACAATATTTTCTTAAGATAAGCAATAATCTCTTAAACCAACTATAGTATTCTTGAACGAAGGAATAACGTAGTTGGATTAAGAGTATGTTTCTTATATTAGGAAATATTGTTTTCGTTATACACAAAACAATGTTTTCTTGGTCCAATACAGTTTTTTTCTGTGTACATCAGAAATTTGAAAAAAATTTTTTTTAATTTTACTTTTTTTGTAACGTTTTTTTATAAATTCGAAATTACATACATAATAAATTAAGCTAATTTAAATACAAATTGTAACGTTTAGAGCTATATCCTATATACAATTTTAAGTGTTTCAATTTTGAATTCATTCATTTCATTAAAAATATTGGAAGTTTTTATTGATATAAAGATTTATTTAAATATGGATAAAATGTATTATTTTATATCTAATTTAACTAAAAATATAAAGTATTTATTTCAAATATTTATATAAAAACATATTTTTACAATAAACGACAGAAGCACTTATCGAATAAATATTATATTTGATTAAAAAAAATAACATAAATGAATGTAGATATTGATTTAATGTATGCGACATATATTTTTACATTTGTAAAATATGTTATGGTATGTCCTTGTGACTGTACCAAGTTGTTGTTACGTAATTTACCAATCTGATGTTATGCAGGTCGTGGAACAATTAATTATAACACATTAACTTTTTTATATATATTTATTGAATTATTGATGAATGTGTGTGTATGTATATATGTTATTATAATTGTTCATAGGTGATAATGACAAAAGTACTATTCAATGATTTTTGAAGACGATGTTATGTCTTTGCTTACTTTTGACTAATTGATTAAAACATTGATTGAAAATGACCACGTAAAAATATCGTGGGTAGATATATAATTATAGAGTTGCAAATAAAATATGATAAGATTTGAAATGGTGCAATTATGTTTATCACATGAAAGAAATATAATATGTATGAATACAAATATGTCTGAGAATGTAATGTGTGGGTGTATGTAATATATAGGGTGTATATAGTACAGGGTGTATGTAATGTAAATGTATGTAATATGTAGGATGTGTGTAAATACATAACACCTCCCGACAAAGATTGAAACTGGGGGAATTTTAAACAGTTTCAACAAACTTGAATATAAGAAAATACAGTACAAATTAAAATAAAAGATTACATACATGATATTACAAAAGTAATCTAGATACAATAATAAAAATGGAAAAATACATGAATATAATTATTATATAGATTATAATAATAAAATTGTAAAAATACATGAATATAATTATTAAATGGAATATATGTATTTTATATGTTATGGATATAGATGTAAATAAAATAATAAGTTAATTATCGTCGAACACCAATTGACATTATGATATATCACTCATTTGAACATAGCTTGATTTACTTCCAGATATAGCAAGGTAATTATTGGAAGGTTGGATATATACATATGTGTTTGGAATTATATGAGGTATTGGAATTGGAATTAAGTGATATAAATTAAAAATTTTATTTAATGTGAATGGTATTTGTATGACGAATATTATTTTATAATTATTATAATGTATAATAAGTTTTGATATTTCTATTAATTTTGAAACATTTTCGTCTGTTAATTGAAATGGAAATTTTTTCGTTTGTCATGAAGTTTTGCATTTGCTTTTATATGAGAAATAAGATTTATTGGTGTAATCACAGATAGGTGAATAACATTTCGTTTAGCAAATAAAACAGTATCAATAAGATAGTAATTAAACATGACTTTCAGACAAATTTTTAAATAAATTTGTTCTGTTTGTAATTTTAGAAGAAAAGCTGTTAAAATCATTTATATTTTTTATTAAAAACTTCTTCATTTATTTTTAAAGTTGAGATTGAATCATTAAAATTGATACATTAAATTTTTATATGTACTTGAATTTGTTCAATCATTCTGAAACATAAGCGTGTTTCAATCTATAAAAATGAAGATTTAAATGTTTATTCTTGATTTTAACTAAATCGTTGGTTGAGCTAATTATTTTAATAATTTTATAAGGACCTTTCCAATCTGGGGAAAGTTTTTTTGATAGACCACGTTTTGTTGTATTATTTTGAACGAATACTAAATCGTTTTCTTTAAAATTATTTTGTTTAACGTGTTTATCATAATGATTTAATTTTATTAGAGATATGAATAAATTGTTATTGATATTTAAGCATTCATATTGTGAATGAACTTGATTTTGTAATTGATGTAGATTTTCTACTTCTAACTTTAATTCAGTTTTATTTAGTTCTAATGAAGAAAATATTAATTTCGGCGTTTTAGCATCTATTATAGATTGATCAGTAGTGTACAAGTTATTATAATTAGATTTTGTACCTAACTGGTGGAATTTGTAAAAGTCCATGTAATTTGGTTGAATTATATTAACGTAAGAATTATTAGAAATTGGAATACGTGAAAGTGCGTCAGCATTGGAATTAATTTTTCCTGCTTTGTAAATGATACTAGGTGTAGTTGGATATCTAATGATATTTTGTTTGAGCATTTTTTCAATTTGAGAATTTACCTCGTTTTTATGCACCTCGGGGTATCTGTATGTTTTAGTGAAAATTGGAACATCAGAAATTGTAGGAATTTCGTGCATAATTGCATTTGTAGTAGTTAAATTGTCACCAGGTAAATGAAATATATCATTGAAATTATAGCATATTTCCATGAGAGATTTTTTCTCTTCAGGATTTAAATGTGAAGTACGTATTTCGTTTTGTAACGATAAATTACGATTTTTCGTAGAAACATTTGAATTAGAAAATAGTAATGTATTATTTTGTATCGGTTCTAGCGTAACCCTAATATATTCAATTCGTTTCCGTTTGTCTGAAGTATTCAGAATTGTAGCGTATGCTTTATTATTATTATTAACTTTAGTAATTGCTTTACATAAAAATACTTCCTCGCTTATTTTTAATTCAGGGATAATACCTTCTTTTATTTGAGGATTCTGTATATCGATTTCTATTAAAGTTTCACTTCGAGGTGAAAGTATTTGTTTAAAATTAGGATCAGAAATCATATAAATTGATACAGAAATATAATCATTGATTAATGTTTTATTTTTATAATTAATCGTTGAATTTGTTGATTTTAAATAATCATTCCCGATAATACCATCGTATGGAATATTTGTTTGTTCAGTAAGAACATGAAATTTGTGGAATTTATTAAATATGTTTAAATTAGTTGTACCTATTGTTGCATTTGTTTTTTCTTTATTTACACCGCGTATTTTGATTTGATCATTTGTATTTAGTTTGAATTTAGCATTTAACGAACTAGCTTTTATTATAGAAATGCCTGCTCCTGTGTCGATTAATAATTTTAAATAACCCGTTTTTGATTGTTCACATGAAATTTGTAAATATGAATTTGTATCATGTAAATTAAAAATTGAATTATTTTTGTTTTCAATGTTAATGTTAGCTCCTAAAGATTTGTTATTTATACATCCGTCAGTAGAGCTGTGTCTGAAGGTGTACTTTTCAAGTTTTTTGAATTTGAAGGTTTATTTGTTTCGTTAAAAATTCGTTTTCTACATTCTTCGATATTGTGACCCTTGAATTTACAATATCTACAAAATTTTGGAAATTGGTTGTAATTATTATGTGAATATGAATTTGTAGATTGAATTTGATTAACTTGTTTTTTATTTTTGAAACAATTTTGTGTAGAATGACCTTCTTTGTTACATATTTTACAGAATTTTGATATTGAATTATTTATTTTATATGGATTATTTTTATACATATTTTGTACTTGCTCTTCGTTGATGGCCAGTGATATTGCTTCATTTAAGTCAACTATCATTCTGCCTCGTAATTGATTAGAGATTTCAGGAGTGGAGTAATAGATTAATCGATTTAGTGAAATTTGGTTAATCATTGAAATTTGACCTATTAGATCTTGTTCGTTTGAATTGTTAGAATGAACGGCGTTTATTGCGCGTTTTTGAGTGGATTCAATTCTGAATGCGTATTGTTGAATGGTTTCGCGTGTATTTTGTTGTAATGAAGTAAGCTCGTTTAAGATTTGTGAGTAATGCTTTTTGTCTTGGTACATAGTTTGTAAAAATGATTTCAACTCTTCCCAATTATTGAAGATTCTATTGGTAATAGCTGTTTTTGCTTTACCTTTTATTTTTGTGTGAACGAAATCTAACAAAATTGAACTTTGCTGATTATTTGCTAATCGAAATGCGCGATTGCAATCTGACAAAAATGAAGAAAGTTCTTCGCGGGTTCCATCAAAAGAGTTAATAAATTTGAATAAAGAATCGATTGAAATTGTTTCAATCGGCTGCGATTGTGGACCTTGATCAGAGAAATTATTGTGTTCTACACTATCACTAGTATGTGAGGAAATTGGATTTGAGGATTGAGTTGCCATATTTAAGAAGTAAATGTAAATTGTTCAAACTTACAGAATTAGTGTTGATGTTATTAGATGTTGAATCATTGAATTGTGTCTTGTTATTATCTGCTATTTGGTTGATTGGTTGATTCTTTCTTCGGTTTAAACGACTGAAGTCGACCCTTGATTTTTCTAGAGATCTTGCGATTAACGTATGTGAGAAAAATGTCCTTTGTAATTATGCAGTAGAACAGCGAATATGTGTATATTCTAATTCTGTTGCAAAACACACCAAAGTTATTTTTATGTCACTGTTTAAACGATTTGTGTGAAAATTCTTTAGTTCTACAAGTATCACGAAACTATTTATTTTAATTTGTACTGAACAACGAATGTCTATTCTAATTCTCGCACAAACAGCAAATTAATTATGTCTCGTAATGAATAGTTCTAAGTTCTTCATACACTTTTTTAAACTAAACCGTTTTTCACTTTTCTAAAGTTTTTCGAATCTTAACAATTGCTAGTTGTTATGATTATCCTTCAAGGTTTACCGAATGTTACCGACTGCGCCAATTGTTGTTATGGTATGTCCTTGTGACTGTACCAAGTTGTTGTTACGTAATTTACCAATCTGATGTTATGCAGGTCGTGGAACAATTAATTATAACACATTAACTTTTTTATATATATTTATTGAATTATTGATGAATGTGTGTGTATGTATATATGTTATTATAATTGTTCATAGGTGATAATGACAAAAGTACTATTCAATGATTTTTGAAGACGATGTTATGTCTTTGCTTACTTTTGACTAATTGATTAAAACATTGATTGAAAATGACCACGTAAAAATATCGTGGGTAGATATATAATTATAGAGTTGCAAATAAAATATGATAAGATTTGAAATGGTGCAATTATGTTTATCACATGAAAGAAATATAATATGTATGAATACAAATATGTCTGAGAATGTAATGTGTGGGTGTATGTAATATATAGGGTGTATATAGTACAGGGTGTATGTAATGTAAATGTATGTAATATGTAGGATGTGTGTAAATACATAACAAATACGATGTTATTAAGTTGTCAAATATTGGTAATACCTACTACATTACTATTATACGTATACAAATGTAATGGTCGTTATATAATGTTTGTTATTCAAACTGATTGTGAAATATATATATATTAGTTAATAATGACATAATGTATTCAAAAGTGTTTTTTATGTATATAGGTAGAAACTTGATAATCTATACTTGCATATTCTATTGGGTGATTTTTAGATATACCGGGTGGACCATTTTAACCTTTAATAGATAATAACTCGACCGGTAAGTGAAATAATAAAAAAAGTTTTCAGATAAAAATTGTACGGTTTGGAGGGGGGCATAGACGTACTTGGATGAAATTTTTTTAGGTAGTGTTTTCAAGGTGGTATGAAGGTCAACATCATTTTTTTAAATTGCAACCTATAGTTTTTATCAAGTAATTATATTTAACGTGAAAAGACACGAATCTTTCATTGAAAACTTTTTTTTAATAAATTAACCTTTCCAAGATATCTAACAAAATAATTCGAGATTTTGAACATTCAATATTTTTTTACTGAGAAACTATCAGGTTTAGAAAAAAAGCATAAAATACAAAAAATGTTTATTTTGGTCTAATAAAACTTTTAATAAATTGTAGTAGCTATCGTTGTACGTATCCGATTTTTAAAATTTTGATAATTACTATTTTTAAAACCGTTCTAATGACAAAAAATAGGTTCTTAAAAAAGAAAAAAAATTTCAAACGATCGCCATTTTGTGAAAAAAAATAATAAAAACGGCTACGTGCAACGATAGCTACAGTCATATAGATATTGATAAAAATTTTATTTATTTTTTTCATATAACCCTTCTCGAAATTTCGAGTCGACCATAGAGAAAAAAATTTTTTTAGTCGTCACATCGAGGCTCATAACTTTGTAAATATTTAATATTTTTCAATAAAAATTCATATTAATTAAATAAGTTGAATATATACTTAATAAAATGTCTTTTACCTGATTCAAAAATAATTAGTTATATCTGTGAAAAAAATTCCCAAACATTGACAATTTTTTGACCTGTCACAGTGACCATTCATTAAAACTATGTAATTCCAATTTTCGTTGATGAAGGAATTTTTGTGTTAAAAAAATTATTTTTACTGTACTATTTCCAATTCACTACTTTTAAATATTTAGATTATTAAATAAATTTTTGCAACCTCTGGTTAAATGTTTAATTATAATTTAAATAGATTAGGAAGTTATTGTTACCAGGGTATTGTTTAAATTATAAATAAATGTTGATTCAATTTAAACTTTGAAGACAGATATATGTAGATATTCAATGTGAGAGTTTACGCAGGTAAAGGGAATTTTTGCCGAGTTACCATACAAAGTTACAAATACAGTTATATGAATGATATGTGGAATTAATTTCTGTATCAAAATAGAAATGACTTAGTTATGGTTTTGATGTTGATATGTAATTGAATTAAAATCAAAGTTGGTTTATGTAGAATAAAGGAGTTCTATGAAATATTATTATATTATGTAATACAAGCATTGGCGCATACATAGAAAGTTTATTATAACTGACAATAAGTTTAAATTATTTTAGGTATGAGTTTTTGATTGTTTGTATACGGTGATCGTAAACACTACTGAACGGATTTTGATGAAACTTTCACTCGATGTTCTGAAAGTAATATAGATTTTGTGTAATCACGTAATTTTTTTTTCAATTTGATAATACTGTTGAAAATTAGATTTTTTAATGCATTGTTTTTGTCTGAGTTACAGACAATTTAGTGAGAGCAGATAGCGTGGCCGGTTATAATTCTTACAAGGGAACCTTTTCAAGTCGAAAATTCGTATCGAGTTTAAACTTTGTATATAATTAGAGGAGGTCAAGATAAGTAAGAAAAAAATTATCTTAGCTGCGGTAAAACGGTTTAAGGGGGTGAAACACCCCTATGAAAATGTGCAAAATAATCATATTTTTCCAAATAATTCTGAAACTAATGAAATTTTTAAAAAATCTATAATATCAAATTTTCATGATTTTTTATGCACTTTCAAATAGCGACAGTCAAAATTCGAAAAAAATAAACTGTTAACCCCCACCTACCACCCACTTAATTTTTTCGAATTTTGACTACCGCCATTTGAAAGAGCATAAAAAATCATGAAAATTTTAAAAATAGATTTTTTTAAATTTTCATTAGTTTCAGAGTTATTTGAAAAAATGATTATTTTGCACATTTTCATAGGGGTGTTTCACCCCCTTAAACCGTTTTACCGCAGCTGTGATAATTTTTTTCTTACTTACTTTGACCTTCTCTAACAATATACAAAGTTTAAACTCGATACGAATTTTCGACCTGAAAAGGTTTCCTTGTTAGTGACTTTTAGTTTTAGTTTAGTAATCTCGAATAAGAAAAAGTCGAACGAACTCGAGAATTTGGGCCCTTATTCCAGCGATTCCTTAAAGACTAATGAGCCGACTATTATTCTTTTTTTTTAATTCGAAATTTTTGTAATTTGCAGTGGGTAAGTCCATGCGTAGCCGATTTTTGAAATTTTAATATTTACTATTTTTTAAAACTGTTTGAATTAAAAAAAGGTGTTAAAAAAAATTCAAACTGTCGCCAAACAGTAGCTTTCCCCTTTAACCTAATTTCAAAAAGTACGAATGAAAATTGTATCAACAAACAAAAAAAAGATCAGCATTTTATTGTAGGCAAACTGAAATATTTTAGTGTTGTAAAATTATATATTCGCAACATTTTGTTGATATGTTTAGACACGAGAAACAAAAATAAATTGTATAAAGTTCGTACATTAGATGACCGTGTTTTTATTGCTTGGTTTGTTAAAGTTTCTTCTTTATGTTCTGTTGTAAACAAACAAAAAACACAAACTGAATATACTTACAAACATACATACTTACATAGATACATACCAAATCAACGCTTGTATTTTTTTTATATATATGAAAACATTTAAATAGTAATTCTATTTGATACAATAAAATTTTTTAATATAGAAACTAGAGTCAGAAAAGCAGTCTCACACAAAATAGACTTCATATTTGCCCAATTTACTCGCTTGAGTACACACTGTTATTTTTTTCTAAATATTAAAAAAAAGTTTGTATTGTATATTTAGTTAAATATATTGAATATGTACCTACTTAATTTCATTAAAAGAAAACTTTTGCATGTTTTTGTTTTGGCGCTAATGAATTTGTTTAATAGTATAACACCTTTTAACAGTGAAAATCACATCAAAATCAGACAGAGATAATATGTTGAAACACTACCAAAGTACTTAAAAAATTGAAAATACTTCCATTTTATCCCATTAATGTTTACTGTTTGATTAAATGAAAAATGAAAATTGACCCCCTTTTAAGTTTTTATATACACGGAGAGAATATTCTTTTAAAAATTAACAGAAAATGCTGTGAACCAGAGGACAGAATAAACTTCTAAAAAAATTAACAGAAAAGTCACTAGAATTTAAAATAAAGTAAATGAAAAATTACAATGAAATACTGGTAAATTTTAACATAGTACCTTCTAAAATTATTTACTCTGAAAAAGTAATATACGCTATTCTTTAATTTAATTTTTTGCATATGAAAATTTCACGTACATTCTCTATAATTTTACTATGTTTCTATATTACTTTTCATATCTGGCCTATAGCCGTCATAGAAACTGCTATACAGTATATTGAATTGTAGTAGACGTTCTTTTAAATTTTACCATGTCGGGTGTTCAAAATTTCTAGGATCAATTTCGTCCATGTTTTTCATGTTAAAAATTAACATAAAATTTTTTCATTGTAGTTGTATAGGTTTCATACATTGTAGATCTTATATTACATTGGTGCCTCGCATAACGAACGCTGCGCACAACGAACTTTCTGTTCGTTCATTGCGGTACTCGCTCAACGAACCTCGTTTCGTACAACGAACTGCATCGTGTTTAATTTTGCCGCCCGAACGCTCTTACGTATCACGAAGTCGCCCGAACTTCCAAGGTCGCACGCAGTCGATGCTCAAACTTGCATGAACATGCATCAACGCACGTCAGTCGTTTTTTTCTGTGCTTAACTCACACACCTGCTTGTTTTAATAAATGTAATTTAGTGTGTCTATATTATGAGTTCTAAAAAAAGCAGGAAGGTGATTTCTGTTGAAATGAAACAAGA
Organism: Sialis lutaria; assembly: GCA_949319165.1. Classification (NCBI taxonomy): domain Eukaryota; kingdom Metazoa; phylum Arthropoda; class Insecta; order Megaloptera; family Sialidae; genus Sialis; species Sialis lutaria. The sequence goes on from OX439235.1 coordinate 29,506,674, forward strand.
AATAATTAGAAAGAGGATTTGACCCTGCACGCTTCGGTACACTTCCTAAATCTGATTCTGACTAAAAAATAAAAAACGTGTGTACAATCTTTTTTATGTTACAGTACCATATTTTATGCTACAGAACGAATTAAAATTTTTAACATGTATTGTTATGGGAAAACGTGTTTCACATAACGAACTTGCTCCCGGAACGAATTAAGTTCGTTATGCGAGGAACCACTGTATTTCTATATTTTCTGATTGTTTATATTAAAAACATCCCTAATCAAAACATTATTTAGTTTATTCTACGATTCCATTTTATTCTATATCATACATGACTGATTTTCTACAAACCTCTTGTTAAAATAGATCTGAGTATTGAGTATATATATCCATGGTTGATCGGGTGGAAAAACACGCTCGATCCCTAGGGAGGGGGTGGAAAAAAAGACAGGATTAATTTTTGTGATTAATCAGTTTCCACGAGACTGATAATAAATCCGAATGAATCACAGTGGGCGGCGTTTTTTTTTAAAGATTGTCAATTGTGTATTACATTTGAATTGATTTATACTGAATCACATTGAATCGATTTTATATAGGGGTGGTACTTGTAGATTTATTGACTCGCAAAAAAAATGTATTCGTATGGAATTTTGGGTGGCATAAGAAATATTTATTTTGTGGGAATTGTATTTTTAACAAAAATATCTATAAAAAGTGTATGATTTTTGCTTCCTCGCAATATAGTCCAGTCAATATAATATTTGAGCTAGAAAAAAATGACGGAGTACGTTTTTTTCAAGAAATTGGTAGATTTCAATGTATATAACATGGTGATAACTTCTCCCCCCCTTGACCTGAAACTTATTAAAATAATAATGGTCAGATAGAAACCATTATTTAGGGCATTAAATTTTCTATAGATTCCTAGCTGGAATTTATTTTATTCGGTGTAGAAGGTCTTCTCTGGGGTCGTCGAAAAACATGATCCTTAAATTTTTGTAATATCTAGAACTTTGAGTGCTTATAACTCAAACATTTTTCGAGATTCCGACATTGGGTGCTGATCATTATTTAGGGCACTCTTTTCTCTATTATAATGGAAAATTTCATTTTGAAATTCAATCAAAAACATATTAAACACAGTGGTCGAACGTAACTCTACATTTTAGGCGTGATTTCCAAATTCGACGTCGCTAAATGATTTTTTCGCAGGCTCTATTTCATTAACTATTTATGTTACATAATTTTTAAAAACACTATTTTGTTCGTAATTTTATCAGCTTTAAACCTGTTTTCTTCTAAAACTGAGAGCCCCAGTGGTATACCCAAATAACTGATTTTAGACAGCTTTGTAAGCTCCTAGAAAGTTATGCACCCCCCTGTGAAGGGGGGGGGGGGGGAGAAGTTATCACCATGTTCTATACATTGAAATCTACCAATTTCTTGAAAAAAACGTACTCCGATATTTTTTTCTAGCGCCACCCCTATACGAAATTATCTATTAGTCCAATCAAATTATCAAAAAATGTAGTTCGTAAGACATTGTTCTACAGAGTCATTTTTTTTGTTTTAAAATGTTAAGGGGTGTATTCTGAGTACTACATTAAGTTGGCGTGGTCTATGACCTTGAGCGTTGTCCGCCATAAGCACGAAAACTTTAAACGTAATTATCTCGTAAACCGCTCATTCTACGATAAAATTTGTCATAACCTTTCTTATTCATTAGGGTCGAATCTACAATTTCATTCACAGGCCCAATTCTCTATTAACAGTTGGTGACGAGATATATTGTAAAAAAGTACACAAAAAATGTTTTTTTGCATTTATTTCCTAAAGAAGCGATTATATTGAAAAAATTGAAATCACAATCTTTTAGAATTCTCAATTTGCAAAATTTTTGTTATGAGGTGCCTTTTTGCAAAACCCATAGTTTGCGTGTTATAGCCCGCAAAGCATCGCAAAAACACATTTTTTCATTATAATTCAAAAACTATAATAAAACCTAAGAAATGTTTAATGACAAAAGTGTAGATAATAAAATATTACACTTTCTTTGTTTAAAGAAAAAAAAAATTTTTCGTTAAAATTTTTTGTTTGTTTATTTACAAAAAAAAATTTTTTTTCTCTGAACAAAAAAAGTGTAGAATTTTGTGATCTTGACTTTTGTCATTACACATTTTGTAGCTTTTATTATGGTTTTTGAAATATAATGAAAAAATGTGTTTTTGCAATGCTTTGCGGGCTATAACACGCAAACTATGGGTTTTGCAAAATGGGATCTAATAACAAAAATATTGCAAATTAAAAGTTCTAAAAGATTGTGATATAAATTTTTTCAATATAATCGCTTCTTTAGGAAATAAATGCAAAAAATCATTTTTTGTGTACTTTTTTACAATATATCTCGCCACCAACTGTCAATAGAGAATTGGGCCTGTAAATGAAATTGTAGATTCGACCCTGATGAATAAGAAAGGTTATGACAAATTTTATCGTAGAATGAGCGGTTTACGATATAATTACGATTAAAGTTTTCGTGCTTATGGCGGACAACGCTCAAGGTCATAGACCACGCCAACTTAATGTAGTACTCAGAATACACCCCTTAACATTTAAAAAAAAAATGACTCTGTAGAACAATACAGACCAAAAATACAAATTGATTAGACTATATTGACTGGTCTAATATCGAAGACACGAGAAGTTATGTGATCGTTTTAAAATGAGAAAAAAATTTATTCTCCGATTTTCAAAATTTTACTTTATTTATCCGTTTCAGGTCAAGACAAATACTTTTTGTTCCGTGTCTGTCTATCCCCCCAATCCTTGTCACATGCATAACTCATGAACCATTGAAATGATATTGATGAGGACGGTCCTATTTTAAAATTGTTAAAATCGTATGTAAGGGCATGGGCGTAGCCAGGGTGGGGCAGGGGGGGGCGCTTGCCCCCCCCCCTAGCTTGTGGACAAAAAGTAATAAGTAAATCAGTACATTGTCTAAACAGGGATATTTCTAGATTTCTATGATGTCCATTGGATTTTTGAACGTAATTTTATATTTTGGATCCAGAAAATCTTATATCAAAGTTTTTTTTAATCACAATCTTTTGTTTTTACATGTAAACTAAAATTTCAGGGAAAATTAAAAATAAAATAAAAACATCTAATAAAGACCATACCGGGTGTTTTTTTTTAAGACTTTCCAGCGGATTATTTCCAAAATAACGAATTTTCAGAGAAAATTTGTCAGACAAAAGTTTCATGGATTTGTGGGGGCTAAATATTGACAACATGTGTTGACCTTGAAAAGGTCACTATTATGGGTTTTTTAGGTTCAACTTTTCTTTTTCAAATGTAAACCACATATTTTTGTTACTAGAAAAAATAAGTAACTTTTTTTTGAAAATGTCAATTTTGTATGATATGGAGCAAAACAAACAGTAATTTCTGGATTTTAAATAATTTTTTACTCGAAAACTATTGTTTTTTTAAATAATCGCAAGAAGCAAAAAGTGCTTAGTTTTCAACAAGAATTATCGGAGAATTTTTACTTAATTTTAATTCGTTTTTTTTTATTTCGAAAAATTTCTTTAAAAACAATTTTTTTTAATTAATAATTACTTTAAAAAAAATCTGAAAATCCTTGCCGAAATCTAAACATTTCTTTTCTCTTGTAATATTTTTTTATAAATTGGTAGTTTTCGAGTAAAAAATTATTTAAAATCCAGAAATTACTGTTTGTTTTGCTCCATATCATACAAAATTGACATTTTCAGAAAAAATATTTCAGACAAAAGTTACTTATTTTCCCTAGTTAATTACGAATCTGTAATAAAAAATATGGGTTTACATTTGAAAAAGCACCTAAAAAACCCATAATGGTGACCTTTTCAAGGTCAACACATGTTGTCAATATATAGCCCCCTCAAAGCCATGTAACTTTTGTCTGACAAATTTTCTCTGAAAATTCGTTATTTTGGAAATAATCCGCTGGGAAGTCTTTAAAAAATTGTTTTGTTAAAGTGCTGTGAATATAAAAAGATCCACGGAAATTAATTTTGACCTGATTTTTTTAAACTAAAATATGTTACATAAAAAAAAATTTGCCCCCCCCTAAATACAATTCTGGCTACGCCCATGTGTAAGGGGGAGGGGTGACATCACAAAATAGTTATTTTTTAAGATATCTCGCATGTGATAATTGTTAATATTTTTTGTAGAGCATTCAATTATACTGGTTAATAAAAAAATACTTTTGTAATGTAACAGAGATCTGAATAGGTAATTTAGAAGGTTTTTGGTATGCTGAAACCGAATTTGTGTTTTATCACGTCAAGGTTTTGAGATATTCTAACTTAAAAGACCCAAAAATGACTATATTGGTAATGTTAAAGAATTTATTATCAAGTAGGTAATTTTTTTCTAAAGTTTTCGGTTACGGTAACAAATAGTATTATCTTTCCTTTTTAAAATGAGTTTTAACTTTTTACTGTACGATTTTTTAGCCGAAATGTACTAGTTTGAAGATATGATATTTTTGTTAATAGAGTGTAGTATTATAGATACAATGAACTTTACTACATATATCTTCAAAGTAGTATATTTCGGTGAAGAAAAGTCGCACAGTGAAATATAAAAAATCAATTAAAGAGAAAAGAGTGTACTATTTGTAATCACGAAAGAAAACTTCAGAAAAAATTACCTACTTACAATTAGTAATAAATTCCTTAACTTTGCTAAAATCGTCATTTTTGGGACGTTTAGGTTCAGATATCTCAAAAACCTGACGTGATGGAACGATTTAGGCATGACAAATACCTTCTAAATCACCTATGTATTTAGATATCTAAGAATTTTATAATATAGGTCACCACAACGTTCGTTGTAAAATATTCCCTTACAAAAGATTTATCTCAGTAAATGGACATATATAACTTAAACCGATTGCATACCTTGAATTGATTTCAGTTTGAATAATAGAAATTCAACTGTTTCATTGAATTCTCCAGTTAGAATTAAACAAGTTACTCTTGGGATAACATTTTAAGTACATTTAACGAGTTTGACTGACCTTAGTGGTAACAGTTTTCGTAAAGTTTCAACTGGAATCGAATTCCCGCTCACTCGATACTAATTCAATCGTAAATAGTGGCTGTAATAAAATACGTCACATTCTAAAGTACATTGATAACTATGCACTTTGAGGTAAAGAGGCTAGAATGTGTTTATACGTTTAGATTTTCCACGTGAAATTGAAGGAATATTGTCCTTTGTGCTCACACTGCACTGGTTTAATTTTCTAGGTATATTTAGTTATTATTATTATTAGTCGAAATTTGACCAATATTTTACCTGCCTCAATGGCAACATACACACATGATTTTTTTATAACATACCACACCCCTGCAAAAAAGTGTTACAATTCAAAAAATGTCATATTTGAGATAAATATGTAGAATGATTCCAAATTACTATATATTTGTACTAAAAAAATGTCATTAATGTACTTCGTGTACAAAACTAGCATATTCTAAATAAATGTCACATTTTTTATTTATTTTTAAATACTTAATCACTAACCGTTTTAAAAGTTACTATTTTTTAAACATCACAGGAATACTGAAATATTTAAATTAAATACTGTGTATCAGTCCTTTTCCTATACTACCTTTACAATTTTGATTTACTTAAATTGTTATAATTTCACTTATTCTTATTTCCTCAAAACTACATTTTTTGAGTTGTAACACTTTTTTGCAGGGGTGCGATAGTACCTTTCGAATGATATTAGTTTCATTCCTTTCCTTTTATAATAAATACTAAAATGGTAAAAATTTTTGATGTTCATTATTAATACATATATATAAATATTTTAATGTTTATATTTTTATATGGAATATTCTTTGAGTTAATGCCATTGTCATGAAATTGATAAAATTTTAACCCTTTGTAACCTCATGTGACATTTCTGTAACAAACCTCAATAATCCCGCTAATATACGTACTAAATATATTTATATAGTTCATTCAAATATGTGTAACACTACTGTAACATACCACTGAATTACTTACAATTAGTATCAAGTAAAATTCAAATTCAATAGATGGCATATAAGCTATTGACTTACGTACTATCGGCTACTGGCCGATCTGGTCCGAAAAAAGAATACGTTGTAAGTTTCCCTAGTGTACTGGCGTTTCACAAACAATTTGCAAAAAATGCGGTGTAGCATTATGCTACAACAAACTAAATAATTGTTTCAAATCCTGCCATACCACATAAGTGTATTTTTACTATTAACTCACAGTAATGTCGCTCCCAAAAAAGTCAAATAAATATTTTTAAATTTCTGAAAAATACGTGTTTTTTATATGCCTAAACTTGTCTCTTTATCAACATATTTTAAATTTTTAAGATCTTGAGCTACAAATGGTTAATTTAGTTGAATCGGTGAGTGAAAGAACAATATATCTCCAAAATGATCATTTTGAGAAAAACGAAAAAAACTGTTTTAAAGGAGAACTATGGGTTATTTGGTCTAATTATGTATTGTGACATTATAGAACTTATGTTAACCGATAATAATACGTACATAAATAAATTAAAAAAAAATTGCAAAAAAAGATATTTGAAAAAAATGACCTGCAGTTATACTGTTCTTTCACTCAATTAAAAAAAATGCTATTTTTTTTTATTGCTTTATTTTCGGCTTTATTATTTTATTTTTTATTACTTTACAAAAAAAATTATTTGTAATTTTTACTCAGAATCTTCATTTTTGACTTTCCAAGAAATAATATGGTAGTAAAATTCGAGGATTTCGTGAGAAAAGTAAGGTAAAAGTAATTGTAAAAAAAATTGACTACCTCCCGTCGCACGTACGATGTTGGTCGATGTATTATTATTTTGCTATGTGATAGAGCTATGAATTTTAAACATTTTGCCTATCTCAGTTAAAATTGCCATTTTTGGCACTTGTATTGTTCTTTCACTCACTGATTCAGTTATTTTATTTGAGAAATGGAAAAACAATGACATAATTTAACGTTCTAATTACTATATTGATTATTTATGTATCCGATTACTTACTGATAAGCTTTAATAGTATATAAGTAGTATGTAGCCGGTACGCGGTAACTGAGAAAAAGTTTTCTTTATATAAAACGTTGCCGCTTGCGAAATTGTGATTGAATCCAAAACGAAATTGTTTCTTTTATTATCTGTTAGATTGAAATAAACGTCCGCTTCATCAACCACGCTGTATACGGTTCTTATTTCCACGACAAAAGTTTTTTTTTCCAATGTGAAAACAGCGGCTGCCACTAAAATAAACGACTGCAAATCTAGTTTCACGAGGAAATTATTTGTATTACTCGCGGAATGAAAGTGTGGTTACATTATAAGATATCTGCTCATTCAATTTTAAAATTGTGTTGTTAGAACGGAATTAGTTTTTCTATCTCAATTTCTTTATGGACTTTTTGTTTTAATTATCATATTGGTTGGTAAATTTTATTATTTTATAAAAATATATAATATAATACACTGCCGTGCAGAAGTTGTGATTTTGAATTTAAATATACAGATTTCAGTCAATAAAAATAGCGAAAAGAATTTCTTTACTCACAGTCAAAATAGTAAAAAAACAATTTCTCGTTAGCTTGAAAGACACTGTGCGTCAATACTTTCAACTTGAGTAGGGGTGTACCGGAATTCACGATTTTATTCCGGCTCCGGTTCCGGCCGGAACTACTAAATTCCGGCCGAATTTGCCGGAATTTTTAAATTTTGTTATATCTTTCTACTAAAAAATTCATAAATAATATAATTATGAATAAATAACATTTTATTAATGAAAAATTCATTTCGTAACACAAAGGCAGTTTTTTATTATTTGCTTTATCATAATATGATTGAATTTTTTTATTATTAATTGACTTTAAATATATTAATAAAAAAGTCATTATATTACAGACTACGGATATTGAACTGATAATAAATTAGAGATGAATTGTACAATAATAAACTAAAGATTTTCGAAATTTTTTGAATATTATTTGTAAAATAAGATTTTCGAAGTTGCGTTGTTTTGGGTTCGAGTCTTTAATTTTTTTTAATTAAAACGAGAGTAACTATAAAATGTTCTATGATTTTTTTTAAAAAACGATCCTGACAGCGGAAGGAGTTTTCAAGTGTCCCAGGCGGTAGCTACGAATATCAATTGCTACAAGAAAATTTATTTTACGTTGAAAAAAAGCTGTTCAGCAAACATTGGACCATTTTTAGGGTTCCGTAGAAAACTAGGAACCCTTATAGTTTCTCCATGTCCGTCCGTCCGTCCGTCTTCAAAAATTTTGAGATAATAAGATGAAATTTGGTATACGGTCGTAGATTGATGACCCAAAAACAGAAATAATAAGATTTTTGAAAATAAAAATTTTTTAGACCCCCCTTTCATAAAATGAAAAGTGTTTTCAAAAAAAAATTTTCACCTACACCATTGAGTGGGGTGTTGTTAGAAAGGTCTCCTAAAATGCAACAAAAAATGTATCAGAACTTTTTGATTTTAACCCTATAATCACGATGTATTTGCTCTCCAAAGTCGTTAAAGAAGCGTCCCCCCCTCTATTTTCTAAACTATCAATTTAAAAAATCTGAAAAAATTCCAGAACGTAGATTTTAATTAGTACTTTCACTGAAAATTATAACGAACATTGTCAAAAATATTTTGGACCCCCCTTTCATATACTGAAAAATGAACTCTCATTTTTTTCCCCACTTACCCCATTGAGTGGGGTGTCATTTAATAGGTCTCCTAAAATGCAATAAAAAATATCAGATAACTTTTTGATTTCAACCCTTCAGTCACGAAATATTTGCTTTTTAATGTCGCTGTCAGAGCGTCCCCCCCCCTCTATTTTCTAAACTATCGATTAAAAAAATCTGAAAAAAATTCAGAATGTAGCTTTTAATTAGTACTTTCACTGAAAATTATAACAAACATTGTCAAAAATATTTTGGGCCCCCCTCTCATAGATTGAAAAGTGAAGTCACATTTTTTTCATTTACCCGGGTTGAGTGGGGTGTCATTTGATAGGTCTCGTAAAATGAAATAATAAAAGCCAAATGACTTTTTAATTTTAACCCTTCGGTCACGAAAATTTTGTAAAAAAACTCTTTTTTTATAAATCGTAGTGAGAATGACTACGGAACCCTATCATGTGCGTGCCCAACAAGCACTTGCCCGTTTTATTTTGTGAAAGAAAGCCGACTTACGACAACAGCCACTATGGACTCATCAGACAGTGATTAATTTTTATTTTGTTTTTATAAATTAATTGAATATTTTATTTTGTTTTAATTGAATTTGTTTTTTTTTGTTTTTTTGTATGTATGTAATAAAATTTTATATTATTTTTGTTTTTAAATGTTTATTTTGTTCAATTTTCTTTTTAAAAAGTAGTATTTTTGTAACCTTGGAACTTATCTTGGATCTTTACATGGTTTGCTATAGAAAATCATAATTCACTTTGCGTCGTGTTTTTTTGGAACGTAACCACGAGGCAAAGTGAGGTATTGGTGTATATTGAAATACAACTTTTTTTAAATGGAATATCCTGTATATCGATATTGGATTTTATAGCTGAGAATGTTTTCTTTATTAATTAATACTGATTTTTTCTAAATCAATAAAAAAAATTATGAATAACACTTAAAAACGTAAAAAATCTGCGAAATTGGACACAAATACCTGAAATTATTGTTTTAAATTTTTTAACATTTGTTTGTATTTTATTAAATCTGCATAGCACACTATTTTTCTATATTTTCTATTAATTTTATACTTGTTTTAACCAATGTTCAATTTTTATAAAAAAACATTCTCAAAATCCAATAATAATTTATTAAAAAAATTACATTGTTCAATATATTGCTGAAATTTGACATTCAATTGTTTTTTTGACACCGCCATTATTCATCCCGGAAAAAATACTGATATTTTGCCCATTTAACCGATCTTCTAGTTCCAATAATAACAAAGTTAGCAATGATCACTCGGTTCCCGCGAACACCCTGTATATTATGAAACATAAAAACAATTCATCGAAGTATTTATTTTATTTGAAATGAACTACCTGTTGCACTAACAAATAGCATTAAAAATAAAAATAAAAAGCTATATTTGCACTCAATACAAAAAAGTTTCAAATAATCTTTGTCTTCATCAGTATTTTATGAGAGAGTAACAAATAAAAACAACAAATAATATTTCTAAATTACTACCAACAAAAAAATCAATCGTTTGAACTGTTTGCGCGGTCCATCGACACCAAAGGCGTGGCGTGGGGTTGAGATTGGGGGTATGGGGTCGTTCCAGGAGATAGTCACAAGGGGGGGGGGTGTAAGGGACATATATATCGCGTGCAGTTGTCATATGTGATTTATAGGGGTTGACACATCAAAAATGATCGAGATCATTTCATCGTGATGTAACAAATACGTTTGGATTTGTAATTTGACTGCTTTATATTGACTGGATTGTATAAAAATATATATGAAAAGATTTCACGTTTAAAAACGTGCAAAAAATTAATATTTTTTGCTGTAAGTTATAAGCTGGCTTGCAATATTTTTGTTACTTTCAAAAAAATGTTTCGAAGTTCGCTAAAAATACTAAAAAATAAAGGGGCTAGTTAAATTTGCTAGTTAGCAAGCACTCTCAAATGAGGTATTAATTTTATGATAGTATCTATGGATTTACTATGTAATTTAGATGAGTGATACTTGACTACAGTATTGTAACACAGTTGGTGCAGACTCTGACTGTACTTGGTATAATTATCATAATATCACCACTGTTTTAACACCCGTGTTAGTGTTTACATACAACACGTGATGAAACTTGTCAAAGTCTTCATGAATCTACAAGAGAGCTGTCATATAAGTTTGATATCTCATTTGAAAGTGTTTCCTAGCTAGTAAATTTGCCAGCTCTTTTATTATACCGGATTTTTGACCGTCAGGAAGTTAGCGCGGACTTGTGAAAAACAACAAATATTTTTAGCTCGAAAAATTGCTCCTCATGTATCTGAAATTGCTCCAACTCTAAAAAAATTTAAACAAAAGTTATTAACTAAAAAAAAAAAAAAAATTGTTATATGTTATTTTTGAAAAACTAATCGTTTTTTGTAATAATTCTTATGGTCAATCAATTGCTCCCTAATTGCTCCAAATTGCTCTCTACTTAGTTTTTCAAAATTATCAATATCTTGAAGTCAAAATTTAAATTTCTCACTTTAATTGTTGCAACTTTTGTTTAAATTTTTTTAGAGTTGGAGCAATTTTAGATACATGAGGAGCAATTAAGGAGCAATTTTTTGAGCTAAAAATATTTGTTGTTTTTCACAAGTCCGCGCTAAAATCCTGACGGTGAATTTTAATTTATTTTTAATGTCAAAGTATAAATGCCAGTTAACTCCGGCCTCCTACTTTCAAACACTCCGAGACTTATTTACAAATATGCGTGTAACGTCGAAAATAATCGCCGGATTGGCTTGAAATTTTCTCTGTGTGTACTTAAATATATGTACATTACGAAAATGAAATAAAAAAAAATCGATTTTTTGAAAATTCTAACTGTATATAACCCCTTAAAACTGGCTATGCATGAAACAAAACCCAATAAAATGAATAGAACGAGAGAAATATAGCTAGGTTGATTTTATTCGAGGTAATTCGCATTTGCGAAGTGCAAAGAAAGTCAAATATTTCTTTTTTTATTAATATTTAATTAATAAATATATCAATACTAAATCCAACCATTTATAAAAAGTATTATGATTAAGATAGTTACTCTAATTGTGTAAGTAATGTAGACACCTTTACTTTAATTAATATTTTCTACAAATTAAAAATTATCACGTTGACGTTATTATTTTGTATATTATATTGTTATTTGCGAACAAGGTTTCTTACGTAGGCGTTAAGAGAAACGGAGATGTCTATCAAAACAACATCATTGTTGAAATATTCACAGTTCACCTACGCGAATCATCCTACAAATTCTTGTGTTTGTTGCTATATTTTAACTTTACTCTCTCTAATTAGTTTGTGATCTGTATATATTGTAAATAAAAATTACTCCTCGCAATTGTGACAATAAAGGTTCATTATTGTATTTAGTATCATAATGTTTTTGAGAAAATATATAGGGGAAAGGGTTGTACCTTGGGACATTTTTTACTTTTTTAATTATTGCACTGACATCTTTCGTTCAAATACAATAATCTTTTAGCTCTGTAGAGGCTACAACTGTAGGCAGCTTTTCAATCAACAATCATTTTGCTATCACCAAAGCGTACACCACTACTCATTGTTTAATAAGTTGTTGATCTTTGTCCCAAGGTACAACCTGTGGTTTTACCTTGGGACAGCATTGGTTCTACCTTGGTACATGGCAAATATGTGAATATTATAGCTTTTAAGATGTGAAAATGAAGTAAGACTTACGTAGTCAATGTTTATTAATATGAAAATATAATTATACATAATTATTATTAAATAAATTTTATTTCAAATTAAGCTTCTGTGGGAATGCAATTTTAAATGAATGAAACCCGCGACGTATTGTTGGAGTTGGCAATACTTTTACAATATTGCATGGATTAACACAACTGATGTCGTCAACGTTGGGGAATACAAAATGCTTTCTTTGCTTTCTGAAAATTTCTCAGTCCCAAGGTGCAACCAGAAAAATGTCCCAAGGTGTAACCAATCATCCTTTTCACAAAATAAATTTTCTAATCTCTAAAAAAAATTACGATTTAACAACTTCTTGCATAGATTGCTTGCTTAAGTAATGCTGCAATAGTACTACATCAAATAATGTCAATAAAAATGCTTACCTTGTTTGTATATGATCTAGAAGTTACAGCAAAATTTTACTTTCAAGGTACGAAAACAATAAACTGACACTTAAAGCTTCGAATAATGACTGAAACTGAAATAATTTGGTGAGCAAACAAAGGACAGGGTTGCCAATATAAGATGTAATTCTGAGAGTTACCACTAGAGTGGTTAGATTTCTAGAGCAGTTGTCCCAAGGTAAAACCGTCCCAAGGCCTTTCCCCTACATATACAGACCACCCGTCCACTATGTTTTACGCCCAAACTATTGAAGATAGAGTTTTAGGATAAAAAATTTACTATATATATCGACCCTAAAGAATTTCAGGAAAATATTTTCAACTCTCTAAAACCGCTCCTTAGGAGGTAGTTTGAGGGGTACATGCCCGTTTCTCAGTAAAATCAAATGGACTGGTATATTAAAAAGTACATATTTGTAAAGATCATAAAAAAATAAGAAACTTTCATAAAACAAAAATTTTCATACTTTCAATTGTTTAAAAAATATGGCGACTTGTTCTAAAATTTTAGGGTTTTACTAAAAGTGCTCTAATTTCATTAAATATTAATGGAATTTTATATTTTTGCAAATTTAGAAAGCAGAAATAATAATGTTTGTAAATATGATTATTTGAGATTTTAATAGTTTAAAGTGTCATACGCGACATACCAAAAATTCAAATGTTCAACTAGAGATAATTCAAAATTTTCAAATACAATGGTATATCAATTAGTAATTTTTCTTAAAGAAGATATGTAAATTAACAACTATTGTTAAGAAAATTTAAAATTAAATTTTCAGTTTTCAGTTTTAAAAATTTAATTTTATATTATTTTATTTAAATATATTAATAAATTAATACATTTATAAAGGTTTGAAAAGTATTAAATTACGTAGATTAACTTTACTATATTAATTATTATCTTTTAAGATATTTAAATAAAAGTTTTCTTTACCGTTTCTAGAAGCTACATTTTTTTGTTGTTTCTAGAATGAAGCTTGTTGAATGTTGTTACCATTTGTAAAGATGAAAGAGAAAGATGAAATGAGAGTAAACAAGCTCTTATTTATAAACTCATTGTTATTATAACGTGGAATAACAATTGTTATTATTTTATCTTGTAAAATAACTAACTATAGAATACCTACCTACCTACATATTATATTCAAGCTAGAAATTGTTTTTTTTGGTTTACAAAAAGATTATAAATAACTAACTATACCCGCGGCTTCGCTCGCGTGAACTAGGGAAATAATATAGATATTTTTATTATATACACAATTTTTACTATACATTATTTTGTTCAATATTTAACGTATTGTAAAAGAGCGACTTGATTTACTATCGTCATTGCTTATTTCTTATGTTACCTTACGTAACAAAATATATACTAAAACATGGGTTAAGAATATATCTATGAAGAAAAAAAAACGAAGTAAATCGGATAAGTGGTTTTCGAGTTATAAGAAACTGAATTTTCTATAGAACTATGACTGTAAAAAATAGTATTTGATATTTTTTTTTCTGAGAAAAAGAGCTTTAATCTTTAGAAGACCGGGATTTCAGGGGGCATTTCGACCTCAGAAAACTGGTATAAAAGGTATCTTATATAATTGATTGATCATAGGTAAAGTGCCGATCACGAGGTGAACCAATATATTGGCTTTCCGACCCGGAAGGGAACAGCCCGTGTTAAAATTTTCAAATTCGAAAAAATATTATTTTAAATAGTACATAACCATTTTACATTATACAAATATACGTTTTCGATTAATTTTTCTACCCTTTTGCCTCGCGTGAACGATTTTTATTTATTTGGAAGTGCAAATATACATTTTTGATGTATTTTAATCTAGAAACAAAAATTAAAGATATTCTTGTGCGCCAAAATAGTGGTTTCCGGCCCTCTAGAGCAGTGGTTCCCAAACTCTTTTGGCACACGGACCCCTTTTCATAGTCAAAACTTGCCCACGGACCCCCTTTCATAGTCAAAACTTTCCCACGGACCCTGGGTGAAAAACTACATAAATGAATAATAGAAAAATTAAAAAATTAACTTTGATGTCTTGAATGGTAAATGGTGACGTAAAAATAAAATATAAATAAAACATTTTGTTGAAGAAGTATTTATTGAAATTATAATTTTTGTTTTAAAATACAAAAAAAAAAAAAAATTAATGACTTGGATGAACCTTATGGGATGTTATGTTTTTAAATCTCAAAGTCGACTCACCTGTTATCAATTGTATTTTATGCACCTGTCTATATTTATATTTTACTTAGGACGTAAAAATGGCTAATAATTTATTCATTGTTATTTATTTTAACTTTCATATTAATAAAAATGTGCGTGGACCCCCTGACGTTGTTCAGGGACCCCCAATTCGATTTTAATTTTCCACGGAGTCCCTGAACGATGCCAGGGACCCCTTGGGGTCCGTAGGGACCACTTTGGGAACCACTGCTCTAGAGTGTCTAGAGGTTAACGGACAGACAGACGGACAACACAGTGTTTTGTTTCATTCTGATGCACGAAACCCTAAAAACCATGAAAAATAAAATTGATTCAGATTTTCATAATGTAAGTAAAGATGTCAAAGCTGGTAGAACCTTTAAACCGTTACATAATTTGATTAAAAGCTACAAACTAAAGAACCTGCAAGTCATTGTTAGTTCACACGCTACTAAAACTTGAAAACAAATACATCGATCAACACCGGCTTCCTGTATATATTGTTCCATTGTGGACACGGCTTTTAAATGAACAGGAAAACAATCCTTATGAAAATAATATTTTACCTCATTAACTTAATAGCTTACAGAGACCGCATGTGTGTATGTATGTGCATGTTTGAACATCGATGCGTGTGAACATCGTGCATGTAGCATTGCTGCCAACTGAGCGACGGTCGTAACGTACCACACTTCACGTGTGTTTTATGTACAATATAAAATACCAATGTGTCGTACTAAGTTCGTTCTTCACGCTGCGTTTGCCTTTGTTGTAATCACTTTACTTATATGAGGGGTGAATATCATGATTAGGGTTGTTTTTATCGGCTTTTTTTGGTCTTGTTAATATATTTTTTTTAATTTGACGTCTTTGTTTGAAACTAGTTAAACAGCGTGTGTAGTAATGTTATTTATACGTTTTTTGTATATATGTGCAATGCCTCACCCATTTTTTTTCTATGATAAATTGAAATTTGTTGTATGAAATTTAACAGAAAAATTTCGAATTTTAGATTTGGTTAAAAGTATGTTTATTTTATAGAAAATGATGTGAAAAGTTGATTTTTTCAAACCACAGGTCTGTATCTCGTCACGTTCTCGAGATATAACCTTTTTAAGTTTTGATTTTTCAAAATTTTTGAAGAAAAATGCCTGTAACTTTTGAACGTGTGGTCGAATTTGATTTTTGTTGACAGATTTGAAATCAGCGTGTTAAAATCTATATAATGACATGTATAATACTTCAAAACTCGACAAAAATTTTTTTTCGAAAAATCGGCATTTTTTAAAGGTATACCCCTTTGAATTTTTTCGATTTTTCGCAAAAATTTTTGTCGAATTTTGAAGTATTATACATGTCATTATATAGATTTTTACACGCTGATTTCAAATCTGTAAGCAAAAATCAAATCCGACTACACGTTCAAAAGTTACAGCCATTTTTCTCAAAAATTTTCGAAAAATTTAAACTTTAAAAAGCCATATCTCAAGAACGTGATGAGATACAGACCTGCGATTTGAAAAATTCAAATTTAACATCATTTTCTATAAAATAAACATACTCTCAACAAAATCTAAAATTCAAAAATTTTTTGCTAATTTTTATGCATAAAATTTCATTTTTTTGTAGACAAAAGTGATGTGTGCCTCATTCACATTAGCGTCCAATTTCACTAATTAAGTATTTTATAAATTAAATAATTTTAATGGATAAGAAAAATGGTTTAATAAAAAACAAGCAACCATTTATATTAAAAATATACAGTTTTTAACATATTAAGATAGGTACTTTAAATGCAGTAGGTAGTCAGTTAGTCACTAGAACATTTCACCTCATTAAATAAGAAAACTTGACTGAACATATACATACTGTTCTACCTTTAACATTCATATTAAAAATTGCAGAATAAAACACACCCTGTTGACTTATTTACATTACTCTATTTTAATGATGTCATTCTGGGAAAAATAATAAACTCTATTAAATACAAATAATATATAATGTTGCGTAATATTTACATATTAGGGCAGCCATACACGTTGCGGTATACCGGAGAGGTTTACCTGTACAGTTGAACTGCGCAGGTAAACCGGAGCGTGAGTGGTACCTCTATCGATGAACCTGTACAGGCGACCAGACCTATTTGCGCGGTTGAACATAATATTGTTCCCATACACGTACAGGTATACCGGAGAGGTATACCTGTACAGGTGACCTGCGCAGGTAAACCGGAGCGTGAGTGGTACCTCTATCGATGAAATTCAGACCTGAACAGGCGAGCCAGGAAGAATTGAAAAACAATTCTTTCAACCTGCGCAGTTTTACCCGTTGGTTTTTAAATAGAATACTATAAAAAACACGTCAAACCGAACTCAAGTTATCGATGACTTTATTGATTTGTACAAATCTGAATCTTGTCTGTGGCGTGTGAAGACCAACATTTTAGGGAGGGGGGGGCAAATTTTTTTTATGTAACATATTTTCGTTTAAAAAAAATCAGGTCAAAATTAATTTCCGTGGATCTTTTTAAATTAACAGCACTTTAACAAAACAACTATAGAATGTTGGGTAGTTACTTTTGTGGGTAGTTATTTTAACACAAAACAAAGTTTTCACTGTTGCCACCACTGCAACTTTTGTCTTTATATACACTCACCGCTTGATAAACCGACGAAGTTGGTAATTGAACCGCTTGATAAACCGACGTCGAGAGGGGCCCCCACCACCGTGCCAACCTCAACGTTGATTGGCGAATTTAAATTACACGCAGAGATAGCAATCACGGTAGTATTATGGAGGGGATTGGAGAAAGTCGGCATATCGCGCGTTTGGTCCGCCGGTCATCCAAGCTGCCGGTTAATCAAAGGTCGGTTTATCAAGCGATGAGTGTACCGGGTGGTTTTTTTAAAAACTTTCCAGCGGATCATTTCCAAAATAACGAATTTTCAGAGAAAATTTTTCAGACAAAAGTTTCATGGCTTTGAAGGGGCTAAATATTGACAACATGGGTTGACCTTGAAAAGGTCACCATTATGGGTTTTTTAGTTTCAACTTTTTTTTTTCAAATGTTTTTTGTCGCAGATTCGTAATGAACTAGGGAAAATAAGTAACTTTTGTCAAAAAATATTTTTTTTTTAAATGTCAATTTTTTTATGATATGGAGCAAAACAAACAGTGATTTCTGGATTTTAAATAATTTTTTACTCGAAAACTACCAATTTATAAAAAATATTACAAGAGAAAAGAAATGTTTAGATTTCGGCAAGGATTTAAAAAAAAAATTTAAAGTAATTATTAATTTTAAAGAAATTATTTTTAAAGAAATTTTTCGAAATAAAAAAAAAAAAACAAAAACGAATTACAAATAAATAAAAATTCTCCGATAATTCTTGTTGAAAATTAAGCACCTTTTGCTTCTTGCGATTATTTAAAAAAACAATAGTTTTCGAGTAAAAAATTATTTAAAATCCAGAAATTAATGTTTGATTTGCTCCATATCATAAAAAATGACATTTTCAGAAAAAAAGTTACTTATTTTTTCTAGTTAATTACGAATCTGTAACAAAAATATGGGTTTACATTTGAAAAAGAAAAGTTGACCTTTTCAAGGTCAACCCATGTTGTCAATATTTAGCCCCCTCAAAGCCATAAAACTTTTGTCTGAAAATTAGTTATTTTGGAAATAATCCGCTGGAAAGTCTTTAAAAAATCACCCAGTATGGTCTTTATTAGAGGTTTTTATTTTATTTTTAATTTTCCCTGAAATTTTAGTTTACATGTAAAATCAAAAGATTGTGATTAAAAAAAACTTTGATATTAGATTTTCTGAATCCAAAATATAAATTTATGTTCAAAAATCCAATGGACATCATAGAAATCTAGAAATATCCCTGTTTAGACAATGTACTGATTTACTTACTACTTTTTGTCTACAAGAGGGAGGGGGGCAAGCCATTTCTTCGAACATGGAAGTACATTAATAGAAAATATCGAGAAATAGTGTGCTATCCAGATTTAATAAAACACAAACAAGTGAAACAAAATTTTAAAACAATAGTTTCAGGTTTTTATATTACTTGTTCACAAATTTTTAATATTTTTGAATTTAATTGATAAAGAAAAAATTATTTATTATAATTAATTATATTATTTTATAAATAATAAAAAAAACGTTAAAAATCTGCGAAATAAGGCACAAATGCATACGTTGAGGTTTACCTGTACGTGTGTGAGCTCGTCGCCTGTACAGGTTTGCCTTACAGGTTTGCCTGTACAGGTAAACCTGTAAGGCAAACCGCAACGTGTATGGCTGGCCTTAGAGATTAGACATAATGTCGTTTAAATCAAATAATAACATTATTGCTGTATTCAACTAACTTTATGTATAAATAATATATGTGTATAATATATATAATAAAAAATATCTGCCATGGGTGCCGCGGGACTTTCTTATACGTAATACTGACAGTGAACAGTGTACGTGATTCTTATTTTATTAAAACATATTTCACACAAACTAAATGGGGCATAAACTATAATAAATAATATTCTCTACATTATGTATCAAATGATTTTTATTGAACGTAATTACTAAACCGGAAACTGTTTGTTTACTCTTGTCAATTTTTGAATTTTCTAATTATTTTTGAAATAAGACAAACATGTTTTAGATAAAAAATGTCGAGTATGTTATTATCTATAATTTGTTCCCCATGCATTTTTTTCCAACATTTATGATTTTGCCAGAAAGAATTAAAAAAAAATATTTAGAATAACACACACTGCGTTTACTCTCAGTATTACGTATAAGAAAGACCTATGCTACATATGGTAAACACGTACACTATTCAATCTCTGTAATACGTATAAGAAAGTCCCATTAAAAACAGATATTTAAATAAAAAAATGTAGTTTGTTTTTTCGAAAAAATAAATATAACATACATAAATTATAGATAATAATATTACCTACAATTTTCAACTTGACCATTTTTCTCTAATTCGCACTGTTTCAATGTAATTCGAAAAAATAAAAATTCGATCTCAGTAAACATCCGTTTCCGGTTGAAAGATCGTTTTCAAAAATATGAAGTTTTCTTCTCAGACAAAAAATAATCTTATGTATAAAATTTCACCCTTTTACAATTTGTCGTATTTGAGTTACAGCGTCTACAGACAGACAGACCGACACACAGACATCATGGCAAAAATAGTCAGAATTGATTTAGGGAAGGTCAAAATTCCATCAAAATCCGAAAATTTCGAAAAAAATCGACCTTACAATACTTACTTATACTATATGTATATTTTATATACATACTAGCTGACCCGACAGACGTTGTCCTGAACTATGAATATTGAATTCGAATTGGTAATACTTTACTATAAAATTAAAATTAAAAATTAAAAATTAAAAATTAAAAATTAAAAATTAAAAATTAAAAATTAAAAATTAAAAATTAAAAATTAAAAATTAAAAATTAAAAATTAAAAATTAAAAATTAAAAATTAAAAATTAAAAATTAAAAATTAAAAATTAAAAATTAAAAATTAAAAATTAAAAATTAAAAATTAAAAATTAAAAATTAAAAATTAAAAATTAAAAATTAAAAATTAAAAATTAAAAATTAAAAATTAATAAGGGTTGATCATAGAAGGGTGAAAATTAAGAGTAATATGAATTTTTTTTATTCTAAGGTCTTGACAAAATAAAAATAAAAATCTTGCAAAAAAAAAATTTTAATTAATAAATAAAAAATAGGGGTTGATCGTAGAGGGGTGAAAATTAAGGGTTGTATGTATTTTTGTATGATGTATCATAAAAAAATAAAAACAAAAAATTTTGTCCAAAAAAATAAAAATAAAATTTAAGTGTGGACCACCTTTAACATTTAGGGGGATGAAAAATAGATGTCCGATTCTCCACCCTAGCCGATATGCATGCTAAGATTCAGGAAAATCGGTCGAGCCGTTTCGGAGTAGTTCAATTACGCACACCGTGACACGAGAATTTTATATATTAGATGTATAAGAAAGTAAAAAAATCTTTCATAGCTAAAAATCTGAAAAAATGTATTGCCATTTTATAATATTTTTTTTTCAATATTCAAAGTCCTCATTTCTATTCTAAACAAAATGACCTAAAAATAAAAATGTTTTATAATATTGTGTAATTTTTTTTAAAATGATTAAATGAACATACTTTATTATGTATAAAATAAATTACAATCCACTATTTAAAATTCTACTTAGGAAAATCTTCTACAAGATATAAAGATGTAAAATAGCAGGATTATATTCAACGTACAAAAATGACGAAAAAGGGAATAAAAATTATACGCATAGCCTCTCGAGCATCATTAAAGCAAAAGAAGTAAAAACGACGCAAAAAGAAAATATAAATTCGAGATAATGGAATTAGAGAGGGGCGGGGCGGGGGAGGGGGAGGATGAATGAAGTTGTACAATTAAAGTTGTAGTCATACATCAGAACTCTGAAATTATTAAATTATTTAAATAAAGCTTCTTTCTTTATTTTTTATCTCAATGTAAAAGAATTTCTCTTATTTTTTAATTATTTTTATTCGACTTAATTTCAGAATCTTTGCTTTGTGTTACAAATTACAGGTAGGGTCTTTAATGACGCTACTATGCAAGGGTTTAAAATATTTAATGTTTTATCTTTTTTTACATTCATTTCCGGTGAATTAAGACAGCTATTTTTTATTTTAGGATTTATGATATATAGGTTATTCTATCGTTTTTTATTTTCACTTATATACATGCGTATATTAATTTTTAGTCTTATGTTTGAAACTGAAGCTTCGTACATAAATTAACACTAAAAAGATGGAAGCAACCTTTTTCAATTTCAATTTTTAATAATTAAAAAAATATTTGATCTACCTTCAGTAAAATAAAAAAAGATGAAAAAAAAAACTGCAATGTGAGACGAAACGTTGGCCGATTACACGACCAAATCGGCACGGCTTGCACCCAGAAGCCAAGGTCCATAGTATGGATTAAGTTACAGTAAAAAAAAAAACGGAAATATTTTAATTTATGAAATCAATAGACATTTTATTAAACAAATAATTTTCTTTGATACATATTTAGAGACTAAACCCATTAATGCCCGCCGTACACATTTGTGTAATTAGTGCATTTTATAAGTAGTGCTGCTGTCTATGGATATTAATTCACAATATTTCCTTAAAAATCAGTTGGTAGAAGTGCAACAAACAAAATCTTAGTTATTAGTTTCATAAGTGTTTAAACGTATTTTAATTGTTCTGAATAATTTTTATATGAAAATAGGTACATGGTATGCTAATATATTTTATCCAACTAGAGCAGTGGTTCCCAAACACTTTTGGCCCACGGACCCCTTTTCATAGTCAAAACTTGCCCATGGACCCCCTTTCATAGTCAAAACTTTCCCACGGACCCTGGGTGAAAATCTACTAAATTTTGACACGCGCAGTTGATTTTAGTACCACTTCGCCAATTTTCATTCGATTACGTTGAAATTTTAACACAATGAAGAAGATAGATTAAGCTACTTATTTAGTGAATAACATTAAAATTTGACAAAAGTTGTTTGTGTTAATGCGCTTTGAATTTTGAAAATTGCTAAAAAATAGATTTTTTTCGTTTAAAAAATGATTTTCAAAGGGAATAACTTTATGAATGTATATAATTTAAGGCTTTTTAGTTCAATTAGAACCCATAGCTTCATTCTGAATGATCTTTGGTTGAAGTCATTGATTCAAAAAATATATATACGAATTTGAATGTTTGCATATCGAAAAAAACATTTTTTTGCAATATTGCAAAAACAACAGCTGATTGAGCAAAAAAAAACTTCCATATTAATAAAAATGTGCGCGGACCCCCTGACGTTGTTCAGGGACCCCCAAATCAATTTTAATTTTCCACGGACCCCCTGAACGATGCCAGGGACCCCTTGGGGTCCGTAGGGACCACTTTGGGAACCACTGAACTAGAGCATGTGATTTCGAATTTTGTTCAAATTATATGAAATAACTTAAATATACATATAACATGACTTTTAAATGAAAATCTACATAAAAATGATATCAGAAAATCAGTCTCACACAAAATAGACTTCATATCTGCCCAATTTACTCGCTTGAGTACACACTGTTTTTTTTCTCTCTAAATATTAAAAAAATGTTTGTGTTGTATATTTAGTTAAATATATTATGTTTTTGTTTTATTTTGGGCGTTAATGGGTTAATTGAAAAAATCTAAAATAGTTGAGTTTTTTATTTATATATTTATTGGTATATGTATAAAATATATTGGTCAATAGATATCTGTTCATCCTTGTTTAATACGATCTATCTCAACCACCGCAAGCTTTGACTTTACTTTTATGTCATCTTTATATTGGGATTCGAGATTGTTTACATTTACAAAATAAATATTTATTGGAAATATATTGAATTTATAACCCAATATTGAAAGGTTCCTTTTATGTTTAAAACTTTCTTTTTAAATTTGAAATGGTTTATTTAGCAATTGTTTGAAACATAAATACACTATTAATAATAATATTAGTAATTTATATGCTTACATAATATATTATACACAGGTAGAGAGGTTTATTTGAGCCAAGTAAACCTTGTTTTGTATATAACGAAAACAATATTATCTTAAGATAAGAAATATATTCTTAAACCAACTATAGTATTCTTTGACGAAGAAATACATAATGTTGTTGTACTTTTCTTATATTAAGAAAATATTGTTTTCGTTATATACAAAACAAGATGTTCTTGGTCCAATACAGTTTTTTGTATGTATAACGTATATAAATTTTAATTTAGTATTATGTTTTTATTTACCAGTATGTCATTGTAATTTTTCATTTACTTTATTTTAAATTCTAGCGACTTTTCTGTTAATTTTTTTCAGAAGTTGATTCTGTCCTCAGGTTCACAGCATTTTCTGTTAATTTTTAAAAGAATACTCTCTACGTGTATACTAAAATAACTTTACACGTTTATATTTTTAAGTATAAACATACGTACTGTAACTCTATTATGTTTGCAAAGTAAATAGCTTTAATTTAACTAACTTCACAGACGGCGTATATACATATAGTTAAAGTTAGTAACTTTTGGTTTAATGAAATCCACATATGTTGCTTTAAAAACAATTTTTGTTTATTTTTACTAAAGATTCACGTTTCTGAAATACGAAACAATACGGGAAAACTAAACATCTTTGAAGTTTAATGTTTATTTAATCAAAAGTTTTGTTTAACTTTCATTTATGTACGTTACATATATTCTTGTAGCTCCCTCAGGAAGAATTTTTGGACAAATATTCATATGAACTTCATAACTTTAAATATTTTTATAGATTAATAACCTTGTATATGAGATATTTAACTGTGATGGACGGGCAGACGGACATACCTTTTAAAGTATAAGATTGATAGGGATTCAAAAGTGTACGTTTTTAATTTCTAACTAATTTATTTATTTTGTATTTTTATATGAAACTATATTTCATTGTTAAAATTATAGATATCAAAATATTTTTTATATCTATAACATACTGCACGCCACTGCTGATAATTTGAGTAATGAGTCATATATGACTTCAAACAATTATGGTTTATGTTGCATTTAAAACCGCAAAACCAAATTGCAGCGTGTTTAAATTTACCAACAGCACATAGCAATGTGTTTCACTGTTATCACTAATAGAGTAGAAATAAATTATGTTATGTTTATAAGAACGAAAAATCATGCAGAATTTTTTTTATTGAATACTAATAAGTTTCTCATCTACTTTGGTAAAAAAGTTTTGAAAATTCTTTAGTTTTGTTAAGCTAACGAAACAAATCTTGAAAAATTAAGGAGGATGGTCACTGTGACGGAATTTTTTTTTTTTTTTTCATAGATTTTTTTAAAGTTTACATATTCATAAATATGTATACAAAAAATTGAGTTTAAATTTTGAAAATTGACGGAGTTACAGCCAATTTAGTGAGACGATGTAGCACGGCCGGTTATGACATAACAAAAACATTAAACACGTTTATCTCGGAATGACATTTTTCAACCTGGTCGACACGATTCCTCAAAGACTAATGAACCGATTTCATATATATTTTTATAATAATTTTCGTAATGGTAGTAGCTATCGTTGCACGTAGCCGATTTTTGAAATTTTGATAATTACTATATTTAAAACCGCTCCAATTAAAAAAAAAGATAGGTCTTAAAAATGAAAAAAATTTCAAACGATCGCCATTTTGTGAAAAAATATAATAAAATTAAAAAAAAACGGCTACGTGCAACGATAGCCACATTCATATAGATATTGACAAAATTTTTATTTATTTTTTTCATATAACCCTTCTCGAAATTTCGAGTCGGCCATAAAGAATTTTTTTTTTGATTTTCACATCGAGGCTCATAACTTTGTAAATATTTAATATTTTTCAATAAAAATTAATATTAAATAAGTTGAATATATACTTAATAAAACGTCCTTTACCTGATTCAAAAATAATTAGTAATATCTGTGAAAAAAGTTTCCAAACATTGACAATTTTTTGACCCGTCACAGCGGCCATCCCCCTTAAATTATTATTTTCAACTTATTTGTCTCATCAAAATTTGGCTCGTTGAAATTTACATATATCAATATATCGACTCGAAGTATAGCCCTTATTAATACAATGTTAAGAACCGCTGGTATATATATAAACGGGTAGGATTAAACCCTTTAACTTTAGAAATAGTATTTACTCTTCAGGTTGTAGAAAATATCGATCAATTTGTACAAAAGCATAAAATAAGAGTTTGGAATTTACTCAACTGTTAAAACAATACACGAAAATGAGTCAGAAACAAATATTTATGTAAAACATCCTTGGGTTGTTGGTTCACGCTACAGCTATGTTAATTAGGAATATTCTAGAATTACTGGGCGCGAAAATAAATCGGTTACCGGAAACTCGAAAACCAACGTTGGGTTAAAAGCAAAGAATATGATTATCAAACACTGTTAAAAATGTAGGTATAAGGTATTATAATGTAAGGGCTTTTGTTTTTAGACTGCAATCATATGTAATTTTCATTTTAATGATAGTTTTAGTGAAAATTACAACGAAGGGAGAACGGGGGCCCATACCCCTCCGAGCGTAAGGACATTCCAAACAAATTCATATAAGTTTCTAATATTATTTTAGATTTTGTTTTATTTTCTACTTATACTTTATTTACGTTTTTCAAATGTAGTGACCTTTTTTTGCTCTAAAACACATGGGGTTCAGGTCATATAGCCCACATAGCCATCCCCCTTATTTGGACCAAATTTTTTTTTCAGTTACGACATATAGAAGGGCAAATTGAGCAAATTCCAGCACAATATATATTTTTATCGAAATCTTATTTTTATATGTAGTAAACAAATTTTTGGCTCATCAAGAACACGCACTGAAAAATGATCTAACTTTTGATGAAAACCGCATTAAAATCAGTTAAGGGGAAACATATGAGTAGAAAAAAAATTTGGTGATTTTTTTTTTCACTTGCTTTAAATTTGTGGGTCATTATTTCAAAATATTTAGAAAACCGTTGGTCCGATTTGCTTGAAATTTTTACACAATATTTTCAGATATATTTTCTCCTTCGCTGTTTAGGATTTTTTTGTTTACTCAATTATTTTTTAAATGGGTTGGAAATCGTGGTGGCAAAATGCATATAACTTCGTTTCGTGGAAAAAATAACCCTATTCTCTAATATCTTTAGTAACAGCTTTAAAATTATAAAAGAACAATTATTTTTCTTTACAGTTTGTCCATAAAAATTACAACGCTTTTCAATTTCAAGCTAAACACTAGCAAACTACGCAGAAAAAAAACTGTATTGGACCAAGAAAACCTTGTTTTGTATATAACGAAAACAATATTTTCTTAATATAAGAAACATACTCTTAATCCAACTACGTTATTCCGTCGTTCAAGAATACTATAGTTGGTTTAAGAGATTATTGCTTATCTTAACAAAATATTGTTTTCGTTATATACAAAACAAGGTTTACTTGTTTTGAGAAATCCTTTCTACCAGTGTAATACATTGCTTCTTAGTATATTTAATACTAGCGGAATCCCGCGGCTTCGCTCGCGTAAACTTCGAAACTAATTAGAAATTTTTATTTTAATAGGTGACTATTTTGCTCGAATTTACCTTTATAAGTAAAGCAGATATGCAGATAAACATATCTAAATCCATCCTCGTACCCGTCCCATGCTAATAGGGCTTGAATATGAAATATTAATTTGTCCTAATTTACTTTAATATCATGAACAATAATGAAGAAAAAAATATAAAAATTTTACCCCCCCCCCCCCCCGCCATTCCTATAAGGGTTCAATTTTATAGATTACTTACATGTACCACGTTTCATTCGGTGAATACAAAAAAAAATTATGAATTTTTTCACCCCCCTTAGGGGTTAAATTTTGGGAAATGCTGAAATAATTGTTTCATTATTTATATTGTAGAGTATGTTCGATAAATTTCAATTAATGCGAACAAAAAAAATATTTTTTATATAAACTTGGACACTCTGTTTTAACCCCGTAGGGGTTGAATTTCAAAAAATCCTTTCTTAGTGGGTGCTTACATCGTAAAAGGAAGGCACCTACGAAATTTCACGTTTCTAGATCCAGGGGTTTGGGCTGTACGTTGATATATGAGTGAGTGGTTAAGGACAAACTCTTTTATAGATATAGATTTATAGTTTAATATTTAGAGTGTACACACATAGTGTCTTAACGTTTCACCCCCCCCTACAGGCGTCGCGGGGGCGTATACAAGATGGCTTCGGTAGATTGAGCCATCTTTTCCTATAGCAAGAGGAAACGTGCAGAACTTCCATAAATACTAACACCAACGCCCGGCATCGGCTTCCTGTTGAGGTACTTATGTACAAGCACACACACACATACACTTGAAGAAGTGAATTAAACTGTTATTTATTAGAACTGTGGTTATGTTCCGGTATGTACCGGGAGTTCTTTATTAGAGTTTTCGGATGTACGTTTATATAAAGACGTGTTGAAAGATTGAAATTATGGCACTCGATTGAAACTTGTAATGATGTGTGGTTGGTCCAGTTTTATCGTGAAGTTTTTTTATTTATTTTAGATAGGGGGGTAAAAAAGTTGACGTTTTTTTATATTTAACGTATTACTTCAATTCCTTATTTAAGGGATTACATACAGTTAGAATTTTCAAAAAAAAAAAAATTTTTTTTTTATTTCATTTTCGTAATGTACATATATTTAAGTACACACACACAAAAGTCAATCCGGCGATTATTTTCGAAGTTACACGCATATTTGTAAAGACGTCTCAGAGCATTTGAAAGTAGGAGACCGGAGTTAAGGGGTTATATACAGTTGGAATTTAAAAAAAAATCGTTTTTTTTTATTTCATTTTCGTAATGTACATATATTTAAGTACACATACAGAAAATTTCAAGTCAATCCGGCGATTATTTTCGAAGTTACACGCATATTTGTAAATACGTCTCAGAGCGTTTGAATGTAAGAGGTCGGAGCGGCAGCGCGTTTTTCTCAAATCTGTGTTTTTAAAGTCGGTGACCACTATTCCTCGGAAACGGTTGAACCGATCAATCTAAAATTTTAACACAAGTTTCTTAAGAATATTTTTTAGTAATTAATCGAAGGTTTTATCTCACCGATAAATATTTATTTTTTTATAAACAATTTTAAGGTCAAATTTTTGTCGAAAATCGATATTTTTTTTTGAGAACCCGCCATTTTGTCAAAAAATTTTATTTTGCTTATTCCTTCGATTAAGTACAAGATTGTACATTACTTTAAAGAAATCCGTTTGGGTTTTTTTTTTAAAAGATGCAGTCCAGAGATATCGTGGTCACCGCAAGGTGTCTTTTTTGAGAAGACCTCCTGGAGAACCGCTGTAGCCGCTTTCAAAATTATTATTTTTAGAAATAAAAAATGTTAAAATACAATTGAAAGTTACCATAATATGTGTACAAATTTTTATATTGATAAATTATAAATGTCTTCTCCAAAAAAATTCTTGAAAAGAATATAAAGAATATATAAGTACTTTGGAATTCATTTTTAACACAAAAAATAATTAAATTACTGTCGTAACTCTGAATGTTTGATTATTGTTGACAAGGTGAAATGTCACCTGCGAGCGTTTTGGTGTCAAATTCAAAATTTAGATTTAAAAGAGTCAATTTTTGCGATAAAACCTTTATTTTCTGAAGAAATAAGTATGTTTTGGAAATAGGATACACGTAAGGTCATCATAGAATGATTTTTTTTAAATTAGTCATCATGTTTATTATTTCGTATAGATGGGAGTCCAGTTTTATCGTGTCGTTTTTTTAGGGTTCTGAAGAAATACTATTAATCTCACTTTGTTGTCCGTCCGTCCGTCCGTCCTTTTCACTCAAAGAGCAATAGCTTGTAAACTGTGTAAGCTAGAACCTTGGAATTTTGACACTCTCTAGTAAAATATGTACAAATGTTTTTTTTATTTATTTGATATGGGGTGGTAAAAAGTTGATGTATTTTATTTATTACTTATCGAATTTTGATCAAGTTTTCAATTCTTGTTGAAAATATGACTAAAAAGATAAATTCAATACAAGACATAATAATTATCAGTCGCAGACTAGATTATTATCATGAGAATCCACGCAGAAAAAAATAATTTGTCTATGTGTTAAAAAATGTGATCAATGTAAAAAATCTGTGATCGATTTGGGTTGTTTGTTAATAAGATAATTGTTTACCAATATGGAAATATTCACGTTTATCTTATTGTTAACGCTGAAAATTTAGTTTCGTATAGAAAATATATATTTTAAATATTTTATAGATGACATCACTGAATTTACTATATCGAAAATTGCACTTTCACTTGTTGGGTGGTGTAAAAAAAATTCACATTTATAAATATTTATTAATACAACCATTATGTTTAATCTATTTGATAGTTTCGTTAGTTGGTGTAATAAATTATTTATTAATTTTACAAATGAAAAGATTTTTAGATAAATATGAAGATATATTTTTCAAATCAATAAGATTTTTTTTATTATTATTTTGAGAAAATATTGTTATATTAACTAGATAAATTTATTAAATATTTAATTATTAAAGGTTTTACTTATTTTACAATATTAAATCGTATAATTTGTTATTTTAACTTAACATTTTGCTTTTGCCTCTATAGATAGAACTAAAGAAAATTACATTGTCAAGATAATATCTGCGAAAACTTAAAATCGATAGCTGCAATTGTATTTAGCTCTTTTGTAACATTATGTTTCTAAATAAATGTACGATTTTTTTTATTTTTACTTTCATATTTATAATATTACCATAGCTGTCCTCGCGGCTTCGCCCGTATGAACTACGGAATTATTATTCAGGATTTTTGATAAAAAAATATAGATCTTTTTATTCTATTCAATTTTTTATTGCATTATATCGTTCAGTATTTAACGATTTAGGCAACGTGTAGCAAAAGATTGACTTGCTTTACTATTATTATCACTGCTGATTCATTATGTTACATAATGTAACAAAATACGTACTAAAACCTGTGCAAAGAACATATGTATGAATTAAAAAAACACGTAAATTGGATAAGTGGTTCTCGAGTGATAATCACACTAACGGACAGACAGACAGACAGACAGAGAGAAGTTGAGTTTTGTAATATGTAAGGAAAATGTAGAACTACAGTTAACTTTATAGCGGAATAGGTTATAAAGTTAATATATAAATATTTGATATAATATTAAATTAAACGAAAAAGTATCGTTTTTCTAATGAACTAGATTTTTTTTCATAATTAATTACTTTATTTATAAAAATCGGGGTTTAATAAAAAATGTGGTATTTTATTTTATTAATTTTTTTTAAATAAATTAAATAAACAAAACACTTTATTCAATGTCCCCCCCCCTCTCCCCAAGGATAGAACAACTCACAAAAATACATAAATTAAATAAGTAAAACACGGAAAATAAGATCATAACTGTAAACTCAATATAACGTATAAGAAAGTCCCGTAATACACATGGAAATTTTTCTTCATATAATTCTTCTTCTTCTTTTTCTATGTATTTATTGTCGGTTGGAAAGTAGCCTATATTCTTTCCCAGAATGTAAGCTAACTTCCAACCAAATTTCATCAAGATCGGTTCAGTGGTTTAGCCGTGAAAAGTTAACAAAACAGACAGTATAAAATTGTTTTACAAAATGTATTCATAAAACTCGATGCACACGTAAAAGGTTAAAGCGCATAGCTAACTAGAATCTAGTTAAGTCGTAATAATTTAACCTTAACATTGGGAACAAACTGATCCCATAATTCCATCAACTGTTTCGGATTCGATTACAATCATTCACGTTTTATATTCAAGTTTCTTTATGCGTGGGGGGTTGAGGTGAAACTTTAACCAGGTGACGAAAAAGGGTTGCTTCACCGGGGCTCGTCGTCGAGCTGATTTACGACAACGCTGCATGCGATGACCATCGCACACCACGCCTGTTAGCGCGCCAACGTATTCTCTCCCTGTACTTCACCCTCGACGTATTAACTCCCTTTCCCACCCCCGCCTAACTCTTTCGGAGGCATCACGCCTACCCATCCGCTCTATGTCCGTCACCACACCTACTCATTATAACACTGTGATAGGAACAGCTGTGAGTTTGGAAAATAAAAGAAAAATCAATGGGGGTTGTTATTTATTGGTGTATTGCAACACTGTTTGCTATTTTTTTTTTATATATTTTGGTAGTTAAATATATACTGTGAAAATTTTAAATATAAATTCAAAGTTTTTACGAAGTTATAGCACTTACAATGGGTTGTATTTGTGTAATTTTAGCTGTTATTAATTCTTTAAGGTTATTCGATTATTAGAGCAATGTATAGATAAAAGTATAAATTTTTAATATGTTATTTATAGATAATTCGTATATTTTACTTAAAAAATTTGGACGTATGGTTTTTGAGTAATTGGATATTAAAAATAGAGTTTTTGAAACGCGATAAATGAGAGAACTTGCCGAAAGTACTATATTTCTTGAAATTCTACACAATTGGCTATATAGAGACGATTTAATAAACTAATTATTCGAAACTTCAACCCTTTTATATATTATAAAAATTATAAAACAAATATATTCACATGTAATTTATTCAAAATAATGAAAAATTATCTCTGACATTACAGCAAATTAATACATGTTATTATTATATACCGTTGTATCTATTTAAATTTTCAAATTAATTTTTTTTTAGTTTTAACTTTTAACCATTAAGGGAACGTAGTGGTCGAAATATCGACCACTCATAGGACACAAAATATTTTATGTTTGCTTACTTATTTTGATGCGCTGAAAATGAAATTCCAATTTTTAAAAGTTGTGCTAGTTGTTTCTAACATTGTTCCAAAACATCAATACTCTAATATAATATTTCGGCCCCCCAAACTTTACTTTTTTCACCAGTCCCCCATTTTGTTGAATTTCAAAATTTTGAAAGGTGTGCTAAATTATGCTAGTTGTTCCTAATATTATTCCAAAATATTTTCCCCGCAAATTAAAAAGTACTCTAATAAAACTTGAAAAAACGTTTTTTTAGTGTGAAGTTAGCCCCCCTTATGTTGAATTTCAAAATTTTGAAAGTTGTGCTTAATTAACTTTCAAAATTTTAAAATTCAACAAAAGAGGGGGCTAACTTCACACAGGTTAATAATTAACAAAGTAAAATATTCCATTAAATGTAGGTACATGTGTTCTTAATATAAATTAAAAACAAAATTTTTCGAAACCAAATCTTTTTTAACAGTGTGCTAGACGTATAACCTTAAGGATGTATGACACGTACAGTCTGAGTCAACAATAATGTAAATCTAGATGCAATGGACGATCAAAATCAAATTATGAATTAATCACTTTAAATGCTTGTAGGAAAATCAAATTCGTTTATAAACTACTTAAACAATATTAGTACTTATGTTTAAAACCTTATTTCCCATTTTTTAACTATTATTTTACAATTTTAGTCAAAAACTTAATATTTGTGTTGATTACATGAAAAAATTTTATTCTGAATTTATCTGTCCGATTAAAAAACAAAAGAATCATTTTATTATTATAAATGACAGAAATTCAAATATTATTAAATAACATTGTTTAGAACATACGTAGAATATACAAATGCAATGAAAACAATAATATTAGTAGTTTATATGCTTTTATACATGAAAAACTATGTAATAAAACAAATCATTACATTTAAGAACGTCATTTTTTTATATTTTTCCCCAGTAATTATTTTTTTCTCGCAATTTAAGTTCTATAAGAGTATAATTTTTTTTATGAAACGTGTTACTAAATATGTAAGTGACGTGTTGTGAAAATTTCAGATATTTTTCGGTGTTGGAACCATGTGTATTATTACAATTTAACCGTCAATACACCTTTCTGCCATAATAGCCCATGTTAATTTCGTTAATTTAAAAAAAATAATTACTCTCAAACTATGTAGTAGAACCTTATGAAATTTTGTGTGGGTACTTAAGTTTTATTAAGGAATAACTCCTCCAAATTTAAACCATTTTTCGGTGAAATGAGATACTTGCCATACATCCTTAAGGGGTCAGGTGTACTCAGAAGTTTCAAGAAATCGATTTTTGTTTTTTGCATTTTTGGAAGCTGCTACAACGGCTGAAGAACTATTTTATGGCCCAGAAATAGTTGACTCGGTGTAAATAATTAAATAATACGTATATTACTTTACGTAAATTGAGTGTAAAACTTTAAATGCGTTTTTCTCAAAACTATGTTTGTTGAACTGGTGACCACTGTAGCTCGAAAACAACTCGGTAGATTTTAATGAAATTTATACAGCTTTTAGAAAACATGAAAAACTAGTGCCTGATCGAAGGATTTTTTTTTAAATTTCGATTTGTTATAAACAATTAACTGTTGGTTTTTTTCCCGAAAATCTTGAAAAAATTTTCCTGAGGCTGCCATTTTGTTAATTTAAGAAAGAAAAAAAAGCTTTGGTCGGGCACTAGATTATCTATTAATAAAACAATTTTTTTTTGTCCGATTGAATTTGGATGAATCTCCAAGGATAAGTGATGGTCACCGCAAGGTGCTTCGGTTGGAACTGGATCAACACAAACAGCCATTACTTTTAAAATTATTAATTTTTTTTCTAAAATTTCTGTCAAGTCAAGTTGAAACCTTATTTAATGATACTATGTTTTTACTTTTATAAAATAAAATAATTTACTGGCAAAAAAATTATTTAAAATTGTCATTTTTTCATGTCTCTGACTACACCTAACCGCTTAAACCGATATGTTGAATTAAAATTAATTCTACTGTATAATTAATAATTAATAACAAATATAAGTAGGCACATACATAGATTTTAAGTGTTACTACATACAAAATACACACATACGTCTGTTGAAGTTTAATATTGTTTATTAAGTTAATACCATTATTAAGATGTTGATACTTCCTTGTTGACAGAATGGGGGGAATGTTGGGTAATATGTGGCGTATGTCATAACGTAAACGTAATGGTTTTAATGTTCTCTAATCTTGCTCATATCGCTTGGATTTCCAGAGATAACACGATAACGTATATATCACCTTGGGCGAAAAGCTAACAGAAATTATATCTTCATAATCTTTACCATGTCAGGGTGTAGAAAATTCTTTCACACATTTCTCTTTCGTTGGGGAGTTCGCGTTAATCAATGTAATTGAATATTGTAATTTTCTTTGTAACAGTATATTAGGTATCGTTGTTTCTTGCTTTATAGTGTCAGGAGGAATCTTTTGGTGGAAAATTAAATGTGGAGAGAGTTGTGAATTTCATGTACTTATTTGAAATATTTACTTTTGGTGTCAGTTGCTGTTTTGTTTTTAATCAAAGTCAGGCTTAAAATTTATTTAAAGATGAAAGTGTTTACATGGAGAATCGATTACAAATTTCAATTTTGTGTCAAAAAATACTATCAGTTTTAATATGTATGGAGTAACTTCTGCAATCTCCGTTGTCATTTTTATAATACGCTATTTTCACTTTATTCGTTAATATCATTTATATGATTTATTCTTAAGTTGAATTATTTATTATTTGTTAATAAAGTGCTATATACAAATTATTTAATTTCAATAAAAAGACAATACAATAAATACAAAGATCGTGTAAAATTAATTGTATTAATAGAATATTTGTTTATTGGTATAACAAATTAATTTATACCAATAATATAGATTTAGATCCTGCACGCAATAATTACTTATTGATATTTATTGTTACAAACACGTGATCTAGCAAAAATTAGGGAGCTAAATAATTGAAATTGGGTCTTTTTTATTTTATAGATTGATTTTAATAAATGGGTTTAAAATATATTACTATGAACTGATATTACTAAGAAATTTATATCAGGATTTTAAAAACTTTTGCTCTTCAAAATATTAAAGCAAAAAAAAATAACTAAAAAAAATCTGAAATATTTTTCCTAGCTCTGTCAGGTCAAAATAAATATTTTAAACATATTAAAATTGACGGTTTCCGAGTTAAAATTCATGAAAATTAATTTTTTTTATCATTTTGTTAAGTGTCAAAGAAAAATGAAGTCACACAAAAAAAGACAAAAGCTGATTTTTTTCCTTAAATAAAATACCATAATAAAAAATATAGGTTTCCATTTGAAAAAAATGCTAGTTTTATTTGACCTTGAAGACGTCTAAAAAATAAAAAAATAACGCCATTTTGGTTCCCCCTCAAAACCAAACAACTTTTATTTGAATCATTTTTTTATTTAATTGATAGATAACAAAAAGTAGTTTGTAGGTGATAGATTAAAATGGGAAATTCTGTATATGAATACGCCTTAGTTATTTCAGGATGATTGTTTTTATTTTTACATCTTTTTTTCAAAATCCTTTCAAAAAATAATAAATAACATAAATACTTATTGATTTTTTCCCTATTTTTATTTTTAATGTGGATATTGCGGTTTTAAATTTGTCTACCTCAGAAATCTTGATATCAAAAGTTATTAACCCTTAATTACTCTAAAACTAACCCAACTAAAAATTAAGGATTAGAATGAAAAACTAACTAAAATAAATCTAAAAAAGTACACAAAACTGTTCAATATTCATGTTGCAATAAATCGGACAACAAAAATTTGATTTTTGTTGGTAATTTTTTTATTTTTGCTCTTTTGACAATATGTCTTCCATCAGCAGCATCACTAATGTCTTCAAAAACGCGGTTCTTCGCTTAAGAAGCTGCTATTTGTGCGTTAATACCACCTACATTTAGTAAGTAAAAAATTAATACAAACTTCTACAATCCTCAAATTTTGACTGCCGGATTCCTATCGCACTCTAGAATGACTAAACAAAGGTTAGATGGGGGGTGTACAGTCCCACAAAAATTTATAAATACACCAGCGCGAGTACTTAAGGGTTAAAAACAATTAGCCACTTATTATTTAACAGTAATATACTTATACATATATTTTCCAAGTTTTGGTACCTCTGAGCACCTGAAAACATCCACTTGATGTGTGTTTGTGGGGGGGGGGGGGTAGGGGTATAGAACGTACAACGTCCCCAAAAGCCCCAACCCCCTCCCACCAGTCGCTAGTTATTATGATTCATTACGCCTCGTGCACAAGTTCCGGTTTCCGTTCAGAATTTAAATTACGCGATCCAACACATTAAGTTGGTACGTAGGTAAGTCTTAGACCGTTCTCAGACACTATGCAGGAAGTCTGCCAACATGGGGTACCCGAATTTGTGTGTGTGTCGCTGTTTATTGCTATCTCGTTTTCGGTTTTTGTTACATTGGTGTATGTATATATAGGTTTAAATACAAATTTTATTTTGGTTAAATGGTTTTTTGTTAGTTCTGTCATCAACAGAGAAATACGAGCCTTATTTTTTAAACCCTTAATTACTCGCGCTGGTGTATTTTGTACACCAGTAATGCATTTTCTGCGATTACTAAATGCATACATTTTTGTGGGACTGTACACCCCCATCTAACCTTTGTTTAGTCATTCTAGAGTGTGATAGGAATCTGGCAGTCCAAATTTGAGGACTAGCAGTTTGTATTAATTTTTTACTTACTGTAGGTGGTATTAACGTAAAAATAGCAGCATCCTAAGCGAATAACCGCGTTTTTGAAGACACTATAGTGATGCTGCTGAAGGAAGACATTAATTTCAAATTAATATCACAACTTATAATAGATCCACACTGTTCTACTAGCTTTGACCAGTGCGCGGCGCGGAATGCAATATACTTTATACAGTCAATGCCATATACGTTATACAGTTATATCTCCGAAGTTTGAAGATACGTTATTTTGAAATTTGATATCACTGTATTCAGAATAACACTCTATTGATTTATGAAAGAAAAAATAATAATTTTTGAAAAAAAAAATTGAGGGGAGTCCATTATACCCCCCAAATAAACTTCTTAGGGGGTACATTTATGCTATTTTATAGGACTTGTAATACCAAACAAATGTTGCATTATACACAAGTCACTATTCCAAGTGGTTTACGAGCTATTTACAAATAAAAAATTTTACCCTCATTTTCAATGGCCGATTTCACCCCCTAAATATTAAAATAGGCACGTATAAACAATAGGTGTCCTTAATATTTACCTGATTAACATTTTTACCAAGTTTCATTTCATTAAAAGTTTCATTAATGAAGAATATAACCAATTTTTGTATTTTGCACGACATAAAAGGTGATTTTCGTAATGAAAAATATAACTTTATGAGATATAATACTTCCATTACCCCCCCCCCCCCCCCATCGTAAAAAGCTATATACGCTACTGATATAACAGAAATCTAAATTAACAATAGTACATGCATATCTTTTATTTAAATTATAAATATAAAAGTAGTATTAATGCAAGTAATCATAAAAAATACTTTCAGATATAGTAAAAATAAAATTTAAGTAATAATTCAAAGTAATACATCATTTTTGTATTCCCATAAAGAACTGTTATAGCACCAACACTTTTAATTCTTTTTTAGTTTATGTATTTTCTTTAAAAATGTATATAGTAGACCTTCCGAGTTGATGGATGTGCCTTACGTACAAACAGCAATCTAGCAAAACTTCTCAGGTGTACCCCTACCTACAGGTATTCTAGCTTTTATAGTTTAATTTGTTGAGAAGGTACGCAGTTTTGGGGTCTTCTTATGGCTTACCCTAATTTCACTACACATATAAGCGCGGCAACTATTCTTTACCACACACCCAAAAAA
This sequence comes from Sialis lutaria, assembly GCA_949319165.1. Lineage (NCBI taxonomy): Eukaryota > Metazoa > Arthropoda > Insecta > Megaloptera > Sialidae > Sialis > Sialis lutaria. The sequence continues at coordinate 29,545,222 of OX439235.1, forward strand.
GAAATTAGTAAGTATTACAGCGCGGCATAGTACAAAATCGCTTCGAACCGTCAAATTGTAAAATTTACAAACTATTACTAATGAATCCGGCCAAGTGCTAGGAAAATGAGCTAAAATTACAATGTTTACAGTATCTACTGCTTATTTTATTTTGTATTTACTTGATTTACAAAACGAAGTTGTAATTTTTGCTTAAGTTCTTGTAAATTTTATAATTTGACGGTTCGAAGCGATTTTGTACTATGCCGCGCTGTAATACTTACTAATTTCTTTTTTGGGTGCATGCATCTAAAATAACATACTAAAATAAATACAGTGATGCCTCGCTCAACGAACGTCTCGCATAACGAACGCTGCGCACAACGAACTTTCTATTCGTTCATTGCGCGACTCACACAACGAACCTCGCATCACACAACGAACTGCATCGTATTTCATTTTGCCGCCCAAACGCTCCTACGTATCACGAAGTCGCCCAAACTTCCAAGGTCGCACGCAGTCGATGATCAAACTTGCACGAACATGCACCAACGCGCGTCAGTCGTACTTTTCTGCGCTTAACTCACACACATGTTTGTTTTTAATAAATGTAATTTTGTGTGTAAGGATTTGACCCTGCAAACCTCGGTAGACTTTCCTAAATCTGAGTCTGACTAAAAAATAAAAAAAACGTGTGTACAATCTTTTTTTTTGTTACAGTACCTACCATATTTTATGCTATCAGAACGAATTAAAATTTTTAACATGTATTGTTATGGGAAAACGCGTTTCACATAACGAACTTGATCCTGGAACGAATTATGTTCGTTATGCGAGGCATCACTATATAAAAAATAACTAGAAAAAAAACGAATTAATTGTCTAAAAGTCAAAAAATTAGTGAGAAAAATAATACGTTTGATTATTAATTTAGTTATTTATTTAATTTGCATGACTAAAGAAGTTTTACTTCAATTGTGCGCTTATGTGGGTGGCTTATGACGCATATTTTTCTACGATAAATTGAATTTTGATGCGTGAAATTTTACAGAAAAATTTCACATTTTAGATTTGGTTAAAAGTATGTTTATTTTATAGCAAATGATGTGAAATGTTGAAAATTTCAAACCGCAGGTCTGTATCTCAAACCGTTCTCGAGATATGGCCTCTTAAAGTTTTGATTTTTCAAAATTTTTGAAGAAAAATGGCTGTAACTTTTGAACGTGTGGTCGGATTTGATTTTTGTTGACGAATTTGAAATCAGCGTGTCAAAATCTATATAATGACATGTATAATACTTGAAATTCGACAAAAAAAAATTTGTCGAAAATCGTCATTGAATTTTTTCGATTTTTCGTGAATTTTTTTTTGTCGAGTTTTGAAGTGTTATACATGTTAATATATAGATTTTGACACGCTGATTTCAAATTCGTCAACAAAAATGAAATCCGACAACCCGTTCAAAAGTTACGGCCATTTTTCTCCAAAATTTTGAAAAAAATAAAACTTTGAGAGGCCATATCTCGAGAACGGTTTGAGATACAGACCTGCAGTTTGAAAATTTCAACTTTTCACATCATTTTCTATAAAATAAACGTACTTTTAATCAAATCTAAAATTTGAAATTTTTCTGAATTTCATGCATCAAATTTCAATTTATCGCAGAAAAAAATTGGCACACTTATATTGGTGAGGCACACACAACTTTTTTATTACAAATTATCTTATAATAAATCCTACTGACTGAATTTATTATAATTATAGTTAGCAAAACATGTATAAAAGTTAGTAACAATTTATTATAATATGTTAGCAAAACTTCTAAAAAGTTGGTAACAATACATTGTAATAAAAAACTAAACCGCAAGAATAATTTACAATTAAAGTAAACAAAATGCAATAGCCGTAATGGGTTCCACAATACCTTAAGTCCATTGGACGCTTTCATGAAACAAAGTCGGATATCCGGCCAGTGTGTTGAGACCGTACTGTTGAAACATCCGACAGTCGCAGCTCTTCAAAGGTTTAGCGACTCTTTGTCCGTAACCAACGGTAATGTCTTTAAATTGGATTACAAATCGTGTTTAAACTGTTGTTTGTATACACACATGCACACGTATATGTGTGTATGTGTGATATCTATGTAAACTTCGTGTACTGATATTGTTCGTACCTCGGAAGGAATTTCAATTAAAATACAATCAGATTTAGTGCTCTCTTGTTATGCCATACAGTTTATTTAAATAATAGTTCTTATAAGACATTAAGTAGAATAATAACTTAAAAAACCCTAAAAATACTGAAGAGTATATAATAATAGTATATAATATTAAATAATGAAATAGGTTAAAAAGATTCTAAAAAATGTATTAAAAGTGAGATTAATATAATTTTTGTTAAAGTAAAAAAGCAAAATACAACAATCGACCATGTCACCAATCAGAGCGAATGACGTCACGGACCACTAAACATCAAAAGTGATTGATTTTTGTTTTAAACAAATATCAATTCATCTTACAAGACTATTAGGTACATAACTTATTTAAGAACTTATATACTTTGGAATTCATTTTTAACACACAAAAAATAATTAAATTATTGTCTAACTCTGAATGTTTCGAAATAAATATTTTTTTTTGTGGAAAAAGGAGGTAGGTACGTAAGATCATCATAGAATAGTTTTTTTGAATTAGTTATCATGCCTATCTTAATATACAGGGTGATTCAGCACTGTCGTGCCAAACTTGAACAGTAGATTGAGAAAAATATTTTAAGCAAAAAACTTCTAATAAACATGTGTCCGGAAATTATTCCTTAGGGAACTACAGGCTTCCAAAGATTTTACTAAAAATTAGTTTTAATTTAATATCTAGAGAACCCTTTGTGATAGAACTATGAAATTTAGTATTTGGTTTAGTAATAATATCTGTTATCGATTTCTAATATTAACCAATTATATTTTAGGCCAGGGCTGTATGGGGCCAGTGGGCCCATCGATTTTAATCTTGTAATTGTTTGTTCCTTAATTTTTTTCCTGAGTTGATACTTTTATAAGATTATATGACACAAAATACACAAAAACATACTTTGCTTGTTTATCATAGAATAAACCATTTTCGAGTAATATCGATGGAAATGAAAGCATGCAGAATTTAACTAAATACGGATGTTTAAAATTACAAAAAATAAATTTATATTCTTATTCTATGATTAAAGGTAAGAATAAAGTTCATTTAAATTAACCTCCTAATATGAATCCTGTAAGATCTAAAGCTAGTTCTTTTACTGTTACATGAACTTTATTAACATGACTAAAAAAACAAACTTAAAATGGCTATTTGTTGATATGGATGGATTTTCGGAGGTTTATTTAAATGAACTTTATTCTAACCTTTAATCATAGAATAAGAATATAATTTTATTTTTTGTAATTTCAAACATCCATATTAAGTTAAATTCTGCATGTTTTTTTTCCATCGATATTACTCGAAAACGGTTTATCCTATGATAAACAAGCAAAGTATGTTTTTGTGTATTTTGTGTCATATAATCTTATAAAAGTATCAACTCAGGAAAAAAATTAAGGAACAAACAATTACAAGATCAAAATCGATGGGCCCACTGGCCCCATACATCCCTAGTCTAAATTATAACTAGTTAATATGAGAAATCGATAACACTTATTATTACTAAACCAAATACCGAATTTCATAATTTTATCACAAAGGGTTCTCTAGATATTAAATTAAAACTCATTTTTAGTAAAATATTTGGAGGCCTGTAGTTCCCTTACGAAAAATTTCCGGACACATGTTTATTAAAAGTTTTTTGCTTAAAATATTTTTCTCAATCTACTGTTCAAGTTTGGCACGACAGTGCTGAATCACCCTGTATATAAATTACGTGTCACATTGTTTGTCCGCGATGGACTCCTAAACTACTTAACCGATTTTAATCAAATTTGTACACCGTGTGCAGTTTGATCCAACTTGAAAGATAGGATAGCTTACATCTCAATTTATGATCGCAATATTATTTTATTGCAAATTATTTGTCTTTATCTGTTAGCTCCAAACGATTCTAACAGATGGTGACATCTGTTGACTGGATTGAGTAAGTATTCAATAGATGGCGCTATGTCAAATTTCCAAACGTTTCATATAACCTCCAATTTAATAGCATAACCACCACATGTTGCTAAAGTATAGGTTAACCACAGCAACGCGTGGCCGGGTCAGCTAGTCATTAAATAAAAGGTGCAGATATCTTTGTAAATGAATTTGTTCAAATTTTCAACAAATTCTCTGTCACATCACTTTGAAAAGTTCTGTCATATCTTGAAATTATGCAGTTCTCGTAAGAATGCATATTAATTTGTTTATTTAATATTTTTAAAACTATTTTATGATCTTCAAATTTTGCAAGTATTTTTTAAATATAAATATTTTGTTATTTTCAAAGTTTCATCGAAATCTCTCTGTCATTTTTCTGTGGTGCCAACCTTCTTAAATATAACCGTTTTTGAAGTAGGAGAGTTAATATTATTTATAGTTTATGCCCTATTTATATTTTATAAGTTTGTCAGAATTCACGTAGGTACACTGTTCACTGCCAGTATTACGTATAAGAAAGTCCTGTGGCTCCCATGCCAGATATTTTTTTTATATAAAACCTCATTACTAAAGAAGGGATATTTATTTTTTTAATAGAAAAATAAAACCAAACTATTTTTTTTCACGTACACTGTTCAATGTCATTATTACGTATAAGAAAGTCCTGTGGATCCCATTTTTATAAAACCTTAATACATAAAGAAAGTGATATTTATTTTTGTTTTAATAGAGAAATAAAACCACAATATTTTTCTCGAGTTATAACGCTATGAAAAGTCATATACGTTTTAAAAGTGAAAAATTGTGATGTGCTGTAACAAAAAACATCATAAGAGTATCTACATATATACATATGTCAGAACTGGCTGGACAGACACAAATATCGTTACAAATAGAACAAGGTATTTTTTAACTGGGACTGAGTACATATTTGAGGAAAGACCGTATTTGTATATTCCAACTAAGCAGTACTGAAACAATTCATTTGAAAAAAATAATTTTCATAAATATTTTAGGAAAACTAATAAAAAAGTATATACATTAATATTAAAACGGACAAGTGCGTGTTGGGCACGCACTTGATAGGGTTTCGTAGTAATTCTCACTACGATTTATAAAAAAGAGTTATTTAAAAAAAAATCATTTTTGCTATATAGTGAAAATTGTAATAAAAATAACATTCTGGAATTTTTAAAGATATTTTGAATCGATAGTTTAAAAATAAGAGGGGAAGTTCAATGACATTGAAAAGCAATACATCGTTACTGAAGGGCTAAAATCATAAAATCATTTGGCATTTTTTTATTTTGCATATAGGGTAAACTCAGGCGAATCGGATCAATTTGACTTTGAGGTTAAAAAAATACAACTTCTGTCAATGAAACAATACGAGTACTATTTGTGTGTTTAATTGCTTATTGATATTATTAACAAATACTTATAACAATTATTTATCAAATACATCAATAGACTCGTTAAATTTATAATAAATGCGGTCACCCTTAGTCATTAATGTTGGTGAGGGTAACTTTTTTTTAATTTGGTTAAACGTCTCGTTTGTTATGTAATTGTCGAAGACTTTTAATAGTTTGCCACGACCGTCTCTTATTCTTAAGTAAGTTATTGTGATTTCACCTTATTTGTTTTGTCTATTTTGAAATATTTTGAAAATTAACTAAAAAGGACCCCGCAGAATCCTTATGGGAAAGGGGTTTCGGTCAAACACTTTAAAATTTTGAATTCTGATGAGTAGATCAAAAGTGTCAATGGGCACTAAGTCCTAAAAACTCAAACTTTTAAGATATAGCCCTCTGAATTTGGGGATCATGATTGTCTTTAATTTACAATATTTTTTTGTAGAACCTTAAATTTCGCTCAACTATTTGTGTGTGTTCCCAAAGACATCTATAATCGATTGCCACCATAAAAAAGTCAACTTTTCAATTCATTGAGAATTGACGACACTTAAATCTTATTGTTACGTTTTTTTATTATAAACAAATCCAATAGGCTATTTGACTAATTTTAGAAAATATTTTTAAATTATTCTTTATTACATAATAAGCACACTACATTGATATTTCGGGGAGATCTACTGTATTATCAATAAAAATCAATGTTAAAGTTTAAATTTTCAAAACTGCGTCAGAAACGCTGTTTCTATCATGGCGCTAGTCATATGGTGCGTGTGACGTCACACGCAAGTAAATAAGTCATTGCCTTAATAAAACTGTGCATCTGAAGTGAATTTCATCTTCAAATTTAGTGGATAGAATGGTGTATAATGGTGTGTAGTGCCACAATGTATAAATACGTCTATAAAAAGTCCACACAAACTGTTTGTTTCTGTTCCAAAGAATTCCAAAAGACGAAAAATGTGGTTACAATAATTGAAAAGATCCAACGAGTATTTTATTGAATACAAATGTTTTTATGTGTGAAGATCACTTTGATATAAGTAATATTTAACTAGATAGTAGCTAAAAATATCGGTTCTTATAAAACGAAATAACATCTTTTCTGAATAACTATACTACTATACACGTGATTTTTGACAATTCTGACAGCGGCCACCGGTACACTCAGTATTAACCAACATCTTTAATAGGTACCTAACCTCTTAATATAGCTTAATCTTGCGGCATATAGGATTTCAAATGATTTATGTGGTACTTACACTGCTGTTTTCACATTTTTAAGTTCCGCAGCACAGTAATCAGCGTTATTCTTAAAAAAAGTGCAACCATAAAAGCGTCTACCTTAGATAGGTTGCTATAATCAGCTCGCACAAAATTTAATTCCATTTTGAAATTCGAAACGAATATTTATGCCACTAGTAATAAAATTTATCTAAAAACTGCTTCAAAAATAGCTGAAAAATCGAATATAATACTTTGATATAATACACAGAAAGCATAAAACGCGAACTCAACTTGCGTGTGACGTCACTAGAGCTGCAACCAATCACATAGCGTTCCCGTCATAGATAAAATTTCAAAAATTATTAATTTTTTTTTTCGTGTAATTTGCAAAAAATATACATAATTTATTTTAAAATAAAGTGAAATATGTTCTTTTATGCTATTATCTGATAGGATGACCACAATTTGTAGTATATTTTCAATGTTGTCAAATAGCCTATTGTTTTATAATAAAAAAAACGTAATAATAAAATTTAAGTACTGCCATTGGCTAAAGAATTTAAAAGTTTACTTTTTTATGGTGACAATCGATTATATAAGTCTTTGGGAACATATACAAATAGTTGTGCCAAAATTAAGGTTCTACAATTTTTTTAATTGTAAATTAAAGACAATCATGATCCCCAACTTCAGAGGGCTATATCTTAAAAGTTTAAGTTTTTAGGACTTAGTGCCTATTGACACTTTTAATCTACTCATCAAGGACTATCAGAATCCAAAGTTTCAAAGAGTTTGACCGAAACCCCTTCCCCGTAAGGATTCTGCGGGATCTTTTTCTAATTTTCTTTTAGTTTATGAAAATTGATGTTAAAAATAGCCTGTTAATTTTATATTTTAGTATCCTTTTACGAAAAATATTTTTTTAACTATCTGGTATCGATTACTGCGGACTGATCATGAAATCAAATTAAATTATACAGGGTGTTCCAGACCACCCGTTCACTATGTTTTATGCCCAAACTATTGAAGATAGAGTTTTAGGATAAACAATTTACTATGTATATCGACCCTAAAGAATTTCAGGAAAATATTTTCAACCCCCTAAAACTGCGTCTTAGGGAGTAGTTTGGGGGGTACACGCCCGTTTCTCAGTAAAATCAAATGGAACGGTATATTCAAATGTACATAATTGTAAAGAACATAAAAAAGTAAGAAACTTTTGTAAAACAAAAATTTTCATACTTTCAATTGTTTAGAAAATATGGCGACTTGATCTCAATATTTAGGGTTTTTACTAAAAGTGCTCTAATTTCGTTAAATATTAATGGAATTTTATTATTTTTTTAAATTTAGAAAGAAGAAATAATGACCTTTGTAATGATCTATGAATATTTAAGATTTGGATAAATTAAAGTGGCATACGCGACATATCAAAAATGCAAAAGTTCAATTAGGGATAATTCAAAAAAATTAAATACAATGGTATATCAATTAATACTTTATCTTAAAAAAGATAAGTAAATAAACAATTTTTGTTAAGAAAATTTTAAATTAAAAATCAAATAAAATTTTTTATAAATAAAATAAAAATGTTTTGCAAGCACTGGTTCTAAGCTGACTATCTCACGTCGCAAGGCGTCTATGTCTACTACAAGTCTGTGGTCACAGTGGACCACAGTTTACATTTACAGGTTCTCTAGTGGGCCACCAGAGGGAACTTAAGTCAACACACGACGATCTAAATGTCGAATGTCTGCGAACATTTTCATTATGTAAATAGTAGAAGTAAGCTTTTATTCGTTGGAATTGTATTTTGTTCAGTGTGTTTTTAAAATCATTTAATTTATTTTCGTGGAAGGATGAAAGTGTTTTTTAAATTATTTACTTTGGTTTTGAAATACTTGAAGAAATTAAACGGATTTTCGGTTTTATTGAAATTTTATTTAATTTTCAAATATGCGATATTGGGTTTTGTTTTTTGTTCTCTAAGATCTACAAGATAGAAAATAGTTTATGTTAAAATTGCACATAACGAATTTTTTTTTCGTTTCGTTTTTCGGACATAACTCTGACACATATGAGCCATTCCACGTCAAGCGGGACAGTTTTTGACCTCATGTTTTCTGATTAGGCTATAATTTTTTTTACAGCTTCTTTGGACCCAATTTATATGTCAAACAATTTTTATTTTATTTTTATCACCCCTAGTTTAGAAGTTACAAGGGGTTGAAATTTCGGAAAAACGGCAAAAAAACGAAAACATGGTCTCCTTTAACTGCTTATATCTCCGGTTCTATTCATCCTACAGACTTCAACAAAAAAACATTTTGAAGCTCTTGAATGTCACTTTAATAACGTATTTATTTTATTGTTATAAACAATTTAATTTATTTGTTATAAACAATTATATTATTTAAACGTGGTTTTCAAGGCGAGAACACGCTTTGAAAATTTTGAAAAAAATATCAACGTATTCCTTGATCAATTCTCTACAAAACTGCTGAGTTACAGAATGGAACTCCGATGAAAACTGTGTCAAAAAAAGTGATTTGTACGATACTTGAAGAAATTAAACGGATTTCTGGTTTTATTGAAATTTTATTTAATTTTCGAATATGCGATATTGGTTTTGTTTTTTGTTTTATAAGATCTACGGGATAGAAAATAGTTTATGTTAAAATTGCACATAACGAATTTTTTTTTCGTTTCGTTTTTCGGGCGATTCCGACAAATATGCACCGATTTGGACGATTTTTATTTGGTTTGAAAGAGAATACTTCCGAGATGATTCCATATAAATTTAATTTAAATCTGACTCAAAACGCATCCCCAAAAAAGTGTCACAATTCAAAAAATGTAGTTTTGAGGAAATAGAAATAAATGAAATTATAACAATTTAGGCAAATCAAAATTGTAAAGGTAGTATAGGAAAATGACTGATACACAGTATTTAATTTAAATATTTCAGTATTCCTGTGATGTTTGAAAAATAGTAACTATTAAAACGCTTAGTGATTAAGGGGGATAGCCACTGTGACGGGTCAAAAAATTGTCAATGTTTGGGAATTTTTTCCACAGATATAACTAATTATTTTTGAATCAGGTAAAGGACACTTTATTAAGTATATATTCAACTTATTTAATATCAATTTTTATTGAAAAATATTAAATATTTACAAAGTTATGAGCCTGGATGTGACGACCAAAAAAATTTTTTTTCTCTATGGTCGACTCGAAATTTCGAGAAGGGTTATATGAAAAAAATAAATAAAAATTTTATCAACATCTATATGAATGTAGCTATCGTTGCACGTAGCCGTTTTTTTTAATTTTATTTTTTCACAAAATGGCGATCGTTTGAATTTTTTTTTCATTTTTAAGACCTATTTTTTTTCGTTAGAGTGGTTTTAAAAATAGTAATTATCAAAATTTCAAAAATCGGCTACGTGCAACGATAGCTACTTTAATTACGAAAATTATTTAAAAAAAAATATTGAAAACGGTTCATTAGTCTTTGAGGAATCGTGTTGACCAGGTCGAAAAATGTCATTCTGAGATAAAAGTGTTTAATGTTTTTGTTATGTCATAACCGGCCGTGCTACCTCGTCTCACTAAATTGACTGTAACTCCGTCAATTTTCAAAATTTAAACTCAATTTTTTGTATACATATTTATGAATATGTAAACTTTAAAAAAATCTAAACAAAAAAAAAATGATATTTTGTTTCCGTCACAGTGGCAATCCCCCTTAAGTATAAAAAAATAAAATAAAAAATGTGACATTTTTTTTAGAATATGCTAGTTTTGTTGACGGTAGGTACACGAAGTACATTAATGCCAATTTTTAGTATAAATATATAGTAATTTGGAATCATTCTACATATTTATCTCAAATAAGACATTTTTTGAGTTGTGAAACTTTTTTGCAAGGGTGCGAAAAAAAAAACTAAAAAAGTTGATACCAAGCCAATAAAAACTTTTTAATAAACAAAAAAATAAAACTATCTTCAAATACTATTAAATTCAATTATTTTATACATTTCTGTATTTTTAAATTTTTTGTAGTAAAAAAAATGTACACAAAAAATGTAAAATTTGATAGAAAAAAATCATTAATGTCTCTAAATCATTAGTTTGAAAAGGTTAAGCCAGCAGACATAAATGCATGGAGAAGATGAAGAAGAAAAATAAAAATTTGAAACAAAATAAATTTATTTTTGCAATAAAAAAAAGTGTATTTTAAGTTACTAATTCATTAAATAAAATTTTAATTTGCTAAACGTGTCATATGAGATAAAAATCAAATACAACTGTCACATAAATGAATGATATAATATCTCGAGTATGTATTTAAAAATAAAACACATTAAAATACATGTAACATATATTTTATGTTGACATCATAATCAATAATGTGTACATTGTAAAAAAGGGGAAACGTATTTTATATTTAATTATCTCGAAAATGTAAAATAGTAGATAGGACCTTCGTTAAAATTCTATAGCACTTATTTTTAACTTTCTTTAAAGGTTTTTCCGCATTGACCCAAAAGATTGACGATACATATTTCTTATTTTCTTGCGCTTTAGTAATGATACATTTTTTTAACATTTTTGTTAGCTATAATTAACGTAATTTAGCAATTTGTATGCAGTTGAAAATATTATTTATTTTTTAGTATTTCGCAGTATATAAATTCTATTTTAAAACAAATAAAGAAATAGATTTATGTCCGGCATCATAAAAAAGTTAGCAAATGAGGTATTAAACTTATATGACAGTTCTCTTGGAGTTTCATCAAGATTTTGACAAGTTTCATGCACGTGTTGTATGTAAATTAAACACCAACAACGGTATTAAAACAGTGGTGATTTTATGATAATTATACCACGTACTGTTAGAGTCTGCACCAACTGTGTTACAATACGTTGAAGTATCACTGCTCTAAATTCTATAGAAGTCTATAGAAATTGCTACTAAATTAATAGGCACCTCATTTGAGAGTGCTTAATATAAAAAGATTATTTTTTAGACGTCACAAAGCGATACTGTCTTAAGGGGTTAGGTGTAGTCAGAGACATGAAAAAATGACAATTTTAAATAATTTTTTTTGCCAGTAAATTATTTTATTTTATAAAAGTAAAAACATAGCATCATTAAATAAGGTTTCGACTTGACTTGACAGAAATTTTAGAAAAAAATTATAATAATTTTAAAAGTAATGACTGTTTGTGTTGATCCAGTTCCAACCGAAGCTCCTTGCGGTGACCATCACTTATCCTTGGAGATTCATCCAAATTCAATCGGACAAAAAAAATTAGTTTTATTAATAGATAATCTAGTGCCTGATCGAAGCTTTTTTTTTCTTTCTTAAATTAACAAAATGGCAGCCTCAGGAAATTTTTTTCAAGATTTTCGGGAAAAAACCAACAGTTAATTGTTTATAACAAATCGAAATTTAAAAACAACAAAAAATCTTTCGATCAGGCACTAGTTTTTCATGTTTTCAAAAAGCTGTAAAAAATTTCATTAAAATCTACCGAGCGGTTTTCGAGCTACAGTGGTCACCAGTTCAAAAAACATAGTTTTGAGAAAAACGCATTTAATGTTTTACACTCAATTTACGTAAAGTAATATACGTATTATTTAATTACTTACACCGAGTCAACTATTCCTGGGCCATAAAATAGTTCGTCAGCCGTTGTAGCAGCTTCCAAAAATGCAAAAAACAAAAATCGATTTCTTGAAAATTCTGACTACACCTAACCCCTTAATCCATTATTTCCCAGTGTCCTATTTGAAGGACATCATATTTTCTAATTTTTTTTTCTTTGACATAATAACGTTGTTAATTTGATTTACATTACTAATATGTTTTTTTAAGTCTCTCTACTTACCATAATGTTTAAAACGAACTCTAGAGTTCTTTCAATCATAAATTATAACAGTGTAATTATTCCAGCTAGTCGACATTTATAGTTATATTTTTTTCACTTAGTAAATCGTTTTTAAATTAACGAAACTATATATAATATTACCTTTGTGTAAATAAAGTATAACAATATCAATAATTTCAAAAATAAATCCAGTCGTTAAAAAAATTACTGTCCTATAAATATGACATTGGGTTCTCATGATAATAATCTGTTATGCGACTGATAATGTATTGAATTTATCTTTTTGGTAATATTTTCAATATCAAGAATTGAGAGTTTGATGAAAAAATTCGAAGAAATAAAGTCGGGAAGTAATGGGTTAAGGTTACTGCAATACTTAATTAAATTTATCGAATAAGGAAACCTATTATAATGTTAAGACAATATTATAAGAACATATAATTAATATGTATACCTTAGTTACATATCAGAATAAGTTATTGATGTACTCTAGAGTATATATGTAGGTACCTAATAATGTATGTATTTTCAGGGAGGCAACTATGATAATTGATTTGAATTAATATATTATCAGAGGTATGAATAATTAATACCACTTTCACAAACAATTACATTAATATTATAATAGTTATTTGTGGGGAAAATATATTTAGGTATTTGGAATTTTTATATTTTTAACTGAATGTATTTTAAAATAAAATGTTTTTTAATATTTCGTATAGAATTTGCAAAAAGTAATGTCTATCACAACTTACAGCCTTCTGATTATACGGAATTTTTTTTTTAAAGAAATACTATTTGAATTTGACGTAGTAATCTTGAAACTGTTCAAAATATTGTAATTCTTGCTAGGTAGGTCACGTGTTTGTTACTAAAGTTAAAAAATGAATTAGTAATTTTTGCGTGCAGCATCGAAATCTATAATTTAATTATTATATCAATAGAAAATTAATTAATTTTCACAATCTTTATATTTATTGTATTGTCTTTTAATTGAAATGGAATAATTTATATAGCACTTTATTAATAAAAAAATCAGCTTAAGAATAATTAGTTAAATAAATCATGTAAATTATTGTAAATGATATTTACGAATATAGTAAAAATAACGTATTATAAAAATTTCAGTAAAATGACAGTAAATACATGTTTGTTAAAAAAATTGAAATTTTTAATCGGCAATTGTATTTTTTATTAAAAAATCCAACCCATTTTTTTCGTTGAAAAACGATCACAAAGCTTCTCGTATCTTTCAGATATAACGAATAAGTAAAGTAAACTACCTGCCAGTTATTTTTTCTAATTAAATATCTACTATTTCCATTATATGCATATATAAATTAATTTGTTATTTATTGGTTACAATAATATCTACTAAACTAATTATTAATAGTCTTGATTTTCAATTTGTAACTATTTTAGCGGTGAAGTTATTTAATAATATATATTTTGGTAGCCTATAGCATACACACACACATATTTATAAATCAATACTGGGGTTATTTGGAACACAAATCATTACATAAAAAATAGATAAATCATTAGAAATTTACAATACTCTATATATATTATATATTCTATATATTTTAAAATGAAAATATAACATTAAATACAAATTTATATTCCAGAATTAATCATTAAGGCGGATAGCCACTGTGATGGGTCAAATAATTGTCAATGTTTGGGATTTTTTTTCACAGATATAACTAATTCTTTTTGAATCAGATAAAGGACATTTTATTAAGTTTATATTCAACTTATTTAATATCATTTTTTATTAAAAAATATTAAATATTTACAAAGTTATGAACCTCGATGTGACGACCAAAAAAATATTTTTCTCTATGGTTCACTCGAAATTTCGTGAAGGGTTATATGAAAAAATAAATAAAAATTTTATCAATATCTATATGAATGTAGCTATCGTTGCACGTAGCTATTTTTTAAATTTATTTTTTTTCATAAAGTGGCGATTATTTGATTTTTTTTTTCATTTTTAAGATCTATTTTTTTATTAGAGCGGTTTTAAAAATAGTAATTATCAAAATTACATAGCTACTACAATTACGAAAATTATAAAAAAAAAATATGAAATCAGTTCATTAGTCTTTGAGGAATCGTGTCAACCAGGTCGAAAAATGTCATTTCGAGATAAACGTAAATTGACTGTAACTCCGTCAATTTTTGGAATTTAGACTCAATTTTTGTACACATATTTATGAATATGTATACTTAAAAAAAATGTAAGAAAAAACATATTTTTCCGTCACAGTGGCTTTCCCCCTTATTTTTATTTAAATGTTTTTGTAGTTGAAAATTTAAATACATTTTCAGATTTCTTCATAATATCTAGTATGTATATCTTTTTGGGGCATGAAAAAAAATTAATTGACAATTTTTTAAATGTGAATTCAATGTTAATAAATACTAAGAAAACATTGAAAAAAAAATGTAGAAGTTGAACTAAAAAGGTAAAAAAAGTTGACATTAACCATAGGTTTTTATCATTTCTACCGTTTAGTACAAAAACGGTCACGTGTCAAGCAATACATCATTGCCCTCTTGTTTTTGTTGACGTGCTTGTGTACACATATATACAGGGTGTGTGTCACGTGATGTATCAAGTCTAGCCACTGATATTCACTCATGTGTGAAATAATTTTATGTGATTAGTTATGAAAAGTTTCAAAACATGGAAATGTTTATCTTAACAATTAATGATATAATATTGTAGATATTATACTATAATGTACGTGAGTGATTATAAATTAATATCAGTGACCCTTCATTCATGAATAATGGTTTAGTTCCGGGTTATGGGTCGCGCTATATACGATTTATGTTTGGATTCAAATAAAAATAAAAATAATAAAATAAAAGGACTATCTAATTTGCTAGCTTGCAAGCACTCTCAAATGAGGTATATATCAAACTTATATGATGTTTTCTTGAAGTTTCATGAAGACTTTGACAAGTTTCACGCACGTGTTGTATGTAAACATTAACAAGGGTGTTAAAACAGTGGTGATATTATGGTATAATTATTTTGTAAGGTCAGAGTCTGCACCAACTGTGTTACAATGTCGAGTTGAAGTATCACTGATCTAAATTTTTTAATAAATCCATAGATACTTTAAAAAAATTAGTACCCCATTTGTGAGTGCTTGCTAGCTAGATTTTGAAGTCGGTTTTAATTTTGTCTTTTTATAGAGTTTTTTATTTGCTTGATACCGATTTAAAAAATGATAAAATTAATTGTATGTATTTTTTAATTTTTAGTGATTTTTGTTTTGTTTTTAATTTTTTTTTTGAAGGGCGTATCTTTGAAGTCTCTTATCAGATTCTGATAAAATTTATATGGGACCACCTCGGAAGTATACTCTTTCAAACAAACAAAAATCGGCAAGTTAGGTCGAATTGTTAACCTCGTCATTTTTTTAACTCGATTAATAAAACATTCCGAATAAATTGAAATTTTTTTATAACTAACAGATTTTATTTATATTATAGTAAGAGTCATGTGGGGACAAAGGGGCACTTGCACCCCCCCCCCAAGGGGTAATATTTAGTTCAACATTTTTTAAGAGTAAATTTTTTTTTATTTGTAGGAAATATGAAGTATGTATTTTATATATTTCATTTAATAAAAAATATACAGTGAAACTTGATTAAGTGGGACATGGATAAGTGGGAAACTTCTATAACTAGAATTCATACTGAGGTCCCGTCACTTCTACATCTGCACCTCTATATCTGGATAATTGGGACACCTATTTTAGTGGGATCAAATAACTGGTCCCTTGTGATTCCAGTTATCTAGGTTTCACTGTACAAAAAATTTGTCGATTCACCATTTTACGAAAATTTCTTCAAATATGATGAAAAAATTTAATTTTTTTTTTAAAGTTACTTTCTGGCATAAAAAAAATGAGATTACAGTTATCCAAGTTTTACTGTAAAACAAATATTTACTGACTCACCATTTTGTGAAAATTTCTTATGTTTTTTGTAATACCAATATATTTTACTCCTCCCCCTTCCCAATGTGTACACAAAAAACTTATAAAAAGCATAAGTAACTAATTTATATAGCAAAGAATGTCAGATTACTATAAAAATCTTATGCCCGATATTATAAAGAATTTCCTTGAATTCAAAAGCAAATTACTAATTAGCTTCCAGCTAACTCTATCTGCTAGGTATTAAATATAAATAACAACAATAGACTTAAAGAATGAACTGAGCAATAGCCTCACAAAATTGATCACTCTCTTTGAAAGAGAAAAAAAAAATTAACACATTTTCTTAAAAATCATTTTCTGTCATAAAAATTTTAAGTTAAACTAATTTTTTTAAATCAACCCTAGCTGTTTATGAATATAAGTTGAAATAGATTTTACAATAAAATAAAAACATACAAAGTGTAGTTCTACAGGAAGTAGAAAAATCAGATGAAAACAACAACACAGAAATACAAATAAAAAGAAAAACTCCAATTAGCACGAACACACATTTTCTGCTGTTTTTTCATTAAATGAGTTTTAATTTTTTAAATAGTACAATATCAGATTTTTACAAGTAATATAATTAAGTGTATTATTGTAGCAAAATTCACGTTTACATCTAATTATGTATATAATGAGCAGATTAAAGTAACATGTTCGTGAACAAATATATACAGGATGTTTTATAATTGTATACACAGGTAGAAAGGTTTACTTGACCTAAGTAAACCTTGTTTTGTATAAAACGAAAACAATATTTTCTTAAGATAAGAAATATATTCTTAAACCAACTATAGTATTCTTGGACGAAGAAATAATGTAGTTGGATTAAAGTCTTGGCATCTTAGGACGCCGCGGCGACCGCGTCGGCCGCCAGACACGCAATACAGTTTGTGTTTTTTTAACCTTGAAAATAATATACACACATCAGTCGGCACGTTCTTTATAAATTCAAACGATATTATTGCGTGTCTGACGGCCGGCGCGGACAGCGCGGTCGGCGCGGCGTCCTAAGATGCCAAGACTTAAGAGTATTTTTCTTATATTAAGAAAATATTGTTTTCGTTATATACAAAACAAGATTTTCTTGGTCCAATACAGTTTTTTTGTGTGTATGTCAAAATTAAAGAGGGTTAATCTACACAGAAAAAAATAATTTGTCTGTGTTAAAAAATGTGATCAATGTATAAAATCCGTGATCGATTTGGGTTGTTTGTTAATATGATAAATTTTTACCAATATGGAAATATCCACGTTTATCTTATTAATAACAATGTTTTTGTTACGGTGAAAATATATTTTAAATACAAAAAAATACTGAATTTACTATATCGAAAATTGCACTTTCACTAGTTGGATGGTGTAAAAAATATTCACACTGATAAATATTTATTAATACAACCATTATGTTTAATCTATTTGACAGTTTCGTTAGTTGGTGTAATAAATTATTTATTAATTTGACAAATGAAAATATTTTTAGATAAACATGAAGATATATTTTTCAAATGAATAAAAAATCCTCAATAAGATTTTTTTTATTATTATATTGAGGAAATATTGTTATATTAACGAAATAAATTTATTAAGCATTTTTCCATCTCAAATTTTCAATAAGATCTATATAGTTTTTTTATTGAAATAAATATTATTAACAGTTAGATAACTAATACTTATTTCTGATTAAATTAATAAATAATTTTAAATGATTATTGAAAATTAGTAAAAAAATTCTTGTATATCAAAAATAAAGCAAAAACTGGCATATGTTTATATTTTATATGAACTTTTTGTCTTAAAATCATGCACAGATTATGAAACATTCTGTATATGATGGAATAATCAATTAAACTTCTATTTAAAGCCAAGCTATAGTTTGCATGCAGTGTAGGATTATAATTATTGTAGTTATATTGTTCTATGGAAATATCGGTGTAGAGAACTATACAATGTTCTATAATCAATTTTAATATAATTTACCAGAATACATGTCTTATACGATATTATTATAAGTAGAGAATTTATTTATTATTTACATTGTCGTACCTTTTTTTTATTTATAATAAAAGGAGGGGAATGGAACTTATATCATTCGGAAGGAGATGTGCACAGACAAAAATCATGTATGTATGTTGCCGTTAAGGCAGGTAAAATATTGATTGAACATTTTCTAAAAAAACGAATTCAAATTGGTTATTTTTATTTTGCAGTCACAATGAACAGAACAACTTTTCTTTACGTTTTGAAGGTAGTCCAATCAAAATTTGACCTGGAATTAAAATTAATATATACAATATTAATATTAATTGTCAAAGTGGCCAATTATTATCAGTGGCCAATAATAGGCATGATGACTGATTTAAAAAAAACTATTCTATGATGATATTACGTGTCTCCTATTTTCAAAAAAATATTTCTACAGAAAATAAAGGTTTAATCGCAAACGACTCGTTTAAAACTAACTTTAAATTTGAAGTCAAAACGCTCGCAGGTGACATTTTAGAGTTGTGACGTCACACTCCTTGTCAACAATAATCAAATATTCAGAGTTAGACAATAATTTAATTATTTTGTGTGTTAAAAATGAATTCCAAAGTAGGTATATAAGTTCTTAAATAAGGTATGTTCCTAATAATCTTGTAAGATGAATTGATATTTGTCTAAAATAATAGACGTTTACTGATGCGTGACGTCATTCGCTCTGATTGGTGTTCCATTTAACATGTTGGATTGCTGTATTTTGCATTTTTATTTTAACAAAAATTATATTAATCTCGGTTTTAATATAAAAATAAATACATTTTTTAGAATCTTTTTAACTATTTCATTATTTAAAATCATAATGTCAATGATACTTTGTTACTGGCATCATGCCTATTATACCTTTTACCCTATAAAGCAGTGGTTCCCAACCTTTTGTTGACCAGGGACCACTTTGATGTTATTATTATTAGCATTGAAGACCCTAAAAAAGGTCGCCAATAATTGAAAGTTCATTCAAACTTTGAAATCTTTTATAGGGACTATTTTTTACCCCTCATGGACCACTAGTGGTCCGCGGACCACCGATTGGGAACCCCTGCTATATAGGAACGGTAGTTTTAAAAATAAATCCGCACCTATTCGATACGTCTACAGTCTACATATGTCATCGAATTCACTATACAGAGCGTTCAAACGTATATCGTGTTTAACGAAATACAAACATGAATATTCAAAACATGAAAAACCCTCGGCTGTGAGTTTCCACTCATTACGCACGCACGCACGCACGTGTGAGAGAGAGAAGGGGCAATAGAGAAAGAGAGAATGAGTGTGACTCCGGAGAGAGCGCCAGGTAAAACGTCACAGGTGCTACTATCGCAATGATAAACAGGTTAATTTCCGGCGGAAGACATACTGCGCCTGCTCTCTTAACTCCCACACCCCCTCCCCCGCTCCCCCACTTATGTGACTGCCCCCTAGTCCTCATATATAGTTATATACGTATAAAACACACGACACGTTTTTCTCGAATATTTTAAGTAGTTACTTGTGTTTAGTGGGAATTTTGGGTGATTTTTACGTTTTATTGTTCTAGATTTTATTTTATTTTAATACTAGAATTACCACGCCACTGGTTTTGGAAATTTATGAATGATTTCTTATGAAATGATAATAATAAAAAATCGAAAATTGTCGTAATTTTTTTTGTATATATTATTACTAACAATGTTCTTATCACGGTGAAAATTTTGTTTCGTATTGAAAACATATATTTTAAATACAAAAGAATACTTAATAAATGACAGCACTGTATTTACCAAGTCGAAAATTGCACTTTTACTAGTTGGGTGGTGTAAAAAATATTCATACTGATAAATATTTATTAATACAACTATTAATCTATTTGAAAGTTTCGTTAGTTGGTGTAATAAATTAATTTGATAAATGAAAAGGTTTTTAGATAAACATGAAGATATATGTTTCATATGAATAAAATAAGAATTTTTGTAGTATTATATTGAGGAAATATTGTTATATTAACAAGTTAAATTTATTAAGCATTTATCCATCTCAAATTTTCATTAATTTATTTTTTATCTGTGTATCTAAATTAATTTTAACCGCACTAATAAAATCATACCAACTTTCTAAATATAATATAGATACTATAATAATAATAATAATAATAAATGAACTACCTATGTACAAAATCTGTAGAAATACCAATATTCCGTTACAATATGAGAAAATTTAAGATATCTGTTTCCAAAGAACAAACTATATTTCCATACAAACGCTTGAAGTAAAATATCTATATATATTTTCCAAATAGGTATATTCTGTGGGTATAAGGAAATTGTTATTTTCGTTTATGAGTCAGATATTTTCACGAAGCAAATATTAAAATATATGTTTTAACTTTGTTTTTCGATGATTTCTAAAGTTTGTTATGTTTTGTGGTTAGTTTTAAAAATAATCTGCCGTGTGCCACAGGACTTTCTTATACGTAATAATGACAGTGAACAGTGTACGTGATTTTTATTTTAGTGAAGGATATTTCTGACAAACTAATAAAAGATAGAGTAAAATGAATGAGACATAAACTATAGAAATATTATTTTATACATTATGTATCGAACGAATTTTGTTTAACATAATTACTAACAATAAGATGGAAACAGATGTTTACTCATGTAATTTTTGTAATTTTTTGAAATAAGACAAAAATGTTATAGATAAAAAATGTCGAGTATGTTACTATCTATAATTTATTCCCCATACATTTTTTTCCAACACTTATGATTTAGCCAGAAATATTTTTTTAAAATCATTATTTAGAATAATCTATACTGGTTGCTGGGTGCTTTGACCGTACGGATCACGACTAATACCGTCAAGTTGCACGGCGACCACTGCAAACTAAATGAAATAGAGTATACAGTGTTTATTATCAGTATTACGTATAAGAAAGGCCCATGGTACCTATGGCAAACACGTACAGTCTCTGTAATACGTATAAGAAAGTCCCATGACACTCATGGCAGATATTTCTTCTCTGTTATGAACCATTTGAAATGTACTTGAAAACGAATACTTGGTAAAAAAAAAAAAAAAAATTGTTTTTTCGAAAAAATGAATAGAACATAAATTATAGATAATAATATTACCTACAATTTTCAACTTGGCCATTTTTCTCTAATTCGCACTGTTTCAGTGTAATTCGAAAAATTCAAAAATCGATGTAGGTAAACATCCGTTTCCGGTTGAATGATCGTTTTCAAAAATAGGAGGTTTTCTTCCCAGGCAAAAATCAATCTTAAGTATAAAATTCCACCTTTCTACGATTTGTCGTATTTGAGGTACAGCGTCTACAGACAGACAGATAGACCGACAGACAGACACACAGACATCATGGCGAAAATAGTCAGAATGGATTCAGGGAAGGTCAAAATTGATAATTCCATCAAAAACCGGGTTTCGAAAAAAATCGCGTTTACTATACTTACTTATACTATACAGGGTGATTCAGTACTGTCGTGCCAAACTTGAACAGTAGATTGAGAAAAATATTTTAAGCAAAAAACTTCCAATAAACATGTGTCCGGAAATTTTTCCTTAGGGAACTACAGGCTTTCAAAGATTTTACTAAAAATTAGTTTTAATTTAATATCTAGAGAACCCTTTGTGATAAAATTATGAAATTTAGTATTTGGTTTAATAATAATATCTGTTATCGATTTCTAATATTAACCAATTATATTTTAAGCCAGGGTTGTATGGGGCCTGTGAACTTTATTCTTACCTTTAATCATGGAATAAGAATATAAATTTATTTTTTGTAATTTCAAACATCCGTATTAAGTTAAATTCTGCGTGCTTTCTTTTCCATCGATATTACTCGAAAACGGTTTATCCTATGATAAACAAGCAAAGTATGTTTTTGTGTATTTTGTGTCATATAATCTTATAAAAGTATCAACTCAGGAAAAAAATTAAGGAACAAACAATTACAAGATCAAAATCGATGGGCCCACAGGCCCCATACAGCCCTGGCTCAAAATATAATTGGTTAATATTAGAAATCGATAACACTTATTATTATTAAACCAAATACTAAATTTCATAATTTTATCACAAAGGGTTCTCTAGATATTAAATTAAAACTAATTTTTAGTAAAATCTTTGGAAGCCTGTAGTTCCCTAAGGAAAAATTTCCGGACACATGTTTATTGTTAGTTTTTTGCTTAAAATATTTTTCTCAATCTACTGTTCAAGTTTGGCACGACAGTGCTGAATCACCCTGTATGTATATTTCATATACATTGGTATAAGAAAGTAAAAAAACATTAACTTTTATTGTTTACATATTAAATAACAAGCAGAATCCCGCGGCTTCGCTTGCGTAAACTTCGAAACTAATTACAACCCTCCATAAGTGATAGGGTATGGCATATTACATTTTTTTATATTGATTTTTATTCATTACCTATAAAAATACGTAAATATCTCGGATCTTAGTTAAAAATTGTGAAATGAAAAATTGTTGAATTTTCGTAACTGATATTTGTCTTGTAGAGTACCTACTTGTGCCATGTTTAATTTGGTGAATACAAAACAAATTTTTTAACCCCCCTAACACCTTAGGGGTTAAATTTTGGGAAATGCTGAACTAATTGTTTCATTATTTATATTTTAGAGTATGTTCGATAAGTTTCAATTAAATGCGAACAAAAAAAATATTTTTTTATATAAATTTTGACACCCTGTTTTAACCCTGTAGAGGTTGAATTTCGAAAAATCCTTTCTTTCTGGGTGCTTACATCATAAAAGGAAGGCACCTACGAAATTTCACGTTTTTAGGTCTAGGGGTTTAGGCTGTACGTTAATATATGAGTGAGTGAGTGAGTGGTTAAGGACAAACTCTTTTATAGATATAGATTACAAAACTGATTCATTTTTAAATGGTATTAATATATAATAAAATAGAAACAAATGATTTATAGGGTTGTCATCCATCCTCTTTTTTCCAGACACTGTCCTCTTTTTAAGAACGTCTAGGGGAATTTTTCAAACGTGTTACAATCTAATATGTCTGCGGTGCCCTCGTTATAACTATTTTCGACTGTTTTTCCTATAAATGCACATATCGCACCCCCGCGTAACAATTAAAAAAATGTAGTTTTGAGGAAATAGGAATAAATGAAATTATAACAATTTAGGTAAGTCAAAATTGTAAAGGTAGTTTAGGAAAAGGACTGATACACAGTATTTAATTTAAATATTTCAGTATTCCTGTGGTGTTTGAAAAATAGTAGTAATTAAAACAGTTAGTGATTAAGTATTTAAAAATAAAAATAAAAAATGTGACATTTTTTTTAGAATATGCTAGTTTTGACGGTAGGCACACGAAGTACATTAATGACAATTTTTAGTAGAAATATATAGTAATTTTGAATCATTCTACATATTTATCTCAAATATGACACTTTTTTCCGGGTGTGCGATATGATATGATTTATTTACAAAACACCAAGAAAATCAATTGAAAAAACAACCCCTTACATCTGATAATAATAATTCTAAAACAATACCTACACGCTTTTTATTAATTTCCTTCCATAATAAAAATGCAACGGGTCACAAACATTCTAATAATTATGCATATCATAACTGAAATTAAATAAATTACAAAAAAAAAACAGCCCGGTACATAAGGAGAATTATATCTGATATAATAGGTAACTATATTTCCAACATTGCCGTTGAGTGTAGCCGATTCTGCTGCTATAGGGGAGAGTGGTACAAAATGATCCCTTTAAGGAAAACAGATGTTAAAAATATACTTAGACAACAAATTTTGTGAAATTGGTAATTTTTCTGGTAGCTTAGTCTATTGGCCTATAATTTAGTAAGTGTAGAATAATATTATATTAATAAGAGTTTTTTATATATATACATTTTTATTAAGGTATAGTAAAGGCATCATTTTATACACCCGAGTGTCTAAAATGATCCCTCGTCTTTTTAAAGCCATAATCGGCACACATAATTGTTTACTGGCTGTTTTATACTGCATGCCACGATTTACAGCTTCTAATGCGTTAATCATGGCGATTGCGCTCCAATTTTGACGCGTAGTTTTCCGAACATGATTCCGCGGCATTGTTCCTGAAATAACAAGATAATTTAATAAATTACCGATCTAATTTCATCCATGATCTTCGCAAATATTACATTACCTAAAGTATTCTTAATCAACTTAATACAAAACGAATTAAAAAAATGATGCATATGAAACCACAAACATTAAACAAACTGGGATCATTTTACTCCAAATGCCTAACTCTAAAAAACGTAAAATCATACCCTTAAATTTTCAGTTATAACAATAAAGTATTGCCGATTATATTGTTGAATAATATTGGAAACTAACACAAGCACTCCTATTACATTAAATATACATACACTAAAACTACACAATATTGAATTATTGCATACCTTACATCAAATAAGATTATTTTTATTTTGTTAAAATAAAATATTCCGTGTCGCTCACAACAATATGAAACTTTGACAGAATGTTAAACTAGTGGCGCCGGAGACGATTTTCACTCAAACTACCAGATGGCACTGGGTCAGTCCGCGGTAATCGATACCAGATAGTCAAAAAAATATTTTACGAAAATGATTACTAATATATAAAATTAACGGACTATTTAACATCAATTTTCATAAACCAAAAAAAAATTGAAAAATGTTGGTTAATTTTCAAAATATTTCAAAAAATTGATAAAAAAATTCCAAAAAGACAACAAATAAGGTGAAATCACAATAACTTACTTAAGAATAAGTGATGATTGTGGCAAACTATTAAAAGTCTTTGACAATTACATATCAAACGTGACGTTTGACCAAATTAACAAAAAATTACCCTCACTAACAATAATGACTAAGGGTGACCGCATTTATTATAAATTTAATGAGTCTATTGATGTATTTGATAAATAATTGTTATAAGTATTAGTTCATAATATCAAAAAGCAAATAAACACACAAATAGTACTCTTATTGTATCCTTTTATTCAACGTGTCACAACCGTCTCAATGTTTGTTGAGAAATAACCAGTTAAATAGATTACGTACTTACCTGATGCTATTGTGTTACTAAAAAATAATTTATTCGTAACATATTAAAGTATGATTATTATATAGTAACTTCAATATTTTCGCTTTTTTGAGATTTTGAATAGAGGTTGCAAGACTTGCAATAGTTGACGTCACGACCGTCACAGTGCTTTGAACGCTGGCATTTTTTAGTAAAATAACCGTAGACCTTTTATTCTTTCAATATACATGTATTTCATTAAGATCTACAGAAAAATGGTAAAACCATGTTATTAAATAGTATTATTTAGAAATTATGAACTCCAATCCGAGTTGAAATGTCACACCCGTCACCGCGGACTGACCCCACTGTTAAATTCGGTAAAACACAGGGTTATCGTTTTGCCCCACTCTCCCCTACATTTCAAACATTACCGTTGAGTGTAGCCGGTTCTGCTGCTAAACATATAGCCGGGCGATATCATGCAATTAACCAATTAGAACACCTCAAACTGGCTTTTGTTTGGCCCTACTTTAACAACAATACGGTCCGTGTGCCTTTGAACATTTGTATGTTTTCAAGGGCCACGTGTATTAGTATGTACATTATAATCCTTCTATTTAACACGTACACACCGGAGGGAAAACTACCTCACTAAATGTTTTCATACTCACGTGATGATATGTGTAGCCTGCAGTCGTTTTTAAATGGGTGGTTTGAATTTTCCGTTTTTGGGGTTGCGAGGGTTAATAAATGTGTTGGAGTGAATGGGTTAATGTTAGAACAATTGAAGCTTGGGTTGGACTATCCTGTTTTGTTGAGAAAAGAGGAAGTTTTAGTGTTTTGATGTCAGGTTAATTAAAAATTGTAAAACATGCATTATATGTATAATGGCATAATATGAATGTATACCGGGTGTCCCAGATAATTTTTCCAGCATGGGGATCTCAGTATCTAGAAGAGATACAGGTTTGGTTAAATGAGATGAATTATTTGTAAGAAAGGGGTGAGTATTAATACATAAAAAATATTCATAATTCTATGCGGTTCAGGCGGTATACCCGAAAAACCGAAAATTCGGAATTTCTTTAAATGGCTATAACTTTTTTGAGAAAGTAGACAGGTACTTTTTGTTTGCGGTTTCTTAAAGCACTTTTTTGAGTAGAATTGATTGGTGTATTTAGAATTTTTATATCACTTTTAGTTTCCGAGTTACAAGCCTTAACTTTAGTTTTTCTTATGGGCCGTTAAGTTGGCTATATCATATTTGAACGTGTTTTTTACTCTACTTTACAATGATATGTCACATGTCATACTTATTATTAAAAAAAAGTAAGAACCTTTTTTTTGTAATAGTTTATTGTTTTTAAATATGCATTTGTTATTTTCATTGTTGTTATTGTGATTTTTGGTTAACAATTTTTGTTTTTCATGGATTACTTAAATATTTGTAATAAAATACTTAAATACATAAATATCACCAGTATTTAGTACTTTGACTTATTTTCTATAATAAGTATGTCATGTGACATATCGTTGTAAAGTAGAGTAAAAAACACGTTCAAATATGCCATAGCAAACTTAGCGGCCCATAAGAAAAACTAAAGTTAGGGCTCGTAACTGGGAAACTAAAAGTGATATAAAAAATCTAAATACACTAGTCAATTCTACACAAAAAAGTGCTTTGAGAAACCGCAAAAAACAACCTATCTACTTTAACACAAAAGTTATAGCCATTTAAAGAAATTCCGAATTTTCAGTTTTTTGGGTATACCGCCTAAACCACATAGAATTATGAATATTTTTTGATGTAGTAATACTCACCCCTTTCTTACAAATAATGCATCTGATTTAACCAAACCTGTATCTCTTTTTCTTTGTACGTATCCCACAAAGAGGAACAAGGGGGTGACAGAGAGAACGAGTGAGTTATCCGACTGAAAATATTCTACCATAGTTTCCATATACATAGATATACGCGCTCATATACGATAAATTAAATGATTGATCATGTTGGCTACGGTAGGTACATGATATTGCAAATAATCTTTATTTCACTGCAGGTGGCAAATGTTCTATTATAATAGCTAGCGTGTAATACACAATTTTATTTATAAATGTTTATTTGTTTTTCTGTAGAATTATAAACAACATGGGGTTTTGTTATTAATGTGAAATTTATTACGTATAGGATATAGTATATACAAATATAGAATATCCTGAAAATAAAGTTATTTATGTCCTTAGTCCAGTAAATGTTTAGTTATTAAGGTTATTCGATTATTAGAGCAATGCATAGATAAAAGTCTAAACATTTTTTTATGGATAACTCATATATTTTACTTAAAATATTGGACGTATGGTTTTTGAGTAATTGGAGTTTTTAACACACGATAAATGAGAGAACTTACCGAAAGTGCTCTATTTATTGAAATTCTACACAATTGGCTATATAGAGACGTTTAAAAAACTAATTATTTGAATCTTCAACCCTTCTAAATACTATATATAAAAATTATAAAACAAATAGATTCACGTGTAATTTATTGAAAATAATGAAAAACTAGCTCTGCCATTACATTGTACAAATTACATATAGTACATGTTACTATTATATACCGTTCTGTCTATTTCAATTTTCAAATTAAATTAAACTTTTTTTTACTTTTAATAATTAACAAAGTAAAATATTCCATTAAATGTAGGTTACATGTGTTCTGAATATAAATTAAAAACAAAATTTTTCAAAACCAAATCTTTTTTTAGTGTGCTAGATGTAAAACCTTAAGGGTCTGACTCACTATAAGGTACTTCTGGTTAACCTAAAACCTTTAGTGTGCGGGGATGGGGTTGCGGGGCATATTTTTTTCACAAACTTTTGATTAAAAAACGCAGTTCCTAATCATTCTGAAAATGTACATCTTTGTAAATTAATAAAGAATATGTGTTCTAATTTTCATCAAATTTTCTCTGTTACATCACTTTGAAAAATATCGAAATTATACAGTTTTCATAAGATTGCATGTATATTTAATATCTCTTAAACTATTCTCCTAATGACCTTGAAGGTTTTTTTTAATATAAATGTCTTGTTATTTTCAAAGTTCCATTGAAATCTCTTTGTTATTTTTCTATTAAAATTTGATACTAAGAAAGATCAAATTCACAAGTAAAAAAAAAATCCAAAAATAATTTTTTCCTATAATTTTATATAGAATAGCGGAATCCCGCGGCTTCGCTCGCGTAAATTTCGAAACTAATTAGAACTCTTCATTAGTGATAGAAGTTGACATATTACATTTTTTTTTATATTGATTTTTATTCATTACGTATAAAAAAACGTAAATATCTCGGATCTTAGTTAAAAATTGTAAAAACTAACTCCTTGTCTACCCTCGCTATTTTGCCCGAATTTACCCTTGTAAATAAGCAGATATGCAGATAAACATATCTAAATCCATCCTCGTCCCCGTCCCATGCTATTAGGGCTTGAATATCGAACTTTCATTTTTAATTGAATATTAATTTGTCCGAATTTACTTTAAAATCATGAACAATTATAAAAAATTTCAATCATCATTCCCATAGGGGTTGAATTTTCGTAACTGATATTTGTCTTGTAGAGTACCTACTTGTGCCATATTTCATTCGGTGAACAAAAAAAAAAATATTTTACAAAAATTTTCCTCTCCTTTCCAACCCCCTAACCCAGGGGTTAAATTTTGGGAAATGCTGAAATAATTGTTTCATTATTTCATTAAGAATAATTTCATTATTTCATTAAGAATTTCAATTAAATACGAACAAAAAAAATATTTTTTTATATAAACTTTGACACCCTGTTTTATCCCCGTAGGGGTTGAATTTCGAAAAATCCTTTCTTAGTGGGTGCTTACATCATAAAAGGAAGGCACCTACGAAATTTCACGTTTCTAGGTCCAGGGGTTTGGGCTGTACGTTGATATATGAGTGAGTGAGTGAGTGAGTGAGTGAGTGGTTAAGGACAAACTCTTTTATAGATATAGATTTAAAAAAACACACTTTTTATTTATTCTGTTTAATAAAAATTAGGGTTATATAAAAATACGAAAGTACCTGATATTTATCAACATATCTTTTCCAATTAAACTCAAAATAAAAAAAAAACATTATGCGGATGTTTTGAAAAAAATTATCATACAAAACGTTATTGTCATAACGTAGCGAACTTTTTATCATAAAATTGAAATTTGGTAACAAACAATCAACCGATTTTTGAACTGGGGAGGGGCATATAAATACTACAAAAAAACGCACATAGATTTTGTGATTGTAATGTGATTGATTTGAATTGTTATTACAGCTGTTATTTTGTGTACAACCAAAGAAATGTACTGGAATAATGCCCCAGTGATTCTCGCTCATAATGTTCTATTATTTTGTTCCTATATTGCTTTTTAAGAAAGCTAAAACAGTAATAATGATTTGTGGTATTTTTTTTTATGTTACGATATCTTAAGCATCCATTATTTTTTATTGCAAAGATTATCTTTGCTGGGAAATTATGTCAAATGATGTTGTTTTATTTTATCTTATGAAATTTTGAATGAGTAAATTTATGTAGTTTAATGTTTAACCTCTATAGGGCCGGAAAACTAATATTTTGGAGCACCAGAAAATCTTTTTTTAGATTAAAATACATTGAAAACGTATAGTTGCACTTCTAAATAAATAAAAATCGTTCACGCGAGGCATAGGGATAGTTTTTACCCTATTATAGGGGTTGTTTTTAGGTTTATTGTATTTTTGATGTCAGATTTAGATTCAGTGTCGAAAAATACATCGAAAACGTATATTTGTATAATGAAAAAAGCTTATGTACTGTTTAAAATAATATATTTTTTGAATTTTTAATACGGGCTATTCCCTTCCGGGCCGGAAAGCCAATATATTGACTCACCCCGTGATCGATACTTTCCCTATGATCAATCAATGATATAAGATACCTTTTATACCAGTTTTCTGAGGGCGAAATCCCGGCCCTTTGAAGGTTAACATAATATGGTGATATCATTTTTTGTAATAATAAATATATCTTTTTTTTTCTAGCTCAAAAATGGCGACATTTCAAATGCCCGTCGATTTTGGTAAGTACTGTTTCAAAAAATTTGAAAAATTGTTGTAGCAAAACTTTTTTATCTTAAATTCAAGTAAAAGAAACTCAGTAGGTATCTATGGAGTCTGAATAGTATTAATTCGTATATGGCTTGACCCAGTGGCGTAGTTAGGGGGGAATTAAGGGGATCACCCCCCCCCCCCATGAGTCTACAAAAATTATTAGATGATTATGAGTTTTTTTTTTCATTAATGGATACATCTAAGTAAGTTACCAATTTTTGGACTTTACACCACATAAAAGATGATTTTCATTATGAAAATTTTAACATTATGAATTTATTACTGTCATCCCCCCCCCATCGTAAATAGCTATATACGTCACTAGCTTGACCAGAGTTTTGAATCGTAATAATATATTTTTTAAATAAGTTTTTTTTTAACACAATATATACTTATTTTGTATAACCTATTTAGGTTAAGTGCTAAAGCTTTCCTCCTGAAAAGACCATTAAGAAAAACATATTACATAAATCGGTACTGTAATATTTAACTTTGATTGCGCGTATCTTTTTTTCCTTTTGATATTTAATAGCATTCAATTTGGTAAAATAAGAATATGTTTTATTGTTGTAAACTATGCATTTTTATGTTCATATATATTAAAAAATCTTCTTTAATAAAATACTTAATGACTTGATGTACATATAATGGACTTATTTTGATTTAATAGCTGGGTATTAATATAGATGAGATTGAGGTTATTCATGAACCAATAATATAATGTTTGCTCGACAGTTCATTTGTTTTATACTGTGACGTCATCGCCAAGAAATTTGTGACAAACAGAATATAAATAAATAAACGACCAATACATGTAAAATTGAACTACAAATTTACCAAGTCTTGTAAAAATTGGTGAGGTAATACTCACTTTTTAGACAATAATAGGTACAAATTTTCGAATATTTCAGAAACCCCTAATCCGATTAGTATCAAAATCAATAGGTCTGAAGTACTCACCGAGACAAACATTTTCCCAAAAATAATTCAAATCGGTGCATATTTACAGTAGTTATCGTGAACGGAAGAAAATTCTACATCCAGACACACACACGCACAGCCGCCATGCGGAAGTCAACTTTTCTTTACGTTTTGAAGTTAGTATAATCAGAATCTGTTTTTATCTCGGACACAATTTTTTGACGGTATTACAATACTTCCATTTCTTCGAATGTGGAAGTAAAAATATGTTAAATATAATTTATTAATAAGACAAAACTTTTACCTAAATGTCATAAATCACAATAATAATACTAAGCTATCTGACTTTGCAAAAAAAAACAAAAAAACAATGAAAAGTTGAACGAAGTTATATTAATAAAGAAAACTGAATTTTCATACTTTCCTTCTGTCTTATTATTAAATTTCTGACAGCAATCTTTTAGTAATATTTCTTGCGTGGCTACATCTAGAGTCCATCGTCTTCCGGTAACATTATAGTCCAAGAGGTGAGCGCCAAAATTTGCAACTACTTTCTAAAAACTGATTTTTTGATATAACGTCACATTTGTGGTGTAGATATACAGCCTGCCGTCAGACAGTTTCGTTAGCGTTTGGCGCGGGGGTGGCTTTAACTTTGTAAAAAAACTATACACGTTGCAAATACATTCTAAAATCTGAAAATTTATTTGTAAGCAGTATACTAACAAACTAACAAGGGAACCTTTTCAAGTCGAAAATTCGTATCGAGTTTAAACTTTGTATTTAGTTAAAGGTGGTCAAGGTAAGTAACAAAAAAATTATCACAGTTGCGGTAAAATGGTTTAAGGGGGTGAAACTTCGCTATGAAAATGTGCAAAATAATCATATTTTTTCAAATAACTCTGAAACTAATGAAAATTTAAAAAAATCTACAATACAAAATTTTCATGATTTTTTATGTTCTTTCGAATGGCGACAGTCAAAATTCGAAAAAATTAAACGGTTAACCCCCACCTCCCACCCACATTCCATAAGTTTAATTTCTTCGATTTTTGACTGTCGCCATTCGAAAGAACATAAAAAATCATGAAAATTTTTGTATTGTAGATTTTTTTAAATTTTAATTAGTTTCAGAGTTATTTGAAAAAATATGATTATTTTGCACATTTTCATAGGGGTGTTTAACCCCCTTAAACCGTTTTACCGCAGCTGTGATAATTTTTTTGTTATTTATATTGACCTCCCCTAACAATATACAAAGTTTAAACTCGATACGAATTTTCGACTTGAAAAGGTTCCCTTGTAAGTAAGAACCCCTTTTATCATAGTCAGTCATCAAAATCTTGCAACTGGGCGCGTCAGCAGCGCGTTTAACTCGTAAAAAATCTATACATCGTGAAAGTACCTTCTAAAATATGAAATTCGTTATAAAAGATAGGAATATTATTATTATTAAAAAAAATAGTCACTATGAATTTTACCTTAAAAGCCGATTTACCACCCCCACACCAAACGCTAACGAAACTAGCTGACTGACGGCAGGCTGTATATCTACACCACAAATGTGACGCAATATAAAAAATCAGCTTTTAGAAAGTAGTTGTAAATTTTGGCGCTCACCTCTTGGACTATTATTTTTCTTTTTTTTCTCCACCGAGAAAGTTTTCGGTTCCATCAGCGTTAATTTGGTTTAAATAAAGTGGGGCTATTGTCAGTTAACAAAAGGCATTGCTAATGAACAAAAGAAAGAATAAAAATAGAAGAAATTGCTTCGAATGAGGTTTCTTTAAATTCTGCTCGAGTTGTTTTTTTTTTATTTCAATCAAACAATATGCTGGACAAATTATATTAAGGTCTTTTTATAGAGGACACTGGTTTAAAAAGTAACATAAAATTCTATTTAATGAAAAGGCTTTTTACACTCCATTTAAACTAATGCGGTTCTCCTTGTGTTTAGCAATTGTCTTTTTAATTAAAGAATTTTCATTCTGATAAAATTTTTATTATTTGTTATTTTGTTTTTAAGTACATTTCATAATTGTTATGAATGTTAATTAGTTGACAAATTGTGCATTCTTACATATATTTTTTTTTTATTTTATAGTTTTAATAATTTTTTTTTAAATATATTTCTTAAATACGTTCTTATTTATGTTTTTTTCTCCAGTACACAGAAAAAAACTCGATCTTATTGAAAATTTTAGATGAAAAAAATGCTTAGTAAATTTATCTTGTTAATATAACAATGTTTCCTCAATATAATAATTAATAAAAAATGTTATTGATGATATTTTATTCATTTAAAAAATATATCTTCATGTTTATCTAAAAAATCTTTTCATTTGTCAAATTAATAAATAATTTATTACACCAACTAACGAAACTCTCAAATAGATAAACATAATGGTTGTATTGATAAATATTTATCAGTGTGAATATTTTTTACACCACCCAACTAGTGAAAGTGTAATTTTCGATATAGTAAATTCAGTGATGTTATTATTAAAATATTCAAAATATATGTTATCAATACGAAACAAAATTTTCACCTAGATAAGAACATTGTTAGTACTTTTAATATATCTACATTTATCAATAAGATAAACGTCCATATTGGTAAAAAATTATCATATTAACTAACAACCTCTATCGGAGCCAAATCGATCACGGATTTTTCAACATTGATAATATTTTTTAACACATATATAAGATAAGCGTGCAATGCATGGGGATATATATCCTAAACGGTAAGAGATACAGATGTGGTTAAATGAGATCAATTATTTGTAAGAAAGGGGTGAGTATTACAACATAAAAAAATATTAATAATTTTTATGTGGTTCAGGCGGTATACCCAAAAAACTGAAAATTCGGAATTTCTTTAAATGACTATAACTTTTTTGGCAAAGTAGATAGATACTTTTTGTTTACGGTTTCTTAAAGCACTTTTTTGTTTAGAATTGTTTGGTGTATTCAGAATTTTTATATCACTTTTAGTTTCCGCGTTACAAGCCCTAACTTTAGTTTTTCTTATGGGCCGCCAAGTTGGCTATATCATATTCGAACGTGTTTTTTACTCTACTTTACAATGATATGTCATATGTCATACTTATTATTAAAAAAAGTAAAAACCTTTTTTTTATAATAGTTTATTTTTTAAATATATATGCATTTGTTATTTTCATTGTTGTTATTGCGAATTTTGTTTAACAATTTTTGTTTTTCATGGCTTACTTAAATGTTTGTAATAAAATACTTTATAAATATCACCAGTATTTAGTACTTCGACTTATTTTCTATAATAAGTATGTCATGTGACATATCGTTGTAAAGTAGAGTAAAAAACACGTTCAAATATGATATAGCCAACTAAGAAAAACTAAAGTTAGGGCTTGTAACTCGGAAACTAAAAGTGATATAAAAATTCTAAATACACCAATCAATTCCACTCAAAAAGTGCTTTAAGAAACCGTAAATAAAAAGTACCTATCTACTTTGCCGAAAAAGTTATAGCCATTTAAAGAAATTCCGAATTTTCAGTTTTTTGGGTATACCGCCTGAACCACATAAAATTATTAATATTTTTTGATGTTGTAATACTCACCCCTTTCTTACAAATAATTCAGCTCATTTAACCACATCTGTATCTCTTACCGTTTAGGATATCCCCATGCATTGCACGCTTATCTTGGACATCCTGTATATAATTTTTTTTCTGTTGAGTGTGTCGAACCGCGATAATTATTTATCAACTGTTTTTAAACAAAAATATAAATTATCATTATATCACGCTGCAATATAATTAATATAATTAAATATTGTCCAAGACTGGGATAATAGTGCCCAAGATTGGTGCAAGTATTTTATATATATTATAACACAAATTTCAGAACATTATGACGAAAATATAAATTCTTTAGAAAATAATAGTAGAAAAACATTTTCAAGACGTACAGTTTTTATATCAAGTTAAATAGAATGTAAAATAAATTATTATTATCCAAGTGGAAAATCATCGCTGTGGTTTAACAGAAGAGTTTTGATAATGTTATGTAATATTTCTTAACGAGACTCGTACAATGATTTTTGTTTCGTTGTTGTTTTTACAATATTTTTTACAAGTCTGCCATGCCGCGGTAATACGACAACTAAAAATATATGTGCTTGGGGACAGCTTTTGTTTAAAGAAAGAGTATCGTGTATGATGGAATTTTTATCCAGTCTTTTCTTTCAATTTCTGTCTGGATGTTTTATGATAATCAGAAGTTCGGAGAGAAAAAAAAATGTTTACTAAATATGTTTTTATGTGTACGATTCGAAAAATAATTTTGAATTTATGTACACTGGTAGAAAGGATTTCTCAAACTAAGTAAACCTTGTTTTGTATATAACGAAAACAATATTTTCTTAAGATAAGCAATAATCTCTTAAGGGAGTATCCTGCTTTATGAGGCCAAAAATAAGCGTTTTTTGGGTAATTTTTTTAGGATAGAAAAAAATAAGCTAGTGAAGCAAACTTTTCAGATTATTTTATTGCATATTTGAACGTTAAAAAAAATTTATTAAGACAAAAATATTCAAACGCAACCAATTTATATGAAATTTTGTACAACGCCTTGCAATCGCAGTCTCCAATCGGCGGGAAAGATGAAGCTCGTAATTTTTGTCTGAGACAAAAAAACCAAAGTAAGTTTTAATTTATATATATTTTTCTTCTATATGAACTAAGAAAAACCCAAAAAATTTTAAAATTAAAAAAAAATGTCAGGTTTAAAAAAAAGTGCGTTTTTGCAAGAAAAAAAATCATTTCAACTTGCTAACAAAGTTGTTTAGAATTTTTTTTCATGAATCTTTTTAGTTCATATGGAATAGAATTTAAAACTGAAGACAACAAGCTTTGATTCATTTTGATTGGTCGTTTAGTTTTCTTGCAATCACACCCGCCAATTTAGAAAAATGATAAAAATTAAAACTCGAGAAAACACGCTTCAAAGTTTACGGTCAGAAAAAGCAGTTAAACGGAGAGGAAATATATCATTATAATTTGTACTATAGCTTGACCCGGCGCTTATACAAATTCAAAATATTGTTTTAGACGATAATTGAACCTTTTCAGGTAGGTACATTGTTCGGATTTATTCGACCGAGGGGAAAAGCGAGCGCTCAAAATGCCCGAGCGCTTGTATACCTTCTGGACACTCCATTGCGATTAATGCCATATTTTTGAAAATATTTTGAATTTGCCTATAAAACTTTACAGACATATTCTTAGATATATTAGGAAGAGATTTAAGCAAAAAAAAACATTGATTTTTTGAGACTCATAAAGCAGGACACCCCCTTAAACCAACTATAGTATTCTTGAACGAAGGAATAACGTAGTTGGATTAAGAGTATGTTTCTTATATTAAGAAAATATTGTTTTCGTTATATATACAAAACAAGGTTTTCTTGGTCCAATACAGTTTTTTTTCTGTGTAGATTTTTTAGCGCTACCTATGAAGTGGTAGCGCTTGTATGCTCGATTTTTCGTCCGTCCGTCTGTCTTCGATAGCGAGATCTCGGTCCCCTGACCACCTGGAGACCTCGGGTTTTCGCTAAATGGTTCTAGTTTAGCCCATTTTAGGATTTTTCCGGTAACATTTTTTGATACCTCGTTGGACTTGGGATTGATTCACGAATCGATTGGCAAGGATAATTTTTGAGTTGTGTCAAGTGGGTTGCGCGGTGGATTTTGATAAATTTTGATTTTTGTTGTAAAATGTATTATTTAAATGAATTTTTAATTATTTTTTTATATTAAGTAGTTTGAGGGGGTAATTGGGTCACGTGGGTAAGTCGAATCGACTAATGAGAAACCTTTGTCTAGATTCTAGATTATTATTATTATTTTTTTTTTCATGGCCTTAAGATTTCTATACAGCCAGTTAACGAGTACACCCTGCACCTGACGTGGATTACTGTTAGGACAGGAGTTGCCCTGGGGCGATCAAGGCAGGATACACTCACGAGGCCCAGGAAAAATGGGTTAATTCCTGAGGGTCAAAACATTAGGATCTAAAATTAACTTATTCTATACCTCCTCATGGGTACCTCCGTTTGATGCTCGGAGTGGCAGGAATTTCTTCCTGTCCCTCCTTGCCTCTTGGATGTTGTCTAGATTACTCTAGATAAAATATGAGTAGCCTTCTGGGGTTAACTTTTTGATTGAGAGTTTTAACCCTCGTTTGTTAAAAAGAAATTTTATTGTCCGGTATTATCAGCTTGCTTATTTGCAAGCACTCTCAAATGAGGTATCAAACTAATATAACATTTATTTTTGATTTTTTACCAATTTAACTCAATTTTAGTAAATATACTTTACATATCATTGTTTTTACTTCCTATGCATAAAACTTTCTGTCAAAAACCTCAAGAGAACTGTCATATAAGTTTGATACCCCATTTGAGAGTGCTTGCTAGTTAGAAAACGATACCAGACATTTTTTAAAGTGGAATTTGTATCATAATATCCTGCAAAATTTCATCAAAATCGGTTCAGTGGGTTTAGTCGTGTAAAGGTATAACAAATAGAGTATAGACAATATGATTTTTTATGATTATGATTTTTTTTTATTCCAGAAGAAAATAGGGTAAAATAAAATAAATAATTTCTGGTAGATTTACCTTACATATTTTTATTAGGGTATTAATTTCAGTTTGTTGATAGCAATTTAAATAATAACAAATCAATAAGTATATTTATATTAAATTATGATTTTTTTTTAATTCCAGAATAAAATAGGGTAAAATAAATATTTTTCGTAGATTTACCTTACATATTTTTATTTGGGGTATTAATTTCAGTATTTTTCGAAATAGAAGAAATATATATGACATGATAATTATACATAACTAGATATAAATTAAGTGTAGATAGCAATTTAAATAATAGAAAATCAATAACTTTAAATAGTTATATTAAATTATTAAATTTTTTTTAATATATATCTATAAAAGAGTTTGTCCTTAACCACTTACTCACTCACTCACTCACTCACTCACTCATATATCAACGTACAGCCCAAACCCCTGGACCTAGAAACGTGAAATTTTGATATATTTATCTTCATAATTGTTCATGATATTAAAGTAAATTCGGACAAATTAATATTCAATTAAAAATGAAAGCCCTAATAACATGGGACAGGGACGAGGATGGATTTAAATATGTTTATCTGCATACCTGCTTTACTTATAAAGGTAAATCTATTAAAATAAAAATTTCGTCATTCAATCCCTAATGGCGGGGGTAAACAGGGTCTGTGTTTTTGATATGTTTATCTGCATACACTATGGTGGAGTCGGGCAAAATAATCTACAATAAAAAAAATCGATATTCAACCCCTAATGGCAAGAGTAGACAGGGGGTTAGTTTTTACAATTATTAACTAAGATCCGAGATATTTACGTTTTTTATAGGTAACTAGCTTGGCCCTCGCGGCTTCGCTCGCGTGGACTACGGAATTATTGTTTAGGATTTAAAAAATATATAGTTGATTATTAAAAGTTAATTATTGAAAACAATTTAAACAATTAACAATCAAAAGAATACCGGTCTGTCCCCTCTACCCAGCCCGGCGTCTACATAGTCGTAGTTCGCGCGAATTGTTACGAATAATGTTATTGTATATACATACTTATTTAACGTTATTTCCTAAACCAAAAGACCAAATTGAATTCTGTAAAAGGCAAATTATATCTACATTAAGTACTTATGACGATGAAATCATTTATTTCGATAAGGATTAACGTTTTGCAGGTCATAAGTCCATGTAAACATAACCCAAACATTTTATGTTTTCTTTGTAACATAAAAGCAGTCATTGTGGCTTAAATATAAAAGTTAGACATATGGTGTCGCGGACTTTATTGTAGCACTTTTGATTCTACACAATTCTTTAATACATTATTTTGTTCTATATTCAACGGTTAAGGCAGCGTATTGCAAAACAGCGCGCCGTCGGCAAATTTTTTTCCGACTTGATTTAATATTATCGTCACTGCTTAGTTGTTATGTTACCTAACGTAACAAAATATAGCCTATAACCTGGCCAGAGAATGTACCTATGAATTAAAAAAAATCACGTAAATCGAATAAGTGGTTCTCGAGTGATAAGCGCACTAACGGACAGACAGACAGACAGACAGACAGAGAGACGTTGAGCTTTATATATATTAAGGATGAATAAAAATCAATATAAAAAAATGTAGTTTATATGTCATTCCCTATTACGTAGATTAGATTAGATTAGATTAGATTAGGTTGTGATTGATGATGAGGGTTAGATGCCTCTAACACTGCAGCCTTTGGCTTATTGTGTTCTTCATATTACGTATGGAAGGTTCTAATTAGTTTCGAAGTTTACGCGAGCGAAGCCGCGGGATTTCGCTAGTTCCAGAATAAAATAAATAATTTTCGTAGATTTACCTTACATATTTTTTGGAATATTAATTTCAGTTCGTCGAAATAGAAGAAATATGACATGATAATTATACATAACTATATATAAATTAAACGTAGATAGCAATTTAAATAATAACGAATCAATCAGTAGCTATATTAAATTCATTTATGTTTTACCTAATCTAGACACATTTAAACATTGCGTGAGGAAATGTTTTTATTTATAAGTATTCTTGCGTAAAATCCGTGTTATTCATGTTTATGCTAATGAGGAATTTTTTCCGCTTGTTGTCAAGAATATCTTAATTTCAGAGATTTCAAACAGAATGGTTATTATTTAAACAAATGAAATGTATATTTAAATTTGCCGGTTATATAATTTTCTTGTGGTGGTAATTTTGATAATGTAGTATATTAAGTAAAAAAAATGTATATTTCTATACAAATCTGCATATTTATATTATTTATTTTTTTAGTATTTTTTGCAAGTATTTTAAACACTGTTTCTCTTTTGTATTACGTATAAGAAAGTCCCATGGTACCTATGGTAGATATGTACATACATTTCAATCTCTAATACGTATAAGAAAGTTCCATGGTATACAGAAATCATGGTGAAAATACACAGGAAAAAATAATTTGCCTCTGTGTTAAGAAATGCGATCAATGCAAAAAATCAGTGATCGATTTGGCTCCGATAGAGGTTGTTTGTTAATATGATCATTTTTTACTTATATGGAAATATCCATGTTTATCTTATTGATAAATGTATATTATTACTAACAATGTTCATATCACGGTGAAAATTTTGTTTCGTATTTAAAACATATACCTATTTTAAATACTTCATAAAGGACATCACTGAATTTACCACCGTCAGGAAGTTAGCGCGGAAATTTTTTAGCTCAAAAAATTGCTCCTTAATTGCTCCTCATGTATCTGAAATTGCTCCAACTCTAAAAAAATTTAAACAAAAGTTATTAACTAAACAAAAAAAATAATTGTTATATGGTATTTTTCAAAAACAAATCGTTTTTTTCTTATGGTCAATCAATTGCTCCCTAATTTCTCTATCATGCTCTCTACTTAGTTTTTCAAAATTATCAATATTTTGAAGTCAAAATTTAAATTTCTCACTTTAATTGTTGCAAAACAGCATTAATAAGTATGCAATATGGCAATGTTTTGTATAGGTCAAAAAATTGCTCCTTAATTGCTCCTCATGTATCTGAAATTGCTCCAACTCTAAAATAATTTAAACAAAAGTTATTAACTATACAAAAAAAAAACAAAAAATCCTAAAATGACATTTTTCAAAAACTTATCATTTTTCGTAATATTTCTTATGGTCAAACAATTGTTCCCAAATTGCTCCAAATTGCTCTCTACTTAGTTTTTCAAAATTATCAATATTTTTAAGTCAAAATTTAAATTTAAATTTCTCACTTTAATTGTTGCAAAACAGCAATAATAAGTATGCAATACTAAAAAGATACTTTTTTTAAAGAACTACGAAAACATGAAAAAAAATGTTTTTTCTTAAAACAAAAACTA
The DNA here is from genome assembly GCA_949319165.1 of Sialis lutaria. NCBI lineage: Eukaryota > Metazoa > Arthropoda > Insecta > Megaloptera > Sialidae > Sialis > Sialis lutaria. The sequence continues at coordinate 29,587,026 of OX439235.1, forward strand.
AAAATAACTCTAAAAACCTTAAAATAACAACATGAGGAATAAAGTATTATAAACTATTCTCAACAAATATCTCACCATGCATTCGGAGCATACTCAAAAGTGTAACCTATAGTAGCCGCGTCGGTCTTACAGACCAATTGATGTCGTGTACTGGTACATGTCGTTTTCGCACGAATTCTTGCACTACACTAAATTGAAAATCGCGACAAATAATGAAGCTACTAGTAAGCTTCTTAGCATTCTCCGTTCATGAAAAAAATAAAAAAATGTATTTTGTCGGTCTGACAGACCAATACGCGGGTATAATCGTGGTTAACCCTCAGACCGACACCTATTCCAATAACCTTCGGACCGACACATGGTGTCTGGCTGGCCTTATTCATTTACATGCATTTATATGGTAATTTGACATACCTTTAAACTCATTTATATCACAAGTAGGCAAATATTTTTAATTTCTTACCTTTCTCAGAGGTTTCGACATATGTTTTTCTACATGTGAACGAAAAAAAAAATTTAAAACGTTTTTGGATTATGAAAAAAAAACTGTTTTTCTTTTTCGTTTTTTTTTTTGTATTTTATTTTAAGTTATTTAAAAATAAAAAAAATATTAACAATGAGTTTTATGATGAATTATGATACGCAGTGGCGTAGTTTGAAAAATTAGGGGGGGGGTAGTACTTTGTCTTAAATTTTGAAATTTAACATTAGTTTTTTTTAGAACAATGAACATTTCGGAGGGGGGGGGGGTGTTTACAAAACATAGATTTATTGTAAATATTGAATTTTTCTGTTTCACTACTTATCCATTACAGAAAATCGTAAATATCTCGACTCTTGTGCGAGATTGAGGGTTGTTGTGCCCCCCACACTTTTAAAATAAAAAGTATTTTTCCCACCGGATCGAATGAGATCAATTACAACCTTTCATCTGTGACATAATAATAAGATTGTACACAAATAATCAAATGTGTACATGAATATATGCGTGCGTATGTGTAAAGTGAGCATAAAGAATAGTTTGGATAAATAATTTCTATGAAAAACTAGAAAAAAGTAGAAGCCAGGTAGAATGACAAAAATATATCACATTCTATGCGTTTTCCATGCAAAATGTATAGAGGTCCACCCAGACACCATGTGTCGGTCCGAAGGTGTAGTTTTTAGATGTCCTTATAGCAATCCTCTCTAAGGACTTTTCGTGATAATTGTTTTATAAATCGATAGCCAATAAAATTTTAGGAAGCTACCTGGAAGTACAAGTCGCTAGCTTAATTAGAAATATATTTAATTTACGATTGAAAACGAAAAAGGTCTGGCTAGACCCGGGTGTCGGTCCGAGGGTTAATTTTGCTTTATACAACCCAAAGTAAATAACTGATTCTATTAACCAGTTAACACTATAACCGTCACTGACTATAGTACCTATAATAAAAAAAACAACCTCAATTGAAAAAAAAAAACAAAAAAACAAAAAACAACCTATATTACAATTAATTTCACATAACATTGTTATTGCCACAACTTGAATATACCCAATCACGTTTCGTTTGTTGAACGTACGTAATTGTGTGTGTGTGTGTGTGTGTGTGTGTGTGTGTGTGTGTGTGTGTGTGTGTGTGTGTGTGTGTGTGTGTGTGTGTGTGTGTGCATGTAAATACACATCAATAATAATAATTTGTCAGGCGTTTACAGTTTGTAACATAAACGCGGAGCTTGTGTGTACGCTAGGCCTCGATATTGAATTATGACACGCGAGATGTGGATTAATCGCGAAACGCCCCTCTTTCTGTACCCCCCATCCTACTTTCACCTTTCCCGCGGACACCCCTCAAGCCCTGTGTGTGGCGGCAGCAGCAGACCCGTATCTATGGGATTTAGTTTAGGAATTAATTAATGTGAAATTATTATTATGGCGTGATAATCAAATGTGAAGTATTTATTTGAAAATAGAAGAATGGAAAGTTTGGGGTGTTTGAAGTTTTTGATTTTGGGGTTTGGAAGGTTGGTTTTAATTATGTTTTGTAACAGTTGATGATATGCATATATTGATTATTATTATGGAGGTTGGCGTCATAGTAAAATAACATAGAGATTTTGATGAAATTCTTATAAAATTTTAAAGTCATTAGGAGAATAGTTTAAGGGGTTAGGTGTAGTCAGAATTTTCAAGAAATCGATTTTAGTTTTTTGCATTTTTGGAAGCTGCTACAACGGCTGAAGAACTATTTTATGGCCCAGGAATAGTTGACTCGGTGTAAGTAATTAAATAATACGTATATTACTTTACGTAAATTGAGTGTGAAACTTTAAATGCGTTTTTCTCAAAACTTATGTTTTTTGAACTGGTGATCACTGTAGCTCGAAAACCGCTCGGTAGATTTTAATGAAATTTATACAGCTTTTTGAAAACATAAAAAACTAGTGCCTGATCGAAGGATTTATTTTTATTTTTTAATTTTGATCAGGCACTAGATTATCTATTAATAAAACTAATTTTTTTTGTTCGATTGATTTTGGATGAAACTCCAAGGATAAGTGATGGTCACCGCAAGGAGCTTCGGTTGGAACTAGATCAACACAAACAGCCATTACTTTTAAAATTAATAATTTTTTTTTCTAAAATTTCTGTCAAGTCAAGTCGAAACCTTATTTAATGATGCTATGTTTTTACTTTTATAAAATAAAATAATTTACTGGCAAAAAAAATTATTTAAAATTGTCATTTTTTCATGTCTCTGACTACACCTAACCCCTTAAGGTTATACGTATAGCACACTGTAAAAAAAGATTTGGTTTCGAAAAATTTTGTTTTTAATTTATATTGAGAACACATGCACCTACATTTAATGGAATTTTTTACTTTGTTAATTATTATAAGTAAAAAAAAGTTTAATTTAATTTGAAAATTGAAATAGACTGAACGGTATATAATAGTAACATGTACTAATTTGTATAATGTAATGGCAGAGCTAGTTTTTCTTTCTTTCTAGTTTAAACTTTGTGTATAGTTAGAGAAGGTCAAGGTCAGTAAGAAAAAAAATATCACAGCTGCGGTTAAACGGTTTAACGGGGTGAAACACCCCTATGAAAATGTGAAAAATAATCATATTTTTTCAAATAACTCTGAAACTAATGAAAATTTAAAAAAATCTAAAATACCAAATTTTCATGATTTTTTATGCTCTTTCGAATGGCGATAGTAAAAAATTCGAAAAAATTAAACCGTTAACCCCACCTCCCGCCCACATTCCAAAGGTTTATTTTTTTTCGAATTTTGACTAGCGCCATTCGAAAGAGCATAAAAAATCATGAAAATTTTGTATTGTAGATTTTTTTAAATTTTCATTAGTTTCAGAGTTATTTGAAAAAATATGATTATTTTGCACATTTTCATAGGGGTGTTTCACCCCCTTAAACCGTTTTACCGCAGCTATGATAATTTTTTTCTTACTTATCTTGACCTCCTCTAACTATATACAAAGTTTAAATTCGAAAAGGTTCCCTTGTGAGCAATAATCTCACAAAATTGACCACTCAAGCGAATATGTAGCCAATACGCAATACCTGTAGGTCTGCAAAGACTGCAAACCTGTGAAGTGACCAATTAGAATTCTATAGAAAGAGACAGGTATTAGCTACATATTCGCTTTGTCTCTGTCACTCTTTTACGCCAGTATTTACTTCAAAGTTTCTCAGTCCATTTTATAAGTCTTTGAATGTAATCGACGCTTTATATATTTAAATCATTTATTATTTTATAAAGTTGTTTATTGTTATTGTTAAAGTAGCAGTAAAATTGAAAACAATTTCCAACAAACACGTTGATGTTAAAACAGATTACATCGCCAATCCTGTACACTTGGTAAATTAACTTGCACACATGTATATAGTTCAGAATTCGTTGCATAAATATGTTTGTGAATGGTTAGCATATTCATATGTAGGTATATTTATTTTGCTTTGTGTGGTAGAAACTACAGTGTGAGAATGTTTGTCTGTGTGTGTGTTTACAGCTAACGATAGTCAATCATACAGGGGATGTTCAGTAAATGTGTTAAATTGTTGTTGTGAAACTTATATATATAGGTTATAGAACAGAGGTACTAAATATTTTTTAATTTATTTTTTTTACGTTGATTATCTTCTTAATATATAAAACTCTTGGTGCGTATGTACTAAACCACTGGACGTATCGAAGCCATATCCACACCATATATTTGTTTGGTGCTCGGGAAGGTTTATAGATTTTTTTGAACCCGGTTGGTTGACTGTGGGGTCGAGATATTTAAGAAAATGAGAAAAACCGTTCAATGGCTACTATGTTTTTATATAAATAACAGTGACATCATGAAAACAAAACACGACTTTAAAATAAAATTTATTTTAGTATTTTGACGTTTAACCCTCGGAGCCTCTTGTGGGTCAATTTGACCCATACACCGACTTTAATCGTGAATAGCGCTCAGGTATTTAACATTTTTCGCGATTTTTTTAAAGAATATTGAATACTTCAAAGGTATTTGTAACACTTATAAATTCATTTACCATGAGTCAAAGTATACCTTTGAATTTTGGTAAGTCAAAAGGTTTCGTAGTTGCGGAATTATAGGCGATCAAAAAGTAAGCAGGGTCAAATTGACCCAGAGTGTACTAGTAGGTTGAAAAAATAGGTGTGTACTCCGAGGGTTAAAAGTTTTTATCAAATATTAATAGCTACGTACTGAAAAATTATATATCTATTGGTGATAACCGAATTGAAATCGGTATGTTTTGTTGTATTTCTTAGATTCAGTTGTTTTCAATTTAAACAGGTAGGTATACTACGTAAATTTATTATTTTATTTTATTTTATCCATTCGGTCGTTGGGACACGTGTTTTTAACATAACCTACGATACAGTTTATTTATATTCTTAAAATATAGAGAAATTATACAACAATGCATACACGATGACGTTTAAACATCGGTCGAAATACTCAAAATAGTCAAAATACACAAAATAACCCTAACAAATTTAACACCATAACAATGAGAAAGAAAGAGCATGCAAATTTTCTTTTGGCAAAACAACGTTTGTCGGGGCAGCTAGTATTATTTAAAAATTATATAGTAAAAAAAAAATAGTATGTGTTCTATTAAAACAGTGCTTCAAAACCATTCTCCTACGTATACCCCTTTAGAAAAAAAATGTTTTTCCTTTTATTTTCACATGATAAAGTTGATATTTCTATGACAGATTGACATTTGGTGCATGAAAATTAACAAAAAAAAATTCAAATTTTAGGTTTCGTAAATGTATGTTTATTATATATAAAATGATACGAAAAGTTGAAATTTTTAATCCGCACAACTATATCTCAAACCGTTCTTGAGATATGTCCTCTCAAAGTTTTGATTTTTCAAAAATTTTGCAGATAAATGGCCGTAACTTTTGAACGTGCGGTCGGATTTGATTTTTGTCGACGGATTTGGAAATCTATATAATGGCATGTATAACACTTCAAAACTCGACAGAAAATTTTTCGTGAAAAATCGAAAAATGTCGATTTTCGACAAAATTTTTTTGTCGCATTTTAAAGTATTATACATGTCATCAGATAGATTTTGACACGCTGATTCCGAATCTGTCAACAAAAATCAAATCCGACCACACGTTCAAAAGTTACGGCTATTTTTCTCCAAAAATTTCAAAAATCGAAAACTTTGAAAGGCCATATCTCGAGAACGGTTAGAGATATAGAACTACGGTTTGAAAATTTCAACTTTTCACGTCATTTTCTATAAGACAAACATAATTTAAACGAAATCTAAAATTCAAAATTTTATAGTAATTTCCATGCACCAAATTTCCAATTTATCATAGAAATATCGACTTTAATGTCCGGTTATCAGAAGATAAAGCATATATTGAAGTTGATAAATTCTAGCAAGTCTTATATGCAAATTTTTGTATACATATATAGGTTAAAAAGTACTTAAATTTATTTCTTTTGTTGATGCAAAATTAATTTTGATGGAAAAATAATTTCATTAAGGTGCATGGCGTGTGTCGAATAAGTAGGTATTCGTGTATACATATATGTGAGCTTGTGGCAAGTGAATGAAAGGTTTGCAATAGGTAGTGTAGAAAAACAAGTAGGTTTTCATTACCATATGTATGTTATGTTGACAACAATCTGATTGAAAAACTATAATAACAAAAACGTGACTGTTTAATGGTCGCGAACGGGTTGCGACATTTTATTATGATTTATTACACTGGTTTAATGATTACTGAACAGGGCTGGACTTTACGTAATTAATTTATATTATTTATAAAAAATATCAAAAAACTCACATGTGAATGTTGCCGCGTAACCCACTTGATGGACACAACTCAAAAAATACCCTTGCCAATCGATTCGTGAATCAATCCCGAGTCCAACGAGGTACATGAAGCCATATATGAAAATTTTTGAAATGGGGGATAAAGTTGACCCACAGACCTACCATTTAACGAAAACCTGAGTTCTCTAGGTGATCAGAGGGCCGAGATCTCGCGGTGGAAGACAGACAGACGGATGAATGAAAAATCGAGCATATAAAAAATATGTAATAATTAAATTTAACAGTTTTTGAAGTCGCTTTTATTATTTTATTTCTTAAAAATCGCTTGGTACCGACATCAAATTTTACAAATTTCTTGAGAAAAAAAAATGTAACTTATTCTAAGTAATTTTTTGTAGCGTTACCCATATACGAAATTGTCTAACGACTGGACTTTAACTTAAAAAAGAAAAGTTTTAGTAGCAACAAAAAAACTTATCAACAAATCTGAATTTTTCATTTTTTCTAATTTTTTTGTAATTGTATGTCTCATTATAATACTTTTCTTAAAAATAATTCATCTCATTTAACCGACATTTCAAAAACTTATGGAAGATAGTGGGGAACATTTAGCCGTCACTAAAGTTAATTTAAAAAAAAAAAAAAACATTTTTTTTATTAGGTAATATCGATTCATGGAAAATTAATAAAATAAAATTCTCTTTGAAGAATAAACATATTGCAAATAAAATAAAACAACCTATAAATAATAAATAGGTTAGTTATTTGATTATTCATAATAAACAATATCAAACTCGAGGATTAAATTTATTTTACAGCTAATTTTTGTTTATTAAATTGGACATATACATACGTATTTAAATTGGAACTACATATATTTTAAATAATGTACAACAGTACAAATAATATTTAAATTATTCGACATTTAAAAAATTATATCATATATTAACTAAAAATATTTTTTAAACTAAATAAATATCAAAAACAAAATAAATTTTTTTAATTTTAATACTAGAAGAATTTTATATTTTTCAGATAAATTTTTTTATTAGACCAATTCCATGCAACAAATAAAAATTCATAAAACCAAATTCGAAAACTAAGTTTATGCTATTTTATTTGATTTATTAGGCAATTATTTTGGATAAAATGATCCCACTTATGACTTCCCCAAGATTGCAGTTAAAAACTTTTTAATATAGTTTTAAACTCAACTTTCTAATCGAAAATTGGTCTACATGTTTCTTTTTATAAAAAAATAAAATAATTAATATAATAATAATTAAATGAAATTTCAACCCTATTATGTTCGGAATCATAAAAAAACTATTAAAATTTGCTAGTTAGCAAGCACTCACAAATGAGGTACCTATTCGTTTTGTGATATTATCTATGGATATTTGCTATGGAATTTAGAGCAGTGATACTTTAACGTATTGTAACACAGTTGGTGCAGACTGACCGTATAAAATAATTATCATAATATCACTACTGTTTAAATACTGTCAGTGTTTACATACATCGCGTGCGTGAAACTTGTCAAAGTCTTAAGGGGTTAGGTGTAGTCAGAGACATGAAAAATTACAATTTTAAATAATTTTTTTTGCCAGTAAATTATTTTATTTTATAAAAGTAAAAACATAGCATCATTAAATAAGGTTTCGACTTGACTTGACAGAAATTTTAGAAAAAAAAATTAATAATTATAAAAGTAATGGCTGTTTGTGTTGATCTAGTTCCAACCGAAGCTCCTTGCGGTGACCATCACTTATCCTTGGAGATTCATCCAAATTCAATCGGACAAAAAAAATTAGTTTTATTAATAGATAATCTAGTGCCTGATTTTTTTTTCTTTCTTAAATTAACAAAATGGCAGCCTCAGGAAATTTTTTTCCAGATTTTCGGGAAAAAAACCAACAGTTAATTGTTTATAACAAATCGAAATTAAAAACAAAACAAAAATTCTTCGATCAGGCACTAGTTTTTCATGTTTTCAAAAAGCTGTATAAATTTCATTAAAATCTACCGAGCTGTTTTCGAGCTACAGTGGTCACCAGTTCAAAAAACATAGTTTTGAGAAAAACGCATTTAAAGTTTTACAATCAATTTACGTAAAGTAATATACGTATTATTTAATTACTTACACCGAGTCAACTCTTCCTGGGCCATAAAATAGTTCTTTAGCCGTTGTAGCAGCTTCCAAAAATGCAAAAAACAAAAATCGATTTCTTGAAAATTCTGACTACACCTAACCCCATAATGAAACTCCTAAGTGTGATATCTCATTTGAGAGCTCGGAAAAAAATTGTAGATCTGCAGAGATCTATTCAAATTTCGACAGATCTCCATTTTGATACATCATATTTTCCACTGGTTTTTGGGAACTTACAAATGGGTCAGTCTGAGGAGACGGGTGTGACATTTCAACTCGGATTGGAGTTCATAATTTCTAAATAATACTAGTTAATAATATGGTTTTACCATTTTTCTGTAGATTTTAATGTAATAAATGTATATGGAAAGAATAAAAGGTCTATGGTTATTTTACAAAAAAATGCCAGCATTCAAAGCCTTGTGACGGGTGTGACGCCAACTATTGCAAGTCTTGCAACCTTAATTCAAAATCTCAAAAATTTAGCGAAAATATTGAAGTAACTTTATAATAATCATATTTTAATATGTTACAAATAAATTATTTTTTAGTAACACAAGAGCATCAGGTAAATAAGTAATCTATTTAACTGATTATTACTCAACAAAAATTGTGACGGGTGTGACACGTTGAATAAAAGGTTACAATAAGAGTAGGGGAGAGGGGGGCATAGTGGGGTAGCGGGGCATAGCGGAAATCTCTCATACAGGTCGAATCAATTGTCGTGCAAAAATTCAAATGTCTCGTTTTGATTGGTCGTCAGTCGGTGCGTGACCTTCATAAGTGAGATACGCCATTTCGACAGCCGTTTATGCTATATAAACAAAAGTGTTAAAAACAGTGTTTTCGGTAAAAAAATACGTGAAATTAAACAGCAATTGTTTTTCGAGTCTCATTGTATATTGTGGTGGTTATTATTTCGTTTTGTAGCACTGCTTTATGGATTACATAATTAAACATACAACATTGTTTGTGAAAAAGGTAAGTTGGCATCAGTTTGTGTTTTGTTGTAAAAGTAACAGTGGGGCATAGTGGGGTATCGTTTAAAAGGTGCCCCGCTATGCCCCTTATGCAACTAAAGTAAATTATTTAAAGTCAAACAAATATCTTATTATTGATATTATTGATGCCAAATGTTGTTCTAATAGATTATATTGTTGATAATAAAGACTATTATGTTTGGAAGCTATTTTTCTTTTCGAATTTTTACTAATAATAAGGTACCCCACTTTACCCCCATATACGGGGCATAGCGGGGCAAATGGCATTTTATATTTATGTATTCCCATATCGTAGAGTTCTTATCCTAATCGAGAAATATATATCCATAGCCATTCGCAATGAGTTAAACCATGATATTGAGTTAAAATTTGTTGTTTAATCATAATATTTTATCTTGTATGTATGCTTGAACCTTAAGTACCCCACTATGCCCCCCTATCCCCTACTATTTGTGTGTTTAATTACTTATTGATATCATTAACTAATACTTACAACAATTATTTATCAAATACATCAATAGACTCATTAATTTTATAATAAATGCGGTTACCCTGAGTCATTATTGTTGGTGAGGGTAATTTTTTTTAATTCGGTCAAACGTCACGTTTGATATGTAATTGTCAAAGACTTTTAATAGTTTGCCACAAACGTCACTTATTCTTAAGTAAGTTATTGTGATTTCACCTTATTTGTTGTCTTTTTTGAAATTTTTTGGAAATTTTTTGAAATATTTTGAAAATTAACTAACATTTTTCTAATTTTCTTTTGGTTTATGAAAATTGATATTAAATAGCCTGTTAACTTTATATTTTAGTATTCATTTTCGTAAAATATTTTTTTGACTATCTGGTTTCGATTACCGCGTACTGACCCAAATGTTTATTTTCTATTATAAAATATATATGTATACTGAATATGGTGTTCTAATTTTCTAGCGACCATAAAAAAATATCATCAATATTGAATCTATTTGCCTTAATGTTTTTTTTTGCCTTTTTAATATACGGTCACAAAATGGTCATAAAAGAACGTAACTGGCACCATCTTTTATGTTTAATGCACGTGTAACTATTGAATTTATACGTTTCCAAACACTTCTAAAATGACATTTGAAATTCCTTTTGATGTTGCTTCCTCAAAGTGTTTTAGATTTCAGGTATTGTTTTAAATTGTACTGAACTTTTTTTGCGACAAATAAATATTTATAAGGCAATTTATTTTTTGTCAAAAAAAAACTGTATGCTTTTCATTTTGTAGGTCGAATATTTTATTTCAATGTTCTATATTTAGGACATTTTTGGATTAAACAAATTGATCTTGGGTAATATATTTCTGATAAATTGTTAAAAAATGTGTTAAAAATGTATAACCAATTGATTAGAAAACATCGATTATACGTTTTAAAATTTAAAATCAATGCCATTACAATTTTATAGTAATATATTTTAAATTAGTAGGTATTAAACTGCGTATTGGGCCCAGTGTTACCCGGGGATATAAATTTAATCTGTAATAAACCTATTAGTGAAAACCGAAATAAAATCCGTTAGAATATCGTATTACTGAACTGATTTTAATGCGGTTTTCACCAATAGTTAGATCATTTTTCTGTTCATATTCGTGGATATTAATATTTTATGAAAACATAAGATTTAAGGTTATACGTCTAGCACACTGTAAAAAAAGATTTGGTTTCGAAAAATTTTGTTTTTTATTTATATTCAGAACACATGTACCTACATTTAATGGAATATTTTATTTTGTTAGTTATTAAAAGTAAAATAAAAGTTTAATTTAATTTGAAAATTGAAATAGACAGAACGATATATAATAGTAACATGTACTAATTTGCTGTAATGGCAGAGCTAGTTTTTAATTATTTTGAATAAATTACACGTGAATTTATTTGTTTTATAATTTTTATAGTAAGTTTCGAATAATTAGTTTTTAAAAAGTCTCTATATAGCCAATTGTGTAGAATTTCAATAAATAGAGCACTTTCGGTAAGTTCTCTCATTTATCGTGTGTTAAAAACTCTATTTTTAATATCAAATTACTCAAAAACCATACGTCCAATATTTTAAATAAAAATTAGTAAAATATATGAGTTATCCATAACTAACATATCAAAATTTTAGACTTTTATTTCACTAATTTTGTGGATTTTAACCCGGGTACTACCGGGTCCAATACGATAGTTTTATAATAAATATGTTTATGTATATCAAATAGATGTTTTAGATTTAATTTGATATATCTATCTAAAATTGAAATTAGTAGTTAGGTGATGAATTACAATAACAAATTAGTAACCATTTGGTTCGATTATATTGCGTAGTAACTCATCGATAATTATGTAACATTCAGGAATAATTTACTGATTTCGCCTCAAGCAGATGATAAAGTACATACCTATATATATACTACATACTTCATATTTATAAATGTATTTACGTATGTATGTACATACATATACCAAGAAATTAATAAAAAATGTATAGGTTTAAGAAGACAATTGTTTATTTTGTTATACACGATTTAAATTGGGTTATTAATATTAATATAGTTTGTTTAACTTCTTTTATAAAAAAACATTTTCCTGGCTTTGTTTTTGGATAAATTTCAAATATTAAGTGATTCTTCTATTCATAAAAAAATGTTTGATTTTTATTCAAGAGTTTTAAAATTAATATAATATTTTAATTAATTTTTATACAAAAAATGGTTCGTTTTATTAGAAAAATATAAAAATAAAATATTTTTTAATACGTTTCAAATAATATATTTTTTTAGACATGATAGTCATAAAAAATAAAGTCAATTATATGAAATTCAGTCGGACCTTTATTTTTGAAAAAAAGTGCTTTTTGCCAGAAAAAAAATCATTTCAACTTGCTAAAAAAGTTGTTTAGAATTTTTTTTTCATTAATCTTTTTAGTTCAAATAGAAAAGAATTTAAAACTGAAGACAACAAGCTTTGGTTAATTTTGATTGGTCGTTTAGTTTTTTTTTTGCAATCACGACCGCCAGTTTAGAAAAATGATAAAAATTAAAACTCGAAATTTACGGTCTACGGTATACCTGCTCGACACCCCACTGCATTTAGTGCTATATCTTTGAAAATATTTCGAATTTGCCTATAAAACTTTACATACATATTCTTAGATATATTAGGAAGAGATTTAAGTAATAAAAAAATGGATTTTTTGAGACACATAAAGCAGGATACCCCCTTAAAACTGATATATTGTATTAATCTATGTCGTAATAACCAATTTCTACTATATTTACCTCAGTTTTAGTATGTTCATAGGTGGGAACAGTTAATCGAAAAGTTAACTTCGTTAATCGTTAATCCGTTAATAAAAAAGTTAACCGTTAAAGCGTTAAAATTCCGAAAATATAACGGAAGTTAAAGTTAACCGAAAATTCGAAAATTTAACGAAAGTTAAAGTTAATCCGTTAAAAAGTTAACCATCCAAAATTGTTGTAGACCTTTTTTTAGCTATTTCGACAACTTTGTTATGTACTTTTCATCAAACAACCAATGTAACGGACTAAAGTTAACGGAAGTTGAATTTAACGGAAGTTAACAAAAGCGTTAATAATTTTTTGAGTTAACTTAAAAGTTAATCCGTTAACCATTTTGTTAACTTCGTTAATTAACGATTAACGGATTAACGAGTTAATGCCCACCTATGAGTATGTGTATATACAATAAACAAGATTATAACGTGACGAACAATTACATTTGTACTCGTTGTAATGAATAACTAATAAATATATAACATACATATTATATTTTATTGGATGTAATCGTATAACAAAATAATCATTGAATTAAACTGTTTAGATTAAATCTAGCACACATATGGGTCATCTAATTTATCATAGATATACAATATTGTCTATTTTACAGTTATACATATGTGTATTTTGATATCTATATCACAAATTTATGACAGATATAATATTTAATGTATGCATTATACATATAGGTACCTGCTATTGCACTTATATTTCTGTGTACACAAGTTATTGTATGTTATCTCAATGAAAATTTGCATATTTAATACATATATCGAAATCTAAATAAACACTATGTCTGTCTGTCTGTGTGTTTGTTATAACTTTAGACTTAAAAAGCTTATATTTGTCATTAGTATTATAGTAAATGTGTATGGCAATTTTTTATGGAATTTGTATTTTTCTTATCTAATTAAAAGTAGTATATGTTCTTCCGCAGGATGTAAGCTATCTTCCTGTCAAATTTCATCAAAATCGGTTCAGCCGTTTAGCTGTGAATAGGTAACAAACAGACAGGATCGAATTTTATTTGATTTATTAAAAATGTAAAAGTTATACATATTATACAGGGTGGGGCATTTAAAGTGTTACATAATTTTATCTCGAAGCCATTGGAAAAAAAATATTGGAAAAAAAGTTTAAACCAAAAAATGTATAGTTGTTAAAGGGTAATCGAATATTAATAATATTTTTTAATTTTGGTATGGCCTTCAAGGTTATTTGAAGACCAACATCATTTTTTCAAATAGGAACCTATAGTTTTAATTTAATAATCCTATTCTACGTGAAATTATTAATTTTTAATTAATAATTTTTTACTCAGAAATCATCAATTTTAGAAAAAAATACAAAATACCAAAAATGTTTATTTCGAAAAAGTTTAAAAATTTTTAAAAAAAATTTCCAAGATTTATTAGACTTAAATAAACATTTTTTTTATTTATACTGTTTTTCTAAAGTTTATAGTTTCGGAGTAAAAAATTCTTGAAAGTCCAAAATCTCGAAATTATTTTGTTAGATATATTGAAAATCTTAGGTTTATCAAAAAAATTTTTTGAATGGAAGATTCGTGTTTGTTCACGTAGAATAAGATTATTAAATAAAAACTATAGGTTCCTATTTAAAAAAATGATCTGACCTTCAAATATCCTTGAAGGCCACACTAAAATAAAAATTATTATTAATATTCGATTAGCCCCTAACAACCAAACATTTTTTGTTTTAAACATTTTTTTCAAATATGCGATGGCTCTGAGATAAAATTCTGTAACACTTTAAATGCCCCACCCTGTATATTAGGGTGGGTCAAATTGTATGGGGCCGAAAAAGTCTCTATGGGCAACTCGCGATTCTGGCACTATGGGTCATAACAAGTATTTTTGCCAATGGAACCATACCTGTAAAATAATTTTCGAGTTTGCCGAAATTTGTCTGAAGATATTTTCCAAAATACTCAAAAATCGATCTATTTAGTGCATTTCGAATGTACAAAAAAATTATTGAAAATGTGTATAATTTTGGGTTATTTTCAATATTTTTTTTGTACATTCGAAATGCACTAAATAGATCGATTTTTGAGTATTTTGGAAAATATCTTCAGACAAATTTCGACAAGCTCGAAAATGATTTTAGAGGTATGGTTCCATTGGCAAAAATACTTGTTATGGCCCATAGTACCAGTATCGCGAGTTGCCCATGGAGTGAAAATAATTGACCCACCCTACTGTATATGTACAAATTGTACATAAATGTAAAAAAAAATCGAATTTTAAAACACCTAAATTTTCCATAGATCTATAGCATTGTATAAATTTCCAAAGACCCCAATAGGGGTCCACCTGGATCACGTTAAAAATCCCTGATATAGACGACCCATAACCTCATAATAATATATATTTTTATATAGCAATCTAACCAAAATATATCTGGCTCTCTTTCAACAACCATCAAAGTTAATCACTACGATCAATTCAAACACAAGTATGTACTACGCTGGAATAATTCACATGGTCTAGAACCACGATATTCATATTCTATTCACCGCAGCCTGTCCGGCGACATAACCATCAAACTAAACGAGGGAGCATAATATTAAATCTGCACCGAAAATCGCCAATCAGTAGATCTAAAAGCTGTATGAGGACATCGCGGTTGATAATACTGCGTCTCTAATGGCCAATATCAATTGATACAATGGCATTGGGAGCAAAACCACCAACTTTAGCTATGTACAGTGGGACCCTCGAGCGAATGTTATCGATCGGAAATGTAAAACCTTTCGCAAAATATGAAAATGTTCTTATAAAGTTACACCAGTATTTTTTTTTTTCAATAAAACTTTTTTATATTTTTTTACAATCGGATGAAATTTTTTTTTATTTTTATTTTTGAAAATTTAGTGTTTTGTCTAAAGTTACCCCCATGCAAAGAGACTAGAGAGAGATAACTGCACAGAAAAAAATAATTTGTCTATGGGTTAAAAAATGTGATCATTGTAAAAAATCTGTGATCGATTAGAGGTTGTTTCTTAATATGATAATTTTTAACCAATATGGAAATATCCACGTTTATCTTATTGATAAATGTATATTATTACTAACAATGTTCTTATCACGGTGAACATTTATTTTTCGTATTGAAAACATTATATTTTAAATACATATAATAAAATTGTAGCCTGCGGTTCGACGTTTCTACCAGAAAAGGGGGTTAAATCGACAAATCGAACTTTATTTATATTTTTATAACAGAAAATTAAAACCGATCGATATTAAACTAAGTAAAAATGGAGACTGTAATGTTTTCTATCAGAAAATTTAAAAATGTAAGTGGGTTACTGAAGAAATTTAAAATATAATGCTCATTTTATCAATTTATATACGAAAAAAATTTTATCACGAAAATAGAACACACTTCCAAGCAGAGCCTGCTTGGAAGTGTGCAATAGATCACTGAATTTACCAAATCGAAAATTACACTTTCACTAGTTGGGTGGTGTAAAAAATATTCACACTGATAAATATTTATTAATACAATCATTATGTTTAATCTATTTGAGAGTTTCGTTAGTTGGTGTAATAAATTATTTATTAATTTGATAAATGAAAAGATTTTTAGATAAACATGAAGATATTTTTCAAATGAATAAAATATCCTCAATAAGATTTTTTATTTATTATTATATTGAGGAAATATTGTTATATTAACAAGATAAATTTATTTAGCATCTAGAATTTTTAATAAAATCGAGTTTTTTTTCTGTGTAAGCTAATAAATTTAAAAAATATATAATTTTTCATTTTTGGTCAAAATATTTCAAATCAGGACCACTGTGTGGTCCCTGAATCGATCTATACTGTTGCCGATAATGTCCATAGCTCTAGTGTTGGCCTCAATGTACATCTTTATATCAGTTTACTGAATGATGGGGCCCTTTTTTATGCAAATATACAAAAGTTTGTATGGATATTTTTTTAAACAGTCGTAAAATGTATTTTTATTTATTATGAGTTTTATGTATTTAATTTTATACATTTATTTTTATTTTATTTTATTAATAGTTTAAAAGGTCTATACTTTATTTAAATCATTTTTAATTTATTGTAATGAATTTACTTTTAATAATATACCAAAAATACATTTTTTAAAGAAAGTTTTTGGATATAATTTTAATCTGTTTTATTAAACATTGTTTCTACATATCCTTTTACAAAATATCCCCAAATTATATACTTAAACCTTCCTTGTGAAATAAAATCGGTTCAGTAGTTACTTGAATAATTATGAAAATTAAAAGAAGAAAATATTTTCTTTATATGTATATACTTTTAATATGGTCATTATTTATGTGGTAAAATTACAAAAAGTCGTGTAGAAAGAAGAGAAAGAAAAAAACAAAGTATATTTTCAATGCACTTTCAATATCGAAAAACAAATATATATCACAGAAAATGTCGAAAAATGTAATGTTTCAGAAAGAAATGTCTTCATAAATAAAAAAATGTTCGTGGAATGACACCGTTGCTTTTGACATTTCAATGAAAATGTTTAATAGAAACACAATATAATGTTTAATTTATTATCTATCATATATCATTACTATATATACCTTTATTTTCAGACTTATTGATTTTAAAATGTATTATATTTCTTTACTTATATCTATCGTATATATAAAGATTAGCTATACCCGCGTGGACTATGGAATAATTGTTTAGGATTTTTGAAAAATATAGATATTTTTATTTTACACAATTCTTTATTACATACAGCTTATTCCTTATGTTACCTAACATGACAAAATAATTACTAAAACGTGGCCAAAGAATTACAAAAAAAAATCGTAAATTGAATGTTTTCTCGAGAAATAAGCTCATTAATGAAGAGAATTTTTCCAAAATTAATTATTTTTGATTCAATGTATACTGGGTGTCCCAGATAACTTTTCCAGCATGGGGGTCTCAGTATCTATAAGAGATACAGGTTTGGTTAAATGAGATTAATTATTTGTAAGAAAGGGGTGAGTATTACTATACAAAAAAATATTCAAAATTCTATGTGGTTTAGGCGGTATACCCAAAAAACTGAAAATTCGGAATTTCTTTAAATGGCTATAACTTTTTTGTTTAAGTAGATAAGTACTTTTTGTAAGCGGTTTCTTAAGGCACTTTTTTGTGTAGAATTGATTGGTGTATTTAGATTTATTTTATATCACTTTTAGTTTCCGAATTACAAGCCCTAACTTTAGTTTTTCTTATGGGCCACTAAGTTGGCTATAGCATATTTGAACGTGTTTTTTACTCTACGATATGTCACTTGCCATACTTATTGTCAAAAAATAATTAAAATGTCTTTTTTAAAATAGTTAATTGTTTTCAAATATTCATTTGTCATTTTGATTGTTGTTATTGTAATTTTTGTTTACAATTTTTGTTTTTCATGGCTCACTTAAATGTTTGTAATAAAATATTTAATAAATATCAGTGGCATTTAGTTCATCGACTTATATTCGAAAATAAATGGGACAAGTGATATATCGTTGTGATATAACCGATATTGATGTAACTTGTGTTTTTTAGCACGAGGAAGCTATGTGCATTTACTTGGCAGATGCTTTTTTTTATTTCCATTAAAATAATTTCATTTTAAGATCATTTATGAATAAATCAACCAATAATATCTTGTTAAAATGAATTACCCCCCCCCCCTAATATTTTACCAAATGGAAGCTACAAGTGAAGACCCACATCAATATTATCCACATGATAATGTTGACATGGGTCTAGGAAACCCTAAACCAATATCGTACATATTACAAAATTACAATCTTTAAAATATATAGCTATGGCTACATATATTTAGATTATTATTAATTAGTCAGCAAATCAATTATACCTATGTAATATACAGACATATTATAATGGAAGTTGCATAAACCTATAATAAAAACAGTTATTAGTTTAATACATACATAACTATATAACCTTGAAAGATCTTAAATATTGCTTACAAAATTTTAAATAGAAAAAATCAATAGTTTTTATTATACTATTAGATAAAGTATATTTTTTTGAAAGTCAAAATATCTTTGCAGTTTGGAATAATAACAAGTAGCGAATAAAGTTGTAATATTATGTATTATACATATATTATAAAATAAATATAAACATACAATGTTTTTGTGGACTCTTTTGTCAACTAAATAATTTATGAATTGTAAATTTACTTAGATATTATGGTGTTACAAAAAAATTTGTTTGAATATATAAGATACAAGCTATCGTTGTGCCATATTAGTCCAATCAAATTATCATTTTTTTCATTTTAAATGTACAGAGTGGCTTTATTTGGGTTGTTATTTTATTTAATTTTACCTTAAGCGCTTGTGGATAAGCATAGAGTGAATGCAAGGCGTGTCTCTCTTTTTAGTTAAAAAACGCGGTTCATAATCATTCTGAAAATTTACAGATATCTTTCTAAATGAATAAAGAATGTATGCTCAAATTTTCATAAAATTCTCTCTGTCACATCACTTTGAAAAGGCCTGTCATGTCTCATATCATTATGCAGTTCTCATAAGAATGCATGTTAATTTGTTTATTTAATATCTCTTAAATCACCTCCTTAACACTAGAAAGACGGGAGCAGTCATTTGCCGGTAATTTCAATTTCAATATTGAATAATTTAAAAACTATTTGACTTACCGTAATGAGACTTTGTGACTTTTATTAATACTAGTAGTTAAATGAAACTATGTATCAAAATAATTCACATCTATTTTTTTTATTGTTTGAAATGTTGATATACCGACAAAGGCGGCAGCACGTCAATGAAGAGAGCAGAGCAATGTCAGCAAAACAAAAGTACACTTGACTAATAATTAAGTGCTAATTAAATGCTAATTAAATGCGCAAAAAGAAAATTTAATGCTCTTCAAATAAAAAAAATATTACATGTTTTGCTAGCTTCAGATGAACTCAGCGCAAAAAGAAAATTTAATGCTCTTTTTAAAATAAATAAATTAAATAAAAAGTTACATGTTTTTTTCTAGCTTCAGATAAACTCAGTAGAACAAAGTGTTGAATAACAGTTAATGTGGTATGTAACTACATAAAATGCTTCAGAAAATTAGATGCTAATTAAATGCGCAAAAAGAAAATTTAATGCTCATTTAATAAAAAGTTACATGTTTTTCTAGCTTCAGATAAACTCAGCAGAACAAAATGTCAAAAAACAGTTAAAGTTTTATGTAACTACACGAAATGCTTCAGAAAATTAAATGCGCAAAAAAATTAATGCTCATAAAAAAAATTAAATTAAATATTAATTAGTCGGCAAGTATATTAACAAAGTTGGACGACAGAAAGTTGTTTTGTTTTTGCTGGAACAAGTCGCGGGGATTGAATATTTATTTCAAAACGTTCAACGATCAGATACTATAATACTTTTCATTGTTTACAATTTTTGTCAACAAACAATTTTTTTAAATATACGAACTAAAAACAGATTGTGCGCATGCATCAACAAACGTTCAAAATACAAATTCACCAAATTTATACGATATACTATCTATATATATAATTTTTTTGCGCATTTAATTAGCATTTAATTTTCTGAAGCATTTCGTGTAGTTACATATACAACTTTAACTGTTTTTTGACACTTTGTTCTGCTGAGTTCATCTGAAGCTAGAAAAACATGTAATATTTTTTTTATTTAAAGAGCATTAAATTTTCTTTTTGCGCATTTAATTAGCATTTAATTTTCTGAAGCATTTTATGTAGTTACATACAACATTAACTGTTATTTGACACATTGTTCTGCTGAGTTCATCCGAAGCTAGCAAAACATGTAATATTTTTTTTATTTGAAGAGCATTAAATTTTCTTTTTGCGCATTTAATTAGCATTTAATTAGCACTTAATTATTAGTCAAGTGAGCTTTTGTTTTGCTGACATTGCTCTGCTATCTTCATGGACGTGGCGGCAGCGGTCTTTTGACGGCTATGATCTGATAAATATGCTTTTAATTGTTGTATGAGAGAGTACAACAATAAATACGTATATGAATTGTCAGTCAAATAAGCCTGTAATTTTGTATCGTTATTATTGTGAGTAATTTGTGAAAAAAGCCCAGGAAATTCGAAGAATGCGAGAATGTCTTATTCTGAAAAGTAAAAATAAAACTAATAAAGTATGCGATACTTATACTTGTAAAAAACCGCTTTGCGGCTCTTGTAACATGTAAAAATTGTGTATAAATATTAAAATTAAACATACATTACATCTACTTTTATTTCGTTACTTGACATTTATTAATTACTCATAAAAAAAGATGTTTAGTAAATTTGTAGTCATTTGACCGGTCGCCGTCTTTGTAAGTAGGTAGATTTTCTCGTCTTTCTAGTGTTAAAAACACTAAAAAAAATACAAATAAAAACAGTTTTTAAATACGGTCCAAAGCCAATAAAAATACATTTTTTGAATTTTTGAAAAAAAAAATTCCTTTTTAAATAATTTTTTTTTACCATTCTAACATAAATTAACTCCAATAAACGCCAAACACAAATCAATCGTTCCTTACATCGTGACCTACAACAGTCTTGGCACGACGCGAACGCATTTACTTCATATACATATCTACATACGTATGCGCATCGTGTATTATCGGAACTTATCGGCCACTCCCGACGTGACGCCAATCGTCCCAAACAAGCGACGCTAACGTCAGTCATACGTAGACCGCGCAACTCTGATTGTGGTCAGATGTACAACATAGCCTACTATCTGTACTTCTGGCACCTTTATTGTTTGTTTGTTTATTTATCTATGTGCGCGTCGTACGCTATATCGGTTTGAATTTTGGCGCGAACGCGATATTGTCGATTTGAATTTTGGCGCGAATTTGGATTGATTTTAAAACTATAAAGTAAAGTGAGTTTATTTATTATGATTTTTTTTTATATTCATAATTGTACTTTAATATTTTTTAATACATTTTTATAAATAAATAAAAATCATTAGGTACTGGTATTTTTAACTTAAATGTACTGAATTAGAATTTTTTTTTATATTTGATTACTGCCTTTATTGGATGTTAATCTATATACATTTAACTGTCTTACAGCGTGATTTTGATGATAATTGATCATTTTGTTTAAAAATAGTGGACAAATAATTATCATACTATGAAGAAAAGTGTATTTTTTTATAAAAATAAATGCTTTACATTATTTTAAATTTTATTTCGTAGTTTTAATAATTTTATAATCATTAGCAAAAAAAGGCTATAATTTTAACAAATAACCGTTTTTTGGTAATTAAATTGATTTAATAAATGGCAGAGTTAGTTTTTCATTATTTTGAATAAATTACACGTGAATATATTTGTTTTATAATTTTTATTTATTGTAAGTTTCGAATAATTTGTTATTAAAACGTCTCTATATAGCCAATTGTGTAGAATTTCAATAAATAGAGCACTTTCGGCAAGTTCTCTCATTTATCGTGTGTTAAAAAACTGTAATTTCAATATCAAATTACTCAAAAACCATACGTTCAATATTTTAAGTAAAATATATGTTATCTATAAATAGCATATTAAAATTTTAGACTTTTATCTATTATACATTGCTCTAATGATTGAATAACATTAAAAATGATGCCAGTACCTAACAAGTTTAAACACATTTTGAATAAATTTATTTTTAATATCGATATACGTTATCTAATATTTCTGTAATATAAATAATTGTATTTGACCTTATTTTTTTTATTAATGATATAATATATAATATACTATTTTTATAAATTTAAAATAGGGGCAGAAACCTTTGTGCCTGTCAGTGTAGGTTTGAATAAACAGTACGGTACATTATTTAATCAATTTATTTGTTAGGTTACTATACAGGCTGTCCCAAAAATGTATACACACTTTTATATTTTTAAAATGATTTTTTTCTTTTCTTTATTTTAAAATAATGCCTGATTTGAGACTAAAGTTTGAAGAAAAAAAAGTTAATTAATTCGAAAGTACTATCATAAATGCGAAGTGCAAGAGTTTTTTTATTTGTTAGGTTACTATACAGAGTGTCCCAAAAATTAATACACACTTTTATATTTTTAAAATGTTTTTTTTTCTTTTTTCTATTTTAAAATAATGCCAGATTTGAGACTAATTTTTGAAGAAAAAAACGTTAATTAATTCGAAAGTGCTATCATAAATGCGAAGTGCAAGAGTTTCAGTCGCATTTTTTGGGACACCTGTATAATATTTATTTATTTATTCTAAATATAGAAAAGATTATGCAATAAAGCGCTATATTTTTAAACATTTATTGCAATGTTAAAAGAAATTAAAGTACAATTATGTTTTTTGTGTTTTTTTTATTATATAAAAACCTTATTTAATGTTATTTTGTGAACTTTTATGTAAAAACAGTTCGTGATTTGCTAATTAAAGATGTTTATTTTAATCTGATATACATGAATATTGTATTCATTCAGTGATTAATGAATATTTATACATATATAAAAAAAAAACTGTGTGGATTCATTTTCGGTATTATTAATGAGCCCATTTTTCAGGATCGTTTATTGTTGTAATAAATAATATTACTACCTTACATATTTATCTATATTATCTGCCGGTTTTTGGAATTTAAAAAGTCATATTACAAAAGGTAAATTAACTTGTATATATATTTTTTATAATTGTATGTTTAGGTTTTGAAATGAAATATCATTTTTGTTTTGTTTTATGTAAAGATGGTCTTACAATAAAAGATAGTGTCAGTTGCAAAAAAATATAATAAAAACAAAGAGATTTAGATTGGAGTATGAAAAAAAGGAAAAATATGTTTTAGAAATGAAAGAAATTTAGTTATGGCATATTTTATAATTTAATTTTAAACAAAATCATTTTTTTATATAAATTGGTATACAAATAAATGTATACTTTTTATTATTGGCACCATTCATGGGCACTTTAAGAGCAGGGTAGATATAGTTAATTTTTTTTTTGGGGGGGGGGGAGGGTGATGGGTTTCTTTTTTGTATTTTTTATGAACTCATGTTACTAATAAACCAAGTAATTCTTTATTAAATCAATTACATTACCAAAGTCGTCAAAAATAGTTTGCTTTTCTCCAGTAATGGATAAAGTAAAACCACTAATGGCTACCCTGTGATGGACACTTACTAAAAAAAATTACGCCTGCGTGCAACGATAGCAACATTCATATAGATATTGATAAAAATTTTATTTATTTTTTTCATATAACCCTTCTCGAAATTTCGAGTGAACCATAGAGAAAAATATTTTTTTGGTCGTCATATAGAGGCTCATAACTTTGTATATATTTAATATTTTTCATTAAACATTGAAATTAAATAAGTTGAATATATACTTAATAAAATGTCATTTACCTGATTCAAAAATAATTAGTTATATCTGTGAAAAAAATTCCCAAACATTGACAATTTTTTGACCCGTCACAGCGGCTATCTCCCTTAATGTAATCGACCCTTTAGATATGTCGTTCACTCAAAATATGTGTTATTTAATAAATAATATTCTGTTTGAAATAATTTCATCTCAAAACTTCAATCGTACCCTTGTGTAAATTATTTGAAATATACTAAAGCTTATATGATTTTACATATATGTACTTGTACACGTACATACAACAGTCAAGTAACGGTTAAGCTTCAGTGATTTTACTGGAACAATTCATTGCCACAACTGCCATGATTTCAAAGAGTTTGAAGACATTATAACTCGGTTGTATTTCAAATACAATTTCATTTTCTTTGTAACGCTTCAGTTAATCGTTAATATATAAAAGTAACGCTTCAATGTGCTGTATTTGATATTTTAAAACATTTTTATAATGAAACTAACAAGTGCCACTCGCCGATTTTTTTTAAACTTTGCACACACGTAGTACATCGAAAAACATTAAACCTATTTTTTTTTTGGCTAATAAGGCGTTTTAAGGGTAGAAAACACATTCGAAAGTATAATCCAATAACGCTACTTATGAGTGTCATTCTCTTACAGTTTTTACGATTTTTTTTATCATAATTTCCTTTGAGATCGCAAACTTCTTAACACCCTTCTTTCAAATGACGGAAACAATAAGCAAATCACGAAATTTAAAGAAATTGATCCTTATGTAGACAGGATTATAATATCTTTTTAATGTTTCCAATTATACAAGTTTAGCCACCGATATTGTCCCAGATTCTGCCATTTGGATGCGTCATTTTAAATTTTCCATCCACCACTTCTAAATTGATATAACTGTTATCAAAATCGTAATTATGTATTTAATAAACTTCGCAAGTGATGTTAAATAAAGTTTTTGAAACTTTTGAGATTTTTATCCACCATTTTGTATTTGCCATTTTTGTTAAATTAATGTCAAAAACACGCAGACGATGAAATTTTGATAGAAAAAATTCGTAAAAACTTTAAGGGGTTAGGTGTAGTCAGAGACATGAAAAAATGACAATTTTAAATAAATTTTTTTTGTCAGTAAATTATTTTATTTTATAAAAGTAAAAAACATAGCATCATTAAATAAGGTTTCGACTTGACTTGACAGAAATTTTAGAAAAAAAAATTAATAATTTTAAAAGTAATGGCTGTTTGTGTTGATCCAGTTCAAACCGAAGCTTCTTGCAATGACCATCACTTATCCTTGGAGATTCATCCAAATTCAATCGAAAAAAAAAAATTAGTTTTATTAATAGATAATCTAGTGCCTGATCGAAGCCTTTTTTTTCTTTCTTAAATTAACAAAATGGCAGCCTCAGAAAATTTTTTTCAAGATTTTCGGGGAAAAAACCAACAGTTAATTGTTTATAACAAATCGAAATTAAAAAAAAAATCCTTCGATCAGGCACTAGTTTTTAATGTTTTCAAAAAGCTGTATAAATTTCATTAAAATCTACCGAGCGGTTTTCGAGCTACAGTGGTCACCAGTTCAAAAAACATAGTTTTGAGAAAAACGCATTTAAAGTTTTACACTCAATTTACGTAAAGTAATACGTATTATTTAATTACTTACACCGAGTCATTTATTAATGGGCCATATAATAGTTCTTCAGTCGTTGTAGCAGCTTCCAAAAATGCAAAAAAAAGAAAATCGATTTCTTGAAAATTCTGACTACACCTAACCCCTTAAGAGAATGACACTCATAAGTAGCGTTAGTTAGCATTGTGCTAAATGGGGTTAAACTTCCGAATGTGTTTTCTACCCTTGAAGCGCCTTGTTAGCCAAAATAAAAAAATTACATGTTTAATATTTTTCGATGTACTACAAGTGTGCAAAGTTTATGTTTCGAATTCGTGTATAAAAAACCTCAGGATTCGAATAGTTTCAGTTAATAAAAAAAAAAAATTAATAACATTTTTAGAACCACTGTATTCAATAAATCAAGAGTACCAGTTATTGCTGGATATTAATTGATCCGCCATTTTGTATTATAACGTTTACTCAGCTAATGAATCGAAAAAAGATCTCATTCTAAAAAAGGGTTACAGTGTAATCAATAACAGGGAGGTTATGTTTACGCATTTTTTTGTATCGATAAAAATTTATTAGCGTCGATTTATGAAATATAATTGGACCCTTTTATTTTTGCCTAATATTTTTGTTTAAAAAAAACATATGTTAATCATATTGGACAAAAGGCGCACAAAAACATGTTGAGGTCAATGCAATTAATAAAATTACTTGCTGCTCCCGCAATGTGAAAAAAGCTGTAAATTACATCAAACATTTCCCAGATAAATTAAAACAAAAACGAGCGTTGGTAAACAAAATTAAACGGACGAATAAGCACGACGATTTAATCAACAGACATAGCATACTGGATACTCTCGCTATTGTGATGTACAGTGCTTTTCAAACTGTTGTACTTATTGGTTTCATCTTTCATCGTACTACTCTGTCAAAACTTTAAATGCAGTATAATCCGTTTAAAACGACTGTTTTTAGTGATGAAAAGGCAAACACAAATTAGGTTTCATATGTATAGACTTAGGGTGGCCCTTAATTTATTTGTTTTCGAATTTCTTTAAAGGGCTTAGCCAGTCTAGCGCCTCTGAAAATACTCAATATTTGGGAATTTACTGTGGTCAAATGAAACAACGAATTAAAGCTAAATTAACACAGCTGTTTAATTACTATTTAAAGTACATTTTAATTTATTTTTATGAATGAAAACTATTAATCTCTGGCCGATGGTAGGTTTTCATCAAAATTTGGAGTTGACACCTTCCGTACTTGCTTTTAGCCAAATGGTCAGATCTGGAACAATTTTACAAAGTGACTTTAGTTTTTGAAACTATCCTCTATGGAATTAACCACTTTTACACCTCAGAGTTATATATTTCAATAATTATAGGTATGTTTATACTCTAAAATTTAAGCTTTATTTGAACTGTAATTTTCATTGGCCATAAAAATCTACAGGATTTTTTGTTTCCAACCTTAGTGGTTCATTCCATAAAAGATAGTTTCAAAAACTAAAGTCACTTTGTAAAATTGTTCCAGATCTGACCATTTAACTAAAAGCAAGTACGGAAAGTGTCAACTCCAAATTTTTTATGAAAACTTACCATCGGCCTGAGATTAATAATTTTCATTCATAAAAATCTGAAAATTATTTAAAATGTACTTTAAATAGTAACTAAACAGCTGTGTTAATTTTGCTTTATTTCGTTGTTTCATTTGACTACAGTAAATTCCCAAATATTGAGTATTTTCAGAGGCGCCCCAAATTTCTTAAAGGTACGATAAAAAATGTATACAAAATTTTAAAATGATTAGATATTATTAACCCATGCCACCAAGCGATCGAATATTAACACGTAAAATGCATTTGATTTTCTAATTTTTTCTTTAAACAGCTGTATCTTTGTGAAAATTGTATGGATTTTGATGTTCTAAAACGCATCTTAAAGCTGACACTTCCTAGGTTTTTTGTACCTTTTATTCGATTTTTTTATCGCTTCCCACTACTTCTTGAGAGATTTCAGAAAAAAATAAAGAAACCTAAAATTTTATAATTCAGGATAATTTAAAATTGGCGTGCCAAACTTAAACAGTAGGTTAAAGGAATTACTTTTCCTAGCTCCCCAAAGATTTTTTCCAAAATTATTTTTTTAGGGGGTTGATTATAATTTAAAATCTAATTATCATTAAAAAATCTAGTTATCATTCAAAAAAAACATGTCACTTGCCTTATTCAAATAACGGGGGATCTAATAGACAAGTACCTTATTTTATATTTGACATTATCGTTTGTTAAGTTTGTATTTCCGGTTTAAGTATATTTTTCCGAATAGGGATAGTATTAAAGTTTAAATGACGTACGAGAATAAGTTTTAGGACGGCACTCTCCCTGCTCTGACCACTGATCAAAGAGAAGCAATAAATTACAGATTAGTTTAGTTACGAAGGTCAGGATAAAGGATAAATAAACTTAATCTCAAAACAAATTACCAACCTAACATTTTTAAAACTAACTTTAGGAAAATCTTACTTTTGAAATTAAATGTTAATTATTAATATTGTTTATTCAATTTTTTATTTTTTACGGTAAAATATTTTAAAATAAAATATAAATAAAGTCGAATTCTATTATATAAAATATACAAAATATAATAACCTACAATGACTATATTTCAACTACACTCAGCGTTCTATAAGACGACGGCATCGGTAATTTAAAAATTCCACAATACAACCGCTGGAGGAGCCCCCACCACCACGCCTAAAAGTTGACAGGTAATAATAAAAATGGCGCTGTTGGTGAACGAGATCCTGGTTTGTTGATTTTTTAGAATTGAACTCTAGACAATAATTGTTATTCGTTGCTTTAATATTGGATGAAAAATGTATAGATTTCTATACAATCATATGCCAATAATTTATTTTTGTTATTTCCTTTTTAAACTGTTTTCAAATTATCAAATTTTAAATAAAATGTACCTTACACATTTTTTTTTATACTATTTATTTTATTTCAATTTCAACGAAAATTTGTATTGAATTTCATTTTTTTTCCACATTGAGTCACACCAAAACACAAGTTTTGTGTGTAAAATCTACATATAATTTTTTAATTTAAATTTCGCGCTGAAATATAGCAGTCACAATGGTATTATGGTGGGGGTTGGGGAAAGACGTTCTATAGAACTGTTAGAACATTGTATTACGGAACGGTCGTCTTACAGAACGCTGAGTGTAGATGTAAAGGGGTCTATAAAGAAATTAATTTTTTCAAAAAGGATCTATGTGCAAAAAAAATGTTAGGAACCCCTGATTTAATTGTTTGATATTCTCAGCCATAAAATACAATTTAAAACAAGTAATTAAATAGTTTTGAATATAAATACAATGTATAAACTAGGGTATTTGCATATTTTGTTAACTACAAACGTAAAATTTCATTTGTTGGAATGTATTATAAACAGTCGTTAAATTATTCAAATGAGTTTTATAAAAAAATTCAGCTTTATTCACAATTTTTTTTATTGACATTAAAAATTATTTATATGAAATCAGATCGTTTGTTATGGTAGTAAATTTTTATCATAAATAAAAAAAATGCTCTTTACACAGTTTTTATCCGACTCACAGTTACGGAGATTACGGAGATGCACCAAAAAGGCATCGTTCCCAGTCCCGAAAATTCAGTGTCTAACTCATGACCGACTCCCCTACAAAATTTCCTAAAAAAAAAAAAAAAACGCTGTCTACCCAAAATGCACGGTTGTTCTATTTTTTAAGACGTTTTGACTGTACTAATTAATTTGTTACATTTTTGTCATTCCATAATATTAAGGGGGAATGTCACTGTGAAAGGTTAAAAAGTTTTCTTGGCTATGCTATACCTGCGGTCACTAAATTTACTATAAACTCAGCCAATTTTCGGAATTTTAACATGTACTACCTTGGCCAAAAATATTTGCCACCCAAGTTAAATAAATAATACCAGTTGATGATAACGGAAATATTTATTATAATAAATTAATATTTTGTACATATACCTCTTGTTATGATAACAGCAGTTACTCTTTTATTTAAACTCGATACTAAGCATCGTCATTATTGTGGAGTAATTATTTGTCACTCCTTAATCAAGATATTGTTTATATTTTTATTTGATGTGATTGAGTGTTCCCTAATCGTGTGCTTTAATATCGACCAAAGATGTTCAATGGGGTTGAGGTCCGATGATTGAGGAGGCCAAAACAGGAGCTCAATCCCATTATCTGAGAACCACTTCATCGTCACTCGCGATTTGTGACAAGCGCGTTTTTCTTACTGTAAACGGGCGCTGTTCATGTTGGTATCACCGAACATTTTATGAAGAGATGATTTAACGCAGTTTACAATACTTGGGTGTCTTTTTTTTAACCCATTTGGTCCTTTACACATTACGATTTCGCGCACTCCATGTCAAGTCAAAAAAGTTACATATCTAAGAATTGACGGGGATGGCAAATACGTTTGGCCAAGGCTGTAGATATACTTTAAAAAAAATGTACCAAAAAAATCGTATTTTCTTTTCCGTCACAGTGGCCTTCCCCCTTAAGTCACCCCTGCCCCCTTTCCTTAAAAAATATATTTTCCTTCACAGTGGTTTGCCCCCCCCCCCCCCTAAATGTAAACCGCGAAAGCCTGATTCACAAAACACACATTAATAAATAATCTTGTGTATTAAATGCATATCTATAAATTTATTCTAAATGGTTAAATCATCAAAACATAAAGTTAAACTATTAATTACGATTCATTGCCTACAAATGCATCATGTTGTTTTATAGATGCAAATAAATACGTACAAACAAACAAATATACAGACATGGATCTCTCTACAACAATTATTGTAAACATTAGTTTATGTTTGTTTGCAAATATAGATTCATAGCGCGTTTCCAATGTTCGTGTAAATACTCATTAAAAATGACGGCAACACTTTTAATACGAAAGTTAAATAAATCAGGTTTTTTGATTTTATGTTATTGGACAAAATAAAACACATGTTCATTGATATTTATTTATTTATTCATGCAATATGTAGGTGTATATAGTTTATTTGGTGTAACGAAGGTGAAGCATTTTGTATTTACCCAAAGAAAACATTTTTTAAAGAAGAAAGCCACTGTGACGGAAAAAAAATTTTTTCTTACATTTTTGTAAAGTATACATATTCATAAATATGTATACAAAAAATTAAGTTTAAATTCCGAAAATTGACGGAGTTACAGTCAATTTAGCGAGACAATGTAGCACGGCCGATTATGATATAACAAAAACATTAAACACGTTTATCTCGGAATGACATTTAACGACCTGGTTGACACGATTCCTCAAAGACTAATGAACCGATTTCATATTTTTTTAAAATATCCCCCTTATTGAAATTAAGTACATTTCGATATATTTAACTAAATATACAACACAAACTTTTTTTTTAATATTTAGAAAAAAATAACAGTGTGTATTCACCCGAGTAAATTGGGCAGATATGAAGTCATACAAAAAATTGTATTGTTCCAAACAAATAAGATACCGTAATGAAAAATATAGGTTTCCATTTGAAAAACAAATGTTGGCTCTATTTGACCATGAAGACGTCCAAAAGATCAAAAATTAATTACGCCCCCCTCAAAACCAAACAACTATTATTTGAAACATTTTTTGATTTAATTTATAGATAAAAAAATTTAGGGGGTGATAGATTAAAATGGGACGTCTTGTATTATTAATAATAAAAACTTCCGAGGTCTGAGAAATCTTGCGCCAGTATTGGAGGGTTAATATTACGTGTTTTAAAATAGCTATAGGTTATTCGCTAAAAATATACCATATTTAATTTAAACTTCGTATACAGATACTGAGAAAAACTGAGTTGTATACAGAAAATAAAAAAAAATATATATTTTTCTTTTATTCAATATCTCTTTTGTTTACGCAGCATTATCCTGAATATTCCTGAATAATGAAATATCCTTCATTCGATTATTGTTTTCCATCCGAGGTAAAGATATCTCCAATATTTCCAGGAATATTGTAGATACAAAACATTTAAATCGCAAATCGCTGACTTACTAAATTATTGATTTTAAAAACCAGTGGTGTGTCCTGGAAGATTTAAAGAGGAAATGTTGCTTACGAAATATAATTAGTTATTTTATTTTTGTTTTAAATCAGTGGTGTTTTCTGCAAGATTTAAAGGGGAAACGTTGCTTACGAAATATAATCACCTAATTATTTTATTTTTGTTTTAAATCATGGGTTCCAAACGGGGTCCAAGTGGACCCCATGGGGGTCGTAACGATTTTTAAAAATGTATTAGTATTATGCTTGTTGTATGTTGTATATAATAGAGAAAAATAAAAAGGGGATCGATGAAGAAAATCATTATTTTAATTATGAAAATGGTTGGGAAATTTTGTTTTAAATGTTTCAAATTTCTTACCTTGATTACGAGTATTTTTAATCGAATAAATTCTAAAAGAAAAGAAATTAACAAGTTAAGGTTATACACCTAGCACACTGTAAAAAAAAATTTGGTTCCGAAAATTTTTATTTTTATTTATATTCAGAACACATGTACATACCTACATTTAATGAAATATTTTACTTTGTTTGTTATTAAAAGTAAAAAAAAGTTTAATTTAATTTGAAAATTGAAATAGACAGAACGGTATATAATAGTAACATGTACTAATTTGTACTGCTGTAATGGCAGAGCTAGTTTTTTATTATTTTGAATAAATTACACGTGAATATATTTGTTTTATAATTTTTATAATATTTAAAAGGGTTGAAGTTAGTTTTTAAAACGTCTCTATATAGCCAATTGTGTAGAATTTTAATAAATAGAGCATTTTCGGCAAGTTCTCCATTTATCGTGTGTTAAAAACTCTATTTTTAATATCAAATTACTCAAAAACCATACGTCCAATATTTTAAGTTAAATATATGACTTATCTATAAATAACATTAAAATTTTAGACTTTTATCTATATATTGCTCTTATTTATTCAAAATAATGAAAAACTAGCTCTGCCATTACATTGTACAAATTAGTACATGTTACTATTATATACCGTTCTGTCGATTTCAATTTTCAAATTAAATTTAACTTTTTTTACTTTTAATATTTAACAAAGTAAAATATTCCATTAAATGTACACGGAAAAAATATTGTAATAAAAATTACTATGTATTATGGTACTGGAAGGACTGTTCAGTAATTATGGTAAAAATTACAATATTCATTGAAATTGTTATTTATATTAGTAAAATGTATTTTGTAATCTTTACAATTGTAAAGATTACAAAGTATAATTATACTAATATTCTAATAACAATTTCAATGAACATTGTAATTTTTATTATATTATACCATAATTACTGAACCGTCCTTCCAGTACCATAATACATAGTAATTTTTATTACAATATTTTTTTCGTGTAGGTACACGTGTTCTTAATATAAATTAAAAACAAAAAATCTTTTTTACATTGTACAAGATTAAATTGAATTAAAAAATTAAATAATCCAGTGACACAATTTGACTTAATTAATTAACGTAGCATATTATTTAATTTAAGACATAAATTAACTTTCGATTCGAGGGTTGAATACTTCAAGATTGAATCAACGATTTTCCCTTGTGGCAGTCTGAGATTGGTGTTGTTGAGAACCTCTGGAAGCCAAAGGCACGTGAAGGTATTCCAACGAAAATGCAATTAGGACGAGGCAGCGCGGTTAACAAGGAATACCTAATCCCTGTGAATTTGATGATTGTTTGAGCCGGGCACACTTGTATAGAAATTAACAAGAGGTATATACATATATACAGGGTGGCCCAAAAGTCACAACACTATTTTAAAATGGAATAACTTTTTCATTTCGTAATAATTCACTTTAAGGTTGTTGTTCACTAAAATCGATCACTTTGTATAGAAATTAACAAGAGGTATATACATATATACAGGGTGGCCCAATTTTAAAACGGAATAACTTTTTAATTTCGTAATAATTCACTTGTTGTTCACTAAAATCGATCACTACAGAATTTGTTAAAATTTTAATATTGTGTTAAGTAAGCTAGTTCGCATTTGTAAAAAAAATTTCAGATCAGTTTACCATTTCGTTTATTAATTATAAACGTGCAAAGTTGGCCTCTTATACATTGCAAGCATAGGGATCTACTTGGAATTCGATATTCGTTTAATTCGTGTATTAAAACTAAACGTCAGATTTTAACCAAAAACGGATATGTTATAGATTAGTAATTAAAGAATATATATAAAAATTTTTAGAATGATTTACCATCTCCTTAAATAATTATTAATTTTTAACTTTGATAAATTCCCGAACACATGACGTAAACATACGATATGGCGACAGCGCATTCGAAATATAAAAACGTGGTATTGATAACTGACGCGCTTTGTAAATAGCAATTTATTATTAATTAACATTTAATGTTTTTATTTATAATAACAATAGTTACTACTGTTATTATAATTATTTCTATTGTCAGCAATAGTAATAATTATATTTTTATTAAAAATAAATCTTGTCTAATATTGTAAATTGTTGCCAGATCTATTTGTTCTCTTTTACCGACATAGTAAAACCCTGTAGTTCATGCTAAATTCCGCTAGATGCCACGACTTTTGGTGATCAACAATCTTAATAAACAGAAAGCACACTTCTTGGAAATAAATTTTATTTAGTTTTGAAAAATTACATCCTTTAAATAACCACCATTTTGCGCTTCACACTGACGCGCTCTTTTTAAGGCGTGAATCATCACCTGTCGTAATGTTTCTTGGCATATTCCTTCAAGGATGTTGGCCTTCAATTGCTGAATGGTTCGAGGATTGTTACGGTATACTTTATCTTTCAAATATCCCAACAGAAAGAAGTCTGGAGCAGTTAATTTTAAACCACCGGAATAAACGAAGTATAGTTTGTTTATGTGGTAGTTTTCTGACCCCAAAATTAGGTTCTTTGCGTTAACAGTCGTGAATTTCTCCATAATTAATTTCCAAGGATAACGCTTTAATAATTTGAAATCAAATTAAAAAAAATAAAGTTATTTGAATGTTGTTGTGACTTTTGGGCTATTCTGTATATAGAGATGTGTATGTACTGTTTATTATATACCATATTGTTATGTAAACAAAGTGAGTTTCAAATTGTTAGATCTTATTCAATATCCTCTTGATTAAGGTAATCAATATTGGGTATACGTAGTATAAATGTTTGATTGAAAATAGAATAGATTCCTCTCTCTATGAATTGCTTATTATAGATTTAATGGTTATGTATTAAGAACGTATTGTTGTTTACTTTTAATTATTATAGAATTTTTGAAATAACAAAACACAAATCTTTTTATTCTACACAATTATTTACTATTGTTTAACCCAGTGGCGTAGTAAGAAAAAAAATCGGGGGGTGTTAATACTTTTCGGGCGGGGGGGGGGTATATAGACATATGTTTTAAATTTTTGAAGGTATTTTGAACAAATATTTCCTCAAAACATACGTTTTTTTAGAACACTGAACATATATTATACCATTTTTGAATTATACGATAAATTCTGAACACTTTTTGTACAGCATACCATATCTCTAAAATCTGCGGTTTATGGAATAATGACGTTTGAAATGTGTCTCAAGATGAATATATGCAGTCATCATTGATTTTTTTTAATGGAACATCCTGTATCATTATTGAATTGTACAGTAAATTCTGAACACTTTTTGTACAACTTACCACAGCTCTAAAGTCAGTGGTTTTTGAAATAATTTTATTTATTTTGTATATTTTATTTAAAATAGTTTTAATCCATTAACGCCCAAAAGAAAACAAAAACATGCAAAAGATTTTTTAAAATGAAATTAAGTACATATTCAATATATTTAACTAAATATACAACAAACTTTTTTTATATTTAAAAAAAAAATAACAGTGTGTACTCAAGCGAGTAAATTGGGCAGATATGAAGTCTATTTTTTGTGAGACTGCTTTTCTGATATCATTTTTATTTAAATAAATTTCATTTAAAAGTCATGTTATA
Organism: Sialis lutaria; assembly: GCA_949319165.1. NCBI lineage: Eukaryota > Metazoa > Arthropoda > Insecta > Megaloptera > Sialidae > Sialis > Sialis lutaria. Next base: position 29,622,947 of record OX439235.1, read on the forward strand.
TGTATATTTAAGTTATTTCATATGATTTGAACAAAATTCGAAATCACATGCTCTAGTTGGATAAAATTTATTAGCATACCACGTACCTCTTTTCATATAAAAATTATTCAGAACAATTAAAACACTTATGAAACTAATAACGTTAAAAGATTTTGTTTGTTGCACTTCTATCAACTGATTTTTATGGAAATATTGTGAATTAATATCCATAGACAGCACCACTATTACAAATGTATACGGTGGGCGTTAATGGGTTAAGTAAAATTTAAATACAAAAACCTGCCTCGTTAAAAAACAATAACTAACGAAAACACTTCATTAAAAATTTGATTAAACTGAACATAAATAAGACCTAATACACCCCAAAACTTAATTAAAAAAATTCATCACAAAAAAAATATTTTAAAACTTAAACATACAATATAAATTTTTCAAACCTACAAAAAAAAACCGTAATAAAGCATTTAAGGATGCACAAACATAAATTTTTGTCTAGTGTAGGCATTTAATTCATATACATAAACTCAGCAAGGCATAAATCAAGTGGGTTAGATAAGGGTAGATATATAATGGCCAAGGCAACAGTGAACAAGGTTGATGGTGGAGGCGCTGGTAGAAATGGTGGAGGCGATGGAAGTACGAGAAGGTGGCAGCACCGACTTCCGGTGGCGGCAACGAGGACAACTATGGCACTGCTGGGGCTACTTCTGGTTGCCCCGCACGTCTCTGGGGTATCGTCACCGTCTCGTGGTAAGTGACAGCTCTCTTGTATATACTAGGTTGTCAGATTTCCCAGTGCCGGGGTATGCTCTCTGTGTGACCTAAAAGTGTTCATTATTCTTCTTTTACTTAACGCCTTTTTATGTGAGGTTTTGTTATAAAAATTGATTTGACATTTATTTGTTACGTGGAACATGATAAATTGTTTTAACAAAAAATAGTATACTCTTAAAATTAATCGAAATCGTCCCTTTGCTCAAGTCGAAAATTGGCGGTTTTTACATTTTATTGTCATTGGATAGAACTACTCATTGCGCGTCGATCTACCAATCACATTTTAGACGTTTCGGACAATAAGAGACCAAAATTTAAAAAATAGTGACAGCGCGCAAACCGGTAGCCTATATAAAACATACACGGGTTTTTCGCTCTCCTGTAAAGTTGGTCAAAATGACTTATGCGGTGTTGTTAGCTAAGGGACGATATATTACTTTGTTTTAAATATTAGTATAATTCTCCGTGACAATACATTTTTTTTATAATTTTCGCAGCTATTATTTTTAAACTACTTCAAATATAATCAAATATATAGTACCTATAGTAAAAATTTGTATTATTTGCAGGTTTATAATTTATACACTGTGCAAAAGTCTTAGGACACTCCTTTTTTGCTTATAGTATTGTAAATATAACTGCAAAAATAGTTGATAAATGTTAAGAGTACTTAATTACAACTTTTGTAATAATCCTAGCATATCTAAAATACAGCATTTATAATTTTTCATGTTAAGGAAAATATTTGAATTATATGCCTGAAAGGTCAGGTTTACTCAAGTTGAAAGTATTGACGCACTGTGTCTTTCAAGCTAACGAGAAATTGTTTTTTTTTTTTTTTACTATTTTGACTGCGAGTAAATATATTTTTTTCGCTATTTTGAAGTTTTTTATTGACTGAAATCTGTATATTTATATTCAAAATCACAGGTGTCTAAAGACTTTAGCACAGCAGTGTACACAGAAAAAAAACTGGATCTTATTGAAAATTTGGGATGGAAAAATGCTTAATAAATTTATGTTGTTAATATAACAATATTTGCTTAATATAATAATAAAAAAATTCTTATTGAGGATATTTTATTCATTTGAAAAATAAATTAATGAATACTTTATTACACCAATTAACGAAACTCTCAAATAGATTAAACATAATGGTTGTATTAATAAATATTTATCAGTGTGATTATTTTTTACACCACCTAACTAATGAAAGTGCAATTTTCGATATGGTAAATTCAGTGATGTCATTTATATGTATTTAAAATATATATTTTCAATACAAAACAAAATTTTCACCGCGATAAGAACATTGTAAGTAATAATATACATTTATCAATAAGATGAATATTTCCATATTGGTAAAAAATTATCATATTAACAAACAACCTCTATCAGAGCCAAATCGATCACGGTTTTTTTACATTGATCACATTTTTTAACACATAGACAAATTATTTTTTTACTGTGTACATTTTTGGGGGTCTACCGAAATTTGTAATATAAGATTTTATGGAAAAATGCCCGGACATTAAAAAACTGTCTTTGCATTCACTAATTATTATTTTTTTAAATAAAATATTACGCTGAACCTACTTTTTTCTACGATAAATTGAAATTGGATGCATGAAATTTTACAAAAAAATTTCAAATTTTATATTTCGTTAAAAGTATATTTATTTAATAGAAAATGATGTGAAAAGTTGAATTTTTCAAAACCGCAGGTCTGTATCTCATCACGATCTCGAGATATCGCCTCTCAAAGTTATGATTTTTCAAACATTTTGAAGAAAAATGGCTGTAACTTTTGAACGTGTGGTCGGATTTGATTTTTGTTGACAGATTTGAAATCAGCGTGTCAAAATCTATATAATGTATGTATAATTTTATTGTATAATACTTTAAAATTCGACAAAAAAATTTTTGTCAAAAATCGACATTTTTTGAATTTTTTCAGTTTTTCGCGAAAAATTTTTTGTCGAATTTTTAGGTGTTATACATGTCATTATATAGGTTTTGACACGCTGATTTCAAATTCGTCAACAAAAATTAAATCCGACAACACGTTCAAAAGTTACAGCCATTTTTCTTCAAAATTTTTTAAAAATCGAAACTTTAAAAGGCCATATCTCGAGAACGGTTTGAGATACAGACCTGCGGTTTGAAAATTTCAACTTTTCACATCATTTTCCATAAAATAAACATACTTTTAACGAAATCTAAAATTTGAAATTTTTTTGTAAAATTTCATTCAATTTGTCATAGAAAAAAGTGATTTACGCCTTACAAGGGGAACCTTTCAGTGGGCCGGTTTGGATTTTCTTCATATTGAAATATATTGTGAAGGAGGGTCCCCTGATAACACCTATACCCGGTTTTGGGGGCAGACGGGCAATAGTTTAAAAATTATGACCCAAAATATATTTTAATGTTGCATATATACTTATATGTTAAATCTACCCACACAAGCGTTTGTTTGCCCCGTTTTTTTAAATATAGTTCCCACTTTTTTAAGGTGGTGGTGGGGGGGGCTGTAAAGCCTCCTATGGCAAATGGGGGGGGGTTGACCCCCCCCCTTTAAAGAAAGTTTCCACTTTTTTACGGTGGTGGTGATGGGGGGCTGTAAAGCCTCCTATGGGAAATCGGGGGGGCTTTGCCCCCCCCCCCTTTTTAAGATAGTTCCCACTTTTTACGGTGGTGGTGGTGGGGGGCTCTAAAGCCCCGTATGGGAAATTGGGGGGGGGGCAACCCCCCCCATTTGCCATAGGAGGCTTTACAGCCCCCCCCACCACCACCGTAAAAAAGTGGGAACTATATTTAAAAAAAGGGGGCAAACAAACGCTTGTGTGGGTAGATTTAACATATAAGTATATATGCAACATTAAAATATATTTTGGGTCATAATTTTTAAACTATTGCCCGTCTGCCCCCAAAACTGGGTATAGGTGTTATCAGGGGACCCCCCTTCACAACATATTTCAATATGAAGAAAATCGAAAGCGGCCCACAGAAGGGTTCCCCTTGTTAGTGGTTAATGTAAATGAGGCACACGCCTATTTTTTTTTAGCTAATTAACTTATTGAACTTCTTTAAAACATGTAAAAAAACAAAAAAATATATATTATGCATATACGATAACTTAGTACAAGTTATTTACGAAGAAAAAAAAATCTTGAAAAGATGTTCATCTGAATTTGACATCTTAATTAGTACATTATATTATATTTACCTTATGTAATCTAAAATAAAATTCTTTCTGTTTTGTTTTTCCTTTTAATTATTTTATTTTATATGACAAAATTTTATCAAAACCTAATTGGCGTTTAAAAACTTCAAAAATAACTTTTAAAATACTGAATAAGTTTTATTTTCAAGTTAAAAACTCTAATTCTGAACCATCAGTTTACAAAAATTAAGAAATAAGTTTAACACTAGAAAGACGGGAGCAGTCATTTGACGGTAATTTAAATTTCAATATTGAATAATTCAAAAACTATTTGACTTACCGTAATGAGACTTTGTGACTTTTATTAATACTAGTAGTTAAATGAAACTATGTATCAAAATAATTCACATCTATTTTCTTTATTGTTTGAAATGTTGATATACCGAAAAAGACGGCGGCGGTCTTTTGACGGCTATGATCTGATAAATATGTTTTTAATTGTTGTATGAGAGGGTACAACAATAAATACGTATATGAATTGTCAGTCAAATAAGCCTGTAATTGTGTATCGATATTATTGTGAGTAATTTGTGAAAAATGCCCAGGAAATTCGAAGAAGGCGAGAATGTCTTATTCAGAAATGTAAAAATAAAACTAATAAAGTATGCGATACTTATACTTGTAAAAAACCGCTTTGCGGCTCTTGTAACATGTAAAAATTGTGTATAAATATTAAAATTAAACATACGTTACATCTACTTTTATTTCTTTACTTGACATTTATTAATTACTCTTAAAAAAGATATTTAGTAAATTTGTAGTCATTTGACCGGTCGCCGTCTTTCTAGTGTTAAATAATTATACAATACTAGCGGGATCCCGCGACTTCGCTCGCGTAAACTTCGAAACTAATTAGAACCCTCCATACGTGATAGGGGGTGACATATTTTTTATATTGATTTTTATCCATTACCTATAAAAAACGTAAATATATCGGATTTTAGTTAAAAATTGTAAAAACTAACCCCCGCCATTAGAGGTTGAATATCGATTTTTTTTATTGCAGATTCTTTTGCCTGAATCCACCACTATAACGTAAGCAACTATACAGATAAACATATCAAAAACACTGACCCTGTTTTATTTTCTATATGGCTATTATGCTCAAATTTACCTTTATAAGTAAAGCAGGTATACAGACAAACATCTAAATCCATCCTCGTCCCCGTCCCATGCTATTAGGGCTTGAATATGGAACTTTCAATTTTAATTGAATATTAATTTGTCCGAATTTACTTTAATATCATCAAAAGTTATGAAGATAAATATATCAAAATTTTACCTTCCCCCCATTCCCATAAAATATTTGTCATGTATAGTACCTACATACTGTGCCATGTTTCATTCGGTGAATACAAAAAAAATATATTTTACAAAATTTCCCCCCCCCCCCCTAACACCTTAAGGGTTCAATTTTGGGAAATGCTGGAATTATTGTTTCATTATTTAATTGTAGAGTATGTTCGATGTGTTTCAATTAAATGCGAACAAAAAAAATATTTTTTTATAAAAACTTTGACACCCTGTTTTAACCCCGTAGGGGTTGAATTTCGAAAAATCCTTTCTTAGTGGGTGCTTACATAATAAAAGGAAGACACCTACGAAATTTCACGTTTCTAGGTCTAGGGGTTTGGGCTGTACGTTGATATATGAGTGAGTGAGTGAGTGAATGAGTGAGTGAGTGGTTAAGGACAAACTCTTTTATAGATATAGATTAAATAAAGTTGGTCAATTAAACCATTGAAAGTTTCGTGGATGTATTAGTTAGGATTATTACCACATTCATGTATTTAATGATTATTGAATTATTAATTTAGAACGTGTTGAATGAGAATTAACTTTGATGGAAATGACAGCTATTATCTTTATGTACAAAACACATAATATATTATCAACACAAAGGAGAATAATATAGATAGGGATTTATTATTGTGTGAATACTATACTTGCATGAGTTATGTGAAAATTCAAACATACAGTGGTGCCTCGCATAACGAACGCTGCGCGCAACGAACTTTCTGTTCGTTCATTTCGCGACTCACTCAACGAACCTTGCTTTGCACAACGAACTGCTTCGAATTTCATTTTGTCGCCCGAACGCTCCTACGTATCACGAAGTCGCCCGAACTTCCAAGGTCGCACGCAGTCGATGCTCAAACTTGCATGAACATGCATCAACGCGCGTCAGTTGTTCTTTTCTGTGCTTAACTCACACACCTTTTTTTTAATAAATGTAATTTTGTGTGTCTATATTATGAGTTCTAACAAAAATCAGGAAGGTTATTTCTGTTGAAATGAAACAAGAAATAATTAGAAAGAGGATTTGACCCTGCAAGCCTCGGTAGACTCTCCTCAATCTGATTCTGACTAAAAAATAAAAAACGTGTGTACAATCTTTTTTATGTTACAGTACCATATTTTATGCTACAGAACGAATTAAAATTTTTAACATGTATTGTTATGGGAAACGCGTTTCACATAACGAACTTTTTGCATAACGAACTTGCTCCCGGAACGAATTAAGTTCGTTATGCGAGGCACCACTGTATATAAATATGTATTTAGAAAAATATATTAGAAAAGGCGTGATGTCAGTTACAAAGTACATATCATTGAAGTTATGATTTTAAATAAGGAATTCTAAAAAATGTATTTATTCTTATGTTAAAAGCGAGATTAATATAAGTTTTGTTAAAATAAAAATGCAAGATACAGTTAAATGGAACACCAATCAGAACAAATGACGTTACGCATCAGTAAACGTCTTTTATTTTAGACAAATGTCAATTCCTCTTACAAGATTATTAGGTACATACCTTATTTAAGAACTTATATATTTTGGAATTCATTTTTAATAAACTAACTATTGAAAATTCAAAATTAGTTTTAAAACAGTCAATTTTTGCGATTAAACCTTTATTTTCTGCAGAAATAATTATTTTTTTTTGAAATAGGAGACACGATAAGATCATCATAAAATAGTTTTTTTTTTAAAATAAGTCATCATGTCTAATACTAGCTGTTACCTAATTTAAAAAAAAAAATAATCCTATGTCCATGTTAAGGCTGTTCATGCCGATTTTTCCGAAACTAAATTCCACGAGATGTCGCCACCGTAGAGAACAAAAATTATTTGCACAAGTCTAGCCCTGAGGGGAAATGACAGATACAAGTAATTCAGTGACAATTGACGATCGATTGAAAAATGGTATATTCTCGAAATTAAACAGAGATGAAGCTCAGGATAGAAATAGTTCTTATGTTTTGAGGCTTACATTCAATATTTTCAAATGAAAATTGCAGAATTATTATAAAATTAGAAAGCTTAAACAAAAATCTATGTCGTATGTTTTTTTCCCGTATTTTTCAGGAATTTTTGTTATATATTGAGTTTTATCATATCAAATAAAAATACAAAAAAATTTCAGATTTTTTTTATTAATATATAAAAAAATTAAATTGAAAAATTATGTATGTCATGACATAGAGAAATTAATCTAGTTTGTCACTGTATTTTTTCCTAAATGATTTATTAATATTGGTCAGAGCCTAGAGCTGAACATAAAATTAAAAACTGTAATTTCTTTATAGTAATTCTTATGGCAATTCAAATAGCATGTTCAGCCTTAAAGTGGATCATCCTGTATAATATATAACTTTATATGAGAATATACATACTTCTATTTTTTTTATTTAAAACAATTTGAATGTTTTAGTTATAGTCTAACTTCTGAATTTAGGTCAAGTCTTATCGATTGTATATATATTTTATTGAATATTAATAATATAATTTGATTCATAAAACTTTTATTTTTAGGGTACCTAAAAATATCTGATTAGTAATTATTTTTAATAACACATTTTTTCTAGAAATCTTAATTATTAATATGTTTTTTCCTGGAAAAAGTTTTTGATTCAATAATCATTAAAAGTTATTTATTAGACGAATATGTCTCAATGTAACTGTTTTATTAAAATCAGATACGATTTTGAATATTAAATATTTTTTGCTCGACATTTAGATTAAGTAAATCAACTACATAATACTGCACTCTATTAAATTATTTTTTGGGAAAGATGAATAAGATTTAATTAATTAATAAAAGACTAACTGGAACTTTCTCTCGAAAGGGCGTAACAAATTTAATAATGAAATGAGAACACTTTTATCGAAACTGATTATTTTATTTGAAATGTATATAAATAGAGGGTTTTTTTAATAGAAAAATATATATACTATGTAAAAGTTAGGTTTCTTTTTAAAGAAATAAATTCAAAAGGAAAGTTACGTTCAGAATTTATGGTACTAAAAGACATTTATTTCAATTTGTAAAGTTACTTTGAAAGTGTAGGGTTATACTTGAAATTTGTTTTAAATTTACAGATAGAAGTTCACAAATTTAAAATATTTTGTACCTGTTACCGACTGTTACATTAATATTTATATACAGGGTGTTCGCGGGAACCGAGTGATCATTGCTTACTTTATTATTGGAGCTAGAAGATCGATTAAATGGACAAAGTATCAGTATTTTTTCCGGGATGAATAATGGCGGTATCAAAAAAACAATTGAATGTAAAATTTCAGAGATATATTGAAATATAACATTTTTTTAAATGGAACACCCTGTATATTATTATTGGATTTTTAGCTGAGAATGTTCTCTTTATAAAAGTGTTATACATGTATGATGGTAAAATTGATAGAAAACAAGTTATAACATGTATAAAATTAATAGAAAATATCGAAAAATAGTGTGCTATGAATTTAATCAAATACAAACAAATGATAAAAAAAATTTAAAACAATAATTTCAGATATTTGTGCCTTATTTCGCAGATTTTTAACATTTTTGAGCATTATTCATAAAAAAATATATTTAATAATAATAAATAATTTTTTTCGTTATCATATAAAATCAAAAACATTCAAAATTTGCGAACATATGACATAAAAACCTTAAACTATTGTTTTAAATGTTTTAATCATTTGTTCTCAATTTACTAAAACTTCATAGCACACTGATTTTCGATATTTTCTATTAATTTTATACTTGTTATAACTTGTTTTCTATCAACTTTACCATCATACATGTATTACACTTTTATAAAGAGAACATCCACAGCTACAAAATTCAATCATAATATACAGGATATCCCATTTAAAAAAATGTTATATTTCAATATATCTCAGAAATTTGATATTCAATTGTTTTTTTGATACCGCCATTATTCATCCCGGAAAAAATACTGATACTTTGTCCATTTAACCGATCTTCTAGCTCCAATAATAACAAAGTTAGCAATGATCACTCGGTTCCCGCGAACACCCTGTATACAGGATGATTCAGCACTGTCGTGCCAAACTTGAACAGTAGATTGAGAAAAATATTTTAAGCAAAAAACTTCCAATAACTATGTATCCGGAAATTTATCATTAGGGAACTACAGGTCTCCAAAGATTTTACTAAAAATGAGTTTTTATTTAATATCTAGAGAACCCTTTGTGATAGAATTATGAAATTTAGTATTTGGTTTAGTAATAATATGTGTTATCGATACATAATATTAACCAATTATATTTTAAACCAGGGCTGTATGGGGCCAGTGGGCCCATCGATTTTTATCTAGTATTTGTTTGTTCCTTATTTTTTTTCCTGAGTTGGTACATCAATAAGATTAAATGACACAAAATATACAGAAACATACTTTGCTTGTTTATCATAGGATAAACCGTTTTCGAGAAATATCGATGGAAAAGAAAGCATGCAGAATTTAACTTAATACGGATGCTTCAAATTACAATTAATAAATTTATATTCTTGTTCTATGATAAAAATTAATACAAAAAGTTATACGGATGCTTGAAATTACAAAAAATAAATGTATGTTTAGTTGTTTGCTTAAAATATTTTTCTCAATCTACTGTTCAAGTTTGGCATGACAGTGCTGAAACATCCTGTATGTATACAGGATATTCCAGACCACCCGTCCACTATGTCTTACGCCCAAACTATTGAAGATAATTTCAGGAAAAATTTACCGTATATATCGACTTTAAATAATTTCAGGAAAATATTTTCAACCCCCTAAAACCGCCTTTTGGGGAGTTATTTTAAGGGGTACATGCCAGTTTCTCAGCAAAATCAAATGGAATGGTACATATCAAAAAGTACATATTTGTAAAGATCATAAATAAATAAGAAACTTTCAAAAATTTTCGTCGTACTTTCAATTGTTTAAAAAATATGGCGACTTTTAGGGTTTACTAAAAGTGCTCTAATTTCGTTAAATATTCATGGAAATTTATTATTTTTTTTAAATTAGAAACTCGAAATAATGATCTTTGTAAAGACGTATGATTATTTGAGATTTTAATAGTTTAAAGTATGACACACGACATACCAAAAAATTGAAAAGTTCAATAAGGGATAATTCAAATTTTTTTAATACAATTAGTACTTTTTCTTAAATTGATATGTAAATAAATAACTTGTTAAGAAAATTTTAAATTTAAAAATTAAATTTTTAAAATTGTATTTCAAGATATCTCTGAAATTTGACATTACGTTGTTTTTTGATACCGCCATTATTAATCCCAGAAAAAATACTGATACTTTTCCTATTTAACCGATCTTCTAGCTTCAATAATAACAAAGTTAGTAATGATCACTCCGTTCCCGCGAACACCCTGTATATTTGTAATTCGATGTACACTTGAATGTTCCATTTTTTAAATAGGGATATAAATTTGTGTCAGTAAGTTGTGTAAAAGTAAACTTATGTACGTCTTCGTGACGTGTATATTTTTTTTTCTTGAAACTTTTGACGTAGTGGATGAGTTGTTAAGAATAAAAATATGTATGTCTTGTATTTTAACTTTTTCAATTATATTATCTACATTTTTAAGGGGTTATAAACCTTTGTATTTTAAGGAGTTTATTGTTAAAAATAAAACAAAATGTAACTCATGATAGCACCAATTTTTTTAGAAGTTAAACATCTTGTATAATTATTTCAAAATTTTTGTTTAATGTAAAAGAAGGACCTTAATTTGGTGTCGATCGATGGCAAATGATATTATTAGTAAAATATAAAAAATACAAGGCTGTATGCCTCCAGGAAATACACGCAAAAAAATAAAAACAAAAAAAGGTGTGTGCCGTTTATTCTTAAATCGTCGATGCAACGAAAACGATGTAAGATAGACCAAAAATGAACAGGAACAATTTTATAGGTGATAAAATTTCCTATAAGAAACGTACTTAAGGTAAATATCTAAAACTAATAGTTCATGTGTTAGAGTCGTTCAAAACTACGAAATCTATATGTCGTTTTTTGAAAACGTCACAATTTGTCTTTTTTGTTATCTATAAAATATAAAATCGGTATTCAGAAGGTTATAAAAATTTCAAAAAAATCTCTATTAGGAAGATATTTACGATTTCAAAACTAGTTTTTACTTTAAATTCTGATTATAGGGGCTATATACTAAAACATAAATTATTTTATTTTATTGCCTGTTTTGTATGTTTAATTATTCATAAACTAATAACCTTAGATTAAAAAACCAATATCTGGTTTAAAGGTAATTGTATCCTTTTGGGCGTTAATTGGGTAGCCCATTAACGCCCAAAAAGAAAACAAAAACATGCAAAAGATTTTTGTAATGAAATTAAGTACATATTCAATATATTTAACTAAATATACAACACAAACTTTTTTTAATATTTAGAAAAAAAATAACAGTGTGTACTAAGCGAGTAAATTAGGCAGATATGAAGTCTATTTTTTGTGAGACTGATTTTCATTTTTATTTCGATAAATTTAATTTAAAAGTCATGTTATATGTATATTTAAGTTTTTTCAAATGATTTGAACAAAATTCGAAATCACATGCTCTAGTTGGATAAAATATATAAGTATACCACGTACCTCTTTTTATATTAAAATTATTGAGAACAATTAAAACACATTTAAACACTTATGAAACTAAAAACGTTAACAGATTTTGTTTGTTGCACTTCTACCAACTGAAATATTGTGAATTAATATCCATAGACAGCACCACTAATTATAAAATGAGGTGTGCACAAATGTGTACGGTGGGCGTTAATGGGTTAATTTAGTCAACATTGCAACCGTTTACCTACAGTTTTTTTGCCTCTCCAAATCGTAAAACTTTTGTACTAAACATTTCCGTAAAAATCCATATTTTTCCAAATATTAAATAATCTCAAGATAAAAAACTCATCCCGTATATATATAAATAAATAAATATCAAAACCGTTTTTATACGAATGGGCGCTCTTAAAAGAATATTTTCAAGTTTGTTGAGATATCGATCTTTTATGTAAATCATATAAACAAAATAGTGTACATTTTTCTTTGTATTCTTCAGAAAAGACAAGTTAAAGTTACCATTAGATATTTGTATAGATAAACATGTTTTTAGTCTTGCTTTTATCAAAATAACAGCTTAACAAATGGAAATACGTTGAGATTTTGTTAGATTGAGGATTTTTTTCCTATAACGAGAGAGTTTTCAATATCAGTCTAAAAGGATACAGCTTTTTTTGCGAGATTTTTTTAAGGATTCGGTCGCCAAGTATGTATAAGGAACAAAATGCTTTCAGAGTAAAGGACTTCCCTGATTTAAGTGCGTATTCTCAATAGCCCCTGCCTCATTTTATTTAAATCTGCTTTTAAAATTTGCCGAAAATGAATACCTTAATTTTGGTAAAATGTTTGTAATATATATATTTATACTGTTTTTTTACGTATGTTATTACTATCAATTTTATCATAAAAATAGTAATAAAGCGTTGAAATATTACTATGCACCAATTTTATTGTTATTTTTCATTGTTTTATTTGAATTAAAAACAATAAAGTTATCATGAATTATGACGCATAAATTTTATTAACTGTAACAAGGTTTTTATACACTATTTTAACTATATTGCTTCATATGAGCATATTATGGTATTTTAATATCGAATAAAAATATTGTAAAAAGGTGTTTATTGGTAGAAAATGTGGGGTTTGTGTAATTTTAAAATTTATTATTAAAAACATTTTAAATATTTTTAAAATATGAGAAAATTACTAATTGATATTGTAACTTTAATAACAAACATGTGGATTAGCAAGAACTACAATATTTGTAAGGTTCCCTCAGTCAAATAGTAATGTTTCTTTAAAACTTGAGTCATTTTTATGAAATATTTTTCTAAAAAAACAAGCAGCTTTTGTTTTAAATAATTTTTTGAATGACATTTTTTTTAGTACCTACTTAACAAAATAATTTCAGATTTAAGATTTTCATTAATTTTTTACTCGAAACCCATTAACTTTAGAGGAAAAGTGTAAAAAACAAAAACTGTTTATTTTAATCTAATATAACTAAGAAAATGATTTCAGATTTTTTTTAATTTAATTTTTTTTGTTTTAATATTTTGAAGAGCAAAAGTTAAAAAAATCCTGATACAATTTACCTAGTTATATCAGAATAAAATAAATATATTTTTTTTACACTTCTCCTCTTAAGTTAATTAATGGGTTTCGAATAAAAAATTAGTAAAAATCTAATAATATTTTGTTAATTATAAAAAAATGAAGTTATACAAAAAATTATTTAAAACAAAAGCTGCTTGTTTTCTTCCAAACAATAAGACACCGTAATAAAAAATATAGGTTTCCATTTGAAAAAAATGTTGGCCCTTTTTGACCATGAAGACGTCCAAAAAATCAAAAATTAATAACGCCATTTTGGGTCCCCCTCAAAACCAAACAACTTTTTTTTTTTTTTTTTTTTTATTTAATTGATAGATAAAAAAAAATTAGGGGGGGGTAGATTAAAATGGGACACCCTGTAAACAGAAAAATATATTTTCCAATTCATAATAACGAATACTTTCCAAATTCCTGAAAAGTACTTGGTACGACCCAATTTGACCCATTTCAACAAAAGATATGTGAAAAAATAATAATAATAAAACAAATAACATAAATATCTCCAAAAAAAAACCAAAGAAAAAAAATATTGTGCACAAAAAAAGGCGAGAAAATAATTTGAAACCAATGATGATAAAAGCACAAGGCAGATATATGCCAAGTTGTTGTACTTTTCGTCTACTTTGTGAAGTAGTTATTACTTCGTAGCACCAACATCAGTATCATCTGCTAGCACCACTTTATCGTGTCTCACAATGGAGATACTAATGTAATTACCAAAGCCTGTGCACTGCCGCTTTATTAATTATTAATCCTACAACACCCGTTTTACTACAGAGACGTATTGTGTCGATATTATCATTGTTTAAAGGCAAAGGGTCTCAAAATTATATAGAACGGGACCCACATTTAACAATTTAAGGGGTTATATACAGTCAGAAGGCCCAAAAAAGGTTTTTTTCAAGAATTTTTTGCCACTGTTCAAAAAATTGTAAATGTTTGGGAATTTTTTGCACAGATATAACTAATTATTTTTGAATTAGGTAAAGGAAGTTTTATTAAGTATATATTCAACTTATTTAGTATCAATTTTTATTGAAAAATATTAAATATTTACAAAGTTATGAGCCTCGATGTGACGACCAAAAAATATTTTTCTCTATTATATAGAAAAATTTTTCAATATCTATAACTATGTATATGAATGTAGCTATCGTTGCACGTAACCGTTTTTTTATTTATTTTTTTTTTCACAAAATGGCGATCGTTTGAAATATTTTTTAATTTTTAAGACCTATTTTTTGTCATTAGAGAGGTTTTAAAAATAGTAATTATCAAAATTTCAAAAATCGGCTACGTGCAACGATAGCTACTACAATTACGAAAATTATAAAAAAATATGAAATCGGTTCATTAGTTTTTGAGGAATTGTGTCAACTAGGTCCAAAAATGTCATTTTGAGATTAACGTGATTAATGTTTTTGTTATGTCATAACCGGCTGCGCTACCTCGTCTCACTAAATTGACTGTAACTCCGTCAATTTTCATAATTTTAACTCAATTTTTTTAATACATATTTATGAGTATGTAAACTGTAAAAAAATCTAAGAAAAAAATATATAAATTTTTTTTCCGTCACAGTGGCCATCCCCCTTAAGGGGGTTAGCCAGTCTAGCACCTCTGAAAATACTCAATATTTGTGAATTTACTGTGGTCAAATGAAACAACAAATTAAAGCTTAATTAACACAGTTGTTTAATCACTATTTAAAGTACATTTTATTTTATTTTTATGAATGAAAATTATTAATCTCTGGCCGATGGTAGGTGTTCATCAAAATTTGGAGTTGACACCTTCCGTACTTGCTTTTAGCCAAATGATCAGATCTGGAACAATTTTACAAAGTGACTTTAGTTTTGGAAACTATCCTCTATGGAATGAACCACTTTGGTTGGAAACAGAAAATCCTGTAGATTTTTATGGCCAATGAAAATTACAGTTCAAATAAAGCTTGAATTTTAGAGTATAAACAGACTTATAATTATTGAAATATATAACTCTGAGGTGTAAAAATGGTTCATTCCATAGAGAATAGTTTCAAAAACTAAAGTCACTTTGTAAAATTATTCCAGATCTGACCATTTGGCTAAAAGCATGTACGGAAGGTGTCAACTTCAAATTTTGATGAAAACCTACCATCGGCTAGAGATTAATAATTTTCATTCATAAAAATAAATTAAAATGTACTTTAGCTGTGTTAATTTAGCTTTAATTCGTTGTTTCACATGACCACAGTAAATTCCCAAATATTGAGTATTTTCAGAGGACGCTATACTTGCTACCCCATTAAAACAAGGGTTCTCAAAATTATATAGAGCGGGACCCACTTTTTTAAAATTTAAAACATTCGTTTTGGTACAGGAACGTATTCTGTCGATATTATCATTGGAAACTTTTGGTGGCCAATTCGAATAGGAAAAATGTTGCTTTATGTTTTTTTTTAAATTTATTTGTTTAAACGGGAAAACCACTGTGACGATTTTTTTTAATGTTAAAATTCCGAAAATTGTATGAGTCACAGTCAATTTTGTGAGAGCAGGTTATGACCCTTGGACGTTTTTCTCGAAACGGATTTTTGTCGACCTGGTCCCAGCGATTTCTCAAAAAATAATGAATCGATATTTTTTTTTGTTATTGCAGTGGCTAAGTCTGTACGTAGCTGATTTTTGAAATTTTGTTATTTAATATTTATAAAACTTTAAAGATGTTAAAAATGAAAGAAAATTTTCAAACCATCGCCATTTTGTGAAAAAATTAAATAAATAAAAACGGCTACGTACAATCATATAAATATTGATAAAATATTTTTTAATGTTTTTCCGATAATCCACCCCGAAATTTAGAGGGAACTATAAAAAATTTTTTTTATAAATGTTTAATATTTTTCAATAAAAAATGGTATTAAATTAGTTGAATATATACTTAATAAAATGTCTCAAATCCAATCTTAAAATAATTTGTTAAACCTGTGAAAAAAATTCTCAAACATTGACACTTTTTTACCCTTCACAGTGGCTTTTCAGTATTTTCAGTTTTTTATTTTTCCCTTTTGAGTGACGTTAAAAATTTATATGGGACCACCTCGGGAGTATACTCTTTCAAACAAACGAAAAATCGTCCAAATCGGTGCATATTTGTCAGAGCTATACCAGAATTATTTTTTGAAGTTAATTAATGAATTATAAAATATAGATAAATAAGGTCCTGTAATTCAGTTAACATCTTTCAAACTGAAAACACGTTGTCCAAACATAAAAGCGGGATTCGAACCAACGTACCTTATTTTGACAGTTACACAAGCGTCAGAATAGCAGGCATTTGTTTTATTTCATTATGAACGTAATTTAATGAGTTTCTTTTGTCTGATCATAATATATTACTGAATTATTTATCTTCGAGTAGTTTAGTCGTTGTTCTAATGTTGGTATGGTTTTATTTATTACCATATGTCATTGCACATACACGGAAAAAATATTGTAATAAAAATTACTATATTATTATGGTACTGGAAGGACGGTTCAGTATTATGGTAAAAATTGCAATGTCCATTAAAATTTTTATTAATATTAGTAAAATGTAATTTGTAATATCTACAATTTTACTAATATTCTAATAAAATTTTTAATGAACATTGCAATTTTTACCATAATACTGAAACGTCCTTCCAGTACCATAATAACATAGTAATTTTTATTACAATATTTTTCTGTGTACAAGTTATTAATTATAACTAAAAATATACATAGGTATACTTATTTATGGTTATACGCCTAGCACACTGTAAAAAATATTTGGTTTCGAAAAATTTTGTTTTTAATTTATATTCAGAACACATGTACCTACATTTAATGGAATATTTTATTTTGTTAATAATTAAAAGTAAAAAAGTTTAATTTGATTTGAAAATTGAAATAGACAGAACGGTATTATACCGTCGTTATATAATAGTACTAATTTGTACTGCAGAGCTAGTTTTTCATTATTTTGAATAAATTGCACGTGAATATATTTGTTTTATAATTTTTATAAATAGTATTTGTCCAGTCATTTGGTAGTTTTACCTGGAAAGTTTTCAGGGAGTTTTGAAAATTGGTAATTATATAGATTTCGATGTGCTCTTTCTGAATTCCAACTTTGCCACCTCGTATCTTTGCCGCTCGCGCCGCCATATTGGAAAAAGGGCACCTAAAAGTAGTTTTTTGACAATATCTCCTCTCCAAGTCATTTTACGATAAAAATATTTATGTACAAAATTAAACTAGAGAAACTTTCTTACAATTTATGTAATACAAATTTTTTTGTAAAATCAATAGTTTTGGCGTACGAGCGCCGCAAGCTATTATTCATCTACACATGCACGTGTTTTGCGTATCAGGTTGCTCTGGAAGCAAACTTTAATAAAAAAATTTATTACCTCTGATTTTTTTATACAGTTCAATTCTTTAGTATTCAAGGAACATTTTAAGACCAAAAAGAAAAAAATCGCCTCGGCGCTTTTTTAATAATTCATAAAACAAAAATACATAAATCGAGCACGGTCTTCTGGATGCCACCATTAATAAAAAAGTTATCACCTATTATTTTTTGTACAGTTCAAATCTATAGTATTCAAGGAACATTTTAGGATCAAAACGAAAAAAATCGTCTCAACGCTTTTTTTATAATTCATAAAATAAAAAAAATCGGTATTCAAAATTGTTTTCACTAAATATATTTATTATTTGTACAATTATTTGGTAGTTTTACCTGAGAAGTTTTCCGGGAGTTTTGAAAATTGGTAGTTTTATAGATTTTGATGTGCTCTTTCCGAATTTCAACTTTGCCACCTCGTATCTTTGCCGCTCGCGCCTTTTTTGACAATATCTTCTTTTCAACTCTTTTTACGATAAAAACTACTATTTGACGCCATTTTTTCAATATGGCGGCGCGAGCGGCAAAGATACGAGGTGGCAAAGTTGAAATTCAGAAAGAGCACATCAAAATCTATAAAACTACCAATTTTCAAAACTCCCGGAAAACTTTCCAGGTGAAACTACCAAATGATTGTACAAATAATAAATATATTTAGTGAAAACAATTTTGAATAACGATTTTTCTTATTTTATGAATTATAAAAAAAAGCGCCAAGGCGATTTTTTTCGTTTTGGTCCTAAAATGTTCCTTGAATACTATAGATTTGAACTGTACAAAAAATCATAGGTGATAATTTTTTTATTAATGGTGGCATCCAGAAGACCGTGCTCGATTTATGTATTTTTGTTTTATGAATTATTAAAAAAGCGCCGAGGCGATTTTTTTCTTTTTGGTCTTAAAATGTTCCTTGAATACTAAAGAATTGAACTGTATAAAAAAATCAGAGGTAATACATTTTTTTTATTAAAGTTTGCTTCCAGAGCAACCTGATACGCAAAACACGTGCATGTGTAGATGAATAATAGCTTGCGGCGCTCGTACGCCAAAACTATTGATTTTACAAAAAAATTTGTATTACATAAATTGTAAGAAAGTTTCTCTAGTTTAATTTTGTACATAAATATTTTTATCGTAAAATGACTTGGAGAGGAGATATTGTCAAAAAACTACTTTTAGGTGCCCTTTTTCCAATATGGCGGCGCGAGCGGCAAAGATACGAGGTGGCAAAGTTGGAATTCAGAAAGAGCACATCGAAATCTATATAATTACCAATTTTCAAAACTCCCTGAAAACTTTCCAGGTAACCTCTTTATTTCGAACCAAATGACTGTACTATTAAAACGGTTGAAGTTTCGAATAATTAATTTTTAAAACATTTTATATAGCTAATTGTGTAGAATTTTAATAAATAGAGCACTTTCGGTAAGTTCTCTTATTTATCGTGAGTTAAAAACTCTATTTTTAATATCCAATTACTCAAAAACCATACGTCCAATATTTTAAGTAAAATATATGAGTTATCCATAAATAACATATTAAAATTTTAGACTTTTATCTATATACATTGCTCTAATTAATGATCGAATAACCTTATAGTCGAGTCAATGAAGGTTTTTACTTCGGAACCCTCAGAAACAGCACCGCTTTTAATGATTTTTTTTTAAATGTTCGTTATACCATACTATTTGAAATCAGAAACATTCCAGCCGTCGGACTCAAAAAAATATTTTTTTTGCTCAAAAAAAATGTATATAAATAAAAAAAATTTCGATGATAACTGAGCAAAAGTGTGTTTTTTTGTTATAACTTAGTTGAATAAATATTATTTGAGGAAATGAGCAAAAAAAATTTTTTAATTTTTATTGGCAAACGTTACTTTTCAATTATTTAAATAATTTGCTTAGTAAATTATCGTTGACATTTTGACGCAAAAATTCATAAATTAATATACATATTTAGAATTTATTGAATATTGATGAAATTTAGCAAAATTGTTCGAAATACCCTTATTTAATACTAGTAAATTTTAGAGCACGTTACTTGCATTAATAATCATTTTACAGCAAGTTTTGCTACGAAATTTCGTATCCGCTCCAGCCGCGAATAAAATAATAAACGTTTGCCGTTTTGCAAATAAACAAACAATTTTGTCCAAAAAAATTGTAATTATTTAAGATGTATTTATCTAACGTTCCTGAAAGTTTTAACCCTTTTGGTTAACTATTTTCAACTCTAGAGCAGTTTATTCTTTAGATTTTTCACGCGTCAGCGGTAAGTTCGTCACTAAGATCGTTTACTCTGTAAAAAATATTTATTGATTTTTTATAAAATTTTCCATAATTGTTCGAATTACTTTAATTTAGCAGTACACAAATTAAGAACACGTCACTAACATTATTAATCATTTTACAACTACTTTTTCCTACGAAATTTAGTATTCACTCGTGTCGCGTATAGACAATAAACGTTTACCTTTTTGCAAATAAACAAACGATTTTTTCCAAAAAAATTGTACTTATTTGAGATGTATTTACCTAATGTTTTTGAAAGTTTTAGCCCTTTTGGTTAATTATTTTCAATTCTATAGCAGTATATTCCTCAGATTTTTCGCGCGTCAGCTGCACGTTCGTCGACAAGATCCTTTTACTCTGTTAAAAATATTTAGTGAATTTTATGAAATCTTACATAATTGTTTGAAATACTTTAATTTAGCAGTAAACAAATTACGAGCACGTCACTAGCAATATTTTTCATTTTACAACTAGTTAGGCTACGAAATTTACTATCCGCTCGTGCCGCATATAAGACAATAAACGTTTCCCGTTTTGCTAATAAACAAACAATATTGACAAAAAATATTATGCTTATTTAAAATACATTTACCTAATGTTTCTAAAATTTTTAGCCCTCTAGGTTCATTTTTTTAAATGGTACAATGTTATTTATTACAAATTCAAAATTTTTGAGGAAAAATTGGGAAATTTCTGGAAATATCCTAAAAATTTTTGTATAATTCAACTTTATTTGTGAAAAGAAACACCGCGAATACACATTTCTATCAAAATTTTCAATAAATTTAGACAAAAATTAAAAGAAAAATTGGAAAATTTCGGGAAAATTCCCGGAAAATCCTTATTTTGACAAAGTATTCTTATTCAGCAACCCTCTTAACCCCTATAGGTAAAAAAATTTCGTCGAAAATCGGACTTAATATATGAAACCAGTAAATTACAAATTTTCAAAATTTAGGGGGGAGGGGTTAAATCCGACGACTAGAATGTTTCTGATTTCAAATAGTATGGTATAACGAACATTTAAAAAAAAATTCTATTAAAATCGGTGCTGTTTCTGAGGGTTCCGAAGTTTTAGCCATTTTCGAGCTTCATTGACTCGACTATTAGGTAACAACTATATAAGAAATAAAATGTAATATATGTAGTTTCTCGAAAATTCACTCACAAAACATTACATTGATTTTTACGTTTCATGTAAAACTATGTTTCAAAATATTTGTATATATAAAAATCGTAGATTATATGGATATAATATTATAACAACCAATGCTAGTATATGAAACTGTTACCAAAACTTGACAGCGACCATCTTTAATTAAATGTCACTTTCGTATTTTCAATTCATATAATCCCAGAGGCGTCACTTGAAAATTTATAATATGCAAATATGCTTCAAATTATAATTGAATTTGATATGTATGTAAGAGAGATAACTCCAAATAGATGTTTCTCTGTTAGTCAATTATAAAGACAATATAAAATATTTATTATTACTTAATTTTATAATTCAAAACAATTTTTTGTAAATCCAAATGATACGCCAATGATATGGTAATGTGTTATTAGTCTTATATATATATATATATATATATATATACTAGGGGCTGTGCCCCTGGGCGCTTCGCGCCCCAACCCCCTTTCACGCCACATTTTTACACAAATTTACTCGGGTCTGCGACCCTCGTATGTGCATATATCATACTCATACCACTATTTTTTGATAGTTAATTTTTTAATTTGGCGGAGATAATCAATATTAAAATTTTCATTAATTTTACATGAACAAATTACTTAATTACAAATTTACTCGGGTCTGCGACCCTCGCATGTGTATATGGTAATAATTTTTTATTCTTTTTGCTGATACTCATTTTTTTCTTAAATTGGCGGTGATATAACTTATCATTATTACAATTTTCCAGTAATATTACATCTACAAATTACCCAACCTCAAATGAACTCGGGTCTCAGCCTTCGGCTGCGACCCTCGTATGCATGAGAATATTATATTATAACCCTAAAAATGATCATTGAAAACATTTATTGTTGTTAAAATTTAATTTTTGTTCAATTTCAATCAAAATGAATTTGTTTACGTCACTTTTAAAAATAGTAATTTAAATTTAATTTTTATGCGACACCCCTGACTTAATTATTATTAAAAAAAAATGTATTAATAAATCAATCTCAAAACTTCAAAAAAAAAAAATTTATTAAATATTTTTTTTTAGGACGCTACTGAACTATATTATAATTTTCATATTTTTCTGAAATTTCTAATTTTTGAATGATTAAAAAAAAATCTAAAGTTTTTACAAACGTTACGAAATTTCTATTTAAACTTTAAACTAATTAGAAAAAAAGATTTTAAATATTTTTAATTCGCCGCTCCTGACATTATAGTTAATAAATATAAACTTTTTAATATTATCTATAGATAATTATACTAATTACATCAAATTACCAAACAATTTTGGTTAAAATTTAATTTATAAGCAATTTAATCAAAATGTACCTACAAAATAACATTTCTTTACACGCTCCTGACGTATATAAGATAAAAAACAGCTTATTATAATTTCTTCGTTTAACAATTTCAATCAAAACCTATTTTACGTAGAAATTATAATTGATTCACAAATCTAACATTTTAAAATTAATCAAGTAATTTATCAGTGTGTTTTTTATTAAAATGTCAATAAAAATCCATGTGTTTTCTTCATTATAATAAATTTTTTAGTAAAATTTCGATGTACTTTTTCGGAAAAAAATCACAGCTCAGAGACCTTTCATAGCTAAGAAATGAAATCTAGCCTATTGACTGGAAAAAGAGTCAAGCTACATGACAAAAAAAAATTTATCAAAATCGGTCCGGTGGGATCAGAGTCTATAAACATAACATTTAGTGGAGACATACATATATATATATATTCATACACGTTTATATTATAGTGTGATATATATATATATATATATATATATATATATATATATATATATATATATATATATATATATATATATATATATATATATATATATACATTTTTAATTTTTTAATGCATTTTTATAAATTGCTACAGCAAATAATTATATAAAAATTGTATATTATAATGTATTATTTAATTATTAATGAATCAATCACTGATGAAGGAAATACATTTCCGAAAAGCGCTTATGCTTATTAAAATAATTAATTAAAAAAACTAGTGTTTTTTTATTTATTTCATTTGACCAAACAACCCAATAATTTCGAAGGAAAATATATATATATATATATATGGGACGTTCTTTGTCAAACGGAACAAGGCTGTATCCAAAATTTACGTTAATGGATTTTAGTGTTCTTGGGCTTAAAATGTTCGTTATGGATCCTTCTTTATGGAGGAGTGTGGCCTTTTGGAAAATTTCAAAATGGCGGCTCAATATGGCGGCCAGAAGTCAGTGAAAAATCAAGATACTGGAGAAAAATATTCGCAAAAGAAAAAAATTACGACCGATTCGATTGGTTTTGGGTGCAAGTTGTTTGTAATTGACAGCCCTAAAAAGTTGGATAGGTAGGTTGACGAAATCCAACATGGCGGATCCAAGATGGCGGCTGAAACCTGAAAATCGTCGAAAAATGAAAAACTCAAGACTTTGACTAGAGTTTATGACACTTACCCTCATTTTATTGGCCTCAAATGTTGAGTTCCAATCACTCATTACATACACAGGTTATTATGATTCCAAAATATATAATGGCGGCTTCGATTAATCTCAAAAAATAATAAAATCGGTAAAAAACGGTGAAATTTTGGTGGAAACAGTTCCGAACGAGTATATTGATGGTTCATAGATCGTCAAATGATTGCTTTTTTGTATCATGAAATCAAACTTTGTAAATCAAATATAGCGGAGTCAAAATGGCGTAAAGAAATGCCATATATAAGGAAAAACCCACTGTCAAATGAAATCACACAACCCATTTACTTGAAATTCTTAAGCGAAACTTCTTATCTTGTTGTTTTCTTCATTCTGAATACGAATCTGCGCTCAGAATTGGTCAGAATCAAAAAAAAAAATTTTTAATTAAAAAAAAAAATTTTTTTTTTTTTATTTAAATAATTTTTTTTTTTAATATTAATATAATATAATTAATCAATAGAATAATTCGGGACTATTTCCACCTATATTTCACCGTTTTTTACCGATTTTATTACATTTTGAGATTAATCGAAGCCGCCATTTTATATTTTGAATTCATAATAACCTGTATATGTAATTAATGATTGAAACTTAACATTTGAGACCAATATAATTAGGTTAAATGTCAAAAACTCTAGTCAATGTCTTGATTTTTCATTTTCAGTTTTCAGCCGCCATCTTGGATCCGCCATGTTGGATTTCGCCAACCTACCTATCCAACTTTTTTGGGCTGTCAATTACAAACAACTTGCACCCAAAACCAATGGAATCGGTCGTAATTTTTTTCTTTTACGAATATTTTTCTCCAGTATCTTGATTTTTCGCTGACTTCTGGCCGCCATATTGAGCCGTCATTTTGAAATTTTTCAAAAGGCCACACTCCTCCATAAAGAAGGATCCATAACGAACATTTTAAGCCCAAGATCACTAAAATCCATCAACATGAATTTTGGATACAGTCTTGTTCCGTTTGACAAAGAACGTCCCATATATATATATATATATATATATATATATATATATATATATATATATATATATATATATATATATATATATATATATATATATATCATTCCTTATCTAAATAAAAATAAACGTCTGCCTGTCTGTCTGTCTGTTAGCACGAATTATATTTTTCTTATTCAAAATATCCTTTTTAAAAAATCTTTATTCAATAATATATATATACTTCTTACAAGATGGTATGCTTGAGAATGATCTCACAGAATAAGATAACCCTTTGCTGCAACTTCAGTCTCACGAAGTCATCATTTTCTGTGATTCACCGAATGTAACATAATAACTCTTGCTCACAGGATGGAGCGAAGATAATAATATAAATGTCTACAGATAACATTAATAAAATAATAAACTGATTACAATAATATAGAAATACAATTCATCTTAAATTATTGGTTACTGAATATTATGAATCTATTGGTTATTGAATATTATGAATCTATTGGTTATTGAATAAATGAATACAAGCTATTGGTTATAATAATAAATGAATACAAAATACAAACTATTGGTTATAATAATAAATGAATACAAACTATTGGCTATTGAATAAAATGAATATAATTAGTTAATAAAATATATATTATATAAAAGGGGTCTTCATTTCATGACTCCTCCCCCCAAAGTCTGACGCATCGGCCAATGAAATGTAGGCGATGTGGAAGTATTGTTGCTGACTGTTGCACAATTTTCATTTTTTGTTTCTTCATTTTTGGTTTTACATCTTCTTCGAATAATAATTGTGGTGATTATTATTGTAACAATTATTCCAATTATAGTGTATGTGGAATAATTTATTTTATTTTCTCTGACTTCTAACAACTCTATAGCTTTTCTTGTTTTTTGATGAAAATCGTTAAGTTTTTGTAGAGTAATAGTTTTGGTAATGTTTCTTACTTGAAGTTGCGAAAAAACAGTTGGTATGATAAATATGTCGTCCCACGAAAGTGTTGATTTGCTTGTATATTTTACGTTGTTAATTTCTATACTGCAGTTTTGGAAATGAATTAATAAATTTCCTTTTTTTTTGTTTCCATTTCACATGTTGTTTGAATTTCTTGAGGGTGTCGTGTTGCAATCAGTAAATAGTTTTGTTCGATTGTTTCTATAAATTCTACATCTTCGCTTTCGATCAGGGAACGGTTGGCTGTTGATTTTTGTATCAGTTTTGTAATACAATGTTCATTTTCTGATGATTTTAGATTTTTAATTTCACAGAAATATTGATTCTCTATGAGGTTACATGGCTTCGTCATATACTGATAGCTTATCTCGTTCAAGATAATATAAGGAGTAGGAATTTTTATTGTATAAGTATTGTTTATAGGTAAGTTTCTAATATGGTAATAATGAAATTGTTCATTAAGGAAATTAGGAATTAATACTACAAATATGATATTTGTTTGATTGTAATATGCTTGTAGTTCTAATAATTCGTATATATGTTCACTAGAAACTAAATTAATATTTTGATTGTTAAAATATTGATAGATTTGTTTTAATTCCGCCGGATGTAGTATTCGTTTAGGAATTACATTGAGTTTGGCTAAAACTATAGATTCGCTTATATCTTTAAGATGTACAGTAAAATTTACTTTATTTAATAGTTCGTTTCGGAAATGGTCAAAATACTTTTCAATAACTACTTGTTGATTATTTATATGGTTTGTGATATTATTGAACCTTTTTGTCATTTCTTGATTAATACTTAATTGTTCTGTCAGTGCATTGTTCAAGTCATGTTGATTTAAATTTAGTGTTTCTATTTTTTATGATGTTGCCTGTCATGAATGATTTGTTTTATATTTTCGTATTTATCTTTTAAATCGTTTAAATAATCGTGTGGGTTAGTTATATTATTAGTTATATTTAAATCGTTATGATTACTAATATGTCCTTTTAACGCTTCAAATGGTGTTAGTTTGATTGTACTATGAATTGAATTATTATAGGTGATTAAACATTCATTTAAAATATCTGTAGGTAATTTTGTTTTATCTTTATGAAATATTATTCTATAGATTTCTGTTATCGTAGAATGAAATCGTTCTACGTCTGAGTTACCAGTTGAATTTTTTGCGGTAGTCTCATGTTGTTTAATATTATATTGTTTAAGAAAATCCTTATAAATAGAAGCAGTAAATTCTAAACCTGGATCATTTATAATTAATTTAGGAAGACCGTGTTGTGAAAAGAAATGAGTTAGAGATTTAACTACATTTAAACTTGTTCTTTGTTCTATAATATACGCTGAGGCAAATTTAGTAAATTTGTCTATTATAGTTAATATATTTTTCTTATGAATATTGAATATGTCAATATTTAATATTTCAAGAGGTGCACGTGGGGTCTCTGAAATTTCGAATTTTATTTTTGGTGGGTGTCTTTCGTATTTTAATTTTTGACAAGTTTCGCAATTATTTATAATTTTAGTAATTTTCTGATTCATATTATCGAAATAATATTGCCTTTTTAAATGTTCAAACGTTTCGCCAATTCCGCGATGATTTGAATTTTCGTGATACTCAGTTATAATATTATCTTGTAAGTCTCGTTCGGTAATGTCTTCTAATAATTTTGTACTTCTAACAATTTTAAAACGTCCGTTACTGAAAAATTTATCATAAACGGTTTGTATCATTTTAAATGTATTGTCGTCTGTATAAGTGCAAAATAATCGGTTTGGTCTAACATATTGTTTAAAAATGTTTACTATGTCTTGTTCACTAAAGTCTTTTTGATAAAATATTCGTCTACGTTTTGTTTCAAATAAAACTTTATAAATCATTTTTTGTGATTGTTCTTTTAGAATGAATATTATTTGTTCTTTAAAGTCGTTTATACATTTTTCGGTGATAGGTATATCGTTATTTAAATTTTCTACAGCAGAATGAATTGTGTCACAATCTGTTAATTTATCTAAATCATCAACATTGTTGCTAAGAGAACTTTCGGAGCTACAACTATGTAAGTTAATCTCGATTCTGGAAAGTGCATCCGCATTAAGATTTAGTTTTCCAGATTTATATAAAATTTCAAATTCGAATTCTTGAAGTTTCAACCGCCAGCGGACCAGTTTTGAATTTGGTTCCTTTAAATTGAAAAGCCAAGTAAGAGGTTTGTGATCTGTAATTATTTTAAATTTGCGGCCAAATAAATATGGTCGAAAATATTTAGTTGCCCAAACAATTGCTAAAAGTTCTTTTTCTATTGTTGAATAATTTTGTTCTGTTTTTGTTAATGTTCTACTTGCATAGCAAATTGGTTTATCAGATCCAATAGGACCTTGAGATAAAATAGCGCCTAACGCGAAATTACTGGCATCCGTCGTTAAATTAAATTCTCTACTAAAATCGGGGTATTGTAAAATCGGATCATTGCAAAGTAATTGTTTACAATTTTCAAAACACTGTTTGTATCTATCGTCTATTACAATTTGTTTGTCTTTGCGCAAACATTCTGTTAATGGTTTTGTCAGTTTGGAAAAGTCTTTTATAAATTTTCTATAGTAACCTAAAAGTCCTAGAAAAGATTTTATTTGCTTTTCTGTTTTTGGTATAGGGAATCTTTTGATAGCGGAAATTTTTTCAGGGTTTGGTTTTACTCCGTCTCTAGTTACTATGTGTCCTAGAAATGCTACTTCTTTATGTAAGAATTCCGATTTATCTAACTGTATTTTAAGATTTGCCGATCTTAATTTTTCAAATATTTTGTTAAGGTTTTCTATATGTTCCTGGAGGGAAGTAGAAAATACGATTATGTCATCCATGTAAACTAGACATATTTTTCCTTGTAATTCACGTAATACATGATCCATTACTCGTTGGAAAGAACTAGGTGAATTCTTTAATCCGAATGGCATCCGAACGTATTCGTAATGACCGTGATCTACTGTAAAAGCTGTTTTTTGAATGTCCCTAGGATGTACTTCAATTTGGTGAAAACCTGAAGCTAAGTCAAGTGTACTAAAATAAATACATTTTCCTAACTTATCTAAAATGTCGGTTATGTTAGGTAAAGGATAACGATCGTCTATTGTTTTCTCGTTTAATTTCCTATAGTCTACAACTAAACGCCATTTACGTATACCGCTTGCGTCTAATTTCTTTGGAACTATCCAAATTGGTGATGACCATGGAGAAAAGCTGGGTCTAATAATTCCTTGTTTTAATAAATTGTCAATTTGATTACGTACTTCATCTTTATGAATTTCAGGGTATCTGTATGACTTGGTATAAATTGGGGTTTCGTCAGTAAGTTTAATTTCATGTTTAATTTGATTTGTAAAAGATAAGTCCTGCCCTTCTTTGTAAAAGATATCGTCAAATTTTTTACAAATATGTGTTATGGCTTTTTTCTCTTCTGAATTTAGATGATTAATGCGAATTAATGATTCAATATCTGATGGGTTTGACACATTGTTTGTGTAATTTATATTAAAATTATTTATTTGTTGGCAATTTTCTAAATTATTACATTTAATAGGTTGTTCTAACATGAAAGTTTTTGGGGTTTCATTAAAATTTACAATCTCGATTCTAGATTGCCAATTTTTGGATGTATAAATGCCTTCGTTGACAAATAAATTTGGTTGTAAATTCGTTTTCGGTATAAAAATGTCTCCGTTTTCTATATCTACCGGTGCATTGATTGTTAGCTTACTACGCGGATTTATTTTTAATAGTCCGGTTGTATGGTTTGGTTTGTAAAGAATTGGTATACAAATTTTGTCTGTTATTAATTTGTGATTACCATAGTCGATATGAGCTTTTAATTGTCTTAATATGTCTGAACCTATTAGTCCGTCAAAATATGAATGAAAGTTAAAAAGATAAAACTTTAAAGGGTTTTCGTTTTGTAGTTCTATTAAATTATCAATTGTTGTTTGTTTGTCTATTTGTTTTGAAATGAATACAGTTGTTATAGTTATTGGTTTAACAGTATATATGTAATTTTCAGAAATTAATTTTGGGTTAATAAAGGATGTACAGCTTCCTGTGTCAATTAAAAATTTAAGTGGAGGACCGTTAGAATTTGAGATGTGAATGTACGGTAATTTTGTTATAAGTTTACTGTCTAAATTTAAGAACCCGACGCCTGGTGTGAGGCTGTTTTCGGAAAATTTTCTTCGTCTATTTCGTTTGTTTCTAAATTTTCATTAACATATGGATCTAAATTTTGAAATTGAATATCCGAAGTCATATCCGCTTGATAGTTCAAGTAATCTAATTCTACTTCATCGCTAAATGGAGGGCCATATTCGATGTTCAACTTTTCAAATTCAGAATTAACTATTTCGGGATCGTCAAAATTAAATAATTCTTTAGACTGAAAATTAGGAGGACCTGTTGGTCGGAAAAATTGGGAATTTGTTTGAGGTATTGGTTTGTATCTATTAGTGTTACCACTACTTGTATCCATCGGAGTAGGACGATACATAGGTCTTGATTGTTGTGGGTTTTGTAATTGTTGAATTGGACGATTGTTGGAAAAAGGTTGAGATTGTTGAGGACGATTTACATTAGGATTAAATCTAGCTTGTTGTGGATGATTGATTTGGGTATTTGGGATGTATGATCGGTAGTTATTTGGATTATATGATCGATAATTATTTTGATTGTATGGTCGATTGTTAAAATTTTGTGAAATTGGTCTATAATTCGAATTTTGAGGTGTATGTGTCCTGGTGTGTTGTGTGTGACTGATATTTTGTGTGTTATTAAATTTTGGTGTATTTCTAACATAATATGTATTTTGTTCTTGTATCGAGAAACTGAATGCTTCTGCTAGTGTTATTGGACGCATTGCTCTAATCGTACTACCTAATGGTTCTTTTAGTCCCGTTAAATACGTATTTAGACACATTTCTTGATACAGGTTATGTTTAGCTGAAATTACGTTTACGTCAGTCTCGTGAATATTTGTAAAATTTGTCAAACTCGAAAAAAGTTCAATAATTTTACTATAAAAACATTCTACAGTTTCGTTGTTTTGTTTTAGAGTGTGTAGATCTCTAATAAGGGAAGTTTCGTTACGTTTGTCTGAATAATGTAAAATTAAATTTCTTTTTATTTCAGACCATAGTACTGGTGTACCATACATATTTAAGACTTCGTTTGCTTCACCAATTATTTTATTTCTTATTGCTCTAGTCATAAATTTTAAATAATTATTATCTAGGTTGGGTATTATATCTAAAATTTCTTGTACATTATTTAAAAAATCATATAGTAATCTCGGATTACCGTTAAATGTTGGTAAATCCTTGATTGCATCTGGGATCCTTAAATTATTAAATACATCTAATGGTGTAGTTGCCATATTTACTTTTATTTTATTTATTTGTTCTTTTGTAATTGTTAGTTTTATATTTTCAATATTTGACTTATTACTAGCGAAACTCAAGTTTTTAACAACTGGCGATAAACCTTCGCCGGTGTTAAAATTTTGTTCTTGTACTATCGATGAACCGTCGTTAGTATTCGAACTCGAAGCATATACAATATTATAACTATTGGATTTTTTTGATTTTGGGTAAGGATATTTGAACATGAACGAAATAAAAAAATCAATACAGACTTACCACATAGAACAAATGTGAAAAATCGTCGTACGAATCCACTGCATGCCCGATATTCCTTCGAGTTGAATAGTATCCCTCTATTCCAGATTCGTCACCAAATATTCACGTGGAGTACGTTGGTTCGTGTGTGAAGAATTGAGATTCACCCAGTAGTTTTTGACTGCTGGTCACTTGGTCGTAATTGATTTGAACAGTTGCTGTTTTTGGAATCTTGTCACTAATACTTTGTATGTATTAACGTTTCCGAACTTTTTAACAATAAACCGTTGTTAAAATGTTTTTTCGCGATTCACTTTATTAGCACTGTTTGGATATCTAACAACCTTAAATATCCTACCGACTGCGCCAATTATATTTTTCTTATTCAAAATATCCTTTTTAAAAAATCTTTATTCAATAATATATATATACTTCTTACAAGATGGTATGCTTGAGAATGATCTCACAGAATAAGATAACCCTTTGCTGCAACTTCAGTCTCACGAAGTCATCATTTTCTGTGATTCACCGAATGTAACATAATAACTCTTGCTCACAGGATGGAGCGAAGATAATAATATAAATGTCTACAGATAACATTAATAAAATAATAAACTGATTACAATAATATAGAAATACAATTCATCTTAAATTATTGGTTACTGAATATTATGAATCTATTGGTTATTGAATATTATGAATCTATTGGTTATTGAATAAATGAATACAAGCTATTGGTTATAATAATAAATGAATACAAAATACAAACTATTGGTTATAATAATAAATGAATACAAACTATTGGCTATTGAATAAAATGAATATAATTAGTTAATAAAATATATATTATATAAAAGGGGTCTTCATTTCATGACTCACGCTTATCACTCAAGAACCACTTATCCGATTTACGTGTTTTTTTTAATTTATAGATATGTTTTTTGGACAAGTTTTAGTATGTATTTTGTTATGTTGGGTAACATAAGGAATATGCAGTGATGCAAGTCGAAAAAAATTCAATAAGCTGCTTAAACCGTTAAATATGGAACAATATAATGTAGTAAAAAATTGTGTAGAGTAAAAACTATGAAGCTACGAGCACAGTTAATAATTTTATAAATTTTAAAAGTGTATTTTTTTATCAGTTAAGTATCTTTTTAAATCCAAACAGTTATTATATATAATTAATTTGGTTTGTCTTATTTTTGAAAATATTTAAAAATAATAATAATACAGAGTTTATTTAATTAATTAAAAATAAAAAAATATAATATTTTTCGGTGTAGATTTCTTTTACATTAATTAATAATTTAATATATATTATTTTAAAAAATTCGTTACAAAGGGATTTTTTTCATAAAACTTTCCTTATGTATAAAATAGTAATTATCCCTAAAAATATTGTTTGATGTCAGATTTTTTGACATGATTATATATGAATGATAATGTTAATTTTTTTTATTAACAAATACTTCAAAGCGTATTCATTTTCCAAGTGAAATAACAAATATTTAAACATTTTAAATTGTTGAGTGTGCTTTTTAATTATCAATATTAAAATATACGTTAGTTAATTACATTTTGAAGATTAAAGGAATCGTTTTTTTTAATTTATAGTTAATTAAATTTTTGTAATCAAGGTTTTATTGAAGCGAAATCTTAAAATTCAATTAATTTTTCACGGAAATTGATAAATTTTTGATACATACTGTTTTTTGTTTACTAAAGAATATTGGACGTATCTGGGGAAATGAATTTAATCTGAAATAAACATTGTTTTCACTTTTATAAAAAATATTAACAAAAATAAGTGAAAACCGGAATAAAATCTGTTCAGTAGTTACTGAGAAAAAAATTGGGGTCATTTTTTTTTTTTAATAAAAATTAGTTTCCAATTAAAAATTTCAATTTTTAACAAACATGTACCTACTTACAATTGAGTAACTTAACTTATAACTACAATCTATAATTTTTATAATACGCTATTTTTACTATATTCCTTTGTAAATATCATTTACATGATTTTTCAACTAGGTAATTATTTTTAAGGGGGATAGCCACTGTGACGGGTAAAAAAATTGTCAATGTTTGGGAATTTTGTTCACAGATATAACTAATTATTTTTGAATTAGGTAAAATACGTTTTATTAAGTATATATTCAACTTATTTAATATCAATTTTTATTGAAAAATATTAAATATTTACAAAGTTATGAGCCTCGATGTGACGACCAAAAAAAAATATTTTTCTCTATGGTCGACTCGAAATTTCGAGAAGGGTTATATGAAAAAAATAAATATAAAATTTTATCAATATCTACATGAATGTAGCTATCGTTGCACGTAGCCGTTTTTTTTTGTTTTTTTTTCACAAAATGGCGATCGTTTGAATTTTTTTTTCATTTTGAGGACCTATTTTGTTTCATTAGAGCGGTTTTAAAAATAGTTATTATCAAAATTTCAAAAATTGGCTACGTGCAACGATAGTTACTACAATTACGAAAATTATTAAAAAAAAAATTGAAATCGGTTCATAAGTCTTTGAGGAATCATGTCAACCAGGTCGAAAAATGACATTCCGAGATAAACGTGTTTCATGTTTTTGTTATGTCATAACCGGCCGTGCTACATCGTCTCACTAAATTGACTGTAACTCCGTCAATTTTCAAAATTTAAACTCAATTTTTTGTATACATATTTATGAATATGTAAACTTAAAAAAATCTAAGAAAAAAATTATATTTTTTTCCCGTCAAGTGGCTATCCCAAAGTTGAACTATTTGTTAATGAAGTGAAATATTTCAATTAAAAGACAATATAATAAATTCAAAGATTGTATTAAGTATTAATTATATTAATAGTATTTTTTTTTTATTGTTATAAAAAATAAAACTAGACCAATAATATAGATTTTGACCCTAATTGATATTGTAACTTCAGTAACAAACACATGGCCTAGCAAGAATTACAATATTTTCAAGATTACTACGTCAAATAGTAATATTTCTTTAAAAATGTTGTGATATTATAATTAAATAATTTCAAATATAATTTTTAACAAACTAATGTTGCCTTTGAAAATAGACACAAAATCTGTTTTAGTTAAAATTTGTCTTACAATTAATTAAAAACCAAAACCTATATTTATATTATTCATGATTTTTTTCGTAGTCAGTCGATCGAAAGTAATTGCTATTATAATTAATTATTTATTGTACTGTATAATTATTTTACATATATGTACATTGGCTTACGTTCAATGAAGCATATATTAACTAAGAATCCTCCGGCAAAATAAGGTTAACTGGGTGAAAAAATAACAATTTATTTATTTTCTGTTAAAATTTAAACTTTTTAATCTTTATATATATATTTTTAATAAAACACTTTCTGATTAACTGGCTGTATAAATATTAAGGTTATTCGATCATTAAAGCAATGTATAGATAAAAGTCTAAAATTTTAATATATTTTACTCAATTTTATTTAAAATATTGTACGTATGGTTTTTGAGTAATTGGATATTAAAAATAGAGTTTTTAACATACGATAAATGAGATAACTTTCCGAAAGTGCTCTATTTATTGAAATTGGCTATAAAGAGACGTTTCAATAAATTATTATTTGAAACTTCAACCCTTTTTAATACTATAAAAATTATAAAACAAATATATTCACGCATAGGCGCCGACTTTTCATTTAACCTGGAGGGGCGAGATTTTCATAATTTTTTGAAAGGGGGGGGGGGGGTTGTGCAAAAAATTTCCTTAAAAAATGTGCAATATCCAACTTTCGTAATAACGACAAACATTTCAGAAACGCAACTAATAATGTGAAAAAAAATTTTTTTTTCATCAAATTATTGTTTCGATAAAAATCGATCAAACTTTAATTATTTGAAATAATTGAAAAGTGGACATTTAAATTTAATTTACAGAGGCTCATGAAACGTAAACGACGATTTTAGCTGAAAATATAGTAAAGTGTAGAAAAGTCGTAGAATTTTTTTAAAGCTGTTGATCTAACTAAGCTTTGTGAAGGAAATAAAAGATGTTTTAGTATTAATTTCCTTTTTGAAGAAATTTTTAGAGATCATTTTTACTCAAGTGACAAGTATTTGAATATTTACACCTTTTTTTAAAGTAAAAATCTTATTGACAAAAGTATCTTTAATTTAAAAGAAACTAGAGTTCAACTGCACAGGGGGGGCGAAGCCCCCCTGGTATAATATCTGGGGGGGCGATCGCCCCCCTCGCCCCCCCGTAGTCGGCGCCGGTGTATTCACGTGTAATTTATTGAAAATAATGAAAAACTAGCTCTCCCATTACAGCAGTACAAATTAGTACATGTTACTAATATATACTTACCGTTCTGTCTATTTCAATTTTCAAATTAAATTAATCTTTTTTTACTATTCTACATATAAATTAAAAACTAAATTTTTCGAAACCAAATCTTTTTTTTCTATTGAAAAAACTTTTAGTAGAAAATAAATTAGCATTAATTAGTCGATTTGCTGTCAAGAAGTCAAAAATAACTTCAAAGTAGCAGATGCCACTTAAATATGACTTTTGGAATAATAAACCAGATATTAAATTAATTATTAATTTGTCGGAAGAAATATTCTTTAACATTTACACTCAGCACTCTAAACAGCGACGGCATCAGTAGTTAAAAATCTCCTAACAACGTCAGCTAAAGGGGCACCCACCCCCGTGCCGACTTTAACGTTAATTTAAATTTCGTGCATACATTTAGCAGTCACGGTAGTATTGTGGTAGGGATAGGGGAAGGTCGTTACATGGAGCGGTTGGCCAGTCGTTTCTCGGAGCGTACGTTAATAGAATGGTCGTCGTTTAGAGATTTGAGTGTATTTAAAATATGCACCCTTAAATTAGTATCTACGCAGAAATTACTTTCAGATTTTAAATGACGTTGATAATCTAAATGTAATAATTAATGTAGTACTTTTTGTTTTAAATATTCATAAATGAAAAATTCAGTCATTACGATGTAAAACCAATGAAATTTTGTTTCAAACTTTTGTAAAAGTTTGGGGTAACTTGTTTTAAGTGGATCATAACTATATAGTTGCTATTTTCACGCCATACCATATTTTTCACACTGTCTCTAAACATTAAAACATTAATTGGTATTTAAAGAAAGACGTGATGAAAATTTTGATTAAATTGACGTAGAAAAAGTCAAACTTGGAAGTTTTTTAATTGTATGAAATATGAAAAAGAACTAAAAAATTATATTATTTATCGACCCCCAATAGACTCCATTTTAACCATCAGAACCCCTTTAAGAATTCCTGGTACATATCAATATACAGTGGTACCTCGCATAACGAACTTAATTCGTTCCGGGAGCAAGTTCGTTATGTGAAACGCTTTTTTAGAATTCATAATATAGATACACAAAATTACATTTATTAAAACAAACAGGTGTGTGAGTTAAGCACAGAAAAGAACGTCTGACGCGCGTTGATGCATGTTCATGCAAGTTTGAGCATCGACTGCGTGCGACCTTGGAAGATCGGGCGACTTTGTGATACGTAAGAGCGTTCGGGTGGTAAAATTAAACACGATGCAGTTCGTTGTGTGAAGCAAGGTTCGTTGAGCGAGTCGCACAATGAACGAACAGAAAGTTCGTTGTGCGTAGCGTTCGTTATGCGAGACGTTTGTTATGCGAGGCACCACTGTATTTTAATCGAGTTAGGATCCTGGGAAAAAATTGTAGATCTACAGAGATCTACTAAGATCTCGACAGATCTGCATTTTAAGAAAATATTATATTTTTTACTGGTTTTTGATCTGTGGAGACTTGCAAAGATCTACAACGGTGTACAAAGATCTAAAATCTAATAATCTAAAAAGATCTATGATTTTTCAAAGTTTAATCTCTATTACGATCTACAACGATCTTTAGAGATCTTTGTAAATTATTATAAATATTTGTAAGTCTCTACAGATCAAAAACCAATGAAAAATATGATGTCTCAAAAAGGAGATCTGTCGAGATCTAAATAGATCCCTGCAGATCTACAATTTTTCCCGGGTTAGTATAAATCAGGGGTTCCCAACATTTTTCCTACATCGACCCCTTTTAAAAGAATGATTTTTTATAGACCCCTTTACATTTTTAGATTCTAGAAAACATCAATATACTACAATATTAATGAAAAAATACTAATTAAAAAAAAAGTTATTGCAATTATATAGTACACGGAGAGAATATTCTTTTAAAAATTAACAGAAAATGCTGTGTACCTGAGGACAGAATCAACTTCTGAAAAAAAAATAACAGGTAGAATTTAAAATAAAGTAAATAAAAAAATTACAATGACATACTGGTAAATTTTAACATAGTACCTATTGAAATTTATTTACTCTGAAAAAGTAATATACGCTATTCTTTAATTTAATTTCTTGCATATGAAAATTTCACGTTTATTCTCTATAATTTTACTATGTTATATTATTATATATATTACTTTTCATATCTGACCTATCGCCGTCATAGAAACTGCTAGGTATACAGTATATTGAATTGTAGTAGGCGTTCTTTTAAATTTTACCATGTCGGGTGTTAAAAATTTCTAGGATCAATTTCGTCCTCCCGTTAACATGTTATTTATGTTAAAAATTAACATTAAATTTTTTCAGTGTTTAGAAAATTTATCTTGACCCTCAATAAACCCCTGTAATACTATAGACTTTTTGTCCCTGATATAAAAATCAATATATTTTAATAAATTAAGATATTTTCATTATTTCAAAAATATTAAATTAACGTCCAAAAACTCTATTCATATATAGTAAATTATATCCTAAATGTTAATTTAATTAATATAGAGAATAATCCAGAAACATTTTCTGTACATCAAAAAGCATAATTAGTTATAAAAAGCATAATATTTTCTAAGAAGTAACCCAGCGGGCGGTGAGGATCGAAGGGCGGACGGGGAGAGGAACAAAGTAAAACCCCGCGGTATTAAGCGGGTTGCCCCTTTCCCCCACCACCCCCAAAACATCCACAGGGGGTAAACGGGGGGTTTTCACCGAGACGTGGTTCCATGTATCACTAGCTAATGCTCGGCTAATTTAAATTGCCGGCAGTATTTCAATGTCGGTAACAACTGTGACCCCCATGTTCGCATGGTCGGTACAGCAGGTTTCTCTACATGTATGAAAACTGAGTTTACTATTGGCCGAGACGATGTTATGGAAAAATTCTTTAGGTATTGTTTGGAGTAGGGAATATCTTTAAGTAACATGTGATAGCTAGATCAGATAATAGTTAAGTCAAAATGGTACCCTTTAATACATAACTGAAAAATTTACGCTACGATTTGAATTTTCAAAATTAGTTTTTTAAAGAAAATAATTTTTGTAATATAAAATAGATTTGTAATTTTCTGTCGAGGATTTTGTCTTAAAATTCATATCATCTATATCTATAAAAGAGTTTGTCCTTAACCACTCACTCACTCACTCACTCACTCATATATCAACGTACAGCCCAAACCCCTGGACCTAGAAACGTGAAATTTCGTAGGTGCCTTCCTTTTATGATGTAAGCACCCACTAAGAAAGGATTTTTCGAAATTCAACCCCTACGGGGATAAAACAGGGTGTCAAAGTTTATATAAAAAATATTATTTTTGTTTGCTTACCGAACATACTCTACAATCTACAATATAAATAATGAAATAATGTTTCCTAAAATTTAACTCCTGAGGTGTTAAGGGGGTGGAAAAATTTGTAAAATATTTTTTTTTGTATTCACCGAATGAAACATGGTACAAGTAGGTACTCTACAAGTCAAATATCAGTTACGAAAATTCAACCCCTATGGGAATGCGGGGAAGGGGGGGGGTAAAAATTTTATGTATCTCTCTTCATAATTGTTCATGATATTAAAGTAAATTCGGACAAATTAATATTCAATAAAAAATTAATGTTCGATATTCAAGCCCTAATAGTATGGGACGGGGACGAGGATGGATTTAGATATGTTTATCAGCATACCTGCTTTACTTATAAAGGTAAATTCGGTCAAAATAGTCATCTATTAAAATAAAAATTTCGACATTCAACCCCTAATGGCAGGGGTAGACAGGAGGATTCAAATTAGTTTCGAAGTTTACGCGAGCGAAGCTGCGGGATTCCGCTCGTTATTTATAATGCATTTTGAAATGATTTTTATTTAAAAATCAGTCAATGTTTTTTCTTTTCGAAAACATAAAAAAGAGTTCATTTGAAATTAAAATATACAGTGCTTACTCGTGCTCTTACCAAAGGTAGTTAATTATTGAACGATTTAAATAAATACCGACAAAGTATTCAGATAAATTAATTTTGATACAATTTAACTAAAAAAAAAAAAATACTTCGAAATTTTTCTTAAAACGAACCTAATTATTTTATCGTATATTTATAATTTTTCTTCAATTTCTGTTCAAATTTAAATTTTCCTGTTATGAAAACGTCAAAATGGCATTAAATATGTCAAAGAAAAGTTTCTATACACCACTCAATCTGAAGGGGGCCGATTTGTAGGGTTGGTAAAGTGGAGTTACTGCAAATTGGGTCGTCTATAAGAAACCTTTAAAGTAATTTAAAAAATAATAATAAAAATTACAGTTTTTTAAAGCAAATTGACATAAATCTTTTATAAAGGAATATTTCATAACAAACTATGTAATACATTAATTATTAATTTAAAATTCGTAAAGGGTTATACGGCCAGATATAGTCTTTAATATAAAAATACATACTTGCATATTTATATAAGGTCATTTTATTACTCAACTTGAAAGATAAAACACTATATACCTTATAATATAATTTTAATGAATAAAAATACAAGAGTATCAAGTGACAAATAGCTAGAGTAGTATAAACATGTTTTTGCTCACTTTGTATATATTTATTATAATATTATAGGAACAAGGATTTAACGAAAATGTATGTACAGTACCTTGATGCATTCATAGCTTGTATATCCCCTTTTCTAAAGTATAGCAGGTATATCTACATACATATATGATATATGTATACATATATGATATATGTATGTAGATATCTGTAAAACGAATATATAATGTTATGTACAGAGTGTTCTATTTATGAAATAAAAATTCACCATTCGAATATTTATAATTAAAGAAAAATCAATAAAAAATGGACTTTTATTAAGACTATAAAATCGAAACTGGTTATATTTAAAAATTATTAAAATTGTGTGTAAAATTGGGTGATATCTTAAAACAGTTTTTTCTGAAATTGTATAAAAATTAAATTGAGGGGTTTGCAGCAACAACGAGTTATTTCCATTTTTAGGCTAAACTGAGTTAACAACCGTTAATGGAGGGAAAAAATCATTCTCTCGTTTGGTTCAATTAAGAATTACCTACCGTTGATAGTTCTCAAGGTATCCGCTAGAATGAGTTAGCTACTTCATTCGCTTGGGTCAAAATGGAGTTAACTCCAGGAGCTGACTCTTTGTTTTTGGGCTTAGAATTTAGTTAGTACACTCGTTACTGTGTTCTTTCTTGAAATAAACCAATTTTCTTGAAAATTGCTCTTATTCAATGCTTCCTTTTTTTCGAAGAATGGCGCTCCAACGACCGTTCCTTCCTAAAACCCCATGGCCTCGTCTAATATACAGATGGGTCGCGGAACAGGGAAGGTACTGGAGCTGGAGTGTACGGAGAAAAACCCAGGGTCAAACTCAAATTTGCCCTGGGTAAATATCCCACAGTCTTCCAGGCAGAAATCTATGCGATAATGGCCTGCGTAGAAGAAAACCTCAAACGAGGATACAAAAGTAGACATATCTACATTTGTTCCGACAGCCAAGCTGCCATAATGGCCCTACTCTCTCACAAGATAGGGTCACGATTGGTCGAGGAATGTCGACAAAAACTCATTAAACTCTCAGCTGAGAACTATATGAAGATCCTATGGGTTCCAGGCCATAGTGGAATCAAGGGAAATGAAGAAGCTGACGCTCTAGCGGTAGCTGGAGCGTGCGAACCATTAACAGGTCCAGAACCAGCCTTCGGAATATCCCCAAAAAACGTGAGGCACGAGATCTGGAACTGCGCCATTGAGCAGTTCCAGCAATCTTGGACCTCTAGACAAAGGCCTAGACAAGCAAGATCCTTCATTAAGGACTACTCGCCTAAGACAACAGAATATCTTCTGAACTTAAGCAGAAGACAACTCAGAATCGTAACGGGCCTCCTAACAGGCCACGGGTACATGAACAGTCATCTCCACACTATAGGCATAGCGCCTAACCCACAGTGCAGGAAATGCCACACAGAGGAAGAAACCTCAGAACACATCCTATGTGACTGCATAGCACTTGCAGCACTAAGGAGCAAATACCTTGGCTCCCCTTTTCTCGAGTCAAAAGATAATCAGGACATGTCCGTTGCTTCGCTGAAGCAACGGACCTTTTCAACGAGTCTTAGAAACCCAGGGGAGCACAATGGGCCCTAGTGGCCTAAGTGCCGGAGCCTCGGCTCCACCCCTCTTACGAAATTCGAAAAAAATGCTTCCTTACTTTAAAAAGAAAATAATTTTCAACTATTTGGGCCAAAAAGGAGTTCTCTCCAGAATAAAATTGACTCTAGAAATGCGAATTTAACGAATTTCTCAATGGAATTTGGCCAAAACATGTGGTCGGTGACAAATAATAATTGGACGAAGACAAAGGCGATTTAAATACATTCTCAATTTTTTAAACAGTTTTTTCTATTTTTCCACAAACTATAAAAACTGGAGATAACTCCTTGTTGCTGCATACCCCTCAAATTGTTACTTTTTCAATGTTTATTAATAATAAGCACTGTACATTTACTTGAGAGGTGTTGAAGGTAATTCAATATTTCCGTCGTACAGGTACTTTATGAACGTTCTGTATATACGTACTGTCGGTATAAGTGCTGGTAGGCTTTACATATTTTTTCAATGTTTATTAATAATAAGCACTGTGTATTTACTTGACAGGTGTTGAAGGTAATTCGATATTTCCGTATGTACAGTTACTTTATGATCAACCTGTATGTACGTACTGTCGGTATAAGTGCTGGAAGGCTTTACACGAGCATAACTTCGGGATACTTCTCGTTTTGTGTTCAGTGTTTTGTCGAATTGTGCAAACATAAATACAAGCGTTGTTTTTACATTCTGCATACATGGATGTAATTTGAAATGTATACGAGGAATATTCACTGTTTTAACAATGTCTGTGTGTCTGTCTGTCTGTGTGTGTTTCAATTGTCAGATTGTAGTTTCAATTTGTGTTAATTTTATTACTGTAGCTATAGCGTAGATATATGTATGTGTATGTTATATCGTATGTAAGCTTTCTATTATTTATATTGCAAATACTCATTTGTGTGTTATAGCTTTATGGTACTTCAGGTAAATTTTGATTTGAAGGGTGGGGGGTGTACAGTGTTGAATTTATTGAATTTTTTTTTAAATGTTAAGCCAAAAATGTCGCTTAAAGTTATTCGATCATTTGAGCAATGTATAGATAAAAGTTTAAAATTTGTATATGTTATTTATAGATAACTTAAAATATTGGACGTATGGTTTTTGAGTAATTGGATATTAAAAATAGAGT
Organism: Sialis lutaria; assembly: GCA_949319165.1. Lineage (NCBI taxonomy): Eukaryota > Metazoa > Arthropoda > Insecta > Megaloptera > Sialidae > Sialis > Sialis lutaria. The sequence continues at coordinate 29,666,091 of OX439235.1, forward strand.
TTTTAACATTTTAACTCACGATAAGTGAGAGAACTTGCTGAAAGTGCTCTATTTATTGAAATTCTACACAATTGGTAATATTTAAAAACTAATTATTCGAAACTTCGGTCTTTTTAAATACTATAAAAATTATAAAACAAATATATTCACGTGTAATTTATTCAAAACAATGAAAAACTAGCTCTGCCATTACCACCCTGGATTCATTTGGGCGTATATGAATAATTTGTATTTTAGACTAAATGTGATATTTTTTATAATAAATTAAATTTTAAATGCATAATATTTAAGTTGATAATTTCATGAATAGTTGAAATTCAAACCAAGAAATTTGAGTTTCCGATTTTGTTTAAGGTAACATTGAAGTATTTAAAAAAAATATGAGAAAAATGGCAATTAGTAAAATCTATTTATTTTTTTTTAAAACTTTAACTTTGGTAAGAGACAAAAATTTGAACTTTTCACGTAATTTTCTATATAATAAAATCACCTTTTCAAAAAAATATTAACTAAAAGGAAGATAAAAAAAATAAGAAAGAAATACCCCCCCCCCCCTCCTGTAATATAGTTCGATACGTGAATTAATATAAAGAAAATATTTCCAATCATTGATTAATGTTTTATCGAAAATATTACAAATACATACCTTTTCAAATAGCGAGCAGACAGCGTTGTAAATTTATTATTTCCTAAAGCAAAAATAAACAAACAAAAAGTAACTTCATAGAGTACATTAGTATATAAATTATATCAGTACAATGTATATGAATATAAATGTACTCTATATAGTTTCTTGTAGTACAAGCTCTCAGATTACTTATTCATCTTGTGTTGGTTTTATTTATTCATCATAATATAAACGTAATAATTGCTAGTTGTAGTTATTAAGAGTTCTACAAAAAAATTATTATTAACCACTTAAAAGAGAAAATTTCAAATTCATAATATATTCCATAATATAACGATTTCCTCGATTTAACAAATTTTTCGAAATCCCCTAGAACTACCCGTAAGAGCTAATGCAAAATATAACTTTTTCTACAACCGTGTTAAAAAGTAGGCTTTTTCTTTGTCATTTCAGTGCGTAAAGTAGTACTTTTGCGCTCGCTGTGCGACAAAGTTACTTTTACGCACGGCGAGCGTAAAAGTGTTTCTATAGTAACAGTAACACATACATTTTCATATATTAATTTGGATTTTGTCGGTAGTAGATTTGAAATTACCGATTTTGCAGCTTCCGATATTTCTGGCGGCATGCAATTTTCATTATCACTTTCCATATTATCCATATTATTATAAAATTACAATAATAAAATCACAGAATAAAATACGTGAGTGAAAATAATCCACAAATAATCTGAATATAAATGTCAAACAATAACAATATTCATTTGTTTTTTCAAAATTTAAGTACTTGATTTAAATTTCAATATTAATAATTAATATGACAAGTTATTATTATTTAATTAAAATATCGGTATGGAGAACCATACATGACTTCCATGTTCTATAATATCTTTTACAATAATTGTTAATATAAAACTCACCTTTGTATTATAAATATTAGTTTTCTAATATTCTAATGTCAGTTGTAGAATAGACATTTTTGTAAAATAATAATTATCTGACATTTGAATTTAACTGCGCTTGTTTCCATGGCAACATGAATTTATATGTATTTAAAATTAAAATTTTGAGGGTGGTTTTCACCCCTTCAGTGGCTATCTAAGCACGTTTATGAAATAAGTGCCCCTTAGATTGGATTGAACTACAAGTGTACCAAGTCTTATCAAAATTGGTGAGATAATACTCACTTTTCAGACGATAATAGGTACAAAATTTCGAATATTTCGGAAACCCCTAATCCGATTAGCACCAAAATCAATAGGTCTGGAGTACTCACTGAGGCAAACATTTTCCCCAAAAATAATTCAAATCGGTGCATATCTACAGTAGTTATCGTACACGGAAGAAAATTCTACATCCAGACAGACACACAGACACACAGACACACACACGCACAGCCGCCATGCGGAAATTAACTTTTCTTAACGTTTTGAAGTTAGTACAATCAGAATCTGCTTTTTTTTCGGACATGATTTTTTGACGGTATTACAATACTTCCATTTCTTCGAACATGGAAGTAAAAATCATATTACATTATTATTAATATTATAATAAGGTTTTAGAAAAAATATTGTGTGCACCTCGGGTGTAAAGTGCGTTTTTCGCGCTCGTGTGATTGTTAATCTCGGCTAACGCCTCGATTAACAAACATTTCCACTCGTGCGAAAAACAGCCACTTTACGCCCTAGATACACAAATATCTATTATATTACGAATACATTTGTCAACAACCTCTTTATAACGAATTTTTAATCTTATTAGCCATTGAAATTGAATCGGTGAGTGAAAGAACATTACAAGTGCCAAAAATGGCAATTTGAACTGAGATAGGCAAAATGTTTAAAATTCATAGCTCTATCACATAGCAAAATAATAATACATCGACCAACATCGTACGTGCGACGGGGGGTAGTTCAATTTTTTTTTACAATTACTTTTACCTTACTTTTCTGACGAAATCCTCGAATTTTACTACCATATTATTTCTTGGAATGTCAAAAATGAAGATTCTGAGTAAAAATTACAAATAATTTTTTTTGTAAAATAATAAAAAATAAAATAATAAAGCCGAAAATAAAGCAATAAAAAAAAATTAGCATTTTTTTAATTGAGTGAAAGAACAGTATAACTGCCGGTCATTTTTTTTCAAATATCTTTTTTTGCAATTTTTTTTTAATTTATTTATGTACGTATTATTATCGGTTAACATAAGTTCTATAATGTCACAATACATAATTAGACCAAATCACCCATAGTTCTCCTTTAAAACAGTTTTTTTCGTTTTTCTCAAAATGGTCATTTTGGAGATATATCGTTCTTTCATTCACCGATTCAATTAAACTACCTACCTATTTATTTTTTACGGTTTCATTGCATTTCATTTTGATTTTTTTGTGACAGAAAACTGTAAACTGTTTTTAAATAAAAAATACAGTTTTTTCTTTAAAATGTGTTTAATTTATTAGTGGAAATCGTTCGCTATAACAGGGTAAGCAGATGAGTACCTACTTAATGTTGAAATTATTAAACAAGTTTTCTTACCTTGTTATAACGAATTGTAGACCATCCTAACCTTTATATAACAAACCTCACTGTAACAAATTACTTGGTGTAACGAATATTTTCTACTTCCCATCAGTTTTGTTATATCGAGGTTGCACTGTATATAGTAGGTATATACATACCTTGTGCAATCAATTGTTAATTTATTAATCTACTACCTCAATTGAACAGCTGTATACTTCATAGTGTTTCAAATGTTAGTTTTAATAAAAAAATTGTTTATTAATATTTATTTTATATACACTACCGTGAAAAAGTATTTGGACACTAATTTTTTGCGTATTGTAAAAAATATAAAACTGCAAAAATGGTTGATAAAAAATCTTAATTACAACTTTTGTAATAATCCTAGCATATCTAAAATACAGTATTTACAATTTTCCATATTATTTTTGAATTATATGCCTGAAAGGTCAGGTTTATTCAAGTTGAAAGTATTGACGCACAGTCTCTTTCAAGCTAACGAGAAATTGTTTTTTGTTTACTATTTTGACTGCGAGTAAACATATTTTTTTCGTTATTTATTGACTGAAATCTGTATATTAACATTCCAAATACTTTTGCACGGCAGTGTATATATTTTTGAATACCTTTTTGATAATAATACGAGTGGTTGTATGTGACTATTACCCTGTGAAACAATTAACAATTTGGTTATAACGAGACGAAAGCTTGTCACACTTATAGTTAGGGTTTGTTAGAAACTTGTACAAGTCCATCGTGGGAACAATTTTGAAACTTAATCTAAGCAACTTGAAAGGGTTGACTATTATTGTCATGGTAGATTAATCTTTAGGGATTAAGGTAACTAGAGGAACTTACAAATTACACAAACACAGATTTGTACCTGGACATGCTCTATATAAGTAGTTTTAATTAGATATGTTAAGGAGGTTCAAGCAGTAATTGCTAGTAGAATGAACATTTATTCAAAATTTCTTTAATGAGTAGAATAAAAATATAATTCGGTTATTGATTACACAATACGATAATACAATTTCATGACTATTATTTAATTAATAATCAATTATTATTTTTTTAAAGTAATCAAACAAATTGACAGTTGATAATTTGACTCAGTACCACTCTTCAAATAATAAAATAATATTGAACAATTTTTCTTTTAATGTGTCAATTTCTGATAAAATCCAATAAATATGCTACGTAAACGCTTAATAAGCATAAAAATAAATATTACAAAACTATTATTTAGTAAATATTATTGTCTTTAAATATGTATTTTTAATCATACATAAAGAAGTGGTAAACTTGGCAACATCGGACACCAACAAATTTATTTTTTCGTAGTTAGTAACTGATTATGCGTGGCGTTTCCATATTTGTTGTTTTATGACAGCTGTCATAACCACACATTTACTTCAAGAAGGTGTGAATGGCCGTCCACGTATAACGAATTCAAGAAAAATAATTCTTAAAGTGATAGAAGGGGTAAAAATATCTTTGCAATTAATAAAATTAGACTAATAAAATGTATTTTAATGTACCTATTTTGTTATTTAATAAACAGAAATTAATATAATGAGTAACTGACGTTTTTTATTTCAGTGATTGGTTGTTACCTGATGTTTGCAAAAATATGTTTTTATATTTTTTACTAAAAAGTATCAAAATTGTTTCTTGTTATAAAACTTTCAATGAATTGAAAATTTGTAATTCCCGCGAGACTATTTTGACCAATGATAAACCGTCATGATATTATTGGTCGAATATATGTTACAGCGTTGCCAAGTTTCGTGACATAAATTTTTATTTTTATCGTTATTTGATTAAAAAAATGTAAATTGTAAAATAACTAAACGGTGAAAACATTTGATCTTTTTGTCACACATAAAAGAAGACATTTTTAACCCATTAAAATCATTTTTATCAAAAAATCTTTATTGGAACACTAAAAAATTTAAGTAAACAGTCTATAGTATTCACTTTCCCTATCTCCACAGTGTTAAATTTCCATTTTTTAAGTTTCAATATATCAAAAACTAAACGGTCAAAAATTCTCAAAAAATTATTTTAAATAATATAAACTATAATCATTCTGCACACCAATTTTCAACAAAAAATCTTTATTTTTTTTCATGCATGAACGTCCTTAAGTTGGTTTAATTTTGTATATCAGCTAGGCTACATAGAAAAACATATAAAGTCGTTAGATACTAATTAATCACTGGTAAATAGAAATATAAAAGTACTTTATGTTAAGTAATTTATGCCAAAAATGTTTCACGGACCCTTGTAAAAGTTTAGACGACCTCCGTTTAAGAATCGCTGAGCTAAAGTTGTTAAAATATAAATTTTAAACTGGGTGTATTACATTGGACTAACCAATAAAATGGCTAGAAATTCAGTTTTGGAACTGGAAGTTAATTTTTTGAATCACATTTCTATTTTTTTACTTCTTGAGAAGATACGAGAAGTTTTGTGATCGTTTTAAAAATGAGAAAAAAAATTTGTCAGATTTCAAAATTTTTACTATATTCGTAAATATCATTTCTATGATTTATTTAACTATATAACTAAATATTTGTTAATAAAGTACTATACAAATTATTTCATTTCAATTAAAAGACAAAACAATAAATACAAAGATTGTGTAAAGTATTTATTATATTAATAGTATATTTATTTATTGGTACAACAAATTTAACTATATCAATAATATAGATTTAGATCCTGTACACAATAATTACTAATTGATATTGTAACTTTAGTAACAAACACGTGACCTACTTTAGCAAGAATTATAATATTTTGGATAGTTTCAAGATTACTACGTCAAAATTAATATTTTAAAATTTAGTGACTTTTATGAAATATTCTTTTCTGTGCAGAATATAAAAAATTTATGTTGTAACATTTTCTCGGATTGCTCTGTTTATTGTTTTATCTGTACGACGTTTCGGACTATTCTTATAGTCCATCTTCAGGTATAATAATAATACAAAAAAATATCGGTATGGAGAACCATACATGACTTCCATGTTCTATAATATCTTTTACAATAGATACTTGTTAATATAAAACTCACCTTTCTATTATAAATATTAGTTTTCTAATATTCTAATGTCGGTTGTAGAATAGACATTTTTGTAAAATAATAATTATCTGACATTTGGATTTAACTGCGCTTGTTTCCATGGCAACATGAATTTATAAGTATTTAAAATTAAAATTTTGAGGGTGGTTTTCACCCCTTCAGTGGCTATCTAAGCACGTTTATTAAATAAGTGCCCCTTAGATTAGATTGAACTACAAGTGTACCAAGTCTTATCAAAATTGGTGAGATAATACTCACTTTTCAGACGATAATAGGTACAAAATTTCGAATATTTCGGAAACCCCTAATCCGATTAGCACCAAAATCAATAGGTCTGGAGTACTCACTGAGGCAAACATTTTCCCCAAAAATAATTCAAATCGGTGCATATCTACAGTAGTTATCGTAGACGGAAGAAAATTCTACATCCAGACAGACACACAGACACACGCACAGCCGCCATGCGGAAATTAACTTTTCTTTACGTTTTGAAGTTAGTACAATCAGAATCTGCTTTTTTTTCGGACATGATTTTTTGACGGTATTACAATACTTCCATTTCTTCGAACATGGAAGTAATAATTATAATATGAGAAATTAATAACTAACTAAAGAACTATAGAAACGACCAATTATTTATTTATATAGAATAAATTAATAATTTATTTAGTACGTTTAATAAAATAGCATATATTGCTTCCTCGCAATATCGAAGATACGAGAAGCTTCGTTATCGTTTTAAAACGAGAAAAAAAATTTGTTCTCCGATTTTAAAAATTTTACCGGATTTATCCGTTTCAGGTCAAGACAAACACTTTTTGTTCCGTGTCTGTCTGTCTGTGTGTGTGTGTGTGTGTGTGTGTGTGTGTGTGTGTGTGTGTGTGTCTGTCTGTGTGTCTGTCCCCCAATCCTTGTCACACGCTTAACTCATGAACCACTGAACCGATATTGATGAAACTTGGTTGGTTGGTTGGGTCTGGCTTGAGGACGGTCCCATTTCAAAATAATTAAATTTGTGTGTAAGGGGGAGGGGTGACATCACAAAAGATTTATTTTTTGAAGATATCTCAAGAAAGACACATGTTACGTGAAAATTTTATAGAACCTTTTTTGTAGAGCATTCAATTCTCTATAATATAGATCACCTACTTTTGTTGTAAAATATTCCCTTACAAAGATCTATCTCAATTTGACTTAAGAAAATCGTCATTTGTTTTTTTAAAACTGCTATTTACTTTGACATATTAAATGTCACTTTGACGTTTTAAATATCATTTTGACATTCGTATAGCAGAAAAATAATGATTTTGATTGAAATTGTCAAAAAATTCAAAATATACGACATAATAACCAGGCGCGTATTAAGAAAAATGTAAAATTAATTTTTTTTATTAAAATCGTATGAAAATTAAATGGTTAACCAATGACAGGCAGTTGATCTGAATACTTTATCGGTTTTTATTTAAATTTTTCAATAATTAACTACCTGTGATGAATAAACACGAGGAAGCACCGTGCATTTACAAGGCAGAGTATTTTTTTCAGTTGTTTATTAATTATAAACACCATAATAATGTTTCTGTTTTTAACATAAATAGCAAATTAATTTTTTAATCTATTAACCTTTACTACTTAAAATTCAATTATAAAATTTTACATATGTATAATTAAAAAACATCGAATTTTTAAATAAATATCTTTTAATACAAAAAATTTTATTTATTAAACATTTTAAATAAAATTTTATTATATTAATAATACAGTGAAAGTTGATTAAGTGGGACTTGGATAAGTGGGAAACTTTTATAACTAGAACTCATACTGAACCTGCACCTCTATCACTGAGTAAATGAAACACCTCTTTAAGTGAGTCTCTTGAGATTCCAGTTATACATATTATATCATATTTACGATCAAAATAGAATTGATAAAACATGTTCATATGCACTGATATTATAGTGATATTTAATTATCACTATACTGTATTTCTGAGTTTTAATGTAAATATTTTATACCAAACTATCACGCTATTATAAACAATAAAGTAAACTATGTATTTAATGAACGAAGGCATATACAAATCGTTAGTAAAACAAGGTGCCGATGTCTGGGACATGGACATATATTCACAACAACAACAGCAGTAATAAAAAACATTACCAGTGCACGCTTTGCACTTTTTATACACCACACATAGGAGACATGAAAAGGCAATTAACCTATGCATATCAATTACTATTTATTATACGATTGTGGCTATGTGTGTGTTAATAATTTGTTTACACGCAGTAGAATTTTTATTAAAAAAATGCTTGTATTTGAATGCACTTTTTTAATAATAAACACTTTTTAGGGTTCCGTAGAAAACTAGGAACCCTTATAGTTTCTCCATGTCCGTCCGTCCGTCCTGAAAAATTTTGAGATAATAAGATGAAATTTGGTACACGGCCGTAGATTGATGACCCAAAAACAGAAATGATAAGATTTTTGAAAATAAAAATTTTTTAGACCCCCCTTTCATAAAATGAAAAGTGTTTTAAAAAAAAAAAATTCACCTACACCATTGAGTGGGGTGTCGTTAGAAAGGTCTCCTAAAATGCAACAAAAAATGTAACAGAAATTTTTAATTTTAACCCTTCGATCACAATGTATTTTTTCTCCAAAGTCATTAAAAAAGCGTCCCCCCCCCTCTATTTTCTAAACTATCAATTTAAAAAATCTGAAAAAATTTCAGAACGTAGATTTTAATTAGTACTTTCACTGAAAATTATAACGAACATTGTCAAAAATATTTTGGACCCCCCTTTCATAGACTGAAAATTGAACTTTCATTTTTTTCCCCACTTACCCTATTGAGTGGGGTGTCATTTAATAGGTCTCGTAAAATGCAATAAAAAACGTCAAATAACTTTTTGATTTTAACCCTTCAGTCGCGATATATTTGCTTTTTAATGTCGCTGTCAGAGCGTCCCCCCCCCTCTATTTTTTAAACTATCGATTCAAAAAATCTGAAAAAAATTCAGAATGTAGCTTTTAATTAGTACTTTCACTGAAAATTATAACGAACATTTTCAAAAATATTTTGGACCCCCCTTTCATAGACTGAAAATTGAACTTACATATTTTTCCCCACTTACCCTTTTGAGTGGGGTGTCATTTAATAGGTCTCGTAAAATGCAATAAATAACGTCAAATAACTTTTTGATTTTAACCCTTCAGTCGCGATATATTTGCTTTTTAATGTCGCTGTCAGAGCGTCCCCCCCCCTCTATTTTCTAAACTATCTATTCAAAAAATCTGAAAAAAATTCAGAATGTAGCTGTTAATTAGTACTTTCACTGAAAATTATAACGAACATTGTCAAAAATATTTTGGACCCCCCTTTCATAGACTGAAAATTGAACTTACATATTTTTCCCCACTTACCCTTTTGAGTGGGGTGTCATTTAATAGGTCTCGTAAAATGCAATAAATAACGTCAAATAACTTTTTGATTTTAACCCTTCAGTCGCGATATATTTGCTTTTTAATGTCGCTGTCAGAGCGTCCCCCCCCTCTATTTTCTAAACTATCGATTCAAAAAATCTGAAAAAAATTCAGAATGTAGCTTTTAATTAGTACTTTCACTGAAAATTATAACGAACATTGTCTAAAATATTTTGGACCCACTTTTCATAGATTGAAAAGTGAACTCACATTTTTTTCATTTACCCCATTGAGTGGGGTGTCATTTGATAGGTCTCCTAAAATGCAATAATAAAAGTGAAATAACTTTTTGATTTTAACCCTTCAGTCACGAAAATTTTGAAAAATACTTTTTATAAATCATAGTGAGAATGACTACGGAACCCTATCATGTGCGTGCCCAACACGCACTTGCCCGTTTTATTATTTAATCGTTTTCATTTATAACAAATATACTGCCGAAAAAATTAATTATTATTTAACATTAAACAAATATATTGAGCGTAAAACAAATTTTTAACAAGTAGTTTCCACTAAAAATATATATACTTTGCACTAAAAAAATTATACTTGCACTTGACTTAAATTTGAACCTGTCAGATTAAAAAAATTATATATTTTTGATGTATTTATTGTGATTTTATATATTTTTACCTAACCTACCCACTAACGTCTTTCATTTGGCCTTAATAGATTTGATATTTTCAATGTGAATTTTGTGATTTTCTATATTTTAAAACTATTAAATATTCGTCTTATGCATTAAAAAAAGTAGGTATTAACATTTATGTTCGATTTATAAAGTGACTACTATCTAATATATAGCACAATTAAATATTACCCTTAAAATAATACATTTTTTTTATTTATTTCCTATCTGGTATATGGTTCGCGTGGAGTTTAAGTTATGCAGGTAAAGCAGATTTCTGTTATTGCCGATAAAACAGGTTTTTATTTTATAAATTTTTCGGGGTACAATTTTTAGGATATAAAGTACCCTATGACCTTCTTCAGGATGTAACGTATCTCCCTGTCAAATTTCATCAGGATCGGTTTAGCAGTTTAGACAAACAAAGAGACAGACAATTTTTGTTTTTATATAATCACGACCAAAATTTTCTCATAAAACAAAAATTTCATAGAACCAATCAATTCGTTTAACAACAAAATAATACATTATTCCAACAATATAATCAAAATTAAATTTCATTATTAAACGATCTATTTTAAATATTATAATAATTAATAATGACGAAGTAATAAAACAATATGTTGAATTTTATGACATTTAATGGACATAACGTATGTAATATAATATGAATATAATTTAGAAAATGATAATTTTCAAAGCATTATAGACATAGGGTGGATATATAATAACAATGAATAATGACAATTAAAATGACTGACGCGAATTAAATTAATCTAAAACGCAATGGATTCAAACTCCAGAGCGTGATATCAAATATAATAAAGGGATTAAAAAATTTAAATTAATGTTCTATAAATTTCACTTGTATACGAAAATGTCAACGAAAAATTTTTAAGATATTTTTACTTCTATGTTTAATCAATTTCCAAATTTTTTTTATTTAATTTTAGTTTTTTATTTAGTAAAGGAGGGAGGGTAGCCTAGCGTGATGAGAGGGGAAAAGGTCCGAAAAAAATGATATTAATTTTTTTTTTTTTCAGTCGCGTTGTTTTTCATGATCAATTTTTGACAGGTTTTGTAACGTATTATTAGATGGAGGGGAGGGGGGAGAAAAAAGTGATGCAGTGATACAAAGGGGAGGAGGGGTAAAAAATGTGTGAAATTTTGCAGTACGTATTTTATAGAAGACCCTTTTTTGCTAGTTTTATTCTAAAAATATGTATTAATCTTTTTCACATATTATTTTCATTAATATTTTAATTTTAAACCTTTTAAACTCGTGCAATTACATTTTTATTATATGTAATTTTAGGTAAGTATATAATGGGGTACTTGTTACATTATATGGTTATATTTCTAAAATGGTTCAGTTAATATGATTTTATCAAAAATACTACTTTTAAATTTAAATAAAATCGTTATGTTTCAACTTTAAATGGTACTTTAAAAGTTAATTGGATCAAGTTTAAATTACTACTTTGAATTTTAAGTTATAAAAAGGCAAATTAAATATTTATTTTATCTATGGATTAAAATGTATTAGGGTAAACCATTGAGATGTAACCAAACTAGATAGAGCATAGAGAAAAAGTGTGACAGAGACAAAGCGAATATATAGCCAATACCTGTCTCTTTCTAGAATTCTAATTGGTCACGTCACAGGTTTGTTTGCAGTCATTACAGACCTACAGAAAAGAGACAGGTATTGGCTACATATTCGCTTTGACTCTGTCAAACTCTTTCGCCATTATTTATTGAAATAATTTGTACCTATAGCACATTACAAATAATTCAAATCAAGAATAATTAGTTGAATAAATCATATAAATGATATAAGTACAGTGGTGCCTCGCATAACGAACGCCTCGCATAACGAACGCTGCGCACAACGAACTTTCTGTTCGTCCATTGCGCGACTCGTTCAACGAACCTTGCTTCACTCAACGAACTGCATCGTGTTTAATTTTGCCGCCCGAACGCTCCTACGTATCACGAAGTCGCCCGAACTTCCAAGGTCGCACGCAGTCGATGCGCAAACTTGCATGAACATGCATCAACGCGCGTCAGTCGTTCTTTTCTGTGCTTAACTCACACACCTGTTTGTTTTAATAAATATAATTTTATGTGTCTATAGAATGAGTTCTTAAAAAAACAGGAAGGTAATTTCTGTTAAAATGAAACAAGAAATAATTAGAAAGAGGATTTGACCCTGTAAGCCTCGGTAGACTCTCCTAAATTTGATTCTGACTGAAAAAAAATAAAAAACGTGTGTACAATCTTTTTTATGTTACAGTACCATATTTTATGCTACAGAACGAATTAAAATTTGTAACATGTATTGTTATGGGAAAACGTGTTTCACATAACGAACTTTTCGCATAACGAACTTGCTCCCGGAACGAATTAAGTTCGTTATGCGAGGCACCACTGTATATAAAAATTTATTGAAGATTGTAGAAGTTACTCAATTGATAGTACATGTATTTTTTGAAACAAAACTGAAATTTTTATAAAAAAATCGAGTAAATTTTTCTCCGTGTACGAGCAAATTCTTTACAATACATATATAAATCATTTTCATAAAGTCTAAATTAGCAAATAAATGTTTATTCAAATATCATTGCAATAAATTTAAAATTTGAATTAATATTACAAATACATAACACGAAATCGTTTAATATTCCATGAAAATTTTATTCCTAAATCAACAAGGAAAAAAATATATTGCATAAATAAATATAAAGAAAAATATCAAGTACATTTTTAATAAAAAATACCTTCGTTGGTATGCGACGCACATTTGACATTAAAATGTGTTTTTATAAAGCGTACCCTATTTAGTAAGAGAGAAATATTGGTCAAAGTAAAACGCAAGAGAAGGATGTGAGCAAATTCCGGATCCGTCATTGATTTATAGTTTCCTGTTGGGTGGCCAGTGATAAGGTTTCTCTGGAAGAAGAAGAATAACAAGAAAAAGAACACGATGGAAATAAAGAAGGATAGATAATATCTCGGTACAGGAATTTTCTTTAATGTTTGTTTATTTCTGTGACGGTTGTATTATATATAGAAAAGTTTTTACTTTATCGCTGTTTGTGGGAGAAAAAAAAAGTATAAGTATTTAATGAACAATGGGGACGTTTTATTCTCAAAGAAAATGGGAAATGAGTTTCTATTGTTTTAAATTTGTTGTTCATGTTTTCTTTTTACTCTTACCTCCCGTGATAAAAAAGAAATTATGGCGTTTAAGCTTCATAAAACATAATCTAAATAGTTTCGTTTGAAGTTAGTCAAATGTAATACCAACATAGTACATCGCAATGTAGTTATATACAAACAAAGCCTTCGAGGAAATTGCAGAAGTTACATTTATATAACTCACTTATCTACATATATGAAAGAGTTTGTTCTTAACCACTCACTCATTCACTCTCTCATATATCAACTTATAGCCCAAACCCCTGGATCTAGAAACGTGAAATTTAGTAGGTGTCTTCCTTCTATGATGTAAACACCCACTAAGAAAGGATTTTTCGAAATTCAACCCCTACGGGGTTAAAACGGGGTGTCAAATTTTATATAAAAATATATTTTTTTTCGCATTTAATTGAAAGTTATCATACATGTACAAGTGCTAAGTATTTTTTTTTAGTTCAAAGTATTTATTTATAGTGATATATGTTGGATAATTAATTTTTCGTGCAGTATATTTGTTATAAATGAATTAAATAAAAAGTGATATTATTATTAAAAAAACAAACATGCATTTAACCCTTATAGCTGCTCCACTTCTTCAGAATAACATACCTGCCACACTGGGGTCACCTCGTACCCCACACACTAAAATGCTAACTACTCATAAGTTATTTAATATTTAAATTCTATAAAATTCCTCTATTATCTTCGAACGATACGGAATGCACTCCAACCGGTTATTTAAAAATATATATATAATATATTTAAAAAATTAAATTGAAATTTAAACAGCTTACATTGAATTTGAAAAAATGTGGGGTGCCTGGTACCCCACAGCTAAGGGTTAAATACAAGCATTTTTTTAAATACTATAATGTAACCTCAACCAAAACAAAAAAATACATTTTAAACATCTAAACGTTTAGTATTATTTAGTATCTCTGGACTGCATCTTTTATAATAAAAAACTCAAACGGATTTCTTTAAAGTAATGTATAATCTTGTACTTAATCGAAGGAATAAGCAAAATAATTTTTTTTGACAAAATTGTGGCTTCTCAAATTTTTTTTTCAATTTTCGACATAAATTTTGACCTTAAATTGTTTATAAAAAAAATAATATTTATCGGTGAGAAAAACCTTCGATTGATTACTAAAAAATATTCTTAAGAAACTCGTGTTAAAATTTGAGATTGATCGGTTCAATCGTTTCCGAGGAATCATGGTCACTGACTTTAAAAACTCAGATTTGAGAAAAACGCGCTGTCGCTCCGGCCTCATACTTTCAAACGCTCTGAGACGTCTTTACAAATATGCGTGTAACTTCGAAAATAATCGCCGGATTGACTTGAAATTTTCTGTGTGTGTACTTAAATATACCTATATACATTACGAAAATGAAATTAAAAAAAATAATTTTTTTTTGAAAATTCAAACTGTATGTAACCCCCTAAAAATACTATATTTAAAAATGTATAGGGTTTATTGCTTTTTAACCATAAAAAATTAAAAAACACCGTGTTTCTGTTTTGTTTTCTCTCATTATACCTACTTATATTTGTTTCAATAAACGTACATACTATACATACCGCAAGATAACGAGTCCCAAAAATTAACCATCTCCCTTTCAATCAGATAACAAATACCCAAAACAAATTACATTCTACCTCCACCAACCAAAGCACACTCGATGTTTAACATTCAAGATATATTTTCACGGGGGTAACATGTTAAAACGTGCCTCCCGGTATGTACACTTTATACATATACAATAATATACATACATACACTGTATATATACATATCATACTTTCGAAACATAATTTAAATGGTATAATAACTCGCCTTAACTAATTAAGATAAATGTTAACCATCCTAAATTAATATTCACGTGACAGCCCCGCTGCTGCTGCCGGCAACTTTCAATTCAAATCACGCGCTTTGTATTCGGCTCGGAGTTTAGCGGCAAACTTCGGGCGTGCTAATATGATGATGTTCTTTAAAATACCGACCATCCGTGATGGGGGTGTGAGAGATAAAGTGGGAGGAGAAGAGGGGGCGGGTGAGTTGTACCCGCATGTACGGAGTGAAAGAAATTTAACAAAAGTGTTTATGTTAAAATCAGTAACTGTGTAATTAAATATATGGGATTGTTTTTATTTGTAGATTTGATTAAATAGAAGGGGTTGATGGGGGTATCACCTCAATGCACTGATTGTATATAAATAATAAAATAATTACTGACTACATTACTTATCCTTAATATACAGGGTGAGTCATATCAGGTGGAACAAACTTAAACCATTGATTGAAAAAAATATTTCAAGCATAAAAGTTCATATAAACATGTGTCCGGAAACTCTTCGTGAGGGAGCTACAGACTCCCAAAGATTTTAAATAAAATTGGTTTGTATTTAATATCTGGAGAACCCATTGTGATAGAGCAATGAAAATGAATATCTAGATTAGTAATAATACGTGTTATCGATTTCCAGTATCAAACAATTGTTATTTAGACCAGGGATGTATGGGGCCTGTGGTCCCTCTGATTTTTACCTAGTATTTTTTTGTTCTTCACTTTTTTCCTATGTTTGGTATTTCTATAAGGTCATATGATACAAAATACACATAAATATACACTGTTAAGTTGTCATAAGATCAACCGTTTACGAGAAATACGATGGGGAAGATAGTTTTGCAGAATTTAACTTAATACGGATGCAAAAAATTACACAAAATAAATTTATATTCTTGTTCTATAGTTAAAAATAAGAATAAATGTGTATGTAAATATACCTCCAGAAATGCATCCTTATCAACAAATAACGCTTTTTAGTTTCGTTTTTTAGTCAATTAATAAAGCACGAAATAAAGTAATAAAACTGGCTATAATTCTATGAGGAGTCATATTAAGAGGAATATTTACACCAACTATTTTTCTTATTTTTAGTACTATAACAAGAATATAAATTTATTTTGTGTAATTTTTAGCATCCATATTTAGTTAAATTCTGCATAACTATCTTCCCCATCGTATTTCTCGTAAACGGTTGATCTTATGTCAACTTAACAATGTATATTTATGTGTATTTTGTATCATATGACCTTATAGAAATACCAAACATAAGAAAAAAGTGAAGAACAAAAAAATACTAGATAAAAATCAGAGGGACCACAGGCCCCATACATCCCTGGTCTAAATAACAATTATTTGATACTGGAAATCGATAACACGTATTATTACTAATCCAGGTATTAATTTTCATTGCTGTATCACATTGGGTTCTCCAGATATTAAATAAAAACCAATTTTAGTCAAAATCTTTGAGAGTCTGTAGCTCCCTCACAAAGAGTTTCCGGACACATGTTTATATGAACTTTTTTGCTTGAAATATTTTTCTCAATCAACGGTTTAAGTTTGTTCCACCTGATATGACTCACCCTGTATATAAAGCTCAACGTCTCTCTGTCTATCTGTTAGTGCGCTTATCACTCGAGAACCACTTATCCGATTTACGTGATTTTTTTTTAATTCATAGGTACATTCTCTGGCCAGGTTATAGGCTATATTTTGTTACGTTAGGTAACATAACAAATAAGCAGTGACGATAATAGTAAATCAAGTCGAAAAAAAAATTACCGATGGCGCGCTGTTTTCCAATACGCTGCCTAAACCGTTGAATATAGAACAAAATAATGTATTAAATAATTGTATAGAATCAAAAGTGCTACAATAAAGTCCGCGACACCATATGTCTAACTTTTATATTTAAGCCATAATGACTGCTTTTATGTTACAAAGAAAACATAAAATATTTGCGTTCTGTTTACATGGACTTATGACCTGCAAAACTTTTCCTTATCGAAATAAATGATTTCATCGTCATAAGTACTTAATGTAGATATAATTTGCCTTTTACAGAATCCAATTTGGTCTTTTGGTTTAAGAAATAACGTGAAATGTACATATATTAACATATTCGTGAGAATTTTTTTTTATATGGGCGCCATTTTTGCTTCGATTTTTTTTTTAATATTAATATAAATAGTATAAAGAACTAGTACTTACTTATCTCAAAAATTGTTACTACATGCTGTTAAAAGTACTAATTTAAAATAAGATAATTAGTCCACATATGTGCCTACATAAAAGTAAAAAAAAAACGGTAACTTTTTAAATGTCTGACAAGTTAATCTTTCTAACACGATGTTTTACATTGTTCTGTTTAAATAATAATATCACTCAAAAGTATAAAAAACGGAAGCGTGGGAAGAGTAAATGAATAAAGACTACCTGCATAAAAATATGTAGGACTGAAAAAAAGGAATAATATATATAACAAAATTAAGTGTTATATTAAATTTTAAAGAAGTTTAAAAAAAACTTATTATTATCACTATAAAGTTAATGTTTTTTTTTTAATTACAGAAAAAAATGTTCTTGAATAATAAGTTTACATAAAGAAAAAAGGTGTTTTATTTTTTTGTATTAAAAATTTTTAATATCATAAATGGAATTAAATAGTTGTATTTTAAGCAATATATTTTTTAAATTGTTTATTTTTCATAAGGGCGATAAAATGTATTAAGACAGTCCTGACTTATTTATTTTTCTAGCGGATTGTATATATTCTTTTATGTATGTTTGGGCATAATTGCGATTTGGACGATTTTGAGTAGGTTCCATATAAATTTTATCAAAATCTTACTATTAGTTTTAGTCAAGTTATTTGCATTTTTAAATTCCATGAAAGCATTGATTACACTATTAAATAAAACTTGTAATATAACAGAGATCTGAATAGAAAATTTAGCAGGCTTTTGGCATGTCGAAACCGAATTTGTTGCCCAATTGGTTTCATCACATCATAGTTTTGAGATATTCTAACTTAAAAGTCCCAAAAATGACTATATTGGCAATGTTAAAGAATTTATTATCGAGTAGGTAATTTTTTTCTAAAATTTTTGGTCACGGTAACAAATAGTATTATCTTTTCTCTTTAAAATGAGTTTTAACTTTTTACTGTACGATTTTTTTTTAGCCGAGATGTACTAGTTCGAAGATATGATAGAGTGTAGTATAGTAGATACAATGAACTTTACTACATATATCTTCAAAGTAGTATAATTCGGTAAAGAAAAATCGCATAGTAAAATGTAAAAAATCATTTTAAAGAGAAAAGATAGTACTATTCGAAATCAGGAAAGAAAACTTCAGAAAAAAATTACCTACTTAGTAATAAATTCCCCAACAATGCCAAAATCGTCATTTCTGGGACTTTTAGATTCGGATATCTAAAAAACCTGACGTGAATTCGGTTTCGGCATGACAAATAGCTTCTAAATCACCTATTCGAATTTCTGTGAATTTTTTTGTTGCATAGTGTTATATGATCAACAAAACAAACATTTTCAAGTAAAAATAAAAACAAAGTATACTTATATTTTAACTAAAAATTTTTTATTGACATCCAATTTGAACATAATATATTGAATTAATAAAATTTTTGGATGTTGATGAATTTATTTGAATTATTTGCTAAGAAAATAAACCTTCTTTTTTATTTTGAAAAATACTTTTTTTATAAAATCAATTTAAAAGAAAAATCTTTAAATTTAAAGAGTGTATACCTGTCATACATTATAAATAACTTTTTAAACAAAAGAACCAGTTCATCTTTTATAATTTATAATATACATATACTTAAAGACCATATATATAATATATTATAATATAAACGAAAATGTTCTTAGCTACACGATTTAAAAAAATAATCGTTTAAACTGCAACGGTGTGTAATCTCTTCATTAAAGTCATTATTGAAAATGGAGTTAACATTACTTTAAGTGTTTCTATCTCCGCACTTTCCAATTTGAACTGCTCTCTTATAAAAATGTGTTCATAAAACATTCCGGCTATTATAAAAAGAAAGGGCGCGTTCCGAGAATATTTTAATAAGTAAAAATATATTACGAACATTAACGATATTATCGTTAGATGTAAATCATAATTATTACAGAATTCGCTCACTGAAATGGGGGCAGGTTTTGGAATAAGATGTCGATTAAAATTGTTAATTTCATTTTCGAATTAATATTCTTTTTACTGGCTGAATATTTAATGAACTAGCGTCTATCCACGCGACTTCGTTCATTTATATAGATTTCTGTTATGCTAGTCGGTAAAATAGGTTTTTTGTTTCGTATTTGTACGCTAGATGTCACTAAACTAACCTAACATATCATTTGCACGTTTTTTCGGGGTATAAAGTACCCCTGTTCTTACTCAGGATTTAAGCTATCTCCCTGCCAAATTTCATCAAGATCGGTTTAGCCGTTAGCCGTGAAAAGGTAACAAACAAATAGTTGAAAAAAAAAGGCATGATGCCAGTAACAAAGTATCATAGAAATTATGATATAAAATAATGAAATATGTTAAAAATATTCTAAAAAATGTATTTATTTTTATATTAAAAGCGAGATTAATATAATTTTTGTTAAAATAAAAATGCAAAATACTGCAATCCGCCATGTTAAATGGAACACCAATCAGAGCGAACGATGTCACGCATCAGTAAAACTCTTTTATTTTAGACAAATATCAAGATTATTAGGTACATACCTTATTTAAGAACTTATATATTTTGGAATTGATTTTTAACACACAAAATAATTAAATTATTGTCTAACTCTGAATGTTTGATTATTGTTGACAAGGAGTGTGACGTCACAACTCTGAAATGTCACCTACAAGCGTTTTGGTGTCAAATTCAAAATTAGTTTTTTTAAAGAGTATTTTTTTTCGATTAAACCTTTATTTTCTGCAGAAATAAGTATTCTTTTGGAAATAGGAAACACGTAAGATCATAGAATTTTTTTTAAATTAGAATATGTCTATTCTTTACTATACAATATATCGTTTATTATTTAATGATTTAAGCAGCCTATTGTAAAAGAGCGACTTGATTTACTTTAATCGTCACTGCTTATTTCTTATGTTACCTAACGTAACAAAATATATACTAAAACCTATCTGATTAAAAAACACATGTAAATCGGATAAGTGGTTCTCGAGTGATAAGAGCACTTACAGACAGATAGACGTTAAATTTAATACTATGTGAAGAGAAAGTACTCAATAGAAATATTATAATAATTGCAATAAGCATTTTCTGTGTACAGAATTTTAAAAAGAGATACAGTTGTAAGACATAAAATTAATTGTTTTTCTTTACCATAAACAGAAGTTTTGCAATTTATTTGGTATTCCTTAGATTGCAATTGTAACAAAACTTTAGGGGAACATTAATAGTTTGCAAATGTTTACATTAGAATATTGCTTTTATAAATTTGTATTCGTTGTAAGCAACATTGTAATATTTCCGGATAGAGTTTCAAATATATTTGTGGTTTTAGTTCGCTTTATTAATTTTTGTGTCATGTATAACTGTCAAAAATGATTTATACATTGTTAAAAATTTCTTTGGTAATTTTACTAAAAATGTATGGGAAGTTTTTACGCAAAACAAAAAAAATCAGTTTAGTAAAACTATACACGGATTGATTAAACTCAATTTGGGAAAATTACAAAACATTTTATGGAATTCACTAACAAGGAGAACCCTTCTGAGGGCCGCTTTCGATTTTCTTCATATTGAAATATTTTATGAAGGGGGGTCTCCTGATAACACCTATACCCAGTTTGGGGCGCAGACGGGTAATAGTTTAAAAATTATGACCCAAAATATATTTTAATGTTGCATATATACCTATGTATATGTTAAGTCTATTTGTACAAGCGTCTGTTAGCCTAGCGGTTATGATAATAGACTGGTAATCAATGCACCCATGGTTCGAGTCCTCTTAAGTTTTTATTTTTATCTTTAATTGCAAACTGACATTATTTAAATATATTATTCTCCTGTAAAATATCTTATGGATTTATTTGTTTTCAATGTTTATTTTTCAAAATGTGCAATTTAATTTAATTTTTTTAAATTTTGTTGATAAACAATTCAAAACTGTTTTTTTTAAGTAAAAAAATATATAATTTATGCTCAAGTAACTTATTTATTTATGAACGGTTGACCACATTTTGGAAGGTATATATCGTAAATATACTATACACATAAAAATGTATTACACCAATAACATTTTATAAATGATTGAATATTTAAACAATTTATATATTTATTTAATAATAATTCTTATGGCATAGTTGTACATATAACCACTAGCAACAATAATGGTTACCGGTCTATTATTATAACCGCTAGGCAAACAGACGCTTGTACAAATAGACTTAACATATAGGTATACCGGGTGTCCCAGATAACTTTTCCAGCATGGGGATCTCAGTATCTATAAGAGATACAGGTTTGGTTAAATCAGATGAATTATTTGTAAGAAAGGGGTGAGTATTACTACACAAAAAAATATTCATAATTGTATGTGGTTTAGGCGGTATATCAAAAAAACTGAAAATTCGGAATTTCTTTAAATGGCTATAACTTTTTTGTCAAAGTAGATAGGTATTTTTTGTAAACGGTTTCTTAAAGCACTTTTTTATGTAGAATCGATTGGTGTATTTAGATTTTTTATATAACTTTTAGTTTCCGAGATACAAGCCCTAACTTCAGTTTTTCTTATGGGCCGCTAAGTTGGCTATGGCATATTTGAACGTGTTTTTTACTCTACTTTACAACGATATGTCACATGCCATACTTATTGTTGAAAAAAAATTATAATGTATTTTTTTAAATAGTTAATTGTTTTCAAATAGTCATTTGTTATTTTGATTGTTGTTATTGTGATTTTTGTTTACAATTTTTGTTTTTCATAGCTCACTTAAATGTTTGTAATAAAATACTTAATAAATATCACTGGCATTTAGTACATCGGCTTATTTTCGAAAATAAATGTGACAAGTGACATATCGTTGTAAAGTAGAGTAAAAAACACGTTCAAATATGCCATAGCCAACTTAGCGGCCTATAAGAAAAACTAAAGTTAGGGCTCATAACTCTGAAACTAAAAGTGATATAAAAAATCTAAATACACCAATCGATTCTACACAAAAAAGTGCTTTAAGAAACCGTTTACAAAAAATACCTATCTACTTTGACAAAAAAGTTATAGCCATTTAAAGAAATTCCGAATTTTCAGTTTTTTGGGTATACCGCCTAAACCACATACAATTATGAATATTTTTTTGTGTAGTAATACTCACCCCTTTCTTACAAATAATTGATCTCATTTAACCAAACCTGTATCTCTTATAGATACTGAGATCCCCATGCTGGAAAAGTTATCTGGGACACCCGGTATAGGTATGCAACATTAAAATATATTTTGGGTCATAATTTTTAAACTATTGTCCGTCTGCGCCCCAAACCGGGTATAGGTGTTATCAGGGGACCCCCCTTCACAACATATTTCAATATGAAGAAAATCGAAAGCGGTCCTCAGAAGGGTTCCCCTTGTAAGCGGTAATAGAAAATTTGATTAGTAATTTTACTATACAAGTTTTGTAATTTTATTAAATAAATTTTACTAAAAATGCTTAGTAGGTTTTACCCCAGCCCCCCCCCCTCCCAAATTTGTCGATATGGATTGTTTAATTTAATAACTGTGATCCATATAAAAATATAATTTTAAAAAATTTGCAAATTATCTTTTGGCAAAACAACGTTCGCCGGGGCAGCTAGTAACATATATTTATGAATGTATGTGTTATATATTACTGTAGTATACAAGGATTGAAAAATCCCAATTCATACCTAGAGGCAGTTTAGAACTTGAAAGGGGGGGAAGTGGCGAACAAGTTTCAAACTGCCTACAGATAGAAAATGAATTTTATTTTAAAGATCCTGGAATATTTTCTAACATAGAGTTTTTAACAGCCTATGTAAAGTTTGTATTTGGGGGTTAGGGGTATATATTATGTGCATACACAAAAGTATAGACATGAAAATGGCTATAAAAATGTAACAGACAGTTTTAAAGGGACACATTTGTCGTGTTTTCTAAATTGATGTTGTAGATTTGAATATTGTGGGTTTGAAATATTGGAAAATAAATCGAAAACGAATTTATTTTTGATAAATGTTTAAACTTCAAATAAATAATAATTACTGCTTTATACACATATAGCAGGAATATGTAGATAAAGTCGTATTTAATATTTTTTCGTTTAACTGGAAAATAGATATTGTATTTTTTTTCGACAGTAAAAAACAGTTTATGAACTTTTGAATATGTATGAAGGGTAATAGCTTTTATTTTATCTAAAACAATCAATTTCATTTTAAAACTGTTTTGAGTTAACTTACTACACGTAATAATAAAAATTTCTTTTGAATAGGTATCTTTGAAACTTGATTATATGTGGTTTAGGCGGTATACCAAAAAAACTGATTTTTTTAAATTTCTTTAATACCTTCAACAATCTACATTATAATTTTTATAATACGATATTTTTACTATATTCGTAGTAAATATCATTTACATGATTTACTTTTAAGTTGAATTATTTGTTAACACTTAGCTAATGAGTCTAACGGACCCAGTCCTTCGTATTTTGGTTAAAATCTTTTAAATTTTGAAGTGTGCGACATTGCCGCTTTTAGTACCTTTCAACGATAGAATAGCACGGCAGATGACGGTCATAGTCGTCAGTTTGTTCAAATTGTCATAACTAAATTTGATACAGAAAGCGACTGAGATGTGATTTTATCCCAAAGAAGATATTTTAATTTTGTTAATTTTCAAAGTTGTTTTTTTTATAATGATTGATCTCTCATTGTTAATTCATATAAGTACATTATAGTAGTGTAAGAAAATATAGAATATTTTGTTTAAAATAAGTAATTACAGAAATTTCAACAGTCAAAAAAATCTTGTCATTAAAGTATGGAAAAATTCCTTTTATTTTTGTAATGACAGTTTGATTAAGTAAAAACAATAAATATTAGTATATGATTGAATATTGTCTTTCTTTATTGACAAATTATCCTTATAAGAAAGTAAATGTGCAGTTTTGGAATAAACATTTGATATTAAACTGGGTCCAGCGCACCCGGTAGCGAGTATTTATGTTACAAATCAAGGTGCGAGTCCCTAAGTGTTAAATGGCTATAACTTTTTTAGAAAAGTAGATAGGTACTTTTTGTTTGCATTTTTTTGTGTAGAATTGATTGGTGTTTTTTGAATTTTTATATCATTTTTAGTTTACGAGTTACAAGCACTAACTGTAGTTTTTCTTATGGGCATCTAAGTTGGCTTTAGTATATTTGAATGTGTTTTTACTCTACTTTACAACGATATGTTACTTGTCACATTTATTTTTTGAAAATAAGTTGAAGTACTAAATACTAATGATATTTATAATGGTATTTACAATACGACATAATGGGTAATGTAGTAAATTTTAGTGCGTATCGTATACGTCAGCAAAAATAAACAGAAATGAAATAAAACTCTTGCTTATTAATGTTCAAAAGAAATGTACTATACTGAATTCGATTTAAAATAATTCGATTTCTCCGTATTTTGTCCGCGTACACAATATAAATTGAATAGCTACAGAAAAGAAATGTTATGTATAATATCGATTCAATACACTTTCACTGACGAGAACATATATAAAGTTTTCCTTAGAAGTAAGAACTTTAAACTTCAACCATTCAATCATTCTAAAGACTAGTAAATAGTATTTTTTATATTTCCTCATTTTTTATGTCAACTTGTGATTTTTTTTACTTCCATGTTCGAAGAAATGGAAGTATTGTAATACCATCGAAAAATCGTGTCTGAAATAAGAGCAAATACTGATTGTACTACCTTCAAAACATAAAGAAAAGTGTATTTCCGTATGTAGAATTTTCTTTCGTTCACGATAACTACTGTAAATATGCACCGATTTGAATTATTTTTGGGGAAAATGTTTGTCTCAGTGAGTACACAAGATGTATTGATTTTGATGCTAATCGGATTAGGGGTTTCGGAAATATTCGAAATTTTGTACCCATTATCGTATTATCTCACTAATTTTGATAAGACTTGGTACACTTGTAGTTTAATCCAATCTAAGGGGCATTTATTTCATAAACGTGCCGAAATAGCCACTGAAGGGTTGAAAACCATCCTCAAAATTTTAATTTTAAATACTTATACATTCATGTTGTCATGGAAACAGGCGCAGTTAAATTAGGATATTACAAAATATATTAAAATTTATTTTAAAATATATTATAGAACATGGAAGTCATGTATCGTTCTCCATACCGTTAATTTACTTCTAAAAAAAGCTTAGATAAATATATAAAAAACTATCTATAACCTGCGGCTTCTCTTCTTCTTTATCTTCTAATTTTTTCGGGATGCAAAGTGGCCTATTTCATCAAAATCGGTTGCATCGTGAAAATGCACAGTAAAAAGATAGTATTAAATAATGTATGAAATATTTCAAAACAATTAAAAAAATTTATATATAATTTAAAGCAGCGGTTCCTAAACTTATATGGTCTAGGGACCCCTTTTTGAAACACTATTTTTTAGGACCCTCCCCCTCCAACTCTAACAGAAAACCATAAAATTTATATTAATCACCGGTAAATATAAATGTAAAAATATATTTTATTATATGCCAAACATGTGTTATGGTCTCCCAGTAAAATTTTAAGAACTACTGTATTTTACGCAGTAGTTAGATTTTTTTTTATTTATTTTTTTTAAATAAATACACAGAAAGTTCAATTTATTCTTATGCACGCTTCGATAGAAAAATAACTACAATAAAAGAAATTGCATAGAGGTAAAAAAATGAAGTTAAGAGGGGAATAACGAATGTACTGTAGGTACTACATAGTACTACATACAAAGGTATATTTTCGATTTCTGTTAAAGACATCTATGAATGGACTTGACGTTTATTTAATTATAAGTTAGATAAAAGTTAGTACATTTATTATTACATCAAAGCCATCTATTCGATATTGAAAAAATAATTATATTTATTGATTGTTTTTCTGAAACTTTTTACTTCTTTATTTCCTTGAACTTTAAAGCTTGTATTGTATTGTATATAATATTGTTACAAGGTTTATTTGTTTGAATAGTAACACGTGTCACCATTTTGTATATTATCAATACTAAGGTAAAAATAATTTAAAATATTTTTTCTACAACCGTGTTAAAAAGTAGGCTTTTTCTTTGTCATTTCAGTGCGTAAAGTAGTACTTTTGCGCTCGCTGTGCGACAAAGTTAAGCTACGGTTTCCTAGGAAAGCGGCGTCGTTATCTAGCGGCCGTGATATAGCAGTTGGTGACGTCACCAAAACGTTGTCTAGGAAAACCAATGGTGTTGGTTTCCTAAAAAGCGTTGAATGTGAACGTAACGTTAAATAGCGTTGCCGTTATTTATATGACGGTCGCCATAGCGGTGACGAACATTTGTCGAACGTTTTTTCACGTGTAGCGGTGAACGTTCCATTAAAAATAATGAGTGGAAACGTGATTTGGACCTACAAAAATGATAAAAAATTGATATTGTCAAAAATCATCAAGCATTATACAAGTAAATGCAAAGAGAAGCCCAGTTAAAACAAAATCTATGGAACAATATCGGAACTATACATCAATAAAACGGCCAGTCTATTAACGGGGGGTGCAATTTTTTTTTACAGTGTTCGTTATAATTTTCATTGAAAGAACTAATTGAAAACTACATTCTGAATATTTTTTAGATTTTTTACATCGATTGTTTAGAAAATACAGAGGAGGGGACGCTCTGATAATGACTTTGGAAGCAAATATATCGTGACTAAAAGATTAAAATCAAAAGATCCTAAAACATATTTTATTGTGAAATACACACCTCTTAAAATGTATTAATTATTACTTGAAAATATTATTTTCTTAAATGAATATGTCACAAAACTATAAATGAATACAAAAACTGAAAAAAGTATTGCACAAATAATAATTATATGACATTTATTATACGTTAATCCAACAATTATAATTTTTCAGTTAAATAGGTAATATTTTCTAGGAAACCACGACTTTGTCACCGTTAAGACGGCCGTAAAAAACGCCCGCCATATCACGGCCGTTTAATAACAGTACCGTTTTCCTAGGAAACCGTAGCTTTACTTTTACGCACGGCGAGCGTAAAAGTGTTTCTATAGTAACAGTAACACATACATTTTCATATATTAATTTGGATTTTGTCGGTAGTAGATTTGAAATTACCGATTTTGCAGCTTCCGATATTTCTGGCGGCATGCAATTTTCATTATCACTTTCCATATTATCCATATTATTATAAAATTACAATAATAAAATCACAGAATAAAATACGTGAGTGAAAATAATCCACAAATAATCTGATATAAATGTCAAACAATAACAATATTCATTTGTTTTTTCAAAATTTAAGTACTTGATTTAAATTTCAATATTAATAATTAATATGACAAGTTATTATTATTTAATTAAAAAATCATATTACATTATTATTAATATTATAATAAGGTTTTAGAAAAAATATTGTGTGCACCTCGGGTGTAAAGTGCGTTTTTCGCACTCGTGTGATTGTTAATCTCGGCTAGCGCCTCGATTAACAAACATTCCCACTCGTGCGAAAAACAGCCACTTTACGCACTAGATACACAAATATCTATTTTATACGTAATTTAAAAAAAATATATTTTTTTGAACTGTGTTATTTAATAAGCACGTTAAACTGGGTATTAATTCATTGTTATTATCTATCGATCTGTTTTTTGAATTTAGATCAGTGGTACTTCAACGTATTGTAACACAGTTGGTGCAGACTCTGACTGTACTTGGTATAAATATAATTATCATAATATCACCACTGTTTTAACACCCTTGCTAGTGTTTACATACAACACGTGCATGAAACTTGTCAAAGTCTTCATGAAACTTCAAAATGAACTGTCATAAGTTAACTAATTTTATTATTACAAGCTAGCAAGCGCTCTCAAATGAGGTATCAAACTTATATGACAGTTCATATGAAGACTTTGACAAGTTTCACTCACGTGTTGCATGTAAACACTAACAAGGGTGTTAAAACAGTGGTGATATTATGATAATTATTTTATACGGTCAGAGTCGCTAATTGTGTTACAATACGTTGAAGTATCACTGCTCTAAATTCTATAGCAAATCCATTGATACTATCACAAAATTAGTACCTCAATTGAGAGTGCATATATACTAGTAAGTAAATTTTGCTACCTTCTTTATGATATCAAACATTAGTAAATTTTAAAACTCATTGTTATAGAAGGTCCCTATTTTTTATCATCTTTTTTTCATAGAAAATATGAACTAAAACTAAATATGTATCGTGCTATAGGTATTATTTGTCATAGACTGTATAATCAAAATAAGAAACTTAGTTTTGACAATAAAATAAATGTATTTTGTGGAAATAAATATAGGTAATATAATTTTATTAGAGTTATTATTACTTCTTGAATCGTTTTTATGTTATTACCTACTTTTCTAAATACGGTTTTATAATGTTAAACTTAATCTATGGTAAATGAACATAAATAATAAAAAATCATTTAACCCGGTATTAGGCGCGTTATATACTAGTACACATAACTATTACAAAATTATTCAATATATGTATAAAAACATTGATACAAATGTATGACATATCATCATGCCTAAACTACTAGTCGTATCGAAACCATATTCACACCATATGTTCATTTGGTGCTTCGATAATTTTTTGTTTGTTTTAACCGCTTTTAATTAGATAGGTGGCGCTAGGGTGTAAAATAACGTTTGCCGTGTCATATATTGATTGATAAAAATATAATAATGTTTTAAAATATAGTAATTTGTTATTTGCATTCAAAACACGACTGCTAATGGGTTAAATAAAAAACAATATTTGAAATCGTTGTGTATAGAACATTAGCTGAATTTCCGTCATTTAAAAATAATTAAAACAATGCCCGAAATATGAATCATTTAGCTTGGAAATAATATTTATGTGAACCGTATTGGAGTCGTTGCTTTAAAATGAATTGTATGGTAATTCATTTTTAATTTTCTTTTTTATTTTTAGCAATTTTCTAACGACAATTTTATTTTTAAATGATTTATTATAAATTCATAAAACATAAATACAAATGAAAAGTCATTTAACATTTTTTTGTTATATTTATAATAAATGTAAACGAAACCTTTATATTTTAAATTTAAAATTCACAAATAAATAAGTTAACTTTTTAAAAATCTATTGCCCGGTATTATCAACTAATTTAAAGCTCCTTTAGCGCTAAATGCTCCTTTAAAGTAAATTTGGTGTATTACAAACGTGATTTAAATCAATATTTAAGCTCTCAATGAAAAATAGACATAATATACGTTGTAAATAAATACTGCAGATAATTTAAAATCTATTTAATTAAATGTATTATACTTGGATCTGTTGATAATATGACAGTTAGTTAAAGGAGCATTTAGTTAAACTTGATAATACTGGGCGTATATCTATAAAAGAGTTTGTCCTTAACCACTCACTCACTCACTCATATATCAACGTACAGCCCAAACCCCTGGACCTAAAAACGTGAAATTTCGTAGGTGCCTTCATTTTATGATGTAAGCACCCACTAAGAAAGGATTTTTTGTAATTCAACCCCTACGGGGTTAAAACAGGGTGTCAAAATTTATATTAAAAAATATTTTTTTTCGCATTTAATTGAAACTTATCTAACATACTCTACAATATAAATAATGAAACAATTATTTCAGCATTTCCCAAAATTTAACCCCTAAGGGGTTAGGGGGGTGGAAAAATTTGTAAAATATTTTTTTTTTATTCACCGAATGAAACATGGCACAAGTAGGTACTATATAAGACAAATATTAGTTACGAAAATTCGATATTCAACCCCGAAAGGCGAGGGTAGACAGGGGGTTAGTTTTTACAATTTAACCAAAATCCGAGATATTTACATTTTTTTATAGGTAATGAATAAAAATCAATATAAAAAATATGTCATCCCCTATCACGTACGGAGAGTTCAAATTAGTTTCGAAGTTTACGCGAGCGAAGCCGCGGGATTCCGCAAGTTTTATATAAAATTAGTTAATGAAATGGACGTTTAATTATGCTTTAGGGTGCCAGACGACTTACGATACCGATTATACGTGTAAAAAATATAAAAAAATAAATAAAAAGGATTAGATTTCGACATAAATGCAATTTAAAATGTTTTGACTTATTTATTTATTTATAAAAACATTAATTATTAAGTACACCTATATAAAATAAGTACCAAATTATAGTATTGTATTTTAACCTTACTTCTCAAAACCAAACCGACAATAAAAGGTTAAAAAAAGAGTTCAACTTACACGTGTATACAAAACATACCAAATTCCTACCCCCCCCCCCCCCCCCCCCCCCCGGCCCCTCCCCATTTACAAATTACACGAGTAACGATAATTACGAAACTATGGCGACGGCATTTTTAATTTTGAATTAACACGTTGTGCGCGCCGGCCATTATGTAACCATCACAGGCAGTGGCGGCGTTACATAACAAAACAAACAACGATATATATAGAAGAGAACGTGAACACGGGTGTGTTATCTAAATGACTTGAAATATAAACGAGTGTTTTATAGTTGAAGCAAATGACCGCAGGCGGCAGCACTAACACTGTATCTCTTTGTATCTCTTTCTATGTATATGTTTGTATAACCGGCCAAAATGCAGTCTGGCGAATACGTTTGTGGGGTGAAATTATACTTACCTTTTTTTTCTCAAGCAATTTTTAACTGGGGTTATTGAAAAATAACTATGAAAAATTTACGTCAAATGTATAAATTTTTTTTGTAAATATTAAAATTTTAGTTTACATTTATAATTAAAATTTAAAAAAAGCTGCTATAAAGGTAACCTAACTACAATAAGAGGCATGTTGCCAGTAATAAAGTGTAAAAAATTATGATTTTCAATAATGAAATATATGTAGATTAAAAAGATTCTGGAATCGTTAGGCTCCTGATGAGGACTTCTTGTGAAGTCGAAACACGTGTCGAGTGACATAAATTTTGTGGTTAAGGTGCATTTTTAGTTTAAGTAAAAAGATTCTAAAAATGCATTTATTTTTATATTAAAAGTGAGATGAATATAATTTTTGTTAAAATAAAAATGCAAAATATAGCAATCTACCATGTTTATTGAAACACCAATCAGAGTGAATGACGTCACGCATCAGTAAACGTCTTTTATTTTAGACAAATATTAGGTACATACCTTATTTAAGAACTTGTATACTTTGGAATTCATTTTTAACACACACAATAATTAAATTATTGTCTAACTCTGAATGTTTGATTATTGTTGACAAGGAGTGTGACGTCACAACTCTGAAATGTCACATGCAAGCGTTTTGGTGTCAAATTCAAAATTAGTTTTAAAAGAGTCAATTTTTGTGATTGAACCTTTATTTTCTGCAGAAATATGTATTTTTTGGAAATAGGAGACACGTAAGATCATCATAGAATATATATTTTTTTAATTAGTAATCATGCATATTGCATGGAATACACACTACCAAAAATATAACGCACATCGAGCGAATATGACAAGCATACGGTAGTGTAAGCATTTTTTCGAACTGAAAAATTATTTCCGGTATCAATTTTCTAGCTAGCAAGCACTCTCAAATGAGGTATCAAACTTATATGACAGTTCTCTTGGAGTTTCATGAAGACTTTGACAAGTTTCATGCACGTGTTGTATGTAAACACCAAAACAGTGGTGATATTTGATAATTATTTTATACATTTGAAAGTGCTGATTTTTTTTGAAATCCGGATTTTGATGGAATTATCCATTATTCCCTTCCCTAAATCCATTCTGACTATTTTCGCCAGATGTCTGTCTGTCTGTAGACGCTGTAACTCAAAAACGACAAATCGTAGAAGGGTGAAATTTTATACGTACCTCCTATTTTTTTTTTCGTTGGATAACTATGGGTACAGCTGTTTCTCAAAATTCGATGCTTTGTAAATTTTGTATCATTTTTACAACTAATTTGAATAATATTTTCAATTATGTATATATAATTTATTATAAAAGCCAAATAGATATATTGCCTACGTACCTATACTAAAATCTATATTTGCAATATCACGGATTATTACTCATTAGTGTAAAGTGGCGATTTAGGTAATACTATGGAACAACCACTTTATTGATTGTTGTATATTGCTGTATTTAAACTAAAACAGGCTGATAAAACAATATGAATTATCTAAAACAATGCATTAATACGCAGCAATCAACTGTATAGTGGAAATTAATAAAAAGATTTTTGTTGTATAAAATATAATTTATATTTTTGTTGTTAAAAAGTCAGGAAAAATGTTCCTATACAAAAGCGAAAGACATGAAATGATTAAGGATTGAATTTACTGTATTTTGTGTTAATATAAACCGTAAAGAAATAAGTAAATATATTATATAATTTTTATAAAAATATAAATTACACTGAAAAAGAATTTATGGGGTTATGGGGTTATATACAGTTAGAATTTTCAAAAATTGTTTTTTTTTTTTAATTTCATTTTCGTAATGCACATATATTTAAATACACACACAGAAAATTTCAAGTCAATCCGGCGATTATTTTCGAAGTTACACGCATATTTGTAAAGACGTCTCAGAGCGTTTGAATGTAGGAGGTCGGAGCTGCAGCGCGTTTTTCTCAAATCTATGTTTTTAAAGTCGGTGACCACTATTCCTCGGAAACGGTTGAACCGATCAGTCTCAAATTTTAACACAAGTTTCTTAAGAATATTTTTTAGTAATCAATCGAAGGTTTTTTCTCACCGATACATTTTTTTTTATAAACAATTTAAGGTCAAAGTTTTTTTTTGAGAAGCCGCCATTTTGTCAAAAAATTTTATTTTGCTTATTCCTTCGATTAAGTACAAGATTATACATTACTTTAAAGAAATCCGTTTGGGTTTTTTATTTTAAGATGCAGTCCAGAGATATCGTGGTCACCGCAAGGCGCCTTTTTTGAGAGGACCTCCTGGAGAACAGCTGTAGCTGTATTTTTACAAATAAAAAATGTTAAAATACAATTAAAAGTTACCCTAATATGTGTACAAATTTTTACATTAATAAAATATGTCTTCTCTTAAAAATATTTGAAAAAACCCTTTTTTGGCCTTCTGACTGTATCTAACCCCTTAAGCACCCAAGTATCTCAAATATTAAAAACCGATAAATCTTTTTTTTTTATTGAAACATTTACAAACATGTCCTTGTACAGTCCCCTTTACACCCACGTAGAAAATATTCAAGTTTAATGTTTTCTTTGTTACGCGGTTTTAACTATATACAGTATGGGATATTTCTCTAAAGAAAGTTAACATCCATGCGTTTGGGAATAATCAAAATGTGCTTAGCCGGGTAGAGCGCTTTTACATAAATTATACCAATTGAAAACTTTATTTAATTTTGTACGCGTATGCAGGAGGGAGCTTTGTTGTTGTAAAACTTTACAGGTTTACGTATACACACAGCTGATAAGAATTCTAAACTGCCTGTTATAATGCTTTCTTTATTCTTTTTACCCAAAGTTAAGTATATACATGATATTGCTCTCTTTGGGGGTATATAGGTACCTATATTGAAGATGTTTCTTCCATTTTAATTATTATTATTATTATTTCATTTAGAGAATATGTAAATTGTTGTTTAGATTACTAATTACTTCCATGTTCGAAGAAATGGAAGTATTATAATACCGTTGAAAAATCGTGTCTGAGATAAGAGCAGATTCTGATTGTACTAACTTCAAAACGTAAAGAAAAGTTGATTTCCGCATGGTGTGTGTGTCTGGATGTAAAATTTTTTTTCGTTCTCGATAACTATTGTAAATATGCACCGATTTGAATTCTTTTTGGTGAAAATGTTTGTCTCAGTAAATACTCCAGATTTGTTGATTTTGGTGCTAATCGGATTAAGGGTTTCGGAAATATTTAAATTTTTGTACCAATTGTCGTCTAAAGAGTTAGTATTATCCATTAGTTAAGGACAAAAAATGTATTATTCAAAATTGACTATTCCCGGATTTCTAGCATTAAGAGGTTATGCAAACATAAATTTCATAGACATAAACTATGGACCGAGCATTCTCTATTAACATGACAGTGAGAGAGATGCTGCAGCATTTAGGATATATCTATCTCTTTTTCTCAGAAGAAGAAAATAAACACTCTTGTTTAAGGGGTTACATACAGTTAGAATTTTCAAAAAAATTATTATTTTTTATTTCATTTTCGTAATTTACAGATATTTAAATACACACACACAAAATTTCAAGTCAATCCGGCGATTATTTTCGAAGTTACACGCATATTTGTAAAGACGTCTCAGAGCGTTTGAATGTAGGAGGTCGGAGCTGCAGCGCGTTTTTCTCAAATCTACGTTTTCAAAGTCGGTGACCACTATTCCTCGAAAACGGCTGAACCGATCAATCTCAAATTTTAACACAAGTTTCTTAAGAATATTTTTTAGTAATTAATCGAAGGTTTTATCTCACCGATAAATATTTATTTTTTTATAAACAATTTAAGGTCAAATTTTTGTCGAAAATCGATATTTTTTTTTGAGAAGCCGCCATTTTGTGAAAAAAATTATTTTGCTTATTCCTTCGATTAAGTACAAGATTATACATTACTTTTACGAAATTCGTTTGGGTTTTTTATTTTAAATGATCCAGTCCAGAGATATAGTGGTCACCGCAAAGCGCCTTTTTTGAGAGGACCTCCTGGAGAACAGCTGTAGTAGCTTTCGAAATTATTATTTTTACAAATAAAAAATGTTAAAATACAAATAAAAGTTACCATAATATGTGTACAAATTTTTACATTAATAAATTTAAAAGTCTTCTCTTAAAAAATTCTTGAAAAACCCTTTTTTTGGCCTTCTAACTGTATGTAACCCCTTAAATAGGCTATTTGACTAATTTTAGAAAATATTTTTAAATTATTCTTTATTACATAATAAGCACACTACATTGATATTTCGGGGAGATCTACTGTATTATCAATAAAAATCAATGTTAAAGTTTAAATTTTCAAAACTGCATCAGAAACGCTGTTTCTATCATGGCGCTGGTCATATGGTGCGTGTGACGTCACGCGCAAGTAAATAAGTCATTGCCTTAATAAAACAGTGCATCTGAAGTGAATTTCATCTTCAAATTTAGTGGATAGAATGGTGTATAATGGTGTGTAGTGCCACAATGTATAAATACGTCTATAAAAAGTCCACACAAACTGTTTGTTTCTGTTCCAAAGAATCCCAAAAGACGAAAAATGTGGTTACAATAATTGAAAAGATCCAACGAGTATTTTATTGAATACAAATGTTTTTATGTGTGAAGATCACTTTGATATAAGTAATATTTAACTAGATAGTAGCTAAAAATATCGGTTCTTATAAAACGAAATAACATCTTTTCTGAATAACTATACTACTATACACGTGATTTTTGACAATTCTGACAGCGGCCACCGGTACACTCAGTATTAACCAACATCTTTAATAGGTACCTAACCTCTTAATATAGCTTAATCTTGCGGCATATAGGATTTCAAATGTTTTATGTGGTACTTACACTGCTGTTTTCACATTTTTAAGTTCCGCAGCACAGTAATCAGCGTTATTCTTAAAAAAAGTGCAACCATAAAAGCGTCTACCTTAGATAGGTTGCTATAATCAGCTCGCACAAAATTTAATTCCATTTTGAAATTCGAAACGAATATTTATGCCACTAGTAATAAAATTTATCTAAAAACTGCTTCAAAAATAGCTGAAAAATCGAATATAATACTTTGATATAATACACAGAAAGCATAAAACGCGAACTCAACTTGCGTGTGACGTCACTAGAGCTGCAACCAATCACATAGCGTTCCCGTCATAGATAAAATTTCAAAAATTATTATATTTTTTTTTCGTGTAATTTGCAAAAAATATACATAATTTATTTTAAAATAAAGTGAAATATGTTCTTTTATGCTATTATCTGATAGGATGA
The DNA here is from genome assembly GCA_949319165.1 of Sialis lutaria. Classification (NCBI taxonomy): domain Eukaryota; kingdom Metazoa; phylum Arthropoda; class Insecta; order Megaloptera; family Sialidae; genus Sialis; species Sialis lutaria. The sequence continues at coordinate 29,702,772 of OX439235.1, forward strand.
CCACAATTTGTAGTATATTTTCAATGTTGTCAAATAGCCTATTAGGATAAGTATATGTCCTATAATGAATAAACATATCTATCTATCTATATCCCAAACTATATTCCTTCTCTTTCTTTTGACGCGACTTTACTATCGCAATCCATCTTCTATATCTATATGCTGTGACGTATATAATTTTTTGCTAATGGGGGGGGGGGGGGTATGACAGTATTAAATCTCAAAAAAAAAAAATTTATTATGAAAAATCATAATTTATGTGGTGCAAAAAAAATACGTATTCATTATTGAAAAAATACTCGTATATCATAATAATCTTATAATTTTTGTAGACTCATGAGGGGGGGGGGGTGTGATCCCCTTAATCCTCTCCCTCTAACTACGCCATTGTATCTATTCTGACGCTTTTTTCAAAAGTTTTTTTCAAAATTTTCGTGACCGAAGGGTTAAAATCGAAAAGTCATTTGACTTTTATTATTGAATTTTAGGAGACCTATCAAATGACACCCCACTCAATGGGGTAAATGAAAAAAATGTGAGTTCACTTTTCAATCTATGAAAAGGGGGTCGAAAATATTTTTGACAATGTTCGTTATAATTTTCAGTGAAAGTACTAATTAAAAGCTACATTCTGAATTTTTTTCAGATTTTTTGAATCGATAGTTTAGAAAAAAGAGGGGGGAGGACGCTCTGACAGCGACATTAAAAAGCAAATATATCGCGACTGAAGGGTTAAAATCAAAAAGTTATTTGATGTTTTTTATTGCATTTTACGAGACCTATTAAATGACACCCCACTCAATAGGATAAGTGGGGAAAAAAATATAAGTTCAATTTTCAGTCTATGAAAGGGGGGTCCAAAATATTTTTGACAATGTTCGTTATAATTTTCAGTGAAAGTAAGTACTAATTAAAAGCTACATTCTGGACTTTTTTCAGATTTTTAAAATTGATAGTTTAGAAAATAGAGGGGGGGGGACGCTTTTTTAACGACTTTGGAGAGCAAATACATCGTGATTAAAGGGTTAAAATCAAAAAGTTCTGATACATTTTTTATTGCATTTTAGGAGACCTTTCTAACAACACCACACTCAATGGTGTAGGTGAATTTTTTTTTTTTAAAACACTTTTCATTTTATGAAAGGGGGGTCTAAAAAATTTTTATTTTCAAAAATCTTATCATTTCTGTTTTTGGGACGTCAATCTACGACCGTATACCAAATTTCATGTTATTATCTCAAAATTTTTGAAGACGGACGGACGGACGGACGGACGGACATGGAGAAACTATAAGGGTTCCTAGTTTTCTACGGAACCCTAATAAAAAGTACAAAAGTCATAAAACGTATCATACAACAATGTTTACAAAATAATGCATAATTTGATAATTAAAATCATATTTTTTATATAAATATATAGATACATTTAATGATTCGCAGTTTTTAGGGTTCCGTAGAAAACTAGGAACCCTTATAGTTTCTCCATGTCCGTCCGTCCGTCCGTCCGTCCGTCCGTCTTCAAAAATTTTGAGATAATAACATGAAATTTGGTATACGGTCGTAGATTGACGTCCCAAAAACAGAAATGATAAGATTTTTGAAAATAAAAATTTTTTAGACCCCCCTTTCATAAAATGAAAAGTGTTTTAAAAAAAAAAATTTCACCTACACCATTGAGTGTGGTGTTGTTAGAAAGGTCTCCTAAAATGCAATAAAAAATGTATCAGAACTTTTTGATTTTAACCCTTTAATCACGATGTATTTGCTCTCCAAAGTCGTTAAAAAAGCGTCCCCCCCCCTCTATTTTCTAAACTATCAATTTTAAAAATCTGAAAAAAGTCCAGAATGTAGCTTTTAATTAGTACTTTCACTGAAAATTATAACGAACATTGTCAAAAATATTTTGGACCCCCCTTTCATAGACTGAAAATTGAACTTATATTTTTTTCCCCACTTATCCTATTGAGTGGGGTGTCATTTAATAGGTCTCGTAAAATGCAATAAAAAACATCAAATAACTTTTTGATTTTAACCCTTCAGTCGCGATATATTTGCTTTTTAATGTCGCTGTCAGAGCGTCCTCCCCCCTCTATTTTCTAAACTATCGATTCAAAAAATCTGAAAAAAATTCAGAATGTAGCTTTTAATTAGTACTTTCACTGAAAATTATAACGAACATTGTCAAAAATATTTTCGACCCCCTTTTCATAGATTGAAAAGTGAACTCACATTTTTTTCATTTACCCCATTGAGTGGGGTGTCATTTGATAGGTCTCCTAAAATGCAATAATAAAAGTCAAATGACTTTTTGATTTTAACCCTTCGGTCACGAAAATTTTGAAAAAAACTCTTTTTTTATAAATCGTAGTGAGAATGACTACGGAACCCTATCATGTGCGTGCCCAACATGCACTTGCCTGTTTTATTTATTTGTAAATATACTAATTTTATTCTTTGACAGAAATATTTTAAATTTCGCGCCGTTCGAAGATTTTGCGATGTTGCCATACTTAATAATTTATTTTTAATCACATTGAGGTTATGTTAAATTTTTGTATTTATTATTGAAAATAATTTTAACGGTGTGGTAGAAGGTAACGATTTTTGGCTAATGATTCATTAATATCATATTTACTCTTGGTGTGAATTCGGAGTAGATTGTAATGATAGTATAGATTCTACAATCATTCAAAAATATTTCTCATTTAAGACCATGTTAAAGAGAAATATTTAAAAATTATTTTCTCAAAAACGATGTGGACAATCAATCTCAAATTTTGACAGTGAACATTTGGTATAGTTATCTTTCACTCTACAAAATTTCAGATTAATGGTAATGTTTTCAAAAGTACTCCCATTCCTCCTTAATTAATAAATATCAAAGTAAAACTAACCAGCAATATAATTTTTAATTAGTAATTACTAACAAAGAGTACGATAGTAATAATTAATTCGAAATGGGTTGTTTTGTAAGAATCTGATTTTCGCCAATTATTGTTATCGTATTACAAGTTAGAGAATGTAATTTAAGAAACGCGGGGAGTTACATTAATGTTATTACTTACTGAGGAGTTAACTCGTTTTATGAATTTCACATTTCCTTTATGATTTCCTAATACAAAGCAGTCAGAATCTTTCAAAGAGTTGTTGCAAATTGAAGTGTCGGATTACGTTTTGTAAAACTCTCGCAGTTGCTGCCTGAATCTTTTGTCAATTTCTATACGACGAGAGGGTTTTCAAGCACGATTGTACTTAATATTATAGTGTTTCGTTTATTCATTCAAGTAGGATTATCACTAACTTATTGGAAGTATTGATTTAAAAAATATATATAACATATTGCGTTCGAATTATTTTTTAAGGTTGTTGTTCACTAAAATCGATCACTACAGAATTTGTTAAAATTTTAATATTGTGTTAAGTAAGCTAGTTCGCATTTGTAAAAAAAATTTCAGGTCAGTTTACCATTTCGTTTATTAATTATAAACGTGCAAAGTTGGCCTCTTATACATTGCAAGCATAGGGATCCACTTGGAATTATATATTCGTTTAATTCGTATATTAAAAATAAACGTCAGATTTTAACCAAAAATGGATATGTTATAGATTGGTAATTAAGGAATGTGTATATAAAATTTTAGAATGATTTACAATCTCCTTAAATAATTATTAATTTTTAACTTTGATAAATTCCCGAACACATGACGTAAATATACGATATGGCAACAGTGCATTCGGCGCGCTTTTTGAAATTTAAAAACGTGGTATTGACAACTGACACGCGTTGTAAATAGCAAGTGATTATTGATTACATTTAATGTTTTTATTTATAATAATAATAGTTACTATAAAAAATAAATCTACTGTAAAAAATAAATCTTCTGTTCTTGTCTAATATTGTAAATTGTTGCCAGATCTATTTGTTCTTTATTATCGACATAGCAAAACCCTGTAGTTCATGCTAAATTCCGTTAGGTGCCACGACTTCAGTGAACAACAACCTTAAAGGAGATTTCTTTAGCGCAAGCTAAATACGACAAGTTTGCAAGATGAAGAGTGTGCATTTGTATGTGAGAGAGCGATGAGTATATGTGTTAGAGAAAGATGGATGTATACTTATGTAATGTTACCGACTTAAACTGAAGTGTATGCAAGTTGATGTGTTTTTAGGGTTCCGTAGAAAACTAGGAACCCTTATAGTTTCTCCATGTCCGTCCGTCCGTCCGTCCGTCCGTCCGTCCGTCTTCAAAAATTTTGAGATAATAACATGAAATTTGGTATACGGTCGTAGATTGACGTCCCAAAAACAGAAATGATAAGATTTTTGAAAATAAAAATTTTTTAGACCCCCCTTTCATAAAATGAAAAGTGTTTTAAAAAAAAAAATTTCACCTACACCATTGAGTGTGGTGTTGTTAGAAAGGTCTCCTAAAATGCAATAAAAAATGTATCAGAACTTTTTGATTTTAACCCTTTAATCACGATGTATTTGCTCTCCAAAGTCGTTAAAAAAGCGTCCCCCCCCTCTATTTTCTAAACTATCACTTTTAAAAATCTGAAAAAATTCCAGAATGTAGCTTTTAATTAGTACTTTCACTGAAAATTATAACGAACATTGTCAAAAATATTTTGGACCCCCCTTTCATAGACTGAAAATTGAACTTATATTTTTTTCCCCACTTATCCTATTGAGTGGGGTGTCATTTAATAGGTCTCGTAAAATGCAATAAAAAACATCAAATAACTTTTTGATTTTAACCCTTCAGTCGCGATATATTTGCTTTTTAATGTCGCTGTCAGAGCGTCCTCCCCCCTCTATTTTCTAAACTATCGATTCAAAAAATCTGAAAAAAATTCAGAATGTAGCTTTTAATTAGTACTTTCACTGAAAATTATAACGAACATTGTCAAAAATATTTTCGACCCCCTTTTCATAGATTGAAAAGTGAACTCACATTTTTTTCATTTACCCCATTGAGTGGGGTGTCATTTGATAGGTCTCCTAAAATGCAATAATAAAAGTCAAATGACTTTTTGATTTTAACCCTTCGGTCACGAAAATTTTGAAAAAAACTCTTTTTTATAAATCGTAGTGAGAATGACTACGGAACCCTATCATGTGCGTGTCCAACATGCACTTGCCTGTTTTATTTAAATATAGGTACAGTTTATGCGTCTAAAGAATACTTTTGATTATTCATTTAATGCGTTTTGTTTTATTTATTTAATTCGCATGGTTAATATAAATTTCTACGACAAATTGAAATTTAACAAAAAAAATTCAAATTTAAGATTTCATTAAAAGTATGTTTGTCATGGGACTTTCTTATACGTAATAATGGGAATAAACTGTGTTCGCGATACTAATAAAATTGTTAGGACGGAAACTATATGGAAATTTATAATTTTTCGTCTTATTTTCTTGTATTTGAGTTGATGTTTCTATAAAAAATTGGAATTTGATGCATGAAATATCACGAAAAAATGACATGTTTTAAATTTGGTTAAAATTATGTTTTCTATATAGAAAATGATGTGAAAAGTTGAATTTTTCAAACCGCAGGTCTGTATCTCAAACCGTTCTCGAGATATGAACTCTTAAAGTTTTGATTTTTCAATTTTTTTTATGAAAAATGGCCATAACTTTTGAACGTGTGGTCGGATTTAATTTTTGTTGACGGATTTGGAATCAGCGTATCAAAATCTATATAATGACCTATATAATACTTTAAAATTCGACAAAAAAAATTTTGTCGAAAATCGTCATTTTTTTAAGGTATGAATTTTTTCGATTTTTCGCGAAACATTTTTTCTCGAGTTTTGAAGTATTATACATGTCATTATATAGATTTTGACACGCTGATTCCAAATCTGTCAACAAAAATCAAATCCGACCACACGTTCAAAAGTTACAGCCATTTTTCTCAAAAAAAAATGAAAAATCAAAACTTTGATAAGCCATATCTCGAGAACGTGATGAGATACAGACCTGCGGTTTGAAAAATTCAACTTTACACATCATTTTCTATAAAATAAACATACTTTTAACCAAATCTAAAACACAAAAAATTTCGTAAAATTTCACTCATCAAATTTCAATTTGTCATAAAAAAATCAACACAAACTATAAGCAAATCAAAGAAAACATCATAAATTACTGTATTAACAATACTTTTCATTATTTTTCATGTAATTTTTCATTTAAATCATACTTAAATAATTTTTTTTTGATTTTGAATTTATATCAAACTTGGATCTAACATAAATATATAGTTTTACAATTAAGTTCATAGTTAAAACTCAAATCAAATACATATATCTATTTTTTTACCTACTATAACATAAAGTAATATTTATTAAAAAAACATTACAGAAAAATTCATATTAATTTACAAAAAAAACTACAGCTATAAAGCCTTAATGAGTACGAACATTATAAAACTTTCTAGAGAACAATACATGTCAATTAAAACAATCAAAGATGGCGTTAATATTCACTGCAATAAACAGCACATTAAAAAAATGCATTTAATTTAATAATAAAATGCTTCAATATAGAATACATCGTCATATTATCGTCAAAACTTAATAAAAAAATAATAACCAGTTTTCAATTTAATCATATACAAGCTTCTACATTAATTCCCCCTTTTTCAATATCCCCAAACTGACGTGAAGATATCAATAAATCAACCATCAGTGTTGCCAACTCATATCTTTTCGTGCGAAATCAAACGAGGAGCTAAATTGGCTAGATAATTTAATTTTAACAAATGTCCTTTACTGGTGATCATCGCTAACTGGAATTATATGGACAAGGGTTGACAAATATATAAAAATACTAGCTTGGCCCGCGCGGCTTCGCTCGCGTGGACTACGGAATTATTGTTTAGGATTTAAAAAATATATAGTTGATTATTTAAAAGTTAATTATTGAAAACAATTTAAACAATTAACAAGCGCAACGTCTACATAGTCGTAGTTCGCGCGAATTGTTACGAATAATGTTATTGTATATACTTATTTCACGATATTTCTTAAACCAAAGGCAAATTATATCTACATTAAGTACTTATAACGATGAAATCATTTATTTCAATAAGGATTAAAGTTTTGCAGGTCATAAGTCCATGTAAACAGAACCCAAATATTTTATGTTTTCTTTGTAACATAAAAGCAGTCATTGTGGTTTAAATATAAAAGTTAGACATATGGTGTCGCGGACTTTATTGTAGCACTTTTGATTCTACACAATTCTTTAATACATTATTTTGTTCTATATTCAACGGTTTAGGCAGCGTATTGCAAAACAGAGCGCCGTCGGTAAAAATTTTTCCGGCTTGATTTACTAATACCGTCACTGCTTAGTTGTTATGTTATCTAACGTAACAACATATAGCCTATAACCTGGCCAGAGAATGTACCTACGAATTGAAAAAAAAATCACGTAAATCGGATAAGTGGTTCTCGAGTGATAAGCGCACTAACGGACAGACAGACAGACGTTGAGCTTTATATATATTAAGGATATCCTTTTTATTTGTTTTAAAGTAGTTGACAATACAGGGTGCGGGGTTGGTGTTGCGGAGAACGATGTGGGTAACTTCCTGTGGATAAACAAGGAGCATGCGAAATCACATAGATGCGACTCTCTATCTCTTTTTTCATGCACTTAATTAGAAAACGTGGTTCCTAATCATTCTGAAAAATTACAGATATCTTTGTAAATGAATAAAGAATGTATGCCCAAATTTTTATTAAATTATTTCTGTCACATCACTTTGAAAAACCCTGTCATGTTTCATGAGAAATTATGCAGTTCTTATAAAAATGCATGTTAAGGTTATACATACGTCTAGCACACTGTAAGAAAAGATTTGGTTTCGAAAAATTTTGTTTTTAATTTATATTCAGAACACATGTACCTACATTTAATGGAATATTTTACTTTGTTAATTATTAAAAGTAAAAAAAGTTTAATTTAATTTGAAAATTGTAATAGACAGAACGGTATATAATAGTAACATGTACTAATTTGTACTGCTGTAATGGCAGAGCTAGTTTTTCATTATTTTGAATAAATTTCACGTGAATATATTTGTTTTATAATTTTTATAGTATTTAAAAGGGTTGAAGTTTCGAATAATTAGTATTTAAAACGTCTCCATATAACCAATTGTGTAGAATTTCAATAAATAGTGCACTTTCGGCAAGTATCGTGTGTTAAAAACTCTATTTTTTATATCCAATTACTCAAAAATCATACGTCCAGTATTTTAAGTAAACTATATGAGTTAAATCCATAAATAACATATTAAAATTTTAGATTTTTATCTATACATTGCTCTAATGAACGAATAACCTTAAAAAATATTTTGATTTTATAAGAAAACATTTTTATTTTTTTATTTTTGTCACCCCTTTTAATGCCCCATACAACACGTATGGTGGCATTTGCTTGTGATTCATCATATTATAGGAATGAACAGACGGTATTGAAACTAACATATAGAATATAGACACATAGGATATTTTGACATAAGGGTTTGTACTCGTACAATATTTTTTGCTCACTTTCGTGATGAAATTGGCGAGTTCTTGTTAGTGAAGTTTTTCTGAAAGTAATTGGGGATTGTGATAACTTTTGTCTTATTTATTTTCTTCTAGAAATCTATTTATATCCTGTAGACGTACGTTAGATAAATTATATCTAGTATTTTTATAATAAATAATAACATAAGTATCGTCTTCGAAAAATAATAGATTACAGATTGGAATATACTTCCATAAGTTTTTAATATACAAAAAATAATATAACCATTTATATTTACATGAAATTTTTTTTTGTCAAATACGAGTCAAGTTTTGTGTATTGGTGTTACGTACAGTACAGTTTTTTTTATTGTATTCTTGATGAAATTTGACAGAGAGATAGCTTGCAACTTGAGGAAGGATATATGTTACTTTATACTTTATATTCCCAAAAATTATTAATTATGCCTACAATTGCATAAAAAAATGTGTTATCGATTGTCATTACAGAAATCTGCATTACCTATCACTCGTCTTCTTGTTCTTCTTCATGGGTTTTCAGCCTGACCGCTTATACCTAGTCAGAATTTTACGCAGATAGCAGCTTGTCAGTAATTATTTATTTTTTAAATGTTTTAACCGCTTAGGATTCTTTTTTAAAGGGTTGATCATTTAAATTTGAAGGGTACACGGGAAAAAGAGGCTAAGTCAATTTTTAATCGAATTCTGGTCGAATTAATGCGCTATTTAGGGGTAAATCCAGGTACTTTTCAAGCCACATATGTATTAAGGGGAAAAATCTGCTAAATTACGTAAAATAAATTTTGAAATCTATCATTTTTAGAGTAAAAGTATCCAAGATACCAATCTTAAAACAGCGATAAATTTTTTGACTTACAATTAGCTTCTTTTTCCCGTGTACCCTTCATTTGATCTAAATAAATAAATCTGAATTAAATATCGTAAGTTAGAATAAAATCAATAGGAGTCATATTCAATATTTGTTGAAATAAATAGGTCAAAAAAACAGAATACCGTGTTTTTTTCCTGCTAGTGAAAGTCATAAAGTAATAATGCTTGCCCCTTTTGTTATTGTGCAAGAAAGTGAAAATTTGTGCTCTGAACAGAAGTAACACTAATTTTAAAAATGTTATTTAAAATTGCTATATTTCTATAATAGCTCTCCAATGTCCCTTAAATATTATTTCTTTGAACTCGTACAACTAGTAAATAGATTTTTTTTTTTTAAAGAAAAATATAGAGTAAAGTCAGTAAATATGGAACACCATTCATGTTTTATGTAAGAAAACTATGATAATATTTTTTAAATCAGTTCTTATCTGTTCATTGAACAGAAAATGTAATCTTTTAACGAGATCGAGCAAAAAAAAATATAATTCTTAAATGAAAACAAAATAAAATAAAATCGAAAATTAGCCTCTTAAAAAATGTGCCCACAGTGGTCCATATTACACGCTTGTTACCATAATACAGGACTATCTATATTAAGTGGTTAAAGCATTTGTTTTTTAAATGTATTTTGTTGTTTTCATTACAAACTTATGTGTTGCCACCGTAAAAAAATAGCAGTGACGTAGCAAAGAATACGCTGGCAGAACTTACGTAATAAGCACCCCATTTATTGGGTACCATCATGAATATTTGTACTAAAAAAAGGATTTTTGAGGAAGTGAATAGTTGCGAAGTACTTGATGATAAATATACTTTTCATACTATTTGCGTAACCAAGATTCTTGTTAAGTATTACACTTGATAGTCGTATAATACCCCATAGTCCATAATACCCGCAACCACATGTATTTAAAAAAAAATTGTTATTGCCGAGGCAATAATTATTACGTGGATTAAAGGCACTGTTCATACGACCAACCCCTATACCTACATTTTTAAACATTAATATAAACAATTTAATACAGTAAAATTTTTAAAGAACGCACCTTAACATAAATAATCAAAAATGACAAAGGATCCCGCAGAATCCTTATGGGAACGGGGTTTCGGTCAAACTCTTTGAAACTTTGGATTCTGATAGTCCTTGATGAGTAGATTAAAAGTGTCAATGGGCACTAAGTCCTAAAAACTCAAACTTTTAAGATATAGCCCTCTAAAGTTGGGGATCATCCTCGCCTTTAATTTACAATAATAATATTTGTAGAATCTTAAATTTCGCATAACTATTTGCATGTGTTCCCAAAGACTTATCTACAAAAAAAGTATTGTAAATTAAAGACAATCATGATCCCCAACTTCAGAGGGCTATATCTTAAAAGTTTGAGTTTTTAGGACTTAGTGCCCATTGACAGTTTTGATCAACTCATCAAGGACTATCAGAATCCAAAGTTTCAAAGAGTTTGACCGAAACCCCTTTCCCATAAGGATTCTGTGGGGTCCTTCATTGAATTGCTTTCAAAGACATATCTATACTCCAAACACTGTCATGTCAACTGACGCAGTTATTTAGAAATGTAAGCTTAAATACGTATTAATGTTGACTTTATAAAATTTAAATTAGAGCAACAAAAAGAGGTGTCCATATTACCCGCCTAGTCCATATACATATACTGACTTTACTCTACATATTAATGTTGTCTTATAAAATGTAAAATAGAGCAGCAAAATGAGGTGTCCATATTACCCGCCTTTACTCTAATCATTAAAAACTGACAAAAAAACACACTCGATATATTTAGCATGAGATTTTTAACCAAATGAATTTTCCAGCTTCCAATTTCATTAAGACAAAATAATTTACTGGATTTTAAAAAACCACAGCATTTCAAATAAACAATATCAATTCAAATTCTCTCGGATTCATTACAAAGATGAAGTCAAAGGGACAAACAGTTCAAATGCCGTTGGCGAAATCATTTGTTTTCTGGTACAACTCTTCCGTACATTCTGAACCACCCACTTACGTTGATGCTTCATGTATAATTCATTAGAATGTACCCTTTAACATTGCTAGCCAATATTTCACAACGTTAGATCATTTTTTGTTTTGTTGCAAGGCACACTACGATTGAATTCAACTTTATAAATATGTTATATGAAAATTGCGACAGGACGATTCTGGTTTCACTCAAAATTATATACAGTTTTTATTACATTTAACCCTTCAACAACAAAGGTCTGTAGGGAAATATGTCATAGGTTATATACCGGTGTCCCAGATAACTTTTCCAGTATGGGGATCTCAGTATCTATAAGAGATACAGGTTTGGTTAAATGAGATGAATTATATGTATGAAAGGGGTGAGTATTATTACACAAAAAAATATACATAATTCTATGTGGTTTAGGCGGTATATCGAAAAAACTGAAAATTCGGAATTTCTTTAAATGGCTATAACATTTTTGTTCAAATAGATAGGTACCTACTTTTTGTTTGTGGTTTCTTGAGGCACTTTTTTATGTAGAATTGATTGGTGTATTTAGATTTTGTATGTCACTTTTAGTTTCCGAGTTATGAGCCCTAACTTTAGTTTTTCTTATGGGCCACTAAGTTGGCTATAGCATATTTGCACGTGTTTTTTTTACTTTACAACGATATGTCAATTGCCATACTTATGCCCGGTATTATAAAGAAATTGCATGCAAGCAAATTTGTTTCCATGCAAATTTGCGATTTTCAAACGCTATCTACTAGGAGTCAAATGTAAATGACAACCAATCACAGATTGTAGCTTTAAAATATCAAGACAATTTGACTCCTAGTAGATAGCATTTGCAAATCGCAAATTTCCATGGAAACAAATTGCTTGCATGCAATTTCTTAAATAGTTAATTGTTTTCAAATAGTCATTTGTTATTTTGATTGTTGTTATTGTGATTTTTGTTTAACATTTTTTTTTTCATAGCTCACTTAAATGTTTGTAATAAAATACTTAATAAATATCATTGGCATTTAGTACATCGACTTATTTTCGAAAATAAATGTGACAAGTGACATATCGTTGTAAAGTAGAATAAAAAACACGTTCAAATATGCCATAGCTAACCTAACGGCCTATAAGAAAAACTAAAGTTAGGGCTCATAACTCAGAAACTAAAAGTGATATAAAAAATCTAAATACACCAATCGATTCTACACAAAAAAATGCTTTAAGAAACCGTCTACAAAAAGTACCTATCTACTTTGACAAAAAAGTTATAGCCATTTAAAGAAATTCCGAATTTTCAGTTTTTTTGGTATACCGCCTAAACCACGTAGAATTATGAATATTTTTGTGTGTTGTAATACTTACCTATTTCTTACAAATAATTGATCTCAATTAACCAAACCTGTATCTCTTATAGATATTGAGATCCCCAAGCTGGAAAAGTTATCTGGAACATCCGGTATATATGTATAAAAAAAATATAATTTTATTTCTTATCAATGGGTAGAAATAAAAAACAAATAAAATTTCAAGTGAAATAATTTAAGATATAGGATACGAAATATTTCAAAACTAAATGAGAATATTTGTTTTTTATCTGTATATGTAATAAATAAATGATATAACACCAAAATGGAAGCATATAATATGCAATAAAATAAATATCTCGAACTACCAACATTAATTTTTTGGACACGGTAATCACAAGCCGAAGAGAATAGAGTCAAGTTTTAGTAGGCTGTCTAAAGAAAGGGGGTTAAAGGGGTAGAAGCAAAGATATGCAATAAAAATAAAATAAATATCTCAAACTAGCAATGAAACATTATTTTTTGGACACGGTATTCACAGGCCGAAGAGAATAGAGTCAAGTTTTATACTCAGCGTTCTATAAAACGTCGCCATCGGTAATTCAATAATTCCACAAGACGTCGGCTAGAGGAGCTCCCACCACCACGCCTAAAAGTTGACAGATACATAATAATATTAAAAATGGTGCTGTTTGTGAACGAGATCCTGGTTTGTTGACTTTTTAGAATTGAACTCTAGACAATTGTTATTCGTTGCTTTAATACTGGATGAATAATGTATAGATTTCTATACAATCATATGACAATAATTTATTTTTGTTATTTCCTTTTTTAATCGTTTTCAAATTATCAAATTTTAAATAAAATGTACCTTACACATTTTTTTTATACTATTTATTATATTTCAATTTCAACGAAAATTTGTATTGAATTTCATTTTTTTTCCACATTGAGTCACACCAAAACACAAGTTTTGTGTGTAAAATCTACATAGAAGACTTTAACGTCAATTTGTTAATTTAAATTTCGCGCTGAAATATAGCAGTCACAATGGTATTATGGTGGAGGTTGGAGAAAGACGTTCTATAGAACTGTTAGAACATTGTCTCACGGAACGGTCGTCTTGTGGATGGTCGTACTACAGAACGCTGAGTGTAGTAGGCTGTCTTTAGGAAGGTTCAAGAGGTTGGGTGGGGGGGGGGGGGTAACACACACAACTCTTAAGGCGATACACAGTTATTTTCCAGTTCGCGAATGTTATATTTGTTAAGCGTGATACGAATTTTATCAATTTCTTGTTCTTCCGTCTTTCTTTTGTTCACAATTCTCCATAGATACAAAAGAGATATGTATCCCTATTGTAACAGAAATTATAGTATGCGTAATTTGTTATCCGATATCGAATAACAATTAAAATGAATAAATTTACTTGGGGGCATAATCTGTAGCAATTTGTACTTTATTTACTGTATACATGTTATTTGTTATTATTAAGCAGAAATCTTTATTTATTTTGTTTATTTTATTATACTAATTTGTATCGAAGTAGTTTGTTTTGATTTATTTTATTGGTTTACTTTAAATTTATATAAACTTATCTGTTACAGTTTATTCATAAATTTTTAAACTATATATTGAGGTACTGATACCAATTTGGCCGGTATACTGTTTTTTTTTTTGGATAATAGAATGATGGCAGTAACAAAGTATCATTGAAATTATAATTTTAAATAATGAAATAAGTTAAAAAGATTCTAAAAAATGTATTTATTTTTATATTAAAAGCGAGATTAATATAATTTTTGTTAAAAAAAATGCAAAATACAACAATCCGCCATGTTAAATGGAACACCAATCAGAGCGAATGACGTCACGCATCAGTAAACGTCTTTTATTTTAGACAAATATCAATTTCTCTTACTAGATTATTAGGTACATACCTTATTTAAGAACTTATATACTTTGGAATTTTTTTTAACCCATGAAATAATTAAATTATTGTCTAACTCTAAATGTTTGATTATTTTTGGTAAGGAGTGTGACGTCACAACTCTAAAATGTCACCTGCGAGCGTTTTGATGTCAAATTCGAAATTAGTTTTAAAAGAGTAAATTTTTGCGATTAAACCTTAATTTTCTGCAGACATAAGTATTTTACAAATTCATTATTAGAAAAATTTAGTGCTGATGACGTCACAGTATAACACAAATGAACTGTCAAGCAGACCTTGTATTTTTGGATCATGATAATAAGTTATCGTTTACTGTCTAAGAACAATTTAAAAGTTATATCTATATTAGATACTTTCGTATCGTATAAAAAAGTAAGACGTGTTTCCAATATTTTAGTATCATCAGCCTATTATAATAAAACTAGCCCATTCAGTGTTCCCCCTTTTGCAAAACATTTGTGAAATAGCCATGAAACTACTATTGTATAAATACGTGGAGGGTCACCAAATGGACATAGACATATTTTATCATGGTGTATTGTTAACAGAAACGTTTATATCCTATAAAAAATAGTGGCAAACATTTACTCTTTTTATACAACTTTTGCTGGCTTTTAGTGCTTTATATATATATGTATTGTTATAGATTTATTTGTTTCATTTTTTAACAAGAGCATTAGCTATTTATAGTTGTAGATATATAAACATTTTTTTAACTTATTCTTTATTTTTAAATCAATTAATAAATTTTTAACTTCGTCTGCGAGAAATTGCTATTTTTTTATTTTATTTTTTTATAAATTATTATTTTTTATTTTTTTTTATATGTCCTTCTTCAGAATGTAATCTATCTCCCTGCGAAATTTCATCAAAATCGCTTGAGTGGTTTAGACGTGAAAAGATAACAGACATACAAAATACGAAAGTGTGTCTGTCTTTCTGTTTGTTACCTTTTTACACCTGAACCACTGAACCGATCTTGATGAAATTTTGTAGAAAGATAGCTTCTATTCATAGGAAATACTTAGGCTATTTTATAACCTAAA
Source organism: Sialis lutaria (assembly GCA_949319165.1). Taxonomy (NCBI): domain Eukaryota; kingdom Metazoa; phylum Arthropoda; class Insecta; order Megaloptera; family Sialidae; genus Sialis; species Sialis lutaria. The sequence goes on from OX439235.1 coordinate 29,718,507, forward strand.
AATAGTACCCCGAAAAAAGTATTAGATTAAAAAAGAAATCTGTTTTATTTACCTAACTTTATTTTCTATGGATGAGTTCTTATCAAACGTAAATTCCACGTAAACCATATACATGATATAAAGCTAGTATTAAATAAAACCTTAAATAAGTATAGATATAGTATGTTAAAATCTAGCAGATTTTATTATGTATTAGAATGTAACTATTTGAACTGTATGTGTATGCAATTGGCTATTTGCACATACTGTAGGTCTACCTAATTAAGTTAGATTGTTAAGTTAGGTTAGAGAGATGTACGCAAAAAAAAATTGCCGTGTAAAAGTCTTTGAACACTCATTTTAAATATAAAATTGCAAAAATGGTTGATAAAAAAATCTTAAATGTTGATAAGAGTATATACTTAATTACAACTTTTGTAATAATCCTAGCATATATAAAATACAGCATTTACAATTTTTCCATGTTATTTTTGAATTATATGCCTAAAAGGTCAGGTTTACTCAAGTTGAAAGTATTGACGCACAGTGTCTTTCAAGCTAACGAGAAATTATTTACAATAAGTTACTATTTTGAATGCGAAAAGAATATGTTTACATTCTTTTCTCTAGATTGGGTATTTTTATTGACTGAAATCTATATCACAGGTGTCCAAAGACTTTTGCACACCAGCAAATAGCCCTATCCTTAACCCATTACTTCCCAGTGTCCTATATATAGGACAACTTATTTTCTAATTTTTTTCTCTGACATAATAACGTTGTTAATTTGATTTACATTACTAATATGTTTTTTAAGAGTCTTATCTTACAATAATTTTTAAAACGAACTCTAGAGTTCATTCAATGACAAATTATAACCGTGTAATTATTGCAGCTAGCCGATATTTATAGTTAAATTTTTTTCACTTAGTAAAGCGTTTTTAAATTGACGAAACTAGAGTGTAAATAAAACATAACTATACCTATCAATAATTTCAAAAATATATCCTGGCACAGACTATCGTCGTTAAAAAAAGTGCTGTCCTATAAATATGACATTGGGTTCTCATGATAATAATCTTTTTTGCGACTGATAATTATTATGTCTTGTATTGAATTTATCTTTTTGGTCATATTTTCATCAAAAATTGAGAACTTGATCAAAAAATTCGATGAAATAAAAAGTCGGGAAGTAATGGGTTAGATTTATATTTCAAATGAATTATTTAATTAAATATATATTTAGAAAATACATTAACACTTTGAGATACTCTACCATGCAATCGATTTATCGTAAATATCTACATTGAAAAAAAATAAACATGGAAGAAATACTATTAAAATCTTTTTGAATCCTCTTCAATCTTCTTGGCGATGATCAATGCACGAAGAAAACCTTACGGCATTGATATTAGCTCAAAGACGCAAACACAATTTTAAAAGGCTTTAGACTTCACCCACCAGTGATATTGGGTTACCCCTACACTATTGTACTGTATATACATTTATATGTGTGTGCAAAACGATGCCCCCATCGCTTTATTTCCTCCCAATATCCCCGAGGCAATAAGATACAAAAAACTTTATAGTTTATATATATAAAAGCACCAACCGTTGCACTTGCAGGAAATCAAATCTAGTACAAAGATGCAGGGGGGGGGGTAGGTTAAGAAGGAGGGGTTGTGATGCATCTATGTCCCAAGTGCATGTTATCTGAGACATAGCTCTATACTTGACACAATGTGTGTGAAAGGTTATCTGTCAGATTCTTTCTAATAGTGTTCAATATTACTTCACGGTTGTCTATTTTTCTCAGATGTTTACAATGGAGGGGGGGGGGTAGATATAGTGCAAGTATTGGAAATTGGTATGGGTTTCAAATGGAATTTTAATATGAGAATAGAAAATATATGAGATTTTATTTTTACTTAAAATGTATTTTTACTAGAAATATTTGTAGATATTTGATTAGTGAATAATAAACTGCAAAATAGCTTAAGGGGGATGGCCACTGTGACGGAAAAAAAATTTTTTTTCTTAGATTTTTTTTAAAGTTTACATATTCATAAATATGTATACAAAAAAATTGAGTTTTTTTGAAAATTGACAGAGTTACAACCAATTTTTTTGAGATGATGTAGCACGGCCGGTTATGGCATAACAAAAACATTAAACACGTTTATCTCGGAATGACATTTTTCGACCTGGTCGACACGATTCCTCAAAGACTAATGAACCGATTTCAATTTTTTTTTTCTAATAATTTTCGTAATTGTAGTAGCTATCGTTGCATGTAGCCGATTTTTGAAATTTTGATAATTACTATTTTTAAAACCGCTCTAATTAAAAAAAATAGGTCTTAAAAATGAAAAAAAATTTCAAACGATCGCCATTTTGTGAAAAAATAAAATAAAAAAAAAACGGCTACGTGCAACGATAGCTACATTCATATAGATTATTGATAAAATTTTTATTTATTTTTTTCATATAACCTTTCTCGAAATTTCGAGTCGACCATAGAGAAAAAATGTTTTTTTGGTTTTCACATCGAGGCTCATAACTTTGTAAATATTTAATATTTTTCAATAAAAATTGATATTAAATAAGTTGAATATATACTTAATAAAATGTCATTTACCTCATTCAAAAATAATTATATCTGTGAAATTCCCAAACATTGACAATTTTTTGACCCGTCACAGTGACCATCCCCCTTAATTTGATGACAATAGGACAATTGGTGTCGAAATGGTGGACATTTAAATTAATTATTAGTGTAATCTATTTAATAATTATTATATTATCATAGCATCTGCTTTACATTGTTTTAAATTGTATGGTTATTTATTTTATAACTTTTGTATCGTAGTACTTATCATTTTGTTATTATTAACCTTACTGTTCACACGTTTAAAATTACTTGTAACTTAACTAAAACACTAAATCACTGGATATGTGTAAACGGACTATAAGTAAAAGTAAATATGAAACAACAAATTAAAAAATAAATATATTTGATCTGTTTTGTAAACGATAGATAGGTAATTATTTGTTTTTTCTCTGATGTTGGCAATAATAGTATCTAGTTTCAATTGAATGAAATCTATTTAATCAGAATTGATATAAAATTGGTAATGGTATTATACAGTTGTTTCAAAAACAAAGCTTTTTGAAATAAAAAGTGATTTAAAATTGTTTTTGATTGAATTTTTTTAAATCTTTGTTTTTGTATTTTTGTATAATTTTACCAAATAGTGTGATTTGTAAACAAATTTTAATTGTCGATTGTATAAAAAGAATTAAAAATTAATTATTCTTTTGTAGTGACAAATAGTGTTTGAATTTGACACTAGATGGGCTTTTTGATGAGTTTTTTTTTTGTATTTATGTCAAAGTGATATTTTCAAAAAAAAATTGATTGAATTTTGCAGTAATTGAAAAAAATTGAAATAAAAAACTAAATCAAAAATATTTTTTAGTTTGTTCATAAAGAGGTATGGATGAAAGAAATATTTTTGAGCCAAAATTTTGTAAAATCTGAAATATATAGGGTGTTTTATTAAAAAATAATAATGTTTTTATAGATTTTATTCATTGATCTGAGCTGGAATTTTGAAAAAAAAATAGTATTCAAACGACGAAATAAAAAATTAATATTTAAAAATTTAAATGTATTATTTTTTCTGGAGCCCTATTTATTTTGTATAGGTACTACGCCACAAAATTCATAAAATTTAAAACAATGTAAAGCACACAGGTAGAAAGGTTTACTTGAGCAAAGTAAACCTTGTTTTGTATATAACGAAAACAATATTTTCTTAAGATAGGAAATATATTCTTAAACCAACTATAGTATTCATGGACGAAGAAATAATGTAGTTGGATTAAGAGTACTTTTCTTATATTAAGAAAATATTGTTTTCGTTATATACAAAACAAGATTTTCTTGGTCCAATACAGTTTTTTTGTGTGCATTTACATAAGAAAATACACTTTTCTTGATATTGTTCCAAACCGCGATAATTATTTGCCCCTTATTTTTAATCACGTTGTAAGACAGTTAAATGTATATATATTAATATCCAATAATGGCAGAGTAATAAAATATCAACAAATATTTCTAATTCAGTACATTCAATTAAAAATTTCCAGTACCTTATACAATAAATCAATACAATCAATATTTAATCGAACATATTTGGTATACAGTACAGTAGAGCTTCGTAAACTAGCAGGGCTGTTCATATAACTCGATAAACTTACGCCGTAGGAGTTATATGTGCCTCATGGATCGATTCACACCTAGTTGCACGGAACTAGAGTAGCTAATAACTTATTAACGTGTTCGAAGTTCAATATCCGGAGATGTCTTGCTAATAACTTATTTGTGGGAGGCGTTCAACTGCATGGATCGAGTGAGTCACCCTGCGGTGAAATATGTATATGTGTTAGATGTTTAAAAAACCGTATGTATTTGGTGTAGCAACAATATATGTATATGTACAAATTATAATATCTTTAGATGTATGGAATTTTTAGAAGTTTGATTTTGGTATGTTGCTATTTTTTAGCAAAGTTTATACGATATAGTATAGTATAGTTTGCTTTGGATATTTTGACAGTCCCCTTTTTTTTTAAATTTCTTGTCGATGACGTATTACGTATATGTTGGTGAAGACTGCACTAAAATCAGTTCAGTAATTTTTGAATTATTTGAGGTATATTATACACTACACAATTTTAACAAATATTGATTTTTGTACAATTAATTAACTCTACCTGCATAATAAAAAGATACTTATTTTGGTATTATTACCATTAATCTCGAAAACTACTGAACCGATTTTAATTCGGTTTTCACCAATAGATAAATAATTTTTCAGAGCAGTTTCTTGGCTATTATTATTTTTTAATATTTCGGTTTCTATAAAACAATTGAATTGGTTTATAATAAAAAATCGTAACACTAAGATTTAAGTGCTACACCATTTGCCAAAAAATTGAAAATTTGTTTTTTGTATGGTGGCAATCGATTATATAAGTCTTTGGGAACACATACAAATAGTTGTGCGAAAATTAAAGTTCTATAAAAAAAAATATTGCAAATTAAAGACAAGCATGATCTCCAACTTCAGGGGGCTATATCTTAAAAGTTTGAGTTTTTATGACTTAGTACCTATTGGCACTTTTGATATACTTATCAAGGACTATCTAAAGTTTCAAAGAGTTTGACCGAACCCCTTTCCCATAAGGATTCTACGGGGTCATTTATGTGTGTTGTGCTTCAAAATAATTGATCGATTATTAAATCTTGTACTATTTACTTTCCAAATTATTTTGTTTCTTTTTTTTACTTTCTACTCTATTCTTTCATAAGAGTTTTTTTTTAGAAATATACCTATTAGATATTAATGTTATATGATACATACATCAAAAAGTAAAAAAGTGTACACGAAAAATGCGTCTGCTTATTTTTATTTCTGATTTAGATAATGCTCTGTCTAGACATAATAAATCAATCATTTAAAGAATATTTATCTCCCAAATGTAGCTATGTACGTATTATTATTATTAAAAACAAAATTGACTGATGTATTATGTATTGAATTTATAGGTTTTTGTATTTAAACTATAATCTGTCTGTTTGTTACCTTTTCACGACTAAACCACTGTACCGATCATAATGAAATTTGGCAGGGAGATAACTTGTAATCTGAGGAAAGACATAGGCTTACTTTATATCCCGAAAAATTGATCAGATAAAAAAATAAAGGTTATATATTTTTAAAAATATTTTATATTATTAAAAAGAATAGCCACTGTGACGGGTCAAAAAATTGTCAATGTTTGGGATTTTTTTTACAGATATAACTAATTATTTTTTAATCAAGTAAAGGACGTTTCATTAAGTATATATTCAACTTATTTATTATAAATTTTTATTGAAAAATATTGAATATTTACAAAGTTATGAGCCTCGATGTGACGACCAAACAATATATTTTTCTCTATGGTTCACTCGAAATTTCGAGAAGGGTTATATGAAAAAAATAAATAAAATTTTTATCAATATCTATATGAATGTAGCTATCGTTGCACGTAGCCGTTTATTTTATTTCATTTTTTCACAAAATGGCGATCGTTTGAAATTTTTTTTAAATATTAAGACATAATTTTTTTTATTAGAGCGGTTTTAAAAATAGTAATTATCAAAAATTTTAAAAATCGGTTACGTGCAGCGATAACTACTACAATTACGAAAATTCTATAAAAAAAAACTGAAATCGGTTTATTAGTCTTTGAGGAATCGTGTCAATCAGGTCGAAAAATGTCATTTCGAGATAAACATATTGCACACCCAAGCAGGCTCTGCTTGGAAGTGTGTTCTATTATCGTGCTAAAAAATTTTTTCGTATATAAATTGATAAAATGAGCATTATATCTTAAATTTCTTCAGTATTCCACTTACATTTTTACATTTTCTGATAGAAAACATTACAGTCTCCATTTATACTTAGTTTAATATCGATCGGTTTTAATTTTCTGTTATAAAAATATAAATAAAGTTCAATTTGTTGATTTAACCCCCTTTTTTGATAAAAACGCCGAACTGTAGGCTACATTTCGAAATAAATTTGCACCAATCCTTTTGAATTCACTTCATCTATTATCAGAATAGAACCCTATTAAAACTCAACAAAATTGGATAACTAGAAGTAACGAAATTTGCCGTTTATTTAAACAAAAATTCATATTTTGACAAGAATTATTTTTACAAATAGAGTAGTTGCTCGGTAGTTCATAAGATTACCGTAAGGCGCTATTTCTTCATACGTCACTTCAAATTCCAAGTATTACAATTATTATATTGTGTTAATTAATATATAAATACATGTACAATGTACATACATCGATACGTGCTGTATTTTAATTATTTTATTCAAAGCCAATCAATCTTTTTAATCAAGATAAAGTCTGGTAAGTTTGCATTTTTAAAACAAATATATAATGTACATATACATTATACCTAACCTATAAACGTTACATTGTTGTTTCATTTTAAATGCTCTGCTAGACATCAGGTGAACACAGCTGTTACCGCTGCAATATGTGGATGTATTTATCTTTCTAATTATTATTATTAATTAATTAATTTACTTTATACATTTTACAAAAAAAATATTTTATATAAAAATTGTAAATTAAAATGATTGTTGTTTTATTACTATACATCCTAAATTTAAATAAAAACGGTAATAATCAATTGATATCAAGATTCATTGTTGATTTTCTAAAAAATCTTAATGAGTGATAAACTTCATTTTATATATTTATATAATATTAATTACCTCCAATATTTTTTTCAAACATCCTTTTAAGTTTCACCAATTATATTGTATCGTATTTATTTGATATTATAAATTAATACATTTTTTTATGTTTAAGGGGTGTGCATTTTATGGCCTAGCCATAGTATTTAATGTTTTTGTTATATCATAACCGGCCGTGCTACCTCGTCTCACTAAATTGACTGTAACTCTGTCAATTTTCAGAATTTAAACTCAACTTTTTGTATACGTATTTATGAATATTACTTTAAAAAAATGAAAGAAAATTTTTTTTTTCCGTCACAGTGATTTTCCCCCTTAAAAAAATTCAAAAAATAAAATTAAACTTAAAATAAAGCAAAAGAAAAATTTACAATAATCCATATAATATTACATAAAAGAGGTTATATGTGAACCGCTCCAGCATTTTCTAATTTAATTTCTGAAAGTTTACCCGACTCCCGAAACCTTTACATTAGTAAAAAAAATAATTCATGAAATTCCGATAAACAAAAGTGACATGGAGAATGTCGTGAATTTGGTAACGTATTAGTGTCCGATGATCAAGGGAAGCCGTGGACCGGGTCATTGTGTGAGAGAGAGGTCCGAACACAATTAGATCTGGAATCGATGTCACAGTTAGTTAATTTGACGAATGTCGATGTCAATGGAAACAGCACAAACACGGAAAACCGGCAAGAGTGTAACGGGAAATCAATTCGGACCCGCGTATATAAACTCCAGTTTGTAATATAGGCGACAGTGCCGGGTTTTATTACATTGTTTATTCTTCGTAACAATGAAATCCTAAATTAAAACAGAAAAAATGTATGTTTGTTTGTTACATTTTCACGGTTAAACTGCTTAACAGATTTTGATGAAATTTGGCAGGGAGATAGCTTATATCCTGATTAAGAACATAGGCTGAAAATATCCTGAAAATTATACAGAAAAAAATATGTTTCGTGACAATGAAATCCAAAATTAAAACAGAAAAAATGAATGTTTGTTTGTAACCTTCTCACGGTTATAAGGCTGAACTGATTTTGATGAAATTTGGCAGGGAGATAGCTTACATCATAAGGAAGGACATTATATCCTAAAAAAATGTATCCCGAAAAATATATTAAATATAAATGGCATTAGTACTAGTGACCTTCTTTATCGACTAACAAAAATTTACTTTACTTACTTAACCGATCTTGATGAAATTTGGCAGGGAGATAGCTTACATTCTGAAGAAGAACATAGGCTGAAAATATCCAGAAAAAACCACGAAGTGGTAGTTCTTATATGCTCGATTTTCTGTCTTCCACCGCGAGATCTCGGCCCCCTGATGTGATTCTAGTCTAGCCCACTTTAAAAAAATCCGGTCATGAGTCCCCCCCCCCCTCCTTCTCAAAATGTTTCATTTATCGCACCCCCGCAAAAAAATGTAGTTTTGAAGAAATAGGAATAAATGAAATTATAACAATTTACGTAAATCAAAATTGTAAAGTTAGTATAGGAACAGGACTGATGCATAGTATTTAATTTAAATATTTCGGTATTCTTGTGATGTTCGAAAAATATATAGTAACTATTAAAACGCTTAGTGATTAAGTATTAAAAAAATAAAATAAAAAATGTGACATTTTTTAAGAAAATGCTAGTTTTGACGGTAGGTACACGAAGTACATTTATGACAATTTTTAATAGAAATAAAGTTATTTGGAATCATTATACATATTTATCTCAATATGACATTTTTTGAGTTGTGACACTTTTTTGCGGGGGTGCGATATGGCTTCATGTACCTCGTTGGACTCGGGATTGATTCACGAATCGATTGGCAAGGGTATTTTTTGAGTTGTGTCAAATGGGTTGCGCGGCAACACCCACATAGAAAAAAAACTGTATTGGACCAAGAAAACCTTGTTTTGTATATAACGAAAATAACATTTTCTTAATATAAGAAACATACTCTTAATCCAACTATGTTATTCCTTCGTTCAAGAATACTATACTCGTAGTTGGTTTAAGAGATTATTGCTTATCTTAAGAAAATTTTGTTTTCGTTATATACAAAACAAGGTTTACTTGGTTTGAGAAATTCTTTTTACCAGTGCACGTGTGGATTTTGATAATTTTTTATTTTATTTACATTTTACATATGGTTGTTACAAATTGCAAGATTAAAAAGGTTTGATATTTAACAAAAATAATTATTTTTTATTTATTTCTGTACGTCCGCTCCTGTGTCGGTCTGTAACGTAACGAAATCTAGATTTTTTTTGTAATAAAAGTTTTACGAGGCAGATTTGTCCTCTATATAGCATTGTTGATTTGATTGCTTGTACTATTCGGTTATTATGTCAGATAAATTGATTTATCGAGTTATTAGAAATACGATTTTAAATGAAGATTTTCGGGAAACCGTATTTTTTATTTGCTATACTTTTTATATTGCTCTCTGAGTTTTTATATCTTTTTTTTGTGTGAGATGGGAAAGTTATAAAGAAGTAATGATGTTGAAATGGTTTTAAAATACAGGTGTTTTAAAGTTGAATATTTATATGACCTGAAAGAATATAAAGTCTTGAATTTTTTTGAATTAAGGGAGTATCCTGCTTTATGAGGCCAAAAATAAGCGTTTTTTGGGGAATTTTTTTAGGATAGAAAAAAATAAGCTAGTGAAGCAATCTTTTCAGATTATTTTATTGTTTATTTTAACGTTAAAAAAATTTTTTTTTAAGACAAAAATATTCAAATGCAACCAATTTATATGAAATTTTGTACAACGCCTTGCAATCGCAGTCTCCAATCGGCGGGAAAGATGAAGCTCGTAATTTTTGTCTGAGACAAAAAAACCAAAGTAAGTTTTAATTTTTATATATTTTTATTCTATATGAACTAAGAAAAACCCAAAAAATTTTAAAATTAAAAAAAATTTCAGGTTTGAGAAAAAAAAAGTGCTTTTTGCAAGAGAAAAAATCATTTCAACTTGTTAAAAAAGTTGTTTAAAATTTTTTTTCATGAATCTTTTTAGTTCGTATAGAAGAGAATTTAAAACTGAAGACAACAAGCTTTGGTTCATTTTAATTAGTCGTTTAGTTTTCTTGTAATCACACCCGTCAATTTAGAAAAATGATAAAAATGAAAAATTCGAGAAAACACACTTCAAAGTTTATGATCAGAAAAAGCAGTTAAACGGAGAAGAAATATATCATTATAATTTGTACTTTAGCTTGACCCGGCGCTTATACAAATTCAAAATATTGTTTTAGACGATAATTGAACCTTTTCAGGTAGGTACGTTGTTCGGATTTATTCGACCGAGGGGAAAAGTGAGCGCTCAAAATGCCCGAGCGCTTGTATACCTTCTGGACACCCCACTGCGATTAGTGCTATATTTTTGAAAATATTTTGAATTTGCCTATAAAACTTTACAGACATATTCTAAGATATATTAGGAAGAGATTTAAGCAATAAAAAAAATGAATTTTTTGAGACTCATAAAGCAGGACACTCCCTTAAATGTACAGAAATAGAAATATTTGTTGATATTTGATTACTGCCTTTATTGGATGTTAATTTATATACATTTAACTGTCTTACAGCGTGATTTGATGATAATTGATCATTTTGTTTAAAAATTGTGGGCAAATAATTATCGTGGTTTGGGTAAAATTTCAAGTGTATTTTCCTATGTAAATGTTTTATATTGTTTTAAATTTTATGACTTTATTTCATAACGTTTTTGTAGTAGTACTTAACATTTTATAATCTTTAGCAAGTTTTCATTACTACTTTTTTTCGTTGTTCATTACTGGGGAGAAAGTATATACAAAATAAATTACTGTCATTTAAAAAATAAACTATATTAGTGGGTTTAGGTAATTAAATTTAAGTATAAGAATTTAATTTTGTTTTAAAAAAATGTTGATTCATTTAACAAAATATATTTTTATGCATGTTCGGGCATAACTCCAATAAGTATGCATCGATTTGGCTATTTTTTTGTTTATTTGAAAGGGTACACTCCCTAGGTGGTCCCGTATAAATTTTATTAGAATTTGGCCATTGATTTCGAAGATACGACACTCAAAAGTGGGAAAATAAAACTGAAAAATATGTAATAATTAAAAATAGTTTTTGAAGTCGGTGACAAGTTAATAAAAAAACTTTTTAAGATAGAAAAAAATGTTAGGTATTCGTGGTTTAATTTTTAGCGAAATCTACCAAAGGTGGTAGCGTTTATATGCTCGATTTTCTGTCCGTCCGTCTGTCTGTCTTCCACAGCGAGATCTCGGCCCTCTGACTACCTAGAGACCTCGGGTTTTCGCTAAATGGTAGGTCTGTGGTTCTAGTTTAGTCCATTTTAAGAATTTTTCCGGTCAAGACCCCCCCTCTTCAAAAATTTTCATATATGGTTTCATGTACCTCGTTGGACTCGTGATTGATTCACGAATCGATTGGCAAGAGTATTTTTTGAGTTGTGTCCATCAAGTGAGTTGCACGGCAACACCCACGTGTGAATTTTGATAATTTTTTCTTGAGGGGGATAGCCACTGTGACGGAAAAAAATAAAAAAACAATTTTTCTTAAATTTTTTTAAAGTTTACATATTCGTAAATATGTATTAAAAAAATTGAGTTTAAATTTTGAAAATTGACAGAGTTACAGTCAATTTAGTGAGACGATGTAGCACGGCCGGTTATGACATAACAAAAACATTAAACACGTTTATCTCGGAATGACATTTTTCGACCTGGTCGACACGATTCCTCAAAGACTAATGAACCGATTTAAATTTTTTTTTTAAATAATTTTTGTAATTGTAGTAGCTATCGTTACACATAGCCGATTTTTGAATTTTTGATAATTACTATTTTTAAAATCGCTCTAATAAAAAAAAAATAGATCTTAAAAATGAAAAAAGTTTTCAAACGATCGCCATTCTGTGAAAAAAAAATTAAAAAAAAAACGGCTACGTGCAACGATAGCTACATTCATGTAGATATTGATAAAATTTTTATTTATTTTTTTCATATAACCCTTCTCGAAATTTCGAATATATTTTTTTTGGTCGTCACATCGAGACTCATAACTATGTAAATATTTAATATTTTTCAATAAAAATTGATATTAAATAAGTTGAATATGTACTTAATAAAATGTCTTTTACCTGATTCAAAAATAATTAGTTATATCTGTGAAAAAAATTCCCAAACATTGACAATTTTCTGACCCGTCACAGTGGCTATCCCCCTTAAAAAAGTTTTAAATTCGAATAAATAAATAAAAATAAAATAAAACTAATTATTTCTTCCAATTGATAAGAAAATAAAGTACATTTCTACCATTTTCTATTTAATTCATAGCTTCTGTAATAACCTTATCTTTTATCCTCATATAAAAATTCCTATTTTTACGCGAAGCCCATTTCTAAGCGGAAATCGAATAGCAGAAATAATTCCTTCATGAAAGAATGCGAAATGGCAAAAGGATAGAAATATGACACCTTATGGTTCCAATCATGTCATATGGCCGTAACCTATAAATCTTGCAAGATGGTGCACACCGGGAGAGAAAAAAATACGACCTCTACCTTCTTCTGAGGATAGTTTTCCGCCGCTCTAAGTTGATTGATAGAATACGGAATCGAATAGAGATGTGAAAATAACGCTCTACCATATGATGTAATGTTTATTTATTTATTATTAATTTAGTTGTTTTGGATTAAGTGATTACTTTTTGGTTTTTATAAAGATATTGACTTTCTTATACTGTATGTAGATGTATGAAATAATAGGTATAGGAATGTTTATTATGAAACAAAAACTATAGATAATAATATTCTCTACATTTTGTATCAAATTGATTTTTTTTAATGTTATTACTAGATCGAAAACGGATGTTCACTTTTGTCAATAATTTTTAAAATGAGAATAAAATATCGAGTATGTTATTACCTATAATTTATTCCCTATACATTTTTTTCCAACACTAATGATTTAGCCAGAAAGAATTTTTTTAAATAATTATTTAGAATCACCCATTACTGTACATTATCAATATTACGTATAAGAAAGTCCCATGGTACATATACAAACACGTACAATGTTCAATATCTGTAATACGTATAAGAAAGTCCCATGACACTCATGGCAGATATTTCTTCTCTGTTATGAACGATTTAAAATATTATTTAAAACTTTTTTTTTTTTAAATTTGCTTTTTCGAAAAAATGAGTAGAACATAAATTATTATTGATTATAATATTACCTACAATTTTTTACTGGACCATTTTTCTTTTATTTCAATTTCTCTGTTTCAAAAATAATTAGAAAAATTCAAAAATTGACATCAGTAAACATCCGTTTCCGGTTGAAAGATCGTTTTAAAGAAATAAGAGGTTTTCTTCCATTCCATTTGTCGTATTTGAGTTACAGCGCTTACAGACAGACAGGGAAAGTCAAAATGGATAATTCTATGAAAATCCGGATTTCGAAAAAAAAAAACGGTTTTACAATACTTACTTATACTATATGTATATTTCATATAGGTACACTGCCATGCAAGTCTTTGGACACCTGTGATTTTGAATGTAAATTTACAGATTTCAGTCAATAAAAATACACAAAATAGCGAAAAGAATATGTTTACTCGCAGTCAAAATAGTAAAAAAACAACTTGAGTAAACCTGACCTTTCAGGCATATAATTTAAAATTTTTCCTTAACATGGAAAACTGTAAATGCTGTATTTTAGATATTTAAGATTTCTTATCAACCATTTTTGTAGTTTTATATTTACAATACGCAAAAAATGAGTGTCCAAAAACTTTTACACGGCATTGAATATTTAAGTTACAGCGCTTACAGACAGACAGACACACAGACATCATGATGAAAATATTTAGAAAAGGTCAAAATTGATAATTCTATCAAAATTCAGATTTCGAAAAAATCGGCTTCACTATACCTATACAGGGTGATTCAGCACTGTCATGCCAAACTTGAACAGTAGATTCAGAAAAATATTTTAAGCAAAAAACTTCCAATAAACATGTGTCCGGAAAATTTTCCTTAGAGAACTACAGGCTTCCAAAGATTTTACTAAAAATTAGTTTTAATTTAATATCTAGAGAACCCTTTGTGATAGAATTATGAAATTTAGTATTTGGTTTAGTAATAATATCTGTTATCGATTTCTAATATTAACCAATTATATTTTAGGCCAGGGCTGTATGGGGCCAGTGGGCCCATCGATTTTGATCTTGTAATTGTTTGTTCCTTAATTTTTTTCCTGAGTTGATACTTTTATAAGATTATATGACACAAAATACACAAAAATATACTTTGCTTGTTTATCATAGAATAAACCGTTTTCGAGTAATATCGATGGAAATGAAAGCATGCAGAATTAACCTTAATACGGATGTTTGAAATTACAAAAAATAAATTTATATTCTTATTTTATGATTAAAGATAAGAATAAAGTTCATTTAAATAAACCCCCTAATATGAATCTTGTAAGATCTATAGCCAGTTCTTTTACTGTTACATGAACTTTATTAACATGACTAAAAAAACAAACTTAAAATGGCTATTTGTTGATATGGATGCATTTTCGGAGGTTTATTTAAATGAACTTTATTCTTACTTTTAATCATAGAATAAGAATATAAATTTATTTTTTGTAATTTCAAACATCCGTATTAAGTTAAACTCTGCATGCTTTCTTTTCCATCGATATTACTCGAAAACGGTTTATCCTATGATAAACAAGCAAAGTATGTTTTTGTGTATTTTGTGTCATATAATCTTATAAAAGTATCAACTCAGGAAAAAAAATAAGGAACAAACAATTACAAGATCAAAATCGATGGGCCCACTGGCTCCATACATCCCTAGTCTAAATTATAACTAGTTAATATGCGAAATCGACAACACTTATTATTACTAAACCAAATACCAAATTTCATAATTTTATCACAAAGGGTTCTCTAGATATTAAATTAAAACTCATTTTTAGTAAAATCTTTGAAGGCTTGTAGTTCCCTTACGAAAAATTTCCGGACACATGTTTATTAAAAGTTTTTTGCTTAAAATATTTTTCTCAATCTACTGTTCAAGTTTGGCACGACAGTGCTGAACCACCCTGTATAATAATTAAATGTGATAAAATTTCTTTGATCAAAGAAATATGACAGTGTAATATGTCAACTTTTATAATATTTACGTAATATTTACCTTCATAATATTTCTTTTATCATAGATAATGACAGTTTCTTATATTTAATCAAAGTTTTTTGACGGATAAATCAAAATGGCGACTGAAAATATATTTATTTGGTAGTGTAATAGCCGCCTTACTTATACTTTACATATTATACTATTACATTAGTATAAGAAAGTAAAAAAACATGAATAACATAAACTGAAATAACTTCAATTACTGATACAAAACATTTAATCTTATAGTTGTTCAAGCAACAAAGCAAAATCATACATACTAAATATGTACATACCTTCGCTATTCCAATTCCCATTATACATACATAAATAGATTGTATAAATTTACAATTACATGAGATATTCAGTAAAATACAATAGTTAAAATAAGCTCCAATAAGAAAAGGACAGATAATATCACAATAATACATACATTCTATTGGAGCGAAAGAGATGCAATAGACATATAAAGGTATTTAACAATCTGTTCAACCGATTATATTGAATATTTTATATTATTAGTATCCTTCTATAGAGTAAATATAATCCTTGTACAATATCAGAGAATGAAAGCCTTGTAAAGGATCAGTACCTGTTGATGTTGAGAGCATATGCTGCGTTTCTTTGCATCTCTTTCTAACTGAAATACATATATTTATAATATATAGGTAAAATGATCATTATGTTAGTTCTACATATGAACTACTGTTTTATGTATGAATACATTTTAATTATGGATGTACTTTATATGAATTCGTAGTATTTGTAGTTTTATATACGTATATTAATTAATGGTTTTATACAGTGGCGTGCCCAAGGGGAGGGGAAGGGGTAGTCTTATACAATTTATTAATTTATTAAAAAATGCAGTTTTTAAAAATAATAAACACTTTTTATTTAATCGTTTTTTTTTGTATAACAAATATACTGCACAAAAAATTAATTATTCAGTATTAAAAATTATATATTTTTGATGTATTTATTGTACCTTCCTCTTTTTGCACCAATAAATTTGATATTTTTAAGGGGGATGGCCACTGTGACGGGAAAAAAATAATATAATTTTTTTCTTAGATTTTTTTAAAGTTTACATATTCATAAATATGTATACAAAAAATTGAGTTTAAATTTTGAAAATTGACGGACTTACAGTCAATTTAGTGAGACGATGTAGCACGGCCGGTTATGACATTTTTCGACCTAGTCGACACAATTCCTCAAAGACTAATGAACCGATTTCAATTTTTTTTTATTATAATTTTCGTAATTGTAGTAGCTATCGTTGCACGTAGCCGATTTTTGAAATTTTGATAATTACTATTTTTAAAACCGCTCTAAATAAAAAAAATAGGTCTTAAAAATGAAAAAAAAATTCAAACGATCGCCATTTTAGCAACGGTAGCTACATTCATATAGATATTGATAAAATTTTTATTTATTTTTTTCATATAACCCTTCTCGAAATTTCGAGTCGACCATAGAGAAAAATATTTTTTTTGGTCGTCACATCGAGGCTCATAACTTTGTAAATATTTAATATTTTTCAATAAAAATTGATATTAAATAAGTTGAATATATACTTAATAAAACGTTCTTTACCTGATTCAAAAATAATTAGTTATATCTGTGAAAAAAATTCCCAAACATTGACAATTTTTTGACCCGTCACAGAACAAAAAGCTAAAATTTTATTTCTATCATTTTAAAACGATCACAAAGCTTCTCGTATCTTCGATATTGCGATGAAGTAATACAAATATTTACTAAACATAATCTTAAGTTGATGACAGATAAAAAACAGTTAAAGAACCACTGGCTTAGACATTTAAAAGATACTGTAGTAAGTTTGTATAAGGCTTTACAATTGCTGTACTCACTCGAAAACGACAAAGAAGATTACAAAACTACACGAAGGGGACTATTTACCGTCATATGAACGAGGGATATCATACACCACATTTTACGTGACTTTTGCTAGAAGATGATCGCACTGTTCCCGTAGGAAGTGATTTAATATTGCGCGTCAAGTGTAGTCGAACGTAAGTTCAAATGTCGTTCAAAGAAACAAAAAAAACAGATTGCTAAAATAACACGGTATGAAATTACTGTTGATCTTATTTTGTACGTGATATTTTTAATATTAATTTAACGTTAATTGAAGTTATTAAATTTGCCTTAAGATACGGTTTCCTAGAAAAGCGGTGTCGTTATCTAGCGGCCGTGATATAGCAGTTGGTGACGTCACCAAAACGTTGTCTAGGAAAACCAATGGTGTTGGTTTCCTAAGAAGCGTTGAATGTGAACGTAACGTTAAATAGCGTTGCCGTTATTTATATGACGGTCGCCATAGCGGTGACGAACATTTGTCGAACGTTTTTTCACGTGTAGCGGTGAACGTTCCATTAAAAATAATGAGTGGAAACGTGATTTGGACCTACAAAAATGACAAAAAATTTATTTTGTCAAAAATCATCAAGCATTATACAAGTAAATGCAAAGAGATTTTTTTTACAGTGTTCGTTATAATTTTCATTGAAAGAACTAATTGAAAGCTACATTCTGAATATTTTTTAGATTTTTTACATCGATATAGTTTAGAAAATAGAAAGGAGGGGACGCTCTGATAATGACTTTGGAAGCAAATATATCGTGACTAAAGGATTAAAATCAAAAGATCCTAAAACATATTTTATTGTGAAATACACACCTCTTTAAATGAATAATTAAAACTTGAAAATATTATTTTCTTAAATGAATATGTCACAAAACTATAAATGAATACAAAAACTGAAAAAGTATTGCACAAATAATAATTATATGACATTTATTATACGTTAATCCAACAATTATAATTTTTCAGTTAAAAAGGTAATATTTTCTAGGAAACCACGACTTTGTCACCGTTAAGACGGCCGTCAAAAACGCCTGCCATATCACGGCCGTTAAATAACAGTACCGTTTTCCTAGGAAACCGTAGCTTTACTTAACTCACCGCGATATTTATTTATTTATTTATATGTTTGTGGCAACGAATCAACTATATATACCAATGCAATTTGAAAACACAGTGATAGCGAGAGTTAAGTTAAAACCGAAATACCCCATTTCCATAGCTACATGTTTTAAAAAATATCATCTGTTACTACTGTCAATTGAAAATATTTTGTATTATTGACATTTGACAACGATAGAAATACAAGGAAATCAATAAATATTAATAAACATACCATATACGTGATGTGTTTTTAGTGATAATTAATTTATAGAAAAAATATAATTGTATAATGATCATTACTAACTTGATATAAAAACGAAATTAAAAATGGTAATTTGTTGGTAAAGATTCAGGAGGTATATTAACTTTTTAGAATTTTGTTCTTTGTATATGTTTAACTAAAAACTCAAAAATAAAAAATTATAAAAAAAACTTTTTTAAAAAATAATTTGCCTTTAAAAAGCCGACTAAAAAGCTGAAAATAAAATTAGGTTCGTTCTAATTATTGCATTTTAAAAAAAGTTGATTTTGTTCATACTAGAAGATACTTTTTTAACTCTTCTAGTATGAACAAAATCAACTTTTTTTAAAATGCAATAATTAGAACGAACCTAATTTAATTTTCAGCTTTTTAGTCGGCTTTTTAAAGGCAAATTATTTTTTAAAAAAGTTTTTTTTTATAATTTTTTTTATAATATACAGGATGACTCATAACTAGGTAAGGGGAATAAGGTGCGACGATAAATATATCACAGTGTAAATGCACAGTGCTTCATCGTGCTAAAATCATCAAATATTTTGATGATTTATTTATTAATTAATTATTTTGACAATTTCAATCTAAATCTAAATTTTTCTGCTATACAAATGTCAAAATAAGATTTAATATGTCAAAGTAAACAGCGGTTGTAAAAAACCAAAGACGATTTTTTAAAGCTTTAGATAAATCTTTGTAAAGGAATATTTTACAACAAACGTAGGTAATCTATATTATAAGAAATTGAATGCTCTACAAAAAAGATTCTATACAATTTTCGCGTAACGTGTGTCGTTCTTAAGATATCTTAAACAAATAAATATTTTGGGGTGTCACTCCTCCCCCTTAGACACGTTTTTAATATTTTTAAAATGGGACCATCCTCAAACTAGACTCAACCAACTAACCAAGTTTCATTGATATTGGTTCAGTGGTTCATGAGTTTTGTGTGTGACAAAGATTGGGGGACAGACAGACACACAGACAGACTGACACGGAACAAAAAGTATTTGTCTTGACCTGAAACGGGTAGATCAAGTAAAATTTAAAAAATCGGAGAAGAATTTTATTTTTCTCATTTTAAAACGATCACAAAGCTTCTTGTGTCTTCGATATTGCGAGGAAGCAATTCGTAGCTCTTAAATGCTCGATTTTTTTCGTCTGTCTTCGACAGTGAGATCTCGGCCCCCTGACCACCTAGAGACCTCGGGTATTCGCTAAATGGTAAATCTGTAATTCTAGTTTAGCCCATTTTATAATTTTTTCCGGTCCTGACCCCCCCTTTTCAAAATTTTTCATATATGGCTTTATGTACCTCGTTGAACTCGGGATTGATTCACGAATCGATTGGCAAGGGTATTTTTTTAGTTGATTCCATCAAATGGGTTGCGCCGCAAAACCCACGTGTGGGTTTTTGATAAATTTTTGTTCTAATATCACGAATTAATTGTTTCTTTTCAAATTAATTTTTACTGTTTACTTCAATGTTCAGTGGTTCCATTTCTGTTTAGGTAAAATCATATGTATGTACTTATAAGTATTAAATAATTAATAGGTTTTAAAGTAAAACATTATTAAACAACATTAAATATTTATTCAAATATAAGTAATGATTATAAAGATAACATTAACTAATAATGTATACAGTAGCACCTCGTATTAACGTCTAATACTCACTTAACAGCGTTCTTAATTTTGCGTTTTTTTATTTTTCAGCTGGTAAATCATACTATACGTTAGTGGTTTTTTACCTTTTCAAAGTCACGGAATACTTCAAATTTGAAAAAAAGTTGCGACACACTATCTTAGTTAATTATTAACCCATTACTTCCCAGTGTCCTATATATAGGACAGCATATTTTCTAATTTTTTTTTGACATAATAATGTTGTTAATTTGATTTACATTACTAATATGTTTTTTAAGTCTCTCTACTTACAATAATTTACCATTTTAAAATTTTAATTTTTCTTAACAAAAGTTGTCAATTTACATGTCTTTTTTTAAAATAAAGTACTAATTGATATATCATTGTATTTAAAATATTTGAACTATCCCTAATTGAACTTTTACATTTATGGTATGTCGCGTATGGCATTTTAAACTACCCAAATCTTAAATAATCTTACAACTTATCAAAGTTTATTATTTCTACGTAATTTTGCTTACAGGTAATTGTAATTTCGCGAGGTAATTGCTTCCTCGCAATATCGAAGATATGAGAAGCTTTGTTATCGTTTTAAAACGAGAAAAAAAATTTGTTCTCCGATTTTAAAAATTTTACCGGATCTATCCGTTTCAGGCCAAGACAAACACTTTTTGTTCCGTGTCTGTCTGTCTGTGTGTGTGTGTCTCTGTGTGTCTGTGTGTGAGTCTGTGTGTTTGTCTGTCCCCCAATCCTTGTCACACGCTTAACTCATGAATCACTGAACCGATATTGATGAAACTTGGTTGGTTGGTTTGGTCTGGCTTGAGGACGGTCCCATTTCAAAATAATTAAAATTGTGTGTAAGGGGGAGGGGTGACATCCAAAAAGATTTATTTTTTGAAGATATCTCAAGAAAGACACATGTTACGTGGAAATTTTATAGAACCTTTTTTGTAGAACATTCAATTCTCTATAATATAGGTCACCTACTTTTGTTGTAAAATATTCCCTTACAAAGATCTATGTCAATTTGACTTAAGAAAAATCGTATTTTGTTTTTTTAAATTGCTATTTACTTTGACATATTAAATGTCACTTTGACGTTTTAAATGTCATTTTGACATTTGTATAGCAGAAAAATAATGATTTTGATTGAAATTATCAAAAAATTCAAAATATACGACATAATAACCAGGCGCGTATTAAGAAAAATGTCAAATTAATTTTTTTTATTAAAATCGTATGAAAATTAAATGGTTAACCAATGACAGGCAGTTGATCTGAATACTTTATCGGTTTTTATTTAAATTGTTCAATAATTAACTACCTTTGATGAATTTAGCACGAGGAAGCACCGTGCATTTACAAGGCAGAGTATTTTTTTTTTACAAAACAAAATACATATTTGATAGCCCAGCTTGACAGGCATGTAATATTTTTTTAGGGAGGGGTAGGGGTGTTCTAGATTATCTGATATCGGAGATGCCTTTTTTAATGCGTACTTGTCAGCAGATCCAGATAGAGATTTCGAACAATCAAGCTAATATGTTGTTGTTTCAAGTTTACAAAAAGACACGTACATATATACCTTCCCCTAACCCCCCTCCACCTTTTCCCAATCTTGTTTTTGTTACGAGTTTGCTTGTCTTAAATTTGAACGTGATCAAAGTTTGGTATACAAGATTTTATATATATTGTATATATCTTATATTTTGTGCATGGTTCAATTTATAAAGTTCGTATCTTTAGATTATGAAATATATACAAATTCCGAGAATTTCATTAGTTAATACTTAAATGAATATTAGATTAAATTCTTTGGGGCAATTAACCTCTAGAGGTCCGGGTAACCAATATTTTAGCGCACCAGAAAATCTTCAATTTTTGTTTTTAGTTTAAATATATCGAAAATGTATAGTTGCACTTTCAAATAAATAAAAAACGTTCACGTGAGGCAAAGGGGTAGTTTTTACCCTATTATAGGGGTTGTTTTTGGACTTCTTGTATTTTTAACGTCAGATTTGGATTTAGCGTCGAAAAATACATCGGAAACGTATATTTGTATAATGATAAAAGGTTATGTATTATTTAAAATAATATTTTTTCGAATTTGAAATTTTTAATACGGGCTGTTCCCTTCCGGGTTGGAAAGCCAATATATTGTGGTCGACACTTTGCTATGATCAATCAATGATATAAGAGATTTTTTGAGGGCAAAATGCCCTCTAAACTCTAAACGTTAATATTTGTATTATGTATATATTATTAGATTTCAAATTGAAACACGTAAATTATGATTTTATAAAGAAAACTTAGAGGATGTAATTTAGGATGGTATGAGGTTCTCTATTTTTTTGTGAAAATTAAATAAAAAAATTTGATATTATTATTTTGGTAAATATTTGTTTATATTAAATTTTTATTAAAATTTGAATGTTTTATTTTAAGAAACAATAAAAAAACGTTTCAGATTATAGAAAATTTATAACATAATATTTCTTTGAATTAAAATCCTTTTAATTTAAATAAAAAACATAAAAAAACTATAGCTGCGTCCATATTGCACGCACATTTTTAAAGAGGCTAATTTTCGATTGTTTTAGTTTTTTTATTTTTATTTTGTTTTTTTCTATTCTATTCTTTTTTTCTATTTTTGCCTGCTCGATCGCTTAAAAGATTAAATTTTCTGCCCAATGAAGGACTGATTTTAAATAATATTATCGTAATTTCCTTAAGGGGTTACATACAGTTAGAATTTTCAAAAAATCGATTTTTTTAATTTCATTTTCTTAATGTACATATATTTAAGTACACACACAGAAAATTTCAAGTCAATCCGGCGATTATTTTCGAAGTTGCACGCATATTTGTAAAGACGTCTCAGAGCGTTTGAATGTAGGAGGTCGGAGCGGCAGCGCGTTTTTCTCAAATCTGCATTTTTAAAGTCGGTGACCACGATTCCTCGGAAACGGCCTAACAAGTTTCTTAAGTATATTTTTTAGTAATTAATCGAAGGTTTTTTCTCACCGATAAACATTTTTTTTATAAACAATTTAAGGTCAAAATTTTTATCAAAAATCGATTTTTTTCAGAGGACCTCCTGGAGAACAGCTGTAGAAGCTTTCGAAATGATTATTTTTACAAATAAAAAATGTTAAAATACAATTAAAAGTTACCATAATATGTGTATAAATTTTTACATTAATAAATTTAAGTCTTCTCTTAAAAAATTATTGAAAAAACCCTTTTTTTTGGCCTTCTGACTGTATGTAACCCCTTAACTAAAACATGAAATTGTGTTACATATATACCAACTTTACTCTACATTTCTCTTCATTTGTTATAATATTTCTGTTATGATAGTCGGCAAAAACAGGTTTTTAGTTTTAAATTTTCACGCTAGATGTCACTACGGTCACTATTTTTTTTAAAATTGCATAGTACACCACTAGAATGCATATTGCATAGCCACGGTAAATATGTATACCTATTTATTTATGTACAATGTATAAAATTCGTATGTGACCTTATACAATAATGTGATTGGATGAATCACATCATGTGATACTGACGAGTTGTCAAGTTACCAGCACTGAAGTAGCAGCGTATGCAACTCGGATTACAAATGTTTTATTTAGGGACATCTGATATTCCAGATGTAAGAAACTTTACACAAATGCTTTCCAAGATGTTTTTATTTTCTCGTTGAATCTTACACTAAACTTTCTACAGATTTCGAGTTTTCTTATTTTCTTTATTTTTATCTTTAACTTAAAATACAGAAGTGTTAAGCTTCTTTGATATGTACGTTCTTAACTTTTATTTATTACAATATTATATTATTAATAAAATCTTGTTAATATAATAATATTTCCTCAATATAATAATAATAAAAAATCTTATTGAGGATATTTTATTAATTTAAAAAATATATCTTCATGTTTATCTTAAAATCTTTTAATTTGTCAAATTAATAAATAATTTATTACACCAACTAACGAAACTCTCAAATAGATTAAACATAATGGTTGTATTGATAAATATTTATCAGTGTGAATATTTTTTACATCACCCAACTACACTGAAAAAAAAAATTTGTTGTGAACAAATAAATATTACTTGGTTCAAATAAATAAATAATTTGAGCAGCAGCCAATAATTTCGTATTAGAGGCAAATAAATATTTCTTTGATGGAAATATTTTGCTTTAATAGGTTCAAGTTCAAAATTATTTATTAGAATTACGAATTATTCAAAGCAATAAATCGATTAGATGCATCAAATAAATAAAAGTCTTGAACCAAGTCTTCCATTATTTCATTTGAAAAATTATTTTTTTCGTTCAACTATATATTTGTTTGAATTTATCAAATGAGAGGGGGGGGGGTAACCGGTGCGTCTCGACTAAACCTCGTATACTTAAGTTATATTTTCTAAAGGTATGGTTTGACTCCCCACACAGCGGATTTCAAACCATGAAGAGGATGTCCACAACTGTACGAGTAAAGTTGGTATTGAAATGACTAAAGCTTCATAGAAAGCAGGAGTCACTTCCGTCCTCTCCAATTTACACGACTGGGTTTTCCCCAAGTCGTTTAGAATGTGTCTATTTTACACGTACCTATATACTAAGCAGAAACACACTTCCCTAGTGAGAGGTAACTTACGTGCTCTGAAGTAATTGTAACAAATAATGTATTTTATTGGTCCAAGATACTATGTTATTGGCATCAAATAATTTCTATTTGCATCAACAGAAATTTTCATCCAGAGCTAATACTTCAATTAGTTGCATCGAATAATTTTAGTTTATCACATTAAAAAATATATATATTTGTAGCGCATAATTTATATTGGAGTCAACTAAATTGATATTTCGGTCAAAAATATGTATTATTTGTAATAAATCATTTTTTCTTTTCAATCAAGAAAATATTGTATTGATTGAAATACCATTAATTTGTATAAATAAATTAGATTATTTGGTTCAAATAAGGACCATTAAGTAACTCGTTTATTCGACACAATGTAATTAATTATTTAGTTCAAGTAAAATTTACTTGCTTTCAATAAATACGACACAAGTAATTTGAGTTATTTGCATCCAATAAATTTTTTTCTCAGTGTAGTGAAAGTGCAATTTTCGATATGGTAAATTCAGTGATGTCATTTATTAAGTATTTTTTTGTATTTAAAATATGTTTTCAATATGAAACAAAATTTTCACCGTGATAAGAACATTGTTAGTAATAATATACATTTATCAATAAGATACACGTGGATATTTCCGCATATTGGTAAAAAATAATCATATTAACAAACAACCCAAATCGATCACGGATTTTTTAAATTGATCACATTTTTTAACACAGACAAATTATATTTTCTGTGTAGTGGACACTTTTTAAAAGAAATAACGGTTACATTTTTTTAGATGCGTTTAGGGTGTATTTATTTTCGTTGCATTATGAAAAATAACAGTATAAAAAAAAAACTAAAGAAATACCGTTTTTTCCTGTAAATTCTGGATAATAAGCGACAACCTATTTTTTATTATAAAATATTTTTTACTCTCTGAAACTGTAGTAATATAATTTTAAGCTGTAATATTTACAGCTTATCCATGAATTTATATTGAGTATCTGCAAACATTACTACAGTTTCAGACTTTACTAAATATTTTATAATGATGAATTGTGTCTTACTATCCGAGATGTACCTATTACAGGGGAAAAAACTGTAATTCTTCAGATTTTTTTTTCGGGTAGTTGTGTTTTACTCGTGTAGATAAAACAGATTTTTGTTATGATAGTCAATTTTTTAAGGTTATGTCACTACTAGTCTCAGCAATTATTTTCAATTTTTTTTACTAGCTGTTCC
Source organism: Sialis lutaria (assembly GCA_949319165.1). NCBI lineage: Eukaryota > Metazoa > Arthropoda > Insecta > Megaloptera > Sialidae > Sialis > Sialis lutaria. Next base: position 29,744,810 of record OX439235.1, read on the forward strand.
ACTGTGGAACAAAACAGGCATAATCTGTTTATTTTTCTAAATTCCTAGTGCGAGAATTTGATTAATTTGGGGTACATTTCTTGATATATCTGCATGGTCTTGCTTTAACCACTATTAAAACCGCTTACCGCAACGAGTTAGGGGTTAAATACAAATTGTACCAGAGCTTCCTATTTCTCGTTAACGTTATTTTCCAGTGTGAATTAGTAAAATTTGCACTCTCAAATGAGGTATAAAATTTATATGACAGTTCTCTTGGAGTTTCATGAAGACTTTGACAATTTTTACGCACGCGTTGTATGTAAACACAAACAAGGGTGTTAAAACAGTGGTGATATTATGATAATTATACCACGTACGGTCAGAGTCTGCACCAACTGTGTTACAATACTGTAGTCAAGTATCATTCATTCTATAGATACTATGACAAAATTAATACCTCATTTGAGAGTGCTAGCTAGCTAGTAAAGGGTCTAATCGGATAAACATAAGAAAATTACACCAGAGTCTAATGAAGAGTCCTTACCTTGTATTTATTGTTCTGTATCTAAAACATATTTACTCTTAATTTTAGACTTCTACCCCTGATAGAAAAAAAATATAATGTATTTTTTTAAATAGTTAATTGTTTTCAAATAGTCATTTGTTATTTTGATTGTTGTTATTGTGATTTTTGTTTACAATTTTTGTTATTCATGGCTCACTTAATTGTTTGTAATAAAATACTTAATAAATATCACTAACATTTAGTACATCGACTTATTTTCGAAAATAAGTATGGCAAGTGACATATCGTTGTAAAGTAGAGTAAAAAACACGTTCAAATATGCCATAGCCAACTTAGCGGCCCATAAGAAAAACTGAAGTTAGGGCGCATAACTCGGAAACTAAAAGTGATATAAAAAATCTAAATACACCAATCGATTCTACACAAGTGCTTTGAGAAAACCGTCTACAAAAAATACCTATCCAGTTTGACAAAAAAGTTATAGCCATTTAAAGAAATTCTGAATTTTCAGTTTTTTTGGTATACCGCCAAAACTACATAAAATTATGAATATTTTTTTGTGTAGTAATACTCACCCCTTTCTTACAAATAATTCATCTCATTTAACCAAACCTGTATCTCTATTAGATACTGAGATCCCCATGCTGGAAAAGTTATCTGGGACACCCGGTATATCGGATATTAAATAATTAAAATCTAAATTTTTCTGTATTTACTGACCGTAAATACTCCGTTAGGTATCACTCGCATAAAAATTAATAGCATTAGTTCAGAAGCCATAAATCATGAATAAACTAAAAATGTATGTAAGTGAACTTAAGAAGTGAACAATCGAAGGCAAACTAAAACTGGAGTTCTTATACTTTTTTGTGTTTAACTTAGAGAACAGTCGGTAAAGAAGTTTCCATAGTATATATACGTATGTGAGAAAGATTTTGACTTCTATGTTTTTCGTGTAAACTTTTACCCCCTCCGACCCCTTTCTATGCATATACGTGGTAAGTGGAAAAGTTTATTCAATCTTCTTTTACATTATTCTTTGCCAAATATATCCATTGTTCTTCTCTCAGTTACTACTTCGTACGCTATTCGATCCGGTTGAAGTATTTTTAAGATGTTAGTGAATATATAGTTGAAGTATTTGGAATGCATACATTTAAATTTTCACGTATTTAACCCTGAACTGTATAACCAGAAACTTATAGAATGGACTGAACATTCCCTATCCAACTGCTGAATAAGTGTGACAGAGACAATGCGAATATGTAGCCAATACCTGCCTCTTTCTAGAATTCTAATTGGTCACGCCACAGGGAAGTATTTGTGACGCATACATTTAAATTTTCACATATTTAACCCTGTACTGTATTCGCAGCGTGCGCGATGACAGTGCCAACTAACGGGTGGACTTTAGTAGCAACTTGGGTGGACTTTGACGTACTAACAAACAAATAATTTCAATAAAATATCGTAATATATACATTTTAGACGATTATTTATGACTATTGGCTATGTGGACGAAGTCTATTAGCGCCGCTAGCGGGTAATAGAGAAGGATTGAATGGATTCAACTCTCTTTTTATCATTGTTTAATATGTTTAATACCGTGAAATTTTTTATTAAACAAATATCATTTAATTTAGCTGTTTGCATATAATATAAATAGTATAGCATAAAAGGTACGTGAAAATTATTTATTTTGGGTATCTTTTTCTCTTTAATTATGACGTATAATAGAGAAATAATTAATTCGTTTACATTGACAGCATAACCTCAAATTTTGGCGCCGATAATTTTACAATATTGCTCACCACGAACACTCGCATCGACATTATTTCTAACTCCACCCCCTTGCACATAGTCTATAGTGGGATTAACCATGTTAATCTTTCTATTTTCAGTTAAAAACGAGCCTATTAAAAATGACAGTTAGTCCACCCAAAATGTTATTTTTTGCCACGTTGTGCGCTGTGATCGATTTCGTTTCCTCCATTACCTACTTTGCACCCAGCGAATAACTATAGATTTATAGAAGGACTGAGGATTCACTATCGAACTTAGTAGTAAATACTGGTGAAAAAGTGTGACAGAGACAAAGCGAATATGTAGCCAATACCTGTCTCTTTCTAGAATTCTTATTAGTCACGTCACAGGTTTGCAGTCATTACAAACCTACAGAAAAGAGACAGGTATTGGCTACTTTATCGCTTTGTCTATTTGTATAACTCAGGGCTGGCCAACCTGCGGCCCGCGGGCCGCATGCGGCCCGCAGAGCTTTTTTGTGCGGCCCGCGACCACATATTATAATCGAATTATTTTTTTTATATTGTTTATTTTCAAATATTGGGTATTTTCGAATGTCATAAGTCGGTTTAAATTTCCCTTTTTTATTTTTATGGTCTCTAAAACTAAAACGGAGGATGAAACGACAGGGTGCAATTGTACCTACTCTTATGAACAAAAATATTTTTAACATCTGGAAACAATTTAGTAGACTGTTCGCCTTTTTGAGAGAATCCCTTCAATAGTTTTGTGATATTTGAACCATTATTATTATGCGCAATGTTATTTTTTAAACAGGATTTTTATATTGCATTTTTCCCTTTCTCTAGTAATACTCGCTTCCCCCTCTATAGGGTGGGTGTGCGAAGTTACCATTTTATATATTTTTAAATTATCATTTTCGTATAGCTCATTAATCTTATAAGTCTATTTATGTGATAAATCCAAAAAAAGAGAATTGTTTTTCCATTTTAAAATTAGTATTAAAAAACAGCAACAATAAGAGAGCTTAGTAGCAACATTTTAGTTGAAGCAGTCGTAACTATTTAAGATTAACAGTGATCGAACACTTGCTTTCTACCCTTGCATAAAAAAAGTATATATAAAAGAGATTAGAAAAAAAATTTATAAGTAAAAATTCGTTATACAGGATGTCCCATTTTAATCTATCAATTCCCATTTTTATCTATCAATTAAATCAAAAAATGCTTCAAATAAAAGTTGTTTGGTTTGGAGGCGGACCCAAAATGGCGTTATTAATTTTTGTTTTTTTGGATGTCTTCATGGTCAAATAGGCCCAACTTTTTTTTTCAAATGGAAACCTATATTTTTTATTACAATATCATATCTTATTGTTTGGAAAAAAAAAACAAGTAGCTTTTGTTTCAAAAAAATTTTTGTATGACTTTTTATTTAATATTAAACAAAATAATTTTTAATTTCAGATTTTTACTAATTTTTAGAGAAAAAGTGTAAAAAACAAAACATGTTTATTTTAATATGATATAACTAGGAAAATTATTTCAGATTTTTTTTTTTATATATTTTTTTTTAATATTTTGAAGAGCAAAAAAAATCCAAAAAATCAAAAATTAATAACGCCATTTTGGGTCCCCCTCCAAACCAAACAACTTTTATTTGAAGCATTTTTTTATTTAATTGATAGATAAAAAAAATTAGGGGGGTGATAGATTAAAATGGGACACCCTGTATTGATATAGAACTAATTTGACTATTCATATTTGTGTGCGGCCCGCGGAAAATTTTGGGTCGTCAATGCGGCCCGTGGTGCAGTTTGGGTTGGCCAGGCCTGGATAACTTAACACCAGTTTTGGATTATTTTACCCCAATGTTGGACACTTGTTTTTTATTTAAATATACTCAATTATATATATTTGTTGATATTTGATTACTCTGCCATTACTGTATTACAGCTTAATTTGATGATAATCGGTTAATCTATGTCAGAATGGTGGACATTTAAATAAATTACATTGGCTAACAAAAAAATACTTTTGTAATGTATCAGATATCTGAATAGGTAATTTAGGAAGCTTTTGGCATGCTAAAACTGAATTTTTTGCCCAATTGGTTTCATCACGTCAGGGTTTGAGATATTCTAACCTAAAAGTCTCAAAATTGACTATATTGGCAATGTTAAAGAATTTATTATTATTTTTTTAAAGTTTTCGGTCGCGGTAACAAATAGTATTATCTTTCATCTTTAAAACGAGTTTTAACTTTTTACTGTATGATTTTTTTAGCCGATATGTACTAGTTTGAAGATATGATATTTTTGTTAATAGAGTGTAGTATAGTACACCCAAAAAAGAAATTAGTAAGTATTACAGTGCGGCATGTTGCAAAATCGCTTCGAACCGTCAAATTGTAAAATTTACAAACTATTACTAATGAATCCGGCCAAGTGCTAGGAAAATGAGCTAAAATTACAATGTTTACAGTATCTACTGCTTATTTTCCTTGTATTTACTTGAATTACAAGACGAAGTTGTAATTTTTGCTTAAGTTCTTGTAAATGTTACAATTTGACGGTTCGAAGCGATTTTGCAACATGCCGCACTGTAATACTTACTAATTTCTTTTTTGGGTGTAGACACTATATATCTTCAAAGTAGTATATTTCGGTGAAGAAAAGTTGAACAGTGAAATGTAAAAAATCATTTTAAATTAATTATATTATTATAGCATCTGATTCACATTATTTCAAATTTTACGATTTTTTATTTTATAACTTTTGTAATTAATCTAGTGGGTGCACATTAATGGTATTATTTAAGAAAAAAACATAAACAAAATATTAAATTGTTTTATTAGTAAGATGTTTTTATTAGAATTACATAAAATAAGCCAATCAATTAAAAAAAAAACAGTACTTTAAATAAATTTTAATAAAAATAAGCAAATTTACTAAAATTCTTTTGTATACATATGTTTATTTATAGTTATATTATAATGTAAAATTAAAGGTTTAGTATATACAAATGAAATTGAAACATTTTTCATTAAATTTAGCTAAAAAATTGCGTATAAAGATTTCCCCGAAAATATTTTCACTGAAGAGATGAAAATTTAATAAGAGTAAATTTAATATTAGTTTTATATTTATATTTTAGAATATTTGAGATTATCGTTAACAAACGTATTTGATGTATAAAATATGATTTTAATAATATTCTTTGTTCTTTGTTACTTTATATGTTTACAACATCAAATTAAAACTCAAAAAAGATATTGCCTCGTATACGAATATAATTTGTTTAGTGTAAAATTTAATAAAAATGGTAGTATCCGTCTAATAAACAATATTTATTTAATTTTTGTAAGGGGGGGGTCTACAATTTTCTTATTTTATCTAACGGGGGGGGGGGGGGGGTAATACTTGAATGCTGCCATGTTCCTAAACCAAATAAAAGTAACCTAACCTACAGTCGGTCAAATTATAAAAAAAAAACAAGAACTACCTCAATACACAAAAGGTTATAAATTCCAAACCCGACATCTATCGGATAAAAAGCGCACTACCACAAGGGACAAATGTAAGAGAAAGACCGATCGATAGACGGGCATTGAAAAACGAGGAAGATGTATGTAGTTTGTTCGTCTGTATATAAACAAAAACTATCCAATATTCAAATGTATCATAATTTAATATGTGTTGCCTTTCGGATACACAAATCATAAGTCAAACGCACGCATTGACTGGGAACTAAGCCGAAACCAGATGGGGCTAGGATATGCCAATATTACCAATACGACGTCGAAAAAATCATCGTTTATTCTTCTTTCGTTTATTGTGCAATATTACGGATTGTACAATATTATTGACCGTTTAGGAATCATATTGAAGATTGCGCAATGATTTTACAAAAGTTTGAGCGAGTTTAAATTTTATTGTGCCATATTTTTTCATTGTGTCGTTTATAGGGTTTTTTGTACAATATTTTTTTAGTCTATTGTTCGGAGAGTTGAGATTAGGTCCTAAAAGATGTTCGTGAATGTACACTGGTTTAATTTTAAACTATTATTTGACTCATATTCGTTTTTTTTATGTTTCACTAGCAAAATCAGCACCATAGCTGCAGCCAAATCTTGATAGTGACACATGTTACTCCCACGAAAATATTGACGCGAATAATTCAAGATTCAATATAATTGAACGTGTAGGCGTAGGATATGTTTCAATAAAATTGTGCAATAATAACTTTGCACAATTATATTGTAGGTGTATAGGGGGGCCTTAGTGTATTTCAAAGTGTATATATTTTCAATATATTTAACTAAATATACAACACAAACTTTTTTTTTAATATTTAGAAAAAAAATAACAGTGTGTACTCAAGCGAGTAAATTGGACAGATATGAAGTCTATTTTGTGAGAGACTGCTTTTCTGATATCATTTTAATGTAGATAAATTTCATTTAAAAGTCATGTTAAATGTATATTTAAGTTATTTTATATGATTTGAACAAAATTCGCATGCTCTAGTTGGATAAAATAATAATAATAATAATATTTTATTTTGTTTTGCCCATATGAGCCTAGGCTCGTTTTTTGGGCTATCATAAATACAGCATATAATAAATATAATATACATCAAAATTAGTGTTCTATGACAAGATATAAGAATCATTTACATATTCATACATATATATACTTAACATATAATTTATAAATATTTGACAGTGTATGCACCTCAATAATATGTTACAATCACAATAACCAGATAATAGTAATTATACAATAATAACAATAACAATAGAAATATTTGTAATAATAACATTAACGATTGTGATAATAATAATAATGGTAAAAATGGTAGAAATAATAATAAAAATAATAATTATAACATTAACAATAATTATAGTTAATATAATTATTAACAATAATAAAAGTAATATTAATGATATAAATATAACAATAGTAACAAGGATGGTAATAACAATAATAATAAATAAATAGTTAATATTTGAAATAGTTAAATGACAGTATGAATCTCAATATGTATAGATGGACAGGATATTGGTACCACTAAACTTCACAATTGATTGACAGCCAAGTTTTTACAGATTTTTTAAATATATGTGGCGGATTTATTTGTTTAATGTCCGTGGGAAGTGAATTATAATAAGTTATGGCTCTCGTTTCTAGCGATTTTTGCCCGTAATTAGTTGTTATCGGTCTTTGAGTTCGTATTAATTGTCTATTTCGCGTTGTGTGGTTGTGTACGTCTTGATTGGAAAATAGAGTTCTGTTCGATAGAATTTGCTTTGTTACACATTTATGTATATAGATTATTAGTTCGTACTTTTGTATTTGGTCGAGGTTTAGTAACTTATTCCGGTTGTAAATTTCATGACTGGGAGTCAGGGTGGGTAGGTCAAGTATGTTTTTTAGTGCTCGATTTTGGATAACTTGCAGCTCTTTGAGTTTAAATCTGGCCACTCGCCCCCATGCTATGATCATGTACCTGAGATGGGTATATACTAACGAGTAATAAAGTGACATTAATACAGACCGATGTATAATGCCTCTTAATCGGAATAAAATTCCTACAACTGTGTTTAATTTTTTTTTCAATCCATCCACGTGCTCCTTCCAATTTAATTGCTGGTCTAATGTTAAGCCTAGGTACTTGGAGCAGGTACGTCGTGCAATTATTTGTCTGTCAAAAGTAAGCTGAAGGTGAATATTATTGTTATTACGCGAAAAGACAACATAGTTAGTCTTCTCGACGTTCACAGTAAGTTTGTTTCTTGTAAGCCATTTCTCTAAGAGGTTCATGTCCACCTGTATAATCGATTGTAGTTGATCCTGTTCTATATTATTATAAAAAATGTTAGTGTCATCGGCAAACAGTTGAATATTCCCTTTCAGGCCTGCTTGATAGATATCGTTTATGTAAATTAGGAATAATACCGGACCTAAGACAGAGCCTTGTGGGACACCATAAGTAATCAATTTGGAACTTGATAGGTTGAGACCATCGGTCACCACTTGGCAGCGGTTGGTAAGGTAACTGCTGAACCAATCAAGGGCAATCCCCCTTATACCAATAGCTTCAAGCTTAATTAATAAAAGTTTATGATCAATTGTGTCAAACGCCTTTCGTAGGTCGATAAAAACTCCCACCGCCGTCTGACCTCTGTCCAGAGTTTCTTCCAATTTCTTTAACAAATCAGCGACCGCTGCCTCGGTACTACACTTGTCCCGGAAGCCATACTGTTCACTGTAGAAGAAGTTAATTTGGTCAAGGTAATTAATCAGGCGGGTTTTTATCGCTTTCTCAATAATTTTTGACAAGGCAGGTAGGATACTTATCGGTCTATAGTTTTTAACAAGTGATGCATTGCCTTCTTTATAAATTGGGACGATTTTTGCGATTTTTAACTGATCAGGGAATATACCACTTAAAAGTGATCGATTGACCAATTCAGATATTGGTTTAGCAATAAAGTTTCTTAATTCTTTAAGCAGCTTATTCGTTACACCATCAATCCCTGAAGAAGATTTATTTTTTAGAGACTTAATAATATTGGAAATTTCTGTTTCATCTACTGGCCGGAGAAACATTGATCCTGAATAATAATTAGATATTGTTGTAGTACATTTTTCTGAGTTGTGCTGGTATTTTTTGGCCAGATCGGTACCTACGCTAGCAAAGTAGTCGTTGAATAGTTCGCATATTTCTATGGGATCGGTTATATTCTCATTGTGCGATTGGATAGTGCTTGGAAAGCTTTTAATATTGGTAACTCTACCCATAATAGAGTTAATTGTTTTCCAAACTTGTTTACCATCACCTATGCAAGCATTAAACTTGTCATTATAGTATTTTGTTTTAAGTTTTCTTCTCAGGCTTGTCACTAAATTTCTGTAATAATTATACTGTGATTTTAGAATAACATTGAACATATTTTTTTTTAATTTGGCATGTATTGAGTTTTTTGTTTTTATTAGATTTAGTAGACAACTTGTTACCCATGGTTCATTTCCCACTTTAGCTTTATTTTTAATTAAGACTGTTTTTGCTTTATTTAATTGATTACATATACTATTAGTAATAACTGAGCATTGCATGTTTGGGTCGGACTCTGGAAGATCTAAGATATAAATAGGATTATTCGAGTAGTAAGATAATATCTTTGGATAATCGACTAAGGTTTTAGTACTATGCTGTTTGGTTCTGGTTCTCGGAAAATTGCCCATCGATGTAAGTAGCAAATTATGGTCACTTATATCACTGTTTATATTGTAAATATCAAAATTTTTTGCACTGATATTAGATATAATATGGTCAATAAGAGTACCATTGGTACCCTCGATTCTTGTAGAAAAAGATGTATTGAGAATTTTGTAGGTGTAATTGTTTAGAAGATCAGTGTACTGCTCTCTTCTACGAGATTGTTCGCTTAGGTTAAGGTTCATATCACCTACTATAATAGTATCACAGCTATTTTCTTGTAGTATAGATTCAAGGTACATAAGGTACTCTTCAAAGTTTGAGCTTGGAGATCTATAAACACCGCCGATTCTTATCTTGCTGCTCCATGGTAAGTTGGTGATTTCTATCAGTAGAAATGAGTTTTCTTCATTGCAACAGGTTTTAGTTACTGAACATTTAAGACCATTTCTGATGTAAATAGCAAGACCTCCACCTCTTCTCTTTTCTCTACAGCTATGCACCGAATGAAAGTTAGGTATATTAAAATATTTCGTTTCGTTTTGATAAAGCCATGTTTCGGAAATTACTATTATATCCACATTGATGATGTTGTCATATATTTGCATATATTAGCATACCACGTACCTCTTTTCATATAAAAATTATTGAGAACAATTAAAACACGTTTAAACACATATGACACTAATGACGTTAACAGATTTTGTTTGTTGCACTTCCACCAACTGATTTTTAAGTAAATATTGTGAATTAATATCCATAGACAGCAGCACTAATTATAAAATGAGTACGGCAGGCGTTAATGGGTTAAAATACCCATGACTGGTGCCAATACCTTATAATTTTGAATAAATATGAATTTGAATTTTATATTTTTTAAATGAAACTCGATTTACGACCAATATCTAGGAAAATATCTTAGTCGTAAGTCGAGTTATATCTGTAAAAAAAAATTTATATGATAGTTGTGAGAATATTTAATCGATTAAAACCCGGCGATGAAATATACCAGACCCAAACCGATGATATCTAGCTTCCGGTCGTGTGTAACATGTTGCATACATACATATTTATCGCAAACACTAAATTTGGATCTTGTAATAATTAATTTCAAAATAAACGTTAATCGACGACGTCATATCTGTATGCGACGTTTGGTTACATGGTGGAGACGCTGGGAAATATCAGTGGTGTATTTAAATACATTTATGTCCGGTATTATAAAGGGACTAGCAAATTTGCAATCTCTCTAATGAGATATCAAACTTATATGACATGTAGTTTCATGAAGACTTTGACAAGTTTCACACGCGTGTTGTAAGTAAACACTAACAATGGTGTTAAAACAGTGGTGATATTATGATAATTATACCACGTACGGTCAGATCTGCACCTACTGTATTACAATGAGTGTGTTACAACTGAGATGAAGTATCACTGTTCTAAATTCCATAGCAAAGGACCCCGCAGAATCCTTATGGGAAAGGGGTTTCAGTCAAACTCTTTGAAACTTTGGATTCTGATAGTCCTTGATAAGTAGATTAAAAGTGTCAATGGGCACTAAGTCCTAAAAACTCAAACTTTTAAGATATAACCCTCTAAAGTTGAGGATCATGCTCACCTTTAATTTGCAATAAATAAATTTGCAGAACCTTAATTTTCGCACAACTATTTGTATGTGTTCCCAAAGACTTATATAATCGATTGTCACCATAAAAAAGTAAAGTTTTAAATTCTTAAACCAATGGCAGTACTTAAATCTTATTATTACGTTTTTTTTATTATAAACCTATTTTTTATTATAAAACAATTGGATTTGTTTATAATTAAAAAAACGTAACAATAAGATTTAAGTGTTGTCATTTCTCAATGAATTGAAAAGTTGACTTTTTTATGGTGGCAATCGATTATAGATGTTTTTGGGAACACATACAAAAAGTTGTGCGAAAATTAAGGTTCTAAAAAAAAATTTATTGCAAATTAAAGACAATCATGATCCCCAACTTCAGAGAGCTATATCTTAAAAGTTTGAGTTTTTAGGACAATAGTGCACATTGACACTTTTGATCTACTCATCATGGACTATCAGAATTCAAAGTTTCAAAGAGTTTGACCGAAACCCCTTTCCCATATGGATTCTGCGGAGTCTTTTGCTTGCCACTTTTTTTTTCTACATAGACTCCTTTTAAAAGAATGGTTTTTTCTTCATCGACCCCATTTTTCTCTTATATACAGCATTATTATGTTCTTAATACAATCAAAATATTTTTTATATATATATATATTCGGGCATACATAACTCCTACAAATATGCACCGCGTTGAATGATTTTTTGAATATTTGAAAGAGTATACTCCCGAGATGGTCCCATATAAATTTCATTAGAATCTAACCTCTCAAAAGGGAAAAATAAAAAAATACAGTTTTGAATATAATTCAAAACAAAAGCTGCTTGTTTTTTCAAAACAATAACATAGGTACCGTAATAAAAAATACAGGTTTCCATTTGAAAAAAAAAATGTTGGCTTTATTTGACCTTGAAGACGTGCAAAAAATAAAAAATTAATAACATCATTTTGTTTCCCCTTCAAAACCAAACTACTTCTATTTGTATATTTTTGATTTAATTGGTAGATAGAAAAATTAGGGGGATGATAGATTAAAATGAGATGCAAATAAATTTTGTACTTTTTAAAGACGATGTCAAACCAATAAAAAAATTTTAATGAAAAATTATTTTAATTTTTATGTATACATTTAACTTCAAAAACATCAAAAACGTTTGTAGTTTGTATAGTTTGATATATTAGTGCATAATAATGTCCCATTATTTTCAACAAAATAATTATTCCAAAATCTCCATATACGTAGTTAACTTATTCAAGCTAGAAGATGACCGACCATTATTGCACTGAGACAATTTAAATTAATGTATTCATTAGTCAAGAATGCCGGTCCTGTGTAAAATGGTAGGGGGTAGGGGGGTCGTGAGAGTGACGTCACACATCACAAGACCGAGATAATGATTTATTATAAAACGTGTCCATGTGTGTCTTGGCGAATAAAGGAAATGTGTCGCATATAAAGGTCTACGATCTAACCGAAATTTAGTTTTAATAGTTTTATATGTCAGTTATGAATATCGTTAACTAATTTATCTATTTGGGTTATAAAATATTTATATTGTTGTATTATAATAATATTATTTGAAAATACCCCTAATAGGGTAATTATTTGACACTATTAATAATAAAGACTAAAAATGTTCTAAATAGTGTAGTATATATTACTATAATTTCTTTTTTACGTGAAATAAGTCAGTATTTTAATAATAAACTTAATTTTAAAATATTATATTTAACCTATTTGTCACGTGATCGAAAACACGTCCAGCAGAACTGTATCTGGTATAATGTAGTTACTTACTTACTAAAAACGTCAGAATATTCGATCCCTATTGATTGATTTCAGTTTGAGTAAACAATTACGTAAATAGAAAAATATTATTTTCATCGTTTTTTCAGTATTATTTTGGAAAAAAATACTACACAATTTACAATATATTGCACACCCCAAGCAGGCTCTGCTTGGAAGTGTGTTCTACTCTCGTCCTAAAATTTTTTTTCGTATATAAATTGATAAAATGAGTATTATATCTTAAATTTCTTCAGTATCTCACTTACATTTTTACATTTTCTGATAGAAAACATTACAGTCTCCATTTTTGCTTAGTTTAATATCGATCGGTTTTAATTTTCTGTTATAAAAATATAAATAAAGTTCAATTTGTCGATATAACCCGCTTTTTTGATAGAAACGCCGAACTACAGGTCACAATTCGAAATAAATTTGCACCAATACTTTTGAATTCACTTCATCTATTATCAGAATAGAACCCTATTAAAACTCAACAAAATTGGATAACTAGAAGTAACGAAATTTGCAGTTTATTTAAACAAAAATTCATATTTTGACAAGAAATTTTTTTACAAATAGAGTAGTTACTATTTATAATTTATTAATAGTAGTAGGCGCTATTTCTTCATATGTCAATTCAAATTCCATAATTATTATACCGGGTGTCCCATATAACTTTTCCAGCATGGGGATCTCAGTATCTATAAGAGATACAGGTTTGATTAAATGAGATGAATTATTTGTAAGAAAGGGGTGAGTATTACTACACAAAAAAATATTCATAATTCTATGTGGTTTAGGCGGTATACCCAAAAAACTGAATATTCGGAATTTCTTTAAATGGCTATAACTTTTTTGTCAAAGTAGATAGGTATTTTTTGTAGACGGTTTTTCAAAGCACATTTTTGTGTAGAATCGATTGGTGTATTTAGATTTTTTATATCACTTTTAGTTTCCGAGTTATGAGCCCTAACTTTAGTTTTTCTTATGGACCACTAAGTTGGCTATATCATATTTGAACGTGTTTTTTACTCTACTTTACAACGATATGTCACATGCCATACTTATAATCGAAAAAAAGTCGAAGTACTAAATACCAGTGATATTTATGAAGTATTTCATTACAAACATTTAAGTGAGCCATGAAAAACAAAAATTGTAAACAAAAATCACAATTACAACAATCAAAATAACAAATGCCTCTTTGAAAACAATTAACTTTTAAAAAAAATACATAATTTTTATGTAGTAAGTATGGCATGTGACATATCGTTGTAAAGTAGAGTAAAAAACACGTTCAAATATGCCATAGCCAACTTAGTGGTTCATAAGAAAAACTAAAGTTAGGGCTCATAACTCGGAAACTAAAAGTGATATAAAAAATCTAAATACACCAATCGATTCTACACAAAAAAGTGCTTTGAGAAACCGTCTACAAAAATTACCTATATATTATGACAAAAAAGTTATAGCCATTTAAAGATATTCCGAATTTTCAGTTTTTTGGGTATACCGCCTAAACCACATAGAATTATGAATATTTTTTTGTGTAGTAATACTCGCTTCTTTCTTACAAATAATTCATCTCATTTAACCAAACCTGTATCTCTTATAGATACTGAGATCCCCATGCTGGAAAAGTTATCTGGGACACCCGGTATTGTGTTAATTAATATATAAATACATGTACATCGATACGTGCTGTATTTTAATTATTTTATTCAAAGCCAATCAATCTTTTTAATCAAGATAAAATCTGGTAAGTTTGCATTTTTAAAACAAATATATTATATACGTCATATAACCTATAAACGTTACATTGTTGTTTCATTTTAAATGCTAGACATCAGGTGAACACAGCTGTTATCGCTGCATTATGTGGATGTATTTATCTTTTTAATTATTATTAGATATTAATTAATTTATTTACTTTATACATTTTACAAAAAAATATGTTATATAAAAATTGTAAATTAAAATGATTGTTGTTTTATTACAATACATCCTAAATTTAAATAAAAAAAGGTAATAATCGATTGATATCAAGATTCATTGTTGATTTTCTAAAAAATCTTAATGAGTGATAAACTTCATATTATATATTTATATAATATTAATTAACTCCAATCTTTTTTTCAAACATCCTTTTAAGTTTCACCAATTATATTTTACCTGTACCGTATTTATTTGATATTATAAGTTAATACATTTTTTATGTTTAAGGGGTGTGCATTTTATGGCCTAGCCATAGTATTTTAAAATTTAGTCAAATACCCTATTTTGTGATAGATATTATAAATGAGCTAAAAAAAATTGCTATCTAGAAAACACTTTCATATCGGGTACTTAACTTATATGACAGTTTTTAATAGATATTTGTATTGTTTTTTACCGTTTTTACTCAAGGTTAGTAAACACTTTGACCGGATGGAGGGTCATGACCGGAAAAATTCCTTAAATGGGTGGAAGACGGACGGAAAATCGAGCATATAAGGGTTGCGCTAAAAATATTTTAATACCAGCATTTAAATAGATTTTTTTCTAGACCATAAAAAATCCGGCATAAATAATTCAAATAACTTTTTATAATGTTTATACTTCTTTGATGTATTGAAAGGACTCCGCAGAATCCTTATGGGAGAAAGGGATTTCGGTCAAACTCTTTGAAACTTTGGATTCTGATAGTCCCTGATGAGTAGATCAAAAGTGTCAATGGGCACTAAGTCCTAAAAGCTCAAACTTTTAAGATATAGCCCTCTGAAGTTGGGGATCATGCTCACCTTTAATTTATAATAAACAAATTTGTAGAACCTTAATTTTCGCACAACTATTTATATGTGTTCCCAAAGACTTCTATAATCGATTGTCACAATAAAAAAGTAAACTAAATATTTAAGGTTTACAAAAAAATATTTTAAATTAAAGACAATCATGATCCCCAACTTTAGAGGGCTATATCTTAAAAGTTTGAGCTTTTAGGACTTAGTGTCCATTGACACTTTTGATCTACTCATCAGGGACTATCAGAATCCAAAATTTCAAAGAGTTTGACCGAAACCCCTTTCCCATAAGGATTCTGCGGGTCCTTTAGCGTGCAAATACAAAATTAAAAACCTGTTTTACCAACTTTCATAACAGAAATCTGTATTATTCATGCACATAACCTAACTTTACGCGCATGAAGAAGTTTAACTTCAAAAATCAATATAACAATGAAGATAGCGTAAATTTATTTTCTGCACGAAGAAAATAAAGTTATCAGTGTAGTTTACTGTCGACAAAATCTCCTAAAATATTTTAAAGGGTATAAATCACGGCTTTAAATCGATTAAAACGGTCTCTTTCAATACATTTATCCGATTCGACACGTTTTTTATTATTTAATACCCCATATCAGAGGCCAGCCGGGTTCCTTTGACACTTATCTAAAACGTAACCCCTCTCGCATTGTATTTCGTCGGCGCCTGTGAAAGATCAAAGTTTATGTAAAGGGCTTGGTGTTTTGTATTGTCGGCGAGTAATGTACTGTGAGGTAAATGTTAAGTCAGGAATTTGTGGCGTTTAATTCTGGTATAAGTCTTTGACAGGTTGGTTTAATTGAAGATCGATCGGTTTAAAAATTATTAATATTAATAGTTATAATGATAATAATAGTAGTGTTCTAATCAATCGATAGATGGCAGACGTGGGCGTTGTTAGTTTAAATTGATGTTTTTGTCATTTTGGTAATTTGGGAAAGAAAGGGGAATATGTACACTGGCGTGCAAAAGTCTTTGGAAACCTGTAATTTTGAATGTAAATATATAATACAGATTTCAGTTAATAAAAATCCACAAAATAGTGAAAAGAATATGTTTACTCGTAGTCAAAATAGTAAAATCAGTTTCTCGTTAGCTTGAAAGACACTGTGCGTCAATAGGGGAAAAGGTATAATTATTGGCCACTTGAAAGAAACAAACGTTATTCCTTTAATATAAGTGATAAATAGAATATAAATACAGTAATATGTTCATTATTTAGTTCTTTATTATTGGTATATGTATTACAACTATAAGTATAAGGGAAAACGAAAACTTGCATAAAATAGAAAATATCTCAAAAAAGTATAATGATTGGCATCGTATTTTTTACAATTATTGGCTATAGTGATAGATGGTAAATTTCATAAAACTTCTATAAAGGTAATAATTAAAATTTTGCATTTATTTGTAATTGCCGATTTTTGTTTCGTAACAGAATTGGGGTTTTACCCAAATTTGTTACTCAAAAGCTCGTTTATTTGATTTTATTTCAGTTATTTTTCTGTTACTCAAAAATATGCTTTAAAACAATCACAATAAACTAGGCTACATTTTCAGTAAGCATTTCAATTTTATTAAGTTACCATGTTTCTTATTTTAAACAAAAAATCTGAAAAGTTACCAATCATTATCAGTGGCCAATAATTATACAGTTTCCACTATATATAATACAGATTTCAGTCAATAAAAATCCACAAAATAGCGAAAAGAATATGTTTACTCGTAGTCAAAATAGTAAAATCAGTTTCTCGTTAGCTTGAAAGACACTGTGCGTCAATACTTTCAACTTGAGTAAACCTGATCTTTCAGGCATATAATAATTCAAAAATAACATGGAAAATTGTAAATGCTATATTTTAGATTATTACAAAAGTTGTAATTAAGTACTCTTATCAGCATTTAAGTTTTTTATCAACCATTTTTGCAGTCTTGTATTTATAATGTGCAAAAAATTGAGTGTCCAAATACTTTTGCACGGCGGTGTACATATAGTATAAGTAAGTATAGTGAAGCCGATTATACGGATTTTGATGGAATTATTCATTTTGACCTTCCCTGAATCCATTTTGACTATTTTCGCCATGATGTCTGTGTGTCTGTCTGTCTGTAGACGCTGTAACTCAAATACGACAGATCGTAGAAGGTTGAAATTTTATATTTAAGTTTAATTTTTGTCTGGAATGAAAACTTCCTATTTTTAAAAACGATCTTTTAACCGGAAACGTATGTTTACTGATATCGATTTTAAAAAATGTTTTAATTATTTTTGAAACGGTGCAAATTAATTTAAAACTGTACATAACGTTACTGTCTATAGTTTACGTTCTATTAATTTTTTCGAAAAAGCAAATTTTTGGGAAAAATATTTTAAATTGTTTATAACATAGGAATAATATCTGCCATGAGTGTCATGTGACTTTCTTATACGTTTTACAGAGTTTAAATAGTGTACGTGTTTGCTATATAGGTACCATGTGACTTTCTTATACGTAATACTGAGAATAAACAGTGTGGATGATTCTAAGTAATTATTTAAAAAAATTCTTTCTGGTTAAATTATAAAAGATTGGGGAATAAATTATAGATAATAACATACCTATCGACATTTTTTTATCTTATTTCAAAAATAATTCAAAAATTGACAAGAATAAACATTCGTTTCCGCTTTAGTTTTTACATTAAAAAAAAACATTTGATACATAATATAGACAATAATATCTATTATCTATAGTTTATGCCTTATTAGTCAGAAATATGTTTTAATAGAATAAAAATCACATACACTATTCACATGTCAGTATTACGTATAAGAAAGTCCCGTTACTCCCATGACATATATTTTTAAAATAAAAACCATGAGTTTTAATATTTGAATAATAAAAAAAAGAATCACGTACACTGTTCACATATCAGTATTACGTATAAGAAAGTCCTGTAACTCCCATGACAGATAATTTTTAAAATAAAGAGTTGAAAATTAAATACGGATAAATAAAGTATACCCTTTTATAATAATTAATTAAAATATCAAAGAAAAATCATAGCTTGTATTCATTTATAATATTTAAATAATTAATATTTTTGTACTCCACAAACTGTAATATATAATATTTTATAAAGGAAACAGTTTTTATTTTTTAAATAGAAGTCTAATTAGTAACGATTTAAGTAATTAACAACAGTAAAATTTACATCGAATTTATTCAACAAAGTTTTATAAGGCTCGTGGGAATTTAAAATAATTTTTGATACAAAAAAAAACATCATAACGTTAATAAAAACAAACAAATAGATAAAAATTAAATCAACCAAAAAACAAGACAGATTAATATGCTTTATTCTTGTTAACCCTTAAGTACTCGCGCTGGTGTATTTTGTACATCAGTAACGCATTTTCTGCGGTTACTAAATGCATAAATTTTTGTGGGCCTGTACACCCCCATATAACCTTTGTTTAGTTATTCTAGAGTGTGATAGGAATCCGGCAGTTAAAATTTGACGATTGTAACAGTTTGTATTAATTTTTTACTTACTAAATGAAGACGGTATCAACGCAAAAATAGCAGCATCCTAAGCAAAGAACCGCGTTTTTGAAGACATTAGCGATGCTGCTGATGAAAGACATCTTGTCAAAAGAGCAAAATTTAAAAAATTACCAACAAAAATCAAATTTTTGTTTTGTATTTTAAGTTCAGCTCTGACCAGTATTAATAAATCATTTAGGAAAAAATACAGTGATAAATTAGATTAATTTTTCTATGTTATGACATACTTAATTTTTCAATTTAATTTTTTTATATATTAATAAAAAAAATCTGAAAATGTGTGTATTTTTCTTGATATGATAAAACTCAATATATAACAAAAATTCTTGAAAAATACGGAGAAAAAAATATACCACGATATAGATATTTGTTTAAGCTTTCTAATTTTATAATAATTCTACAATTTTCATTTGAAAATATTGAACTTAAGCCTAAAAACATAAGAACTAGTTTTATCCTTTGTAGCTTCATCTCTGTTTAATTTCGAGAACATCCCAGTTTTCAATCGATTTTCACTGAATTACTTGTATCTGTCATTTCCCCTTTATTTTGTGCAAATAAGGGTTAAGAGCAGTAAAATTTATCCCACAAAGTTTTATAAAACTTGTGGGAATCAATTTTGATACATAGAAAAACATTTAAACAAACAAATGAATAAAAATTAAATCAACTAAAAAACAAGACAGATTAATATGCTTTATTCCCGTTATAATGTAAATATCAGTTATATTTGATTGGTAATATAAGTAAATATTGGTTCATAATCAGAGTATAGGTACCATTTCCTCAATACAATTAATAATTCTCATTAAAACACGTAATCATAATCAAATATTGTCACTTATAATTGAAAGTTATAGTGATGCGGAAACTGCCAAATGCGTGACGTGATATCTAATGGGCTTTGATAATTGTAATCATGTTAGTATGTATGTAATATGGCATGTACACTGTACAAAGTACACGTACTACCTCCTACATGTCAGGTGCTTTAAGTTATAGAGGGGGAGGGGGAGGAGGGGTAAGATCGATAATCGAAGCTATTTAATAAAGTTATTCAACATGAAGGTCGAGATTTTTTATTTTGTTTAGATTTTTTGACATACATCTTTACAAAATGAAATAAACCACTGTACCGATCTTGATGAAATTTGGTAGGGATATAGCTTGCATCCTGAGGAAAGACATAGGTTAATTTGTATCTGAAAATGTGATTACATTAAAAAAAATATAGTAGTTCATATTTTTGTTGTTGAGAATATTAAGAAGGTTATACGTCTAGCACACTGTAAAAAAAGATTTGGTTTTGAAAAATGTTTTTTTTAATTTATATTCAGAACACATGTACCTACCTTTAATATTTTACTTTGTTATTTATTAAAAGTAAATTTGAAAATTGAAATAGACAGAACGATATATGTAATAGTAACATGTACTAATTTTAATTTGTACTGCTGTAATGGCAGAGCTAGTTTTTCATTATTTTGAATGCATACACGTGAATATATTTGTTTTATAATTTTTATAGTATTTATAAGGGTTGAAGTTTCGAATAATTAGTTTTTAAAATGTCTCTATACAGCCAATTGTGTAGAATTTCAATAAATAGAGCACTTTTGGTAAGTTCTCTCATTTATCGTGTGTTAAAAACTATATTTTTAATATCCAATTACTCAAAAACAATATTTTAAATACAAATTATTAAATAGGGTCTATAGTATTCAAAGGGTCTTTTGGGGGTCTATGATAAATTTTTCTGTTTTAAAATTTATTGCTATGTTCTTTTTTTTCTTTTCATAGATATTTATCGATATATACTTAATTTCTTGTGTTTGCTATGTATTGCTTGTACTTTTTCGACAAGATTGTAGTAAATTTAAGTTTTTTAGAATCTAAATATGGGGGTCTATAAAGAAAATCATTCTTTTAAAACAAGTCTATGTAGGACACTTATAATTGATATAGTAATTTATGATTTTTCTTTTATATTTTCTTATCTTAAAGTCGATATTTCTATGAAAAATTGAAATTTGATGCATGAAATATCACTAAAAAATGACATGTTTGTGATTTGGTTAAAAGTATGTTTTTTATATAGAAAATGATGTGAAAAGTTGAATTTTTCAAACCGCAGGTCTGTATCTCAAACCGTTCACGAGATATAGTTTTTCAAAGTTTTCGATTTTTGAAAATTTTGAAGAAAAACGGCTGTAACTTTTGAACGTGTGGTCGGATTTGATTTTTGTTCACATATTTGAAATCAGCGTATCAAAATCTATATATTGACATATATGACACATTAAAATTCGACAAAAAAAATGTCTCCAAAAATCGACATTTTTTTTCACAAATTTTTTTTATCGAATTTTGAAGTGTTATACATGTAATTGTATAGATTTTAACACGCTGATTTCAAATCTGTCAACACGTTCAAAAGTTACAGTCATTTTTCTCCAAAAATTTTGAAAAATTAAAACTTTGAGAAACGATATCTCGAGAACGTGATGAGATACAGACCTGCGGTTTAAAAAATTTTACTTTTCACATCATTTTCTATAAAATAAACATACCTTTAACCAAATCTAAAATTCCAATTTTTTTTGTTAAATTGCATGCATCAAATATTAAATTGTCATAGAAATATCGACTTTAAGATAAAAAAATAAAATGGAAAATCATAAATTTTAAAAAAATGTAAGGGGTCTATAAACAGTGGCGTAACTACCGCCGGTCTGGCCGATTAGATTGTCCGGGGCCCCGAGCATCTAGGGGGCCCCCAAAAGTGGTGAAATATTTTTTTTAATTGCTGTGTTTTTTTTAGAATCGAAATGATCAATAAAGTTTTTGGTGAAAAAGCTGATTTTCCAGTTATTTTATTTTAAAATTCTAAAATTAAATATCAAAATCTCAAAAACTTGAAAATTTGGCGTGTTATTGACTGTTTTTCATTTTTGTATTGTATGTTTTTTTACATAAATCAATTTTTCTCGAACGTTTCCGTATTCATACACGGAAAAAATATTGTAATAAAAATTACTATGTATTATGGTACTGGAAGGACGGTTCAGTAATTATGGTATAATATAATAAAAATTACAATGTTCATTGAAATTGTTATTAGAATATTAGTATAATTGTAGAGATTACAAAAGAGATTTTACTAATATTAATAACAATTTCAATGAACATTGTAATTTTTACCATACCTAATTACTGAACCGTCCTTCCAGTACCATAATACATATAGTAATTTTTATTACAATATTTTTTCCGTGTACCTCAAATATTTACATATATAATAATGTAAAAAAAATCCTGTCAAGGGCCCCCTTCTGAAAAATTGTCTGGGGCCCCCATTTCTATAGTTACGCCACTGTCTATAAAGAATATTATTCTTTTAAAAGGGATCTATGTAAGAAAAAGGTTGGGAACTAAATCTAACCTGCACTAATCTAACCTAACCATTTTTACTTATCTCAGAAGCTTGAAATTTGGTATACACATTTTTTGGACGTTAACCCTCGGAGTACACACCTATTTTTTCAACCTACTAGTACAATCTGGGTCAATTTGACCCTGCTTATTTTTGATCGCCTATAATTCCGCAACTACGAACCCTTTTGACTTACCAAAATTCAAAGGTATACTTTGATTCATGGTAAATGAATTTATAAGTGTTACAAATACCTTTGAAGTATTCAACATACTTAAAAAAAATCGCGAAAAATTTAAAATACCTGAGCGCTATTCACGATCAAAGTCGGTGTATGGGTCAAATTGACCCATAAGAGGCTCCGAGGGTTAATGATGACAGCTAGTTTCACACATAAAACGATTTCTTTTGCATGGAATTTGTATTTTTTTATCTAATGATTTTCGGGATTCAAAGTAGCATATGCCCTTTAGCAGGATATAAACTAGCTCCCTGCTAAATTTCATCAAGATCGGTTCAGCCGTTTAGTCGTTAAAAAGTAACAGATTTAATTTCACTTTTTTAATATCGATTGCTAATCAATAATAATTTCCCATTGTATAACGGCGCTAATAACATGCAAAACGATTTTATATAAATTATGCCAATTCAAAAATGAATTAATTTATTAAAAGAATCTAATTGATGAAGAACAATGAACTAACTAAAAAGATTTGTCATATTTTATTAAATGAGTATTAGAGTGACATTTAATTTTTATATGCTTGTATAACTTTGATATCGTTCATTAATGAAAATGTCATCTATTATAATAGTTATTTGCGTTTTTTAAATCAATAATATCGCACATCCAAAAAAAAAAGTGTCACAAGGTCACAACTAAAAAAAATGTCATATTTGAGATAAATATGTAGAATGATTCCAAATTACTATATATTTCTACTAAAAATTGTCATTAATGTTCTTCGTGTACCTACCGTCAA
Source organism: Sialis lutaria (assembly GCA_949319165.1). Taxonomy (NCBI): domain Eukaryota; kingdom Metazoa; phylum Arthropoda; class Insecta; order Megaloptera; family Sialidae; genus Sialis; species Sialis lutaria. Next base: position 29,768,481 of record OX439235.1, read on the forward strand.
CAAAACTAGCATATTCTAAAAAAATGTCACATTTCTTATTTATTTTTTAAATATTTAATCACTAAGCGTTTTAATAGTTACTATTTTTCAAACATCACAGGAATACTGAAATATTTAAATTAAATACTGTGTATCAGTCCTTTTCCTATACCTACTACCCTTAATATTTTGTTTTATCTAAATTGTTATAATTTCGTTTATTCCTATTTCCTCAAAACTACATTTTTTTAGTTGTTACACTTTTTTGCGGGGGTGCGATATGTACCTACGCGCGTTATAAGTTATACTTCTTTAACGTTGTGACATCTAGCGTGCAAATGCAAAACTAAAAAAACGTTTTATTGACTACTATTTTACCCTAAACGCTTCTAAAGAAGAATAACTTAAAAAACTTTTCTATTGAATATAGCAGGCTCGTATTAAGGAAAATTTGCAATTATTTTTTTTTATTTTATAAAAATTTAAATCATTTTATTTCGTAAAACGCTCTTAAAGAAGAATTTAAAAAAACTTTTCCATTGAATAGAGCAGGCTTGTATTAAGGTAAATTTGTAATTCATATTTTTTTTTTATAAAAATGAAAATCATTTTATTTCGAAATTAATTACGTGCAAAAAGTAATTTATGTATTTTTTTTTTCAGCAAGTGTTATTGGATCACATTTCGAAAGCGAGGAACTTCCAACACCGGCTCCTAAGTTCCTTTCTCGGAGTCAAACGTTTCGAGCTGTTATAGGTGACACTTTGGTGTTACCTTGCAAGGTGGAAAACCTCGGTGAGTTATCAAATTATTACATTTTATAAATACTATCAAAAATATATGTATATTACAACATAATTTATTCTAAGAAAGTTTACAAAATAACTATTCAAATAAAAGTCTTTGGACACCTGTGATTTTGAATGTAAATATACAGATTTCAGTTAATAAAAATTTGTCAAGACATACACCAGTGTATGCCATAAGCCATAAGGGTTCCGAAGTATATACTACGTGGACTGTTTAGAGCCATTTACAGGTGCATATTTGAGTTAAAAATAAATATAAAAAATAGGATCATATTCTATTAATTCAGATCTACATTTTGACACCCCACAAGCCTAGATATGAAACTAAAAAAAATTCCAATGCGCCCCTTCCTATTTTTCAAAATTTGAAATGATATTGTTGATTTTAGTATTTGTCGTTACTGGTATTATAAAAACCCCATTACCAATTTTTTTCAGATTTTTTGAGTCAGTATTTACCGAGCTAGAGAGGGGTGGACAAATTTTTGTTTACTTGAAGCCCCCTGTAGGTGCCATTTTTGATTTATAAAAAAATAAAAAATACTGTCATATTCTACTCATTGAGATCTACATTTCGACACCCCACATGCCCAGATAAAAAAATAAAAATAAAAAAATGTATGACACCCCTCCCTTTTTCTCCAAAATTTGAAATGATATTGGTGACTTTGGTATTTGTCGTTGGTAGTCTCACCAAAGCCTCATTACCTAATTTTTTTCAGATTTTTCGAGTCAGTAGTTACCGAGTTAGAGGGGGGGGGGGACAAATTTTTTTTTGCTTGGAGCCCCCTGTAGGCGCCATTTTTGATTTATAAAAAAAATAAAAAATACTGTCATATTCTACTCACTGAGATCTACATTTCGACACCCCACATGCCCAGATAAAAAAATAAAAATAAAAAAATGTATGGCACCCCTCCCCTTTTCTCCAAAATTTGAAATGATATTGGTGATTTTAGTATTTGTCGTTGGTAGTTTCACCAAAGTCTCATTACCTAATTTTTTTCAGATTTTTCGAGTCAGTAGTTACCGAGTTAGAGGGAGGGGTGGACAAATTTTTTTTTGCTTGGAGCCCCCTGTAGGCGCCATTTTTGATTTATAAAAAAAATAAAAAATACTGTCATATTCTACTCACTGAGATCTACATTTCGACACCCCACATGCCCAGATAAAAAAATAAAAATAAAAAAATGTATGACACCCCTCCCTTTTTCTCCAAAATTTGAAATGATATTGGTGACTTTAGTATTTGTCGTTGGTAGTCTCACCAAAGCCTTATTACCTAATTTTTTTCAGATTTTTCGAGCCAGTAGTTACCGACTTAGAGGGGGGGGGGGGACAATTTTTTTTTTGCTTGGAGCCCCCTGTAGGCGCCATTTTTGATTTATAAAAAAAATAAAAAATACTGTCATATTCTACTCACTGAGATCTACATTTTGATATCCCACACGACTTGGAATACATTTTTTTTGGTTTTTTGAATTTGCTTTAAAGCCCCCTGTAGGCGCCATTTTTGATTTATAAAGAATAAGGATCAAATTACACTAGCTTGGTTACACATTTTGATGTGCCATTTGCCTTGGTATAAAAAAAAATATTTTTTTTGGGTGTCTTTAGCTTCTTAGCACCCCCCCTAAAAAAATATTTTTCGAAAATATTTGTACATATTTTACTAGAGGGTGTTATTTTACATATTCTGTCAAAATTTCAAGGTTCTGGCTTTTATAGTTTACGAGCTATTGAGCTTAGAGTGATTAGGACGGACGGACGGACGGACGACAAAGTGAGATTAATAGGGTTTCTTCGGAACCCTAAAAATACACAAAACAGCGAAAAGAATATTTTTACTCGCATTCAAAATAATAAAAAAAAATTCTCGTTAGCTTGAAAGACACTGTGCGTCAATATTTTCAACTTGAGTAAACCTGACCTTTCAGGCATATAATTCAAAAATTTTCCTTAACATGGAAAATTGTAAATGCTGTATTTTAGATATGATAGGATTATTACAAAAGTTGTAATTAAGTATTTTAGATTTTTTATCAATAATTTTTGCAGTTTTAAAGGACCCCGCAGAATCCTTATAGGAAAGGGGTTTCGTTCAAACTTTGGATTATGATAGTCCTTGATGAGTAGATTAAAAGTGTCAATGGGCACTAAGTCCTAAAAACTCAAACTTTTAAGATATCTGAAGTTGGGGATCATGATTGTCTTTAATTTACAATTTTTTTTGTTGAACCTTATTTTCCGCTCAACTATTTGTATGTGTTCCCAAAGACATCTATAATCGATTGCCACCATAAAAAAGTCAACTTTTCAATTCATTGAGAAATGACAACACTTAAATCTTATTGTTACGTTTTTTAATTATAAACAAATCCAATTGTTTTATAATAAAAAATTGGTTTATAATAAAAAAAAACGTAATAAAATTTAAGTACTGCTATTGGCTAAAGAATTTAAAAGTGTACTTTTTTGTGATGACAATCGATTATATAAGTCTTTGGGAACACATACAAATAGTTGTACGAAAATTAAGGTTCTACAAATTTTTTTATTGTAAATTACAGACGAGCATGATCCCCAACTTTAGAGGGCTATATCTTAAAAGTTTGAGTTTTTAGGACTTAGTTCCCATTGATACTTTTAATCTACTCATCAAGGACTATCAGAATCCAAAGTTTCAAAGAGTTTGACCGAAACCCCTTTTCCATTTACAATATGCAAAAAAATGAGTGTCCAAAGACTTTCGCACGTATATAATAATGTTAGTGTAATTATATAGATAGAAATTAGAGCAAAACATTAAAACAGACCGTTTGAAAATGTAATTAAGTGATATTAGTGTATACAATATACAAAAAGCAAGCTCCTTAAGCATTAATAGGTATATTTATTTGTTTCGGATATTAACCTCTTAGCATAAAGTCAGGACATGACCATTGTACCATGACTACATCTTTGTTATCTGGAAAATATATTGTAGGGCTCCAACAACTCCCTAGATATATAATTGAGAACGGCTTGAAAGCAAAATTTACATGTAAATTGTCATCCCGTCTTCCCTAACTGCCTAAGTATTCTCGGAGCAAAAAAAACTTTAACGTGCATTCCTTGAGCGCATTATATTCTACAGAAATTACTGAAAAAAAGCTGAAATTTATTCTGTAGTATGAGAACAAACGATGTTTAAAGTGTTTAATAAATTTTCTTTTAATTTTTTTCGTGTTTGTTTTATGAAAAACCACTTCTGAATGTTGTTTGAATTGTTAATTAATGATAATTTTTAATTTCGTTTGCTTCTATATCTAATTGTTAAAACATTAACATTCAAAAAAACAATGACGACTTGGGAATATTTTATTAAAATGCAAATTATTATTTATTTATGGATTACTGTATTCAAATTCCCTGTTTACTTTAACGCTAAAATTTAATCAGAATAAATAAGAAGATTTTCAAAATGTATTAACTCATTTTGTTGAATTTACATTAAATATTTTAAAATACAGGAAAATTGACAAGCTCGAGTTAAGTGCCATCCTTACATACACGGAGAGAATATTCTTTTAAAAATTAACAGTAAATGCTGTGAACCTGAGGACAGAATCAACTTCTGAAAAAAATTAACAGAAAAGTCGCTAGAATTTAAAATAAAGTAAATGAAAAATTACATAATACGCTATTCTTTAATTTAATTTCTTGCATATGAAAATTTCACGTACATTCTCTATAATTTTACTTTGTTTCTATATTACTTTTCATATCTGGCCTATCGCCGTCATAGAAACTGTTATACAGTATATTGAATTGTAGTAGACGTTCTTTTAAATTTAAACATGTCGGGTGTTCAAAATTTCTAGGATCAAAATTTTTTTCATCAATCTATGCAATTTTTTTCCCATTCCTACGTATCGTAAGTAAATAAAAATGTTAATGATTTTTTTTTCATCTGACTATTAATAACTTGTTAAAATAATTATTTAAGTTTTATAATTATTTTAACATACTGTATAGTAATTTTTGATACTGTTGGTATGAAATATTACTACGTTACCGATTAATTTTTCACATAATTAAATTTCATCCTCCCGTTAACATATTTTTTATGTTAAAAATTAACAGTAATTTTTTTCAGTGTACTTATAAAACACAACGTCTGTCTGTCTGTCTGTCTGACTGTCTGTGCGAGAACCACTTATCCGATTTACGTGTTTTTTTTAATTCATAAATATGTTATTTGGTAAAGTTTTAGTATATATTTTGTAATGTTAGGTAACATAAGGAATAAGTAGTGAAGATAATAGTAAATCATGTTGGAAAAAAATTGCAATACGCTGCCTAAACTGTTAAATATCAAATAATATACTGTAGTAAAGAATTGTATAAAATAAAAAGATCTATATATTTTAACCATATTTTTCAAAAATAGTATTCAGAAATATTTAGTGAGAGCAAATAGCGTGGCTGGTTTTGACTCTTAGAAAACATTATACGCGTTTATCTCGAAACGACTTTTTTTCAATCTGGTTCCAGCGATTCCTCAAAATAAAATAAACCGATAAAAAATTTTTGTTCTAAATTTTCGTAAGCGCATTGGTTGAGTCTGTGCGTAGCCTATTTTTGAAATTTTAATATTTGCTATTTTTTAAGACCCTTTGAATTAAAAAAATGTGTTAAAAATGAACAAAAAATTTCAAATCGTCGCCATTTTGTGAAAGAAATAAATAAAAAACGGCTACATTTATATAGATATAATTTTCCGATAGCCCATCCCGAAATTTTGATGGAACCATGTAGAAAAAAAAAATTTTTGGTCGTCACATCGAGGCTCATAACTTTTAAAATTTTTAATATTTTTCAATAAAAATTTGTATTAAGTAAGTTGAATATGCACCTAATAAAATACCCCCTACCCGATCCTGAAATAATTAGTCATACCTCTGAAAAAAAATTCCCAAAAATTGACAATTTTTTACTCATCACAGTTGCTTTCCCCTTTAAATACACACTTCTAAATATGTGTGTATGGCTAATACATAAGTAATGATTTTCTTTACGTAGACGTAAATATACACATGTTATTTTACACCATTTATACGTTAGACAAGAGACACATTAATAATATTTATATTTGTATAGACAATGTTTATTATTAGACGCCACAACTACATAGTTTAAGTGTTATTAATTTTGAATGTTCCATTTATGTATGATTATTTATTAATTTCGAAAGCAAACTACCACCCTATACATTATTGAAAATTACAGTGTCCGTAGTAAATACCAAATACTATTATTATATCTCAAATGTGTTTAACTTTGATGTGAAGCAGACATTTATAGACTTCAAATATAGGCGGCAAGTCTATATTAAAGAAGAGACGATTTAAATAATAATGTGTAGTTAAAGAATTAATAAGTTTATTTGAAAATTATAGGCATTATTATTATGGCGATATCTACGAAAATAGTATTTTTTTTAAATGTGTAATAAGAATGATGATTAATTAAAAAAAACTATTCTATGATGATCTTACGTGTCTCCTATTTCCAAAAAAATACTTATTTCTGCAGAAAATAAAGGCTTAATCGCAAAAATTGGCTCATTTAAAACTAATTTTGAATTTGATGCTAAAACGCTCACAGGTGACATTTCAGAGTTGTGACGTCACACTCTTTGTCAACAATTCAGATTTAAACAATAATTTAATTATTTTGTGCGTTAAAAATGAGTTCCAAAGTGTATAAGTTCTTTAATAAGGTATGTACCTAATAATCTTGTAAGAGGAATTGATATTTGTCTAAAATAAAAGACGTTTACTGATGCGTGACGTCATTCGCTCTGATTGGTGTTCCATTCAACATGGCGGATTGCTGTATTTTGCATTTTTATTTTAACAAAAGTTATATTAATCACACTTTTATTATAAAAATAAATACATTTTTTAGAATCTTTTTAACATATTTCATTATTTAAAATCATAATTTTAATGATACTTTGTTACTGGCATCATGCCTCTTATTCTTAGGTGTTAGTTACTTTTTATGTATAGTTTTTTTATTACTAAATATGTAAGTGACGTGCTGTGGAAATTTCAGATTTTTCTCGATGTATTTTTTTGGAATTTAACCGTCAATACACCACTCTGCCACAACAGCACATATTAATTTAGTTAATTTAAAAAAATGACTTTCAAATTGTGTTGTAAAACCTGCTGAAATTTTGTATGGGTACGATTTATTAAGGAATAACTTCTCAAAATTTCAACTATTTCTCATGTTAATTTAGAATTGTTTAAAAAAAACATCTGCCAAATAAATGCACAGTGCTTCCTCGTGCTAAATTCATCAAAGGCAGTTAATTATTGCACAATTTAAATAAATACCGATAAAATATTTAGATGAACTGTCTGTCAATGGTTAACTTTTTTTCTCATTTTAAAACGATCACTTAGCTTCTCGTATCTTCGATATTGCGAGGAAACAAAATCGTCTATCCTTACGAAGCAAGAATAAGTATATACTATCAATTTTATTACAAACTAGCTGGGCCCGTGCGGCTTTGCTCGCGTGAACTACGGAATTATTGTTTAGGATTTAAAAAATATATAGTTGAATTAAGTATAAACACGATTAGTTATTTTTCTAATAAAAACCAAACAACACTTAAATTACCTACCTAACAAAAGCGAATCAGAACAAAAAGTAAAAATAATTTTTATTCTATTTAAATTTAAAAATTAATTATTGAAAACAAATTAAACAATTGACAATCAAAAGAATACCGGCCTGTCCCCTCTGCCCAACGCGGCGCGTCTATGTTATATTGTTATTGTATATACTTATTTCACGTTATTTCCTAAACCAAAAGACCAAATTGTATTTGTAAGGCAAATTATATCTACATTAAGTACTTATGACGATGAAATCATTTATTTCGATAAGGATTAAAGTTTTGCAGGTCATAAGTCCATGTAAATAGAACCCAAATATTTTATGTTTTCTTTGTAACATAAAAGCAGTCTTTGTGGCTTAAATATAAAAGTTAGACATATGGTGACTTTACTGTAGCACTTTTGATTCTACACAGTTCTTTAATACATTATTTTGTTCTATATTCAACGGTTTAGGCAGCGTATTGCAAAACAGTGCGCCGACGGCAAAATTTTTTCCGACTTGATTTACTAATTTATATATAACAAAATATAGCCTATAACCTGGCCAGAGAATGTACCTATGAATTAAAAAAGAAACCACGTAAATCGGATAAGTTGTTCTCGAGTGATAAGCGCACTAACGGACAGACAGACAGACAGAGAGATGTTAAGCTTTATATATATTAAGGATAAGGATGATAACAACTTCACTGTCAAGAATATAAATATCCTATAAATTAATTAAGCTTATTTACTCATTCAACTTTTCTGTAACATTTCCTTAAATTAATATTTCACGAAATACATTTCCTAAGAACAGACAAAATCTAAATTAAATTCTACATCAATTAAAACATAAACCCGATCGAACACGAGCAAAGGGATTGTGATTTCTTTGTGTTCACAATCGTGTAGTACTCTATAGACATGTTAGGACCTTTTGTAGCTTCGGGCATATTGAACAGTGCTACCAAATTTAAAAATCTTGCGCGTGAAAATTAATTTTGTTTGTTACCTTTTCATAGCTAAACCACTGAACCTATCTTGATGAAATTTTGTAGGGAGGTAGCTTGCATCCTGAGGAAATACATACACTGGTAGAAAGGATTTCTCAAACCAAGTAAACCTTGTTTTGTATATAACGAAAACAATATTTTCTTAAGATAAGCAATAATCTCTTAAACCAACTATAGTATTCTTGAACGAAAGAATAACGTAGTTGGATTAAGAGTATGTTTCTTATATTAAGAAAATATTGTTTTCGTTATATACAAAACAAGGTTTGCTTGGTCCAATACAGTTTTTTTCTGTGTAAGCTAATTTTAATTGCTATAGTAGTTCGTATTTTTACTGACGATAATATGTATTAAGGTTATATGCCTAGCACACTGTAAAAAAATTGTTTTTAATTTATTTTCAGAATACATGTACCTACATTTAATGGAATATTTACTTTGTTAATTATTAAAAGTAAATAAAGTTTGCATTAATTTGAAAATTGAAATAGACAGAACGGTATATAATAGTAACATGTACTAATTTATACAATGTAATGGCAGAGCTAGTTTTTCATTATTTTGAATAAATTACACGTGAATATATTTGTTTTATAATTTTTATAGTATTTAAAAGGGTTGAAATTTAATTTTTAAAACGTCTCTATATAGCCAATTGTATAGAATTTCAATAAATAGAGCACTTTCGGTAAGTTCTCTCATTTAACGTGTGTTAAAAAATCTATTTTTTATATCCAATTACTCAAAAACCATACGTCCAATATTTTAAATAAAAATTAGTAAAATATATTAAAATTTTAGACTTTTATCTATACATTGCTCTAATGATCGAATAACCTTAAAAATTGAGGTTAATTTTGAAGTTGCTTACTCGTCATATTAGAAACTTTGTGATCGTTTTAAAATGAGAACAAAAAAAATCAAAATTTAGCTATTTTAAAAATAAGTTTTTAATTTTTTGTAATTTTTCGTATTTTGACCAGTTTTTTGTATTTTCGGCGCACTGTATATCATTTCCGTTAAAGCCACTATAATTAGTGAGATTTACGTAACAAAGATACCTAACAACAATAGCTATGTCTACATGTTAACGGTATTTGTAAAGATGCACATTTGTGTAGAAGATAGTAAGTGAGAGCATTTGATAACTCTGAAAGAACAAGTGAGATAGGTTTTATGTTTACGGTTGATTGTATAGGGCTTGTTTTGAATTTTCTTGGTTTTATTTGGATTAGAATCTTAAGTCGTTTTTAAACCATAGACTTATAGAATGGACCAAGCTTTCCCATCCAACTGGCGAAAAAGTTTGACAGAGACAAAGCGAATATGTAGCCAATACCTGTCTCTTTCTAGAATTGTAATTGGTCACGTCACAGGTTTATTTGCAGTCATTACAGACCTACAGAAAAGAGACAGGTATTAGCTACATATTCGCTTTGTCTCTTTAAATAGAGAGGTCAATTTTATGAAGCTATTGCTCAGTCAAATTTATTTATTTATTTATTTTATCTAGAACAATACACCTTTATTATAATCAATAAAACAGTTCGCTTAAAAATAATTTAACAAACTAATAGAACGTACAAACTTTAACAACATAAAAATTTAATTATTTTATGGAATATAATAAAGTTGTATTGTTTTTAAAAACATCTTAAGATTTTAAAATAAAATTAACAACTTATTAACGGCTGGATTTAGGTATAGAACATGGTTTATAAAATGTGTTGAGAATTGAACAGGCAATTCGAAAATGTAAAAATATATAGGGTGTTCCATTTGAAAATTTTGAAAAAAACTAGGTTTAGTGTTTTGATACACCCTGTACAAATAATACAATTTTGTAAGTGTTTAACGTAATATCGCAATAATAGAGAATATACCAAAACTACTTCAAACAGAAAACAATTTTTTTTTGTTGTAATTAGAAAATTACAAGGTGTTGAAAATGTTCCTATTTTCTTACAAAATTGGTCATTATTTCTAAACCCCTCTGTATAATTCCATACTTGATACATTAAAATACTCAGAAAAATGAATGCTTTTAGATTATCAAATAAAAATATATAGTTTGTATTTAAAAAAACATAACTTTGGTTTGTAACGCAGTTATGGGACACTCTGTATAAATGTAACTATATTTAAATTATGCCGCTCCTCTAGCCTGACAACTTTTGCATTTAATGCTTTCTTCCAATTCTTATATTAAATGAAATATTGAGCTTTGACACAGTCCTGGGACATCCCTGTATAAATAAATTTTACAAAAAATACGTTAAAAATAAAAATGAATAGTATTGGCACCAGTTAAATTAGAAATATTTGTGGATATTTGATTAATGCCATTACTGAATCATAATCTATAGACACTTAACTGTAAAACAGCTTAATTTGATGACAATCGGCCAATGGATGTCAAAATGGTGGACATTTAAACTTATTAATTATTTTATTATCATAGCATCTGCTTTACATTGTTTACAATTTTATGGTTCTTTATTTTATAACTTTTGTGTCGTATTACTTATCATTTTATTGTAATCATTAGCAAGTATTTATCACTGGGTGTCCATTACTGGAGAAAAAACATAAATAAAAAAAAACTATATTTGGTAATTAAATTGATTTAAGGGGGTTAGTAAGTATAGCGCCCCTGAAAATACTCAATATTTGGGAATTTACTGTGGTCAAATGAAACAACGAATAAAGTAAAATTAACACAGCTGTTTAGTCACTATTTAAAGTACATTTTAATTTATTTTTCAGATTTTTATGAATGAAAATTATTAATCTCTGGCCGATGGTAGGTTTTCATCAAAATTTGGAGTTGACACCTTCCGTACTTGCTTTTAGCCAAATGGTCAGATCTGGAATAATTTTACAAAGTGACTTTAGTTTTTGAAACTATCCTCTATGGAATGAACCATTTTTATACCTCAGAGTTATTTATTTTAATAATTATAGGTATGTTAATACAGCTTTATTTGAACTGTAATTTTCATTGGCCATAAAAATCTACAGGATTTATTGTTTCCAACCAAAGTGGTTCATTCCATAAAGGATAGTATCAAAAACTAAAGTCACTTTGTAAAATTGTTCCAGATCTGACCATTTGGCTAAAAGCATGTACGGAAGGTGTCAAATTTTGATGAAAACCTACCATCGGCCAGAGATTAATAATTTTCATTGCCAAAAAACTGAAAATTAATTTAAAATGTAGGTACTTTAAATAGTGATTAAACAGTTGTGTTAATTTTGCTTTAATTCGTTGTTTCATTTGACCACAGTAACTTCCCAAATACTGAGTATTTTCAGGGGCGCTAGACTTACTAAACCCCTTAATAAAAAGGTACTTATTTTATTAGTAATATGAGTTCAAGAGAATTAAAAAAAGTAGCCCATTAATCCATTTTTTTAAATCTTACAGCGTCCAAAACTGGTACAAATACTTCAAATACAAAAAAGTGTTATTGATATTAAATCTAAACAGCATAAATATTTTTAAGGATTCTATGATATTGATTTCAATATAAAAATGCTGAATAAGCATTAGGGGTAGTTTTTTCCCTTAACAGCAAACTTCCATATAAATATATAAACTATAAATGTGGTTCATTATTGTATCTCCCCCCCTCCCCAAGTAGGGGAGCTTTGAAGATAACTGAAATCAATTTAGTCAGGTGGGATTATTACTGTGTCATGTGTTTTTTATAGAATCTTATTGAAAATTGAAATTTATTATCTTTTCGGACATCTAGATTAATGATATGTGTTTACTTTTTTAGTATTTTCCTTTTTCTCTTTAGTGAGATTAATAAAAGAAACGTTAGTAAAGTGGTATATTTAGGTAATATAAATAAGTGTTCTATTAGTACGTCTGGTACGTGACAAATAATGCACTTTTTGATTGGAGTATGCCACTTTCTGTGGTCATACATAAGGTCAAAAAAAAGATTTTCAGATAGGGATCCACTTTAAAGTCCGTGTAGAACGCTGTTATATGGGCTATCAAAGATAACTCTCATCGGTGTTATAAAATTAGCTTTATCTCAGCTTCTAGTCATTTGATTTCAATTTTCTTTTATTTATTTTAGAGTTCTTATTGAGAATATTATTTTTTATCATTATTCATTTTTCTCTAAATCTTAAGGGTCCCCCACAATTTTCGAAAATCTGAAAACTTTACTTTTATTTCGAACTTAATTGTTATATAACTTTTTATCGTGCTCAATATTATTTTTTACTTCATATAAAAAAGAAACATCATTTTTTCAGCATTTCAATAAAATCATGTTTATAATATTTTAATGAACAACTTCTTTGGAAATCATGAGTAAAACTAAGAAAAATAGACTAATTTTGAATTATTCTATGTTAAGTACTTATACCTTTTATCATATGAAATTTTTGTTGGGGTCAAATTTCTCATATGGGACAGTTAAAAAACTGTAAAATTTGTCATGAATGACACTGAACTTTCTTATACAATAAAAAATAAAAAAAGTATTTTTTTTATATTTATGTATTTATAAAAAGCTGTTACATTTTATTTTTTGTTTTATCTTATCGAGATACAAAATAGCCTATGTCTTTCAGGAGGATTTAAGCTACCCCCCTACCAAATTTCATCAAGATCTGTTCAGTGGTTTAGTCGTGAAAAGGTAACAAAAAACGAGTTGCTTTCGTATTTATTTAAGGAGCTATATTAAAATGAAAATTTGTTAAATATGAAATATCTGAATATACAGAATAATAAATTTAACATCAGTGGTGAATTTTACACAAAACGTAGAACTATATATTATATAATATACCCTCCCTTGCATTGTTTTACATTCACTTTACTACAAGGATATTCCATATTCGCCGCTGCTAAATAATCACGCGAATCGTTCTGTTTTTCATTTTGTGTCCTTAAAGCGTTCAAGTTTTCAATATACAGAAGCACTCGACCAAGCTTTCATATACATACATATACTAGTACATATGTAAATATATACAGGATGTTCGAAAACATTATGAAGTTATATAGATTCATTTTTACGATTCATACTTTTGATGTAGCCAATTGTTTTATTATTTTGGACAGTTTAAGGTTATACGTCTATTTGCACATTTTGTTTTTAATATATATTAAGAACACATGCACCTACATTTAATGGAATATTTTACTTTGTTTGTTATTAAAAGTAAAAAAAAAGTTTAATTTAATTTGAAAATTGAAATAGACAGAACGGTATATAATAGTAACATGTACTAATTTGTACTGCTGTAATGGCAGAGCTAGTTTTTCATTATTTTGAATAAATTACACGTGAATATATTTGTTTTATAATTTTTATAGTATTTAAAAGGGTTGAAGTTTAGAATAATTAGTATTTAAAACGCCTCTATATAGTCAATTTTGTAGAATTTCAATAAATTGTGTACTTGCAGCAAGTTCTCTCATTTATCGTGTGTTAAAAACTCTATTTTTTAATATCCAATTACTCAAAATTCATGGGTCCAATATTTTAAATAAAAATTAGTAAAATATATTACTCTAATAATCGAATAACCTTAAGAATGCATGTTAATTTGATTATTTAATATCTCTTAAACTATTTGAAATTTTGCAAGTGTTTTATCGAAATCTCTTTGTTATTTTTCAATATTGCCAACTTACTTAAAAGGACATATACACATAGATATTGCAAATAACATGAAAATATATTTTTTTCTTCAAATTTTATAAAATTTGTAATCAACTTAATTTGTACATATGTGTAACAGTGTGGGGTTATAATACATTGCCTTGTAAACATATATATACGCGGTGCAACGTACATACATAGCATACTTGACCTATTTATTATTTACTCTCAGATCTGGTAGATTCTATGTTGATAAATTAATTGTATTCGATTTATACTTGTAGCTATTGCATTTACTTCTCTTACCTTCTTGATACAATAGTTAATGAGATATTTCTATATAACTACATATATGTAGGTACTATATAAACGTAAAAAATTCTGATAAAAATGTTTTCCAATTAATATTAAATAATAATCTTTGCAATATAAATATAATTTTTATTATTATTTATATCTAACATCTAAGTATATTTTTCTGAATAGTAATATATAATTATAATTAAAAATAATTAGTGATCTAGTATTTAAAAACAAAAGAATCATTTTATTATTATAAATGACAGAAATTCAAATATTATTAAATAACATTGTTTAGAATTTAGAACATACGTTAATAGTATATTATACCACGAGTCAATAATGATAGCTATTATTACCGAGGAATAATTTTCGAACCGAGCCGCGTAGCGGCGAGGGAGAATAAAATTCCGAGGTAATAATAGCCATTATTGCGAGTAGTATACTGTACTTTATCTACGACTATTTTAATTACTTTCATAAAACACAACTTAATACAAGGAATGCAAACACAAAACACAAGCATTTTTGTTATAATTTCAAATTAATATAAATTAAACAATACCTACCATGGAAACAAAATACACAAACTCTGTGGTATCCAAAAATATTAAAATTAGTAATATTGCAGTTAATAAACTGAATAAGTTTTGTACTATAAACAACTTTACTAGAATTTTTATCCATCTCAATACAAATACACAAACACTAGGTGTTTTATTTGACAGTCGTAAATAAATTTTTTAGACTTAAAGTTTGTGTATTTTGTTTCCATGGTATTATTTAATTTGAGAAATTTTCTGATTGGTGCATTAGAGGGCAATAATGATTTAGAGGGCAATAATGACCATTATTGCCCTCTAATGCACCAATCAGAAAATTTCTCTTTCGTCATGGTTCCCTCTGGGATTAATATATCACATTATATAGTAAAAACTACGTATGTAATGTATGTATTATATATAAGTCGTGGATAAATATACAAATGCAATGAAAACAATAATATTAGTAGTTTATATGCTTTTATACAGGGTGAGTCATATCAGGTGGAACAAACATAAACCGTTGATTGAAAAAAATATTTCAAGCTAAAAAGTTCATATAATCTTGTGTACGAAAACTCTTCGTGAGGGAGCTGCAGACTCTCAAAGATTTTGACTAAAATTGGTTTTTATTTAATATCTGGAGAACCCTTTGTGATACAGCAATGAAAATTAATACCTGGATTAGTAATAATACGTGTTATCGATTTCCAGTATCAAACAATGGTTATTTAGAGCAGGAATGTATGGGGCCTGTGGGCCCTCTGATTGTTATCTATGATAGTATTTTCTTGTTCTTCACTTTTTTCCTATGTTTGATATTTTTATAAGGTCATATGACACAAAATACATCTAAATATACTTTGTTAAGTTGTCATAAGATCAACTGTTTACGAGAAATATGATGTGAAAGATAGTTTTGCAGAATTTAACTTAATACGGATGCTAAAATTTATATAAAATAAATTTATATTCTTGTTCTATAATTAAAAACAAGAATAAATGTGTATGCAAATATACCTACAAAAATGCATCCTTAACAACAGATAACAATTTTTAGTTTCGTTTTTTAGTCAATTAATAAAGCACGAATTAAAGTAATAAAACTGGCTATAATTCTATGAGGAGCCATATTAAGAGGAATTTTTACACCAACCATTTTTCTTATTTTTAGTACTAGAACAAGAATATAAATTTATTTTGTGTAATTTTTAGCATCCGTATTAAGTTAAATTCTGCAAAACTATCTTTCACATTGTTTTATTAAGGAATAACAAATTTAAACCATTTCTCGGTTAAATGAGATACCTGCCATACATCCTTAAGTTTGGATTCAAAACATTATCTTTTTTTTATTCCAAAGCCACCTTTATCAACATATCAATACATTTTGAATTCCAAACGTACACTCGATTACAATAAATGATAATAAAAAATAAACGGCCAAATTAACTTTGCCAGTTTGAGTGATTTAATGCAGTTTTAAACAAAAAGTAACCGCAAAGTTTAAAGCTAGCCACATTCCCATATATACATACGTGATGTGGTGGCCGATGTAATTTCTTATAGCACTGTGAATTATTCATAGCCTTTTCGAGAACAGATTGTAAACTTGACCGATCGCTTTCATCTAGAACACCATTAATAACGCGCTTGCCGAGGTTTTGGTTACATTCTCTGACGTCTTATCATTTGGAAACTCGCTGGAAAAAGATTTCAAACCAATGTACGCGTTATCGGTTGTTAGGTTATATTTTTGTTTTATCTTTCATTTGTTTCGGATGCATTCGCGCATAGTAATTATATAAAGGGTCCGTTTTAAGGATTTTATTTTAAAAAATTTATCATGGGAGATACGGGACTTTCTTATACGTAATAATGGGAGAGGACAGTGCACGTGATTCTTATTTTATTTAAAAATATTTTTGTTTATTGATTTTCTTGTATTTGAGTTGGGTTTTCTATGAAAAATTTAAATTTGATGCATAAAATTTTTCAAAAAAATTTCAAATTTTATATTTCGTTAAAAATATGTATATTATATAGAAAATGATGTGTAAAGTTGAATTTTTCAAGCCGCAGATCTGTATGTTTAACCGTTCTCGAGATATGGCTTTTTAAAGTTTTGATTTTTTCAAATTTTTGGAGAAAATTGGTCGTAACTTTTGAACGTGTGGTCGGATTTGATTTTTGTTGACGAATTTGGAATCAGCGTATCAAAATCGATATAATAACATGTATAATAGTTTAAAATACGACAAAAAAATTTTTGTCGATTTTTCGCGAAATTTTTTTTTGTCGAATTTTGAATTGTTGTACATGTCATTATGTAGATTTTGACACGCTGATTTCAAATTTGTCAACAAAAATCAAATCCGAACACACGTTCAAAAGTTACGTCCATTTTTCTCCAAAATTTTGAAAAAATCAAAACTTTGAGGCCATATCTCGATAACGTGATGAGATACAGATATGCGGTTGGAAAAATTCAACTTTTCACATCATTTTCCATAAAATAAACATACTTTTAACGAAATTTAAAACACAAAAAAAATTCGTCGAATTTCATGTATCAAATTTCAATTTATCACAAAAATATCAACTAAAATATAAGAAATTAAAAAAGAAACATCATTATATATACTAAATAAATAATACGTTACATTGTTTTCTTGACAATTTTTCATTTAAATCACAAATAAGGACGTTATTACACTATCAAAAAATATATTAAAGATCTGTCCAAAAACTATGATCAAATATATTATTGGCGCCTATTACACTATTAAAGAAATGTGATAAAATTTCTTTGATCAATGAAATATGACAGTGTAATAAGTCATCTTTTATAATATTTTTCTGATCATAGATAATGATAGTCTCTTATATTTGATCAAATCTTTGTCAAATATTCATTTGATAATGTAATAGCCGCACACAGTTTTATTTCTTTGATCAAATAAATTCGATATATTTTTGATAGTGTAATAAAGGCCTAAATTATATAGATTTTTTTTCTATAATAAAAACCTTTATCGACAAAAAAAAATTAAAGTTCCCCCCCAATTTATCTTCTTAATTTATGCATGCGACGCGTGTACACAGAAACAGTTCGCATAATAAATTCCCTGTTTTGAAAGCGGCAATTGGTCGATGGCGCTTGATTGACGTGTGCGGTGTCCAATGACAGGCGGTGATTTATGTACACACACACACACACACACTGTATGTGTGCTTGAATACATTGACTGCACACAGAGTGTGTAACCTGTGAAATTGATCGCAGATGAACCATTTTCACGCTTCCTTGTTACAAATACAGACCTGCATTTGAAAAATATTCAAAATTTAAATTTACTTCTTTATAATACAGTGGTGCTTCGCATAACGAACTTAATTTGTTCCGAGAGCAAGTTCGTTATGTGAAACGCGTTTTCCTATAACAATGCATGTTAAAAATTTTAATTCGTTCTGTAGCATAAAAGATGGTACTGTAACATAAAAAAGATTGTACACACGTTTTTTTTATTTTTTAGTCAGAATCAGATTTGGGCGAGTCTACCGAGGCTTGCAGGGTCAAATCCTCTTTTTAATTTTTTCTTGTTTCATTTCAACAGAAATCACCTTCCTGCTTTTTTTAGAACCATAATATAGACACACAAAATTACATTTATTAAAACAAACAGATGTGTGAGTTAAGCACAGAAAATAACGACTAACGCGCGTTAATGCATGTTCATGCAAGTTTGAGCATCGACTGCGTGCGCCTTGGAAGTTCGGGCGACTTCGTGATACGTAGGAGCGTTCGGGTGGCAAAATTAAACACGATGCAGTTCGTGTGTGAAGCAAGGTTCGTTGTGCGAGTAGCGCAATAAACAAACAGAAAGTTCGTTGTGCGCAGCGTTCGTTATGCGAGGCGTTCGTTATGCAAGGCACCATTTTATTCGCAAGGTGCGCGATGACTGCGCCAACTAGCGGTTGCAACTAGGGTGGACTTTGACATATTAAAAAAAATCATTTTAAAAAATATCGTAATACATATATACATTTTATACGATTATTTATGACTATAAGCTATGTGCATGAAGTCTACTAGCGGGCAATACAGAAGGATTGAACGGATTGAACCCTCTTTTTATTATTGTTTAATACCGCGAATTTTTTTAATAAACAAATATCATTTAATTTAGCTGTTTGCATATAATATAAACAGTATAGCATAAAAGGTACGTGAAAATGATTTAATTTGGGTATTTTTTTCTCTTTAATTATGACGTATAATAGAGAAATAATTAATTCGTTTACATTGACAGCATTACCTCAAACTATGGCGCCGATGATTTTACAATATTGCTCACCACGAGCAATCGCATCGACATTATTTCTAACTCCACACCCTTTCACATAGCTTATAGTGAAGTTAACCATGTTGACCATTCTATGTTCAGTTAAAAATGAGCCTATTAAAAATGATAGTTAGTCCACCAAAAGTATTATTTTTGACCACGTTGTGCGCTGCGATCGTTTTCGTTTCCCTCACTACCTACTTTACACCCAGCGAATACTGTTTTTATACTTTGTATGTATGAAAGTATGAAAAATAAGAAGAATAATGGTACAGTGAAAGATTTAGAAAGATTATGAAAATTTTAAATGTTAAAATTGTATTACATTTTTCGTAATAAGTTCTAATTGGCATTACAAGTAAAAAATTAATGCTTTAAGTGGCACTGTCAGTTTTAATCCCTTTCTAGCTTTTTTTAATTTATTTAAACTTATTTGAACTTCTTATCTTTTGAATGCTATAAGTGATTATTAAGTCAGTTATGTATTATATATGTCACAAACGTTTTTAATAATAAATTCTTCATTATTTAAGTG
Organism: Sialis lutaria; assembly: GCA_949319165.1. Classification (NCBI taxonomy): domain Eukaryota; kingdom Metazoa; phylum Arthropoda; class Insecta; order Megaloptera; family Sialidae; genus Sialis; species Sialis lutaria. The sequence goes on from OX439235.1 coordinate 29,788,300, forward strand.
AAATATTTATAAAAATCATATTATAATTTATAAATATATGAAATATCTTCGGTAGGCTTTCGTTGTCCATATTGTTGTGTTTCTTTTTTAACTTTTTTTTTACTTTTTGATAATTTTTTACTCAAAAACTATTAAATTAAAAAAAATATGTGCAAGAGGCAAAAAGTGTGTAGATTTAAACATTTTTTATTCATTTGTAATTAATTAGTTAGTTAATTTTGCAAATTCGTTAAAAAAAATTCGGGATACAAAGTAGTCTGTGTTCTCCCTAAGGATACAAACTATCTCCCTACTAAATTTCATAATGATCGGTTCAGCAGTTTAGCCGTGAGAATGTAACAAATTAACTATAATAAATAAATGTACATTTAATTTTATAAATCAAAGCCGGCACTGTCTATGAAATGTTATATTTATAGGACAGCCTATGTTCTTTATAAGGATACAAACTATCTCCGTACCAAATTTCATAATGATCGGTTCAGCAGTTCAGCCGTGAGAATGTAACAAACAGACAGAATTACGTTCAAATTTATGATATCTATAATAAATAAATGTACATTTAATTTTATAAAGCCGGCACTGTCTATGAAATGTCGATGGAATTTTTTGCTGCGATTCTCCCAAAAAAGTGTCGATCCGTTGACGGCAATGTTGCGAAGCTCCGGTACACCGGATTTATATGTCTTGTTTTACTATTCACGCACGGATTTCCTTGTCTCTCTTTTTTCTGTGAACTAAAGGCCTCCTATCTGAACCCATATCGTTACTCTCTAAATTACATATGTAATAGATACTGTCATGAATTTCCCTTTTTTTTATTACGTAAATACGTTATCATTTATTATTTAATGTATATTAAGGTATTATCCTCAAACATTGCATGCATTGAACTATCTACATATTAATAGGTAAATATCGAAAATTGTCATATATTTTTTTATGTATTATAAAAGGAGGGGAACATTTTTTATATCATTCGAAAGGTACTGTGTCATAAATGTGTACTATTGTGTACATTGAAAAAATTTAATGTTAATTTTTGACATAAAAAACATGTTAACTGGAGTACGAAATTTCATTCTGTGAAAAATTAATCGGTAACGTAGTAATATTTCATACCAACAGTATCAAAAATTACTATAATGTATGTTAAAATAATTATAAAACTTAAATAATTATTTTAACAAGTTATTAATAGTCAGATGAAAAGATGTCATAAACATTTTTATTAATTTACGATGCGTAAGAATGGGGAAAAAATAAAAAATTGCATGGATTGATGAAATAATTTTTGATCCTAGAAATTTTAAACACTCGACATGGTAAAATTTAAAAGAACGTCTACTACAATTCAATATACTGTATAGCAGTTTCTATGACGGCGATAGGCCAGATATGAAAAGTAATATAGAAACATAGTAAAATTATAGAGAATGTACGTGAAATTTTCATATGCAAGAAATTAAATTCAAGAATAGCGTATACCGGGTGTCCCAGATAACTTTTCCAGCATGGGGATCTCAGTATCTATAAGAGATACAGGTTTGGTTAAATGAGATGAATTATTTGTATGAAAGGGGAGTATTACTACAAAAAAAATATTCATAATTCTATGTGGTTTAGGCGGTATACCCAAAAAACTGAAAATTCGGAATTTCTTTAAATGCCTATAACTTTTTTGTTAAAGTAGATAAGTACTTTTTGTTTGCGGTTTCTTAAAGCACTTTTTGTGTAGAATTGATTGGTGTATTTAGAATTTTTATATCACTTTTAGTTTCCGAGTTACAAGCTCTAACTTTAGTTTTTCTTATGGGCCACTTAGTTGAATATATCATATTTGAACGTGTTTTTTACTCTACTTTACAACGATATGTCACTTGCCATATTTATTATTGAAAAAAAGTCGAAATACTAAATATCAGTGATATTTATAAAGTATTTTATTACAAACTTTTAAGTGAGCCACGAAAAACAAAAATTGTAAACAAAAATCACAATAACAACAATCAAAATAACAAATGAATATTTGAAACAATGAACTATTTGAAAAAATATATTATAATTTTTTTTTCGATTATAAATATGGCAAGTGACACATCGTTGTAAAGTAGAGTAAAAAACACGTTCAAATATGCCATAGCCAACTTAGCGGCCCATAAGAAAAACTGAAGTTAGGGCTTGTATCTCGGAAACTAAAAGTGATATTAAAAATCTAAATACATCAATCGATTCTACACAAAAAAGTGCTTTAAGAAACCGTCTACAAAAAGTACCTATCTACTTTGACAAAAAAGTTATAGCCATTTAAATAAATTCCGAATTTTCAGTTTTTTGGGTATACCGCCTAAACCACATAGAATTATGAATATTTTTTTATGTAGTAATACTCACCCTTTTCTTACAAATAATTCATCTCATTTAACCAACCCTGTATCTCTTATAGATACTGAGATCCCCATGCTGGAAAAGTTACTTTTTCAGAGTAAATAAATTTTAATAGGTAATATGTTAAAATTTACCAGTATGTCAATGTAATTTTTCATTTACTTTATTTTAAATTCTACCGACATTTCTGTTATTTTTTTTCAGAAGTTGATTCTGTCCTCAGATTCACAGCATTTTCTGTTAATTTTTAAAAGAATATTCTCTCCGTTTACAAATACAAAGGAATTTTTTGATAATCAATTCTTGTTGAAAATATTACTAAAAAATAAATTCAATATGTAAGACATAATAGTTATCAGTCGCAGACTAGATTATTATCATGAGAACCCAATGTCATATTTATAGGACAGCACTTTTTTAACGACGATAGTCTTTACCTGTACCTATTTTTAAAATTATTGATATTATTATACTTTACTTACACTCTCATAAGTAATATTTTATATAGTTTCGTCAATTTAAAAACGCTTTACTAAATGAAAAATAATCTGCCGTGTGCCACAGGACTTTCTTATACGTAATAATGACAGTGAACAGTGTACGTGATTTTTTATTTTAGTGAAGGATATTTCTGACAAACTAATAAAAGATAGAGTAAAATGAATGAGACATAAACTATAGAAATATTATTTTATACATTACGTATCGAACGAATTTTGTTTAACATAATTACTAACAATAAGATGGAAACAGATGTTTACTCATGTAATTTTTTTAATTTTTTGAAATAAGACAAAAATGTTATAGATAAAAAATGTCGAGTATGTTACTATCTATAATTTATTCCCCATACATTTTTTTCCAACACTTATGATTTAGCCAGAAATATTTTTTTAAAATCATTATTTAGAATAATCTATACTGGTTGCTGGGTGCTTTGACCGTACGGATCACGACTAATACCGTCAAGTCGCACGGCGACCACTGCAAACTAAATGAAATAGAGTATACAGTGTTTATTCTCAGTATTACGTATAAGAAAGGCCCATGGTACCTATGGCAAACACGTACAGTCTCTGTAATACGTATAAGAAAGTCCCATGACACTCATGGCAGATATTTCTTCTCTGTTATGAACCATTTGAAATGTACTTAAAATCGAATACTTGGTAAAAAAAAAAAAAATTTGTTTTTTCGAAAAAATGAATAGAACATAAATTATAGATAATAATATTACCTACAATTTTTAACTTGGCCATTTTTCTCTAATTCGCACTGTATCAGTGTAATTCGAAAAATTCAAAAATCGATGTAGGTAAACATCCGTTTCCGGTTGAATGATTGTTTTCAAAAATAGGAGGTTTTCTTCCCAGGCAAAAATCAATCTTAAGTATAAAATTCCACCTTTCTACGATTTGTCGTATTTGAGTTACAGCGTCTACAGACAGACCGACAGACAGATAGACCGACAGACAGACAGACCGACAGACAGACACACAGACATCATGGCGAAAATAGTCAGAATGGATTCAGGGAAGGTCAAAATTAATAATTCCATCAAAATCCGGATTTCGAAAAAAATCGCGTTTACTATACTTACTTATACTATATGTATATTTCATATACATTGGTATAAGAAAGTAAAAATACCCATAACTCCTAAACGACTGATGATGGAAGGGTGTAATTTTATATTTATAATAATCTTTCATCTGGGAAGACAACCACCTTATTTTTAAAATGATCACTAAACCGGAAACGGATGTTTACTCATGTAATTTTTTTAATTTTTTGAAATAAGACAAAAATGTTATAGATAAAAAATGTCGAGTATGTTACTATCTATAATTTATTCCCCATACATTTTTTTCCAACACTTATGATTTAGCCAGAAATATTTTTTTAAAATCATTATTTAGAATAATCTATACTGGTTGCTGGGTGCTTTGACCGTACGGATCACGACTAATACCGTCAAGTCGCACGGCGACCACTGCAAACTAAATGAAATAGAGTATACAGTGTTTATTCTCAGTATTACGTATAAGAAAGGCCCATGGTACCTATGGCAAACACGTACAGTCTCTGTAATACGTATAAGAAAGTCCCATGACACTCATGGCAGATATTTCTTCTCTGTTATGAACCATTTGAAATGTACTTAAAATCGAATACTTGGTAAAAAAAAAAAAAAATTAAATTTGTTTTTTTCGAAAAAATGAATAGAACATAAATTATAGATAATAATATTACCTACAATTTTCAACTTGGCCATTTTTCTCTAATTCGCACTGTTTCAGTGTAATTCGAAAAATTCAAAAATCGATGTAGGTAAACATCCGTTTCCGGTTGAATGATTGTTTTCAAAAATAGGAGGTTTTCTTCCCAGGCAAAAATCAATCTTAAGTATAAAATTCCACCTTTCTACGATTTGTCGTATTTGAGTTACAGCGTCTACAGACAGACCGACAGACAGACAGACCGACAGACAGACACACAGACATCATGGCGAAAATAGTCAGAATGGATTCAGGGAAGGTCAAAATTAATAATTCCATCAAAATCCGGATTTCGAAAAAAATCGCGTTTACTATACTTACTTATACTATATGTATATTTCATATACATTGGTATAAGAAAGTAAAAATACCCATAACTCCTAAACGACTGATGATGGAAGGGTGTAATTTTATATTTATAATAATCTTTCATCTGGGAAGACAACCACCTTATTTTTAAAATGATCACTAAACCGGAAACGGATGTTTACTCATGTAATTTTTTTAATTTTTTGAAATAAGACAAAAATGTTATAGATAAAAAATGTCGAGTATGTTACTATCTATAATTTATTCCCCATACATTTTTTTCCAACACTTATGATTTAGCCAGAAATATTTTTTTAAAATCATTATTTAGAATAATCTATACTGGTTGCTGGGTGCTTTGACCGTACGGATCACGACTAATACCGTCAAGTCGCACGGCGACCACTGCAAACTAAATGAAATAGAGTATACAGTGTTTATTCTCAGTATTACGTATAAGAAAGGCCCATGGTACCTATGGCAAACACGTACAGTCTCTGTAATACGTATAAGAAAGTCCCATGACACTCATGGCAGATATTTCTTCTCTGTTATGAACCATTTGAAATGTACTTAAAATCGAATACTTGGTAAAAAAAAAAAAAAATTAAATTTGTTTTTTTCGAAAAAATGAATAGAACATAAATTATAGATAATAATATTACCTACAATTTTCAACTTGGCCATTTTTCTCTAATTCGCACTGTTTCAGTGTAATTCGAAAAATTCAAAAATCGATGTAGGTAAACATCCGTTTCCGGTTGAATGATTGTTTTCAAAAATAGGAGGTTTTCTTCCCAGGCAAAAATCAATCTTAAGTATAAAATTCCACCTTTCTACGATTTGTCGTATTTGAGTTACAGCGTCTACAGACAGACCGACAGACAGACAGACCGACAGACAGACACACAGACATCATGGCGAAAATAGTCAGAATGGATTCAGGGAAGGTCAAAATTAATAATTCCATCAAAATCCGGATTTCGAAAAAAATCGCGTTTACTATACTTACTTATACTATATGTATATTTCATATACATTGGTATAAGAAAGTAAAAAATGTAACTATAAATGTCGGCTAGCTGGAATAATTACAGTGTTATAATTTGTCATTGAATGAACTCTAGAGTTCGTTTTAAAAATTATTAGTGGAGAGACTTAAAAAACATATTAGTAATGTAAATCAAATTAATAGAGAAAAAAATTAGAAAATATGATGTCCTATAAATAGGACATTGGGAAATAATAGCTTAAGATTTGTTACTACAAAACAATTTTGCGAAATAATCTAAAATATAAGTAAGTAAAACTTTAGTTTAAATTAGAAAACTTAAATGTTTTATTAGTCCAGGAGGAATCGGCGCATGAGTACCGAAAACTATTCCACCTCAATTTTTTTATGTGATCCTCTTCAAATTGCCCTACTGATAATATAAATGCATGTTGCCATGCGGCAACCCCGGGCCATATTGTTTAAACCGAAATTGTTTAAACAATTGCAAGGAATTGTTATTTTTCAACCGGACAAATTTTTTTTATATTCTTTATTAAAATACAATAAAAAAGGCCCTTTGACTTTTTACGATAAAGTTAATATTTTTAAAGATATGAATTTTTAAAGGTTCGAAAAATCTCAAATTTGGGTACTTTCGACCCATGAAAAATATATTAAAAAAAAAAAATATATAAATAATATTTTTTTCTTAATTCTTCATACAATAGTTAATAATATTGTAAATAGAGATCTTAAAAAATTTCATTGTTTACACCTGTTTTTTAATTTTTAATTTCGCGCACTCACAAGTGATTTCGTGTAGTATTAACATTTTTAGATGAACAAATTTTTAGTTTCTGTGATTTTTCGTTACAATAAATGTGAGTGTAATGTCGTTTTTAGTTGTTCCCAAGAAAAGAAAATTTTCTGATGATACCTTACCATGTATTTTTTGTGAAATTACAAACAATGTAGTGAAAAATCCGAAGCCTGATACATATATAACTGTACAAAGTGCAGGTTATCGACGAAAAGATAAGGCCGCTATCCGGTTTGAAAATTTGTTTAATTCTTCTCTTGACAAACAAACATTTTCTTGGCACAGAACATGTTATGCAAGTTATACAAGTGAAGAAAAAATTAGGCGAAGAGAAATACAACTTCACAAACAAGATGAAAATCTTCAGGAAGTCCAGTCAACAGAACCCTCAACTTCAAGTACAATTTATACTTCTCGTCGGTCCACCAGAAATCCAGAAAACGACAGTGATTCGTGCATAATATGCGGCCAGTTAAAAAAAAATAATGTAAAAGCGACGTATGTACTATCTGATCGTGATGCAGCTGAAAATTTTTTAACTGTTGCACGCCTAAAAATGGATGATGTTTTTAAAAAAATATGTACATTCGATTCGGTTGACAGTCTTCTCGCTCAGCAAGTTAAGTATGCACATCAGATGCCTTGCAATTGCATGCACTTAGAGCTTCGGCTCAAACATACATTTGGAAAAATGCATTGAATCCCCAATATGAAATATTAGATTTTACAAATTTCGGATACAAGTTAGAGAATGGTACTTTACTACCGTTATTTATGAACAAAAGCCCATTTCCAACTAATCTTAAAAAACCGTGTAATTGTAAAAAAGCTTGTAAAACCAAAGCTTGTTATAGTCAAAAAAATAACATTAGTTGCATACTTCTATGTGGTTGTGATTCAGAAGACTGTAAGAATATAATATATAAAAATGACGTTGATGATAAATAAATACTTATTTTTAGATCTTGTTTCATTATTTCATAATTCACCATCTATAACCTTCGTTTAAAGAAATTATTTAATGTAATTATTTTCTGTTTTAACATAAAAAAAATAACATAAACTTATAAAAAAGTAATTTTAATTACATGTTCCGATTTATGCTTAAATCACTTTTGAAAAATTGATTTCAGAAAAAAATTTATACGAAACAAATTATAGAAAATTTAATTATTAATAACATTATTTTCTTTAACAATCTTGATAAAGTTGATAGTTTTTAAGATAAATGATAAATAATGATTCAAGACACAGAGAGGCCGATGCAGCGCATACTTGTGAGTGCGCGAAATTAAAAATTAAAAAACAGGTATAAACAATGAAATTTTTTAAGATCTCTATTAGTCCAGTAACTTTAGGTTTTCACTAGGAATAAATTCGCATAGAGCTGAATTTTTGTATACACCTTCGTTTTGCCTTTATAAATAAGTTACCAAAAGTCCCCATCGATCCCCTGTGAGCATACTTTTTTACAGCCCACACAAGGTGCTAACAATTAGTTTTAGCTAGATATCTCTGTATATATTGTCTCTATGACTAAAATAGTTATTATCAAATAGAAAGATTAGAAAATTATCTACAACAAAGATCTCATACCTTTTTTCGTACAAGTAATTGTTTTCACGTAGTATGGGGGTATTCTAGTCTAAAAATGTAAAATATCGATTTTATTTTTTTGCATTTTTTTAATAAATAGGAGTTCAAAAAAGATATGTACAAAACCCTATACCCAAATTCCCAAAATTGACGAAGTTATAGTGAATTGAAAGAGATATGTAACATTGAATAGCCAACTATACGTAAACTTTGAACGCGTTTTTCTCGAAACAGAAATCTGAAATTGGCTGCCATAATAACTCAAGATCTACTGAACCGATTGACTTCAAATTTTCTGTGTACACAAGCTATTACTATCTGTAACAGAATTGAGTTAATCAAATATTTTTGTTTTACGGGCAATGAAAGACTGAAAAAAATAGTAACGAAAATTCTATAGACATTTTTCTAAACACCACCATTTTTTTAATTTAAATTTTTTTTTTAATTTTTTGCCACCCGCTATAGCCACACTTATATAGATAAAGAAATTTATTGGTTTTGTTTTTTCGGACGAACAGAAAAGCTATAATAATGGCAATCATTTGGAGACGTTTTTTTCACGTTGTACGTCGTTCCTGTACAAGCGTAATAATTACTTATTATTATTTTTTTTTTAATTTGTATAGCTTGTCTAAACTTATATAAAAGTAAATACAAAAAATCTATAGTAAAAAGTTTTATACTTTTTTGTCAAAAAATTCCCAAAAAAATCTTAATCAAAATTCATTCCTATATTATATTAATATAACATATACTTTTTGGCTATTGTAAATATTATGACAAATGTGTGAGGTGCCAAATTTTGTCAGTAGTTAGAACATACAAAGATGTATATATTCTGCAAACTCCCTAGTAAAGTAGGCCCCGGAACACCCTCATCGAATAACCCAAAATATCGTTGTATAAGGATTTTATAAACAGACTGTATCTAATGAACAGAATGTCCGATCAACATCGTCTTTCACTTATAAGACAGTTAATTATTTTTTTACAAACATTTCGATAGAATTTTAACTAAAAGTTAACGAATTGTTTTTCAAAATGGCTGCCAAACTTAAAAATTTTCTTAAAAAAAATATTTTTTTTAGTTTCACCGCAATTTTGAAAGGCATACAATTTACTTTGGATAAAATATTAATAGAAAGGTTGTAGAAGATTAAATTATCTGTCTAAAATGTGAAAAAATATGTTGATTGGACATTCCGTTCACTAGATACAGCTGTTCACAAAATCCGTAAATAACGAACATTTGGGGCCTTCGATGGGGATGTTCCAGAGCCTACTTTGCTAGGGAGTTTTCAGAAAATACACATGTCGGTATACTCTAACTATTGATAAAATTTGGAACCTCGCACATTCGGCATAATATTTACATTAGTGAAAAATTCTACATTTCTTGTGTTAGTAGTATTTGCTTAAGTCGTCAACTTTGCATCCAGTTTCCGTGAAAATTATAGTTCGTATGAAAAACTATGAACAACCTTTTTTGTAGAGAATTTTCTAGTCTTCCTATTGTTATATGACTTTCACTATCGTAAAATCTATAAATATAGAGATATTTACATAAAACTAATTATTAGCACTTTTGAGGGCTATAAAAAAGTATGCTCACAAGGGATCGATGGGGACTTTTGGCATATTATGTATGAAGACAAAAAGAAAGTGTATACAAAAATTCAGCTCTATGCGAATTTTTTCCTAGATACAGCTATTTTTCGTCTAAATGCTCTGGACTATATTTACAATATTATTAACTATTGTATGAAGAATTAAGAAAAAAATATTATTTATATATATATATTTTTTTAATATATTTTTCATGGGTCGAAAGTACCCAAATTTGAGATTTTTCAAACCTTTAAAAATTCATATCTTTAAAAATATTAACTTTATCGTAAAAAGTCAAAGGGCCTTTTTTATTTGTATTTTAATAAAGAATATAAAAAAAATTTGTCCGGTTGAAAAATAACAATTCCTTGCAATTGTTTAAACAATTTCGGTTTAAACAATATGGCCCGGGGTTGCCCCATGGCAACATGCATTTATATTATCAGTAGGGCAATTTGAAGAGGATCACATAAAAAAATTGAGGTGGAATAGTTTTCGGTACTCATGCGCCGATTCCTCCTGGACTATATGTACATAAATGAAAAATTTCAAACCCTTTATTTTTATTATTACAACCACGCCGAATGGAAAGACTTCATACAAATACAAAACTTAGAAAAAAGAAACAAAAAAATATACAAGATTATATTTTTTTAAGTTTAGTTCGTAACTGACCCAAATCGTGAAAATCTTAACACACAAACTTTCAAACCACATTCTATGTTATAGTTTCTTAAACAACCCGGAGCATTGTACAAACTAAAAGTGTATTATAGTGTACTTGCACTATACAAATAAACACAGGGTGATTACATTACTTTAACATGTTCATCTAAGATTGAATGAATTGTATTGGACTTCAGTGGTGCACCCAGAAAAAAATACATAGGGGGAAGGGTATAATTTTTTTATTTGAAATTATATACATATAATTTTCATTTTTTAATCTACCATAATTGTTAAATTAAATTCGGAGGGAGGGGTATAAAAAATTGATCGACAAAATTTTAATCAATTTTCAATCATGATTTAGGCGGCTATTACACTATCAAATAAATATGTCAAAGATTTGATCATATATTATATTATAAGTAATTTCGTATCCGAAACCGTCTACGAACACTTTTCAGTCGCCATTTTGATTTATCCGTCAAAAAACTTTGATTAAATATAAGAAACTGTCATTATCTATGATAAAAGAAATATTATGAAGGTAAATATTACGTAAATATTATAAAAGTTGACATATTACACTGTCATATTTCATTGATCAAAGAAATTTTATCACATTTCTTTGATAGTGTAATAGCCGCCTAATGAAATTATTTACAATATTTGTATACAGGTATACAAATAAGGTATTAATTTTTTGATAGTGTCTATGCTGCCGTGCTAAGCACAAAAGCGGTATCTCAGTAAAGGCGAGTTTCGAGAAAAACAAAGTTTTGTTAAAATAGTTATATTTTTACTTTACAGATTGTTTTTTTGGTTTACTAAATGAAATTTATTCATTATATTGGGAATTTTGGCGGTATCAAAATATACAGTTATTCGCCTACGTATTATTGATATACCTCTAATTCTCTCAGTGATTTAAGGTAAACCTGAGATAGGGACAACTTTTTTAAGGGTTTTTTCGTATGTTTTAAATTTGATACCACTATTTGGCTTGGTTCATTGGATTCGCATTTTTTTAAGCTATTCGATGCCATAAAAATTTACTTTACGATTTTTTTTGAGATACCGCTTTTGTGCTAAGCACGGCAGTATGGATTTGCTATGAAATTTAAATCAGTGATACTTCAACGTATTGTAACACAGTTGGTGCAGATTCTGACCGTACGTGGTATTATTATCATAATATCACCACTGTTTTAACACCCTTGTTAGTGTTTACATACAACACGTACATGAAACTTGTCAAAGTCTTCATGAAACTTCAAGAGAACTGTCATATAAGTTTAATACATCATTTAAGAGTGCATGCTAGCTACAAAAATTTACTAGCTTCTTTATAATCATATCGAAATAAAAAAAAATAACACTTATGAAATTAACACTGTGTCTGTCTGTCTGTCTGTCCGTCGCTAACAATCATTTTACCTAAAAAATATTAATTAAAATTTATATTTCTTATGTCGAAATAATTCGACCTTTATTTTACTTGCCTTAACGGCAATATACACACATGATTTTTTTGTATGCACATTGCACATCTATAGCACAGTACCTTTCGAATGATATCTGTTTCATATTTCATACCCCCCCCCCCAATATTTCTATAATAAATACTAAGGTACAACAATTTTCGACGTTCATTTATTAATATATAGATGTGACAGTCCCCCCCTTTTCCATCTACATTAAACACCACTGTTATATGTACAATATAACATTTCAATTGAGTAAGTTCTCTAAACTTAACAATATGTTAACTGTTGTTAAAAGTTTCTAACTAAACTTGAATGCTGAGCACTGCAGTATATGTAGTATAGTAAGTAATTTGCGCTAACTATCGATTCAGGTCAGTGCCCCCCTGCCCTGTCTTTGTTTAAATATATTGTTGCTTTTGTATATATTGTAATAAATATTGTTAGATGGGTTCTATTTATTATATAACTGTACAGGATGGCCCAAAAATTACAAGACTATTTAAAATTCAAATAATTTTCTACAATTTGATAAAGGACCCCGCAGAATCCTTATGGGAAAGGGGTTTCGGTCAAACTCTTTGAAACTTTGAATTATAATAGTCCTTGATGAGTAAATCAAAAGTGTCAATTGGCACTAAGTCCTAAAAACTCAAACTTTTAAGATATAGCCCTCTGAAGTTGGGGATCATGATTGTCTTTAATTTACAATATTTTTTTGTAGAACCTTAAATTTCACTCAACTTTTTGTATGTGTTCTCAAAGACATCTATAATCGATTGCCACCATAAAAAATCAACTTTTCAATTCATTGAGAAATGACAATACTTAAATCTTATTGTGACGTTTTTTTTAATTATTAACAAATCCAATTGGTTTATAATAAAAAAAAACGTAATAATAAGATTTAAGTACTGCCATTTGCTAAAGAATTTAAAAGTTTACTTTTTTATAGTGACAATCGATTATATAAGTCTTTGGGAACACATACAAATAGTTGTGCGAAAATTAAGGTTCTACAAATTTTTTTATTGTAAATTAAAGGTGAGCATGATCCCCAATAGAGGGCTATATCTTAAAAGTTTGAGTTTTTAGGACTTAGTGCCCATTGACACTTTTAATCTACTCATCAAGGACTATCAGAATCCAAAGTTTCAAATAGTTTGACCGAAACCCCTTTCCCATAAGGATTCTGCGGGGTCCTTTGATTCCAAATTATTAAAGCGTTATCGTTGAAAATTAGATATTATGCATACATCAGTAATCAGTTTTCTGAAGTCGTTTGTATGAAAATTTATAATAAATAAATAAATAAATATAAATGTCTTGTTATTTTCAAAGTTTCATCGAAATCTCTCTTTAATTTTTTTATAATGTCGATCTTCATTTTTACTCTATCTTGTTTCTTTAAAAAAATATCCATATAAATCCTTAATATATATATAAAGCTCAACGTCTCTCTGTCTGTCTGTCCGTTTGTGTGCATATCACTCGAGAACCACTTATCCGATTTTCGTGATTTTTTTTTAATTCATAGATACATTCTCTGGCCAGGTTATAGGCTATATTTTGTTACGTTAGGTAACATAACAACTAAGCAATGACGATAATAGTAAATCAAGTCGGAAAAAAATTTGCCGACGGCGCGCTGTTTTGCAATACGCTGCCTAAACCGTTGAATATAGAATAAAATGTGTTAAAGAATTGTGTAGAATCAAAAGTGCTACAATAAAGTCCGCGACACCATATATCTAACTTTTATATTTAAGCCACAATGACTGCTTTTATGTTACAAAGAAAACATAAAATATTTGGGTTTGGTTTACATGGACTTATCACCTGCAAAACTTTAATCCTTATTGAAATAAATGATTTCATCGTCATAAGTACTTAATGTAGATATAATTTGCCTTTTACAGAATCCAATTTGGTCTTTTGGTTTAAGAAATAACGTGAAATATACATAAGTATAATAACACATATTCGTGAGAATTCGTTCGAACTAGATAAAGTGTCGCGGGGAGAGGGAAGACGCTGGGCAGAGGGGACAGGCATGTGGTATTCTTTTGATTGTCAATTGTTTAATTTGTTTTCAATAATAATTAACTTTTAAATTTAAGGAGGAATGGGAGTACTTTTGAAAACATTACCGTTTATCTAAAATTTTGTAGAGTGAAAGATAACTATACCAAATGTTCACTGTCAAAGTTTGAAATTGATTGTCCACACCGTTTTTGAGAAAATAATTTTTAAATATTTCTCTTTAACATGGTCTTAAATGGGAAATATTTTTGAATGATTGTAGAATCTATACTAACATTACCATTTACTCACAATTCACACCAAGAGTAAATATGATATTTATGAATCATTAGCCAAAAAATTGTTGACTTCTACCACACCGTTAAGATTATTTTCAATAATAAATACAAAAATTTAACATAACCTCAATGTGATTAAAAATAAATTATTAAGTATGGCAACATCGCAAAATCTTCGAACGGCGCGAAATTTAAAATATTTCTGTCAAAGAATAAAATTAGTATATTTACAAATAAAAAACTGCGAATCATTAAATGTATCTATATATTTATATAAAAAATATGATTTTAATTATCAAATTATGCATTATTTTGTAAATGTTGTATGATACGTTTAATGACTTTTGTACTTTTTATTTATTTATCTCATTATCTGTCATAGTCATAGCACACTATAATTATTGCAGCCAATGCGCTGTTGCAACTTATTTTATAGATTTAAAAAATATTTTTTTAGATATTAAATTGCTTAGTTACCATTCACTACTCCCATTCCTCCTTAAATAGAACACAAATTATCCTTACTTTTTGTTAGGTAGGTAATTTAAGTGTTGTTTGGTTTTTATTAGAAAAATAACTAATCGTGTTTCTACTTAATTCAACTATATATTTTTTTAAATCCTAAACAATATTTCCGCGAGCGAAACCGCGTGGGCCCACCTAGTTATTACATATATTAAAATGTATAATCACATACAGTTTATTAAATATACAAACTTATAAATCGAAACATGAATTGTTCAATATATCGAATACAATAATAACCTGTGTCCGCGTACCCAAAACAATACATATATTGTGTATCCTTTCATACATACACACCCATTATCCTTATCAGCATGGAGTTTTCCTCCATCCGGCGTGTTTACTGCGACCTATATTTAATCCACAATTAAAACATGCTATACGAAACCCTTCCTGTAAACTGGTGTTACATACATACATACGGAAATTATCGCTATTAACAACGATTCTTCTGTACAAGACATATTATTGCATATAACATAATGCAGGGACGGTACGATGTACGTATATCGCATCCCCGTAAAAAAAGTGTCACAACCCAAAAAATGTAGTTTTGAGGAAATAGGAATAAATGAAATTATAACAATTTAGGTAAATCAAAATTGTAAAAGGACTGATACACAGTATCAG
The DNA here is from genome assembly GCA_949319165.1 of Sialis lutaria. NCBI lineage: Eukaryota > Metazoa > Arthropoda > Insecta > Megaloptera > Sialidae > Sialis > Sialis lutaria. The sequence goes on from OX439235.1 coordinate 29,803,923, forward strand.
TGTTGGGCACTTATTTTATTAAAAGGCTATTTGAAACTAATGACTAAAATGTTCTAAATAGTGTAGTATATTAGTTATATTACTATAATTTTTTTACGTGAAATAAGTCAGTATTTTAATAATAAACCTAATTTTTAAATGTAATATTTAACTTATTTGTCACGTGATCGCAAACGCATCTAGCTGTCATTGATATGATGTAGTTATTTATTAAAAACATCAGAAATTTAAATTTTTAAAAGTGTTCGATTTAAAATCTTGCTAAAAGCGTCAGCTTTACTTAACCCTTAGCTACCACTGTGGGGTACCAGGCGCCCCACATTGTTTCAACTTCAATGTAAACTGTTTAAATTTTACAAGGTTTTCAATTTTTTAAATATATTAATTATTATATATTTTTTTAAATAACCGATTGGAGTGCATTCCGTATCGTTCAAAGATGATTTTATTGAATTAAAATATTCAATAGCTTACGAGTAGTTAGCATTTTAGTGTCTGGGGTACGAGGTGACCCCAGTGTGGCAGGTATGTTATTCTGGAGAAGTGGAGTAGTTAAGGGTTAAGTGTAGTGCCGACTCTGCCCCCCCCCCCTTTAAAATAAACACACGCGGGGTATCGAGGCAATGCGGTATACATACAGGTCCGCCGCCGCGCCGGATGCCTGCATGCCAGCCTATGTAACATGACAGTTTTATCCTTTTTACCTGGGGCTACCGGTAATTGGTGGATTTAGTTGCAAGATTAAATGTCTGAACACCGGCCAAACCCCATGATTATTTTAGTCGCTATTTCTGTGTGCGTATATATGAGTAAATATATACAATACATATGCGTTAGAATGCAGTGGTGTCTTATGTAAGAGGTATTGGGGAATTTATTATTATAATATTGGATAGAGTAAAATTGTTAAGGAAAACAATTAATAACAAAAATATTAATTAGAGTTGCTCTTGTTAGCGTTGTGACAGCGTCGGCCATTTTTAACTAACAAGGGAACCTTTTCAAGTCGAAAATTCGTATCGAGTTTAAAATTTGTATATAGTTAGAGGAGGTCAAGGTAAGTAAGAAAAAAATTATCTTAGCTGCGGTAAAATGGTTTAAGGGGGTGAAACACCCCTATGAATATGTGCAAAATAATCATATTTTTTCAAATAACTAATGAATATTTAAAAAATCTACAATACAAAATTTTCATGATTTTTTATGCTCTTTTGAATGGCGATAGTCAAAATTCGAAAAAATGAAACCTATGAAATGTGGGTTGGAGGTGGAGCTTAACGGTTTCATTTTTTCGAATTTTAACTATCGCCATTCAAAAGAGCATAAAAAATCATGAAAATTTTGTATTGTAGATTTTTTAAAAATTTTCATTAGTTTCAGAGTTATTTGAAAAAATATGATTAATTTGCACATTTTCATAGGGGTGTTTGACCCCCTTAAACCGTTTAACCGCAGCTAAGATAATTTTTTTGTTACTTACTTTGACCTCCTCTAACTATATACAAAGTTTAAACTCGATACGAATTTTCGACTTGAAAAGGTTCCCTTGTAAATGAAATTTATTGAAAAATCATTTAAGTATTTACGAGTATTTTAGTTAGTGTAAAAAAAAACATTAAAATGAGACAATTTTAATGATATGATTTAATAAAATCAGATAATATAGATTAACGGAGAAAAATATATTCTAATAATCATTTTTTTATGAAATATCACTATTTGACATCCTGGGAAAAAATTGTAGATCTACGGAGGTCTACTCAGATCTCGACAGATATGCATTTTGAGACAACATTATATTTTTCACTGGTTTTTGATCTGTGGAGACTTACAAAGATCTACAACGGTCTACAAAGATCTCTGTAAGATCATTGTAACGTTGAAAATTCATGAATTTTCCAAGTTTTAATCTGTGTCACGATCTACAACGATCTTTAGATTATGTTATCCCAAAATGCAGATTTGTCGAGATCAGAGCAGATCTCTGTAGATCTACAATTTTTTTCCGGGATAGTAATCTTGAAATGGTCCAAAATATTGTAATTCTTGCTAGGCCTGTGTTGCTAAATGTACAATTCGAATATTAATTTAGATTTGATAAAATTTAGACAATATAATATACCTAAATCTTCCTCGCGAAACACTGTATCTATTAGTGAAAACCGGAATAAAATCCGTTCAGTAGTTACCTACAAAATCTTACAGACAGATATTGTAGCTTAAAAAATAGATAGATAGATATATTTATTTAGAACCTTAAATAATCTAACCTAGAGACACCACTGTATATATTCACTGCAGATTACCTATACACACCGTCGTGAACATTTTGTTCTAAAGCCTTTACTGGCCTACGCGGAAGACTGGCGCGGGAAAATACAGCAATTATCTTCTTATAATTAAAAATTATATCGCGTAGGTTGTCTGCTTGATTGTAGGATGCTCTGTTGTGTTTAGGTTCTGTCGGTAATATAGGAAATTTAAATTTTAATTAACAGTAATCATTTGATATCTTGTACAAGGTTTAGTGGGATTTATTTATGTTCAGGATTAAAGTCCAATGAATAATAAAATACATTGAACTCGATTCATTATGTCTTTATTTAATAGGATTTTAACAAAGTTGAGAGATAGAAAAAGTATATTTTATTTCTGGGTTTTATTGACTCACAAGGAAACCTTTTCAGGTCGAAAATTCGTATCGAGTTTAAACTTTGTATATAGTTAGAGGAGGTCAAGGTAAGTAACAAAAAAATTATCACAGCTGCGGTAAAACGGTTTAAGGGGTGAAACACCCCTATGAAAATGTGCAAAATAATCATATTTTTTCAAATAACTCTGAAATTAATGAAAATTCAAAAAAATCTACAATACAAAATTTTCATGATTTTTTATTTTGAATGGAGATTGTCAAAATTCGAAAAAATTAAATCGTTAAAGCCCCACCTCCCACCCACATTCCATAGGTTTAATTTTTTCGAATTTTGACTATCGCCATTCGAAAGAGCATACAAAATCAATTTTGTATTATAGATTTTTTTAATTTTCATTAGTGTAACAGTTATTTGAAAAAATATGATTATTTTGCACATTTTAATAGGGGTGTTTCTCCCCCTTAAACCGTTTTACCGCAGTTAAGATAACTTTTTTCTTAATTACCTTGACCTCCTCTAACTACAGTAGAAACCGGTTATAACGACATCGGTTAATACGACGTATCGGTTATAACGACTCAGAATAAAAGTCCCGGCTGAATCCCATATAATTGCCTGTTATAATATACCGTTTATAACGACATTGCTTACAACGAAATACCGCTTTTAACGACTTTCTGTTTACAATATTTACGGAAAATTTTATCGGTTTAACGACGAACCGACTTTTGTTTCCATTTTTTTAAATATAGTATTTTTTTATATAGGCAATACTCTTTGCACTTATGTTATTTAACATTAATTAAAACAATGTTGTGTTTTTATTTCATTAATCTTAACGTAAGAATATTATGTTTATCCTTTAATAATCCGTGATGTTTTATTGTGTCTGACATAATTTCTGCATTTAATTTTTTGTACAATAAAAATATTGTTTGATACAATATGTAATACATACATAATGGATTGTGAAAGTTAGGTTTAATTCTAATAAACAGAAAACAAATGTGGATTTCAAATATTCGTATACTGGTATATGATTGGTGGATAGTTAATATCAAACTTTTTCAGTAAAATAACGTTGAGTGTCGCTTCTGTATATCGTAGGTATATGTATGTAAATATTTATTATTCTGTGATTAAAATTTTGATTTTATTTTGACGATATCTTCGCTCACAGACGGTGAATTTCACAAAATTTCAGCATACTCATGAAATTTTTAGTTTTTCCGATAAATATCTTAAAAAAATCGAACTATCGGATACTACGACAATCGGTTATAACGACCTAAAATCCCGGTCCCTTCAATGTCGTTATAACCGGTTTCTACTGTATATACAAAGTTTAAACTCGATACGAATTTTCGACTTGAAATGGTTCCCTTGTCAGATCGTTCTATTGTTAACTTATATTAATAATTCAGACCTATAGGGGAGGAAGGACATATGACCCGGCTCCCTACATCCCGAAAATTATGTATATTAATTTTATTAATATAAATAAAAAAATAATTTGTCTAGTATTAAATATTGTTGTCTCCGATAGAGGTTGTTTGTTAATATGATAATTTTTTACTAATATGGAAATATCCACGTTTATCTTATTGATAAATGTATATTATTACTAACTATGTTCTTAACACGTTGAAAATTTTGTTTTGTATTGAAAACATACATTTTAAATACTTTATAAATGAATTTACCGTATCGAAAATTGCACTTTCACTAGTTGGGTGGTGTATAAAATATTCACACTGATAAATATTTATTAATACAACAATTATATTTAATCTATTTGAGAGTTTCGTTATTTGGTGTAATAAATTATTTATTAATTTGACAAATTAAAAGATTTTTAGATAAACTTGAAGATGTATTTTTCAAATGAATAAAATATCCTCAATAAGATTTTTTTTTATAATTATATTAAGGAAATATTGTTATATTAACAAGATAAATTTATTAAGTATTTTTCCATCTCAAATTTTTTTATGTATGTATGGGGCCATTTGAAATGGCCCGGGCTCCATTTAAGTTTTCTCAGGGCATGTTTATATAATTCAATACTAGATTTATTTCAGTGGCGTAGATAGATTTTTACTATGGGGAGGGGGGGATTTGCCGGATTTTGACTAGAGACCTTTTTTTTGTTTTCGTCATTACCAATTACTTTTTCTATTCTATTTGCGGGGGGGGGGGGGGGGGTATGACAGTATTTTATTATATTTTTTATTATGCACAGTACAAAAATTGATTTCATGGGGGGGGGAATTCATCCCCTTAATCCCCCCCCTATCTACGCCACTGATTTATTTTATCATCAGGTATTCATTGTCTTCCAGAAAACACATACAATAACTAAAGCTGATAAAAAATTAATTCAAGTCAATTTTCTTTTACAAATCAATTCACTCATTGTATTCCTTTGGGGCACATTATGCTGCACCCTTACTTTCTCCGTTTGATGTATATTGGATTCAGTCACTAACCATAACACGGAACATTAGTACAACACATGGTAGTGGCATTATCTGATCTTAGGGGGCAACTAACTCCCCACCTTTATTCCCATATCATATATAGACATTCGTGATGCAGTATTCAGTAGCGCAGCAAAATCTGATTTGAGGTTTTGTACCTACTTACCCTTTTTTTTAATCAATTAAAAAAATATATTATGTGTGAATTTTTAAGCTCAATTATAAAAAATATAAAAGGTACTGGTAGATTTAAGGTTATTCGTCTAGCACACTGTAAAAAAAAGATTTGGTTTCGAAAAAAATTGTTTTTAATTTATATTCAGAACACATGTACCTAAATTTAATGGAATATTTTACTTTGATAGTTATTAAAAGTAAAAAAAGTTTAATTTAATTTGAAAATTGAAATAGAATATAATAATAACATGTATTAATTTGTACTGCTGTAATGGCAGAGCTAATTTTTCATTATTTTGAATAAATTACACGTGAATTTATTTGTTTTATAATTTTTATAGTATTTAAAAGGGTTGAAGTTTGGAATAATTAGTTTTTAAAACGTCTCTATATAGTCAATTTTGTAGAATTTCAATAAATAGAGCAGTTTTGGTAAGTTTTTTCATTTATCGTGTGTTAAAAACTCTATTTTTAATATCTAATTACTCGAAAACCATACGTCTAATATTTTAAATAAAAAATAAAAAAAATATATGAGCTATCCATAAATAACATATTAAAATTTTAAATAACCTTAAGGGGGTTAACAAGTCTAGCGTTCTGAAAATACTCAATATTTGGGAATTTACTGTGGAATTTACTGTTGTGAAACAACGAATTAAAGCAAAATTAACACAGCTGTTTGATTACTCCTTAAAGTACATTTTAAATTATTTTTCAAATTATTAATTTCTGGTAGGTTCGATGGTAGGTTTTCATCAAAATTTGGAGTTGACACCTTCCGTACATGCTTTTAGCCAAATGGTCAGATCTGGAACAATTTTACAAAGTGATTTTAGTTTTTGAAACTATCCTTTTATGGAATGAACCACTTTGATTGGAAACAAAAAATCCTGTATATATTTTTATGGTCAATGAAAATTACAGTTCAAATAAAGCTGTATAAACATACCTATAATTATTGAAATATATAACTAAGGTGTAAAAGTGATTCATTCCATAGAGGATAATTTCAAAAACTAAAGTCACTTTGTAAAATTATTCCAGATCTGACCATTTGTCTAAAAGCAAGTACGGAAGGTGTCAACTCCAAATTTTGATGAAAACCTACCATCGGTCAGAGATTAATAATTTTCATTCATAAAAATAAATCAAAGTGATTAAACAGCTGTGTTAATTTAGCTTTAATTCGTTGTTTCATTTGACCACAGTAAATTCCCAAACATTGAGTATTTTCAGAGGCGCTAGACTTGCTAACTAACCCTTTTAAGTGTGTAATATGTCTGATTCCTTCGATTTGACTGTACTTACATTTTCTTATAAAATATACTAACAAACAAAACTAATGATGGACCATCAAATTCAAAATGCATATTTGGTATCACTGAATCATTAAAACATTGAGAAACAGGGGTAACTCCCCTATCCACATATTCATGGTGATATCTACACCAAGAAACAACCCCATAACCAGACAAGATTATAAGATTTATGTTTCAATTCAACTAATAAGAACACGTTTAAACTATCTTTACTTCCTCTCGTAGACGTATAAGTACAGGAATACTAACGGCAGCGCGTTCTGTATCAAGCCAATATTTTATATATGCGATAGCAGGAATGTTCTTAGAGCTCTCTAGAATTGAAGTCAGTATGTAGAGGATGGGTGTAACAAAGATGGCATGTGTGATTCTGCTCGATTTCAATCCAAAGTTTTGTTTAATGTAGTCACAGTTAATATAGGAATGAGGTTAGGTTAAGAGATATTGTAGAAATATATGGTGAAAAGTTTTGAAGTTGTTTTTATATAAAAATCTATAAGGAACAATCTATATCTATAAAAGAGTTTGTCATTAACCACTCACTCACTCATATATCAACGTACAGCCCAAACCTCTGGACCTAGAAACGTGAAATTTCGTAGGTGCCTTCCTTTTATGATGTAAGCACCCACTAAGAAAGGATTTTTCGAAATTCAACCCCTACGGGGTTAAAACAGGGTGTGAAATTTTATATATAAAAATATTTTTTTTGTTCGCATTTAATTGAAACTTATCGAACATACTCTACAGTATAAATAATGAAACAATAATGTCAGCATTTCCCAAAATTTAATCCCTACGGTGTTAGACGGGTGGAAAAACTTGTAAAATATATATTTTTTTTGTATTCAACGGGGGTAGACAGGGTCTGTGTTATTGATATGTTTATCTGCATAGCTGCTTACGTTATAATGGTGGAGTCGGGCAAAATAATTTACAATAAAAATATTCAAAATTCAGTTTTTACAATTTTTAACTAAGATCCGAGATATCTACGTTTTATATAGGTAATGAATAAAAATCAATATAAAAAAATGTTATATGTCATCCCCTATCACGTATGGAGGGTTCTAATTAGTTTCGAAGTTTACGCGAGCGAAGCCGCGGGATTCCGCTAGTTTTTTAATAACGTACATAGCATATGGGGGAGGGGGGTAAGGGGATCAATTCCCCCCATGAGTCTACAAAAATTATAAGATGTTGAAACTAAAAAAAAAAACATATTTTGGTAGGATATTTAATGATCTACAAAAAAGGTTTTGAAACATTTTTTCGTATATTACTTACAGGTAACAGTACCCATTTTCTTGAAACTTTGCACACATGTAGTCCATCTAAAAACATTAAACATGTGTTTTATATTTTGGCCAACAAGGCGTTTTAAGGATAGAAAACACATTCGAAAATTTAACTCCATTTAGCAGAATGCTAACTAACGCTACTTATGAGTGTTATTTTCTTATAGTTTTTACGACATTTTTCTATCATAATTTCATTGTATGCGTATTTTTGAAATCGCTAATGACGATTTAACGAGAATGGTAGATAAGAAATGGTGGATAAAATCGCAGAAGTTTCAAAAACTTTATTTAACATCACTTACGAAGTTTATTAAATACATAATTACGAGTTTGGTAACAGTTATATCAATTTAGAAGTGGTGAATGAAAAATGATGCATCCAAATGGCAGAATCTGGGCAAATATCGGTAAGCAAACTGTATAATTGGAAACATTAAAAAGATATAATAATTCTATCTTCATAAGGTTCAATTTCTTAAAATTTCGTTATTTGCTTATTGTTTCCGTCATTTGAAAGAAGAATGTTAAGAAGTTTGCGATCTCAAAAACACGCAGATAGTGAAATTATCAGAGAAAAAATTCGTAAAAACTGTAAGAAAATGACACTCATAAGTAGCGTTAGTTAGCATTGTGCTAAATGGAGTGAAACATTTAAATGTGTTGAAATTTGAATTTTCGTAAATGCTATTTATCTTCTAGAGCATAGGTGTCCAACCTTTTGACCCTCGTGGGCCGCAGAGCGCAAAAAATAGCGAACAAATTTGTTAAGGGCCGCAAAAAAATTTGAAGACCTTTTTTTTTTGACTTGATTAATTTATTTATATCTCTGTATGTACTATGTACACTATCTATACTTTCACAAAAAATCTTAAGACCTTTTTTACCTGATATCGTTAATTATTTTCATATTTTACTTTTTTTTATCTTTATATTTTATATTAAATCTTATGCAGGCCGCACGAAATGTGCTCGAGGACCGCATGCGGCCCGCGGGCCGCGAGTTGGACAAGCCTGTTTTAGAGTACCTACTTATGCCATGTACAAAAAATATCTTTCAAATATTTCCACCCTCCTAATACCTTAGGGGTTAAATTTTGGGAATTGCTAAAAATAACTGTTTCATTATTTGTATTGTAGAGTATTTATGATAAGTTTCAATTAAATACGAACAAATTTGGCACCCTACATCATAAAAGGAAGGCATCTACGAAATTTCACGTTTCTAGGTCTAGGGGTTTGGGCTGTACGTTGATATATGAGTGAGTGGTTAAGGACAAACTCTTTTATAGATATAAATAAACAATTGCACAATTTTTCATATATGTACAAATGTTCTTTATGACCCAATGAACAAACCTGCATCAATGAATTGATTTTATTCGGCATAAGAATTAATGCAAGTGATTTTTTAAAATACAATTGCACTGGTCTATGAATGTGAATAGTTAGCTAGTGTAGACGCATCAATATGCAAGAATTGAAATTCCAATGCAAGGCATGACATTGGTGGTTCTCTCATTGTTCACGTATTTCAACACTAACTCACTCGGTCTTGATGTATGAATTAGATTACGTGGTTAGGGAATGCCGCCGCCGCTCGCGCCGCCTTTGGATCAAATTCAATTTGGGAAATTGGAATGGTTATGCGTAGGATTTATAATCCGTAATCCGGTAATAAATTATTTTTAATTGCGCATTATTGAGGACATGTTGCAAGGACCCTATCTCTCTCTCTTACTCTAACATTAAGGTTCAAAAAGGTGCTGGCCAATTCGGTGACTTTTAGTTACATTTGTTTTCCGGGTTTGAATTTAATTAAACTTAATAACTCTTTTTTATTTTTATCATGTTACATAGATTAAAGTAAAGTAGGTATTCGCAGCGTGCGCGATGACAGCGCCAACTAACGGGTGGACTTTAGTAGCAACTTGGGTGGACTTTGACGTACTAACAAACAAATAATTTCAATAAAATATCGTAATATATACATTTAAGACGATTATTTATGACTATTGGCTATGTGCACGAAGTCTATTAGCGCCGCTAGCGGGTAATAGAGAAGGATTTAATGGATTCAACTCTCTTTTTATCATTGTTTAATATGTTTAATACCGTGAAATTTTTTATTAAACAAATATCATTTAATTTAGCTGTTTGCATATAATATAAATAGTATAACATAAAAGGTCCGTGAAAATTATTTATTTTGGGTATCTTTTTCTTTTTAATTATGATATATAATAGAGAAATAATTAATTCGTTTACATTGACAGCATAACCTCAAATTTTGGCGCCGATAATTTTACAATATTGCTCACCACGAACACTCGCATCGACATTATTTCTAACTCCACCTCCTTGCACATAGTCTATAGTGGGATTAACCATGTTGACCTTTCTATTTTCAGTTAAAGACAAGCCTATTAAAAATGACAGTTAGTCCACCCAAAGTGTTATTTTTTTGCCACGTTGTGCGCTGTGATCGATTTCGTTTCCCCCACTACCTAATTTTCACCCAGCGAATACCTACTTTAGATATTTTCAATTTACTTAGATTACAATAACTAATCAAACAGTAATCCCATGTTCAATCAATTGAACCAACACAAATGGAAACTACCTCCCATGTATATTAAACAGAAATTTACCTTTAAATGCACTCACAAGTCGATATTTTAAATAATATCCAGTTATGTATGTTCCCATACTATACCTGCGACTAGAATTCAATTTGCAATAATTCAACGGAGAAGCAATAGTTCGAAACGGTCACGGATATCAACCGGTAAGCTAATTAAGATTGTGCTAGGTTAATATGCATCCTTCCTGGGTAACGTGTATGATATAAGGCTCTCTTTACCATTGCACAAACTGTTTTGCAACAGCTGCTCGCGCGTTATAAGATGTAGTAGTATGTGCTGCGCTGACTGCTTTGCATATAACCATCTGTACGTGATGGCGTGGAAAATGATTCACTGGGTTTTTGTAAATAGGGATTAGCGTGGGTGGTGTTTGGAATTTCTTATGTTGTGTGTCCGGTTTAAGGATTTTGATGCATGGGGTGTATTTTTTTTGGGACTGTAGGCGATTTAAGATGCTGTTGGATGTATATAGGTATTAAAGATTTTGTTTACTTAATGTTAGTGTCGCTTTTTTTCGAATTTTTTAATATATCTTAACTTAAAGATTATTTTTCTTTTATTCAAATAATGTATTTAAAACACATGTGATTTTGATTATAAATATACAAATTTCAGTCAGTAAAAATCCCCAAAATAGCAAAAAGAATATATTTACTTGCAGTCAAAATAGTAAAAAAACTATTTCTCGTTAGCTTGAAAAATACTGTGCGTCAATACTTTTAACTTGAGTAAACCTGACCTTTCAGGCATATAATTCAAAAAAATTCCTTAAGGTTGTTGTTCACTAAAATCGATCACTACAGAATTTGTTAAAATTTTAAAATTGTGTTAAGTAAGCTAGTTCGCATTTGTAAAAAAAATTTCAGGTCATTTTACCATTTCATTTATTAATTATAAACGTGCAAAGTTGGCCTCTTATACATTGCAAGCATAGGGATCCACTTGGAATTCGATATTCATTTAATTCGTGTAGTAAAACTAAACGTCAGATTTTAACCAAAAACGGATATGTTATAGATTAGTAATTAAAAAATGTATATATAAAGTTCTAGAATGATTTACCACCTACTTAAATAATTATTAATTTTTAACTTTGATAAATTCCCGTACACTTGACGTAAATATACGATATGGCAACACCGCATTCGGCACGCTTTTCGAAATGTAAAAACGTGGTATTGACAACTGACGCTCGTTGTAAATAGCAAGTTATTATTATTAACATTTAATTTTTTTATTTATAATAATAATAGTTACTATTGTTATTATAATTATTACTATTGTCAGCAATAGTAATAATTATAATATTGTTAAAAATAAATCTTCTATTCTTGTCTAATATTGTAAATTGTTGCCAGATCTATTTGTTCTTTATTATCGACATAGTAAAACCCTGTAGTTCATGCTAAATTCCGCTAGATGCCATGACTTTCAGTGAACAACAACCTTAACATGGAAAATTGTTAATGCTGTATGTAAGATATGCTAGGATTATTAAAAAAGTTGTAAAAAAGTACTCTTATCAACATTTAAGATTTGTTATCAACCATTTTTGCAGTTTTATATTTACAATACACAAAAAAATGAGTGTCCAAATACTTTTGCACGGCAGTGTATATTATATCGTTTTTAACGACTCAAAATAAAAGTCGAACTGAATATCATTTTACAACTATCGGCTTTTACGACTTAATATGACAGGTCCCTTCGATGTCTTAATAACCGATTTCCACTGTACTTACTTTTTGCTTTCTTATACAATATGTATATGAAATATACATACAATATAAGTAAGTATAGTGAAAATTGACTAAACACTACTAATATTCATTTTTCTGGGTTACTTTTCACAAAATCTTACATAGGAATCAGTTGATATTTCTATGACGAATTTAACATTGATGCATGAAATTTTACGAATTTTTTTGTGTTTTAGATTTGGTTAAAAGTACGTTTATTCTATAGAAAATGACGTGGAAAGTTGAATTTTTTAAACCGCAGGTCTGTATCTCAAACCGTTCTCAAGATATGGCCTCTCAAAGTTTTATATTTTTCAAAATTATGGAGAAATATTGTTGTAACTTTTGAAGGTGTAGTCGGGTTTGATTTTTGTTGACAGATTTGAAATCAACGTGTCAAAATCTATATAATGACATGTATAATACTTCAAAATTCGACAAAAAAAATGTTGTGAAAAATCAACATTTTTTTAAGGTTTTTTCGATTTTTCGCAAAAAAAAAATTCTCGAACTTTAAAGTATTATACATGTCATTATATAGATTTTAACATGCTGATTTCAAATCTGTCAACAAAAATCAAATCCGACCACACGTTCAAAAGTTACATACGTCAATTTTTCTTCAAAATTTTCAAAAATCTAAAACTTTGAGTGGCCATATCTCGAGAACGGTTTGAGATACAGACCTGCGGTTTGAAAATTTTATCTTTACACATCATTTTCTATAAAATAAACATACTTTTAACCAAATCTAAAACACAAAAAAATTTCGTAAAATTTCACCCATCAAATTTCAATTTATCATAGAAATATCAACGCTTCGTTACTAAAACACTTAAATACTCACTGCTCAGCTATATTAAGTGATGACGTGATCACATATACCCTATAGTCTATAGGACTCGAAATTTCAAGCAACATTAATACAAGTTACATCAAATACGGTCCCGTAGTTTTCTAAATTACTAAGGTCAAATAGTATTACTTATTTTAGTATAATATACTATTGTAAAACACTATTATTATATTATTAAAACATACATTGATTGAAAAAAAAATGCAGTGTATAAAAAGCTTACCATAAATTGATAAAAATGTTTTTCTCATAAAAGAAGGTAGAGGTACCTATATTTAATGAATACTTATACGTTTCCTGATTATATCATAAATAACAAGTGATTGCAAAGACGGACGAGAACAGAGTACAAAAGTGCGATGAAATACATAGCAGCAGAGTTAGAAATGAACGGTAGAATGTCAAACAGGGTTGGCTTAGAAATAGGGAACCTTTTCAAGTCGAAAATTCGTATCGAGTTTAAACTTTGTATATAGTTAGAGCAGGTCAAGATAAGTAACAAAAAAATTATCACAGCTGCGGTAAAACGGTTTATGGGGGTGAAACACCCCTATGAAAATTTGCACAATAATCATATTTTTTTCAAATAACTCTGAAACCAATGAAAATTAAAAAAAATCTATTATACAAAATTTTCATGAAAATTCGAAAAAATTAAACCTATTAAATGTGGGGGTTAACGGTTTAATTCTTTCGGTTTTAACTATCGCCATTCGAAAGAGCATAAAAAATCATGATACATTTGTATTGTAGATTTTTTAAATTTTCATTAGTTTCAGAGTTATTTGAAAAAATATGATTATTTTGCACATTTTCATAGGGGTGTTTCACCCCCTTAAACTGTTTTACCGCAGCTAAGATAATTTTTTTCTTACTTATCTTGACCTCCTCTAACTATATACAAAGTTTAAACTCGATACGAATTTTCGACTTGAAAAGGTTCCCTTGTGAGATAAATGTAATAAAAATTGCAGGAATTTGATATCAACTAAAATTATGTGGATTTTGTAAAAACCTGTAAACATTTTATTTGATGCAACAAAAATTGAGTATAATTTATTCTAGGTTTTAAAAGGGCAATTTTTGTATTTTCTGTGACATCATAGAAACAAAACACGACTTTTGATGTAAAATTTGATGTTTTTATTAAATATTAATAGCTATAAGGACATGCACTAAAAAAATTATTACAGCTAACCGGTTTTAGCGACGATAATGCAAATTCAAAATGGGTTTCATATAATATAGACGTACTATGAAAATATGTATATCCGTATAGTACGACTCCAGTTTAAGTGACCTACACTCGACAAATTAATTAAGGGGACACCTAAAAAATAGCATGTTTTCAAATGCTTGTAACTTGGTCAAAAATGAACTTTTTTCAAAACTTTTTTATTATTAAATTGAGCAAATTTACTCTACTTTATGATGGTCTAATTCGTTCCTCAACATCTTTTAATTTTTTAACTTTTTTATGTAATTATATAAATTAAAAAAAAAACTGCATATTTTGACACTTGATGTAGAGTGCATTTATGTAGAAAATGAAATTTTGAAATAACCTTTTTGTAGAGAATTTTAATACCTTCAAATTTATTATGGTGCGAAAAAAATGTGACAAAAATTCGCAAAAGTATTACAGTTTTAGTGAAAATCAGGAAAAAATAATTCAAATGAATATAGCCGGAGTAATTTTGGTGGTACAGAAAATAAATAAAAATAAAAATGAAGCTCAAAGTATCACCTTTCAGATTATGCAATGTAATGAAAGATTTTTTTATGAATTACAAAAAATATTCAAACTTTAAACATAATAGAAAATATGAGTAATTAGACAGTAAAATTAAAACAAAGAATACATACCCTAAACATTACATTTTAGGTGGCCCGAGCAAGAGGTCTCATTAACAAAACATGTTCTTTATAATTCATTTTTATTTTTTTAAATAGGACCATATTACGCGAAGATATTCAACTTTGATGTCTCAACATCAGAAAACCCAAAAAAATTACAAATTGGAATTTATTGAAATTTTTCTCGAAATAAAGCAGCTTATGAAAAATTTTAAGAAGTCAAAAAATGCATTATTTTACTGAAATAATAACCCAAAATGACCCATATGGTTTTAAAATTGTACCTAAATATGTGTGCTTACTGTATACATGCATTTGTGCATGTAAAAATAAATATTTAGTAAAAATAAGTATTTTTTGACTTCGTAAACATTACATGACCTGCTTTATTTTACAAAAAAAAATTAAAAATTTTGCAATTTGTAATTTTTTTGGGTTTTCTGATGTTGAGACATCAAAGTTGAATATCTTCGCGTAATATGGTCCTATTTAAAAAAATAAAAATGAATTATAAAGAACATGTATTGTTAATGAGACCTCTAGCTCGGGCTACCTAAAATGTAATGTTTAGGGTATGTATTCTTTGTTTTAATTTTACTGTCTAATTACTCATATTTTCTATTCTGTTTAAAGTTTGAATATTTTTTGTAATTCATAAAAAAATCTATCATTACATTGCATAATCTGAAAGGTGATACTTTGAGCTTCATTTTTATTTTTATTTATTTTCTGTACCACCAAAATTACTCCGGCTATATTCATTTGAATTATTTTTTCCTGATTTTCACTAAAACTGTAATACTTTTGCGAATTTTTGTCACATTTTTTTCGCACCATAATAAATTTGAAGGTATTAAAATTCTCTACAAAAAGGTTATTTCAAAATTTCATTTTCTACATAAATGCACTCTACATCAAGTGTCAAAATATGCAGTTTTTTTTTTAATTTATATAATTACATAAAAAAGTAAAAAAATTAAAAGATGTTGAGGAACGAATTAGACCATCATAAAGTAGAGTAAATTTGCTCAATTTAATAATAAAAAAATTTAGAAAAAAGTTAATTTTTGACCAAGTTACAAGCATTTGAAAACATGCTATTTTTTAGGTGTCCCCTTAATTAATTTGTCGAGTGTATTTTAACAATAAATTGTCCGGTTAGAACGACGCGCAGTGTAGTGTTTCCAATATATACGCACAAGCAATACCTCTCCCGGCTTTCTCCTCTCTCCTACGTATGTTGATTGTTGATTAGTAAAATTACAGACTTTCTACGTCAGTAAATACATATTTACATGCATAGAATGTAGGTACATTGTATCTCTGATCAAACTCTAATACATTATGTATGTATGTAATGTGCAATGTTTAAGTAAATACCATTAAAGTTACTTTTTGTTAATTTTAATATTTGTTTTATTTAAATAAAATTTAATCTAACTATGTATATTATTATTTCATAATAAGAATAATATGTACATAATAAAAAACAAGCATAAATTATCCGGTAAATTGCTGAATGACTTCCAAAAAAATATAGAATAACTTGGACGTTAAATAAAAAAATAAAAATAAAAATTATCCGGTCGTTTAGTACGTCCATATGTCGCCGGTCCCTTGAGGGTCGGCATATCTGAATTCTACTATATTTTTAAGTCAAAAATAGTAAAATTATTAATATAAACATACTGATATAGTAACCACATTCGATACTATTTTTTTTAAATATGAGATCTTTGTTATACACAAGAATATCAAAACGGAACTTTACTAGATACAAAGTATATGAAATCACGTCTGAAGAACACGGTTTGGCCATCTAAAATACAAAATGAAATGATTCAAATATGATAGATGGCCTCAGAAGATATATCTATGTAATACTTCAAACGAGGGAATGTCTTTCAGTTAAAGCAAACATATTTTGTACATTTATATATGTAGCTACGCGAGACGTGCTAGGTATTTATTAATGTGACGTTATTAAATGTTCTATAGGGAGAAGTGGCTTCGAATAGTGTACAGTTAAATGTTAAATCTATTCTGATGAATTGATGTATAGTTTGTAAGGTAATATGTCTATTTGATCTTTTTTTTTGTAACTGTTTTTATCGTATTCAATGGCTTTTAGTTAATTAGTTTATAGTTTGTATATACAGGGTGGTTCGGTTTGGGATGCAGATATTTTAGGAGCTGATTCAATACCCTCTGAGCTACAGGTTGTTTAAGGCTGTTTATGCCGATTTTTCCGAAACTAAATTCTACGAGATGTCGCCACCGTAGAAAACAAAAATTATTTGCACAAGTCTAGCCCTGAGGGGAAATGACAGATACAAGTAATTCAGTGACAATTGACGATCGAATGAAAAATGGGATATTCTCGAAACTAAACAGAGATGAAGCTACAAAGGATAGAACTAGTTCTTATGTTTTTAGGCTTACATTCAATATTTTTAAATGAAAATTGCAGAATTATTATAAAATTATAAAGCTTAAACAAATATCTATGTCGTGGTATATTTTTTTCTCCGTATTTTTCAAGAATTTTTGTTATATATATATATTGAGTTTTATCATATCAAAAAATATACACAAAATTTTCAGATTTTTTTTAAATTAAATTGAAAAATTATGTATGTCATGACATAGAAAAACTAATCTAGTTTATCACTGTATTTTTTCCTAAATGATTTAATAATACTGGTCAGAGCTGAACTTAAAATACAAAACCGTAATTTCTCTATAGTAATTCTTATGGCAATTCAAATAGCATGTTCAGCCTTAAGAAAATACTTAAAACAAAAATTATCTCATAACTTCCAAAGTAACTAGAGTAACCAATATGAGCCAGTTTTTTAGATAAATAATTAATTAACAATTTTTTTTGTATGATAGTTATTGTGAGTAAAAAATTGTATGAGAAAGGGGGGTCTATTTTTAATATCATCTATGCTACAGGATGTTTAAAAAAATTCTTTCATCAAATTATTTATTTTTTGAAATTTTTTATGAAAATTACATTTTTCTCAAAAATTACTTACAATATGTAGTATTATTTATCATTATTTTTGTACGTCATAGTATTACCTACAAATTCACCATTCAAAGTTTTGACCTGGGTCTTATAGTTTTCCAGTTTTAAATTTATCTATATTAAATACAAAAAAATAATTTTTTTTCGTATATATTTTTTATTTGTATAAGTATATGTAGGTACTTTAGCAATAAAATTTTCGATCTTTTTGTGAAATTTACTTATATGTGAAATTATCCCTATCTGTCTGCTTATTACCTCTTCACGGTTAAACCGCTGTACCGATCTTGATGAAATTTGGCAGGGAAATAGCTCACAACCTAAGTTGTATGTGCAATATCTTATGTTAGCTTAGAGACATCTATCGGGGAAATATGATACTAAAAACCTATTTTTTTCGAATATCATAACAGAAATTTTACAGAAAACCCATTTTAACTCTATGTTAATTTTTGTGTTGGAACAACTAATTCGATATTTTGAGATCCGTCATCATATCGGACTTAAGTTTTCACAAAAAACGAGAAATGCAAAAGTCTTTGGACACCTGTGATTTTGAATGTAAATATGCAGATTTCAGTCAATAAAAATACCCAAAATAGCGAAAAGAATATGTTTACTCGCAGTCAAAATAGTAAAAAACAATTTTACACTATGCGTCAATACTTTCAACTTGAGTAAACCTGGCATATAATTAAAAAATTGTCTTTAACATGGAAAATTGTAAATGCTGTATTTTAGATATGCTAGGATTATTACAAAAGTACTCTTATCAACATTTTTGCAGTTTAGTATTTATAAAACGCGTATCCAAATACTTTTGCACGGCAGTGTATATTTATGTAACTCTCGTCCCATCATGTTCTCGTTGATAAGATTATTCAAATGCTCAAACTTCTCAACAACGTGATTCGAAGTTATCACCAATATGCATCGAAGTGAACTGCATGCATATATACATATTCTATATTAGTCAAGAGACATAAGTTCATATGTATAACTTCTCCAATGGTCGAGGAATAGTTAAAAGGTACAACCAGTACACCTTGAAGAAGTTATTCCAAACAAAGTCCTCGTACGTTTTAATGGACCATCCTTACCCTACCAAGCACTACAAGTTGACAACTCTAGAGTTTAGTTTGCAATTCAACTGCTTGCAAATCATTAATGATGCGAATTGAATATCAAATGTGAAGTACAGACTGTATGACCCTCTTTGTATGTGTGTCTGTCTGTATGGTAACAAGATCTATTCAAATACTGGGTTGTTTTTGTGTCAATCGAAATTATAACGATATTAAATCTGGTAAAGTTAATACTGTTTAATTTGATTTAAAGTGGTTGATATTGTAGGGTGCGGGTTGGTTTTGCGGGGAATGGTGTGGGTAAGGGCCTGTGGATAAGCATAGAGGGAAGGTAATGTGTGTCTCTTTCTTTGGAGCGTATGAAATCAAACTTTTTTCACACACTTAATTAAAAAATGCTGTTCCTAATCATTCTGGAAAGGACTCCGCAGAATCCTTATGGGAAAGGGGTTTCGGTAAAACTATTTGAAACTTTGGATTATAATAGTCCTTGATGAGTAAATCGAAAGTGTCAATGGGCACTATTTCCTAAAAACTCAAACTTTTAAGATATAGCCCTCTGAAGTTGGGAATCATCATGATTGTCTTTAATTTACAATATTTTTTTTGTAGAACCTTAAATTTCGCTCAACTTTTTGTATGTGTTCCCAAAGACATCTATAATCGATTGCCACCATAAAAAAGTCAACTTTTCAATTCATTGAGAAATGACAACACTTAAATCTTATTGTTTGTTACTTTTTTAAACAATTTTTATTAATTATAAACGAATTCAATTGTTTTATAATAAAAAAAAACGTAATAATAAGATTTAAGTACTGCCATTGGCTACAGAATTTAAAAGTTTACTTTTTTATGGTGACAATCGATTATATAAGTCTTTGGGAACACATACAAATAGTTGTGCGAAAATTAAGGTTCTACAAATTTTTTTATTGTAAATTAAAGGCGAGCATGATCCCCAACTTTAGAGGGCTATATCATAAAAAGTTTGAGTTTTTAGGACTTAGTGCCCATTGACACTTTTAATCTACTCATCAAGGACTATCAGAATCCAAAGTTTCAAAGAGTTTGACCGAAACCCCTTTCCTATAAGGATTCTGCGGGGTACTTTATAGATATTTTTGGAAATATTAATAAAGAATGTACAGTCCCTGGCCATATTATTAGACCAAAGCTGAAAAATCACATTTTCGCCATTTTAACTACAATACACCTTAATTTTTGACAGTTTTCGTTAAATTATGAAATAGCATATACATATAATATAATGAGTTTTTTATTATTATTGTTGTTACAAATCTCAAAAATTGTATAAAATTTTTATCAAAAAATGTTAAACCATCAACAAAGAACTTACTTTACACGTTTTTGAAGCACTATCACTTGTTTAATTAAGATGAACTATGTATTGTACAACAATTGAAACGATACACTTTGTTTGACGGTTATTTGATTATTTGACGTTTTCGTGTAAACACTGCTGCCATCTAAGTTTGAAAGTGGTAAGTCTTTCAAAAATTAGATTAAATGTTACCATAAGTATAAAACTACGAGTTCTGTTAAGGAATGGTAACAGTGTTTACAATAAAACAACAAAAATAATATGAAACACTTATTTCTTAGCTTTGGTCTAATAATATGGCCAGGGACTGTATGCTCAATTTTTTATCAAATTATCTTTGAAAAGTACTGTATTGTCTCGAAATTATGCAGTTCTCATAAGAATGCATGTTAATTTCTTTATTAAATATATCTTTAACTATTCTCCTAATGATCTTGAAAATTTTCAATGAGTTTTTTAAAATAAATGTCTTGTTATTTTCAAAGTTACTTCGAAATCTATATATTAGTTTTCTATACAGTACCAATCTCCTTAATAACGATTTGACTATAGATTGATAACAACTTATTGTAACTAATTATTACGAAAATAGCTTACGTTAGTTAAAAATCTTTATAGGCAAATACGAATTCAGTAAGCAAATTATATAAAAAAATGCTTATAAAATATCCTACTGAAGTAACTTTTTTTTTCATTTCACAGATCATGACCCCCCCCCCCCCCAATGATTTTTCACAAACCATGGTCCCCCCCCAATAATCCGCGTCTGTTTTGTAGGATACTGCATATATTATTTTATATGTTTCAAAATAGACATAAAAGAAAATTGATGTATTTTCCTGTATTTGAAAAACGTTTATAAACTTTTTTAAATTGGTTTAAATATTTGGCTTTTTTATGGAAATTAAAAAAAATATTTTAATAATTGGTTTAACTTTTAATAAACGTTATTTTTTTATTATCGTAAGTTTAGGAACTGAAAACTCGTACAAGACTAAAATATATACTTAAGCTGCTATGAAAATAAATTAGAAAGGAGAATTCTCTAACTACATATTTAATAAATAATAGATAAAAAACAATTCATAGAAGATAATGGTTAGAAAATTGATGTATTTTCCTGTATTTGAAAAACGTTTATAAACTTTTTTTTAATTAGTTTAAATATTTGGCTTTTGTTTATTATGGAAATATAAAAAAAAATATTATAAATAATTTAATTATTGTTTTAATTGATTATTTTATTTTTACAATACTTTGTTAATTGCTTACAATAACATATGATTAAGTAATTACATACGTATTCATATTTTGGTTTCCCAACAAACGAAAATTAATATTTAGTTCAAAGAAAATGTAATTAAAAATACTTTAACAACTAATTATAATTTTAAATATTTAACATGAATATATTACATATGTATCATAATATGTTGGTATGTAATTTACATTCATTTTCTTATTTATGTTAATAACAGTATAAATAAATGTAATCAACACATTGCCGTTTTACTTTCTTATACAATACTAGCTGGGCCCGTGCGGCTTCGCTCGCGTGGCCTACGGAATTATTGTTTAGGATTTAAAAAATATATAGATGAATTAAGTATAAACACGATTAGTTATTTTCCTAATAAAAACCAAACAACACTTAAATTACCTGCCTAACAAAAAGTAAAAATAATTTTTGTTCAATTTAAATTGAAAAGTTCATTATTGAAAACAAATTAAACAATTGACAATCAAAAGAATACCGGCCTGTTCCCTCTACCCAGCGCGGCGTCTAGTCGTAGTTCGCGCGAATTGTTACGAAAAATAAGTTATTGTATATAGGTACTTATTTCACGTTATTTCTTAAACTAAAAGACCAAATTGGATTCTGTAAAAGGCAAATTATATCTACATTAAGTACTTATGACGATGAAATCATTTATAAGGATTAAAGTTTTGCAGGTCAAAGTCCATGTAAACAGAACCCAAATATTTTATGTTTTCTTTGTAACATAAAAGCAGTCACTGTGGCTTAAAAATAAAAGTTAGACATATGGTGTCGCGGACTTTATTGTAGGACTTTTAATTCTACACAGTTCTTTAATACATTATTTTGTTCTATATTCAACGGCTTAGACAGCGTATTGCAAAACAGCGCGCTGACGGCAAAATTTTTTCTGACTTGATTTACTATTATCGTCACTGCTTACTTGTTATGTTACCTAACGTAACAAAATATAACCTATAACCTGGCCAGAGAATGTACCTATGAATTAAAAAAGAAACCACGTAAATCGGATAAGTGGTTCAGACAGACAGATAGAGAGACGTTGAGCTTTATATATATTAAGGATTCAACTATATATTTTTTAAATCCTAAACAATAATTCCGTAGTCCACGCGAGCGAAGCCGCGCGGGTCCACCTAGTCGAAAATAAAGTAAAGACAGACCTGTATTTATATGAACTTTTTATCTTAAAATCATCCAAAGATTAATAACTATCATTTATAAAATTATAAAACACCCCGTATAAAATATTTTTCCAACCACACTTTTTTCATATAATTACAACACATCCCTTACAATTTATTTTCCCTTCCATCATACAAGATTACCCAAAGGTGTCAATACGAACGCATATCCTACCACCAAAGAGAAAAAGGTTTCAACCTCTTTATGCGAATCCCCAAATGCTAATCCCAACACACAATTTCACTTTGTATTTAAAAGCTAGTGTTTTAGCCAGACTGCTATATATGGTATACATATATATACCTATACTAAGACTGCTCCTCAGTCCCGAATGCCTCAAAGTAGAAATAGTAAATGTAGTTTCTATGAACCAATTAGTTTAGTAGGTATACCTACTGTATTATATTTGTGCTTTTGAAGTATGTTTTGTAGGTATATACAAACACGCCTTACTTTTACCTATGTTATCTATTTTTAGCGTTTAATGTAAGAGGCGAGTGCGTCTTTTTTGTTAACATATTCATATGTATGTCTATTAAATATTAGCGAATTTTTCAAAGAAAAATATAGCTATTGCTATCACCATCATGACGCAACTTCGGAAAAAAAACTATATATCTTTATCAAACTTGATCTCGAGATCACGAAAATGTGATTCGTTAAAAACTTTATGTATATATATATATATATATATATATATATATATATATATATATACATATGTATATCTGCCGTTTCGAGTGGACTCTCTAGCCTTCCAGGATTACTTCCGATATTTTTGAAACTTGGTTAAAAAATCGATCTCACGAATACCTCGGTTAAGTTCGTTAGTCAGCGAAATTCCTTTATGGATTTCAAAATGGCGGCCGTTCAAAACCGAAAAAAAATCATATCTCGGGTATTAAATATCGGATTGATAATATCAAATATGTTTTGGAATCCTCTCAATAAAACAAAATTATTGTGTCTCTTGTGATTTTTCGGTATAAGGTACCGTTTGGTTGATATTTTATAAACAAAAAAAATATTGTAGAGATTGTAAACTAAGAATGCCGAGTTCGAGTCCCGATGTGGAACTTTTTTTTTACAAGTTTTTTATTTTATTTTTTTGTTTATTATGTAGAGTAAAAAGTTAATAATCAATAAAAAAATTTAAAAATTTCAAAGCCAACTTTTTTTTACACATTTAATTATTTTTTATTTTATTTTTTTATCAAATAAAATTCGCTTACCGCGGTGGTTGCGCGGACAGAATATTAAATAATTAATGTTATTAACCCATTAATTCCCAACGTTGCGTAAACGAAACATTTAAAAAACATTTAAAAATGTTTTTTTAAATATCTCATTGATGAAATGACTTTTTAAAGTGAAACTTTTATTACAGTGTCTCAAACTTTTTGGCTGTGTGTTTCATGTCGCGTAACGTTTGGACTGCGCATGCGTGAAACAAGCAGCCATTCATTGTATGACAGTTTATGTACTGTGTGCTATTATACATATTTAGTAAGTTTGTATTGTAATTTGTCAGTGTTTAATGTAAATGTTGTTATTTATTTGCTTTTGGTAAACAACGACACAGCTAGTGAGTCCAAAAAAACTGATCAACGAGAAAGAATAGTGCAAAAATGAATGACGATGAATTAATTTTACGCCGTAAAAAACAGAACGCCGACAGAGCACGTGCTTATAGAAAAAGGAAAAAAGATCTTGGTTTTTATATAAAATTTATTAGTATTATTAGAACTTTTTGCTGGTGCATGTTGTTGTTTATGGATTTATTTCAATTTTGAGTGCTTGAATTTATTATTCCGAAAATTTTTAGTTAAATGTCTATAATGTGAAAAAAAAGTTTCACTTTTACCGTGGTTTCATAAAACCACACAATCCTTTTTTTTTTACTACTGACATCGTTACACAAACTGTTTTAAACTATTCCACACTAAGTAATAACTTCTGTTTTTCCAACGTTTCGTAAACGCAACATTTTGTTGAAAAAATAAAATAAAACATGTTTTTTTTTTAACTTCAAAAACAGTTATTTGAGTATATATTTAGTAATAAAATGCAGTTAAAACATCAAATTAATTTTATTTTCTACCCTTGGGAGTTAATGGGTTAAGGAAGTTGATACCATTGAAAAATAATAGAGAAATTTCGATGAAACTTTGAAAATAACAAGATATTTATATTTAAAATAAAACTGGCAAGTGCGTGTTGGGCACGCACATGATAGGGTTCCGTAGTCATTCTCACTACGATTTATAAAAAGTATTTTTCAAAATTTTCGTGACTGAAGGGTTAAAATCAAAAAGTCATTTGACTTTTATTATTGCATTTTAGGAGACCTATCAAATGACACCCCACTCAATGGGGTAAATGAAAAAAATGTGAGTTCACTTTTCAATCTATGAAAAGTGGGTCCAAAATATTTTTGACAATGTTCGTTATAATTTTCAGTGAAAGTACTAATTAAAAGCTACATTCTGAATTTTTTTCAGATTTTTTGAATCGATAGTTTAGAAAATAGAGGGGGGGACGCTCTGACAGCGACATTAAAAAGCAAATATATCGCGACTGAAGGGTTAAAATCAAAAAGTTATTTGACATTTTTTATTGCATTTTAGGAGACCTATTAAATGACACCCCATTCAATGGGGTAAGTGGGGAAAAAAATGTAAGTTCAATTTTCAGTCTATAAAAGGGGGGTCCAAAATATTTTTGACAATGTTCGTTATAATTTTCAGTGAAAGTACTAATTAAAATCTACGTTCTGAAATTTTTTCAGATTTTTTAAATTGATAGTTTAGAAAATAGAGGGGGGGGACGCTTTTTTAATGACTTTGGAGAGAAAATACATCGTGATCGAAGGGTTAAAATTAAAAATTTCTGTTACATTTTTTGTTGCATTTTAGGAGACCTTTCTAACGACATCCCACTCAATGGTGTAGGTGAAATTTTTTTTTTGAAAACACTTTTCATTTTATGAAAAGGGGGTTTAAAAAATTTTTATTTTCAAAAATCTTATCATTTCTGTTTTTGGGTCATCAATCTACGGCCGTGTACTAAATTTCATCTTATTATCTCAAAATTTTTCAGGACGGACGGACGGACATGGAGAAACTATAAGGGTTCCTAGTTTTCTACGGAACCCTAAAAAGAATGTGGCTATTTGAACATACAGTATGTGCATGCATTTGGCTATTTGCATGTAGGGTAAAACTCAGTAATACCCCACTTTTATTAAACCATAATAAAAATAAATTCGTAAAATGTATTTGGAAACTCTTTATTGAAAATTAAACTAAGGTATATCAAGAACAAAATGGCACCGGGTTATCTAATTAGGAACAAAACAAATTGGTGAAAACAATATTTTTTTAAACACTTCAGTGGGGCGTTTTGTAATTTAATCGTTGGGTAATATGCCTCACTTGTGTTATAAAATGCCCCACGTATCTCAATCACGATTTTTCTTCATTTAAGGTGCAACTTACAGTTATTTATAGACTAATTACGATTTAGATTTATTCTACGATGATTTATGAAGCACATATTCAACCTCTTCGTTCAATTAGGGCTCTATGCTAATTATCTAAATAAGATATTCGTCATATATTCTGAATAAAGAAAATTAAACTCGATCTTATTGAAAATTTGAGATGGAAAATTGCTTAATAAATTTATCTTGTTAATATAACAATATTTCCTCAATGTAATAATAAAAAAAATCTTATTAAGGATATTTTATTCATTTGAAAAATATGTATATCTTCATTTTTATCTAATAATTTTTTTCATTTGTCAAATTAATAAATAACTTATTACACCAACTAACAAAACTCTCAAATAGATTAAACATAATGGTTGTATTAATAAATATTTATTAGTGTGAATATTTTTTACACCAACCAACTAGTGAATGTGCAATTTTCGATATGGTAAATATATTTAAATATATTTAAAATATGTTTTCAATAAGAAACAAAATTCTCACCGTGATAAAAACATTGTTAGTGATAATATACATTTATCAATAAGATAAACGTGGATTTTTTCATATTAATAAAAAATTATCATGTTAATAAACAACATCTATCGGAGCTAAATCGATCACAGATTTTTTTACGTTGATCACATTTTTTTAATACATAGACAAATTAATTTTTTTAGTTTCCGGTTAAATGTATATAATATCTTACACCTCATTAATTATATGTACAATAATTTATAACAACAGATAGAAGAAAATAACCCCCCCCCCCTCCCTACAAAAATATCTTAGAATAAATAAGAAACGTATAACTCTATCGAGTGAGACAGAAATATACACGATAATATAAATGTAGTTATTTAGCGAATGCTTGTGTGCAAGAGAGATGGTAGAATTATTGTGCTGACACCACAAAACGGAAACAGGAAGTAAAGTGCGGGTACTATACATTATCGTACAACGACGAAATTCTGCAAAGCAAAGATGGCACGAAGCCATTGCTACAAATGAACTGTAACATTTACTTTATATGACAGTGTTTTACTAAATCTTTAAATACAAAATGAATTTTATTTGATTTAAATACTTTTTGAATTAGTAACGACTAGCGTCAACAAACATACATTCTTGGCACGGTCACGTGATCTATTTGAATATTAATATAAAAACCCGGGGGGGGGGTAGTAAATTAATTATTAATTTTGTTATAAAATTTTATTTTTTGTTTTGAATATTTTTCTCAATCAACTATTCAAGTTGGTTCCATGTGATACGACTCAGCCTGTATATAAAATTAAATACACATATAAAACAACTGATTTGACCCCTTATTTTATTATAAATCAATAAATAATTCAATAAATAACGAAGCTTAAAATTATCACAATAACAATAAAAATTGAATCAAAACCTACTTGATGGACACAAAACTCAAAAATCCGAGGTCACAGGGGGCCGAGATCTCGCGGTGGAAGACAGACGGACGGACGGACATGTTTTAGTTTATATTTTGTTACGTTAGGTAACATGAGGAATAAGCAGTGACGATAATAATAGTAAATCAAGTCAATACACTGTTTAAACCGTTAAATATTGAAAATTATAATGTACTAAAAAATTGTGTAGGGTAAAAATATTAATATTTTTCAAAAATTCTGCACTCCACGCGAACGAAGCCGCGAGTATAGCTATATAGTTGTTTATATATCGACAATTATATTTAAAACAAAATATATATTCTATTTTTACAATCGTCAATCGTAATTTAAAATTTTTAACACCTTAAAATTCAAATTAAATTGTGGCATTATAATTGAATGTAATTATTGTATCGATAAAATCTTTTGCATAATACCAGAATAATACCTACTTACGATTTATTAAAAGCTACACGTTTAATAAAAAAACAGAATTAAAATTAAAATATTCTTTAATTCATTTAAATTTCTCTTTTCATGAATTTTCTCTGCTGCAAAAATCAATAACAGAAAATACTCCTTTCTGGTGAAATTTTGATACTATGTACAGTGACATCCATAAGAGGTCGTTCACTTTTTATTATGGAGGAAGGCCACTGTGACGGAAAAAAATATATAATTTTTTCCTTAGATTTTTTTAAAGTTTACATATTCATAAATATGTATACAAAAAATTGAGTTTAAATTTTGAAAATTGACGGAGTTACAGTTAATTTAGTGAGACGATGTAGCACGGCCGGTTATGACATAACAAAAACATTAAACATGTTTATCTCGGAATGACATTTTTCGACCTGGTCGACACGATTCCTCAAAGACTAATGAGCCGATTTCAATTTTATTTTTTTAAATAATTTTCGTAATTGTAGTAGCTATCGTTGCACGTAGCCGGTTTTTGAAATTTTGATAATTATTATTTTTAAAACCGCTGTAATAAAAAAATAGGTCTTAAAAATGAAAAAAAATTTCAAACGATCGCCATTTTGTGAAAAAATAAAATAAAAAAAAAACGGCTACGTGCAACGATAGCTATATTCATATAGATATTGATAAAAATTTTATTAATTTTTTTCATATAACCCTTCTCGAAATTTCGAGTCGACCATAGAGAAAAATATTTTTTTTGTTCGTCACATCGAGGCTCATAACTTTGTAAATATTTAATATTTTTCAATAAAAATTTATATTAAATAAGTTGAATATATACTTAATAAAATGTCCTTTACCTGATTCAAAAACAATAAGTTATATCTGTGAAAAAAATTCCGAAACATTGACAATTTTTTGACCCGTCACAGTGACCATCCCCCTTAAATTTCCCTTCCATTTGATTATTGTTTAATCAATTGTTATATTTAAATCATTTCTCCATGTACCAAATAAAGACAGATATTTTGAAAATCATTTGCTAGATAAAGAAGTACTCTTCGTTTATAGTACTCATATATATTTGTGCGATGAAATTATTATATAATCTATTAAAAATTGTATTGTGGCAATAAATATGTTAAATGTGATATAAAATTGTATCTTACTATATGTATAAGCTTCGCTCTAAAAAAAGATAATGTTTGTCTTATTTATTGTAAGCGATTCTCACCTATATGGTGGTAGACAATTTCTGATGCCTATGGTACATATGATACAGTGGTGCCTCGCATAACGAACTTTCTGTTCGTTCATTGCGAGACTCGCTCAACGAACTGCATCGTGTTTAATTTTGCCACCCGAACGCTCCTACGTATCACGAAGTCGCCCGAACTTCCAAGGTCGCACGCAGTCGATGTTCAAACTTGCATGAACATGCATCAACGCGCATCAGTCGTTATTTTCTGTGCTTAACTCACACACCTGTTTGTTTTAATAAATGTAATTTTGTGTGTCTATATTATGAGTTCTAAAAAAAGCAGGAAGGTGATTTCTGTTGAAATGAAACAAGAAATAAGTAGAAAGAGGATTTGACCCTGCAAGCCTCGGTAGACTCTCCTAAATCTGATTCTGACTCAAAAATAAAAAACCGTGTGTACAATCTTTTTTATATTACAGTACCATATTTTATGCTACAGAACGTATTAAAATGTTTAACATGTGTTGTTATGGGAAAAACGCGTTTCACATAACGAACTTGCTCCCGGAACGAATTAAGTTCGTTATGCGAGGCACCACTGTACATGTTTATATTGCATAAGGTCTTTCTTAAGGACTGTATAATGTATGTATATAGCCTAAGGTATCTCTTCTAAATGTATTTATGTCATGTAGATTTTGTAAATAACACCTAAGGCAATTATTTTACATGTACATACATTGTACATACATACATATATTAGCGTAAGAAGGCTTTGTTATAAGTGAAAATTTGCAAATGGAATGCGCGTATTATTTGCTTCTCCTAACCTTATACATTATATTAAATAAATAAATAGCATCAACTACAGCAGACAAAACGAATTTAATAGTTAGTTATTTTATTAGAAACATAAAAATTGTGCATCTTTGGAGGGAGGGGTAAGGATCAGAATCCCCCTGAATTTATTATGTTGTACATTATTTTATTTTTAACTAAAAGAAAATTGTATCTATATAATCCCCCCTCTGAATTGCAAATCAGTTGGAAACAGGGCTTCCTGCATTCAACCCTATTTTTAAGGGTGTTGCACCACTTTTCACCAGTTCATGTTATTTTTCGCGAATTCTTCGCACCAAAATCTATTATAATCAACCATAACATTGTCAAAATTCTTCCTTTAATGGGCTATACCGCGACGAACGCGTGGTTTTTTGTATAAATCACTTTTTTGACACAGTTCCCATCGGAGTTCCATTCTATAACTCAGCAATTTTGTAAGGAATTGATCAAGGAATACGCTGATATTTTTTTCAAAATTTTCAAAGCGTGTTCTCGCCTTGAAAACCACATTTAAATAATATAATTGTGTATATCAAATAAATTAAATTGTTTATAACAATAAAATAAATACGTCATTAAAGTGATATTCAAGAGCTCCAAAATGTTTTTTTATTGAAGTCTGTAGGATGAATAGAACCGGAGATATAGGCAGTTAAAGGAGACCATGTTTTCGATTTGTTACCGTTTTTCCAAAAAATTGGGTCCAAAGAACCTTTAAAAAATATTTATTGTAGCCAAATCAGAAAACATGAGGTCAAAAAGTACCCAGTTTGACGTAGAATGACTCATTATTTACCTCTAAAATATTATTCTAATTAATCTAATCAATTTTTCGGGATACAAACTATCTTATATCCTTCCTAAGGATACTAGCTACCTCCCTTCAAAATTTCACCAAGATCGGTTCAGCCGTTTATTCGTGAAAATATAACAAATAAACATACATTTTTAATATTAGTTTGGATTCAAATAAATAATTTAAAAAAACATATTATACAAAATTACTACATTTTTCCACCTACATACATTCAAAAAATATACAATTTAACGAGAAAACTACCACAGAAAAACCTTTTCATAATCTTATAATGTACCCCTTAGGCTAAAATAATTGCCCACCCCTGACTTAAATGTCATAATATTCGTTGAAAATGTTCCCACATATACATATGTTTTTATGTGACTACTCCATATATTTAAAAGAACAAAAACCTAAATGAAACCCCCGACATTTTATATAAAAACCAGTGGAGTACATAAACTTTTAGCACATCTTTATATAATAACACTTTTATGAACCTATATGATCCTTTTGGCATATTACCCTTGTATTTTTCTTTATATCAGTTTTATATAAAGTTAATAACTATTTGAATTTATGTCCAGAATACTTTAAGCTGTCGGATGCGTACAGAAAGTCCTAAAATAACACTTGGCTATTTATTTAGAGACCCATTCGCAACGTACTTTAAAATGATTGCGTCTTTTGACGCATCAATTTGGAATCTGAATTTAAAGATTCTGTTTGATTAGGTCAAACTTTATTTACAAATACGTAATCGGCATTGATTTTGTATAATTTTAAAGTTGAAAACTTGTTTTGTATACTTTATGAATGGCTTCTGGAGATAAACCAAGGTTATTAAACTATATAAACACAGAAAAAAACTCGGTCTTATTGAAAATTTGAGATGGAAAAATGCCAAGGCTAGTAAATGACTGATTTTTTTATTTATCTATGATTTTAACTGTCATAATATTAAACACAAATCACAAATAATTATAATTAATATAATTAATATGATATGTGAAGCTTCACTATAGCAATAAATGAATAGCACAAACACAGAACACAATAATAATTTAATCATGATCAAATTTATATTATGACAGTTTGACAGCGTTGGCGACCATTTGAAATCTAGAAGGTTGAAAAGAACTTCATGGTGACGTCACAGGCAAGTAAGCATACCTAGTCATTTACTTACCTTGCTTATATGCTTAATAAATTTCTTTTAAGAAAGTAAAAATCTTATTGAGAATATTTTATTAATTTGAAAAATATATCTTCATGTTTATCTAAAAATCTTTTCATTTGTCAAATTAATACATATATTACACCAACTAACGAAACTCTCAAACAGATTAAACATAATGGTTGTATTAATAAATATTTATCAGTGTGAATATTTTTTACACCACCCAAATAGTGAAAATGCAATTTTTTTTATTGACAACATAAAAATTCATCTTTAAAAACTTAAATTAAGTACGTTATAAGGCCCTTTTGGAACAAAAATACGTAAAAATCGCTCATAGGTACTTAGGAAAAGCTTTTGTAATAACCATTACCATATACTCACTCTTTAAAAACATATATGTTCTAATTTGAACAACTGTGTGCCGACAAAGTTATGTATAGAGACAAAAACAACATTATTAGAAATAACGAATATGCAAATTAAAATAAACAAATCATATATCAGGATTATAGTGAAAACAAAATGTGTATATCGCATATAGCATTCCTCTAATTAAATATTACATCGAATGAATGCTTAAAACGAAGTACAAACGCAAACAAAAACAAATTAACATAATTTTATATGTAACAGCACTTCTCTTACTGAACACCATATACCAGCATTTATTTTATAATGTTTAATGTATCCAGGACCAGCCTGTGAACTCGAAAAGAAAAGTCCCATACGGTGAAAAATATTAAATAACAATCAGTCAATTTTTAAAGAAATCTTAATCGTAAAAATGTTGTAATTCTTGATACACAGAAAAAAAAACAGTATTGGACCAAGAAAACCTTGTTTTGTATATAACGAAAACAATATTTTCTTAATATAAGAAACATACTCTTAATCCAACTACGTTATTCCTTCGTTCAAGAATACTATAGTTGGTTTAAGAGATTATTGCTTATCTTAAGAAAATATTGTTTTCGTTATATACAAAACAAGGTTTACTTGGATTGAGAAGTCCTTTCTACCAGTGTAGGCCACGTGTTTGTTACTAAAGTTACAATATCAATTAGTAATTATTGTGTGCAGGATCTAAATCTATATTATTGGTATAGTTTAATTTGTTATACCGTTAAACAAATATATACTATTAATAAAATATATTTAACACAATATTTTTATTGAAATGAAATAATTTGTATAGCACTATATTGATTGAAGAATAATTAGTTAAATAAATCATGTATATGTAAATGATATTTACAACGATTATAGTAAAAATTGCCTATTATAAAAATTATAACGGAGATTGTAAAAGTTACTTAATTGACAGTAGGTACATATTTGTTAAAACTGATAGTATTTTTGATACAAAATTGGAATGGTTTTTAACTGTAATGTCGGTAAAAAAAAAGAAAATTCGTTAATTGAGTTCGCTGTCAACTAGGTAAAAAAAAATCAAATAGATTTTTTAATTTTTTTAAAACTTTGCAGGAAATCTAAATATCTTACGTAAGTTTTATAAATAATTTTTAAAAATAATTGTCCAGAAAACATATCTATAAAATATAATAAAAAACACACGTAAATCGGATAAGTGGTTCTCGAGCGATAAGGACACTAAATATATTGTAATTATGATACATCTTAATATATAAAACTCTTGGTGTGTATGTACATGCGATTATCAGGCCTAAACCACTAGACGTATCGAAACCATATTCACACCATATATTTGTTTGGTGCTCTGGTAGGTTTATCTATTTCTTGGACCCGATGGATGGTGCTTGGGTCGAGATATTTACGAAAATGTGAAACCGAAAATTTTATAAAATTCGTTATTCAATATTCACTATGTTTTTATATGTTTTGTTGTATTTCTTAAATTCAATTGTGTTCAATTTAAAAAGGTATACTACGTAATTTTATTATTTTATTTTATCTTTTTAACATAACCTACGAAACAGTTTATTTTTATTCCTAAAATATAGTGAAATAATACAAAAATGCATGCACAACGGCGTTTAAACATCAGTCGAAATACTCAAAATACACAAAATAACTCTAGCAAATTTAACACCATAACAATAAGTACAAACACGAGAAAGAGCATGCAAATTATCTTTTAGCAAAACAACTTTTGCCGGGGCAGATATAAAAGAAATATCGAAATACTGAAAATAGTCAAAATACACAAAATAACCCTAGCAAATTTAACACCATAACAATGAATACAAACACGAGAAAGAACATGCAAATTATCTTTTAGCAAAACAACGTTTGCCGGGGCAGATATAAAAGAAATATCGAAATACTGAAAATAGTCAAAATACACAAAATAACCCTAGCAAATTTAACACCATAACAATAAGTACAAACACGAGAAAGAGCATGCAAATTATCTTTTAGCAAAACAACGTTTGCCGGGGCAGATATAAAAGAAATATCGAAATACTGAAAATAGTCAAAATACACAAAATAACCCTAGCAAATTTAACACCATAACAATAAGTACAAACACGAGAAAGAACATGCAAATTATCTTTTAGCAAAATAATGTTTGCTGGGGCAGCTATATAAGGTAAAATTTGAAAGTATATTAAATACAGCACTGTTCCATACGTCGCACAGTTTACGAGTGAGCGACAAATTAATATTAAACTTAAGATAAAAGTAAAATACTGACATATGCGTTTGATGTACGTGTATGCTCGAATTTTTAAATCAAGTTAAAAAATCAAGGATCCAGAACGCGAGCAGCGTATACATTATTTGGATATTCATTTGTAACCTTTGAACACATGGAGGGTGAATGAAATGATGACATAAAAGTCGTTGTAGAGAAAATATACTACAAATCGTAATGTTTCATAATACAATTAACTTTCTGAAACAGTATCTACGTAAAGCTTATTTAAAACTTCTAATATGGCGTGTTTATATTATAAAATTAGACCTTCTGTAATGAGTGTTATGTTAGTTGAACCTTTTATTTATATGTGTAATTCATCTGTATTGAGAAGGTTGACACCATATAGAGATTTTGATGAAACTTGATGAAAATAACATTTATTAAAAAAACAAAAACATTAGAAGTATGGTTTAAGGGGCTATAGTGAACGCTGGAAATTTAGGTGATTTTCGGAAATTTTTTGGAAGAAAAATACTCGATGAGATATTTTGAAAAATTGAGAATATATTTAGCTATATTAGAGGTGTATTCCATAATTTTTTCACGTAAAAATATCGATATCTAAGCGACTTAAAAAAAATCTCCTCCACTGCGGCCATGATTCCGGACGATGGAGTAGTTGAAATTGAAAAATGAAATAATGTCGTTAAACTGGAAGGTATTTCCTGTACGATGAACTAGGTTTTTTGAAAAATATCAAAATCTAACAAAATGGCGTAGTTATGAAATAAAAGTATGTTTTATTGCCTATAAAATGGTCGTATTTTTAATGCCAAATCCAATCAAAAATATCCTAGTTCATCGTATAGTAAATATATACAAGAGTACTCGGTTCAAATTTCAAGTAAATCGGATAATTGCTCTTTGAGTTACAATGTCAGCAAATTTGAAAAATCTCATTTCGAGAAAAACGCATTTAACATCAGCTCCTGGGCATTTCATATCTGCGAGCGGTCGTTCTTTAGAAGGCTGCTGTTTAGAGAGTATTAGAGATACGGCCTTGAAATTTTCACAGAATATTCTTGAATTATTTTTTAGATGTAGAATGTTTTTCAGAATTAGTTTGAATAAATTTATAAAAAATGAAATAAATAAAAGAATAAAATTTAAAAAAATTATTATGTAGACTGTATTTATCGTTTTTTTATTTATATTTCGTTTTTCACAAATTCCTTATTAGACAAATTTAGTGTTGATGACGTCACAGTATAAAGCAAGTGAGTTGTCAAACAGACCTTGTATTATTGGATCATGCGCCTTACCTTCACTTTATGCTTATCTACAGGTGTTTACCCGCACCATGATTTTTTAAATAAGAATTATATTATTTCTTTGTATATATGTATAGTCTTTCTGATAACAAATAAATACAAATTCTACAATACTGAGAATTATCCAAACAAAAACCACCATACAGTGTTTCATGAAATCCCCAAAAGCTTTACAGAAATATCATATTGTTATGTATATTTATATCACATATAAATACAAAAGCACCTGACATTTTCGTATCCTTGTTCCCACCTTTTTCCAATTTTTTCTGCGCTATCTGGATCCTTTTGTTCCACCGTCACAAAAACTGTGCATTCCGCAAGAAACGGGAATGGCGGGGGGGGTGAAACGTCAGGGGTGAAGAGTAACAGTTCCTTGTATATATAATGCATGCAGTGGGGTCATATTTGCATTAAAACATTTGCAAATCAATGAGAAGTGAAGTTCTCCCCTTTTTTTAGCTGATTTATTGCAACACATGCAAGGCTAGAATGTTTTACGCTAGTTTTGTGGTTGGGGATTATAAGAATAATTATATTTGACTTTAGGAAAGTTACGCCGGAAACTAATGCATCGTTAATTCATATAAATATGACTTAAATATTGTCATTTCATATTCAGTAAGATAAAGAAGCTACACAGAAAAAAAAAACTTATTGAAAATTTGAGATGGAAAAATGCTTAATAAATTTATTTTGTTAATATAACAATATTTCCTCAATATAATAATAAAAAAAAACGTATTAAGGATATTTTATTCATTTGTAAAATATATCTTCATTTTTGTCTAATTATTTTTTTCATTTGTCAAATTAATAAATAATTTATTACACCAACTAACGAAACTCTCAAATAGATTAAACATAATGGTTGTATTAATAAATATTTATCAGTGTGAATATTTTTTACACCATCCAACAAGTGAAAGTGCAATTTTCGATATAGTAAATTCAATGATGTCATTTATAAAATATTTAAAATATATGTTTTCAATACGAAACAAAATTTTCACTGTGATGAGAACATTGTTAGTAATAATATACATTTATCAATAAGATAAACGTGGATATTTCCATATTGGTAAAAAATTATCATATTAACAAACAACCTCTATATAGGAGCCAAATCGATCACGTATTTTTTACATTGATTACATTTTTTAACACATACCTAGACAAATTATTTTTTTCTGTGTAGCAAGCACTCTCAAATGAGGTATCAAATTTATTCCCTTTGAGTTTTTAACATATATTTGCATTGATTTTTATCTTTTTTACTCAAAGTTAATAAATATACTTTGTTTTTACTACCTATGCATAAAACTATCTGTCAAAAACTCAAAGAGAACTATCATATAAGTTTAATACCTTATTTGAGAGTGCTTACTAGCTAGCAAATTAACTAGCTCCTTTATTATGATACCGGGCATAAGTGTGCGTCATATAACGCATGAACAGAGCTACGAATGTGTTTTGAAATTCAATAGTATTTTATTTTAATATTTTTTGACGTCTGAAATGGGCGTGGTTAAAAATTGACAGCTGTCAATGTCATCTTGAAAACCTGTCTTATATTTAAAAAAATATGTATCTAGGTAATTCTAATTCACAAGCTCGCGTTTACAAAGTTTAATTTCATAAAATTGAATAATAATGTGTAAACTTTTTAGAACCACTGTTGTAACGATAAAGAATATTTTTTGACATCTGAAATGGGCGTGGTTTAAAACTGACAGTTGTCAATGTCATCTTGAAAACCTGTCTTATATTTAAAAAAATATGTATCTAGGTAATTCTAATTCACAAGCTCGCGTTTACGAAGTTTCACTTCATTAAATTGAATAATAATGTGTAAACTTTTTAGAACCACTGTTGTAACGACAAAGAATACATTACAAATTTGTATTCCCTGTGTCGTCTGTCAAATCGAATAATGACATAAACGTATATCGTTTTTTTTACGTCGCTAATTCGTTTAGAGAACAAATTTGTATAAAGGGATTTCACAGTGTTAACAAGTATGTAGGGCCGACTCCCTAAGGCTTTGATACACCGTTTGTCTTATTTTGTTATGTATATGTGTTAGGGGCCTATTTTAATTTTGTTATTCTTAACAGGGATCGAGTTGTATGATTTTAAAATGACTCATTCTAAAGTCATTGAGATGGATTAAAAGTAATGACAAAAATAGGTTCACACCCTAAAAAAATAAGGGTAAGATTTCGATGAAACTTTGAAAATAATAAGACATTTATATTTTTAAAAATTCTTGCAAAATTTCATTAGGAGAATAGTTTAAGAGATATTAAATAAACAAATTAACATGCATTCTTATGAGAACTGCATAATTTCGAAACATGACTTTTCAAAGTGATGTGACAGAGAATTTGATGAAAATTTTATCATACATTCTTTATTAATTTACAAAGATATATGTACATTTTCAGAATGATTAGGAATCGCGTTTTGTGAAAAAAAATAGAGAGACACAACCTATAAACTTATCTACACACGTTTACCCGCACCGTTCCCCGCAAATACAGCCCCGCACCCTTTATTGTCAGTCAACATATCATTAATTTTTTGTATTGTAAAAATTTATCAAAACCACTTGACATAACTAAAAAAATACCCTTGCCAATCGATTCGTGAATCAATTCCGAGTCCAACGAGGTACATGAAGCCGTATATGAAAAATTTTGAGGGGGGGAGTGTCATGACCGGAAAAATTTCTAAAATGGAGTAAACTAGAACCATAGACCTACCATTTAGCGAAAACCCGAGGTCTCTAGGTGGTCATGGGGCCGAGATCTCGAAGACAGACAGACGGACGGAAAAATACATCGTGGATTGCGCTAAAAACCTCTTCAATTTTAACCCTTAATTACTCGCGTGAAATACCGTAACACAGTTACTCGCGCGGTGTATTTTATACACCACATAAAAAAAGCTAGTTTTTGGGAATTTTGTAGGTATTATATTAATTTTTTGCCCAATTCATATTATGTACTATTTATTTTTGAGGAACTAAGAAAAATTTTCTTAAAATTAACCCAACTAAAAATTAAGGATTAGAATAAAAACTAACCAAAATAAATCTAAAAAAGTACGCAAAACTGTTCAATGCAATAAAAAAAAAACTGTTCTTGCAATAAATCGGACAACAAAAATTTGATTTTTGTTGGTAATTTTTTTAATTTTGCTCTTTCGACTATTGACAAGATGTCTTCCATCAGCAGCATCACTAATGTCTTCAAAAACGCGGTTCTTCGCTTAGGATGCTCCTATTTGTGCGTTAATGTTAATACCACCTACATTTAGTAAGTAAAAAATTAATGCAAACTGCCACAATCCTCAAATTTTGACTGTCGGATTCCTACCACACTCTAAAATGACTAAACAAAGGTTAGATGGGGGTGTACAGTCCCACAAAAATTTATGCATTTAGTAATCGCAGAAAATACGTTACTGGTGTACAAAATACACCAGCGCGAGTACTTATGGGTTATGTGTCCATTTTTAATGCGTTATATCATTTATATTAGCAACGAAATATTATCGAATAAATATTTATTACCAGTACGAAATATCAATAATACCAACATTATAAATACAAATATATAAATCATCATGCAAACTCTGAATTTAAATATCTATAACGGGAAATTCAATTTATGAAGTCTATTTAATCATTTTCTTCATCCTTTAAGAATAAGTTTGCGAGTTATCATTCATGTGCATATAAAAATTAATTCAATTCTGTTGAAATATTGTTAGATATTTATCAATCCAAATGAATACTTGTCAAATATATTTGTGAAGGCTTTTCTTATAAATGTATATTTACATCTGATATAGTAAAACATTATTTTAAAAACAGAAATTGATATCATTTTGATGCTATGTATTTTCACATTTATATGAAAATATTTAATTTGTTTAAAAACAGTGGAGCAATGTATTCGGATGCAAAGTAGGTAGTGGGTGAAACGAAATCGATCACAGCGCACGACGTGGCGAAAAATAACACTTTGGGTGGACTAACTGTCATTTTTAATAGACTCGTTTTTAACTGCAAATAGAAAGATCTACATGGTTAACCCCACTATAGACTATGTGCAAGGGGGTGGAGTTAGAAATAATGTCGATGTGAGTGTTCGTGGTGAGCAACATTGTAAAATCATCGGCGCCATAGTTTGAGGTTATGCTGTCAATGTAAACGAATTAATTATTTCTCTATTATATGTCATAATTAAAGAGAAGAAATACCCAAAATAAATAATTTTCACGTACCTTTTATGCTATACTATTTATATTATATGCAAACAGCTAAATTAAATGATATTTGTTTAATAAAAAAATTCACGATATTAAACATATTAAACAATAATAAAAAGAGAGTTGAATCCATTCAATCCTTCTCTATTACCTGCTAGCGGCGCTAGTAGACTTCGTGCACATAGCGAATAGTCATAAATAATCGTCTAAAATGTATATATTACGATATTTTATTTAAATTATTTGATTGTTAATATGTCAGAGTCCACCCTAGTTGCAACCGCTAGTTGGCGCTGTCATCGCGCACGCTGCGAATAGATACAAGTCTAAAATTTTAATATGTAATTTATGGCTAGCTTATATATTTTACTAATAATTTTTATTTAAAATATTGGACGTATGATTTTTGAGTAATTGGATGTTAAAAATAGAGTTTTTAACACACGATAACTTTGCCGAAAGTGGTCTATTGAAATTCTACACAATTGGCTATATAGAGACGTTTTTAATTTTTCGAAACTTCAACCCTTTTAAATACTATAAAAATTATAAAACAAATATATTCACGTGTAATTTATTCAAAATAATGAAAAACTAACTATGCCATTATATGTACAAATTAGTACATGTTACTATTA
Source organism: Sialis lutaria (assembly GCA_949319165.1). Classification (NCBI taxonomy): domain Eukaryota; kingdom Metazoa; phylum Arthropoda; class Insecta; order Megaloptera; family Sialidae; genus Sialis; species Sialis lutaria. The sequence continues at coordinate 29,845,112 of OX439235.1, forward strand.
TATACCGTTCTGTCTATTTCAATTTTCAAATTAAATTAAACTTTTTTTACTTTTAATAATTAATTAACAAAGTAAAATATTCCATTAAACTTATAACCTTAATATACAATTAATTTATTAATAACCGATGATGTTTATCTTAATATTTTTGAATTTATTATAAGCGATTCTGACCTTTATGGTGGCAGACATCTTCTGATACCGATGGTAGATACCTAGAGAAATATAGATTTAAGAAAATTAAATTTGTATTTTTTATGATTTCATTGTATTTCATATTACTTATATATGTCCCAATCAATTCAGTAATAGTTATTCCACAAAGAAGCCAAATATGTGATAGGAAAAAAATATCATACAGAAATATAACAAAAGGAATTCTCGCAAATTGAATGCTATATCCAATTTAATAACTTATGAGTCCCATCACAGAAATACCTGTAGAACTTTGGCGTAAAGTTGAATCAATATCAGATCAATGCAGGGAACTTGGAAGGCACGACACGTTTTTGGTTTTCTATTCTTTATAGCTACAAATACGACGCCTCAAGAGAAATGTATGTGTAGGCTGTAAAGGAAAGGACGGGGCTAAGAACGGAAATTATGTATGAAATTCAAATTTGTCTTGAACAAACCGAACTGTGATATTTTTATTCGAGGCAATGGGAGCTAGTAAAAAGGGGGGAGGTATGAATTGAAATAAGAAACGTTTTGTTTATTATTATAGATTCAAAATGAAATGCTTTTATTGCTTCCTTGCAATATAGAAGATACGAGAAGCTTTGTGATCGTTTTAAAATGAAAAAAAAAAAGTATGTTTTTTTTATTTGAGACAATGGGGGCTTCTAAAAAAAGGGGGGTAGGTATGAATTGAAATTAGGAAGGTTTTCTTTATTATAAACTAGCTGGGCCCGTACGGCTTCGCTCGCGTAGACTACGGAATTATTGTTTAGGTTTTAAAAAATATATTGTTGAATTAAGTATAAACACGATTAGTTATTTTTCTAATAAAAACCAAACAACACTTAAATTACCTACCCAACAAAAGCGAATCAGAACAAAAAGTAAAAATATTTTTTCTTCTATTTAAAAGTTAATTATTGAAAACAAAATAAACAACTGCTGGCCGAGCGCAGTATCTTCCCTCTCCCCGCGACACTTTATCATAGTTCGCGCGAATTGTCAGGAATAATATGTTATTTTATGCATATTTCACGTTATTTCCTAAACCAAAAGACCAAATTGGATTCTGTAAAAGGCAAATTATATCTACATTAAGTACTTATGACGATGAAATCATTTATTTCGATAAGGATTAAAGTTTTGCAGGTCATAAGTCCATGTAAACAGAACCCAAATATTTTGTGTTTTCTTTGTAACATAAAAACAGTCAGCGCACAAACGGACAGACAGACAGACAGAGAGACGTTGAGGTTTATATATATTAAGGATTAAGGATGATATTATAGATTCAAAATTAAATGCTTTTATTGCTTTCTCGCAATATAGAAGATACGAGAAGCTTTGTGATCGTTTTAAAATGAAAAAAAAATTGTCTGATTTCAAAATTTTAAAGTTTCAGGTCAAGACAAAAAATTTTCGTTCCATTTGTGTCTGTCTGTCTGTCTGTTCTAAATCCTTGTCACACGCATAACTCATGAACCACTGAATCGATATTGATGAAATTTGGTTAGTTAGTTGGGTCTAGCTTAAGGACGGTCCCATCAAAATCGTGAGCAAAGGGGAGGAGTTACATGCAAAATTTTGAAGAAAATTACACAGAATATTAAACTAATTGAAAATTTTTATCGAAATTTTACATTTTTATGAATTTGTTGAAATATAAATGTAATGAATAAAAAAATTTTATGTTTCTGAAATATTATACCCTATTTTCCCTTCTGTGAGGGCGCCAATGGTGCATACAATTACGTTCCATGTAAGTTATGCGTACTTAAAATTCAATTTGAAAAATCTTCAGGGAGTTCTTTAAATAATTATCGTGTTTTACACAAAATTTAATTTAATATATTAGTTCTTATAGTATATTATGAGAATAAAAGCTTCATACCGGCCATTACAGTGTTACCATCCAACTTTTTTTTTAAATCTGATATCAAGTTGTATTCTGTAAAACTAAAAGAAAAAGAAAATTCTTGTTTAATGCAAATGTATGTAGTTCATATCATATGTTTGCCATCTCTGAAAAGCTACAAAAAAAACTGTAAAATGTTGGATGAAAATGTTATTATGTATAGTAAAAAACATTACATATATGCATGTTAATTAATTACAAAAAATAATGTAGGTACTAGCACCAATCTTGAATGCATTAAGAGCAAATTATATTGTTTTTTAATATTGGTTGGCTATTTTTTGTAATTTTTATGAACTCGTGTAACTAATAATACAACTACCTCTTTATTAAATCAATTTAATTATCAAAATAGTTTTTTCTTCAGTAATGGACTCTTCTTAAAGATTACAAAATGATAAGTACTACGATACAAACGTTATAAAATAAATAGCCATAAAATTTAAAACAATGTAAAGCATGTTAAGGGGGAAAGACACTGTGACGGAAAAAAAAAATTTTTTCTTACATTTTTTTAAAATATAGATATTCATAAATATGTATACAAAAAATAGAGTTTAAATTTTGAAAATTGACGGAGTTACAGTCAATTTAGTGAGACGATGTAGCACGGCCGGTTATGACATAACAAAAACATTAAACACGTTTATCTCGGAATGAGATTTTTCGACCTGATCGACACGATTCCTCAAAGACTAATGAACCGATTTCATATTATTTTTTTTAATAATTTTCGTAATTGTAGTAGCTATCGCTGTACGTAGCCGATTTTTGAAATTTTGATAATTACTATTTTTAAACCCGCTTTAAAAAAATAGGTCTTAGAAATGAAAAAAAAATTCAAACGATCGCCATTTTGTGAAAAATAAAATAAAAACTGCTACGTAAACGATAGCTACATTCATATAGATATTGATAAAAATTTTATTTTTTTTATTGAAAAAAATGCTTATATATTTAATCATCTTATAATTTTCATAGACTATGTGAGGAAGGTTTCTCCCCTTAACCCCCTTCTAATTACGTCACTGTTTTGCTTGAGATTTATTCCGTATGCTGTTGTAAAGGTATAAGTTAGAAATATTCATTTTGTCGCAAAATAGTCGACTAGAGATATTATGAAAATTGGATACATACCTTCTCTCTTATGGAAATTACTTGTTGAAGTGAAATCTGTTTTTGAGATGTGCATAAAATGTATTCTGAATTCAAATTTCCTTCATTATATTTTAATGAGTTTCTTCAATTCATTATTATATGTGAATTAAAGCTAAGGTGAAAAAAAAATCATGTTCATTTTAAAACAGTCTTTCAAATTTCAGTTTAGTTATATTTTGATATATCAGGGGGCATTTCGCCCTCAGAAAACTGGTATAAAAGGTATCTTATATCATTGATTGATCATAGGCAAAGTGTCGATCACGGGGTGAGCCAATATATTGGCTTTCCGGCCTGTAAGAGAACAGCCCGTGTTAAAAATTTCAAATTCGAAAAAATATTATTTTAAATACTTTTTTCATTATACAAATATACGTTTTCGATGTATTTTTCGACGCTGAATCCAGATTTGACGTCAAAAATACACTAAACCCAAAAACACCTGTGGATAAGCATAGAGAGAAGGAAAGGTGTGTTACTCTTGTTTTTTTCACACACTTATTTATCAATTTTTAATGAAAAAACACGTTTCTTAATCATTCTGAAAACTTACAGATATCTTTGTAAATGAATAAAGAATGTATGCAAAAATATTTTGAACTGATTTTAACACATATGTATATATCCCCTCCCCCCGAAAAGTATTACCCCCCCCCCCGACATTTTTTTACTATACCACTGACGGAACATGCAATAATTTCTTTTGATTTGTTGCTAAGCAAATATCTGCTAGCGGTTGTTGAAAAAACTTAGCCGATCGGAAAAGGCAAAACAGAATTTATATGTATCGGTTGCCGATATCCCTGGATACATCGGGATAGCCCTGCACACACATCCGACTTGGCGAATGAATTCTAAATGGGTACAATGTTTCCCCGTTGGCCACTTTCGTACGTGGCTTTCTCTGTAGCTAAGTGTATTTTATTTTTACACGCCCAAGTCTCACCTACCTTCGTCGATGAATTCTTCATCATTGAACTTATGAGAATACAAACTCTGGATTTTGACTGGATGAAAAATGTGTTATGGAAAAATACGAGCTTTGTCGTGTACCCTAACTGAATATAAAATATTCTATTCGATATTTTACGTAATATATATTTGAATATATTATTTTTTCGTTATGTTTATTATTTCAGTGTAAGTTCTTTTTTTTTATTAATTGAGTAATATGTATACTTTAAGGCTGGTTTACACGCTACGATAAATCGTAACAATTCGATCGTTACGATACATTGTTACAATATATCGAAAGAGTGTGTACTGTTTACATGCAACGATTTCTTGTCCAATATTTATTAATGACCGCGGTATACTCAGTCAGTTTTTGTCATGGAGAAAGTACTGCTGTGATCGTTTGTTTAGTAAGAAAAGTGAAAAGGTCACGAAGACCTAGAAGAAAGTGGAGCCGCCAGTGGTTGCTGAAGAAAAGGGTATTTTCTCATATAAAATTATTGAAAAAATTACGAAATGAACCCAATCACTGGCGAAATTATTTTAGAATGTTTGAAGAGACATATGTTGAGTTGTTAACAACTTTTCTCGTGAACAGCTAATGCAAACTGAGTCAAATCGTAGCAATGAATGGCTGCTACTTGTTTACACGTTCCAACTTGTCGTTACGATTTGCAGAAATTGATGCCGGACGGCAACAATCATCCAATCCAATTCCACTCCAATAAATCGCTGCAATATCCTGTTTACACGCTACGATAAATCGTAACGATTAGATCGTTACGATAAATTGTTACGATTTATCGTTGCGTGTAAACCAGCCTATATGTATGACTTTGAGTCTGGATTGAGATTTTTTTCGTTTACTTTGTACTAGTTTTTTACATCCGTGTTTGAAGAAATGAAAGTATTGTAATACCGTCGAAAAATCGTGTCCGAGATAAGAGCAGATTCTGATTGTACTAACTTCAAAACGTAAAGAAAAGTTAATTTCCGCATGGCGGTTGTGCGTGTGTGTGTCTGGATGTAGAATTTTCTTCCGTTCATGATAACTACTGTAAATACGCACCGATTTGAATTATTTTTATGGAAAATGTTTGTCTCAGTTAGTACCCTAGGCTTTTAGATTTTGGTGCTAATCAGATTAGGGGTTTTGGAAATATTCGAAAATTTGTTCCTATTATTATTATCTCACCAATTTTGATAAGACTTGGTACACTTGTAGTTCAATCCAATCTAAGGGGCACTTATTTCATAAACGTGCTGAAATAGCCACTGATGAGGTGAAAACCACCCTCAAAATTTTAATTCTAATTCATGTTGCCTTGCAAACAAATGCAGTAAATTCAATTTTTCAGATTAGTTATTCTTCAAAATAAACTATTACATTATCAAATAAATATGTCAAAGATCTTTGACAAAGATGATTTGATCATATATTAAATTATAAGTAATTTCGTAGCCGAAACCATCCACGAACACTTTTCAGTCGCCATTTTGATTTATCCGTCAAAAAACTTTGATCAATTTTTGATTTATCCGTCAAAAAACTTTGATCAATTATAAGAAACTGTCATTATCTATGATAAAAGAAATATTATGAAGGTAAATATTATAAAAGTTGACGTATTACACTGTCATATTTCTTTGATCAAAGAAATTTTCTCACATTTCTTTGATAGTGTAATAGCCGCCTTATACAATCATTGACATTAAGATATTAGAAGTGAGTTTTATTTCTGACAATATTTTTTTATATATTAAAAAATATTATAAACGATACTATAGAACATTGAAGTCATGTATGATTCTCTTTAATTATTTATAGGAATCCTAAGCACCAAAATTACAATGGTCTAAAAATATTACATCCATTTTTTTAACTTCATGAAAACAAGCCTCGATTTTCTTCAATTAACCCCACTTTTCATTGACATATGTTTTCATGAGCAATATAGCAAAGTGTTTCACGAAGCATCTCATGATTAGCGAACACATTTATCAATAACCGAAACCTTTACATCTCTCTCTAACACGTACTGTTCACTCTCTCTTTGTATTCCATCTACATAATGGTTGTGTATAGGATTATTTAAGTCCCTGAACGCACCAGGGTCCCTAAGGACATGGAAGTAACTGCGAAAATCGGGAATTATTAGTACACGACTTTGGATTCAGGTTTATATCATTTTGTATTATTTATACAGGATGTTTCGTAAATGCAGTGCTGATTAATTTTTTTCGAACGTTTTTTTCGAATATTTTAATACTAGAAAGACGGGAAAATCTACCTACCTACAAAGACGGCGACCGGTCAAATGACTACAAATTTACTAAATATCTTTTTTATGAGTAATTAATAAATGTCAAGTAAAGAAATAAAAGTAGATGTAATGTATGTTTAATTTTAATATTTATACACAATTTTTACATGTTACAAGAGCCGCAAAACGGTTTTTTACAAGTATAAGTATCGCATACTTTATTAGTTTTATTTTTACATTTCTGAATAAGACATTCTCGCCTTCTTCGAATTTCCTGGGCTTTTTTCACTTACTCACAATAATATCGGTACACAATTACAGGCTTATTTGACTGACAATTCATATACGTATTTATTGTTGTACCCTCTCATACAACAATTAAAAACATATTTATCAGATCATAGCCGTCAAAAGACCGCCGCCGTCTTTGTCGGTATATCAACATTTCAAACAATAAAGAAAATAGATGTGAATTATTTTGATACATAGTTTCATTTAACTACTAGTATTAATAAAAGTCACAAAGTCTCATTACGGAAAGTAAAATAGTTTTTGAATTATTCAATATTGAAATTGAAATTACCGTCAAATGACTGCTCCCGTCTTTCTAGTGTTAAAACCCTATTTATACTAAACCGAATACCAAATTTCATAATTTTATCACAAAGGGTTCTCTAGATATTAAATAAAAACTCATTTTGAGCAAAATCTTTGGAGGGCTGTAGTTCCCTAACGAAAAATTTCCGGACACATGTTTATTGGAAGTTTTTTGTTTAAAATATTTTTATCAATGTACTGTTTAAGTTTGGCACGACAGTGCTGAATCATTCTGTATATGCCCCTCCCCCCACACTATTATAGTAGCTCACCAATATTTGCAGGTATTTAGGGTAAATATTCCCTTAAGTATTAAATTGATTTAACTATGAAATTTGAGATTAATGTATACATCAATATAATGTTAAGGTTATCCGCCTAACACACTTTATAACGTCTCTATATAGCCAATTGTGTAGAATTTCAATAAATAGAGTACTTTTGCCAAGTTTTCTCAATTATCGTGTGTTAAAAACTCTATATTTAGTATCCAATTACACAAAAACCATACGTCCAATATTTTAAATAAACATTAGTAAAATATATGAGTTATCCATAAATAACATATTAAAATTTTAGACTTATCTATATATTGCTCTAATGATCGAATTATCTTAAAATGACCAGTACCTTATATGATTTTAGGTATCACCATATATGAAAGTAAATTAATTTAATGCCGATTTCTGCTTTACCGATATGGGGTAGATCGTAAAAATATTTATTGCAGAATTTCAATTAACGTTTTCAATATAAGGTCGTACCGGCACGTACTGTCTGAAAATGCATAGGGCATAGACTAAAGATGTGACTACAATCAATTTTTATGACTTGAATTTTTATGTTTGGTTAATAATAATACACTTTATTTTATAATACTAAAAAATGATCCCTAGAGATACTAGTTTAAATTTTGGAAAAAGAGGGGGGCATAGTTTGTTTACCTTAGTTTAAAAAAATGTATGTTTTAATCAGAAATTTACCCTATTTTTATTTGTTTATATTTTTTTATGATAAAAATTACCCCTAGAGATACCTACATGTTAAAATTTTGAAAAAAGGGGAGGGGCATACTTTTTTACGTTAGTCTAAAAAAATGTATATTTTAATCGGTAGAAATTTATCTTATTTTTATTTGTTTATGGATTTTTATTAATTAATTATGGAAAAATATTTTATGAACCTCTAAGCCCCCTTTCCCTATTTGTGATTAAATCTCGACAAATTAAATATTAATTTATTCATTGCAGAGATTCTGAAATAAAAAAAAAACGAGTTATGTGGAAATAAAAACAATTCAAGTAATTTTTTATCAGATTTCTGTTTTCCCCTATTTATTTTTTCTCCCCAAGTCTAACTTTAATATTTAAATTGCTCTGTTTTAATCTTGTTATAGACCTAAGAATTTCTACCTTACAGAATAAATTACAAGGTTTAAATATCTACGATATGCAAGGGTTTAAAAAATTAACACTTTCACGTTTCTTCCCTTGTTTATAATTTTGAATTCCTGGATTTTTAGATAAGAAAAAAATGTGTTTCATTTTAAAGTTATAATTTTAAATTAACACGGATTCAAATTTGATAAAAATATAAGGGTAGATCCTTTTTAAAAGCTTTTATTTAACTTCACTTGTTTGTTTGTTAGTTAGTTAAGATCAAATATTGCAATCAAAATTTCGACTAGTTCTAATAAAGCTAGAGCTTTGAAATTTTGTATACGTGTATGAGTCCGGTGACAATGCAATATAGTATATCTAATATCATTCTCAATCCAATATGGCGGACGCCCCAAGATGGCGGATTACCTTTTTCGTCATAATCATCTTGATATGGGTATCAAATGAAAAGGTTTGACGAGTAGAATACGATTAGCTATGTGACGTCTTTATAAATACAATTTGGCGGACGCCCCAAGATGGCGGATTGCCTTTTTCTTTATAACTATCTTGATATGGATATCAAATAAAAGAGTTTGTCGAGCTTTACTTGTTAGTATGTTAGTTAGTTAGTCAATCAGTAACTAAAAATTTGAAAATAAAATTATATAAAAAAATACTTTTATAAAACAAGCTTTTATTAAAAATGCACTAAAAAGTAAAAAATAAATTTTCAGCTATCACAAAAAAGTTAGGTTTTTATAACTAAAACCAATAAAAGCGCAGGGCGCTATAAAGACATTAGTATGAATAAAAATCCTTATGCAGAATAAGAATATAAATTGATATAAGATAACAGTAGAAAATTTGCACATTAAATCAAATAAATACTGTAGAATTTTTGATAAACTATAATAATACTTTACTTTAATGAAATAATTATTTAATTAAGAACTATACATTTACCTTGATGAGCGCCCCGCACTTTTATTGGTTTTAGTCATAAAAACCTGAAATTTTTGTGATAGTTGAAAATTTATTGCTTCCTCGCAATATCGAAGATACGAGAAGCTTCGTTATCGTTTTAAAACGAGAAAAAAAATTTGTTCTCCGATTTCAGAAATTTTACTTTATTTATCATCCGTTTCAGGTCAAGACAAACACTTTTTGTTCCGTGTCTGTCTGTCTGTGTGTGTGTGTGTTTCTGTGTGTCTGTGTGTGTGTCTGTCCCCCAATCCTTGTCACACGCTTAACTCATGAACCACTGAACCGATATTGATGAAACTTGGTTGGTTGGTTTGGTCTGGCTTGAGGACGGTCCCATTTCAAAATAATTAAAATTGTGTGTAAGGGGGAGGGGTGACATCCAAAAAGATTTATTTTTTGAAGATATCTCAAGAAAGACACATGTTACGTGAAAATTTTATAGAACCTTTTTTGTAGAGCATTCAATTCTCTATAATATAGGTCACCTACTTTTGTTGTTAAATATTCCCTTACAAAGATCTATCTCAATTTGACTTGAGAAAATCGTCATTTGTTTTTTTAAAACTGCTATTTACTTTGACATATTAAATGTCACTTTGACGTTTTAAATGTCATTTTGACATTCGTATAGCAGAAAAATAATTATTTTGATTGAAATTGTCAAAAAATTCAAAATATACGACATAATAACCAGGCGCGTATTAAGAAAAATGTCAAATTAAATTTTTTTATTAAAATCGTATGAAAATTAAATGGTTAACTAATGACAGGCAGTACATCTGAATACTTTATCGGTTTTTATTTAAATTATTCAATAATTAACTACCTTTGATGAATTTAGCACGAGGAAGCACCGTGCATTTACTAGGCAGAGTATTTTTACTTTTTAGTGCATTTTTAATAAAAGCTTGTTTTTAAAAAGTAATTTTTTATATAATTTTATTTAACTATCATGTCTCATATTATTATGCAGTTCTCATAAGAATGCATGTTAATTTGTTTATTTAATATCTTTTACAATTAATATAAACAATTCTTCTAATGGCATTGAAATTTCGTAAGGATTTTTTTAAATATAAATGTCTTGATATTTTCAAAGTTTTATCGAAATCTATGTTACTTTTCTATGACGTCAACCTTATTAAAATGTAACCTAGTATCCCTGATGGCGCCTACGCACTTTCCATGTAGTCTTCCCTATTCATTGTTTTTAAATATTCAAACTGTACCTGACTGAACGAGGTGTCGCACTTGGTACCTACATACGACTTTATAATTTCGTCAATTCTATTTCGGAAATCCTCACGTCTGTGATTGTTTATTTAGGTCACCTGTGTTGTCACAATTCGTTTTGTTATTTTATTTTTTGTGTACTGAAAATATTGTGGTTCGTTTACCTTTATCTTTTATGTGAGCTTTTTTATATTTTTAATATTATACCATATGTGAGATTATTTTTAAAAGTTTACCTGTTTTAAAAATGTGTTTTAGATATGTTATTCGTACATTTTCAGTATATGTAGTATAAAGGAAATCTGTATTCTGTGCATGAATTTTTTATTTATTTCAATTTTTGAAAGTATCCTGCTTTTTTGATATGATGTTCATTTTTTTGTTATTTTTGGACTTCATTTTTCATATGATTTTTGTTGTTTTTATGTAGATAATCTTAAATTTGTAATTATTACTAGGTAGGTCACGTGTTTGTTTATTACTAAAGTTACAATATGAATTAGTAATTATTGTGTACTGGATCTAAATCTATAATATTGGTATAGTTTAATTTCGTAGGTATATAAATAAATAAAAACATTATTAATATAATTAATTATATTTATTGTATTGTATTTTAATTGAAATTTTTTATCACTTTATTAACAATTAATTCAACTTAAGAATAACACTATTCAACAAAAAAATACTTTTGTAATATAACAGAGATCTGAATAGAAAATTTAGGAGACTTTTGGCATGCCGAAACCGAATTTATTGCCCAATTGGTTTCATCACGTCAAGGTTTTGAGATATTCTAACCTAAAAGTCCCAAATATGACTATATTGGCAATGTCAAAGAATTTATTATCAAGTAGGTAATTTTTTTCTAAAGTTTTCGGTCACGGTAACAAATAGTATTATCTTTCCTCTTTAAAATGAGTTTTAACTTTTTACTGTACGATTTTTTTAGCCGAGATGTACTAGTTTGAAGATATTATATTTTTGTTAATAGAGTGTAGTATAGTAGATACAATGAACTTTACTACAAAGTAAGTATATTTCGGTAAAGAAAAATCGCATAGTAAAATGTAAAAAATCATTTTAAAGAGAAAAGATAGTTACTATTCGAAATTATGAAAGAAAACTTCAGAAAAAAATTACCCACTTAGTAATAAATTCCCTAACATTGCCAAAATCATCATTTTTGGGACTTTTAGGTTCGGATATCTAAAAAACCTGACGTGATGGAATCATTTGGGCTACGAATTCGGTTTTTGTATAACAAATACCTTCTAAATCATCTATTCAAATTTCTGTGAATTTTTTTTTGTTGCATAGTGTAATTAGTTGAATTATTACGATTATTAATAAAAAATACTCTGCCTTGTAAATGCACGGTGCTTCCTCGTGCTAAATTCATCAAAGGTAGTTAATTATTGAACAATTTAAATAAAAACCGATAAAGTATTCAGATGAACTGCCTGTCATTGGTTAACCATTTAATTTTCATACGATTTTAATAAAAAAAATTAATTTGACATTTTTCTTAATACGCGCCTGGTTATTATATCGTATATTTTGAATTTTTTGATAATTTCAATCAAAATCATTGTTTTTCTGCTAGACGAATGTCAAAATGACATTTAAAACGTCAAAGTGACATTTAATATGTCAAAGTAAATAGCAGTTTTAAAAAACAAATGACGATTTTCTTAAGTCAAATTGAGATAGATCATTGTAAGGGAATATTTTACAACAAAAGTAGGTGATCTATATTATAGAGAATTGAATGCTCTACAAAAAAGGTTCTATAAAATTTTCACGTAACATGTGTCTTTCTTGAGATATCTTCAAAAAATAAATCTTTTTGGATGTCACCCCTCCCCCTTACACACAAATTTAATTATTTTGAAATTGGACCGTCCTCAAGCCAGACCCAACCAACCAACCAAGTTTCATCAATATCGGTTCAGTGGTTCATGAGTTAAGCGTGTGACAAGGATTGGGGGACAGACACACAGACAGACACACACACACACACACACATACACACACACACACACACACACACACACACACACACACACACACACACACACACACACACACACACACACAGACACGGAACAAAAAGTGTTTGTCTTGACCTGAAACGGATAGATCCGGTAAAATTTTTAAAATCGGAGAACAATTTTTTTTTCTCGTTTTAAAACGATAACAAAGCTTCTCGTATCTTCGATATTGCGAGGAAGCAATAGTGTATTTTTACTATATATATTGAGAAGTAACTCAATTGACAGTAGGTACATGTTAAAACTGATAGTTTTAAAATTGACATTTTTAATCGGCAATTGCAGTTTTTATAAAAAAATCTCCGTATGTTTAATCTTACTCCATTAACAGCCGAGCGACCATTACATAATCCTTAATATACAGGATGGTCCGGTTTGGGATACAGATATTTTAGGAGCTGATTCCCTGAATCATTGTGAGTAAGAAATTGTGCGGAAAGTGGGGGTCTATCTTTAACACCCTCTGAGTTACAGGTTGTTTAAAAAATTTCCTTCAGAGTAGTTCTTACAACAAAGATTATCTCATAATTTCTAAAGTAACGTATCTAGAGCAATCAAAATGAGTCAGTTTCATAGGTAATTAACCAACATATTTTTCAGTATTACGGTTATTGCTATCCGTATTTTTATTTCCAAGTTATAGCTCATCAAAGTCGAAAAATATATTTTTTTGTTGAATTTTTTTATGAAAATGACATTTTTCTCCAAAAGTACCCCTGACATGTTGTATTTTTTATCATTATTTTGGTACATCATAATGTTATCTACAAATTCACTATACAAAGTTTGGACGTGGGTCTTACAGTTTTTCGGAAAATAATTATTTTTATGGTAAATAATAATAAATAATAAAATTATGTAGTTATAAACAAATAAATTTATTGATTGTTTCATTTCATAGGGCAGGTAGCAAAATAGTAACTTTGGGGATTAATTAATAACTGGAAAACTATAAGACCCACGTCCAAACTTTGTATAGTGAATTTGTAGATAACATTATGATATACCAAAATAATGATAAAAAATACAACATGTCAGGGGTACTTTTGGAGAAAAATGTCATTTTCATAAAAAATTTCAACAAAAAAATATATTTTTCGACTTTGTTGAGTTATAACTCGTAAATAAAAATACGGATAGCAATAACCGTAATACTGAAAAATATGTTAGTTAATTACCTATGAAACTGACTCATTTTGATTGCTCTAAATACGTTACTTTAGAAATTATGAAATAATCTTTGTTGTAAGAACTACTCTGAAAGAAATTTTTTAAACAACCTGTAACTCAGAGGGTGTTAAAGATAGACCCCCACTTCCCGCACAATTTCTTACTTACAATGAGTCAGGGAATCAGCTCCTAAAATATCTGTATCCCAAACCGGATCACCCTGTATATAAAGCTCAACGTCTCTCTGTCTGTCTGTCCGTTAGTACGCTTATCACTCGAGAACCACTTATCCGATTTACGTGGTTTCTTTTTTAATTCATAGGTACATTCTCTGGCCAGGTTATAGGCTATATTTTGTTACGTTAGGTAACATAACAACTAAGCAGTGACGATAATAGTAAATCAAGTCGGAAAAAAAATTTGCGTAATGCAAAAACTGTTTTGCAATACGCTGCCTAAACCGTTGAATATAGAACAAAATAATGTATTAAATAACTGTGTAGAATCGAAAGTCCTACAATAAAGTCCGCCACACCATATGTCTAACTTTTATATTTAAGCCACAATGACTGCTATTATGTTACAAAGAAAACATAAAATATTTGGGTTCTGTTTACATGGACTTATGACTTGCAAAACTTTAATCTTTATCGAAATAAATGTTTTCATCGTCATAAGTACTTAATGTAGATATAATTTGCCTTTTACAGAATCCAATTTGGTCTTTTGGTTTAGGAAATAACGTGAAATATACATATAATAACATATATTATCCGTGACAATTCACGCTAACTCTGTTAGTGACGCGAGGAGAGGGGAGATACTACACTCGGGCAGCAGTAATTTATTTTGTTTTCATTTTTTCAATAATTAACTTTTAAATTTAAATAGAAGAAAAATTATTGTTACTTTTTGTTCTGATTCGCTTTTGTTAGGTAGGTAATTTAAGTGTTTTTTTGTTTTTATTAGAAAAAATAACTAATCTTTTTTATACTTAATTCAACTATATATTTTTTAAATCCTAAACAATAATTCCGTAGTCCACGCGAGCGAAGCCGCGCGGGCCCAGCTAGTATACAATATAAAATAATTACGTAAATTAAATCGATAGCTAAATTATAATACCTAACAAGAATGTATTATTATACAAGTGTATTATATATACCATAGATATAATAATATTTGGTAGCCAGTATTAATTACACAGTATGATCATTATATATATAGTATACTTTGAAGATGCACATTTTAACTAAGGGCCCATGTTCTATTAATTAAGACAAGCAATCCGATAGTCTTGGTGGTTGAAGCTGAGACATACCCGTGTAAGATCTAGATGTTCTTGTATTGCCAATGAATATTGAATAGATGGAAAATCCAGCCTGGAAATTAACCCTACGGGAAAGGATTATGTCATTAAGATTATTGAAAAAAAGGAATGAGTTTATAGATTATGGTTAATTAAGAAATAGGTAACGATTTTACTGATTCAAATTGGTTATTCGATCATTAGATTTTATGTATAGATAAAAGTTTTAAATTTGAATATGTTAGTTATGGATAACTCATATATTTTACTTAAAATATTGGACGTATGGTTTTTGAGTAATTGGATATTAAAAATAAAGTTTTTAACACACGATATATGAAAGAACTTGCCGAAAGTGCTCTATTTATTGAAATTCTACACAATTGGCTATATAAAGACGTTTTAAAACTTTATTCGAGCCTTTTAAATACTATAAAAATTATAAAACAAATATATTCACGTGTAATTTATTCAAAATAATGAAAAACTAGCTCTGCCATTACATTGTACAAATTAGTACATGTTACTATTATATACCGTTCTGTCTATTTCAATTTTCAAATTAAATAAAACTTTTTTTTTACTTTTAATAATTAACAAAGTAAAATATTCCATTAAATGTAGGTACATACATGTGTTCTGAATATAAATTAAAAATTTTTCGAAACCAAATCTTTTTTTACAGTGTGCTAGACGTACATAAAACCTGAATGTATATAAAAATGATTGTATTGTACGTATCATGAAAAAAGACCGAAAGACACAAATACATTTATAAAATATATGAATATTAGATTACCATTAAAAATTAAAAATAATTATTGAACTATCCGTCACTGCCTTGATTCAGTGGGCTCGTCCAGTTCATTACTCAATAGAACGTCGCTCATCTAACACTACAACTTAAGCGGTCGACTATAACATTTAATATATAGTCGTGGCTGTACGGGGCCACCCTAACGCCAAAACTGAAGAATAAACATTTAATATAAAGAGAGCGGCACACAAAAATACTGTATATTTTAACAAACTATGTAACATTTCGAGTAAGAAGCTTCATATGCATAGTGACATGTGATTATACATTTCTAAGCCCAGTTTTTTTATGATATGGACAGCAAATACTGTAATTTTCTAATAACTATATCTACCATACATATTTCTTAATTGTATAAAATCATTTAACTTTTAATTAATTGTATAAGACATATCTTACAAAAGTAAAACGAATGTTTTTATTTGTTACAGGTACCTTCGTGTTGTTATGGAGGCGAGGTAGTTCTGTGTTGACCGCCGGAGACTTAATGGTCACTCGGGACAGAAGGTTTCGACTACTCGAAGGGCACGACCTCCAAGTTCGGGATGTCGGCCCCCAAGACGCCGGTGACTACGTCTGTCAAATTGGAGATAGAGATAATCGTGATCAGATACATACAGTGGAGATTATGGGTAAGTCATCACATATATCTATATCTATAAAAGAGTTTGTCCTTAACCACTCACTCACTCATATATCAACGTACAGCCCAAACCCCTGGACCTAGAAACGTGAAATTTCGTAGGTGCCTTTCTTTTATGATGTAAGCACCCACTAAGAAAGGATTTATCAAAATTCAACCCCTACGGGGTCAAAACAGGGTGTCAAAGTGTATATATAATTTTTTTTTGTTCGCATTTAATTGAAACTTATCGAATATACCTCTACAATATAAATAATGAAACAATTATTTCAGCATTTCTCAAAATTTAACCCCTAAAGTGTTTAATAAATTAATATTCAATTAAAAATGAAAGTTCGATATTCAAGCCCTAATAGAATGGGACGGAGACGAGGATGGATTTAGATATGTTTGTCTGCATACCTGCTTTACTTATAAAGGTAAATTTGGGCAAAATAGTCATCTATTAAAATAAAAATTTCGACATTCAACCCTTAATGGCGGGGGTAGACAGAGTCGGTGTTTTTGATATGTTTATCTGCATAGCTGCTTACGTTATAATAGTGGAGTCGAGCAAAATTTTGCAATAATAAATTTTTTAACGAGATATTTACGTTTTTTTAAAGGTAATGAATAAAAATCAATCTAAAAAAAATGTAATATGACATCCCCTATCACGTATGGAGGGTTCTAATTAGTTTCGAAGTTTACGCGAGCGAAGCCGCGGGATTCCGGTAGTTATTTTATAAAAGTTGTCATTTGCGAGTCGAACCTTGTCAGGGTGGCCAGTTTCTGGAAAACTGGGAAAAGTAAGGAAATTTTGTTGTACAGGGAAATGTCAGGGAAAAGTCAGGGAATTTGGTTGGAAGTCAGGGAATTTTTTATAAAAATGCAAAAACCACACAAATTCTCGCAAATATTTAAATTTTATCTATGTGACCTTTTTTAGGTTTTTTTATCTAAATTTTAAATAAAAAAAACAGGGAAAAACGGTAAAAATTCTCCTGGAAAAGTCAGGGTAATTTGTTCCAGAGAAATACTGGCCACCCTGCTTGTGTATTAGTGTCTCGTTCTGTATTATGTCGTTATACCGAGGTAAAACTCTCTTGAAAATTATTTATTTTTTTGGTATAATTGAAAAACAACTGCTGAGATTATTAGTGACATCTAGCGAAGAATTTCAAAAGTAATAACTTCAAAAAAGAACTTTCATAACAGAAATTTGTCATTATTTTTATCTAACCTCACTTAATCATGTTATCTCCACTTCTGCATTAATAAACGCGTTTAAAAAAGTTTAACTTCAAAAATATTTTTAGGTCGAATAATTTTCTATTGCCACCATTTCTGCATTCTTCCATTATACAAAATACGTCAATAAATTCATTCACGCGAATACAAAAGCGTAACTTCATGCAATAATTATCACCACCACCAACAAACAAAAAAAAACTAGGTAGCAACAATTTATCTTTAATGACTAAAAAATCGATTTATAAGTTAACACATAAGTACAATAATACATAATGCAATATAAACATAAATAAATAATAATACTATCAGTTTTGTACACAAAAGAAAAAGTTACGTACATACACACAGACAGACAGACACACACATGAAAAAAAAGAATGATATATTGTTAACGTATTTTCATTGAAAATGTTACTGAAAAAAACAATGGAATAACACCTGTGCGGCAGCAAACATTGTAATTTCATGACAATAGAAATAAATTACCTACATCGCATTAAAAACACACTGTCTTTCTATCTATATATAAGCTCATTTATTTACGTGTGTGTGTGTCCATGGGCGTACCCAGCATTTTGTTCAGGGGGGGGGGGGGGGCAACATTTTTTTTATAAACCGATTTAATCAAGTTTTCACTAAGGACCCCACAAAAATAGGGGGGGAGGATCGAACAGAAGGGTTATTAACCTTTTTAGATATTGAAGTGCAAAAAATGTGTACTGTCCTTATAAATGAACATTATTGTGAATAAACATTGAGTACCTAATTTTTCCTTTTTTTCTTAAATATTCTATTGTTTCTGTGCTATGCTGTTGCAACTTTTAGCTATTCGCAGCGTGCGCGATGACAGCGCTAACTAACGGGTGGACTTAAGTAGCAACTTGGGTGGACTTTAACGTACTAACAAACAAATAATTTCAATAAAATATCGTAATATATACATTTTAGACGATTATTTATGACTATTGGCTATGTGCACGAAGTCTATTAGCGCCGCTAGCGGATAATAGAGAAGGATTGAATGGATTCAACTCTCTTTTTATCATTGTTTAATATGTTTAATACCGTGAAATTTTTTATTAAACAAATATCATTTAATTTAGCTGTTTGCATATAATATAAATAGAATAGCATAAAAGGTACGTGAAAATTATTTATTATGGGTATCTTTTTCTCTTTAATTATGACGTATAATAGAGAAATAATTAATTCGTTTACATTGACAACATAACCTTAAATTTTGGCGCCGATAATTTTACAATATTGCTCACCACGAACACTCGCATCGACATTATTTCTAACTCCACCCCCTTGCACATAGTCTATAGTTAACCATGTTGACCTTTCTATTTTCAGTTAAAAACGAGCCTATTAAAAATGACAGTTAGTCCACCCAAAGTGTTATTTTTTGCCACGTTGTGCTCTGTGATCGATTTCGTTTCCCCACTACCTACTTTGCACCCAGCGAATATCTAAATGCAAAAGTAAGAACAAAAATGTTAACTTTTGCATTTCTTCTTGAATTTTGGTCGCACACTTTTTTTCAATCTTAAATTTATATTTATCATATAGATTATAGAAGACCAAATCATCTACAAAAGTGTACTCTAGTTGTCTGTTTTAGTGGGTTTAATTCATTCTATTTTAGGTAAAAATATCGATCTAATTTGACTGGTCTATAACTCGATAAATATATTAATAGTTTAAATGTAAAAAAATAAAACTAACATTTTTTTGCCTTATAAAAAAAGGAAAATGACAGTTTAACCGCTTCTGGATCAAAAATATAGATTAAATATCAAATGTAAATCAAATAATAATAATAGAATAACTACCTAAATCGATATGGCGCGAAGCGCGATTTTTTTTTAATTGTAACTCGTAACGTGACTCAAACATGAGTTCTGAATGAAAATTTTGAAATATCTATAAATTTTAACTCTTCAATTTCATAAATGCAGTAGTACTTAGGTTTAGGCACATAATTAACCAGCTAAATGTATGGCATGTCAGGTCCAGGGGGGGGGGTGCTGCCCTCCCCCCCCTTCGGTACGCCCATGTGTGTGTGTGTGTGTATTTGTGTTTTTGTATAGAGAAGGGGTTTAGGGGGGTACATCAATGCATATAAATCGTACCCATACTTTCACGCGAGCAAAAATAAATGCATACAGTTCGATTTGTGTTGGTGGAGGTGCTGAACAGTGGGTTTGAGAAGGAAGGGTGGTTTTTGGAGGGGGGGGGGGGTATGCATTTGTGTGTAGGGCAGATAACAATCTATCATATCACCTATCATTACGTGATTTTTACTTGTTCGGACATAAATTACGTACATTTGTTTTTTATGTAGAAAAATTATGATATTATGTATGTACATGAAAAGTTATTGTACGTACTATTAAAGAAGACCGGTGAGGCAAGGGTAGGAAAGCTGAACTGATTTCTTTCTATCTATCATAATCGCAGCAATATGATGACTAATTAAAAAAAAACTATTCTATGATGATCTTACGTGTCTCCTATTTCCAAAAAAAAAATAGTTACTTCTGCAGAAAATAAAGGTTTAATCGCAAAAATTGACTCTTTAAAAACTGATTTTGAATTTGACGTTAAAACGTTCGCAAGTGACATTTCAGGAGTTGTGACGTCACACACCTTGTCAACAATAATCAAACATTCAGAGTTAGACAATAATTTAATTATTTTGTGTGTTAAAAATGTATTCCAAAGTATATAAGTTCTAAAGTATGTACCTAATAATCTTGTAAGAGGAATTGATATTGGTCTAAAATAAAAAACGTTTACTAATGCGTGACGTCATTCGCTCTGATTGGTGTATTTTGCATTTTTATTTTAACAAAAATTATATTAATACATTTTTTAGAATCTTTTTAACCTATTTCATTATTTAAAATATTAATTTCAATGATACTTTGTTACTGGCAATGATATGTGTAAATATTCAATAGAAACATTTCATCATTTCATTATCTCATAATAAAAACAAAAATGCTTTAGGAATATTTATTCAGTCCATGATATATAAAATAGTTAGTTGATTAACACACAATTAATTACTTTATTGATTTTGAAAAACAAATATACATTGTACGAGTACATATACCTACATATTAAACCAATATTTTTAATGTAAATGTAGTCATAACTAGGATTAATTTAATTGTCTGGTAATTGTTAAATAAACATATGTTTTATTAATTAAAAACATAGATTTTAATTAATAAATATTTGTAATGTTATCTACTACATGCACGAAAAAAGGTATTAGATCTTTGTTGTAGATAATTTTCTAATCTTTATATTTGATAATAACTATTTTAGTCATAGAGCAGCGATTCTCAACCTGTGGGGCGCGCCCCCCTTGGGGGCGTGATAAAATTGAATGGGGGGGGGGGGTCGAGCATATTGAGAAAAATTATTATTAAAAATTTTATTTAATTTACTGAATGAAAAGCAATAAAATACATTCTGATATAAATAAAAAATTGTATCAGTACTGCATTATGTATTTATCAATATTAAATTAAAAACAAGATTAATAATTATTAGCGACTTCTTTGGACCTGTATTGCAGAGCAAAGTTTTTCGAAAGATGGTTTTATATTAGAAATTGACAATATAAAGCATTTTTTATATTTAGCTGAGATCTATTTTTCAGTGAAAATTATTGTTCATACAATAATGGGTGGGGGGGGGGGGGGGGCGCGATGAGAATTGTGATTGAAAATTGGGTCGCAAATGCTAAAAGGTTGAGAAACGCTGTCATAGAGTCAATATATACAGAGATATCTAGCTGAAACTAATTGTTAGCACCTTTTGTGGGCTGTAAAAAAGTATGCTTACAGGGGATCGATGGGGACTTTTGATAACTTATTTATAAAGACAAAATGAAGGTGTATACAAAAATTCAGCTCTATGCGAATTTATTCCTAGTGAAAACCTAAAGTTACTGGGCTATAAGGGTGAGTTTATTCTTTAATATAAAAAAAATACAATCGGTATCAAAAGACGTATATCACTCTAAAGGTGATAAATATTAAGACATAATATATAATAATAATAATAAATTCTTATTGAGGATATTTTATTAATTTGAAAAAAATATATCTTCATGTTTATCTAAAAAATCTTTTCATTTGTCAAATTAATAAATAATTTATTACACCAACTAACGAAACTCTCAAATAGATTAAACATAATGGCTGTATTGATAAATATTTATCAGTGTGTATATTTTTTTACACCACCCAACTACTGAAAGTGCAATTTTCGATGTGGTAAATTCAGTGATGTCATTAAAAATATATGTTTTCAATATGAAACAAAATTTTCACCGTGATAAGAACATTGTTAGTAATAATATACATTTATCAATAAGATAAACGTGGATATTTCCATATTGGTGAAAAATTATCAAAATTATCAAACAACCCAAATCGATCACGGATTTTTACATTGATTTCATTTCATATAGACAAATTGAGGGGTTTGCAGCAACAACGAGTTAATTCCATTTTTAGGCCAAACAGAGTTAACAACCGTTTCTGGGGGAAAAATCATTCTTTCGTTTGGTTCAACTAAGAATTACCTACCATTGATAGTTCTCAAGGTATCCGCTAGAAGGAGTTAGCTGCTTCATTCGCTTAAAATGGAGTTAACTCCAGGAGCTGACTCTTTGTTTTTGGGCTTAGAATTTAGTTAGTGCACTCGTTACTGTTCTTTCTTGAAATAAACAAATTTTCTTGAAAATTGTTCTTATTCAATGCTTCCTTACTTTAAAAAGAAAATAATTTTCAACTATTTGGGGCAAAAAGGAGTTATCTCCAGAATAAAATTGACTCTAAAATTGCGAATTTGACGAATTTCTCAATGGAATTTGGCCAAAACATGTGGTCGGTGACAAATAATAATTGGACAAAGACAAAGGCGATTTAAATACATTCTCAATTTTTTAAACAGTTTTTTCTATTTTCCCACCAACTATAAAAACTGGAGATAACTCCTTGTTGCTGCAGACCCCTCATTAATTTTTTTCTGTGTACGTTGATATTGCAAATTTTTCGGACACCTTATTTATGTATTTTGTTGCAAACCTATCGCTAATAAAATAACCTTATTGATTATGTAACCATGTTCTGTTATAAAACAAAACACGCTATAGATCACTTCCGGTTTACACGCAACTTTTTTTTCTTACTTTAACTTTTTTCCTGCCAGTTTCTAGCATGCTAAAGTATTGTTGCCGTAGAGGACAAATTTTTAAATTACCTTTATTGGTGTTTGTCATGTAAATTGTATCAGATATTAGAAATAATTATTAGGGGAACTTAATCTTTTCCCTGAAATTATTTTTTGTATGATTGGAAACCATTTTTATGTATTTATATGAAAATTATATAGATTTTAATAATTTATTACTTTATAAAAATAAAAATTTATTGATAAACTTATTTTTAATTTACATTTTATAAAGAAAATAATTAATTTTATAGTCCAGTGCTTACCAAACTTTCTAGAATCGACAAAAATAACAAGTTATATATTTTTTATACCGGGTGGACCGTTTTAACCTTTAATGGAGAATAACTCGACCGGTAAGTGAAATAATAAAAAAGTTTTCAGATAAAAGTTGTACGGTTTGGAGAGGGACATAGACGTACTTGGATGAAATTTTTTTAGGTGGTATTTTCAACGTGGTATGAAGGTCAACATCATTTTTTTTTAAATAGGAACCTATAGTTTTTATCAAGTAATTGTATTTAACGTGAAAAGTCACGAATCTTTCATTTAAAACTTTTTTTTAACAACTTAACCTTTCCAAGATAACTAACAAAATAATTCGAGATTTTGAACATTCAATATTTTTTTTTACTCAGAAACCATCAGGTTTAGAGAAAAAGCATAAAATACAAAAAAATGTTTATTTTGGTCTAATAAAACACCAAGAATTATTTTTAAAATTTTAAAACTTATTCTAAAAAAAATTTAACGTTTTCTTTTTTTGCTTAAATAAAATAAATTATAGAAGTTTTAAAATTTTAAAAATAATTCTTTAGTTTTATTAGATCTAAATAAACATTTTTTGTTTCTTGTACTTTTTCTCTAAAATTTATGAATTCTGAGTAAAAAAATATTGAATGTTCAAAATTTCGAATTATTTTGTTAGATATCTTGGAAAGGTTAAGTTGTTAAAAAAAGTTTTCAATGAAAGTTTCGTGTCTTTTCACGTTAAATAAAATCACTTGATAAAAACTATAGGTTTCTATTTAAAAAAATGATGTTGACCTTCATACCACGTTGAAAACACCACCTAAAAAAATTTCATCCAAGTACGTCTATGTCCCCCTCCAAACCGTACAACTTTTATCTGAAAACTTTTTTATTATTTCACTTACCGGTCGAGTTATTCTCCATTAAAGGTTTAAACGGTCCACCGTTTAAACCTTTAATGTATATTACAGGTAAACTCGAAAACTACTGAACCGATTTTAATGCTGTTTTCTCTAACAAAAAATAATGACAGTTCGAATTGGACCAATCAGATTGCAATTAGGTACCACGTCTTGTACTTTTAATTGATATATTTTTTTCATATATTTATGCGTGTAAACGACTTATATTATCATTTTCATTACATTTATGTTCTAAAGAGTGTTATTTAATATTATTTCTTGTTATTTAATAGTATTTTCACTTATCAAGTCATTTATAATATTATATAACAAAATATTTGGGTTTTTTTATTTCTGACAGATAAATTTACATGACATTAACAAATAAATTGATTTTTTTGGCTAAAATAACAGTTAAAATACGAAATAAGGTTTTAAACATAAGTAGGTACTAATATTGTTTATGTACTTTAAAAACGAATTTGACTTTCCTACAAGCATTTAAAGTGAATAATTCATAATTTAATTTTGATCTTTCATTTCATTTAGATTTATATTATTTTTGCCTCAGATTGTACATCCTTAATAAAAATAATTTAAATTAAAAACGTTAAAAAAATAAAGATATAAAACATTCAACGAAAAGGCGTAACAAACTTTTTAAATGATCATTACAACATTGTGAAAAATAAAAAAATAAAACTTTATTTAGACCAATTATATGAACACAAATTTTATTGTACCGTGGGAAACAAAATTTTCGACAGTTGTATAATTTTTAATTTTACTCGTTGAACTTTTAACAAATGAATAATTCAAGGAACAACAGGGAAAGTTTAAATTTCCTGAATTCATTTTTAGAAAATTTCAGGCAAACAGTGTTAGCCTATATTGAATTTTTCTATTTGAGGTAATTCAATTTTTATAAACTTGTTTCTGAAATATTATTTTCTATTAAAATTTTATTAGCTACTTAACTTTTTTATTATTTTAAAATAATCAATTTTATTATTTGATAATTTGAAAAACTTTTTTTAAAGTTTATATCATTAATATAATAGGGGAAGGTGACCAATATCGTTCCCCTTTTTCCTTTTTCCATTCTAGTGGCCTCAATGAATAGATTATTGATAAAATTTACATTTTTCCATGTAATTTCAATATTTTTTTATAAAAAAAATGATATTTGATGTATGAAAAATCACTGAAAAATTTCAAATTTTAGATTTGGTTGAAAGTATATTTTTTAGATAGAAAATGATGTGAAAAGTTGAATTTTTCAAACCGCAGGTCTGTATCTCAAACCGTTCTCGAGATATGGCCTTTCAAAGTTTTCGATTTTTGAAAATTTTGGAGAAAAATGACCATAACTTTTGAACGTGTGGTCGGATTTGATTTTTGTTGACAGATTTGAAATCAGCGTGTCAAAATCTATATAATTACATGTATAACACTTCAAAATTCGACAAAAAAAATTTGTGAAAAATCGACATTTTTTTAAGGTCGAATTTTTTCGATTTTTCGCAAATTTTTTTTTGTCGAATTTTAAAATGCTATACGTGTTATTGTATAGATTTTGACACGCTGATTCCAAATCTGTCAACAAAAATCAAATCCGACTTCACGTTCAAAAGTTACAGCCATTTTTCTCCAAAATTTTCAAAAATCGAAAACTTTGAAAGGCCATATCTCGAGAACGTGATGAGATACAGACCTGCGGTTTAAAAATTTCAACTTTTCACGTCATTTTCTATAAAATAAACATACTTTTAACGAAATCTAAAATTCAAATTTTTTTAGTAATTTTCATGCACCCAAATTTCAATTTATCATAGATATATCGACGAAAAATCATAAACTATCTAAAAATGTAAGGTGGTGTATAAAGAAAATCATTCTTTTAAAAGGGGGCTCTGTAGAAAAAAGTTGGGAACCCTTGATATATACCAAAAATAACTAAATACATGGTAATAAAGATCAAAAAAATACAAGATAAAAATTAAAGGCCCTGTTACCCATACACCCCTGTACTAAATAATTATTAATTGATATTAATAATCGATATTACTTATTAATACTTACTAAAGTTTACTAAACCGATTATCAATTTTCTAAATATTAAATAAAAACTAAAGATAATCTTTCAGATTTCCTATGATAAACAAGCAAAGTATGTTTTTGTGTATTTTGTGTCATATAATCTTATAAAAGTATCAACTCAGGAAAAAAATTAAGGAACAAATAATAACAAGATCAAAATCGATGGGCCCACTGGCCTCATACAGCTCTGGTCTAAAATATAATTGGTTAATATTAGAAATCTATAGCACATATTATTACTAAACCAAATACTAAATTTCATAATTCTATCACAAAGGGTTATCTAGATATTAAATTAAAACTAATTTTTAGTAAAATCTTTGGAAGCCTGTAGTTCCCTAAGGAAACATTTCCGGACACATGTTTATTGGAAGTAGTTGCTTAAAATATTTTTCTCAATCTACTGTTCAAATTTGGCACGACAGTGCTGAATCAGCCTGTACATATATCAATTTCCAACAAACTTTTTCCCTTGTAACATTTCTGTGATTAATACACATTTTGTTAGTCGATCCTGCGACCCAATTACGAAGACTTTGGCCGTATATACAGATAGTGGTCATAATTTCGTGTAGATTTAGCGAAAGGTCATGTCAATATAAAATTAACAAGCTAACATATTTTGTGTTGTATTGCTCCTGGCTATTCACCACTCAAACATCAATCTCTTTAGGTGATTGGGAAAGTTTGTGATGTTGTCTATAATAAACATGTACCAAATAAATTGCTGATGTTACTCTATTTCACGAAATTTTAATTGAAATCAACATTTATTTATTTTGCCTCTGTTCAAATATTGTATAAATTTATTTGTTTACCATTTCGATATCAGATACTTTTGCGGATGAAAGAATTTATAAAATTATAAATAGGATATTTACATACGTAATATAAAAAGTTTAATTAGTTTTTATTAAACTGATTTTCAACGTTGTCTTCAATATTTATATATTTTATTTTAAGGGGGTTAGCAAGTCTAGCGCCTCGGAAAATACTCAATATTTGGGAATTTACTGTGGTCAAATGAAACAACGAATCAAAGCTAAATTAACACAGCTGTTCAGTTACTATTTAAAGTACATTTGAAATTATTTTTCAGATTTTTATGAATGAAAATTATTAATCTCTGACCGATGGTAGGTTTTTGATCAAAATTTGGAGTTGACACCTTCCGTACTTGCTTTTAGCCAAATGGTCAGATCTGGAACAATTTAATTTTACAAAGTGACTTTAGTTTTTGAAACTATCCTCTCTCTATGGAATGAACAACTTTGGTTCTGAAAGGGACGTTACTGTGTAGTTTTAGACTGACAACTATTATTGAAAAAGCAAAACTGATAGAATTATCATGCGATGCTTCTAAAAAAAATTCTGAGTGAAAGCACTCCCCTTTATAACACCTAGATTTAATGAAGATTGTGCTAATAAACAAGTACATTCATCACACACAAGTAGAAAGGTTTACTTGAGCCAAGTAAACCTTGTTTTGTATATAACAAAAACAATATTTTCTTAAGATAAGAAATATATTCTTAAACCAACTATAGTATTCTTGGACGAAGAAATAATGTAGTAGGATTAAGAGTACTTTTCTTATATTCAGAAAATATTGTTTTCGTTATATACAAAGAAGATTTTCTTGATCCAATACAGTTTTTTTTGTGTGTAGAATTCTAGAAAGAGACAGGTATTGGCTACATATTTTATAAGCAAAAAAATACATTTTATACATTTTTTAAATATGTCTATAATTTTATAAAATAAAGGGGGGGGGGGGGTCGCAAGAGATTAAATTTTTTTAAAGGGAGGCGTAGTTACATAAAGTTTGGAAACCGCTGCCATAGAGGATAGTTTCACAACACGTGCATATATTTGTTTTATAATTTTTATAGTATTTAAAAGGGTTGAAGTTTCGAATAATAATTTTTTAATCATCTCTATATAGTCAATTGTGTAGAATTTCAATAAATAAAGCACTTTCGGCAATTTCTCTCATTTATCGTGTGTTAAAATTCCTTTTTTTAATATCCAATTACTCAAAATAATAAAAATTAGTAAAATATATGAGTTATCCATAAATAACAGACTTTTATCTATACATTGCTCTAATGATCGAATAACCTTAAGACCGATGCAAGAATGTTATCAGGAATATATTGTGTCTATTTTCTGTAGATACTTAAATTAACTTCTATAAAATAAATAAAAATAAGAAACATTGACAGTTAGTAACATAGGTTGAAATTAACTCAACTCCACCAAATTAAAATAGCATTTTCCTTTTTTTCAATCTATTTCAATTTGATCGTACGTATTGGTAAGTGAAGCGATGAATCGATCGTCTAAGCAATCAGCAAAACATTCAGTTGCAACTTTTTCTGATTTCATCCAGTGACGTTTAATCGACTATATGTGTAAAGAGAGAGGGAGATAGAGTACATTCACTTCACTAGCTCTCTTTATTTGCTGATTTCAATTCAAGAATTTCTAAAACATATCCGAGAAGGAATATATAAAATATTTATTTATAAATATCCACGAAGCCTGATGAAAATGTAGAACAGGGTTGCAGGAGAGTGTAAAGAAATAAAATGGAATGAGTAATTTTTTTTACTTTCTTATACACATGTATATGAAATATACATATCGTCGCTTATTTAACAACACCGCTTAAGTCATTTTGACCAACTTTACAGGAGAGCGAAAAAATCGTGTATGTTTTATATAGGCTACCGGCTTGCGCGTTGTCACTGTTTTTTGAATTCTAGTCTTTTATTGTCCGAAACGTCTAGAATGTGATTGGTAGATCGACGCGCAATGAGTAGCTCTATCCAATGACATTAAAATGTAGAAATCGCTAATTTTCGACTTGAGCGGTGTTGTTAGATAAGCGACGATATAGTATTGTAAAGCCGATTTTTTTTAATTTTGACTTTCCCTGAATCCATTCTGACTATTTTCGCCATGATGTCTGTCTGTCTGTCGGTCTGTCTGTAGACGCAGTAACTCAAATACGACAAATCGTATTAAGATTAATTTTTACCTGAGAAAAAAACATCCTATTTTTACCTAGATCGATTTTTGAATTTTTCGAATAACATTGAAATAGTGCGAATTAGAGAAAAATGGCTAAGTTGAAAATTGTAGGTTATATTATTATCTATAATTTATGTTCTATTCATTTTTTTCGAAAAAAAAATACAAATTAAAAAAAAGTATCCGTTTTTAATTACATTTCAAATCGTTCATAACAGAGAAGAAATATCTGCCATGAGTGTCATGGGACTTTCTTATACGTATTACAGATACTGAACAGTGTATGTGTTTGCCATATGAACCATGGGTCTTTCTTATTTTTATTTTTCTATCTATCTATCTATCTATCTATACGTATTACTGAGAGTAAACAGTGTGGAGTATTCTAAATACTTATTTTTAAACATTCTTTCTGCCTAAATCATTAGTGTTGGAAAAAAATATATGGGGAATAAATTATAGAATAATAACATACTCGACATTTTTTGTCTTATTTCAAAAATAAATCGAAAATTAAAAAAATGACAAGAGTAAACATCCGTTTCCGTCTTAGTAATTACGTTAAACAAAATTCGTTCGATACATAATGTAGATATAAAATAATATTTCTTTAGTTTATGTCCTATTCATTCTATTATATCTTTTATTAGTTTATTAGAAATAACTTTCAAAAAAAAAAAAAAAAATCACGTACACTGTTCACTGTCAGTATAACGTATAAGAAAGTCCCGTAGCACCCATGGCAGATATTTTGTATTATACCTTTTCACGGGTAAACTGCTGGACCGATCTTGATGAAATTTGACAGGGAGATAGCTTGCATTCTAAGGAAGAATAAACGTTACTTTATACCCCAAAAATTAGATTAAAAAATAACAGGTTTCACACGAATTAAGTTACGGATAGCAGCTAGTTTTTAATAAATGTGAACCATAATTCTAATAATTTATAACAAAACTGCATGTGATTTCGAAGATGTCAGAAAAATCTGGTGTAGTTTTCATGCATTTTCTCTACAAAAACTTAGTTTGGAAAATCCATTCATACTATCTGAACTTTACGTAGCTCGAAGATAAATTTTAAACCAATAACCTTTTTTTGAAGCCAACAAGTTTTTATAGAATTATTTAAAATGTCTGTCAAACACAAATACGATGAAATATTATAAATTGAATATTTGGGAAAAGATAATGGAATAACGAAGACAATTGTTCATATTTGAGAAAAATATTTCTTAACAATCAGTCAATTTTTAAAGAAATATTACTATTTGACGTAGGTATTCTTAAAAATATTGTAAGTCTTGCTAGGGTAGGTCACGTGTTTGTTAAATTACTAAAGTTACAATATCAATTAGTTATTATTGCATGCAGGATCTAAATCTATATTATTGGTATAGTTTAATTTGTTATAACAGTAAACAAATATACTTTTAATATAATTAATACTTTACACAATCTTTGTAGTTATTGTATTGTCTTTTAATTGAAATTATATAGCACTTTATTAACAAATAATTCAACTTAAGAATAAATCATGTAAATGATATTTATGAATATAATAAAAATTACTAATTTTGATAATTGTATAAAATAAAGAATTTATTGTTTGAAAAATAAACAATAATATTAAAATAATATTCAATATTTTTTTTTGTTATGTAAAAAAGTGTTTATCTTTATTGAAGACAGTTTTTTTCCTGTGTAGAATTAATTTAGACTAGATATCATTACACTAATCAATAAAGGGGCTGAGCAATAATATTAAACACGTAAAAAGTATTACTAAATTGGGTATTTTAAAATTTTAATAATGAACTTTAAAATTTTGTTTTAAATAAAATCAGTATATTTTAATAATAAACTTAATTTAAATTTTTAATTTTTAACCTGTTATTTACGTGATTACAAACGCGTCTGGCACATCTATTAGTGGTTTGACATCATAAAAAACATGTTACAAGTCAAAATACTCAATTACTAACTGTTCCAGTATAAATATTCTAAAAGTTTGTATAAAACATACTCACTTTATTTTAATAATAAACTTAATTAAAAATTGTAATTTAAACCTGTTATTTACGTGCCTAAAAACGCCTCTGGAACAACTGTTAGTGGTTTTTCGTCGGAAAAAAAACTTATACACGTCAAATTACTCAATCACTAACTGTTTCACTATGAATATTCTAAAATTTTGTATAAAATAATCACTTTAATTTAATAATAAACTTAATTAAAAATTATAATTTTGAACCTATTGTTTACGTGCCTACAAACGCGTCTGGCACATCTATCAGTTTTATGACGCTAGAAAAAATATGTTACACGTCAAAATACTGAATCGCTAATTGTTTCAGTATTAATATTCTAAATTTTTTTACAACTTATAGTCACTTTATTTTAATAATAAACTTAATTAAAAATTATAATTTTGAACCTATTGTTTACGTGCCTACAAACGCGTCTGGCACATCTATCAGTTTTATGACGCTAGAAAAAATATGTTACACGTCAATATACTCAATCGCTAATTGTTTCAGTATGAATATTATAACAGGAATTTTTTTTAATATTATTTTTCGACATTTTTGCTATTAACTAATAAATTAATTAATAAATTATTAAATAATAAATATCGTAGATGCGAAAGTAACTTTTTAAAGAATTTCTTTAACAAACAAGATAACTTTAGTTCTATTCATAGAACATGATTGAAATTGTTTTGTGCCCCTTGTTTCATCTTTCCATTCTTACATTTTGTGATTTACGCGCCGAATGGCGCTACATCCTTGATGAGTCTATATTGTTCTTCCGCTAGATGGCAGCACACAGAGATACCTTAGTGTGGCAATTTAAATGTAGATGTCTCTCTACTACACCTGTTTATCATACTATGTAGATTATTGTAGATGTTTTCTTAGCTTAAAGAAAATGTTTATGGAAATAATTAAATAGAAAATGATGATTGAGCTAACTTACTTAACTATCTCTACTTTGATGAATATTTTATTTAATCATTTAAAAACTTAAATATATTTGTACCTATAAAATTAACATTTAACCCTTTCTTTAAGTTTTTTTTATTATTAAGTTAAATTTTATAACAAATTTAGTAGGTTTCTCGCATTTTATTATTATAATATTTAAGGGAGCAGGCCCAGTTAGAATTTTTGAAAAATCTATTTTTTTTTGCATTTTCTCAAAGTAGAATATTTCAAAAGTATTCTTTGAAAATTTCAGACAAATCGGACCGTTATTTATGGAGATATATAACTTTGAACGGAGCCGTCTCTAATGTATTCAAGTAGGCAGTTGTGCCTTTTTCTCGAAACCATGTTTTCGAAGTCGGTGATCACTGTAACTCGAGAACGGCTTTGCCGATCGGTTTGAAATTTTTCTCACTTATTTTATACATAATTGTCCTCCGGATGGACGAAGGATTTTTTTTTGACGATAATTTTTTTTAGCCGAAAATGCGAGTGAAATTTTAGTCGAATAAAGAACTTTGACATTCAACATCCGCCATTTTGTGAAAATTTTGTTCGAATTTGTCGTAAACGAATCTCACCTTTAAGGTGGTAGACAACTTATGATGCCGATAGTACTTTATCATACCATAAATTCATAATTAAAAATAATTAAAAGGTATTTTTTTTAATCTTTACTTATAATACACATACATATTTTGTACCGAGTCTTTCTTTTCATTTAAACAGAAAAAAAATAAAGCAATACATGACAAAAACAAAAAAATAACGTTAAATTCAAACAGCATTTAAAAAAAATTGAAAACATTTAAAAAAACATCTGTATTGACATGTTTACAAGTATGCATATTCTTTGACCTTTATAAATCGTTTCTGTATGTACAAGTACATACCATAGATACAGAAGATATGTATATTGTATACATAGATAAAAATCACAGTTAATTATTTCCTTGTATATCTGAACTTACTCCTGCATATGGTTCTTTCAATTCTGGAAGTTTAATTACCAGAAGGTTTATGAGGGCTTACATACCTGATTCTTTATAAATTGGATACATTTCAATTGTATGTAATATGTATTTGTATATGTGTACACCAGTGTTCTTAAAACTGTTTTTATAATCGTTAAATCAAATTAAATTTTTAAATAGAATTAATATTCGTCAGCCTTGTTTCAAACATACGCGTTTCCATTCGGTTCGGCTCGTTTTCGGTTTCAGCTGAAAACTAATCAAACCCTTTCACACATACACGGTTCTCATACGGTTCATATTAGGTTTTATTTTTTTCCGTAAACTCAGTAGTTATCATGGAGAGAAAGCAAGTTGTTGCCATGTTGTTTCTCTATAAAAAAATTAAAAAATGAAGGAGGAATACTAGAATTCATTGCGAGCATCCTCTCATCACTTTACAGCAGGAATTTGGAGCATTCTACACTATTTTCCCGAAGCTAAAGAGCATGAAGACGATCCACATCAACATCTAGAAAACCGCTCATTTTATTAGAAAATCTGCGACAAAACTTAAAAAAAAATAACACTCGCTATCAGGTTAAAACTATAATGAAATAACCAACGTGTTTACTTGCTGAACACAGACTGTACATGATTTTATTTATAATTCAGTTATTACATGTTATTATTAATTATTACAATTAACAGATGGCAGCACATAACTGTATTTTGATATATATATTGTTCATAACAATAACACCCCCACTATATCAAAATATTTCATTATTAATTCAATAAACTCTGAATACCTAAAAGTTTCATGAAATAATAATGTTTCATACTATTCAACCCCTTAGTCAATAAATCGGCTGGCATCTCAGCTGTCTCTAAATATTCAAGTTTTACAATTTTATTATCAACGCAATCTCTACAAAATCGATATCGAACATCTATATGTTTAGTTCGTTTGTGAAACGCAGTATTTACAGACAACTTGAGAGCACCCTGATTGTCATTAAAAATGGTAATAGTACACGGTTCATTTTTAATTTCACGTAGCAAATTACGTAAGTATATAGCCTCCCTACATGCTTCTGTAATACCAACGTATTCTGCCTCCGTGCTCGATAAAGCTACAGTCTTTTGTTTTTTCGATTCCCACGAAATTACAGATCCTGATAATGTAAAACATAATCCTGTATAAGACTTTCTATCTACTACGTTACTTGCCCAATCGGCATCAACAAACCCTTCTAACTGTGAATTACCATTCTTAGTATATTTTAAACCAAAATGTTTGGTTTTCTTCAAATATCTTAATATTCTCTTTGCGTAAGACCAAGTTTCATTGTTAAAACAACTGTTAAACTGACTTAAGAATCCAACAGAAAATGCAATATCTGGTCTCGTTAAGACTGCTAAATACATTAAACTACCAATTAGTTTTTGATATGGAACTTGATCCTCACAATTTTCTTTATTACTAATATTCAATTTTGCCTCTAAAGGAGTATTAGCTGTTTTACAGTCAGTCATTTGAAATTTATTTAATAACTGATCTATATATTTTTCTTGACTTAATGTTATAACTCCATTCAATTTATCAATATTGACACTCATGCCCAAACATTGCTTAACATTTCCTAAGTCTTTAATTCTAAAATTTGAAGTTAATACACCTTTTAAATGAGAAGTTTCAACAATATCATTACTAAATACAAAAAAATCATCAACATAAATGGTAACAATGGTTTTCTGATTATTTTTAATTTTTGTATACAAACAAGGCTCTAGTTTAGATCGTTTATAACCTATGCTGATAAGACAATTATCTACCTTCTTATACCACGCCCTTGACGATTGTTTCAGTCCATAAATGGCCTTTTTTAATTTTAAAACTTTTCCTAAGCTTTCTGGACTTTGAAAACAATCTGGTTTATGCATATATACCGTCTCGTCAAGGTCGCCGTTTAGGAAAGCTGTCTTAACATCAAGATGTGTTATATCTAACCCTAACTGCACTGACAAAGCAAACAATAGTCTCAATGTTGTATGCCTTACGACAGGCGAGAAGGTTTCTAAATAATCAACACCTTGTTCCTGCATAAAACCTTTTGCTACAAGTCTTGCACGAAAACGCACTTTGTTATCAATGTCATATTTCTTTTTTAAAACCCATTTACATTTCACTATTGTACCGTTTTTAGGAACATCTACCAACTCCCATGCATTATTATCTTCGAAGCACTGAAGTTCATCATTCACAGCCTTTAACCATTGCTCTTTCTCCGGTCCTTTCAATGCCTCTTCTAAAGATAGGTTATTTGTATCATCGAGAGATGATTCACTGACACACATGTTTGAAAAACCATACCAATCTGTTTTCTTTCTCTCTCTTACAGTCCTAGAGCTGGGCGAAACAAGTGTATCTTCACTTTCATCAATTTCGCTCTCGCTAGGTACATAAGTTTCGTCCAGAAATTCTTTGGTAGTCTCAGCTTCAGAATCATAATTTTCTTTGGATTCTGATGCATCTCCAACAGTTCTGGTGTCATTTACTTGAAGAGTAATTTCATCATTTTCATGTTCCATTATTATAACATCCCTACTTGTTGTTGTAGTTTTAGTCACTGGATTGTAAAGTCTGTACCCCTTAATATTTTCTGGATAGCCAACCAATATATGTTCCTCAGACTTTTTATCCCATTTCAGCCTTTTCTCTTTCGGACGATGAACCATAACCTTACTTCCAAATATTCTTAAATGGCCAATCTCTGGTTTTGTTCCTGTCCACTTTTCATAAGGCGTTTTACCATTCAATCCAGATGCCACAGTTCGATTATGAAGATATACAGCTGTATTTGTTGCTTCTGCCCAAAATTCTTTGCCTAGCCCAGCGTCAAATAACAGACATCTTGCTTTCTCTACTACTGTACGATTGCATCTTTCACATAAGCCATTTTGCTCTGGCGTGTAGGTGTTTGTCTTCTGATGATTAATTCCTTCTTTCTGCAAAAGTAAATCAAACAATTTATTACAAAACTCCAAGCCATTGTCACTTCTCAAAGTTTTTATCTTCTTGTTAGTTTGATTTTCTGCCTTTGCTTTAAATTCTTTGAAGCACTCCAAGGCTTCACTTTTGTTCCTCAGAAAGTATACAAATATCATTCTTGAATAATCATCAACAAACAATAAAAAATATTTAGAACCTCCGATCGATGTCACTTCCATTGGCCCACAAATGTCAGTGTGGATTAATTCGAGAACCTCATTAGCTCTAGATCCAACATGCTTAAAAGGAAGTCTTGTTTGCTTACCTTCACAGCAAGTGGAGCATGTCAACTTGCTTATATTCACCTTTTTATCAATGTTCAAACCTTCCACAGCTTCTGACATTTTATTCAAGTAGTTGCTGTTTACGTGCCCCAATCTTCGATGCCATGTATTGCCTGACACTGTAGAAACCGCCATTGCATATTTAGGCATCCTGACTTTATATACTCCATTGACCACATCAGCCCTGGCCACCAAATGACCAATCTTATTGTATATACTGCAACCATTCTCTGTAAAGACAACTTTATTACCATTTTTCATTAATTGGCTTACAGACAGAAGGTTTGTAGTCAAATCTGGAATGCAAAGTATTCCCTTAATCGGCACTTCATATTCGCAATCATCTGCCATTGTGACAATATTCACTTCACCGGTACATAGAACTTGTAGCTTGTTATTATTTGCAACAACAATCTCATCAGTTTGTTCATAACACGGGTTCATAACCCAACTTTCATTAGCAGTTAAATGTGCACTCGCCCCTGAGTCAATATACCAGTCGTTTTTATTATAACTTCCGTTTAAAAACACAGCACTAAACGCATTTGTTTGTTTTCTTGTCGTTTCCTTTTCTGTTGATTGTTTAAAGTTATTATTAGTGCACTGATTTCGATAATGACCCGGTTGTTTACACTTGTAACACTTGACGTTTGACTTAGTTTTGAAGGTTAAGCAGCCGCCATCTTTATCACCATCCATAGACTTATATTTCTTCTTATGTTGGTACTTCTGATAACTAGCGAATGCTGCGCCATCTTCACGGTTTTCACTGCTAACTTCAGTTCCCGCCATATCCAACAATTTTGATTTAATGGCGTCTGTTGAAATACTAATTCCGGAATGTTCTATAGCCATGATCATCGGCATGTACCTTTCAGTTAGGCCAGCCAATAGCAAGCATCCTATCCATTCATCACTGATTTCAAAACCTGTTCCATTTAACTTTTGTCCTGTTTCAATCAGTTGATTCACGTATGACGCCATCGAGTCACTGGTTTCTAGACGAATCGAGGTTAAATTGCGGAGTAGGCTTATCCTTCTGCTAAAGCCCGAATCGTCAAATAAACTTTTCAGTTTATCCCACAGGATTTTAGATGTCGTCACCTCTCTGATATGTACATACAGCGTTGAGTCAATAGTCATTATGAGTTTTGCTTTCGTCCTTTTATCATCTTCGGAGTCAATTACTGTACCACTGTCTGGTTTCACACAATGCAGCATCCCCTCAAGCACAAGGAAGTTTTCGGCAGCAAAAGTCCACTCACTATAATTTTCTCTGCCTTTCAATTTAGGCACGTTGACAAGATAGTTCGCAGCCATCTCAAAATAACTTATTCGAACACCTGATTCCGTCAAAATTACAATAACTATTATTTCTGACTTTATTAAAAGTTATACTATGGTTATAATACTGGGTACTGGGCCCATAACCTATAATGAAATAACCAACGTGTTTACTTGCTGAACACAGACTGTACATGATTTTATTTATAATTCAGTTATTACATGTTATTATTAATTATTACAATTAACAGATGGCAGCACATAACTGTATTTTGATATATATATTGTTCATAACAATAACAAAAACCGAAACTAAACCGAGTATGTGTGAACGCGTTCATTGCTTTGTGTTCCTTGAACACGAATTGAAACTTGATGAAATCTGTCCGTGTGGAGGGAGTATTCAGTTCTGTACGGTTTCCATTAGGTACCGAATACAAACTGAATCATCGTTTCACACTTGTCGGCAGCGACCGAAAACTAACCGAACCGAATGAAACCGTATATGTGTGAAATAGGCCTCAGGATGATTTTGATGTCGATTGATGGCAAATGATACCCTTAATAAGTCATAAAAAATGCAAGGCTGTAGGCCTCCGGGAAATACACGAAAAAAAATAAAAACAAAAAACGGTGGGTGCCGTTTTATGCTTAAATCATCCATGCAACGAAAACGATGTAAGATACGCAGAAAAAAACTGTATTGGACCAAGAAAACCTTGTTTTGTATATAACGAAAACTATATTTTGTTTGTTATTCCTTCGTTCAAGAATACTATAGTTGGTTTAAGAGATTATCGCTTATCTTAAGAAAATATTGTTTTCGTTATATACAAAACAAGGTTTACTTGGTTTGAGAAATCCTTTCTACCAGTGTAGAGCAAAAATGTACAGAATCAATTTTATAGATGATAAAATTTCCTATAAAAAACGTTAGTAAATATCCAAAACTAATAGTTTAGGTATTAGAGTCATTCAAAACTATAAGATCAATATGACGTTTTTTTAAATGTTACAATTTGTATCTGTTTTCTATAAAATGTAAAATCGGTATTTAGTAGTTCATAAAAATTGCAAAAAAATCACGTAATTAATTTTTTTTTAAATAAGTAAAAATCAATTGAATTGCTAATTAAAATAAGAACAAATAAACAAAAAATTCATAAATAACAAAAATTCTAGTTAAAGATGTTCTGACGGTAATTAAAAATATACACATGATATTAAAAATTTGACAGAATGTGATTTTAAGTATGATACGACGATTTTTTGTTTGTTTTATTTACAAAACTTATTAGTTTTTACTAACTCATTTCGGAGAAAAAAAAATATTGTGTAAGAAAACATCATAAAAAGTAAAAGTGATGAATTGGCAACAATGCAATGAATACTATATAAATGTATGCACAAAAATAATGACAGTTCGAATTGGACCAATCAGATTGCAATTAGGTTGCCACGTCTTGTAATTTTAATTGTAAACGACTTATATTATCATTTTCATTACATTTATGTATCTAAAGAGTGTTATTTAATAATATTTCTTGTGTTATTTAATAGTATTTTCACTTGTGGAGTCATTTATAATTTAATAAAATATTTGTTTTTTTTTTATTTCTGACAGATGAATTTAAATGACATTCACAAACGAAAATTTTCATATAATTAACAAATATATTCATTTTTTTAGCTACAATAACAGTTAAAATATGAAATAACGTTTTAAACATAAGTACTAATATTGTTTATGTAGTTTAAAAACGAATTTGACTTTCCTACAAGCATTTAAAGTGAATAATTCATAATTTGATTTTGATCTTTAATTTCATTTAGATTTATATTATTTTTGTCTCAGATTGTACGTCCCAAACATCGTTAAAAATATTTTCTACTTTGAAAACAAGTTTCAAACAAGAATTTTCATATAGTTTTATACTTTTTACTTTCTTATACCAATGTATATGAAATATACATATAGTATAAGTAAGTATAGTAAACGCGATTTTTTTCGAAATCCGGATTTTGATGGAATTATTAATTTTGACCTTCCCTGAATCCATTCTGACTATTTTCGCCATGATGTCTGTGTGTCTGTCTGTCTGTCTGTCGGTCTGTCTGTAGACGCTGTAACTCAAATACGACAAATCGTAGAAAGGTGGAATTTTATACTTAAGATTAATTTTTGCCTGGGAAGAAAACCTCCTATTTTTGAAAACAATCATTCAACCGGAAATGGATGTTTACCTACATCGATTTTTGAATTTTTCGAATTACACTGAAACAGTGCGAATTAGAGAAAAATGGCCAAGTTGAAAATTGTAGGTAATATTATTATCTATAATTTATGTTCTATTCATTTTTTCGAAAAAAACAAATTTAATTTTTTTTTTTTTTTTTACTAAGTATTCGATTTTAAGTACATTTCAAATGGTTCATAACAGAGAAGAAATATCTGCCATGAGTGTCATGGGACTTTCTTATACGTATTACAGAGACTGTACGTGTTTGCCATAGGTACCATGGGCCTTTCTTATACGTAATACTGAGAATAAACACTGTATACTCTATTTCATTTAGTTTGCAGTGGTCGCCGTGCGACTTGACGGTATTAGTCGTGATCCGTACGGTCAAAGCACCCAGCAACCAGTATAGATTATTCTAAATAATGATTTTAAAAAAA
Organism: Sialis lutaria; assembly: GCA_949319165.1. NCBI lineage: Eukaryota > Metazoa > Arthropoda > Insecta > Megaloptera > Sialidae > Sialis > Sialis lutaria. The sequence goes on from OX439235.1 coordinate 29,885,793, forward strand.
TATTTCTGGCTAAATCATAAGTGTTGGAAAAAAATGTATGGGGAATAAATTATAGATAGTAACATACTCGACATTTTTTATCTATAACATTTTTGTCTTATTTCAAAAAATTAAAAAAATTACATGAGTAAACATCTGTTTCCATCTTATTGTTAGTAATTATGTTAAACAAAATTCGTTCGATACATAATGTATACAATAATATTTCTATAGTTTATGTCTCATTCATTTTACTCTATCTTTTATTAGTTTGTCAGAAATATCCTTCACTAAAATAAAAAATCACGTACACTGTTCACTGTCATTATTACGTATAAGAAAGTCCTGTGGCACACGGCAGATTATTTTTGACTGTAATTGGAAAATATATCAACTAACATCTATTAGGTCGTTATGTATAACATACTTTGAAAATTAAATAAAAATATATATAGGGTATCTTCATTGATTTTCAATATCCATATAATTTCTGCAAAAATTGAAGTAACTACTAAGAACTAAAAACTTATCCATTATGTCAAACTATAATTTAAAAATATAACTTCATCCAAAAAAAAGACATACTCATAAATATTAATAGCATTTTTTTTAGCTCATACAGTTCTCTTTATAATGTAATTAACAAAAAAAATTATCTTACATGTTACTACAAGCAAAATTGATTTTAAATGGATAATTAAAAATACATTTTATTTATTAAAACAGACTTTTTTTCGTTTGAAAACATTAAACTTACAGTTTTGATATTGCATATGCATATCAAGTTTGATATTATCTATGCAAAGTAAAAATGAAAATAAATTAATTTTTTGTTCGGAATATCACGCGAATGGGAAAATTAATAGTGCTCAAAATTCAAACACAGGTTTCGAATTGAATATTAAATAATAACGTCTAGGCAGACAATATCTATTAATAGTTATAGCCCGTTTCTGACACTAGGTACGTGACAATTAGAAATTTAATAAAAAAAAACGATACTATCGAATTTTTACATGAAAGGAATTATTAATTCTATCAGTATCAATTCTATAAATAATATAAAAAATGAGAATGTAATTCTGTCTGTATGTTTGTGACCTTTTCACGACTGAACTGCTGAGCCGATCTTTGAAATTTTGCAAGGAGATAGCTTATATTCTGAAGAAGAACATAGCTTACTTCGTTTTACGAAATTACATTCTTTTTTACAAATTCATCCAATTAATTATGTACGTCTGTTTATTACCTTTTCATAACTGAACTGCTGATCCGATCTTTATGAAACTTTGCAGAGAGGTAGCTTGAATCATAATGAAGAGCATAGGCTACTTTGTTTTACGAAATGACATTCTTTTTTACAAATTCAGCCAATGAATTATGTATGTCTGTTTATTACCTTTTCATGACTGAACTGCTGAGCCGATCTTTATGAAACTTTGCAGGGAGATAGCTTGCATCATAAGGAAGGACATAAATGGAAGTTGCTCCTGTGCCTGTAAAGATACAGGAGTAAAAATAAAGTATTTTAAAAATATATGTATTGGGTATTTTGAAGGTACACTTCTTTAGGATGAAATTTTAATATTGTAACAGAAAAAAATTGATTAGGTTAGATTAGGTTAGGTAGATGATACAAATTTCTGATATGTTAGTCGTGAAAATCGGTTTTTAGTTTTTCATTTGCTCGCTAGATGTCTCTATGTCAAAGTGTAACTTCTAGTGTGTGTACATTAGAACACACACTTTAAAATAAAAAAATACTAAATTAAACCTAAAATTCCATAACTTTTAGCGAATGTAGTCATAAGTTTTAAAATAAAAGAAATTCTCTTACTTTTACGATCTGTATAACAACTTTATGTTTTCAACCCCACTAAAATTTATATAAATAAATAAAAAAGAAAAGAATATAAGAAAAAACAAAGTAAACACATATAATTTAACATGCTTTACATTAAGTCTTAGGTTTTTTATTCTTTTTTGAATTGTGTGTTCCAGTATTATACAAAATTTTCTTCTTGGGGCTTATATTTATTTATAATAGGGCTAAAAGAACATTAGGGGTTGATTACTCTGTAAAGTTACGAATTTTCCTCCATTTTTTTGTGTTAAAGGGGGTCATTTTTCCCTATTAAAGAATGGTATAAAAACTTATTGCATTTTTCTTATATAACTGCATTATTTTACATGTATTAAGATATTCATTTTTTTTATTTATTTATTAATTAAAAACAAAATGACGTTGTTTTGAACGAATTTTTGATTTTTTCGAAAAAATTGTCGAAAATCGCGTAAAATATCGGTTACACTAAAACAATCAGAAAAATCTTACGCCCTTCACTAGAAAATTTTGATTTAGATCATTACATTATATTTAAAAATGTCCAGTAAATTAACTCCGACATTTTTGAAAATACCGCAAAAATTTTAATTTATTTTATTTTTTCAAAAATGAGCGTGGGCTAAGTTACTAGACATCATTAAAAATGAAAATATGGTTAGCCCACTTATACACAACCTTTTTTTTTTTCAAAAATGGGCCAGGTTTAGTTACGGCACATCATTAAAAATTAAAATATTGTTGACCTCGCTTTTTTGAAAAATTCGACACATTTTAATAATTTTTTTTGTTTTCAAAAATAGGCGGAGCTAAGTTTACTGGACATTATAAAAAAATAAAAATAATGTTTCCACCGATTAAAGACTACTGGATCTATTCTATTCACTTATAAAAATTCTTCCGTGTTTCATTCGTATTTCGGGAGTTAGTTATGAAACATTCTTTTTCAAGTTTCATTTCTACATATAGTATAATACACACATCATTTCACCTCTTTGTCCCCCCTCCTATATATATATAAAGATACACTCCCTCTTATATGTTCATAATCTGAATTTAGCTAACATCTTTCTTTATATATCTTTTGTACAGTGTACATAATAGTAATGATTTTCAAGAACGTATTTTTGTTCCTATGTTATTAAAAGGATTTTTTCTGTACATAAAATACATTCATTTCGTTTTTAAATTTCTTTCTTTCTTATTCTATGGTTATTCACAGTAAAGAAAATGAGTGTTTAAATTTTGGTATACTACAGTAGAAGTCGGTTATAACAACATTAACTGGGCCAGTAATATTAACCCATTAATCTCCAACGTTGCGTAAACGAAATATTTAAAAAAAAAAATTTTTTTTAAATATCTTATTGAAGAAATGACTTTTTTTGCTGCTAACAACGTTACACAAACTGTTTTAAACTATTCCACACTAACAAGGGGACACAACAGCACGTGGGTTGAGAATTTCAATGAGCTTGTGGTATGTTAAACTAGAGAAAAAATAAAGAGACACGTGTCCAACAATTTGAGCTCATAGGCCTTAATTACAAAGATATTTAACTTTGAAAATTTGTGTATTCAATATCAGCGTGTATAAAAACATATATTATTATTGACAATAGATTATAGATGTTTGTTCAATTATACAGATACTTTTATCAATTAAAAACTAATGAGTTGTGTCAATAATACATTAAATTTACTTTAAAACAAAATAATAATTATGTACTGGCGTATATATCAATATATAACAAACATCTATTGCCAATAATTATATATGTTTTATTTATGTCTAATTTATCAATTTTTACGCACGAGGGAGAGGTAATGTGTACAAAAAAATAATGAAAAATAAAAAATAATTGTAAATAAAAATTAAAATCAAAATATTAAAACCGAGATTCGAACCATCATTTTCCAAGCGAGACGCTAGCGCGTTGACCGCGCGGCCGTTACATGTATATTTCGAGCGAACATTATACACAATATATGAATATATACATTTGTGTATATATTGAATACAGTTAATTATCTTTGTAATTAAGGCCTATGAGCTCAAATTGTTGGACACGTGTCTCTTTATTTTTGCTCTAGTTTTACATACCACAAGCTCATTGAAATTATCAACACACATGCTGTTGTGTCCCCTTGTAAGTAATAACTTCTGTTTTTCCAACGTTTCGTAAACGCAACATTTTGTTGAAAAAATTTAAAAAAACATGATTTTTTTTTCTTCAAAAACCGTTATTTGAGCATTTATTTAGTAATAAAATGCAGTTAAAACATCAAAATAATTTTTTTTCTACCCTTGGGGATTAATGGGTTAAGAATTATCACTGAAATACTTTTAAAGACAAAATAAAACATTTATTATTATTAATTTATTTGATAATTCAAAATAATTTATATTTATTTTAAGGGGTTAGGTGTAGTCAGAGACACGAAAAAATGACAATTTTAAATACATTTTTTTTGCCAGTAAATTATTTTATAAAAGTAAAAACATAGCATCATTAAATAAGGTTTCGACTTGACTCGACAGAAATTTTAGAAAAAAATATTAATAATTTTAAAAGTAATGGCTGTTTGTGTTGATCCAGTTCCAACTGAAGCTCCTTGCGGTGACCATCACTTATCCTTGGAGATTCATCCAAATTCAATCGGGCAGAAAAAATTGTTTTATTAATAGATAATCTAGTGCCTGATCGAAGCTTTTTTTTTCTTTCTTAAATTAACAAAATGGCAGCCTCAGGAAATTTTTTTCCAGATTTTCGGGAAAAAAACCAACAGTTAATTGTTTATAACAAATCGAAATTTAAAACAAAAACAAAAATCCTTCGATCAGGCACTAGTTTTTCATGTTTTCAAAAAGCTGTATAAATTTCATTAAAATCTACCGAGCGGTTTTCGAGCTACAGTGATCACCAGTTCAAAAAACATAGTTTTGAGAAAAACGCATTTAAAGTTTTACCCTCAATTTACGTAAAGTAATACGTATTATTTAATTACTTACACCAAGTCATCTATTAATGGGCCATATAATAGTTCTTCAGCCGTTGTAGCAGCTTCTAAAAATGCAAAAAAAAAGAAAATCGATTTCTTGAAAATTCTGACTACACCTAACCCCTTAAGTCGTAAAAACAATTTAGTATTCAGTCGGACTTATTTTGAGTCGTTAAACCCATAGACTTATAAAATGGATTGAGCAATATAGCATCACAAAATTGAGGACTCTCTTTAAAGAGACAAAGCGAATGTGTAACCAATACCTGTCTCTTTTCTGTAAGTATATAATGACTGCAAAACTGTGTCGTGACTAATTAGAATTCTAGAAAGAGATAGGTATTGGCTATATATTCGCTTTATCTCTGTCACATACTTATTCACCAGTATTTCCTTTCAGAGTTGGATAAGAAATACTCAGTCCGTTCTATAAGTCTATGGTTAAAACCGATATGTTGTATTAAACCATGTCGTTATAACCAGTTTTTACTGTATTTTTTAATTGAATAATCAATTTTTTAGAAGTATTATGTTTAAACGTGTATTGCAGGTTGCAAATTAAAATCTAAAAATAGGGTATACTTATACATAATTATAATTTTTACGATAATATATTTTTTTATTTTTTTAATAGCAAAGTTATTTTAAGTGTTTTACTAAATTAAAAACATAGTTTGGAGTTAATTATGAGTTTAGGTTAGGTTGTTACCATATCGCTCTACAAGTCATTGGCGTATCATTAGGGTTTTAAAATAAATATCAATTATTTTGAATTATAAAATTAATTAATAATAAATGTTTTATATTATATTATATTTAATAGTCCAGTAACTTTAGGTTTTCACTAGGAATAAATTCGCATAGAGCTGAATTTTTGTATACACCTTCGTTTTGCCTTTATAAATAAGTTACCAAAAGTCCCCATCGATCCCCTGTGAGCATACTTTTTTACAGCCCACACAAGGTGCTAACAATTAGTTTTAGCTAGATATTTCTGTATATATTGTATCTATGACTAAAATAGTTATTATCAAATATAAAGATTAGAAAATTATCTACAACAAAGATCTAATACCTTTTTTCGTACAAGTAATTGTTTTCACGTAGTATGGGGGTATTCTAGTCTAAAAATGTAAAATATCGATTTTATTTTTTTGCATTTTTTTAATAAATAGGAGTTCAAAAAAGATATATCCAAAACCCTATACCCAAATTCCCAAAATTGGCGAAGTTATAGTGGATTGAAAGATATATGTAACATTGAATAGCCAACTATACGTAAACTTTGATCGCGTTTTTCTCGAAACTGAAAACTGAAATTGGCTGCCATAATAACTCAAGATCTACTGAACCGATTGACTTCAAATTTTCTGTGTACACAAGTTATTACTATCGGTAACAGAATTGAGTAAATCAAATATTTTTGTTTTACGGGCAATGAAAGATTGAAAAAACAGTATCGAAAATTATATACACTTTTCTAAACGCCGCCATTTTTTTAATTTTCAATCAAAAAAAATTTTTTTTTGCGACCCGCTATAACCACACTTATATAGATAAAGAAATTTATTGGTTTTGTTTTTTCGGATGAACAGAAAACCTGGAATCATGGCAATCATTTGGAGACGTTTTTTTCACGCTGTACGTGGTTCCTGTACAAGCGTAATAATTACTTATTTATTTTTATTTTTTTAATTTGTATAGCTTGTCTAAACTTATATAAAAGTAAATACGAAAAATCTATAGTAAAAAGTTTTATACTTTTTTGTCAAAAAATTCCCAAAAAAATCTAAATAAAAATTCGTTCCTATATTATATTAATATAACATATACTTTTTGGTTATTGTTAATATTATGACAAATGTGTGAGGTGCCAAATTTTGTCAGTAGTTAGAACATACAAAGATGTATATTTTCTGCAAACTCCCTAGTAAAGTAGGCCCCGGAACACCCTTATCGAATAGCCCAAAATATCGTGTATATAAGGATTTTATAAACAGACTGTATCTAATAAACGGAATGTCCGATCAACATCGTCTTTCACATATAAGACAGTTAATAATTTTTTACAAACATTTTGATAGTATTTTAACTAAAAATTAACGAATTGTTTTCAAAATGGCAGCCAAACTTTAAATTTTTCTTAAAAAAAATATTTTTTTTAGTTTCACCGCAATTTTGAAAGGCATACAATTTTCTTTGGATAAAATATTAATAAAAAGGTTGTAGAAGATTAAATTATCTGTCTAAAATGTGAAAAAAGATGTTGATCGGACATTCCGTTCACTAGATACAGCTGTTCACAAAATCCTTATATAACGAAAATTTGGGGCCTTCGATGGGGGTGTTCCGGGGCCTACTTTACTAGGGAGTTTTCAGGAAATATACATGTCGGTATAATTTAATTATTGACAAAATTTGGAACCTCGCACATTCGGCATAATATTTACATTAGTCAAAAATTCTACATTTCTTTTGTTAGTAGTATTTGCTTAAGTCGTCACCTTTGCATCCAGTTTCCGTGAAAATTATAGTTCGTATGAAAAACTATGAATAACCTTTTTTGTAGAGAATTTTCTAGTCTTCCCATTGTTACATGACTTTCACTATCGTAAAATCTATAAATACAGAGATATTTACATAAAACTAATTATTATCACCTATTGAGGGCTATAAAAAAGTATGCTCACAAGGGATCGATGGGGACTTTTGGCATCTTATGTATAAAGACAAAAAGGAAGTGTATACAAAAATTCAGCTCTATGCGAATTTTTTCCTAGATACAGCTATTTTTCTTCTAAATGCTCTGGACTATAATACAAAAACGTCTATTTCGAACTATTATCATTTCTCTTACATACCAAATTTAATTGAAATTTAAAACATATTTATGTTGCTATCAGATATTACGAAGTACATATAGCACCCCCGCAAAAAAATGTCAACTCAAAAAATGTAGTTTTGAGAAAATAGGAATAAATGAAGTTATAACAATTTAGGTAAATAAAAATTGTAAAGGTAGTATAGGAAAAGGACTGATACATAGTCTTTAATTTAAATATTTCAGTATTCCTGTAATGTTTGAAAAATAGTAAATATTAAAACGCTTAGTGATTATGTATTTAAAAAAAATGTGACATTTTTTTAGAATATGCTAGTTTTGTTGACGGTAGGTACACGAAGTACATTAATAAAAATTTTTAGTGTAGAAATATATAATAATTTGCAATCATTCTACATATTTATCTCAAACATGATATTTTTGTGAGTTGTGACACATTTTTGCGGGGGGTGGGGGTATTTTTAACATCTAAAACAACCCCTATGACATTTTCTAACCAGTCTGTAAGATCTCTAGCTTCCTACATAAATATACTTATCATCTAAAACGACAGCGCTATATATTTCTGATAAATACACCACATATAGCTATAGAGCGTACAACGGGTGTGAAATAAAGCCAGCCAGTCAACCCCCCCCCCCCCCTACTTTACTGGACACGTGTCTCTCATGCATCATCCCCGTCATGCCGTGATTGCACTCCGAAACATATATCAGCAGAGGTGTCGTGAGATACTGATTTTGTAACATATTTTATAAAAGAACAGATTATTTTCGTTGATTCTTGTTAACATGAAAATCTTCTATGTCCTATGTTGTTAAAATGATGTAACTTTATTTGTAACAGTGTAGATTGTATACAGGGTGTCCAAGATAAGCGTTAAAGGGGTGTGTTACTACTTACTACATCAAAAATTACTAATAATTTTATGTGGTTTAGACGGTATATCAAAAAAAAAAAAAACTAAATATTCAGAATTTCTTTATATGGCTATAACTTTTTTGTCAAAGTAGATATAGGTAATTTTTCTTAAAGCATTTTTTGTGTAGAATTGATTGGTGTATTTAGAATTTTTATATCATTTTTAGTTTCCGAGTTACAAGCCCTAACTTTAGTTTTTCTTAAGGGGCAACTATGTTGACTATAGCATATTTGAACGTGTTTTTTTTACTCTACTTTAGAAAGATATGTCATACGTCATATTTATTATCGAAAAAATAGTCGATTTTTTCCAATCTTAGATCTATTTGTATTACAAATAATTATTTTAAAAATCTTAAAATTTTCATTTAATTTTTTTCAATATAGACGCTACTTTACGAAATAAATGCAAAAAATCATTTTTTGTGAATTTTTTTACAATATATCTCGTCACCAACTGACGATAGAGAATTGGGCATGTGAATAAAATTGTAGGTTCGACTCTGATGAATCAAAAAGGTTATGACAAATTTTATCGTAGGATGAACGGTTTACGAGAAAATTACGTTTAAAATTTTCGCGCTTATGGCGGACAACGCTCAAGGTCATAAACCACGCCAACTTAATGTAGTACTCAGAACACACCCCTTAACATTTTAAAACAAAAAAAAAATGACTCTGTAGAACAATGCAGACCAAAAATACAAATTGATTGGACTAATACTCAATCTATATTTTTCTGTACCGAAACTTATTTTTATCACAAAAATATATGATCGACAAATAGCTATATATTTTTTTTAATATGACACAAATAACAAAAAATAATGGTTTAAATATGTAAATTGATACCTAACTCAAATAATATCAACCAAAAAGTTATTCTGAGTTGGTGACCGACCAGGGGACTGTATTTTGTCGATTTCCAAATAATCTATATCTATAAAAGAGTTTGTCCTTAACCACTCACTCACTCACTCACTCACTCACTCACTCACTCATATATCAACGTAAACCCCTGGACCTAGAAACGTGAAATTTCGTAGGTGCCTTCCTTTTATGATGTAAGCACCCACTAAGAAAGGATTTTTCGAAATTCAACCCCTACGGGGTTAAAACGGGGTGTCAAAATTTATATAAAAAAATATTTTTTTTGTTCGTATTTAATTGAAACTTTTCATACTCTATAATACAAATAATGAAACAATTATTTCAGCAATTCCCAAAATTTAACCTCTAAAGTGTGGAAAAAGTTGTTATATAATTTTTTTTTATTCACCGAATGAAACATGACATAAGTAGGTACTCTACAAGATAAATAGCATTTACGAAAATTCAACCCCTATGGGAATGGGGGAGGGGTAAAATTTTAATGTATTTATATATTCATAACTGTTTATGATTTTAAGGTAAATTCGGACATATTAATATTCAATTAAAAAATGAAAGCTTGACATTCAACCCCTAACAGCATTGGACGGGGACGAGGATGGATTTAGATATGTTTATCTGTATACCTGCTTTCATTGTAAAAGTAAATTCGGGCAAAGTAGTCATCTATTAAAATTAAAATTTCGACATTCCACTCATAATGGCGGGGGTAGACAGGGTGTGTGTTTTTGATATGTTTATCTGCATAGCTGCTTAAGTTATAATGGTGGAGTTGGGCAAGATAATCTGCAATAAAAAAAATTCGATATTCAACTCCTAATGGCGGGGGTAGGCAGGGGGTGGGTTTTTGTTATTTTTAACTAAGATCCGAGATATTTACAATTTTTTATAGGTTATGAATAAAAATTCGAAATTTACGCGAGCGAAGCCGCGGGATTCCGCTAGTATTAAATAAGTGACAGTATTTTTATTGTAACCTTTTATATTACGCACAAGTATATAGAATTCATTATTAATTTTCATATTTCATAATAATTACAACGAAATTAAGTAGTTTTTCAATAAAATAAGTGTGAGGCACCAAGTTTCCCAATTAGATGAAAAATACCCAAAATATTAAAACATTGGGGAAGATAGATTCCTATAAGTTATATATCGATAACTTTAATTTTAAATGAAATTTCAATCATCTGGTTTAATAATTTGGAAATAAATTCCTTTGAAAATGAAACGACATACCTATGTATACAGGTGATTTAAAAGTATTTACATGTACTAAATTCAAGCAATATTTTACCTGCCTTAACGGCAACATACACACATGATTTTTTTGTATGCCCATTTATGGTACAGTATCTTTCGAATGATATTTTCATACCCCTAATAAATACAATAAAAAATATGTGACAATTTTTAATGTTCACCTTTTAATATATTGATTGTATTTTTATATCTTTCTTTTAAAATAAACCGACTTAAATAATAAGAATAAGAAGAAAAAGACCTACACTCAGCGTTCTATAGGACGGCGGCATCGGTAATTCAAAAATTCCACAATACGACGGCTAGAGGAGCCCCCACCACCACGCCTAAAAGTTGACAGGTAATAATAAAAATGGCGCTGTTGGTGAACGAGATCTTGGTTTGTTGACTTTTTAGAATTGAAGTCTAGACAATTGTTATTCGTTGCTTTAATACTGGATGAAAAATGTATAGATTTCTATACAATCATATGCCAATAATTTATTTTTGTTATTTTCTTTTTTAATCGTTTTCAAATTATCAAATTTTAAATAAAATGTACCTTTCACATTTTTTTATACTATTTATTATATTTCAATTTCAACGAAAATTTGTATTGAATTTCATTTTTTTCCACATTGAGTCACACCAAAACACAATTTTTTTGTGTGTAAAATCTACATAGAAGACTTTAATGTCAATTTGTTAATTTAAATTTGGCGCTAAAATATAGCAGTCACAATGGTATTATGGTGGGGGTTGAGGAAAGACGTTCTATAGAACTGTCTTACGGAACGGTCGTTTTGTGGATATCGTCTTACATAACGCTGAGTGTACTTACCTTTTCAAATTAATTTATTAACTTGTTATAAATATGTAACTGTTTTTTCCTTGCTTTGTAATCATTTTAAATCGATATTAGAATCACGAAAATGATTTTTAGTTTCACCAATAACCTATATTATATATTATTCATAAATGTTCCACGGTATAATTCCGTATCCAACTCACCAGAAAGCAATATCTTCCATGCATTAAATATTTACAAACCTGAGCCGAAAGTTCCCTTCTAAGTATATAAATCTGATTACAAAGTACATTTATTTAAAAATGAAGAATTTTCATAATACATCTTTTTGGTGACACCACAGTTCGCGGTGGTGTAATATATGATATATCTTTATTGGAATACAATTGACATGTTTGCATGCGTATATACGTGGGTGCTTACTACACCAGAGGTTCTCAAATGTTTTTTTTTTATAAAAAAAAAAATATGTTTCAGATGAAAAGTTATAAAATTAACATTTATTACAACTAATATTTTATTGAAAGACGTGCGAGTACACAGAAAAAAACTCGATCTTAATGAAAATTTGAGATGGAAAAATGCTTAGTAAATTTATTTTGTTAATATAACAATAATTTCTCAATATAATAATTTAAAAAAATCGTATTAAAGATATTTTATTTATTTGAAAAATATATCTTAATGTTTATCTAAAAATCTTTTCATTTGTCAAATTAATAAATAATTTATTACACCAACTAACGAAACTCTTAAATAGATTAAACATAATGGTTGTATTAATAAACATTTATCAGGTTCATTAACAAGGTTCTTGTATACTCTAGATGTGCACCTCCTATTTTTGAAAACCATCACTAAACCGGAAACGGATGTTTACTGGTGTCAATTTTTGAACTTTTCGAATTATTTTTGAAACGGTGTGCAGTAGAAAAAAATATTTTAGATTAAAGTTGTAGAAGGGACTTTTATCTATAATTTATGTTCTATTCATTTTTCCCCTAAAAATTTGTTTTTAGGAAATAATCGATTTTCAAAAAAAAATATTTTTTCGATTTATTTTTTAAACGGTAGGTATTAGAAAAAAATGTTTGAGATATAAGTTGTAGAGAATATTATTTTCTATAATTTATGTTCTATTCTTTTTTTTTTGTATCTTATGAATTAACCAAAAAAAAGAATAATTTTAGTTTTAATGGTTTTAATTTAAAAATGATTTGAATAATACAAAAAATCTAGTTATCTATGAAAATTTTAGCATTTATTACACAAATCACTCATGAGTGATTTGTGATTTATTATTAGAAGTGTCAAAATTGAAATCTAGCAAAATAAATACTTGTTAATACAATAATCACTAATCTTAATTGATTTCGTTTAATATTTAATGTCAATATTAAATAGAATGTATCAATTTTATTCACTGAAAATCATTTTGTAAGTAAAAAATTTTAAAATCAAATATTAAATTATAAAAGTAATCACATATTAATACTTCGGTGTCATGATGTATAAAAAAGTCTCGTGCCTACCAAGGCAGTTTATTTATATTTAAAATATATATTTTCAATACGAAACAAAATTTTCACCGTGATAAAAACATTGTTAGTAATAATATACATTTATCAATAAGATAAACGTGGATATTTCCATATTAGTAAAAAATTATCATATTAACAAACAACCTCTATCGGAGCCAAATCGATCAAGGATTTTTTTACATTGATTACACTTTTTAACACAAATTATTTGTTTCTGTGTAAATTGGTTAAATGTCGATAACATAACTTCTTACCTGGTACATTAAGACATTACAAGCATATTACTAACAAATAATTAAAAACTGCACTGATATTATCAAAGTGCATAGTGCATATAAAATCGAACGCTAGTAAAATTGTTTAGGAAGTATGTACATTGTACATATATAGCGGGATATGCACGAGTTGACACCAAGCTATATCGTCGGCAATGTCTCTACATAGACGCCAGTAATTGTAAATGTGAGTGACTTTGTAACATTAAAAGTGAGGGAGAGTAAAATTCAGTCTGACGGGAATATATTATAGCAATAAATATGGTCTTTCTTCGTTCATATGTCACCGTTTATAGGCAACGGCTCGAACGCGGATAGTGCGGCGCTAGCGTGTATGTGCGATTCGGTTAACATTTATGGACGATTTACCGATATTATTTCTAACGGATGCTACTATATGTGTGTAGGGAAGTGATTAAATTATGTTTTATAAGCGTATAATTATGTATTTTCATGTAAACTGTTACCCCAACTTGTCACAAAGACCAACTTTAGTCAATAAATTTTAATGTATGTACATTAAATATAATATAAATGTTAATTCACTGTAATATGTATCATGCCAGTAACAAAGTATCAATGAAATTATGATTTTAAATAATGAAAAATGTTAAAAAATATTAATTTTTATATTAAGGAGGAATGGGAGTAGTGAATGGTAACTAAGCAATTTAATATCTAAAAAAATATTTTTAAAATCTATAAAATAAGTTGCAACAGCGCATTGGCTGCAATAATTATAGTTTTATGAGGTTATGTTAAATTTTTGTATTTATTATTGAAAATAATTTTAACGGTGTGGTAGAAGTCAACGATTTTTTGGCTAATGATTCATAGATATCATATTTACTCTTGGTGTGAATTCGGAGTAGATGGTAATGTTAGTATAGATTCTACAATCATTCAAAAATATTTCTCATTTAAGACCATGTTAAAGAGAAATATTTAAAAATTATTTTCTCAAAAACGGTGTGGACAATCAATCTCAAATTTTGACAGTGAACATTTGGTATAGTTATCTTTCACTCTACAAAATTTCAGATAAATGGTAATGTTTTCAAAAGTACTCCCATTCCTCCTTAAAAGCGAGATTTATATAATTTTTTAGGTTAAAATAAAAATACAAAATACAGCAATCTGTCGCAATGTTAAATGGAACACCAATCAGAGCGAATGACGTCACGCATTAGTAAACGTCTTTTATTTTAGACAAATATCAATTCCTCTTCCAAGATTATTAGGTACATACGTTATTTAAGAACTTATACATTTTGGAATTCATTTTTAACACACAAAATAATTAAATTAATGTCGTAACTCTGAATGTTTGATTATTGTTGACAAGGAGTGTGACGTCACAACTCTGAAATGTCACCTGCGAGCGTTTTGGCGTCAAATTCAAAATTAGTTTTAAAAGAGTCAATTTTTGCGATTAAATCTTTATTTTCTGCAGAAATAAGTAGGTATTTTTTTGGAAATAGGAAACACGTAAGATCATCATAGAATAGTTTTATAAAATTAGTCATCATGCCTTTTATACAAAATGAATATAATTTTTGTTGAAAACATCGATTTTATTTTAAAACCTGTAAACATGTATCTACATATGTATGTAAATATAATATTTTAAAGTAAATTCTCTCTTTCTAAGATTTTATTTCCCCCCTAAACTCAATACATTTTGATTTAAACACGCTCCTCTCATGCATTCATAAATTTAAATGCATTAGCGCGGCAATACACACTTTTATATTAAAATCTATGGACTTAATGTGCCATAAAGAAAATCTATAAATTCTTAATAAAATCAGAAATTCAATCAGATTTTTGTGGCAATGAATCAATGGAATATAAGGTAATGTTCTACTTGTTTTGACACCAACTTTAATTTATGGCTGTTTTATTTCAAACCGTCTCTCCACTATCTTAATATTCATTACCTTGCTTTTATAACAATAGTACTTCGTGTGTTAATATGTATACTTAGTCACAACTGACATTTAAACGCTTGTAAAATTCACTTCATTAAAATACTCGAAGAAAATGTCAAGAAATTTATAATTCTGTTTTTACACTATTAAGATTTTATATGATTTAGGGGGAACTTGTGGTACTATATACATATACAGGGTGGGCCAAGTAAAACGAAACGGGCGCGGTTTTGGTCATTTAAAATAAGATTTTGAAAAAAAGCTCGAACACGTCGATTTTGCTTTCGAGGGGGACATCTTTTGCCATAAAATTTTTGCAAGAATCTTTTCAACCCTCAGCGCTATGAGCGCAACCCTTAAAATTTTAAATAGCATGATAGGGCAAGTGATACCTCATTTGAAAGGTTTTTTCATTCTGAATACAGTGCTATTTGATTTTTCAAATCTGTTTAGTTTTAGTCAAGTTATTGACATTTTGAATTCCATAAATACAATGATTTTCTGATCAAAAAACAAATATTTACAACTAAAATTCAAAAGAAAGTAGGTTCATTTTCTTATCAAATAATTCAAAATTATCCAATTTGGCCATTTATTGAATTAATTAAAGTTTTGGATGTTGGTAAATTTTTTTTAATTTTTTAATTAATTCAATAAATGCCCAAATTTGATGTTTTTTAATTATTTTATAAGAAAATAAGCCTACTTTGTTTTGAATTTTAGCTGTAAATATTTGTTTTTTGATCAGAAAATCATTGCATTTATGGAATTTAAAATGTAAATAACATGACTAAAACTAAACAGATTTGAAAAAAATCAAAAAGCACCGTATTTAGAATGAAAAAACCTTTCATATGAAATATCACTTGCCCTATCATGCTATTTAAAATTTTAAGGGTTGTGCTCATAGCGCTGAGGGTTGAAAAGATTCTTGCAAAAATTTTATAGCAAAAGATGTCCCCCTTGAAAGCAAAATCGACGTGTTCGAGCTTTTTTTCAAAATCTTATTTTAAATGACCAAAAGCGCGCCCGTTTCGTTTTACTTGGGCCACCCTGTATATACAGGGTAGGCCAAGTAAAACGAAATGACGTTATTTAAAATAAGATTTTGAAGTAATGCTCGAACACGTCGATTTTGTTTTCGAAGGGAACATATTTTACTGTAAAATTTTTGTAAGAATCTTTTCATTCCTCAGCGCTATGAGAATTATACTTAAAATTTTATATAGCATGATAGGGTAAGTGGTATCTCATTTGAAAGGTTTTTTCATTCTAAATAAGTTTTTTTTTCAAATCTGTTTAGTTTTAGTCAAGTTATTTACATTTTTAGTTCCGTTAATGCATTGATTTTGTGATCAACAAGAAAACATTTACAACTAAAATTCAAAATAAAGTAGGCTTATTTTCTTATCAAGTAATTAAAAAAAAATTACCACCTTTATTAATTAAATTTTATTAATTTTAAATTGGATGTTAGTACATTTTTTTTAATTATTTGATAAGAAAATAAGCTTACTTTGTTTTGAATTTTAGTTGTAAATGTTGCTAGCCCCGTTATTGTTCATCAAAGTCAAAATAATAAAAAAAAATGTTTTTGAAAAATTTATGAAAATGACATTTTTTTCCAAAAGTACCTATAATATGTGGCATTTTTTTATCATAATTATTTTAGTACATCATAATGTTATCTACAAATTTACTGTACAAAGTTTGAACCTAAGTCTTACAGTTTTTCAATTATAAATTTTTCTAAATCAATCCTAAAATTGATTATTTTGCTACCTACCTTATTAAATAATACAGTCCTAAGTACATTTTTTTTGTTTATAATTACATAATTAGTTTTAAAATTATGTAAATGGCAATTAACAATAAAATTAACTAGCTCAGAGGGTGTTAAAGATAGACCCCCCCCCCTCCTTATGGGACAGGGAATCATCTTTTAAAATAGATGTATTACGGGATCATCCTGTATGTATATTTATTTATGTATGTACTTGTACACGTATACATTTTAATTTATTTTTTTATATTTTAACCTTTAAAGTATACATTTTTCTTTATTTTCTTAAAGAGGGGAGATAAATGAAGATATTTTATGTAAAATAATAACTTCTAGTATCTATGTGTCTACTTTTTAACCTTTAAAATATGTAGGCGTCATATTTATCACCTTAAGAAATATTGTGGGTGTAGAGAAATAATTTAAAAATTTTCTAACGTCTTATAACTAGAAATTTGTATTCTTTATTTTTATTGTTTATCTTTTAAACAATATTATGTTTAAAGTAATGTATAAAAATAATTCCATTTTGTTGGGTATTATAAAGAATTTGTTCTGCCCCCTCTTCTTCGACCTGACAGAAAAACAAAAAAAGGTCATAGATAAGATACTAATTAATTTAAGGTTTTTTAGTTCAATTAGGACCCATTTATAGCTACATTCTTAATGATCTTTGGTTGAATTATTTGATTTAAAAATATATGATCTTGGAAACATACAAAGAAAAATTAATAACGCCATTTTGGTTCCCCTTCAAAACCAAACAAACTATTCTGTGATGATCTTGCAAAAAAATACTTATTTCTGCAGAAAATAAAGGTTAAATCACAAAAATTGACTCTTTTAAAACTAATTTTGAATTTGACACCAAAACGCTCGCAGGTGACATTTCAGGAGTTGTGACGTCACACTCATTGTCAACAATAATCAAACATTCAGAGATAGACAATAATTTAATTATTTTGTGTGTTAAAAATGAATTCCAAAGTATATAAGTTCTTAAATAAATAATCTTGTAAGAGGAATTGATATTTGTCTAAAACAAAAGTAGTTTACTGATGCGTGACGTCATTCGCTCTGATTGGTGTTCAATTTAACATGGCGAATTGCTGTATTTTGTATTTTTATTTTAACAAAAATTATATCAATCTCGCTTCTAATATAAAAATAAATACATTTTTTAGAACCTATTTCATAATTTCAATAATACTTTGTTACTGGCATCATGTCTATTATATAATTATTTCCTTTACAGACAAAATAACGATATTTTATTTCAATTAAAGTTGAACCTGTAAGGGGAAGAAAATTAAATATTTAATCTTCCATTCTCGATGAAAAATACTGCCGTCCAGGGACGTAATCTTTATTTTATTTTTTCCTAACAGAAAATATGCGTTTAATATGAAAATGACTCTACCTCTATTTTAGGAACTGTCATATAAATTTTACGCATGACAGTTTGAGGAGCGTTGAATGGAAATATGATACGATAGCAGAAGCTAAAAAAATATACATGCAAAATAAAAATATAAACGATTTTATTACACGACTGCAAATTCGATTATATAACCTTTAGAAATATTGTTTATGTTTGATTCAATAAAATATGCTGTTTAAATTCAAATGTACAGTAGAACACGGTTATAACGACATCGGTTAATACGACGTATCGGTTTTAACGACTCAAAATAAAAGTCCAACTGAATCTCATATACAAATTGCATTTTTACTGGTTATTACGACTATCCACTTTTTACGACCAATATGATCGGTCGCTTCGATATCGTTATAACCAGTTTCTACTGTATTATTAAAAGAAGGGTCTATTTGGTTATTTGTAATTTGAAATTTTTTTTTTGAAATATGTACAGTTGACTCCGTAAGTGGTCGTCCAGTTTGTATTGAAATTCACTTAAATTTATAGACTCCTCTAGTTTGATTATTATAATAATTAAAAAAATTCTCTATATATCAAACAAAGACAGATATTTTGAAACTCATTTGCTAGATAAAGAAGTACTGATCGTTTATAGTTTACTCATATATATTTGTGTGAATAAATGATTAAGTTTTTGTGGCAATAAATAGTTGATAAATCATTTTTTTTAATATTTAAGAAAATAATTTTAAATTTTAGATTTTCATTAATTTTTTACTCGAAACCCATTAACTTTTGAGAAAAAGTCTAAGAAACAAAAAATATTTATTTTAATCTGATATAACTAGGAAAATGATTTCAGATTTTTTTAAATTATTTTTTTTGCTTTAATATCTTAAAGATCAAAAGTTAAAAAAATATACCTTGATATAATTTTCCTAGTTATCTCAAAATAAAATAAACATTTTTTGTTCTATACACTTTTCATCCAAAGTTAATGGTTTTCGAGTAAAAAATTAATCAAAATCTAAAATTATTTTGTTAAATATAAAAAAATATTAATCATAAATTAATAACTCCATTTTGGGTCCCCTTAAAACTAAACAACTTTTATTTGAAACATTTTTTGATTTAATTAATAGATAAAAAAATTTGGGGGGTGATTAAAATTGGACATCCTGTTTAAGCTCCGATGTTATTTGTCCTAATAATTTGTCGTAAACGATTCTCACCTTTAAGGTGGCAGACAACTTTTGATGCCAATAGTACATTTCTTTATATTAAATAAAATTTATATCTTCAATAATAATTAAAACTATAAAATTAAAATAAATAATCTGCCGTGTGCCACAGGACTTTCTTATACGTAATAATGACAGTGAACAGTGTACGTGATTTTTATTTTAGTGAAGGATATTTCTGACAAACTAATAAAAGATAGAGTAAAATGAATGAGACATAAACTATAGAAATATTATTTTATACATTATGTATCGAACGAATTTTGTTTAACATAATTACTAACAATAAGATGGAAACAGATGTTTACTCATGTAATTTTTTTAATTTTTTGAAATAAGACAAAAATGTTATAGATAAAAAATGTCGAGTATGTTACTATCTATAATTTATTTCCCATACATGTTTTTCCAACACTTATGATTTAGCCAGAAATATTTTTTTAAAATCATTATTTAGAATAATCTATACTGGTTGCTGAGTGCTTTGACCGTACGGATCACGACTAATACCGTCAAGTCGCACGGCGACCACTGCAAACTAAATGAAATAGAGTATACAGTGTTTATTCTCAGTATTACGTATAAGAAAGGCCCATGGTACCTATGGCAAACACGTACAGTCTCTGTAATACGTATAAGAAAGTCCCATGACACTCATGGCAGATATTTCTTCTCTGTTATGAACCATTTGAAATGTACTTAAAATCGAATACTTAGTAAAAAAAAAAAATTAAATTTGTTTTTTCGAAAAAATGAATAGAAAATAAATTATAGATAATAATATTACCTACAATTTTCAACTTGGCCATTTTTCTCTAATTCGCACTGTTTCAGTGTAATTCGAAAAATTCAAAAATCGATGTAGGTAAACATCCGTTTCCGGTTGAATGATCGTTTTCAAAAATAGGAGGTTTTCTTCCCAGGCAAAAATCAATCTTAAGTATAAAATTCCACCTTTCTACGATTTGTCGTATTTGAGTTACAGCGTCTACAGACAGACCGACAGACACACAGACATCATGGCGAAAATAGTCAGAATGGATTCAGGGAAGGTCAAAATTAATAATTCCATCAAAATCCGGATTTCGAAAAAAATCGCGTTTACTATACTTACTTATACTATATGTATATTTCATATACATTGGTATAAGAAAGTAAAAATCGTTGTATTTTTCATGTACCATGAAAAAAAGAGATGTGACGTCACACTCCTTGTCAACAATAATCAAACATTCAGAGTTACGACATTAATTTTATTATTTTGTGTGTTAAAGATGAATTCCAAAGTATATAAGTTCTTAAATAATCTTGTAAGAGGAATTGATATTTGTCTAAAATAAAAGTCGTTTACTGATACATGACGTCATTCGCTCTGATTGGTTTTCAATTAAACATGGCGGTTGCTGTATTTTGTATTTTTATTTTAACAAAAATTATATAAATCTCGCTTTTAATATAAAAATAAATACATTTTTTAGAACCTATTTCATAATTTCAATAATACTTTGTTACTGGCATCATATCTATTATGGGTCAGTCTGCGGTGACGGTCGTGACATTTCAACTCGAATTGGAGTTCATAATTTCTAAATAATACTAGTTAATAACACGGTTTTACCATTTTTCTGTAGATCTTAATGCAATACATGTATATTGAAAGAATAAAAGGTCTATGGTTATTTTACAAAAAAATGTCAGCTTTTAAAGCCCTGTGATGGTCGTGACGCCAACTATTGCAAGTCTTGTAACCTCTATTCAAAATCTCAAAATATTAGCGAAAATATTGAAGTTACTTTATAAAAATCACACTTTAATATGTTACGAATAAATTATTTTTTAGTACCACAAGAGCATCAGGTAAATACGTAATGTATTTAACTGGTTATTACTCAACAAACATTGTGACGGTCGTGACACGTTGAATAAAAGGATACAATAAGAGTACTTTTTGTGTGTTTATTTGCTTTTTGATATTATTAACTAATACTTATAACAATTATTTATCAAATACATCAATAAACTCATTAAATTTATAATAAATGCGGTCACCCAAGGTAATTTTTTGTTAATTTGGTCAAACGTCACGTTTGATATGTAATTGTCAAAGACTTTTAATAGTTTGCCACGATCATCACTTATTCTTAAGTAAGTTATTGTGATTTCACCTTATTTGTTGTCTTTTTGGAAATTTTTTGTAAATTTTTGGAAATATTTTGAAAATCAACCAAAATTTTTCTAATTTTCTTTTGGTTTATGAAAATTGATCTTGTTATTTTAATATTTTAGTATTCATTTTCGTAAAATATTTTTTTGACTATCAGGTATCGATTACCGCGGACTAACCCTTATATAATTATCTCCTTTACAGACAAAATAATGATGCCAATGGTATATTTCTTTCTATTAAATAAAATTTATATCTTCAGTAATAATTAAAACTATAAAATAAAAATAAGAATCGTTTTATTTTAAAGAAGTACTTTCCATGAAAAAATCCAAGTTTTTATCGTGAATAGTAAGATACTCTTTATTCCTAAACTCTTGTACTTAAGAATACCTCTCTTTTTTTCTTCTTCGGCAAAACACAGAGAAAAGAATGCTATTTCTACGTCCTACCCCCGTCCACCCCCTCCCCAATGTCCTGCCTACTCTTTAAATGCCTTCTCACGTATACGTTCTTTTATGTCTTTCTTTTTCAATTCATGACACAACAGCTTTTAGCTTCTATTCTTAAAAAGTTTACAAAATTGGTTTAATTGTATATCCGCTAAAATATAAACCTTTTGAAATTTAATTTATAATTTATTTTGACATAATGACATGAAATACTTTTCAGCGAATTATTTATTTATAAATATTAAAGGTAAAAAAAACTAGTTTTGTCAAAGAAAGTAAAAGCATAAATATAAAATATTTACGATGATTTCCATTTGAAATAATTATTTTCAGAAAATCTTTTAGAGTGCATTTACTTTAGATTTTATGTTTATGCTTATTGTAAATGGATTCTAAAAATGGTGTACCAGTAAGGGGTTGTATAATTTAAGTTAATTTAGTAAAGACATACAAAATATCTGCAGAAAATGCTTCCTCGTATCAAATTTATCAAAATCGAAATTTTTTTTATAAATAATTATTTCAGCCCTAGATTTTTATTAAGCTAAAAAAAATATTTTTTTGCTTTAATTAATTATTGGGGTACCTACAGAAACATCCTTTTTAATTTTGAACTATTTTTGTAAGTGCAAAAACTAGTAAATCGTGGAAAATACATACCATCACTAGGCCTTTAAATTAATAATTAAATAAAAACAAGTATATTTTTCATTTATTTGAAATGACATATTATATAAATATGATAAGAAACGAGCTCATCAAATATCCGCTGGAAAATTTCACCGCCAGGACCGGAAGGGTTAATTTTTAGAAAATATTAATCCGAAAAAAAAATGATTTTTTAAGTAAACGTGGATAAATCTTATTAAGGGAATATTTTACTATAAAAGTTATACTAGCTTTTTTGTAGAAAATTAAATGCTCTACAAAAAAGATTTAATAAAATTTTCACGTTACATGTGTCGTTATTGAGATATCTTGAAAAAATAACGAATCTTTTTGGAACGGTAAAAATGTTAAATTCTTTGACCACTATATAGTTTAAAAGAAGAAAGTTTAGGCCAGCAATTCTTAAACTTATGTGATCTAGGGACCTTCTTTTGAACAATTATTTTTCAAGGACCCCCCCCCCCTCCACAAAAAAATAAGTGAACAAATATAAGATACTAAGTAATCACTGGTAAATAGAATTATAAAAACACTTTAATTAATGTCAAATATGTTTCATGGACCCTACTTTAAATACCCCTGGTCTGGGGCATCGAAATAATGTAATTAATAACCCAAATACATACTTTCTTTTACACTAAATCTGATTCTGACTAAAAAAATAAAAAACGTGTGTACAATTTTTTTTATTTTACAGTACCATATTTTATGCTACAGAACGAATTAATTTTTTTAACATGTATTGTTATGGGAAAACGCGTTTCGCATAACGAACTTGCTCCCGGAACGAATTAAGTTCGTTATGCGAGGCACCACTGTACTATAATAAAAAATAAATACTTAAAAAATATATATTTATATATTTTGTTAGAAATACTAACTTCGAATAAAATTTAATAACGAGATTTTTTTAACAGGTGATTTCTGTAGCTCTGAATTCTCCAAAGGGCATTCAGAATCCTGCAGCAATTAATGATCAAAGTATATGCCATGAAATATAGAACCGTCGTGGATGGAAAAATTATAAACATAATGAGCTGGCTTGCCCGAAGTTTGGAATTAATTTTTCATTGAAAATAAATGAAATTGAATATTTTAAGATGCTGTAGAATAATTAATAAGTGGTATTAAGGATTTAGGTCTTGTCGTTTTAATTTGAAAGATAATTTCGTGAATATATATATATAGTATATACGTAAATACAACTTTTCACGGAATTGCTAATGGTTATTATTTTTCCCATTTTCTTTGATTGGCCAGTAATTAAAAATATTTATTGTGCATGAATTAATTTTGAAGGTGAATTCAAAGAAGTTTAGAATTTTTTTTAGTTTTATACAAAAAATACATTTCTGAATTAATTTATTTGAATTATATACTGTCTACAATAATAACTTAGATTCGGTGTTACCCAGGGATATAAATATAATTTGTATTAAACCTATAAATATTGTTTTCAATAACATAGGAACACGTAAAAAAATTTCTTGTCCACCCGACGAGACAAACTTTTCTATACGTTTTTTGGGGGGCGTTAAATCTGAATCTGGGGTTGATTTGACTCGGTAAGAACGTATAATTCATTCCTAACCTCAAAAAAAATGATAAAAGTTTAAACATTCATTGAAATACTAAAAAAAAGGTGGTTATATGTTTTTAGGGTCGCTGAATCCAAATTTTGGGTTAGTTTGACTCAACCAACCTCAAAAAATTATAAAAAAATGAAAACTGTACCTCCCCGATATATTTTTGATGTATTCAGAAAGTATTAAAAAGGAACCCCCTTTATGAGGTCCTTCGAAAATAAAAGAAGCAGATATCACAGGAAAAAATAAAAGTAATTTTTTCCGATATATCGGGGTTAGTTTTCATTTTTATTTTTATTTTAAAGATAGACCATTAAAAAACTACTATACAATTATATAATAGTTTTAAAAGTCTTGGTTTCTGGGTATACTCTATGAAAACTTTTTAATAAAACATATCAAAAAGTACTGAAAACTTATTTTTAATTTTTTTTTTTTAAAGGATAAATCATTAAAAAAAACTATCTATATCTATAAATGAGTTTGTCCTTAACCACTTACTCACTAACTCACTCACTCACTCACTCATATATCAACGTACAGCCCAAACCCCTGGACCTAGAAACGTGAAATTTTGTTGGTGCCTTCCTTTTATGATGTAAGCACCCACTAAGAAAGGATTTTTCGAAATTCAACCCCTACGGGGTTATAATAGGGTGTTAAAATTTATATAATTTTTTTTTATGTTCACATTTAATTGAAACTTATCGAAATTACTCTACAATATAAATAATGAATAATGAAACAATTATTTCAGCATTTCCTACAATTTAACCCCTAAGGTGTTAGGGGGGTGGAAAAATTTGTAAAATATATTTTTTTGTATTCACCGATGTTCAAGCCCTAATAGCATGGGACGGGGACGAGGATGAATTTAGATATGTTTATCTGCATACCTGCTTTACTTATAAAGGTACATTCGGGCAAAATTTATTAATCATCTATTAAAATAAAAATTTCGACATAAAACCCCTAATGGCGGGGGTAGGCAGGGTCTGTGTTTTTGATATGTTTATCTGCATAGCTACTTACGTTATAATGGTGGATTCGGGCAAAATAATCTGCAATAAAAAATTCGTATATTCAACACCTAATGGCGGCGAGAAGACATGGGGTTAGTTTTTACAATTTTTAACTAAGATGCGATTTACGTTTTTTATAGGTAATGAATAAAAATCAATATAAAAAAATGTAAAATGTTATCCCCTATCACGTATAGAGGGTTCTAATAAGTTTACGCGAGCGAAGCCGCGGGATTCCGCTAGTTATAAAATATAATAGTTTTCAAAGTCTTGGTTTCTGGGTATATTCTATGAACACTTTTTAATAAAACATTTCGAAAAGTACTGAAAATGAATTTTTAATTTTTTAAAGGACAAATCATTAAAAAAAAAATTATAAAATATAATAGTTTTCAAAGTCTGGGTTTCTGGGTATACTCTATGAACACTTTTTAAGAAAAAATCGAACAGTACTGAAAACGTATTTTTTTTAAAAGGACAAATCATTAAAAAAACTATTATAAAATATAATAGTTTTCAAAATCTGGGTTTCTGGGTATACTCTATGAACACTTTTTAATAAAACATATCGAAAAGTACTGAAAACGTATTTTTAATTTTTTAAAGAACAAATCATTTAAAAAACTATTATGAAATATAATAGTTTTCAAAGTCTGGGTTTCTGGGAATACTTTTTAAGTAAATATCGAAAGGTACTGAAAACGTATTTTTTATTTTTTTTATTTTTCGATGAAACGAAGTGGGGGAAATGTGGGCTGACAAAACTTTTATCAATGGAACTGTACTTTGCACAGAATGCTTTTGTGTCTTGATAATGCCTGTTCTAAATTTCACAGG
Organism: Sialis lutaria; assembly: GCA_949319165.1. Lineage (NCBI taxonomy): Eukaryota > Metazoa > Arthropoda > Insecta > Megaloptera > Sialidae > Sialis > Sialis lutaria. The sequence goes on from OX439235.1 coordinate 29,912,204, forward strand.
ACAAAATTCTTCATGCGTTCCTCAAAGCTATTCAGATCAGTTTTAAACTTCCAACATAAAATTCATTGAAAGATTTAATGTTATGTTTGATAAATGATATAGCTATTAATAATTTACCTACTTATTCAAACCTCAATTTCGAAGGTGTGTTATTTTATTAAAATTTATGCATTATCTTACAAACACTGTCTTTATCGGAATTTCTTGAAAAGCACCATTATCCTTAAGTATAATGTGTAAGAATTTAAATTAATTGGTTATAAAGTTAACCTAATATTGAAATTTCTGTCGTTATAGTAAAAATTGAAGTTAAACTTCTTTAGACGTGTTTTGAGTGGAATTTTAGTAATGCAACGTAGATGAAAGTTAGGTTATGTATGCATGTATCTTATATAGAATAAATTTCGTTAAATGGATTCTTGTGCAAATGTTGATCAAACGTACTCAATTGTTTGTTCAATTTATTAAGGGGCTATACTAGTGTAAACGCTGGAAATTTGGGTGATTTTCGGAAATTTTTTGGAAGAAAAATACTCAATGAAATATTTTGGAAAATTGAGAATATATTTAGCTATATTAGAGGTGTATTCCATAATTTTTTCACGTAAAAATATCGATATCTAAGCGTCTTCGGAGGCGCCAAAAAAATCTCCACTGCGGCCATGATTCCGGACGATAGAGTAGCTGAAATTGAAAAAAAAAATGTCGTCAAACTGGAAGGTATTTCCTGTACGATGACCTACGATTTTCGTTAAATATCAAAATCTAACAAAGTGGCGTAGTTATGAAAAAAAGTATGTTTTGTTATATAAAATGGTCGTATTTTTAATGCCAAATCGTCAATTTTCATCCAATTAAAAATATCCTACGTCATCGTATTCAAGAGTACTCAGTTCAAATTTCAAGTAAATCGGATAATTGCTCTTTGAGTTACAATGTCAGCAAATTTGAAAAATCTCATTTCGAGAAACACGCATTTAAAGATTTAACTATCGATTGCATATCTTCGAGCGGTCGCTCTTTAGAAGGCTGCTGTTTGGAGAGTATTAGAGATACGGCCTTTACAGAATATTCTTGAAACTATAAACTCTCCAAAAAGACAAATTGATTTTTTTGAAAATTTCAAACTGGTATGGCCCCTTAAGAAAAAATTATGTATGTTCCCTCATAAATTGAATAACTTAAATTAAAAGAAGTTCAATTCCACTACCACAATTTAGTATAAAAATATAAATATGAATAATAATGGCCGCTTATAATAACGTTCATTTTTAATGTCTCTTACTTTTTTTTGTTAAATATACCTTCTGAAAGAAGATAAAAAGAAATTCAGCAACTCTAAATATACTTTATGGGTTACACGCGTTGATTATTTTTGTACGTGTTTTGCTTCTTTAATTAAAATTGAAAATTGGAAAAAGTGCTGCAGATGCGAACACCTGCCTAGTATACGTTGAAACTTATTTTCATTTTTTATAGTTTATGTACTCGCTATGGGATGTTTTCAGGTAGTTTTATAATTAACGACTTCGTTGAAGAATACTCCATTTTATATGTAAAGAGTTAAAAAAGTAATACAAACATATTTTTATAATGTTGAAAAGCTTAAAATACATGTATTTTTTAAGTACTATAGAAAACTATACAAATGTTACTAATGAGGATGGTGCAGTCATTATTTTCTTAAAATTATTTTACATATGTTTTTAAAAAAAAAATAGGAGGTTCTCAATTTTATGTAAATTCGGGCATAAATATGCACCGATTTGGACTTTTTTTTTGCTTTGTTTGAAAGAGTATGCCCCCGAGTTTGTTCCATATAAATTGTATCAGAATCTGACCTTGGATTTCGGAAATAAACCCCAGAAAAGGGAAAAATAAAAAACTTTTTAAGAAAAAAAATATAACCTAAAAATATTTTTATCAGTCGATACCAAGTCAATAAAAAAAGTTTTTAGTAAAAAGAAGTAAGTTGACTTAAAAACTGTTTAAGTTTTTTTTTCTGTAGGGGAACTTTTGTACTAATTTTTTTATTCATATAATACAAATTCGCATAACTCGATATGTTTTACGAACCCAAACTACCATGCTATACGAAGAATGTATTTATATTTTATATACAGTGGTGCCTCGCATAACGAACGCTGCGCACAACGAACTTTCTGTTCGTTCATTGCGCGACTCGCACAACGAACCTCGTTTCGCACAACGAACTGCATCGTGTTTAATTTTGCCGCCCGAACGCTTCTACGTATCACGAAGTCGCCCGAACTTCCAAGGTCGCACGCAGTCGATGCTCAAACGCATCAACGCGCGTCACTCGTTCTTTTCTGTGTTTAACTCACACACCTGTTTGTTTTAATAAATGTAATTTTGAGTGCCTATATTATGAGTTCTAAAAAAAGCAGGAAGGTGATTTCTGTTGAAATGAAACAAAAAATAATTAGAAAGAGGATTTGACCCTGCAAGCCTAGGTAGACTCTCCTAAATCTGATTCTGACTAAAAAATAAAAAAATGTGTGTACAATCTTTTTTATGTTACAGTACCATATTTTATGCTACAGAACGAATAAATTTTTTAACATGTATTGTTATAGGAAAACGCGTTTCACATAACGAACTTTTCGCATAACGAACATGCTCCCGGAACGGATTAAGTTCGTTATGCGAGGCACCACTGTATATACTTTATATAATTCGATCTTTATTTTACCTGCCTTAACGGCAACATACATACATGATTTTTGTGTGTGCACATCTATGACACAGTCCCCTCCTTTTATAATAAAAATAAAAAAGTATGATTCTTTTCACCTATTAAAAAATATATAAATTATTATTATTAAAAACAAATGTCCAATTATTATTTGGCTACATCAATGTTATTACTCATAATAATTATTAAAGTGTAGTTTTTAATAAAAATTAAAAAGATGTATAATTAATTTCCCTAAATAAACAATAATATACAAAATTACTCAAATAAACCAATACAAAAGAACGCTCTATGTTATTTTACAGAACGCCGAAATACGAGAATATTTAATTTGCACAAAAATATTCTTATATTTACTTATTTGATGAAATATAGCAATTAAACTTGTAGAAATAAATTTGAAGTAGAAGCAAAATCTGCTGTAATATAAACTAATTAAAAATAATTTGTTTAATTTAACTAAATCACACAATTCATTTGATTTAAAATACGAACAATTTTAACGAGCAAACGGAAAAGTTAAATACAAAAAATCATCAATAAATTTAGAAAACTTTTAACATTATACCTGTGTGTTTAGTTTCCCTTAAAACAAATTTATATAGAATTATATAGAATATTTATAAAACTTGAATATCTTATAATGATAAATAAATAAATAAAAACACAGAATTAAATGAATTAAACAAATAAAATAATTATAAAAAGTACATATTTCAAAAAAAGTACTTACATTTTTTTTTCTAATCTTTTAAATAGCGTAACTCTTAGACGTTAGATTCTATGGAGAAAAGTTTAGAAACAAAAATTGTAGAAAATTAAATTTTCTACAAGATTAGTCCCTAAATATTTTATCGTAAAATCTATAGTTTTCGAAATAATTAACATTCTGATGTTTTCGACAACGTTATTAAAAAAAATTTTTTCTAATCTTTTAAACGGTGTAACTCGTAAATTTTAAGTTTTACGAAAAAAAGTTTAGGAACAAAAATTGTAGAAAATTTAATTTTCTACAAGATCAGTTCCGAAATATTTTATCATAAAATCTATAGTTTTCGAAATAATTCAAAAAAACTAACTTTATCGATATTTTGAACGACATAAAATATTTTTTTACATTAAAAAAACGTGTGTCTGTGTGTGTACTTATGTACACGCGTTAGTAGTGTCATCTAACAAGCAAATGTTTTACCGACTATCAGAACAGAAATCTGTATTATCTACACGAGTGAATATATGATGTATAAGATATATGCATACATACATAACCTAACCTAATATAGATACATAAAATTGAGTAGTACATATAGTATGTATCATTAACTATAAGTGGTTATCCTTAGGTAGTCATTACTCTCTATTAGTTTTAATAAATTGAACAAATAATTGAGTGCGTTTGATCAACATTTACACAAGAATCCATTTAATGAAATGTATAGGTACTACATACATATTATGTAGAATCATCAATTTGTTGATTTTCTTTAGTACATTATTGAGTAGACATATATTGTGGTAATGAAATTCATTTTACACCCAATTGGTTTTTAATCTGTCTGTCTGTCTGTCTGTCTGTGTATGTACGATTTTCTCAGTAACTACTAAAAACAGATTTTATTCTGGTTTTCACTAATAGATAATAATAATAATAATAATAGAGGAAGGATTGAGTGTATATTTTGTAGATATTCTGAGTAATTTTGAGTCAGAAAAAAATTGTATCTTCAAGTAAATACTCGTAGTTTAATAGGTTTATTACAAAATGAATTTATATCCCCGGGTAACAGCGGATCCAATGTACATTTTTTTCTTAAATTTTCGTTCATTTAAAATTAACTTTTTTTCGCCAAAATATACCAATTTTAAGATATCGTCGCTTATCTAACAACACCGCTCAAGTCGAAAATTAGCGGTTCTTACATTTTAATATCATTGGATAGTGCTACTCATTGCGCGTCGATCTACCAATCACATTCTAGATTTTTTGGACAACAAGAGACCAGAATTCAAAAAATAGTGACAGCGCGCAAGCCGATAGCCTATATAAAACATACACGGTTTTTTCGTTCTCCTGTAAAGTTGATCAAAATGACTTTAGCGGGGTTGTTAGATAAGCGACGATGTGATATTTTAAAAATATAAAAAAATGTTTTTGCATTTTTTATTCGTGTGTTTTTTTTTCTTAATATATTTTTCCATTGTTTCAGTTCCTCCAAGTGTAAGAACAAGCCCTTCAAGTGGACAAGTCACTACCAGGAAAGGCAGTACGGTAACACTTGAATGCAAAGCATCTGGAAACCCTGTTCCTACCATAACTTGGACCAGAAAGGTAATCAATGCATATAAATATAGCCCTATAAAAAACAATTATGTAATATCTACCAATAAATCTATCTGAATATTTAATCATTATATCTAATAAATATACACTGCCCTGCAAAAGTATTTGGACACCTGTATATTTTGAATGTAAATATACAGATTTCAGACAATAAAAATACACAAAATAGCAAAAAGAATATGTTTACTCGCAGTCAAAATAGTAAAAAAAAACAATTTCTCGTTAGCTTGAATAACACTATACTTTCAACTTGAGTAAACCTGACCTTTCAGGCATATAATTCAAAATTTTTCCTTAACATGGAAAATTATAAATGCTGTATTTTAGATATGCTAGGATTATTACAAAAGTTATAATTAAGTACTCTTATCAACATTTAACCGTTTTTGCAGTTTTATATTTACAATACGCAAAAAAATGAGACTTTTACACGACAGTGTATATACTGGGTGATTCATTTAACCTAGAATTTTGTATATCTCGAGAACTAAGCAAAATAATGAAAAATGGTTCAGACAAAAGTTATAAGGTATTGAGAGGGTCAAATATTAGTGACCTTGCATTTCACTTTGATACTTATTTTCATGGTCAAATGAAGGTCAACTTTGATATTTTAAATAAGAATCTATATTTTTTATTGCATATTCGTATTATACGGGAAAAACATGTAACTTTTGTACAAAAAGTTTATTTTTAAATGTAAATGTCCAGGTTAAATGAATCAACCTGTATAGCCAAGTGCCAATCGTTTTTTGGACTATTTTCACATTACTTAGAAGCTTGAAAAAGGTTTATGATGACAGCTAGTTATCATATGTAAATTATAGCTACATACAGGGTGATTCAGCACTGTCGTGCCAAACTTAAACCATAGATTGAGAAAAATATTTTAAGCAAAAAACTTCCAATAAACATGTGTCCGGAAATTTTTGGTTAGGGAACTACAGCCCACCAAAGATTTTCATCAAAATGAGTTTTTATTTAATATCTAGATAACCCTTTGTGATAAAATTATGAAATTTGGTATTCTGTTTAGTAATAATAAGTGTTATCGATTTCTCATATTAAACAATTATAATTTAGACCGGGGATGTATGGGGTCTGTGGGCCCATCAATTTTAATCTAGTATTTTTTGTTCTTTAATATTTTTATAAAGTTGTGTACTTATTTAAGGTTATATGACACAAAATACGTAAAAATATACTTTGCTTATTTGTCATAGGATAAACCGTTTTCGAGTAATATCGATAGAAAAGAAAGCATGCAGAATTTAACTTAATACGGATGCTCCAAATTACAAAAAATAAATTTATATTCTTGTTCTATGATTAAAGGTAGGAAAAAAAGTTCATATAAAGAAACCTCCTAATATGAATCCTCTAAGATCTATAGCCAGTTGTAATACTGTGTTATGTACTTTAATAATTTGACTAAAAAAACGAAACTAAAAATGGCTATTTGTTGATAAGGATGCATTTTTGAGGTATACTTATGTTAACTTTTTGTCTTAATTTTTATCATAGAACAAGAATATAAATTTATTATTTGTCATTTGAAGCATCCGTATTAAGTTAAATTCTGCATGATTTCTTTTCCATCGATATTCCTCGAAAACGGTTTATCCTACGACAAATAAGTAAAGTATGTTTTTGTGTATTTTGTATCATATAACCTTAAATAAGTGCCCAACTTTATAAAAATATTAAAGAACAAAAAATACTCGATTGAAATCGATAGGCCCACTGACCCCATACATCTCTAGTCTAAATTATAACTAGTTAATATGAGTAATCGATAACACTTATTAATACTAAACAGAATACCAAATTTCATAATTTTATCACAAAGGGTTCTCTAGATATTAAATAAAAACTCATTTTTAGTAAAATCTTTGGAGGCCTGTAGTTCCCTCACGAAAAATTTCCGGACACATGTTCATTAGAAGTTTTTTGCTTAAAATATTTTTCTTAATCTACGGTTTAAGTTTGGCACGACAGTGCTGAATCACCCTGTATAATACTAATTCAAATTAGAAATAATATAAAAAGTTTTTCTTTCTATTCATATATGTATGTATAAAGTTGGGTAAGATTCTTAATTATATATTTAGGATGGAGGACCCGTCGGTAGTGGAGGACAGCGTTCTAGAGATGGGTTCAGTCTAACTTTAGAAAGAGTTGATAGACATCAAGCTGGTGTCTATCAATGCGCAGCTTTCAACGGAGTTGGTGACCCAGTGACTGTAGATATGCAACTACATGTTTTATGTAAGGTCTATTTTTATTTTTATTCTGCGTTACTAAATTCTTACTTCTCTTATCAATACAATTTTATAGTGAATGAATTGGAAAAACCTCTCCCTAAGAATATACTAGAAATTATGAGAAAATGAGGATGCCAGTGACAAAGTATTATGATTTTAAAAAAAACCTTTTTTAAAAAACAATTTGCCTTTAAAAAACCAACTAAAAAGCTGAAAATAAAACTCGACTCGTTCGTTCTAAATATTGCATTTTAAAAAAAGTTGATTTTGTTCATACTAGAAGAGTTAAAAAGAGTATCTTCTAGTATGAACAAAATCAACTTTTTTTAAAATGCAATATTTAGAACGAACGAGTCGAATTTTATTTTCAGCTTTTTAGTTGGTTTTTTAAAGGCAAATTGTTTTTTAAAAAAGGTTTTTTTATAATTTTTTATTTTTGACTTTTTAGTTAAACATATACAAAGAACAAAATTCAAAAAAAGTTCATGTTAACATACCTTCTGAATCTTTACCAACAAATAACTATTTTTAAATTCGTTTTTATATCAAGTTTTTCTATAAATTAATTATCACTGAAACACATCACGTATATATTGTATTATGTATATATTTACATTAATATTTATTGATTTTAATAGATTTCCTTCTATTTCTATCGATGTCCAATGTCAATAATAAAAAATATTTTCAATTGACAATAGTGACAAATGGTATTTTTTAAAACATGTAGCTATGGAAATGGGATTGCCACAAACATATAAATAAATAAATATCGCGGTGAGTTAAATAAGGCAAATTTAATAATGATATAGGTTAAAAAGATTAAAAGAAATGTATTTATTTTTATATTAAAAGTGAGATTAATATATTTTTTGTTAAAATGAAAATACAAAATACAGCAGTCCGCTGTATGTTCAATGGAACACCAATCAGAGCGAATGACGTCACACATCAGTAAACGTCTTTTATTTTAGACAAATATCAATTCCTCTTATAAGATTATTATTAGGTACATACCTTATTTAAAAACTTATTTACTTTGGAATTCATTTTTAACACACAAAATAATTAAATTATTGTCTAACTCTGAATGTTTGATTATTGTTGACAAGTAGTGTGACGTCACAACTCTGAAATGTCACCTGCGAGCGTTTTGGCATCAAATTCAAAATTAGTTTTAAAATAGTCAATTTTTGTTATTAAACCTTTATTTTAAACATCGCTTTTTTTACATTATGAGTTATAGGAAATTAATTTGACTTCATTTCTATAGTTGCTATATTGTGCACTTCTCTACTACCTTTTATTGCAAAAAAATCGAATTTTTAAATTATTAAAATTTAAATTAAAGAATTTGCAGTCAAGAAATAATATCTGGCAAATAACAGCTCTAAATAAATTTTGATTTACAAATTATTAATCAATAATTTTTTTGAATAAGTGAAATAGAACAACAAATAAGTGTTCTAGAACAACCTGTATATAATTATTATTAATATTTATTTTTTTGCAAAAACTAAATATTTTGAGATTTATTATACGTTGATTTCAAATATATAGGGTGGCCCAAATAAAACTAAGCGACCGCGTTTTTGGTTTGTTAAAATAAGATTTTGAAAAAAACGTTCGAACACGTCGATTTTGTTTTCAAGGGGGACATCTTTTTTTATAAAATTTTTGCAAGAATCTTTCCAACCTTCAGTGCCATGAGCACAACCTTTATAGGGCAAGTGATACCTCATTTAAAAGGGGTTTTAATTCTAAACAAGGTGCTTTTGTTGTTATTTTTCAAATCTGTTTAGTTTCAGTCAAGTTATTTACATTTTTAACTCCAAGAATTCATTGATTTTCTGATTAAAAAAAAAAACAAAAAAAAAAACAAACATTTATAACTAATATTCAAAACAAAGTAGGCTTATTTTCTTATCAAATAATTCAAAACATCCAAAACCTTAATTAATTCAATAAATTTCAGGGTAGCCAATTTCTGGAAATTTCGCTATACAGGGAAAAGTCAGGGAATTTTTATAAAAATGCAAAATTACACAAATTCTCGCAAATATTTTAAGAGTGACGTTTTTTTTTTTTAGGTTTTTCATCTATTTTTTTTAAATAGAAAACAGGGAAAAACGGTAAAAATTCTCCTGGAAAACCGGGAAAAATCAGGGAAATTTGTTACAGAGAAATAATGGGCACCCAGAATTTGATATTAGTAATTTTTTTTAATTATTTGATAAGAAAATAAACCTACTTTGTTTTGAATTTTAGTTGTAAATGTTTTTTTTTCTGTATGACCCCCTCCGAGAAGTAAGCGTACATATGCGCTTGTGTATGTATATATGTGTGTCTGTGTGTTTGTATGTATGTATGTGTGTGTGTACTTGACGCAATACTAACAAATCCCAAGATAATATTACGACATTACGAATCTTCATATTATAAACTATGCCGACAGCGAAACTAACTAAACAACTTCAAACACGTCTTAACGATGATTCAGTAGTTGAAAGCAAAGTAGGGTGAGGGGCGGGGAGAGCAGGGATCGAACCAGCAGACCGCATCAATTAATCCCCAAAGATCAGATAGTTGTAATTAAACTGCTCTTTACGATGGGACACCTAACTCTCTTCCAATTAACACGGCAATGTACAAACGTTCGCAACATAACGGATAAATATGTGATTTAGTAGTGTTTTACGTTAAGATGCACACGATTGAATGTGGTACTTTAGGGTTACATGTTTATTATTATTTTGATTTAAAGTTGAAACTAATTTTTAACTTGTTTTTCTGTTCTGGTGTAAATTTGTAACACTTTTTTACCATTGGGTTTAATTTAAATAATTTTTTTTAATTATCGTTTACTTTTACTAATTAAAATATTTATTAATTCGACGAAAATATATTTTCATAATATTTTAAATCTATATCTTTAAAAGAGTTTGTCCTTAACCACTCACTCACTCACTCACTCACTCATATATCAACGTACAGCCCAAACCCCTGGACCTAGAAACGTGAAATTTCGTAGGTGCCTTCCTTTTATAATGTAGGCACCCACTAAGAAAGAATTTTTCGAAATTCAACCCTTACGGGGTTAAAACAGGGTGTCAAATTTTATATAAAAAAATATTTTTTTTGTTCGCATTTAATTGAAACTTATCAAACATACTCTACAATATAAATAATGACACAATAATTTCAGCATTTCCCAAAATTTAATCACTAAGATGTTAGGGAGGTGGAAAAATTTGTAAAATATATTTTTTTTTGTATATTTTTTTTGTATTCAACGGGGGTAGACAGGGTCTGTGTTTTTGATATGTTTATCTGCATAGCTACTTACGTTATAATGGTGGATTCGGGCAAAATAATCTACAATAAAAATATTCGATATTCAACCCCTAATGGCGAGGGTAGACAGAGGGTTAGATTTAACAAAATATCGAAGAATGAGGTGTTATAAATTTGGTTTTTTTTCATTAGATCCTCCAGAGATAAGCATTGAAAAATCTTGGGTCCATTCTGGAGAAGGATTCGAAGCCCATCTTGTTTGTATAGTGTATGGCGACCCCCAACCAGAGGTAAGAATAACTTATTAATTTAAATTTACTAAATTATAAATATTTGTTGAAATTTGATTACACTGTCATTACTGAATATTAATCTACAGATATTTATGGGGTTGCATAGAATTTTCAAAAAATCGTTTTTTTTTAATTTCATTTTCGTAATGTACATATATTTAAGTACACATACAGAAAATTTCAAGTCAATCCGGCGATTATTTTCAAAGTTACACGCATATTTGTAAAGACGTTTCAGTGCGTTTGAATGTAGGAGGTCGGAGCGGCATGCGGCAGCGCATTTTTCTCAAATCTGCGTTTTAAAAGTCGGTGACCACGATTCCTCGGAAACGGCTGAACTGATCAGTCTCAAATTTTAACACAAGTTTCTTAAGTATATTTTTTAGTAATTAATCGAAGGTTTTTTCTCCCCGATAAATATATATATTTTTTTTTTATAAACAATTTAAGTCCAAAATTTTTGTCAAAAATCGATTTTTTTTAGAAGCCGCCATTTTGTCAAAAAATTTTGTTTTACTTATTCCTTCGATTAAGTACAAGATTATACATTACTTTAACGAAATCCGTTTGGGTTTTATTATTTAAAAAGATCCAGTCCAGAGATATCGTGGTCACCGCAAGGCGCCTTTTTTGAGAGGACCTCCTGGAGAACAGCTGTAGAAGCATTCGAAATTATTATTTTTACAAATAAAAAATGTTAAAATACAATTAAAAGTTACCATAATATGTGTAAAATTTTTTACATTAATAAATTTAAAAGTCTTCTCTTAAAAAATTCTTGAAATTTCATGAATCTTTTTAGTTCAAATAGAAGACAATTTAAAACTGAAGACAACAAGCTTTGGTTCATTTTGATTGGTCATTTAATTTTCTTGCAATCACGCCCGCGAATTTAGAAAAATGATAAAAGTTAAATCTCGAGAAAACGCGTTTCAAAGTTATACGGTCTACAGTCTACGGCAGCGGTTCTCAAACTTTTTTCGCCGCGGCACCCTTGCCGAGCAAAAAAAAATTCGCGGCACCCTTGCCGGGATAAAAAAATTTTGCGGCACAGTTATCCTTAAAGCGGTTTAAATAGTTAGGAAAATAAGAAAAACCAGTGCAACTTTAATGCTCAGGTGTCTTTAATGCGACGAATGAAACTGTTTTGATGAATTTTTCATTATTTCTTTTATATTTATAGGAAGTTTGGTTAGGTACCTAAATATATGTGAAGTTGGGTCTCTTTTTACGCGGACTTTTTTTTGCAAATTCAGAGATTCCCCGTTTCGGCGGTGAGATATGGAATGAAAGCTGACAATTCAAGGAATTCAATTATGTAAACGTTTTGTTATTATTAAAATCTTCGTTTAACAAATTTAAAAAAAGTCGTAAAAAAATATCTCCGAAAGTAACAATGAGACAAGTTTGAAAAATTGGGAATATGCCAATATCACACAGTGTTGCCAGTATGATTTTCGTAAAAAGTACGACTGGCGTACCAAAAAGGTACGGTTTTCAAAAAATTTAGAGGAATTGCTGTTTAATAGTTTATAAAATAGAAAAAAATATAGGAGGGACTGTCTATAAGTTATATCTCATTTGAGAGTGCTTGCTAGCTAGCAAATTTGTTAAAGACAATTTCAAATGTTTATTATTGTATGTATATTTGTTGCATTGTAATTTGTGGTGAACGTTATGATGACTGACGTTTTATTTTGTTTGTGTAATGTTTTCTATTTTAATGACATGTTTCTGTAAAAGTAAAATTAGGTGTTAAATTTGTTACATTTTCAATGCAATAAAAAGTTTTCTTAGTTTTACAGACAACAATCTTTTTTGGGCTAAAAGGTACGGAAAGAGCCGATTTCAGCCAAGGTACCATTTTGGTACGATCGAGTCATGAATAGTACGAAAACCGTACTAAAAAGTACGTTCTGGCAACACTGATATCACATGAAAATAATCACCGCACTTACTAAAATTTTAAATACAATTGTTGTTAAATTTATAATCAATTGTAGTAAAGATTTAAATCCAATTGTTAAATTTGCAGTTGTTTCGTGTCACAAAAGCAATAATAACATCGGTGTTTTAGTTGTCTTTTATTTTAAAATTTTGTTTACTTCTCAAATTAAAAAACAACCCTTTTTTATAGGCATTCTTATTCGTTTATTTCTAGAAACTTATGCGATTTTTGGCCTATTTTTAATTCATTGTTTTGGTTTTACACGGTTTTAGAAAATTATGGAACGTATCCCTGATTTTACAATGTAAGCAATGTCTTTTTTTGAGCGATTTTTTTATATGCGGTTTTCTGTGAAAAGTACCTACCGCGTAAAAAGAGACCTTACTGGACTTATTTGATCAGGCTTACAGTTACTGTTTTACCGACCAAATTTTCCACCTTAAAACTTCTCTCAAAATGTAATTACAACTTTACTTATCGACTGTAGGTAGTAGTAGGTACCTAATGATTTTTTATAAAACACTACGTCTGAATGTGAAACAAAAAATAAACTTTTTCGACAGTGGTGATGGAAGACAACTTAAATTTTAGCTTTTAGCTAGCATCTTAATGCCGTTTTTTAATATTTTCACAATTTTAGCTGACTTTTCTTGATTATTGCCGTGGCACCCCTGGCATACGCTCGCGGCACCCCAGGGTGCCGCGGCACCCAGTTTGAGAACCGCTGGTCTACGGTATACCTGCTCGACACTCCACTGCCTTTAGTGCTATATCTTTGAAAATATTTCTAATTTGCCTATAAAACTTTACAGACATATTCTTAGATATATTAGGAAGAGATTTAAGCAATAAAAAAAATGGATTTTTTGATACTCATAAAGCAGGATACCCCCTTAAATACTATTTAAATAAAAACTGTATTAAAAAAATAAACAAAAATAAATAAAGAAAATAATAAAAAGAAATGTAAAAATGGTTTTACAAAAAATCTCTCTGAATATTATTTCGTGACATTCTCTTTTGCTCGATATAATTATACTAATGCCCTTTTTGACACCACAATCTCATACATTTAGCTGCGTAGATTTTTTTTAATTTTTAATAACGAAATCACAAAATGTAATAAAAGTGTATTGTCCCCCCACATACGTCAGCCCTTTAGACAGAATAATACTTATAATTTAATTAATAAAATGGCACATGCTTTTTTATATATTTGTTTAATACACAGCGGTATTATATTTTGTAAAATAAAACGTTAATCACTCTGTTCATTTATGAAATGATTATAAAAAATATAAATGAGATTGTTTCGAATTCTTGCATATTTGTTGAAATAATAAAATGTTTTTTAATGGATTCTTTAAATAAGGCTTGTATGTAAATGCACTTTTTTTTAATAATAAATACTTTTTATTTAATCATTTTCACTTCTAACAAATATACTGCACGAAAAATTAATTATTCAACATTAAAATAAATATTTATCATAAAACATTTATCTTAAAACAAATTATATCACTTTAAATCAGTGGTTCCCAACCTTTTGCTGACCAGGGACCATTTTGATGTTATAAATATTAGCAGGGACCACAAGGTTAAAACATATTTTTTTTATAGATTTGAAATGAAAAAGCAAAAAAAAAGGTCACGGATAATTCAAAGTTCATTCAAACTTTGAAATTTTATATAGGGACCATTTTTACCCCTTGGGAACCCCTGTTTTATATGAATAGTTTCCACTAAAAATAAATACTTTGCACTTGACCTTTTAGACCTGTCAAATTTAAAAATGACATATTTTTGATGTATATATTTTGATTTTTGTCATTTTCTATATTTTAAAATTTTAATTAATATTCGCCTTTTGCATTAAAAAAAAGTATTAAAATTTATGTTCGATGTATAAAGTGAATACTATTTAATATATGTATAGTGCAATTAAAAATAACCCTTTAAATAACATCTTACACCCTTTTGAGCAGAAAAAAATATAAATTAACGTCAACAAATACGTTGGGGATGTAAATTAATCCGTAATAAACATATTTTGTTTTTTTCGACTTTACACAAATTATGCACGTAAACCTTTCGCTCGAATCTTTCTATCTATTTGTGAAAACCGGAATAAAATCTGTTCAGTAGTTACTGAGAAAATCGTACACAGACAGACAGACAGACAGTTAGACGTGGCGAGGAACTTAACAGAAGGTTTACTGTATTTTTTTTCGATGAGTTAAATTTTTTTCTTCAAAAATTGAATTTTTTTATCATGTATACCTAATATAAAAAAATATGTTTTGTAATTAGAGAGTGTATATAATATATTTATATATATTTTATTTTGTTTTACAGTTACATAAGACCGTCTCTGAATATATGAGATTTTAAATGTAAAATTATAATGTGTAGTTTTTTTATATATATTTTTTTACGTGTATAAAAAATATATCCGTCAAAGCTTTATTTTTCCACAAAAATTCCAAAAGGAAAAATTAAATACCTTATGCTTTACAAAAAATATTTTAATTAATAATATATATTATTAAAACATACTATTATTTAATGTTCAAAGAGACATAAAATTCTAAATAATTAATTTTTCAATCAGAACGTATGTGTTAGAATTTAATTAAAAAAATTAAACATTACAATAATTATATTTTTTAATATGTAAAAAATAATTAATTATATATTCTACCTTTATATTTAATTTGGATTAAACTTAATGTTTAATTACTTAATAATACACGCCCCTCTTGCCGTCGTTAATTCAAGAGGTTGAATTACCAACACTGTCGTTAATTCAAGCGTCGATTGTATTAATAAATAAACAATTTTTTCATATCACATGCATTGAAACAACTAGTTTTGAACCCTGTTTTGCCAGTCGAAACAAGACAATTTCAGACCAATGCGACTGTGCCGGGCAAAAACAAAGAAACAACGTTGTTTCTGCCCGGCACATTCATTTATTTATTATTTATTTCAAGTCTGTCAGAATCGCATTTGTAATAAACAAAAGTCAATCTTATTTCTGAATTATTCTATTATTAAAATAGTATAAGATATTACTGCGCTATTTGTCTGAAATAGTCTTACTTCGACTGGCTACAGAAATCAAAACTCGTTGTTTCATTACATGTGATATGAAAAATAGCGTGTGTGGCACGGGATGAAACAAAGACGATTTCAGACCAGGGCGATGACAGCCCTCGTCAGAAATCGTCTTGTTTCAACCCTTGCTACATAATATACTATAAAAATAAGTACTAAAATTAATAATATTTATCATTTTTTTCGGTATCATTATTTTTTTAAGTTAAATTCAATAAAAAATAAATTAAACTTCAAATGACTATTTTTTTTCCATATCGAAGTGATGGGGACTTTTTTGGTACAGATGTACCAAATTTTATTTTGTTCCAAAAACAGGACAAATTTTCCCTTCATTACTTGTAGTATTAAACAAAAAATACAATAAAGAAAAAATAAATAAGCAAAAAATGTAGAGATAGCTTGAAATTGTAACTAATATAAGAACACTTCAGAACATTTCAGACTAAAAGTTGAAATAAAAACACTTATTTCACCTATTTTAAAAATCAATTCAAAATTATACTTCATAGTCACTCGAACTAAATAAAAACACCTTACTTCAAGAAATAAAAAACAGCCTGGAATTAATAGGCTTCTGAAGAGGACTTCTTATGAAGTCGAAACACTTATTGAGTTACATTATTTTCTTTTCGTTTAAGTCATTAAAAAAGGGTATAAATTTTTATGGGTCTGACAGATTTGACATTGAATATATCTAATTTAAAAAATCATAAACTACACTATTCAACAAAAAAATACTTTTGTAATATAACAGAGATCTGAATAGATTTAGGAGGCTTTTGGCATGCCGAAACTGGATTTGATATAGATATTCTAACCTAAAAGTCCCAAAAATGACTATATTGGCAATGTTAAAGAATTTATTATCAAGTAGGTAATTATTTTCTAAAATTTTCGGTCACGGTAACAAATAGTATTATCTTTCCTCTTTAAAATAAGTTATAACTTTTGACTGTACGGTATTTTTTAGCCTAGATGTACTAGTTTGAAGATATGATATTTTTGTTAATAGAGTGTAGTATTATAGACACAATGAACTTTACTACATATATCTTCAAAGTAGTATATTTCGGTAAAGAAAAATCGCATAGTAAAATGTAAAAATCATTTTAAAGGGAAAAGATAGTATTATTCGAAATCATGAAAGAAAACTTCAGAAAAAAATTACCTACTTAGTAATAAATTACCCAACATTGCCAAAATCATCATTTTTGAGACTTTTAAGGTTCGGATATCTAAAACACCTGACGTGATTGAATCATTTGGGCAATGAATTCGGTTTCGCCATGACAAATACCTTCTAAATCATCTATTCAAATTTCTGTGAATTTTTTTTTGTTGCATAGTAATTATTATTTTTTTTCTAAATAGGTTTCATGGCAACAAGATTCATTCCCATTGGATGCTTCTGAAAGAAGAACAATGGATGGTAGAGGTAACAGACACACTCTTGCTATACGTAACTTGCAAACTTCAGATTTTGGAAACTACAGGTATAAATATACATAAATTTCCATATTTGGACAACAATAAGTAACTATTATCCTTTTTTTTATTCCAGTTGCATAGCAGATAATTCTTTAGGACGTGCTAAGAAGTACATCGAACTATCGGGGAAACCAGGACCTGCTGAATTCCGAAGTGAACCTTACAGCAGAGCTAGGGATTCATATAACCTTACTTGGGTGGTACATAGCTACCTTCCACTTGATGAAGTGCGTCTTCTATATCGTAAAATAAACGTAAGTGTTTTTTGTTTCATTTTTTTTATAAATCGATTATTCAATATTGTGCCAGGTTTATTCATTTACGTTACAGCACTGTCTTATTTGATCAAAGGTGTAAAATATTTCCGAAGCTCCAATTATCTACCATAGATTATGAAATAAACACTTTTCAAATTAATTTTAAAAAAATACCAAAAATTAATTTTTACGTAAATATTGTTTTCTGAAACTAACGATTATCGATTTTTTTTTGTTAACTACCCAGTGCATTTTAACCTATTAAGGCCGGGAGTGTTCGAAATATGTTTCCCTACGTAATTTGATGCCCTGAATACGAAAAAAATAGTAAAAAGGATTCAGGAAGCATCCTTTATCTTAAAAATCGCATTTTTTTTTGCTATTTCAGTCCGACAGTTAGCATACATCATTTTTATGATGCACTGAACATGAAAAATCAGTATTACGTCTAGCAAAAATCACCTTCAAGGTGAATAAAAGGCCGAAAATTGAAGTTATCGTTAGTTCCTACCAGCAGGTTGGCACTTGGTTGTTTCTTTCTTGTGGAGGTTTTATTATTACCATTATGCCAGGAATTTCGACGTAAGTGGCAAGGAGACTCACGAAAATCAATCACTCCAAAGGGATCATATTTTTTCAATACTCATGTTCTTGATTCTGGGTTACGCTAAGAGCGAAAGCTGGAGTACTTCTTTCATAGAATTCGATGAAGCTAATACTTTTCAGGCCTTGAAAAAGTCACTATATTAGAAATAGACGAGCAAAAAAATAAGTAATGTACAAATATTCAGCAGTCGCTTAGTAACATACTATTCATATCACATGCATTGAAACAACTAGTTTTGAACCCTGTTTTGCCAGTCGAAACAAGACAATTTCAGACCAATGCGACTGTGCCGGGCAAAAACAAAGAAACAACGTTGTTTCTGCCCTAGGGGAGAAACAACGTTGTTTCTGCCCGGCACATTCATTTATTTATTATTTATTTCAAGTCTGTCAGAATCACATTTGTAATAAACAAAAGCCAATCTTATTTCTGAATTATTATATTATTAAAATAGTATAAGATATTACTGCGCTATTTGTCTGAAATAGTCTTACTTCGACTGGCTACAGAAATCAAAACTCGTTGTTTCAATGCATGTGATATGAAAAATAGCGTGTGTGGCACGGGATGAAACAAAGACGATTTCAGACCAGGGCGATGACAGCCCTCGCTTCGCTCGGGTAGTCAACTCTCGCCCTCGTCAGAAATCGTCTTGTTTCAACCCTTGCTACACAATATACTATTAAGCAGTAAGTAAATTTATTGCTGAGAACTTTTTCTGTAATAATTGGTATCCTTCAAATATCCTTCAAAAATATCCCATATGGATATTTTTTCCATACTCAACGCATCGTAAAACGTGGGCTTACAAATTTTAATGCAATTTTCAATGTCAAGTTTGCCTCCAAGATTTTTTTTTAGTTTTCGTATTCAGCGCATCAAATTACGTAGGGGAACCCTTCAAATCGTCCAAACTATTTTTTTTACAGTGGGCTTTCCGTTACGGACGATATATCGATCAGCAACTTAGTCGAAATTAATTGATTTTATGTACAAATTTTGTAAATAAAAAAAGGTCGATTTCAATTTCAACGTAAAAATCCCCATATATAAAAGGTTAACCCTTAATTACTCGCGTGAAATACCGTAACACAGTTACTCGCGCGGTGTATTTTATACATCACATAAAAAAGCTAGTTTTTGGGAATTTTGAAGGTATTATATTAATTTTTTTGCTCAATTCATATTATGTACTATTTATTTTTGAGGAACTAAAAAAAATTTTCTTAAAATTAACCCAACTAAAAATTAAAGATTTGAAAGAAAAACTAACCAAAATAAATCTATAAAAGTACAGTAGATTGTTCAATATTCATCTTGCAATAAATCGGACAACAAAAATTTGATTTTTGTTGGTCATTTTTTTAATTTTGCTCTTTTGACAAGATGTCTTCCATCAGTAGCATCACTAATGTCTTCAAAAATGTGGTTTTTCGCTACTATTTGTGCGTTACCACCTACACTTAATAAGAAAAAAAATAATACAAACTGCTACAATCCTCAAATTTTGAGTGCCGGATTCCTATCACACTCTAGAATGACTAAACAAAGGTTAGATGGGGGGGTGTACAGTCCCACAAAAATTTATGCATTTAGTAATCGCAGAAAATACGTTACTGATGTACAAAATACACCAGCGCGAATAATTAAGGGTTAAAATGTACCTTCATGTCTTCCAAAAAAATTCAACCCTGTTTTTATCTTTCCTACAGATGAACGAAACTTACCAACATCCTGGTAAATGGCACGACGTAGCTTTAGCACCTCCTTCAGCAGGTGGTGCCAACACGCGTAGTGACGGTGCTGTCCATACAATGTCCTACACAATACGTAACCTTCAACCGGCTGCAGTGTTCGAAGCCGTTGTCCAGGCCAAGAACCGTTACGGATGGAACGAAGTCAGCGACTTACACCAATTTTTCACACCAGGAAACGATTTACCAGAAGTCTCCGATCTGGGGCTAACTTCACGTACTGCTGCAACATCATCAACGCTCCCTTGCCTATTACAATCCACGTGGTTGGTCGTCGTTGTGACATTGTTCAGTGTTGTCTTTCTCCAACTACCCAGATGACTTGATTGTGAAGTGTTTTTGTGTATAAAAGGAATTTATTAAAAATTGTGTGAGTTGAAATAAACTAAAGACTAAAGAAATTCGTAATTAAATTAAAAAAAAAAAGTTTAAACCACTGTGGCAAATGTTTGTATAAAAATTTAGAATGACTTAAAATCTGTGTGCATCCAATGAATTTGTGTTTTTTTTATGTAAGTATACATTATACATATGTAATTATTCTGTGATTTTATATGTTTAAAATTAACTCGATCGGGAATATAGATAAAGTTTTTTTTTTATTTGTATTCCTTCAAATGAAATTATTTATCTACATTGCAATCAGTAAAATATCGTGGAAATATATTTCTTCAATCAGTAATCTTGTTTATTATACAAACAAATAAAGAAGATGAGTTGGAAAAGTCTGAAACGCAATATTATGTTTAATACTTCGAATGGAATTGTATCAAATATGCTTAAAATAACATCGTGTTTTATAATACATCTATTTATATAAGAAGCTCCTTAAGATTTGTTTGATTTTATTCCTAGATTGCAAGATTAATATATTGGTCTGAATTATCAACTATTTTTAACCGTTTTAAATAAAGGATTAGATTCTCAATTCAAATTGATAATTTAAACGTCAAAAAAATTGTGAAGGAAAAGGTAATCGCTAGCTTTCGATTCACAAAATCATCATCAAAGATTAACAGTAATGGTATTTATTATTAACTCTTTTTAACCGATTTAAAAAAAAGATTAGATTCTCAATTTAACTTGATAATTTAAAGGTCAAAAAAATTGTGAAGAAAAAGGTTATCGCTAGCTTTCGATTCACAAAATCATCATCAAATATTAACAGTAATGGTCTTTATTATTAACTCTTTTTTAAACGATTTAAAAAAAGATTAGATTCTCAATTTAACTTGATAGTCTAAACGTCAAAAAATTGTGAAGAAAAAGGTAATCGCTAGCTTTCGATTCACAAAATCATCATCAAATATTAACAGTAATGGTCTTTATTGTTAACTCTTTTTTAACCGATTTAAAGAAAGGATTAGATTCTCAATTCAAATTGATAATTTAAACGTCAAAAAAATTGTGAAGAAAAAGGTAATCGCTAGCTTTCGATTTACATAATCGTCATCAGGGTAAGAATTAGGACATATATCGTTTTCTCAACATGAGAGAACGATATCTGTCTCACATCTTAGCTAATGAAGATTATATGAATCGAAATATTCTGATTACCTTTTTCTTCACAACTTTTTTTGACGTTTAGATTTTTGTGTATAACATGCACCGATTTGGATTATTTTTTGTTTGTTTGGAAGATAATACTTCTGAGTTGATCCCATTTAAATTTTATCAGAATCCGACTAAGGACTTTGAAGTTATACCACTCTAAAAGGAAAAATAAAAATATTTAATTTTTTCGACTTTAAATAATTTTAATGTAAACAAAATATTGCGATGTAGATATTGTCTTTAATATAAAGCATTGAATTAAATTAAAAATAATCCCAACTATATCATCCATTTTAATATTATTCATTATAAAAACAAATATATAAGAAAGTAATAAATAGTATACATATATTGATAAAAAAAATTGTGTTACATTTTTTCCTTTAAGGAGGTTGGGTAGTTACGATTTACGTCAAACCAGTGGGAATGAGTTGAAATTTCTTAAAATTGAGGGGTTTGCAGCAACAACGAGTTAACTCCATTTTTAGGCCAAACTGAGTTAACAACTGTTCTTGGGGGAAAAAAAATAATTCTTTCGTTTGGTTCAACTAAGAATTACCTACCGTTGATAGTTCTCAAGGTATCCGCTAGAATGAGTAGCTGCTTCATTCGCTTGGGTCAAAATGGAGTTAACTCCAGGAGCTGACTATTTGTTTTTGGGCTTAAAATTTAGTTAGTACACTCGTTACTGTGTTCTTTCTTGAAATAGACTAATTTTCTTGAAAATTGTTTTTATTCAATGCTTCCTTACTTTAAAAAGAAAATAATTAAACTATTTTAATAATTAAAATAAACTATTTGGGTCAAAAAGGAGTTATCTCCAGAATAAAATTGACTCTAGAATTGCGAATTTGACGAATTTCTCAATGGAATTTGGCCAAAACATGTGGTCGGTAACAAATAATATTTGGACGAAGACAAAGGCGATTTAAATACATTCTCAATTTTTTCTATTTTCCCAGAAACAATAAAAACTGGAGATAACTCCTTGTTGCTGCAGACCCCTCAATTGTTCAGACATTCAAAATAAATGAAATTTTAGATTTTTCGAACAACACGTTTTTTAGAAAATAAATTTTAAACGGCGTTAAAAAAATCAATAGAAGAAACTCAAAAAATATGTAAAATAGCGTAAAAATATTTGGAACAGCGCTAGTATTGTAAAATAACAAATACATGAGTGCAAGTGAGAAAGAAACAAGTCGTAATTTAGGCAACTGTGAACACTGCGTCGTAACCCACCACCTGCCCCGCAAAAGTAACTCACCAAACCTCCTTAAGGTATGCTACTTTCTGTGATAAAGTGGACGCGTGATGTTTATTAATATAAATTATTGAACAGCTTTTGAGCGATTTTTTTTTATTTATTTAATGGCATTTTTAATTCAGTGCTTTGAAAAATGTTAATCACATTTTTTTTTGCTTATTAATAGACTGATGTAATTCTTATAAATATATTAACTACTACATATATCTATTTTCAATATTGGCCATGAAGATTAGTCCAATCAAATTTGAAAATAGGTTAATCAATCGATCTCACGATTATATAAATTTTTTTAATTGATTTCATAATATACATTTTCAAAATATACGCGAAAAAAAATTTTTCCAATATTTCTATAGATTTTTGATAATTAAATAAAATTGTAAAAAATTATAGTGTGTCCATTTTGCGTCCTAATTTGTAAAAATTAACAAATTTATATAATGACCAAATATGAATTAATGATAAAAAATATCGTGACATTCTATTTAAAATTGTGACAAAATGATTACAGTTTTTTATACTAGAATTCAATTAAAAATACCTATTGAGTTCATAAGAAATTTTAAGACCTATACATACAAAAAATTACAGTACAGTTAGATTAGAAAAAAATATTCACAAAATAATACAAAAAACTGATTTCAAACAATAACTAAGTCTTTTTGGAGTGCCTCGATCCACGCGATATTTCCAGGAACCTATCTACCGCTTAAATCAAGGGGATGAGTATATTGATTTAGTGTTTCCATGATAACAACGTACTAAAAAAAATTAAAATGAACATTCAAGTTTAAAATTTCATTTACGTGAGTTCAGTTTACGTTATATTTCCTGGAACCTATCTACCGCTTAAATCGAGGGATTAGTATATTGCCCTAGAGATTCCATGAAAATACGTTCTAAATAAAATTAAAGTCAAAATTGAAGCTTAAAATTTCATTTACTTAATTTCGATTTACGTGATATTTCCTGGAACCTATCTACCGCTTAAATCGAGAGATTAGTATATTGCTCTAGTGTTTCCATGATAACAACGTACTAAAAAAATTGAACTGAAAATTCAAGCTTAAAATTTTATTTACGTGATTTCGACTTACGTGAAATTTCCTGTAACCTATCTACCGCTTAAAACGAGGGATTAGTATATTGCCCTAAAGATTCCATGAAAATACGTTCTAAAAAAAAATTAAAGTTAAAATTTAAGTTTGAAACTTCATTTACGTGATTTCGATTTACGTGAAATTTCAAGGAACCTATCTACCACTTAAATCGAGAGTAAGAATATTGCTCCAGCGATTCCACGTACCAAAAAAATTAAAGTGAAAATTCAAGCTTAAAACTTAATTTACGTAATTTCGATTTACGCGATATTTCCAGGAATCTATCCACCACAAAAAGCGAGGGGGCTAGTATATTGCTCTAGCGATTTCATGATAACAACGTACTAAAAAAATTAAAGTGAAAATTCAAGCTTAAAATTTCATTTACATGATTTCGATTTACGTGAAATTTCCTGGAACCTTTCTACCACTTAAATCGAGAGTAAGTATATAGCTCTAGCGTTTCCACGTACTAAAAAAAATAAAGTAAAAATTCAAGCTTAAAATTTAATTTACGTAATTTCGATTTACGTGATTTTTCCTAGAACCTATCTACCCCAAACTAAAAAAAAAATTCTCCCCCCCTCCAGTTCCTTTTTTAAGAAAATCAGTACACAAATAATTGTTTGAAATTAGTTTTCTTTATTCATCATTACAGTCTACTTACAAAAATCGAGAACAATAAATAATTCAACATTTCTAATACTCAATAGGTATCGTTTAAATTAAAATATTCAATTTTTCTACCATTGTAATTTAAATGTATATAATATTTATTCGATTTTACGTATTTATTTAAATAACAAATATAATTTAAAATTATTTAATTTTATTTATATTGTAATAAAATTGAGTCGGGTTTCATACCCCCCATATACATATATTAAAAAATGATTTAGCTGAATGTGTCAACCAGTAAAAATCATTATTTATATTTGATAGAACATATTATACAAAGTGGAATATATGTAAATATAATATTAATTATAATATAGGGGACTGGCTGTATAAAATATCATTTGATCGAAATAAAGGATTTAAAAATTAATACTCGTATTTATTTTCATACCAAAACTTGAACCCCATTTTCTCTTAACCCTAGAGTCAGCGCGCTATGATCATTTTGCCGCCTTCGATAAAAAAAACCGTCAATATCTTTTTAACTGTTCCTGGTCAAGCTTCTCAGTAGCTGGCGCCCATCTCTTCATCTACCTCTGTTGTTAGTTTGCAAGTAAGTATAGCAAGTGACATATCGTTGTAAAGTAGAGTAAAAAATACGTTCAAATATGCTATAGTCAACTTAGTGGCTCATAAGAAAAACTAAAGTTAGGGCTTGTAACTCGGAAACTAAAAGTGATAATAAAATTCTATACACCGTAAACAAAAAGTATCTATTTACTTTAACAAAAAAGTTATAGCCATTTAAAGAAATTCCGAATTTTCAGTTTTTTGGGTATACCGCCTAAACCACATAAAATTATTAATATTTTTTGATGTAGTAATACTCACCCTTTTCTTACAAATAATTCATCTCATTTAACCAAACCTGTATCTCTTATAGATACTGAGATCCCCAAGCTGGAAAAGTTATCTGGGACATCCGGTATACCAAATTTGAAGCGTATATGAATTTTCGATCAATCAATGAGAATACTTTTTGTTTTTCAAATTAAAATTCAAAATTCAAAAACTCATGTACTCCTTACAAAAAAATATGACAGGAGCAAGTAAGTATGTTACTCCCAGCACAGAGTAAAGAAAAAAATATAACTACATTTACAGCAGCGCGAGTATCGAAAAGAAAGAATAAAATCGAAATGTAATTTAGCTGAATGCAATCACAGACCTGGGACGCGAACACTATAAAGTGTTGATCATGAGTGTTGAAACAGGGTGGGTTTTGGGGAGGAGAAAAAGAGGGTAAAAAGAGTTGTAGTGCACTATATATCTGTGACTGCCTTTTAACCCCCAGGAGCGCCTCGTAAAAAATTTAGCGGAGACATTCTGTGGAAAGGTAAGATTTAATAATGATTTTATGTACTTATTGTTAGATATGTGTTTTAATTTAAGTAGAAACCTGTTATAACGACAACGGCTAATACGACGTATTGGTTTTAACGACTCAGAATAAAAGTTCAACTGAATTCCATAAAATTGCATTTTTACGATTGTCCGCTTTTTACGACCAATATGACCGGTCCCTTCGATGTCGTTATAACCGGTTTTATTTATATTAGTTTTATTACTTTATTAATCCTTAATATATATAAAGCTCAACGTCCGTTTGTGTGCTTATCACTCGAGAACCACTTATCCGATTTACGTGGTTACTTTTTTAATTCATAGGTACATTCTCTGGCCAGGTTATAGGCTATATTTTGTTACGTTAGGTAACATAACAACTAAGCAGTGACGATAATAGTAAATCAAGTCGGAAACTTTTTTGCCGCCGGCGCACTGTTTTGCAATACGCTACCTAAACTGTTGAATATAGAACAAAATAATGTATTAAAGAATTGTGTAGAATCAAAAGTTCTACAATAAAGTCCGCGACACCATATGTCTAACTTTTATATCTAAGCCACAATGACTGCTTTTATGTTATAAAGAAAACATAAAATATTTAGGTTCTGCTTACATGGATTTATGACCTGCAAAACTTTAATCTTTATCGAAATAAATGTTTTCATCGTCATAGATATAATTTACCTTTTCCAGAAACCAATTTGGTCTTTTGGTTTAGGAAATAACGTGTAATATACATATAATAACATATTATTCGCGACAATTCGCGCGAACTATGATAAAGTGACGCGCGGGGTGAGGGGAGATACAGCGCTCGGCTAGCAGTTGTTTATTTTGCGCAGAGCAGAGGGAAAGGCCGGTATTCTTTTGATTGTCAATTTGTTTTCAATAATTAAGTTTTAAATTTAAATAGAACAAAAATTATTTTTACTTTTTGTTTTGATTCACTTTCATTAGGTAGGTAATTTAAGTGTTATTTGGTTTTTATTAAAAAAATAACTAATTCAACTATATATTTTTTAAATCCTAAACAATAATTCCGTAGTCCACGCGAGCGAAGCCGCGCGGGCCAAGCTAGTATAGTATAAGAAAGTAAAAAATGTAATCAAATAATCATATCATATCTTCATACAAAATACTTCCACCACAAAATAACATTTTTCAGACTAAAATACATAACTCAGAGCAGAAAATGTAATTCCATAAACAACACATGAATATACAACTCGGTATTTGGTACGCTCCTTAAGCCCGCGGTATTGGAAAATGGTACACATGTAGGCAATGCACACCGAACTATCGACTCAAAGGAGTCTCCAATCTCCCGGAACGCTCCCTGAGGAGTTGAGAATCGGTTTAACTGCAGACACAATATCCTCTTTTCAAATAGTTTGTTAGGATCGCATTTTATAAGTAACCGTTATATGCGGGGAACCCTTTTATTTTAAATGAGATGATTAGGATTTTCATAAATGGTTTAGTTTCGTGAATTATTGTGTCTTAATTTTTATTTCTTATAATTTATGGCTATCTACATGTTTTGTCAAAATATATTGACTTATACCGGGTGTCCCAGATAACTTTTCCAGCATGGGGATCTTAGTATATATAAGAGATACAGGTTTGGTTAAATGAGATCAATTATTTGTAAGAAAGGGGTGAGTATTACTACACAAAAAAATATTCATAATTCTATGTGGTTTAGGCGGTATAAACAGAAAATTCGGAATTTCTTTAAATGGCTATAACTTTTTTGTCAAAGCAGATAGGTAATTTTTGTAGGTAGTTTCTTGAAGCACTTTTTTATGAAGAATCGATTGGTGTATTTAGATTTCTTTTAGTTTCCGAGTTACAAGCCTTAATTTTAGTTTTTCTTATTGACCGCTAAGTTGACTATGGCATAGTTGAACGTGTTTTTTACTCTACTTTACAACGATATGTCACTTGTCACATTTATTTTCGAAAATAAGGCAATGTACTATGTACTAAATGCCAGTGATATTTATTAAGTATTTTATTACAAACATTTAAGTGAGCCATGAAAAACAAAAATTGTAAACAAAAATCACAATAACAACAATCAAAATAACAAATGAATATTTGAAACAAACGAACTATTTAAAAAAATACACTATAATTTTTTTTCGATAATAAGTATGGCAAGTGACACATCGTTGTAAAGTAGAGTAAAAAAACACGTTCAAATATGCTATAGTCAACTTAGTGGCCCATAAGAAAAACTAAAGTTAGGACTCGTAACTCAGAAACTTTTTCAAATGATATAACTCTTCGAAAAAAAATCATAGAGACCTCGGCAATGCCGCGTTGTTTTTGTCTCGGTTAGCCCTTTCGAACGAGCTCTCACTCAACCCCATGTGCCATTTAAGATTTCTTTGCCCCCCCTACCCCGCCACAATGTTTTGCTGATCCCATTGTGTCTCTATAAATTTCAGTCTTATATTTCAAGCCATTCAAAAATTATTTAGGTGGCCTCGAACTTTTGGAAGGAACTGTATATTAATAACCACAAAATCATATGTAAAATATTATTTTTTTAATGATTTTTCTACGCGCGGTAAAGTATAAATTTATTATTTAATGATATTTTAACGATATTTATCAATTATTACATTTTATAAAAACTAGACATGTTAAACTATATATTTTTCATAAAGAGAGTATCCTCAAAACCTTTTTTTATTTACAGTACACTGTAGCCGAAATCGAACACATTTTTTTTAATAAAAAATGTTAGGGCTTACATTTTTCAAAAATATGTTAGCTCCTACTTAGTTAATAATACCAATTCATTGTTTTTTTTTAAATATTACTTTAAGCAGAACTTTTTATTAGATAAAAATAACAGAATAGATATTTATTTTATAAACGCGTACTAATAATTTATGCACAACCTGTATATATTTGATTTTAATAAATTTTTTAAAGCAATGTATCCCCCATTAATTAAACAAAAAAACAATTAAAAAAACGATGCAAAATATTTTTACATTTTGATTTCTAAAGAATTTCAAATATAAAATTACATTTTTTGTTAGATTTTTTTAAATTAAAATTGAGGTTGAATTATACTTCTTAAATTATAAAAAGGATCAAATCTGACCTTTTCAGAAAAGGCAATCTTAAACAAATAATTCATAATGAATTTTAAATCCACAATAAATTTTTAATGGATCATATCTTGTAAGTTGAATTACAAAAAGCGATAACGATTACGAACAGATATCTACATTTATTCTTTAACCTTTATAGGGCCGGGATTTTAGAGGGCATTTCGCCCTCAGAAAACCAGTATAAAAGGTATTTTATATCACTGATTGAGCATAGGTAAAGTGCCGATCACGGGGTGGACTTTCCGGCCCGGTTAAAAATTTCAAATTCGAAAAATATTTTTTTAAATAGTACATAACCTTTTTTCATTATACAAATGTACGTTTTCGATGTATTTTTCGACGCAGAATCCAAATTTGACGTCAAAAATAAAGTAAACCTAAAAACAACCTCTATAATAGGGTAAAAACTACCCCTTTGTCTCGCGTGAACGATTCTTATTTATTTGGAAGTTCAAATATACGTTTTCGATGTATTTTAATCTAAAAACAAAAATTGAAAGGTGCGTCAAAATATTGGTTTTCCAGCCCTTTAGAGGTTAATGAGCTATAACTTAACACTAGAAAGACGGGAGCAGTCATTTGACGGTAATTTCAATTTCAATATTGAATAATTCAGAAACTATTTGACTTACCGTAATGAGACTTTGTGACTTTTATTAATACTAGTAGTTAAATGAAACTATGTATCAAAATAATTCACATCTATTTTCTTTATTGTTTGAAATGTTGATATACCGACAAAGACGGCGGCGCGGGCGGTCTTTTGACGGCTATGATCTGATAAATATGTTTTTAATTGTTGTATGAGAGGGTACAACAATAAATAAGTCTATGAATTGTCAGTCAAATAAGCCTGTAATTGTGTATCGATATTATTGAGAGTAATTTGTGAAAAAAGTCCAGGAAATTCGAAGAAGGCGAGAATGTCTTATTCAGAAATGTAAAAATAAAACTAATAAAGTATGCGATACTTATACTTGTAAAAAACCGCTTTGCGGCTCTTGTAACATGTAAAAATTGTGTATAAATATTAAAATTAAACATACATTACATCTACTTTTATTTCTTTCCTTGGCATTTATTAATTACTCATAAAAAAAGATATTTAGTAAATTTGTAGTCATTTGACCGGTCGTCGTCTTTCTAGCTAGGTAGATTTTCCCGTCTTTCTAGTGTTAATTAAAATATGGGTATACCTATTAGCTAGTATATGAAATTTTATATTTTTAAACATGTATAATGCAAGTTATGTAATAAATTGTTAAATAACTTTATAACCAGTAGATATAAAAGTTCATTATGTTCTAAATTCTAAAGTAACGAATATAGTGGATTTCTTAAAGCGATTTATCTAGCAGCGTCTAGGAGTTTTAAACTATCGTTATTTTATACCAAGAATAAAATAATAGTATATTGCACATTTAAAAAAAAAAGATGAATTATTATTATTCTTTTAGTAGTTTTCAAAGTAATAATATCGTATTAGTAATTATGATTTATTAATTTTTTGTACTATTTTTATTTTTAGTTTTATTAACTGAGGAGGTTTAATATTTGATATTTTTATGTTTGTTCGGGCACCAGGGATTTTAAAGATATGCCACTCAAAAGGGAAAAATAAAAATATTTTAAGAAAAAAATTAAAACCCACGTTAAAAAATACTGAAAAATATACAATAATTATTAATTTTGATAATATTATAAAAACGGTGTCAAGCCAATAAAAATCATTTTAGGCAAGAAAAAAAAAAGAAAACTGGCTTCAAAAACTGTTAAGTTTAATTTTTATGTAGTTCTCAGTGTTTTAATAGTTTTTTAAATAAATTGTACATCACTTTTTTGGCCCATTTGTTTTCAATCAAAGCAAAAACCTCACTATTAACTTTAAATGTCTGTAACTTTAAGTTAAATAATCATAAAAAAATAATTAAATAATTTTTCTTTTAAATTTTAATATTTTGAGTACCTACCTACTTTATTATTTAGTTTAGATCAGGGGTTATCAACCTTTTAAAATAATGATTTTCTTTATAAAACCCCTTAAGTTTTTATGTATCATATATTCTAGAAAACATAAATATACTACAATCTTGTTGAGAAATATAAAAGAAGAAAGCAACAAAAAAAAATAATTGAAATACGCATGATAAAAAAAAATATTCTATGATGATCTTACGTGTCTCCCATTTCCAAAAAGAAAATACTTATCTCTGTAGAAAATAGAGGTTCAATCGCAAAAATTGACTCTTTTAAAACTAATTTTGAATTTGACACCAAAACGCTCGCAGGTGACATTTCAGAATTGTGACGTCACACTCCTTGTCAACAAGAATCATACATTCAGAGTTAGACAATAATTTAATTATTTTGTGTGTTAAAAATGAATTAAATAAGGTATGTACTTAATAATCTTGTAAGAGGAATTGATAATTGTCTAAAATAAAAAAAAATGTACATATTTACTGATGCGTTACGTCATTCGCTCTGATTGGTGTTCCATTTAACATGGTGGATTGCTGTATTTTGTATTTTTATTTTAACAAAAATTATATTAATCTCGCCTTTAATATAAAAATAAATACATTTTTTTAAATATTTTTAAACTATTTCATTATTTAAATTCATAATTTTGCCTATTAGAAAAAAGTAAAATAAATTATAAAATTTATCAACGATATAATAGACCCCTAAAATAATATACACCTATTTTAAACTTCCACCTGGACCCCGTTGGGAATCCCTGGTTTATTTTTACAACGGCTTTAATTACCTACAACATACTTTATTTACGTAATATATGTATGTACAATGTACATATAATATGTACATATTTAAATTAAACAAATAAAAATTAGCAAATACTTATAACCCGAAAAAAGTTCTTACAAAAATAAACGTTTCCACAAACCAGTTCAAGGTTGAATGTTAACATGCACAGTACATGCACACATGCACAGTACATGCACATACATACACAGTACATACACACATGCACAGTACGTGTGATACAGACTCGTAAAGTAAAGAGGTGTTCTCTATTGGTTGTCTATTCAGCGAGAGCTTTTGCAGAGAATCTCACGGGAGATCAGACATTGCTACTCGTCTGGAATAGAAGAACGCTGTTTTGCCATCATCAACAGCAGCAACTCAAAGCTCGAGAGAGAAGAGAATCCTTTCTACTAGAGCGGACAGTCTGTCACCATTACAAAGAAATGTTATTTGCAGTACCGGATTAAGACTTATTAGAGGCCCTGGGAGTATGAGAGCTTTTTATGAATCTTAAGAAAAAGGAAACGATTAAAAAAATATACATCAGTTAAAACGATTCTAAATAAAAGTCCCGCTAGATCTCATATGATTGCCTTTTATAATATACCGTTTAGAAAAGTTATTTGCAGTACCGGATTAAGGCTTATTACAGTCCATGGGTGTATGTGGACTTATTACAAATCTTAAGAAAAATTAAACGATTTAAAAAATAAATCTGCCAAGTAAATGCACAGTGCTTCCTCGTGCTAAATTCATCAAAGGTAGTTAATTATTGAACAATTTAAATAAAAATCGATAAATTATTCAGATGAACTGCATGTCATTGGTTAACCATTTAATTTTCATACAATTTTAATAAAAAATATTAATTCGCCATTTTTCTTTATACGCATCTTGTTATTATGACGTATATTTTTAATTTTTCGACAGTTCCAATCAAAACCATATTTTTCTATGTAAAATAACATTTAAAATGTCAAAGTAAATAGCAATTTTAAAAAACAAATGATGATTTTTTAAAGCAAATTTAGATAAATCTTTGTAAAGGAATATTTTACAACAAACGTTTATTATACGAAAATTTAATGCTCTACAAAAAAAATTCTATTAAATTTTCAAGTAACATGTGTCGTTCTTGAGATATCGTAAAAAATAAATATTTTGGGGTGTCATCCCTCCCCCTTACACACGGTTTTGATGATTTTGAAATGGGACCGTCTTCAAGCCAGACCCAATCAACCAACCAAGTTTCATCAATATCGGTTCAGTGGTTCATGAATTTTGCGTGTGACAAGAATTTGAGGACAGACACACACACACAGACAGACAGACAGACAGACACGGAAAAGAAAGTGTTTTTCTTGACCTGAAACGAATAAATCAAGTTTTTAAAATCAGAAAACAATTTTTTTTCTCGTTTTAAAACAAACTTCGTATATTAATACTTAATTTAAAAAACACGTTTCCTAATCATTCTGAAAATATACAGATATCTTTACAAATCAATAAAGAATGTATGCTCATATTTTCATAGATTTCTCTCTGTCACATCACTTTGAAAAGTCCTGTCGTGTCTCATGTCATTATGCAATTCTCATAAAAATGCATGTTAAATAATTTATTTAATATCTTTTAAACTATTCTTCAATGATCTTGAAATCTGCAAGTTTTTTTTAAGTATAAATGTCTTGTTTTTTCAAAGTTATCTACTTTACATTTTACAAATTTTAATAAGATTAAATTTTAAATGCCTGCAATGCAATTCTGTAATCAAATACATGACATTACGAACATAATTTAAGACAAGGACATCATTACACATAGTTTGTGAAGCACTGGTTTAAATGGACACTAGGAATGGGTGTAATTTGAGTAAAAGCTTTGACAAATGTTCACAATTTCTCTGTTAGAGTGTAGAGAGTTTATTCCATACAGAATTACATTATTATTATATGTTTATCCTTTATACTAGAAGTCCTTTTCCTGTTAAAAGTTTGTATCCTGATAATATCTCTAAATGGCTTCAAATTAAAGTATACATTTGCAAATATACATATATCTGGTTAAACCAATGAAAGTATTCCAAGAATTAAATTTGTTAGAATATATATGAATCGCTAACTTCTTTGCTGTTTTGTAATTTTCGTAAATTGCCTTAATAGCAAAGTTATTTACCACACATTTATGTTCCAAATTTATATTCATAAAACAACGTAAGGTTATTTGCTCTTTAGAGCAATGTATAAATAAAAATACAGTAGAAACCGGTTATAACAACTCCGGTTAATGCGACGTACCAGTTTTAACGACTCAAAATTGAATCCCATTTAATTGTATTTTATTGGGTTATTACGACTATCGGTTTTTACAACCTAATTTGACCGGTCGATTCGAGGTCATTATAACTGGTTTCTACACTGGTAGAAAGGATTTCTCAAACCAAGTAAACCTTGTTTTGTATATAACGAAAACAATATTTTCAATTCGATAAGCAATAATCTCTTAAACCAACTATAGTATTCTTGAACGAAGGAATAACGTAGTTGGATTAAGAGTATGTTTCTTAAATTAAGAAAATATTGTTTTCGTTATATACAAAACAAGGTTTTCTTGGTCCAATACAGTTTTTTGGATAGCTCATATTTTTACTAATTTCTTTAAAAAAATATTGGATGTATAGTTATTGAGTAATTTGTTATTAAAAATATAGTTTTTAACTCACGATAAATGACAGAGCTTATCGAAATTGCTCTATTTATCGAAATTTTACACAATTGGCTATATAGAGACGTTTTAAACACTGTTGATATGATATAAATATCAGTTTTAGGAATAGCATATTTTACTAGTCACGGCTTACGTAGGAACTAAGAAATATATAAAAAAATGTCTCTGAACCTTTTTGTAGATTACAAAATTTTCCATCAAAAAGTCAACGAGAGTATATGTCTGACTTTTTTAGTTTAGGCGTGAGAAATGCCTGAGTGTCTGAATCAAAATCGCGATTATGATGTGGAAACCTTGAAAAAATAAATGGTGCCCGTCGCCCAACCGGTATTTTAGAATGTGTTCTTAGGTAAAAAAAAATTGTCAAGACACACACCAGTGTATGCCATAAGGGTTCCGAAGTATATACTACGTGGACTGTTTAGAGCCATTTACAGGTTCATATTTAAGTTAAAAATAAATATAGAAATAGGATCATATTCTATTAATTCAGATCTACATTTTGACACCCCATAAGCCTAGATATGAAAATAAAAAAAATTCCATGTCTCTCCTTCCTACTTTTTCAAAATTTGAAGTGATATTGTTGATTTTAGTATTTGTCGTCACTAGTTTTATAAAAACCCCATAACCAATTTTTTTTCAGATTTTTTGAGTCAGTAGTTACCGAGCTAGAGAGGGGGTGGACAAATTTTTGTTTTCTTGAAGCCCCTGCAGGCGCCATTTTTAATTTAGAAAAAAAATAAAAAATAGTGTCATATTCTACTCACTGAGCTCTACATTTCGACACCCCACATGCCCAGATAAAAAAATAAAAATAAAAAAATGTATGACACCCCTCCCTTTTTCTACAAAATTTGAAATGGTATTGGTAACTTTAGTATTTGTCGTTGGTAGTCTCACCAAAACCTCATTACCTAATTTTTTTCAGATTTTTCAAGCCAGTAGTTACCGAGTTAGAGGGGGGGGGGCAAAAAATTTTTTTGCTAGGAGCCCCCTGTAGGCGCCATTTTTGATTTATAAAAAAAAATAAAAAATAGTGTCATATTCTACTATATAAATACATTTTTTTTGCTTTAAAGCCCCCGTAGGCGCCATTTTTGATTTATAAAAAAATATTCTTAAATAAGGGTCAAATTACACTAGCTTGGTTACACATTTTGATGTGTCACTTGCCTTGGTATAAAAAAAAATATTGGTTTTGCCTGTCTTTAGCTTCTTAGCACCCCCCTAAAAAAATATTTTTCCAAAATATTTGTACATATTTTATTAGAGGGTATCATTTTACATATTCTGTAAAAAATTCAAAGTTCTAGCTTATATAGTTTACGAGCTATTGAGCTTAGACTGAATAGGACGGACGGACGGACGACAAAGTGATATTGATAGGGTTTCTTCGGAACCCTAAAAAGGTTGGGGACCACTGATAGCGTATACAGGTTAATACTACTTAAGATAAAAAAAAAGATTCGTGCAATAAGAGGAAAAAACTTAGAATTACATGCATAGAAGAAAGCTGTGTATCGTTGTTAGTAGCTAGTCGAGTTTTGGTATATACGGATGGTTAAGATTTATTGCGGTACGTTGTTGGCAAGAAACCACTTGTGGTTTATGCTGAACGTTCTGTCAAGTGGCTGCCATTAGTGCGCTGTTGTACAACGAATTATATACGTATATACCGACAGACGTCAAAGAATTCCATCTGTGTTTAAGTTGCGCAGTCCCTTGTCTACATGGAATTTTAATAAATCGTTTAAACGAATGGATACTCAAACGTATAAAATTATGCTCAGGAAAATCAGTGAATTTAATGAATTTTCGTGAATAAAATACTTTTTCAGACTTCAAAAAAAATATATAATAATTTTTAACAGTTTTTAAGTCGTTTTTTTTTAAAAGTATTTTATTGGCAATTTTTAATAATAATTTTTATATTTTTTTTGAACCTTTCAAAAAGTACTATTTTTTGTGAAAGATAGAAAATCAACTGTTACATGGTTGAACGTCTTTTTACTCTGATTTCAAATTTAGAATTTTAACAATTATTTACAAAAAATTACCAAAAAAAAATTTTTTTTCAAAATGTTTATTTGTAATAAATATCATATTTTAATGTACATACATAATGATATAGGATGGTTTAAAGTGTACGTGACAAAGTTAAAATTTTTACTACTCTTGAAGATATTTTAAAATTTAATGCGATGCTGTATTTTTATAATCAAAACGTGTAACTTTTTTTATAAAATTTTAAATAAAATATTTAAAAATGAAGATGTTACTATGTAACAGTGTATAAAAGAAATCCTTGAATATTCTAAAATGTTTTGCTTCATACTTAAAACTTTTTTTTCATGTTTTTGGGTATATTTTTCATCTCCAATTCATACGTGTATGTAATTAGGTACTTTTATTTTTTGAACTGAGTATTGAATAGCTATTTCAAACTTTTCCTGAACTCATATAGTTATGAAATTATTTAAGGGGGTAGATGCACTCAGAAGCGTAAAAAAAGGTCTATTTTAAAAAAAATATTTTTTACAGTAATTAAGTTTATTTTACAAAATAAATTAAACAGAGTTTTTATACAATGCTTTAACTTAACATTTATGAAAAAAAAATTATATATACATATATATATTATTTATTAAAATATCGCCATATTGGTTGTATCCTCTCCCGCGAGTAGTGCTTCGCGGTGACCATCACAGCAGCCTTCTGGATCATCGGAATTCGAAAAACCAAGGTGAAACCTTTAGTTTAATAATAAATCTAGTCTTTAATCGAAGCTTTTTTTTTTTTTTTTAAATTCACAAAATGGTGGCATTCGAAACTTTGGACTCTGATTTTCGATAAAAAGTTAAAAGTTAATTGTTTAAAAAATATAGTAATTGTCAACAAAAATCAATATCCTTCGAGTAAGACTAGTTCTTAATGCCAAAAAGATAATATTAAAATTTCATCAATATCCACCGAATGGTTTTCGAGTTATATTGGTCACCGAATGAAAAAACACAGTTTTGAGAAAAACTCGTTTAAAGTTTTTTAAAAGTAGATCTTGTTTAATTTTGGTGTTAAGTATCTAATTGAATGGAAAAAGTTAAATTTTGCGTAATTTTATCTGTTGAATCCGAATATCACATTTTTTGCTGATAATTTGAACATTTAATTGTTTATAGCTAATTGTTTAAATAATTTCTTTGAAAAATTTCATTTTTTTAAATTGATTTTTTATTTTCGTATATTTTAAGAATTTTTAAAGCGAAAGTATTCTTTACAAAATTAGGTTAAATTCAATATTCATCGAGCTATTAAACTTTGAAAAAATTTTGCTAGAAAAATTTAGTCCGACTAGCTTACACTCGTTTATCACATAGAATTTTTAGCCTAATAGAATTATTTAGATATTGATATTGAATCATCAATACCTGGACCATATAATAGAGCTTCTGCAGATTTTGATAATAGGCGTGACAAAACCGGGCGCTTGCAGCTACCTGCTCTATAAAGCAGGTAGCGGATTGTAGCTCGATTGTGACCTTAGTCACAATCGAGAGGTTTAATGTTGCTTCAGTAATTACTAAATATCTTGAAAACTATTCATCGGATTGACGTGCATCTACCCCCTTAAGTTATAAGGGATGGTCAATATTTCCTCAAAAAATCTTATTGAGAATATTTTATTAATTTGAAAAATATATTTTCATGTTTATCTAAAAATCTTTTCATTTGTTTAAATTAGTAAATTATTTATTACACCAACTAACAAAACTCTCAAATAGTTTAAACATAATGATTGTATTAATAAATATTTATCAGTGTGAATATTTTTTACACCACCCAACTAGTGAAAGTGTAATTTTTGATATGGTTAATTCAGTGATGTCATTTATTAAGTATTTTTTTTGTATTATTTTGTATGTTTTCAATACGAAACAAAATTTTCACCTAGATAAGAACATTGTTAGTAATAATATACATTTATGAATAAGATAAACGTGGATATTTCCACATTGGTAAAAAATTATCATATTATCCTTACACACGATTTTGATGATGAAAAATTAAAAAATCGATGTAGGTGAATATCCATTCCCGGTTGAAAGATCATTTTAAAAAATATGAGGTTTTCAAAAATTAATCTTAACCCTTTTTAGCTCAAGACCTTAAAAATTTAAATTATGTTGATAAAGAGACGAGTTTAGGCATATAAAAAAACGTATTTTTCAGAAATTTAAAATTATTTATTTGACTTTACTCTGATTTAATCGTAAAAAAACACTTATGTCGTAATGCAGGATTTGAAACAATTATTTAGTTTGTTGTAGCATAATGCTACGCCGCATTTTTCGCAAACTGTTTGTGAAACGCCATACACTGGGGAAACTTACAACGTATTCTTTTTTCTACAATCGGCCAATAACCGGATCTGGTCCTGCCTTACTGCCAATGTTTACGTAATAATACGTAAGTCAATAGGTTATGCCATCTGTGAATTTTACTTGATACTAAGTTATTGAGTGGTATGTTACAGTAGTGTTACACATATTTGATGAACTAAATATATTTAGTACGTATATTAGCGGGATTATTGAGGTTTGTTACAGAAATGTCACATGGGGTTAAAAAGGGTTAAGTATAAAATTTCCCCTTCTACGATTTGTCGTATTTGAGTTACAGCGTCGACAGACAGACAGACATCATGGCGAAAACAGTCAGAATGGATTCAGAGAAGGTCAAAATGGATAATTCCATCAAAATCCAGATTTCGAAAAAAATCGGCTTTACAATACTTAGGGGAACTTGGGGAATGGTGGGACACGTTTTTTGTATGGCCCATTTGTTTAAAAATTTATATTTTTTCAAATTTTGAAGATGTATGTCGTAGTACGTGTTGTAATCTTACTTTTAGCTGCCATAGTTTGTTGAAATTTTGAACGACTGTAAAACTTTACTATGTTTTTCGAAAACGTTAAATTTCGACATTCTAAAAAATAGTGGGACAGGAGCCAAAAATGAAAAATATGAATGTGAAATGTTTATTGGAAAGTCCAGAATGACAAAAATTGTAATTATGATAAAGAAGGAATAAAACAAACCGTAGGGTATGACCTTTGAGGTCCAAACAACCGACTCTTCAGCATGGTAAAACTATTAATACTTAAATACTGATTATATCCACCGTAGGCATAATGTTGTTTCTTTTGCATGAAAAATGACTAATTTGCATAAAAATGCAATATTGATTTGAGAAACATAAAAAAATACGTGTCTTACTATTCCTCAAAATAAGTGTCCCGCAATACCCCAAACGCTATGTTTACAATTCGACATAAACTATAATTGACACAGTGTATTCATGCCAAATTTCTTTTGCAAGTCGAAATGTCGAGGGCAAATGGTAATTATGCCCATATAAAACTTTTTTTTCCTGCCAAAATGTTGTAAAAACAACGCAAATATGAACAGTGAATAAAAATTTTGAACAATTAATTAAACACTTCTTGATGCAGAAACTCTCACGATACATATAGATATGACTATTACTGATGAAAACTAAGCATATAAAGAGACGAAACTATACCAGCTGTTTTAGTGTTTTAAACTTATACAAAGATGGCGAAATTGACGTGTCCCGCTATTCCCTAATGTCCCACCATTCCCCAAGTTCTCCTACTTA
Organism: Sialis lutaria; assembly: GCA_949319165.1. Classification (NCBI taxonomy): domain Eukaryota; kingdom Metazoa; phylum Arthropoda; class Insecta; order Megaloptera; family Sialidae; genus Sialis; species Sialis lutaria. The sequence goes on from OX439235.1 coordinate 29,952,542, forward strand.
TACTATATGTATATGAAATATAAGAAAGTAAAAATAAAATAAAAATAGTAGTAATAAATAAAAAAACTAAGGATGTATCACGCAAACATAAAATATATACACATAATCAATAAGGGCAGTGTTAAACACACAGGTATGTGGTACGGGTTTACGCATCCGGGCGCGCGGGCGTTGCCAAATCTCAAGAGAGCAATTCGTGCAAACAGATGGTAATTTGCGTGGCTGGCGTTGTTTAGAGATTCTTGATGGTTTTTCAAGAAGGATCCACGTCGACACGTAGTCTTTACCTTTAAAAAAAAACTCGCAAACATGTTTCACAGCGGGAAATTTTCTATTAAAGGCAGATAAATGATTTAACTCTGACGGATGTGAAAAAGTTTACGTTATTTTTTTCTTGATGTTCGAAATTATTTTTAATTTTGTTACGGCCTTTTGCAGTTCTCTAAAAGTTAATAATTAATTTTGTGTTGTGTGTAGGAACAGAGGCTTGTGTTTTTTACAGCTCGTTTCATTTTATAATTGTTTTTTTTTTGCACACACAAAGAAAATAAAATTATGTAAACTATGAAACTTGTAAAATGCTAGGAAATTTTGTGCTTCGTGTTTTCTTTTTGTAGGTACGGTAAGGTTTCTTAAGGGGTTACATACAGTTAGAATTTTCAAAAAAAAAATATTTTTTATTTCATTTTCGTAATGTACATATATTTAAATACACACACAGAAAATTTCAAGTCAATCCGGCGATTATATTTGAAGTTACAGGCATATTTGTAAATATGTCTCAGAGCGTTTGAATCTAGGAGGTCGGAGCGGCAGCGCGTTTTTCTCAAATCTATGTTTTGAAAGTCGGTGACCACTATTCCTCGGATGAACGGTTGAACCGATCAATCTCAAATTTTAACACAAGTTTCTTAAGAAAATTTTGTAGTAATTAATCGAAGGTTTTATCCCACCGATAAATATTTATTTTTTTATAAACAATTTAAGGTCAAATTTTTGTCGAAAATCGATTATTTTTTTTTGAGAAGCCGCCATTTTGTCAAAAAATTTTATTTTGCTTATTCCTTCGATTAAGTATAAGATTATACATTACTTTAAAGAAATCCGTTTGGGTTTTTTATTTTAAAAGATGCAGTCCAGAGATATCGTGGTCACCGCAAGGCGCCTTTTTTGAGAAGACCTCCTGGAGAACAGCTGTAGCCGCTTTCGTAATTATTATTTTTAGAAATAAAAAATGTTAAAATACAATTGAAAGTTACCATAATATGTGTACAAATTTTTATATTGATAAATTATAAAAGTCTTCTCTTAAAAAATTCTTAAAAAACACTTTTTTTGGCCTTCTAACTGTATGTAACCCCTTAAGTCGTTCCCATAAGGGAAAATGGATATAGATTGAATGATTGATTGATAAAAAAATATGTGTATACATTATTTGTAAATTTGATTATTTATGTATCTATTTGTTACAACAAAGAACGAAATTTTTATCATTTTGATAATAATTTTTTATTAATTAAAAAAAAATACATTCGGTACGACTTAGGACACTGGTTTCCTATAGCTTAAGTCGTACTTATGTAGAATGAACAGCATAAAACATCTTTTAAGTAATGTATATATTATAATAAACAATAATTAACAAAATTATAATCAACTTGGTAGAAACAACCAAGAAAACAAACAGAAAAAAGAAGGTACTAATATTAAATAATATCAAATTATCAAATAAAATTATACATCGTGGGGTGAGTTTCGGGATATTATATAATCTATGCGCTTCATTAAATTCTATATTATTGCTCTTTTTGGAATTCATTTTTAACACACAAAATATAGTTTATTGTATAGCAAGGGTTGAAACAAGACGATTTCTGATGAGGGCGAGAGTTGACTGCCCGAGCGAAGCGAGGGCTGTCATCGCCCTGGTCTGAAATCGTCTTTGTTTCATCCCGTGCCACACACGCTATTTTTCATATCACATGTAACAACGAGTTTTGATTTCTGTAGCCAGAAAATAGCGCAGTAATATCTTATACTACTAGGGGCTGTGCCCCTGGGCGCTTCGCGCCCCAACCCCCTTTGACGCCATATTTTTTACACAAATTTACTCGGGTCTGCGACCCTCGTATGTGTATATATCATACTCGTTCCACTATTTTTTGATAGTTAAATTTTTTAATTTGGCGGAGATAATCAATATTACAATTTTCAGTAATTTTACATGTACAAATTACTTAATCACAAATTTACTCGGGTCTCAGCCTTCGGCTGCGACCCTCGTATGTGTATATTATAATAATTTTCCATTCTTTTTGCTGATACTCATTTTTTTCTTAAATTGGCGGTGATAATCACTTATCAATATTACAATTTTCAGTAATATTACATGTATAAATTACCCAACCTAAAATGTACTGTTATTTATTAAATGGTTAACTTTTTTATTTATATATTCCTGAAGTTTTTAATGTTTGTTCAATTTTAAACAAAATTAATTTGTCTACGTCACTTTTAAAAAATAGCAATTTTAATTATTTTCATGCGCGCCCCTGACTAAATTATAATTTAAAAAAAATTATTAATATATCAATCTCAAAACTTTCAAAAAAATAATAATTCATAAATAATTTTTTTTGAGGCGCTACTGATCTATATTATAATTTTCATATTTTTTTTTAATTTCTAATTTTTGAACAATTAAAATTTTTTTTGAGACGCTACTGACTTATTTATTTTTAAATGTGAACTTTTGCATAAATTGCATCAATCCCCTACAACAAAACTATTAAAAATTATATTTTTATACAATTTCATTAAAAAAAAACACAAATTTAAAAATATTTGAAACGCCATCCCTGATTTAAATGAAACATGTATAAATTACCCAACCCAAAATATACTGTTATTTATTAAATAACTTTTAAAAAATAGCAAGTTTAACTATTTTCATGCGACGCCCCTGACTAAATTATAATTTAAAAAAAATTATTAATATATCAATCTCAAAACTTTCAAAAAAATAATAATTCATAAACAATTTTTTTTGAGGCGCCACTGATCTACAGGGTTACACATTAGGAGTGGATATCGACTTTATTTTCGAAACTATAAAAGTTAGAGCAATATTTCAAATCGTAACTACCCTTCAATTAGCATTTGGAAGAATAATAAAAAATCATGCAACCCCCATCCACACTCGCATCGCCCACAGGCCTCCCAACTTTGAAATTTCAAATGGAACCCCCCATATTTTATTTCAGAATTTGAAAGATCAATTTTATTAATGAACATTTTACTTCAAACAATTTTTTCTATGATGGACCATTTCGGAAATATTGGGTAATATTTCTATTTTTTTATTGTATAGTATTTTGGTCACATAAGGAGTGGATATCGACTTTATTTTCGAAACTATAAAAGTTAGAAGAATATTTCAAATCGTAACTACCTTTCAAATAGCATTTGGAAGAGTAATTTAAAATCATGCAACCCCCATCCATACTCGCATCGCCCACACGCCTCTCAACTTTGAAATTTCAAATGGAACCCCCCATATTTTATTTCAGATTTTGAAAGATTAATTTTATTAATGAACATTTTACTAAAAGCAATTTTTTATATCATGGACCATTTAAGAAAGATTAGGCAATATTTCTATTTTTTTAGGGTATAGTATTTTTGTCACATTAGGGTGGACATCGACATTATAACAGTATTTTTATTTGTGTGGACGATGCGAATATGGATGGGGGTAGTAATAATTCGAAATATTACTCTAATTCTTAAAGTTCCGAAATTAAAGTCGATATATCCACTCTTATTGTGACAAAAATACTATACCCTAAAAAATACACATTTCGCCCAATATTTCTTAAATGGTCCATCATAGAAAAAATTTCTTGAAGTAAAAAGTTCATTAATAAAATAGATCTTTCTAATTCTGAAATAAAATATGAGGGTTCCCATTTAAAATTTCAAAGTTGGGAGGCCTCTGGGCGATGCGAGTATGGATGGGGGTTGCATGATTTTTAATTATTCTTCCTAATGCGAATTGAAGGGTAGTTATGATTCGAAATATTGTTCTAACTCTTATAGTTTCGAAAATAATGTCGATATCCACCCTAATGTGACCAAAATACTATACAATAAAAAAATAGAAATATTACCCAATATTTCCGAAATGGTCCATCATAGAAAAAATTGTTTGAAGTAAAATGTTCATTAATAAAATTGATCTTTCAAATTCTGAAATAAAATATGGGGGGTTCTATTTGAAATTTCAAAGTTGGGAGGCCTGTGGGCGATGCGAGTGTGGATGGGGGTGGCATGATTTTTTATTATTCTTCCAAATGCTAATTGAAGGGTAGTTACGATTTGAATTATTGTTCTAACTTTTATAGTTTCGAAAATAAAATCGATATCCACTCCTAATGTGTAACCCTGTATATTATAATTTTCATATTTTTCTGAAATTTCTATTTTTGAACAATAAAAAATGTTTTTTTAAGTTTTTACAAACGTTACGAAATGTGACAGTTCCCAAAAATTTCATATATTTAAAACGACACCAGCCCCTGACTTTTATATTATTTTTAAATGTGAAATTTTGAATAAATTGCATCAACAAAACTATGAAAAATTATATTTTTATACAATTTCATTAAAAAAACACAAATTTAAAAATATTTGAAACGCCGTCCCTGATTTAAATGAATAATTTCAACAATTTCACTCAAAATAATTTTTTTACAAACATAAAAAATATGTCACATGTAAAAAACCACGTAATTTTGGAACTATCAAATCTAACGTCATCAAAAAATTTCTCACTCCTAATAGAAAAGGATAGAAAACCTTCTAGAACATTCCCTGTCATCTGTCAAATTTAAACTAATTAGAAAAAAAGATTTTAAATATTTTTTAATTCGCCGCTCCTGACATTATAGTTAACAAAAACTTTTTAATATTATCTATAGATAATTATACTAATTACATCAAATTACCAATCAATTTTGGTTAAAATTTAATTTATAAGCAATTTTATCAAAATCTACAAAATAACATTTCTTTACACGTTCCTGACGTATATAAGATAAAAAACAGCTGTTTATAATTTCATCGTTTAACAATTTCAATCAAAATCTATTTTACGTAGAAATTATAATAATTTATTCACAAATCCAACATTTTAAAATTAATCAAGTAATTTATCAGTGTGTTTTTTATGAAAATGTCAATAAAAATCCATGTGTTTTCTTCTTTATAAATGTCATTTTTGATAGATATAAACAAAATACAACAGTGATATCTTGTAATTTAGTAAATTATCGTAAAAATAGCATTTTTCAAACGACCGTCACACTGTCTGAAAAACAAAAGCCGACACTCGAACCAGCTAATTCATCGTTTTTTCAGTAAAATTTCGATGTACTTTTTCGGAAAAAAATCACAGCTCAGAGACCTTTCATAACTAAGAAATGAAATCTAGCCTATTGACTGGAAAAAGAGTCAAGCTACATAACAAAAAAAAATTATCAAAATCGGTTCGGCCAATCCAGAGTCTATAAAGCTATAGTTTCGAGGAGACATACAAATATCACACTATAATATAAACGTGTATGTTTATATGTATATACTAGGGGCTGTGCCCCTGGGCGCTTCGCGCCCCAACCCCCTTTTACGCCATATTTTTTACACAAATTTACTCGGGTCTGCGACCCTCGTATGTGCGTATATCATACTCTTACCACTATTTTTTGATAGTTAATTTTGAAAATTGGCGGAAATAATCAATATTAAAATTTTCAGTAATCTTACATGTACAAATTACCTAATCACAAATTTACTCGGGTCTGCGACCCTCGTATGTGTATATTATAATAATTTTCCATTATTTTTGCTGATACTCATTTTTTCTTAAACTGGCGGTGATAATCACTTATCATTATTACAATTTTCAGTAATATTACATGTACAAACTACCCAACCTCAAATGTCCTCGGGTCTCAGCCTTCGGCTGCGACCCTCGTACGCACGAGTATATTTTATTATAAACCTAAAAATGATCATTGAAAACATTTATTATTATTAAAATTTACACATGTTTTTCATATTCAAAGAGTACGTTAAAACACTTTCAATACTATTTATTAGCTATTATTTATAAAATTGTATCAAAAAATGGTTAATATAAGCTTTTTGACTTTTTATTTTTGTATATTCCTGAAGTTTTTAATTTTTGTTCAGTTTCAATCAAAATGAATTTGTCTACGTCACTTTTAAAAAATAGTAATTTTAATTATTTTTATGTGACGCCCCTGACTTAATTATTATTAAAAAAAATTATTAATATATCAATCTCAAAACTTAAAAAAAAATCATTAAATAATTTTTTATGGACGCTACTGATCTATATTATAATTTTCATATTTTTCTGAAATTTATAATTTTTGAATAATTAAAAAAATGTAAAGTTTTTACAAACGTTACGAAATTTCTATTTAAACTAATTAGAAAAAAAGATTTTAAATATTATTTAATTCGCCGCTCCTGACATAATAGTTAACAAAAACTTGTTAACATTATCTATAGATAATTATATTAATAACATCAAATTACCAATAAATTTTGGTTAAAATTTAATTTATAATCAATTTAATCAAAATGTACAAAATAACATTTTTTTACACCTAACCTAAAATGTATTGTTATTTATTAAATGGTTAACTTTTGAATTTTTTATTTTTATATATTCCTGAAGTTTTTAATTTTTGTTCAATTTTGTTAATTTGTGTACGTCACTTTTAAAAAATATCAATTTTAATTATTTTCACGCGACGCCCCTGACTTAATTATAATTTAAAAAAAAATATTAATATATCAATCTGAACTTTCAAAAAAATAATTTATTCATAAATAATTTTTTTCGAGGCGCTACTGATCTATATTATAATTTTCATATTTTTCTGAAATTTATAATTTTTGAACAATTAAAAAAATTTTTTGGGACGCTACTGACTTATTTATTTTTAAATGTGAACTTTTGGATAAATTGCATTAATCTCCTACAACAAAACTATTAAAAATTCTATTTTTATACAATTTCATTAAAAAATGCAAATTTAAAAATATTTGAAACGCCGTCCCTGATTTAAAAGAATATTTTCAGCAATTAAAAAAAAATTCAACAATTTCACTCAAAATATTTTTTTTACAAACGTAAAAAATATGTCGCATGTAAAAAACCACGTAATTTCAATAACTATCAAATCTAACGTCATCAAAAATTTTCTCACTCCTAATAGAAAAGGTAGAAAACCTTCTAGAACATTCCCTGTCATCTGTCAGAATGCACGTAAATCAGACAGAAACATATGATTTCGTCCAATCAAAGCTACAGATTTAAAAAAAATGCCGACGGTATTTTATCATAAAATTTAATTTCAACAAAATTTTTCACGTACTTTTTCGGAAAAAAATCACAGCTCAGAGACCTTTCATAACTAAGAAATGAAATATAGCCTATTGACTGGAAAAAGAGTCAAGCTACATGACAAAAAAAAAATTATCAAAATCGGTCCGGTGGTATCAGAGTCTATAAAGCTATAGTTTCGGACATATATATAAATATATATATAAACATACACGTTTATATTATAGTGTGATACTAGGGGCTGTGCCCCTGGGCGCTTCGCGCCCCAACCCCCTTTCACGCCATATTTTTTACACAAATTTACTCGGGTCTGCGACCCTCGTATGTGTATATATCATACTCGTTCCACTATTTTTTGATAGTTAATTTTTTCATTTGGCGGAGATAATCAATATTACAATTTTCAGTAATTTTAAATGTACAAATTACCTAATCACAAATTTACTCGGGTCTCAGCCTTCGGCTGCGACCCTCGTATGTGTATATTATAATAATTTTCCATTCTTTTTGCTGATACTCATTTTATTTCTTAAATTGGCGGTGATAATCACTTATCAATATTACAATTTTCAATAATATTACATGTATAAATTACCCAACCTAAAATGTACTGTTATTTATTAAATGGTTAACTTTTTATTTTTATATATTCCTGAAGTTTTTAATTTTTGTTCAATTTTAATCAAAATTAATTTGTCTACGTCACTTTTAAAAGCAATTTAAATTATTTTCATGCGCGCCCCTGACTTAATTATAATTTTAAAAAAGATTAATATATCAATCTCAACTTTCAAAAAAATAATAATTCATAAATAATTTTTTTTGAGGCGCTACTGATCTATATTATAATTTTCATATTTTTTTGAAATTTCTAATTTTTGAACAATTAAATTTTTTTTTTGAGACGCTACTGACTTATTTATTTTTAAATGTGAACTTTTGGATTAATTGCATCAATCACAACAAAACTATTAAAAATTATATTTTTATACAATTTCATTAAAAAAAAAAACACAAATTTAAAAATATTTGAAACGCCGTCCCTGATTTAAATGAAACATGTATACATTACCCAACCTAAAATGTACTGTTATTTATTAAATAACTTTAAAAAAATTGCACTTTTAAAAATTAGCAAATTTAACTATTTTCATGCGACGCCCCTGACTAAATTATAATTAAAAAAAAATTATTAATACATCAATCTCAAAACTTTCAAAAAAAATAATAATTCATAAATAAATTTTTTTGAGATGCTACTGATCTACATATATTATTCTATATTACAATTTTAATATTTTTCTGAAATTTCTAATTTTTGAACAATTAAAATTTTTTTAAGTTTTTACAAACGTTACGATATGTGACAATTTCATATATTTAAAACGACTCCAGTCCCTAACTTAATTATTATTTTTAAATGTGAATTTTTGTTCAATTTTAATCAAAATTAATTTGTCTACATCACTTTAAAAATCGACTTAATTATTATTTAAAAAAAAATCCATAAATAATTTTTTTTAGACGCTACTGATCTATATTATAATTTTCATATTTTTCTGAAATTTCTAATTTTTGAACAATTAAAAAAAAATTTTGAGACGCTACTGACCTATATTATTATTTTCATATTTTTCTGAAATTTCTAATTTTTGAACAATTAATTTTTTTTAAGTTTTTACAAAAGTTACGAACTGTGACAGTTCCCAAAAATTTGATATATTTAAAACGACACCAGCCCCTGACTTAATTATTTTACTTTTGGATAAATTGCATCTCCTACAACAAAACTCTTAAAAATTATATTTTTATACAATTTCATTAAAAAAAACACAAATTTAAAAATATTTGAAACGCCGTCCCTGATTTAAATGAATAATTTCAACAATTAAAAAAAAATCAACAATTTCACTCAAAATAATTTTTTTACAAACAAAAAATGTCACATGTAAAAAATCACGTAATTTTGGAACTATCAAATCTAACGTCATCAAAAATTTTAAGGATAGAAAACCTTCTAGAACATTCTCTGTCATCTGTCACCTGTCACCTGTCATCTATCAAAATGCACGTAAATCAGACAGAAACATATGATTTCGTCCAATCAAAGCTACAGATTTAAAAAAAATGCCGACGGTATTTTATCATAAAATTTAATTTTAACAAAATTTTTCACGTACTTTTTCGGAAAAAAATCACAGCTCAGAGACCTTTCATAACTAAGAAATGAAATATAGCCTATTGACTGGAAAAAGAGTCAAGCTACATGACAAAAAAAAAATTATCAAAATCGGTTCGGTGGGATCAGAGTCTATAAAGCTATAGTTTCGTGCGGATATATATATAAATATATAAACATACACGTTTATATATAAGTGCGGATATATATATCTATGTCCGCACGAAACTATAGCTTTATAGACTCTGGAATTACCCGGCCGATTTTGATAATTTTTTTTTCGTCATGTAGCTTGACTCTTTTTCCAGTCAATAGGCTAGATTTCATTTCTTAGCTATGAAAGGTCTCTGAGTTGTGATTTTTTTCCGAAAAAGTACATCGAAATTTTACTGAAAAAACGATGAATTAGCTGGTTCGAGCATCGGCTTTTGTTTTTCAGACAGTGTGATTGTCGTTTGAAAAATACTATTTTTACGATAATTTGCTAAATTACAAGATATCACTGTTGTATTTTGTTTATATCTGTCAAAATATGACATTTATAAAGAAGAAAACACATGGATTTTTATTGACATTTTCATAAAAAACACACTGATAAATTACTTGATTAATTTTAAAATGTTAGATTTGTGAATTTATTATAATTTCTACGTAAAATAGATTTTGATTGAAATTGTTAAACGAAGAAATTATAAACAGGTGTTTTTTATCTTATATACATACGTCAGGAGCGTGGAAAGAAATGTTATTTTGTACATTTTGATTAAATTGCTTATAAATTAAATTTTAACCAAAATTGATTGGAAATTTGATGTAATTAGTATAATTATCTATAGATAATTTTAAAAAGTTTTTGTTAACTATAATGTCAGGAGCGGCGAATTAAAAAATATTTAAAATCTTTTTTTCTAATTAGTTTAAAATTGACAGATGACAGGGAATGTTCTAGAAGGTTTTCTATCCTTTTCTATTAGGAGTGAGAAAATTTTTGATGACGTTAAATTTGATAGTTCCAAAATTACGTGGTTTTTTACATGTGACATATTTTTTATGTTTGTAAAAAAATTATTTTGAGTGAAATTGTTGAATTTTTTTTAATTGTTGAAATTATTCATTTAAATCAGGGACGGTGTTTAAAATATTTTTAAATTTGTGTTTTTTTAATGAAATTGTATAAAAATATAATTTTTAATAGTTTTGTTGATGTAATTTATTCAAAATTTCACATTTAAAAATATTAATTAAGTCAGGGGCTGGTGTCGTTTTAAATATATGAAATTTTTGGGAACTGTCACATTTCGTAACGTTTGTAAAAACTTAAAAAAACATTTTTTATAGTTCAAAAATATAAATTTCATAAAAATATGAAAATTATAATATAGATCAGTAGCGCCTAAAAAAAATTGTTTATGAATTATTATTTTTTTGAAAGTTTTGAGATTGATATATTAATTTTTTTTTTATTATAATTTAGTCAGGGGCGTTGCATGAAAATAGTTAAATTTGTTGTTTTTTAAGAGTGCAATGTTTTTAAAATTATTTAATAAATAACAGTACATTTTAGGTTGGGTAATTTATACATGTTTCATTTAAATCAGGGACGGCGTTTCAAATAATTTTAAATTTGTGTTTTTTTAATGAAATTGTATATAAATATAATTTAAAAAAATAGTTTTGTTGTAGGTGATTGATGCAATTTATCCAAAAGTTCACATTTAAAAATAAATAAGTCAGTAGCGTCTCAAAAAAATTTTTTAATTGTTCAAAAGTTAGAAATTTCAAAAAAAAATGAAAATTATAATATAGATCAGTAGCGCCCCAAAAAAATTATTTATGAATTATTATTTTTTTGAAAGTTGAGATTGATATATTAATCTTTTTTTTTTTTTTAATTATAATTAAGTCAGGGGCGCGCATGAAAATAATTAAATTTGCTATTTTTTAAAAGTGACGTAGACAAATTAATTTTGATTAAAATTGAACAAAAATTAAAAACTTCAGGAATATATAAAAATAAAAAATTAACCATTTAATAAATAACAGTACATTTTAGGTTGGGTAATTTATACATGTAATATTATTGAAAATTGTAATATTGATATGTGATTATCACCGCCAATTTAAGAAATAAAATGAGTATCAGCAAAAAGATTGGAAAATTATTATATTATACACATACGAGGGTCGCACCCGAAGGCTGAGACCTGAGTAAATTTGTGATTAGGTAATTTGTACATGTAAAATTACTGAAAATTGTAATATTGATTATCTCCGCCAAATGAAAAAATTAACTATCAAAAAATAGTGGAACGAGTATGATATATACACATACGAGGGTCGCAGACCCGAGTAAATTTGTGTAAAAAATATGGCGTCAAATGGGGTTGGGGCGCGAAGCGCCCAGGGGCCCAGCCCCTAGTATCCGCACTTATATATAAACGTGTATGAATATATATATATTTATATGTCCGCACGAAACTATAGCTTTATAGACTCTGGAATTACCCGGCCGATTTTGATAATTTTTTTTTCGTCGTTTAGCTTGACTCTTTTTCCAGTCAATAGGCTAAATTTCATTTCTTAGCTATGAAAGGTCTCTGAGCTGTGATTTTTTTCCGAAAAAGTACGTGAAAATTTTTGATGAAATTAAATTTTATGATAAAATACCGTCGGCATTTTTTTTTAATCTGTAGCTCTGATTGGACGAAATCATATGTTTCTGTCTGATTTACGTGCATTCTGACAGATGACAGATGACAGGGAATGTTCTAGAAGGTTTTCTACCTTTTCTATTAGGAGTGAGAAAATTTTTGATGACGTTAGATTTGATAGTTATTGAAATTACGTGGTTTTTTACATGTGACATATTTTTTTCGTTTGTAAAAAAATTATTTTGAGTGAAATTGTTGAATTTTTTTTTAATTGCTGAAAATATTCATTTAAATCAGGGACGGCGTTTCAAATATTTTTAAATTTGCATTTTTTAATGAAATTGTATAAAAATATAATTTTTAATAGTTTTGTTGTAGGAGATTAAAGCAATTTATCCAAAAGTTCACATTTAAAAATAAATAAGTCAGTAGCGTCCCAAAAATTTTTTTTAATTGTTCAAAAATTAGAAATTTCAGAAAAATATGAAAATTATAATATAGATCAGTAGCGCCTCGAAAAAAATTATTTATGAATTATTATTTTTTTGAAAGTTCAGATTGATATATTAATAATTTTTTTAAAATTATAATTAAGTCAGGGGCGTCGCATGAAAATAATTAAAATTGATATTTTTTAAAAGTGACGTTGACAAATTAATTTTGATTATAATTGAACAAAAATTAAAAACTTCAGGAATACATAAAAATAAAAAGTTAACCATTTAATAAATAACAGTACATTTTAGGTTGGGTAATTTATACATGTAATATTATAAATAAAATTATTTATAATATTACAAAAAAAAAATATTTTGAGTGAAATTGTTGAATTTTTTTAATTGAAATTATTCATTTAAATCAGGGACGGCGTTTCAAATATTTTTAATTTGTGTTTTTTTTAATGAAATTGTATAAAAATATAATTTTTAAGAGTTTTGTTGATGCAGTTTACAAAATTTCACATTTAAAAATAATAATTAAGTCAGGGGCTGGTGTCGTTTTAAATATATGAAAGTGGGAAATGTCACATTTCGTAACGTTTGTAAGAACTTTGAAAAAAAAATTTTAATTGTTCAAAAATTAGAAATTTCAAAAAAATATGAAAATTTTAATATAGATCAGTAGCGCCTTAAAAAATTTATTTATGAATTATTATTTTTTTGAAACATTTGAGATTGATATATTAATATATTTTTTTTAAATTATAATTAAGTCTGGGGCGTCGCATGAAAATAAATAAATTGCTATTTTTTAAAAGTGACATAGACAAAATAATTTTGATTAAAATTGAACAAAAATTAAAAACTTCAGGAATAGATAAAAATTTAAAAGTTAACAATTTAAAAAATAACAGTACATTTTAGGTTTTAATTGTTGAAATTATTCATTTAAATCAGGGACGGCGTTTCAAATATTTTTTCATTTGTGTTTTTTTAATGAAGTTGTTGAGTTTTGTTGATGCAATTTATTCAAAATTTCACATTTAAAAATAATAAAGTCAGGGGCTGGTATCGTTTTAAATATGTGAATTTTTTCGTAACGTTTGTAAAAACTTAAAAAAAAAATTTATTGTTCAAAATTTAGAAATTTCAGAAAAATATGAAAATTATAATATAAATCAGTAGCGTCTAAAAAAAATTATTTATGGATTTTTTTTTTTAAGATTTGAGATTGATATATTCATACATTTTTAAAAATTATAATTAAGTCAGGGGCGTCGCATGAAACTAATTAAAATTGCTATTTTTTAAAAGTGACGTAGACTAATTAATTTTGATTAAAATTGAATAAAAATTAAAAACATCAGGAATATGTCAAAATAAAAAGTTAACCATTTAATAAATAACTACATTTTAGGTTGGGTAATTTATACATGTAATATTACTGAAAATTGTAAAAATGATAAGTGATTATCCCCGCCAATTTAAGAAAAAATGAGTATCAGCAGAAAGAATGGAAAATTATTATAATATACACATACGAGGGTCGCAGACCTGAGTAAATTTTTGATTAGGTAATTTGTACATGTAAGATTACTGAAAATTTTAATATTGATTATCTCCGCTAAATTCAAAAATTAACTATTAAAAAAATAGTGGAACGAGTATGGTATATACACATACGAGGGTCGCAGACCCGAGTAAATTTGTGTAAAAAATATGACGTGAAAAGGGGTTGGGGCGCGAAGCGCCCAGGGGCACAGCCCCTAGTATATATATATAAACATACACGTTTATATTATAGTGTGACTAGGGGCTGTGCCCCTGGGCGCTTCGCGCCCCAACCCCCTTTCACGCCATATTTTTTACACAAATTTACTCGGGTCTGCGACCCTCGTATGTGTATATATCATACTCGTTCCACTATTTTTTGATAGTTAATTTTTTCATTTGGCGGAGATAATCAATATTACAATTTTCAGTAATTTTAAATGTACAAATTACCTAATCACAAATTTACTCGGGTCTCAGCCTTCGGCTGCGACCCTCGTATGTGTATATTATAATAATTTTCCATTCTTTTTGCTGATACTCATTTTATTTCTTAAATTGGCGGTGATAATCACTTATCAATATTACAATTTTCAATAATATTACATGTATAAATTACCCAACCTAAAATGTACTGTTATTTATTAAATGGTTAACTTTTTATTTTTATATATTCCTGAAGTTTTTAATTTTTGTTCAATTTTAATCAAAATTAAATTGTATACGTCACTTTTAAAAGCAATTTAAATTATTTTCATGCGCGCGCCTGACTTAATTATAATTTAAAAAAAGATTAATATATCAATCTCAACTTTCAAAAAAATAATAATTCATAAATAATTTTTTTTGAGGCGCTACTGATCTATATTATAATTTTCATATTTTTTTGAAATTTCTAATTTTTGAACAATTAAATTTTTTTTTGAGACGCGTCTGACTTATTTATTTTTAAATGTGAACTTTTGGATTAATTGCATCAATCACCTACAACAAAACTATTAAAAATTATATTTTTATACAATTTCATTAAAAAAAAAACACAAATTTAAAAATATTTGAAACGCCGTCCCTGATTTAAATGAAACATGTATACATTACCCAACCTAAAATGTACTGTTATTTATTAAATAACTTTAAAAAAATTGCACTTTAAAAAATAGCAAATTTAACTATTTTCATACGACGCCCCTGACTAAATTATAATTAAAAAAAATTATTAATACATCAATCTCAAAACTTTAAAAAAAAATAATAATTCATAAATAAATTTTTTTGAGATGCTACTGATCTATATTATTCTATATTACAATTTTAATATTTTTCTGAAATTTCTAATTTTTGAACAATTAAAATTTTTTTAAGTTTTTACAAACGTTACGATATGTGACAATTTCATATATTTAAAACGACTCCAGTCCCTAACTTAATTATTATTTTTAAATGTGAATTTTTGTTCAATTTTAATCAAAATTAATTTGTCTACATCACTTTTTAAAAATCGACTTAATTATTATTTAAAAAAAATCCATAAATAATTTTTTTTAGACGCTACTGATCTATATTATAATTTTCATATTTTTCTGAAATTTCTAATTTTTGAACAATTAAAAAAAATTTTTGAGACGCTACTGACCTATATTATTATTTTCATATTTTTCTGAAATTTATAATTTTTAATTAATTAATTAATTAATTTTTTTTAAGTTTTTACAAAAGTTACGAACTGTGACAGTTCCCAAAAATTTGATATATTTAAAACGACACCAGCCCCTGACTTAATTATTTTACTTTTGGATAAATTGCATCAATCTCCTACAACAAAACTCTTAAAAATTATATTTTTATACAATTTCATTAAAAAAAAACACAAATTTAAAAATATTTGAAACGCCGTCCCTGATTTAAATGAATAATTTCAACAATTAAAAAAAAATCAACAATTTCACTCAAAATAATTTTTTTACAAACAAAAAATGTCACATGTAAAAAATCACGTAATTTTGGAACTATCAAATCTAACGTCATCAAAAATTTTAAGGATAGAAAACCTTCTAGAACATTCTCTGTCACCTGTCATCTGTCAGAATGCACGTAAATCAGACAGAAACATATGATTTCGTCCAATCAGAGCTACAGATTAAAAAAAAATGCCGACGGTATTTTATCATAAAATTTAATTTCATCAAAAATTTTCACGTACTTTTTCGGAAAAAAATCACAGCTCAGAGACCTTTCATAGCTAAGAAATGAAATTTAGCCTATTGACTGGAAAAAGAGTCAAGCTAAACGACGGAAAAAAAATTATCAAAATCGGCCGGGTAATTCCAGAGTCTATAAAGCTATAGTTTCGTCCGGACATATATATATATATATATATATATATATATATATATATATATATATATATATATATATATATATATATATATATATATATATATTCATACACGTTTATATTATAGTGTGATTTTAATAATAGAATAATTCAGAAATAAGATTGGCTTTTGTTTATTACAAATGCGATTCTGACAGACTTGAAATAAATAATAAATAAATGAATGTGCCGGGCAGAAACAACGTTGTTTCTTTGTTTTTGCCCGGCACAGTCGCATTGGTCTGAAATTGTCTTGTTTCGACTGGCAAAACAGGGTTCAAAACTAGTTGTTTCAGTACATGTGATATGAAAATTAAATTATTCTCTAACTCTCATTGTTTGACGTCACAACTCTGAAATGTCACCTGCGAGCGTTTTGGCATCAAATTCAAAATTAGTTTTAAAGGAGTCAATTTTTGCGATTATACTTTTATTTTCTGCAGAAATAAGTATGGAAATAGGAGACACGTAAGATCATCATAGAATATTTTTTAAATTACACAGAAAAAAAACTGTATTGGACCAAGAAAACCTTGTTTTGTATATAACGAAAACAATATTTTCTTAATATAAGAAACATAATCTTAATCCAACTACGTTATTCCTTCGATCAAGAATACTACAGTTGGTTTAAGAGATTATTGCTTATCTTAAGAAAATATTGTTTTCGTTTTATACAAAACAAGGTTTACTTGGTTTGAGAAATCCTTTCTACCAGTGTAGTCATCATACCTATTGAATTGATCAATTCAACTACAAAATTTCACGATACATAAAGTCCTGATAACTCATACTCCAAGTTAAATAAAAATTTTCCTGGAAAACAAACATGTGCGCTTGGAAAATACTTATCAAAAGAATTATTTGTACATATTAGAGTTCAATATAAATGTGTGGGTATTATTTAACAGTAAACACATTATTAAATGACCTACATTCTTTATTTGTTTATTTCTTCTTTGAAACTATACAATAGCGCACCAAAGTGAAAATATAATATGTGTTATTATTTATCAATTAACATTACATTAAAATAATTTTCTTTCATGTCTAAATGTTAATTCTATTTATAGATAATTCTAGCTTCGCTCGTGTGGACTATGGAATTAATTATTATTTAGAATTTAAAATATATAGGTACCGGGTGTCCCAGATAACTTTTCCAGCATGGGGATCTCAGTATCAATAAGAGATACAGGTTTAGTTAAATGAGATGAAATATTTGTAAGAAAGGGGTGAGTATTACTACACCAAAAAATATTCATTATTTCTATGTGGTTTAGGCGGTATACCTAAAAAACTGAAAATTCGGAATTTAAATGGCTATAACTTTTTTGTCAAAGTAGATAGGTACTTTTTGTAGACGGTTTATTAAAGCACTTTTTTGTGTAGAATTGATTGGTGTATTTAGATTTTTTTTATCACTTTTAGTTTCCGAGTTATAAGCCCTAGCTTTAGTTTTTCTTATGGGTCACTAAGTTAATTATAGCATAATTGAACGTTTTTTTACTCTACATTACAACGGTATGTCACTTATCACATTTATTATATACTACACTATTTAGAACATTTTAGTCTTCATTATTGTTAATAGTATCAAATAACCTATTTTGCTTGCACATTCGATATAATTAATTAACGTACTGTAATGAAAGAGTAATTAAAATTTTCAAATTCAGCGCTACCAATTACCATTTCCGTTTCCTGTAAATAAATAAACAAACAAAAAACTTAAACTTTTCATCAAACAGGTGCATTTTGTAAGCGATACTTTTTATCCTATAATTTGCATCACGATTAAAAGTTCACTAACGAACAAACCCCAATTGGCCGTTGTATTAAAACTATATAAGCGCGGTTGCCTAGCAACGCGTCATTGTGAAAAGTCGCACAAAAACATACCATCCTTGTTGCACACATTGCGATTGTCAGTGCGATCGTATTCCGTTTCTGATTTTACGACAGTCATTTTTTATCAAAGTGTCATGCGAGCTAAAGGCCACTATACATGGTCTAATCTACAGGACCGATTTAAAGGCGAGGTTCCTCCAAACAATTTTCAAAAAATCGAAAAAAAAAATTTCTCGTAAATTGCTAGAAAATACTCTTAGATATAATATAGAATTAGTTCCGAAGGTCCGCACGACCGAGAAGTAGGTATACAAGAGGGGAGAGCGGAGCGATCCAAGCAGTAAAACCGGCCGCTCGAGCACTTTTAATCGCCTTTTTCTCGAAACCATGTTTTTTCAACTGGGTGACACTCTCATTTAGAAACTATTACACTTATCAACATGAACTAAACGGCATTTTACTCTTAAAATGTCTCTCTATGGTCGGAACTACAACCAAAAAGATTCATTGTTATTTAAAAAAGTTATAAACAATTAAAAGTGAAAAAAGGGTCAAAAAATTAAAAAGTTCGCCATTTTTTTTTTTTTTGGGTGAAAATGTTTCATTGTAGTTCCGACCATAGCCAATGTGATACAGAATAAGAAACCGTTTCGATTTTTGCTTTCATATGATTCGTTGTTGAGTTAACCAACAAAATGGACGTGTTTCAGCATCCATTTTGGGAGCCGCCATTAACAAAAAAAAAAAATTCAATTAGTATTTGAATATGTCTTTCAACCTATAAAAACTTTGATTTATAAATATTTTTAATAATATAAATAAAATTTGTTTGAAAAAAACACGTTTTTTGGAGGAACCTGGCCTTAAATTTTTCTCACTTATTCTATACATACATAATTGTCCTCCGGATGGACGAAGGATTTTTTTTTATAATTTTTTTATAGCCGAAAAAGCGAGTGAAATTTTAGTCGAATAAAAAACTTTGACTTATAACATCCGCCATTTTGTAAAAATTCAAAAAATTTCAAATCCCTTCGTTCATCCGGATCATCATGTCATTAACTAATAATCCCTTTTTTTATTTCTGATGATCCAGTGACGAGTAGCTGTGATCACGACAAAATACTTTTTTTAACCCCTCCCAAAGGACCCCGAAGAATCCTTATGGGAAAGGGGTTTCGGCCAAACTCTTTGAAACTTTGGATTCTGATAGTCCTTGATGAGTAGATTAAAAGTGTCAATGGGCACTAAGTCCTAAAAACTCAAACTTTTAAGATGTAGCCCTCTAAAGTTGGGGATCATGCTCACCTTTAATTTGCAATAAAAAAATGTGTAGAACCTTAATTTTTGCACAACTATTTGTATGTGTTCCCAAAGACTTATCTAATCGATTGTCACCGTAAGAAAGTAAATTTTTAAATTCTTAAACCAATGTCAGTACTTAAGTGTTGTCATTTCTCAATGAATTGAAAAGTTGATTTTTTTATGGTGGCAATCGATTATGTATGTCTTTGGGAACACATACAAAAAGTTGTGCGAAAATTAAGATTATAAAAAAAAATATTGCAAATTAAAGACAATCATGATCCCCAACTTCAGAGGGCTATATCTTAAAAGTTTGAGTTTTTAGAACATAGTGCCCATTGATACTTTTGATCTACTCATCAAGGACTATCAGAATCCAAAGTTTCAAAGAGTTTGACCGATACCTCTTTCCCATAAGGATTCTTTTTTAATTTAAAATGATGTAACTATACAAGCTCCGCCCTAGAAAATGATATTTGTTTTAATATTTTCGAATTTGTTGCAAGCAATTTTCACCTTTAAGGTGTCAGACAACTTATGATGCTGATGGTACATGCATCATATTTATTATATAATACAAAATTTCATATCCGGTAAAGATAAAATAAATTTATATCCAAAAGCCCGCGTACATATTTAATAAATAGAAATTAACTTTTATGCTTTAGATTTTATACCGTTATTATATTTTTCCCTTATCATGTATATGGGATATCATATTTATGGAACTATATGTAATATATTTCTATACTTATAGCAGGTAATGTTGGAGGTTGGGTATGTTATCACATCTTATTGTCTCGTTTGAAAATGTCATCAATACTGAATTATGTTTCATGCAAGGTAAAGGTTGTCGAGGGATAGTGCTTCCTTTTTCAGCACTAAGATTTTTATAGGTATAAGTTATAAAATAAATGTAGGTATATGGTATAATCATACCCTTTTTTAGGACTTGAATTTCTTTTAGACATGAATAGACAGTATGTCATTTTTTGTCAATAGGGTATTTGGCACTATTAATAATAAAGACTAAAATGTTCTAAATAGTGCAGTATACAGTGGTGCCTCGCATAACGAACTTAATTCGTTCCGGGAGCAAGTTCGTTATGCGAAAAGTTCGTTATGTGAAACGCGTTTTCCCATAACAATACATGTTAAAAAATTTAATTCGTTCTGTAGCATAAAATATGGTACTTTAACATAAAAAAGATTGTACACACGTTTTTTATTTTTTAGTCAGAATCAGATTTAGGAGAGTCTACCGAGGCTTGCAGGGTCAAATCCTCTTTCTACTTATTTATTGTTTCATTTCAACAGAAATCACCTTCCTGTTTTTTTAGAACTCATAATACAGGGTGATTCAGCACTGTCGTGCCAAACTTGAACAGTAGATTGAGAAAAATATTTTAAGCAAAAAACTTCCAATAAACATGTGTCCGAAAATTTTTCCTTAGGGAACTACAGGCCTCCAAAGATTTTACTAAAAATGAGTTTTAATTTAATATCTAGAGAACGCTTTGTGATAGAATTATGAAATTTAGTATTTGGTTTAGTAATAATATGTGTTATCGATTTCTAACATTAACCAATTATATTTTAGGCCAGGGCTGTATGGGGCACGTGGGCCCATCGATTTTGATTTAGTAATTGTTTGTTCCTTAATTTTTTTCCTGATTTGGTAC
The DNA here is from genome assembly GCA_949319165.1 of Sialis lutaria. Lineage (NCBI taxonomy): Eukaryota > Metazoa > Arthropoda > Insecta > Megaloptera > Sialidae > Sialis > Sialis lutaria. The sequence continues at coordinate 29,974,010 of OX439235.1, forward strand.
TTTTATAAGATTATATGACACAAAATACACAAAAACATACTTTGCTTGTTTATCATAGGATAAACCGTTTTCGAGAAATATCGATGGAAAGAAAGCATGCAGAATTAACCTTAATACGGATGCTTGAAATTATAAAAATTAAATTTATATTCTTATTTCATGATAAAAAATAAGACAAAACGTTAATATAAATATACTTCCGAAAATGCATCCATATCAACAAATAACCATTTTTAGTTTGTTTTTTTTAGTCATATTAATAAAGTTCATGTAACAGTAAAAGAACTGGCTATAGATCTTACAGGATTCATATTAGGAGGTTTATTTATATGAACTTTATTCTCACCTTTAATCACAGAAAAAGAATATACATTTATTTTTTGTAATTTCAAACATCCGTATTAAGTTAAATTCTGCATGCTTTCTTTTCCATCGATATTTCTCGAAAACGGTTTATCCTATGATAAACAAGCAAAGTATGTTTTTGTGTATTTTGTGTCATATAATCTTATAAAAGTGCCAACTCAGGAAAAAAATTAAGGAACAAACAATTACTAGATCAAAATCGAAATACAGCGCCGGCCTAAAATATAATTGGTTAATATTATAAATCGATAACACATATTATTACTAAACCAAATACTAAATTTCATAATTCTGTCACAAAGGGTTCTCTAGATATTTAATTAAAACTCATTTTTAGTAAAATCTTTGGAAGCCTGTAGTTCCCTAAGGAATAATTTCCGGACACATGTTTATTGGAAGTTTTTTGCTTAAAATATTTTTATCAATCTACTGTTCAAGTTTGGCACGACAGTGCTGAATCACCCTGTATAGACACACAAAATTACATTTATTAAAACAAACAGGTGTGTGAGTTAAGCACAGAAAAGAACAACTGACGCAGGTTGATACATGTTGATGCAAGTTTGAGCATCTACTGCGTGCGACCTTGGAAGTTCGGGCGACTTCGTGATACGTAGGAGCGTTCGGGTGGCAAAATTAAACACGATGCAGTTCGTTGAACGAAGCGAGGTTCGTTGAGCGAGTCGCGCAATGAACGAACAGAAAGTTCGTTGTACGCAGCGTTCGTTATGCGAGGCACCACTGTATTTAATTTGTACGTATTTTAATAATAAACCTAATTTTAAAATGTAATATTTAACCTATTTGTCACGTGATCGCAAACGCGTCTAGCAGAACTGTATCTGGCATGACGTAGTTATTTACTAAAAACGTCAGAATACTCGATCCCTATTGGTTGATTTCAGTTTGTTTTAGTAAACAGTTACGTCACAGGGCATATCACGTGACTTTGAATGCGTGTTTTGGCAGGAATTTTTCTATTTGAATAGAAAAATATTAATTTCAGCGTTTTTTCGACATTATATATTTTAAAATTACGTCAAACTCCCTATTAATGAATTTTAATGTAGTGAAAAAAAATTTAGGTAAGTGCAAACTGGGCCCCTTTTGGTTCGACTTTTTCTCATTCGATATTACTAAACTAAAATTAAAAGTTACTAACATTGTAAAGTTAACATTGTAAGTTATATACTAGAATCTCGATTGTGTAAATTATACCGTATTCTCGAATCTCGATGCGACTTTTTTTCTAGAAATGTCGAATGAAAAATCTCAACTGCTCCTGGGCATGCGAGATTTAAAATCTCGAATGAAAAACTCGAATCGACATATTCTCGAGAATAGGGACCCTGTACTTCTAAAGTTAATATTCCGTTCCATGACCCCCCCCCCCCAAATTAAATTATATATAATTTTGAAAAACGTGTCATGACAAAAGTTACATCGTAAAAAAAAATTTTTTTCTCTAAAACCAATAGTTATAAAGAAATAAACTATTAAATTGCTCGTATTTTTTTTTTAAATCCTGAGGTTTCACTGCAAATACAACTAAAGGAATAATAATTATTATAATAAATATAAACTCAAAACTTACCTTCTGTAATTCTTTAATAAAAAAAAATTAGGAAAAATTAACTGACACTATAAATTCCCATTTATAATAAGTATTATATTTTCATTATATTTACAATTTTTTTATATTAACTACACTGCAAAAATATTCTATAATAATAAATACAAAATACAAATTATTATTTAAATAAATTCAATTTAGTTATATGTAGATATACTAAATATTATAAAATAAGTATAAAAACAAACCAAATAGAAATCTTTTTACAAGTTACTACATTATGTTATATCATTTTAATCTATGGATTATGTTAAAGTACATAACATAATATTTGTAGCTAAAGTAACAGTGCCGTAACTAGAAGCTCGGGGGGCCCGGGGCAGAATGTGTGTTAGAGGGCCCCTACTGAAAACTGAAAACATTTTTTTTTCGTTGACACCAATTTTTACTTCTAAATCTACTAAATCTTTTAAAATGCTGAGGGGGCCCCCATGCTCGGGGCCCCCGGCTTCCCCGGTGGTAGTTAGGGCACTGTAAAATAAGTACCTCGTAGGGGCCTCCACTAAAAACTGAAGACAGTTTTTTTTCGTTGACACCTATTTTTACTTCTAAATCTATTAAATCTTTTAAACTGCTGAGAGGGCCCCCATGCTCGGGGGCCCTGGGGCACTGCCCCTGCTTCCCCAGTGGTAGTTAGGGCGCTGTAAAGGAAGTACCTCGTAGGGGCGCCCACTAAAAACTGAAGACAGTTTTTTTTCGTTTATTTTTACTTTTTAATTGCTGTATAGGCCCTCATGCTCGGGGGTCCTGGGGCACTGCCCCGGTGGTAGTTACTGTGCTGTAAAGGAAGTACCTCGTAGAAAGATTTTATTTGGTTTTTGGTTACGATTTGAAATATTAAAGTTTGAAAATCATTTAATTTTTGTAAAAAAATATAGGATATTCGCGGGAACCCATTGTTAACTTTGTTATTATTATTGGAGCTAGAAGGTTGGTTAAATGGGGGGGGGGAGTATCAGAATAATGGCGGTGTTAATAAAAAATAAAATTGGATATCGAAATTTAAATAGAATAATTTTTGAACCAGTTTCACTTATATCTCATAACCTTCAAATTTAGAATATATATTCTCTGGGGGATTATGATGATAGCTAGTGAGACAAATTGAGATATAAATGGAATAACCTGTATATTATTATTGAATTTTATAAATTGATATAAAAAATAATAAATCAAGTAATTCATTAATAGAGTATATAAAAAAAATTTTGGATTATACTTTAAAATTATTTAAAACAATAATTTTATGTATTTGTGCCATTTTTTCGCTCATTTTTTAGTATTATTGATATAATAATAATATTTTCATTGTCAATAAAACTCAAAAACGGTAAAAATCTGTGAAAAAAGATAACGGAAATTATTGTTTAATTACTTTTTTTTTATTAAATTTTCATAGCTTATTATTTTTTATTTATTTATTCTTATTTTCTACCAATTTTAATACGATGACTTTTATAAGGTATAAAACCAAAAATAATATAGAGGATGTGCCATTAACCCATTAAAAAATTATTTTGATGTTTTAACTGCATTTTATTACTAAATATATGCTCCAATAACGGTTTTTGAAAAAAAATAAATATTTTTTCGTTTGTTTTTTTAATTTTTTCAACAAACTGTTGCGTTTACGAAACGTTGGAAAAACAGAAGTTATTACTTAGTGTGGAATAGTTTAAAACAGTTTATGTAACGATGCTAGCAGCAAAAAAAGTCATTTCATCAATGAGATATTTAAAAAAAAAAAAAATTAAAAATTTTCGCCCATTTAACCGATCTCCAATAAAAACAAAGTTAGCAATGCTTGTTCCCGCGAACACCCTGTATAACTAAAAGTGTCTATCACAATTTATATTTTATTTATATAGAAATATACACCAATTTTTTTTAAATATCGATTATTTACATTTGGTTTCCAGCACGAAAAAATAATTTTATATAAAATATTACTTTCTGTAATATTTTATACAAAATAATTTCACCAAAACGATTTTATTTGGCAAAAGGACTTATTAAAACTTTTAAAGTGAAATATGACAATAATCCCTCAACTTACGCGATTGAAAAGACTTAAAAAACACACCGTATTTGAGTAATTTTTATTACTCAATTAACGCACTGTTTTTATAGAACCAAATAACCGCGAAAATGGAGGGATATGTTTTTCTTTCGAAAAAAAATTACTATACACCTACAATCTCTTCAAAATTTCAAAAATTGGTCTAAAGTTAAACACTATCTCATTACGTGTTTCGACTTCAAAAGAAGTCCTCATCAGGACCCTAAAAAACTGAATTTTTCAAGAGACTTGTTTGAAGTTACATCTAACATTAACAATGAATCAATATTTGTTATAAATTATTTACAATTACCTATCTGTAAAAGTTAACTAACAATTAAATATGACAAACTTTTCTCATTAAATTAAGTCCGAATTTTAATTATGCACACGATTATATCCTTAAATTAAAAATTCATTTAACTGTACACGCAATATTTTATACATTTATCGATCATTTTTACAATGTCTCAAAAAAAAACACTTACCAAAAAAGTTGGTCGAAAAACACTCCATAACAACTTTTAGCACACACTTTATCTTAAGAAGAAAACACATAGAATAGCATATATAACAAACACAGACCACGTGAAGTTAGGTTTAAAAGACGGCGCTAACGACGCAGCAGTACGTGAAGTTAGCCCCATATCAGAAACCTTCGGAACATCGTTAGTTCGAGTGAAGAATTGGTGTAAGTCGCTGACTTCGTTCCATCCGTAACGGTTCTTGGCCTGGACAACGGCTTCGAACACTGCAGCTGGCTGGAGGTTACGTATTGTGTAGGACATTGTATGTACAGCGCCTTCACTACGTGTATTGGCACCGCCTGCTGAAGGAGGTGCCAAAGCTACGTCGTGCCATTTACCAGGATGTTGGTAAGTTTCGTTCATCTGTGGAAAAAAATAATTAAAATACAGCACGTATCGATGTACATATATTTATATATTAACACAATATAATTGAGGGGTCTGCAGCAACAAGGAGTTATCTCCAGTTTTTATAGTTTGTGGGAAAATAGAAAAAACTGAGAATGAATTTAAATCGCCTTTGTCTTCGTCCAATTATTATTTGTCACCGATCACATGTTTTGGCCAAATTCCATTGAGAAATTCGTCGTTCGCATTTCTAGAGTCAATTTTATTTTGGAGTTAACTCCTTTTTGCCCCAAATAGTTGAAAATTATTTTCTTTTTAAAGTAAGGAAGCATTGAATAAGAACAATTTTCAAGAAAATTTGTTTATTTCAATAAAGAACACAGTAACGAGTGTACTGACTAAATTCTATGCCCAAAAACAAAGAGTCAACTCCTGGAGTTAACTCCATTTTGACCCAAGCGAATGAAGCAGCTAACTCATTCTAGCGGGATACCTTGAGAACTATCAACGGTAGGTAATTCTTAGTTGAACCAAGCGAAATAATGATTTTTTTCCCCCAGAAACGGTTGTTAACTCTGTTTGGCCTAAAAATGGAGTTAACTCGTTGTTGCTGCAAACCCCTCAATTGTATTACATATGTCACTTGAATATATTGTAAAAATGTATGAAGTAAGCAGCGCACTAACGGATATTTGATGAACTACCGAGCTACTATCTATTTGTAAAAAAAATATGAATTTTTGTTTAAATAAATTGTAAATTTCGTTACTTCTAGTTATCCAATTTGGTTGAGTTTTAATAGGGTTGTATTCTGATAATAGATGAAGTAAATTCAAAAGGATTGGTGCACATTTATTTCAAATTGTATCCTGTAGTTTGCGGTTTCTATCATAAAACGGGATAAAATCGACAAATTGAACTTTATTTATATTTTTATAACAGAAAATTAAAACCGATCGATATTAAACTAAGTAAAAATTGATACTGTAATGTTTTCTATCAGAAAATGTAAAAATGTGAGTGGGTTACTGAAGAAATTTAAGATATAATGCTCATTTTATCAATTTATATACGAAAAAAATTTTATCACGAGAATAGAACACATTTCCAAGCTGAGCTTGCTTGAGTGTGGAACTTCCAAGCAGAGCCTGCTTGGGTGTGCAATAGACAGGTTTTAAACAGATATCTTTGGGGGAAGTTTAAAAAAAAAGTTTCAAAAAACTTACATTAATTTTTCTATAAAGTAGACGTACTTCTTCAAGAGGAAGGTAGCTGTTTACAACCCAAGTAAGGTTATAAGAATCCCGAGCTAAACTGTAAGGATCACTTCGAAATTCAGCAGGTCCTGGTTTCCCCGATAGTTCGATGTATTTTCTAGCACGTCCTAGAGAATTATCTGCTACACAGCTGCAAAAAAAAATTATAATTATTATACATAAATAAAACTTAATTAAAATTAATATATGTACCTATAGTTTCCGAAATCAGAACCAATGACGTTTTTTATTATTAAAGTATTCTTTCCATTTCTTGCTTCTATCGACCTCCTTTCGGAAGAATCTAAAGGAAATGAATTCTGGTACCACGAAACCTATAACAAATTAATTTATTTTGGTCAACCTGTATATTATAATCTGAGAGGTGAGTGCCAAATTTTGCAACTACTTTCTAAAGACAGATTTTTTGATATTACGTCTCATTTGTGGTGTAGATATACTATAGCTAGTTTCGTTAGCGTTTGGCGCGCGGGGGTGGCTTTATCTTTGTAAAAAATCTATGCACTTTGCATGTAGTTTCTAAAATCTGATACTTAATTTGTAAGCAATATACTAACAATAAGTAAGAAGCCCTTTTATCATAGTCAGCCTTCAAAATCTTGCAACTGCGCGTTTAACTATATTAAAAAAAATCTATACATCGTGAAAGTACATTCTAAAATATGAAATTCAGTATAATAGTTAGGAATATTATTATTATTAAAAAAAAATAGTCAGTCCGAATTTTACCTTAGCAAATGCCGTCAGCAGCCGATACAAGAGCGTGCCACGACCGTAAAGTATGAGTAAACTCATGTTATCTTCAAATATTTTACGTTAAATAAGTTATTTAAAATACGTACTATACTTTCCACTTAAATTTGCAAAGGTTGTTTGGAAGAAAATGTCAGCCTTGGCGATGGGCCCAAGCTGACGTGTCCGGTTGTAAGATTTTGAAGGCTGACTATGATAAAAGGGGTTCTTACTTAGTATACTGCTTACAAATTAATTTACAGATTTTAGAAAGTAGTTGCAACGTGTATAGATTTTTTACAAAGATAAACCCACTCCCGTGCCAAACGCTAACGAAACTAGCTGACTGACGGTAGGCTGTATATCTACACCACAAAAGTGATGTAATATCAAAAAACCAGCCATTAGAAATTAGTTGCAACGTGTATAGTTTTTTTTTTACAAAGTTAAAACTACCCCCGCGCAAAACGCTAACGAAACTAGCTGACTGATGGCAGGCTGTATATCTACATCACAAATGTGACGTAATATCAAAAATTCAACTTTAAAAAGTAGTTGCAACGTGTATAGTTTTTTTACAAAGATAAAGCCACCTACGCGCCAAACGCTAACGAAACTAGCTGACTGTATATCTACATCACAAATGTGACGTAATATCAAAAATACAGCCTTTAGAAAGTAGTTGCAACGTGTATAGATTTTTTACAAAGATAAACCCACTCCCGTGCCAAACGCTAACGAAACTAGCTGACTGACGGTAGGCTGTATATCTACACCACAAAAGTGATGTAATATCAAAAAATCAGCCATTAGAAATTAGTTGCAACGTGTATAGTTTTTTTTTTACAAAGTTAAAACTACCCCCGCGCAAAACGCTAACGAAACTAGCTGACTGATGGCAGGCTGTATATCTACATCACAAATGTGACGTAATATCAAAAATTCAACTTTAAAAAGTAGTTGCAACGTGTATAGTTTTTTTTACAAAGATAAAGCCACCTACGCGCCAAACGCTAACGAAACTAGCTGACTGTATATCTACATCACAAATGTGACGTAATATCAAAAATACAGCCTTTAGAAAGTAGTTGCAACGTGTATAGATTTTTTACAAAGATAAACCCACTCCCGTGCCAAACGCTAACGAAACTAGCTGATTGACAGCAGGCTGTATAACTACACCACAAATGTTACGTAATATCAAAAAATCAGCCTTTAGAAAGTAGTTGCAAAATTTGGCGCTCACCCCATATGACCTAAATATGAGTAAATAAATAAATCAATATATTATCTATGAAAACTTACATCAGGTTGGGGATCTCCGTAAACAATGCAGACAAGTTTTGCGTTGAAACCTTCACCGGAATGAACCCAAGATTTTTCGACGCTAATTTCTGGCGGATCTGTAAATATTTACTTTCAAAATATCTTAAACTGACAAAAGATATAAATGTACACAAACAAAGAAAACGAAAGCTGGAATGGGAAAGTTAACTTCCGAAAGTAAAGTTTATAATAAATTTTTATTTTAACTTTTCAATTAAAACTTTTTTATTGTTACTGTTTTTTTTTTTGTAATATCGTTTTCCCTGTTTGTGTTTCTTTTAAATAGATCAATTCACAATAAAATATCGTTGTACTATAAAGTAAGAGACGAATCAAATAATGATACAATTACTCAAGAGTGATTTATCAAAGTTCCAATTACAACTTCATAAGTACTTGTGTCTATATCACGAGAATACTTTCTTGAAGGATTATGATTTATTGCTTAAATTAGGCTACGCTTTCTTCATTTATTTTAAACATGCAATAATTATATCATTTAATATATTTCAACTTCATTTTCATTGTCTATTCGAACTACAGGACAATTTTAAAATGTTCTGAAAGAAATGGAAGTATTGTTATAGCGTAAAAAAATCGTGTCCGTCAAAAGCGTATGTCTGTCTGGATGTAGAATTTTCTTCCGTTCACGATAACTATTGTAAAAATGCACCGATTTGAATTATTTTTGGTGAAAATGTTTGTCATTGTGAGTACTCCAGACCTATTGATTTTGATGCTAATCGGATTTGGGGTTTTGGAAAAATTTGAAATTTTATACGTATTATCGTCTATTACCTCACCAATTTTGATAAGACTTGGTACACTTGTAGTGCAATCCAATCTAAGAGACATTAAAATTTATTTAAAAAGATACTATAAATACCGTTAAAAAATCGTGTTCGAGATAAGAGCAGATTCTGATTGTACTAATTTCAAAACATAAAGAAAAGTTGATTTCGGCATGGCGGCTGTGCGTGTGTCTGTCTGTCTGTGTGTCTGGATGTAGAATTTTCTTCCGTTCACTATAACTATTATAAAAATGTACCGATTTGAATTATTTTTGGTGAAAATGTTTATCTTAGTGAGTACTCCAGACCTATTGATTTTGATGCTAATTGCATTTAGAATTTTGGAAATATTCGAAATTTTGTACTTATTATCGTCTTTTACCTCAATTTTGATAATACTTGGTACACTTGTAGTAAAATCCAATCTAAGGGACATTATCTATTAAAAATTATTTAAAAAGATAGGTACTATAAAACATGGAAGTCATGTATGGTTCTCCATTTAAGCATTTCAGAAGACAAATAAATAAATAAATTTTATAAAAATACTTATTTTCTTTATTATTTTTATTTGTAGTATAAAACAAATGCCTTCTGAAAATCTCGACTTACAAATCGCTTTTATGATGGACAACGTCAGTTTTCTAACTATACACAACATGTTCTTTATGATATGATACACGAAATAGGTCGTAAGGTTAAAGAACCTTTTGTAGTTACCTATATCCTTTACTTATGATGCTATTCATACTAAAAATTTCTACAAGATGGATTTTATTAGAATTATTATATAAAATATATTTTATATATGAACAGTACATAATAATGTACATACACCTTCAATGCCATATAAACAGACAAGTGCGATTATGAAACGCGCCCTGAGGGTTCCGTACCGTTATATATGTAAAACTTAAATATTGACAATAGTTTTTTTATTCGGAAAACTACCAGCTCGAAAATTTTTTTTTAGTTAGTACATCGGTTAAGTGAATTTTGTAACGGTTCAAATAGAAATAGAAAATTAGTATCAACAATTAAATTATTATGAAAGTTCAGTACATCATATCATCCCTTAGCTAACAACACCGCATAAGTAAAAAATTAGCAGTATTTACATTTTAATGCCATTGGATAAAGCTACTCATTGCGCGTCGATCTACCAATCACATTCTAGACGTTTCGGACAATAAGAGACCAGAATTCAAAAAATAGTGAGAGCGCGCAAGCCGGTAGCCTATATAAAACATACACGGTTTTTTCGCTCTCTTGTAAAGTTGGTCAAAACGACTTGAGCGGGGTTGTAAGTTAAGGGACGATATGTACTAAGTTTTAAACATTTGAAAAAAACATATCTTACGTAATACAACAAAACTTACATAATACATGAAGTTGCATATCTACAGTAACTGGATCACCGACGCCATTATCAGCTGCGCATTGATAAATACCAGCTTGATGTCGATCTACCTTCTCTAGTGTAAGACTGAATCCATCTCTAGCACGTTGTCCTCCGTTTCCAACAGGTCCTCCATCCTGTAAGGAAAATAGAGTTTGAAACAAAACACAATTGACTTATTTAAGCAGGGCTGTGGAGTCGGAGTCAGAGTCGAGGAGTCGGAGTCGGAGTTTTAGTCATTTTAGGTGGAGTCGGAGTCGGAGTTGGAGTCGGTAAAAAGGTACCGACTCCGACTCCTTTAATTAAATAATAGTTTTTACTTCTTTACACACTTAATATTTTTTGTTCGTTTTGAATTTTGAAGTACAATGATTTGAAATTTTCAATTCTGGCCGGAACCAGAATCACCGGAATTCACTCAAAAAAATGTTGTCCGAAAACAGAATTTTTTTCAAAAAATTTTTTGTACAGTAAAGAGTCGGAGTTGGAGTCGGAGTCGAACGTTAGAAAAATAAAGGAGTCGGAGTTGGAGTCGGAGTCATAGATTTTTGTACCGACTCCACAGCCCTGTATTTAAGGATGTATGGGACGTACAATCTGAGGCAAAAATAATATAAATCTAAATGAAATGAAAGATCAAAATCAAATTATGAATTATTCACTTTAAATGCTTGTAGGAAAGTCAAATTCCTTTTTAAACTACGTAAAAAATTATCAGCACTTATGTTTAAAACCTTATTTCGTATTTTAACTGTTATTGTAGCAAAAAAAAATGAATAAATTTTGTTTGTGAATGTCATTTAAATTCATCTATCAGAAATAAAAAACCCCAAATATTTTATTATTATAAATGACTTGATAAGTGAAAATACTATTAAATAACACAAGAAATATTATTAAATAATACTCTTTAGAACATAAATGTAATGAAAATGATAAGTCGTTTACACGCATAAATATATGAAAAAAATATGACAATTAAAAGTACAAGACGTGGCAATTGCAATCTGATTGGTCCAATTCGAACTGTCATTATTTTTGTGCATACATTTAGTATTCAGTGCATTGTTGCCAATTCATCACTTTTACTTTTTATAATGTTTTCTTACACAATAATTTTTTTTCTCTGAAATAATACAGATAAGTAAAACAGATAGTTTTTACTATAAATAGAAAAAAAATATATTTTTGGCTACGTTTTTTCGGTGTTTAAATAAGGTTTGAATTAGAATTTTTTTAATTCTCCATAAAATACGTGTTAAAATGTGCAAACTTTAAACTGCTATAACTTTTAAACGGTGTAGTAAATCGTATCTGAATTTCGTTATTCGTCTTATCATACTTAAAACTACATTCTGTCAAATTTTTAATACCCTGTGTATTTTTTTTATTACCGCCAGAACATTTTTTATCACACATTTATCCAAGGTCTACTACAACAATTGAGGGGTTTGCAGCAACAACGAGTTAACTCCATTTTTAGGCCAAACTGAGTTAACAACCGTTTCTGGGGAGAAAAAATAATTCTTTCGTTTGGTTCAACAAAGAGTTACCTACCGTTGATAGTTCTCAAGGTATCCGCTAGAATGAATTAGCTGCTTCATTCGCTTGGGTAAAAATGGAATTAACTCCAGGAGTTGACTCTTTGTTTTTGGGCTTAAAATTTAGTTAGTACACTCGTTACTGTATTCTTTCTTGAAATAAACTAAATTGTTCTTATTCAATGCTTCCTTACTTTAAAAAGAAAATAATTTTCAACTATTTGGGCCAAAAAGGAGTTAACTCCAGAATAAAATTGACTCTAGAATTGCGAATTTGACGAATTTCTCAATGGAATTTGGCCAAAACATGTGGTCGGTGACAAATAATAATTGGACGAAGACAAAGGCGATTTAAATACATTCTCAGTTTTTTCTATTTTTCTACAAATTATAAAAACTGGAGATAACTCCTTGTTGCTGCATATCCCTCAATTCTAATTCTTCACAAAAACCAAAACAATAACACATGTTATCTAAATTTAAACAAACATAAGTACACATATGCACACTTTGAGGATTTAACATGTACCTACCATTGTACATACACACATTTGAATAATTTCCCTGAAGTTATCATGCTCTCAAGTCATGTCAAAAACAACTTGAAAATAACGAAACAAACTTTGTAATTCTAAACATTAATTACACGCAAGGTACACGAGAGAAGGGGGGGTTGGAAGTGGGAGGAGCTTCAAGAGGGGTCAGGAGTTCCGCTAATTTAGGAAACATATAATTTATATGTCATTACTTCATTACATAACGAATAGAGTTATTTGTTGATCGATTTTAGTTGCGATAGTTATTGAAGGTGATAAAAGTAGAATTTAAGGTACTGGGACCAGATTGGGACGCTTTAAGAGCTAGATGTACTGTTATTTTTTGAGATTTAATGGGCTTTTTGTAATACTAATAAAATAAGTATTAAATCAAATTCCGCAGTTATAGTTAGTTTTTTTTAATTACGACAAAGAAATACCAGTAATGGATACTATAAAAGAGTTTGTCCTTAACCACTCACTCACTCACTCACTCATATATCAACGTACAGCCCAAACCCCTGGACCTAGAAACGTTAAATTTCGTAGGTACCTTCCTTTTATGATGTAAGCGCCCATTAAGAAAGGATTTATCAAAATTCAACCCCTACAGGATTAAAACAGGGTGTCAAAATTTGTATAAAAAATCTTTTTTTGTTCGTATTTAATTGAAACTTCCCATAAATACTCTACAATACAAATAATGAAACAGTTATTTCAGCACTTCCCAAAATTGAACCCCTAAGGTGTTAGGGGGGGTGGAAAAATTTGTAAGATAATTTTTTTTGTATTCACCGAATAAAACATGGCATAAGTAGGTACTCTACAAGACAAATAGCATTTACGAATATTTAACCCCTATGGGAATGGGGGGGGGGGGTAAAATTTTGATATATTTATATATTCATAACTGTTTATGATTTTAAAGTAAATTCGGACAGATTAATATTCAATTAAAAATAAAGTTCGATATTCAAGCCCTAATGGGACAGGGGCGAGGATGGATTTAGATATGTTTATCTGCATACCTACTTTAGTTATAAAGGTAAATTCGGGCAAGAAAATACATCTATTAAAATAAAAATTTCGACATTCAACCTCTAATGGCGGGGGTAGACAGGGTTTCTGTTTTTGATGTTTATCTGCATAGCTGCTTACGTTATAATGGTGGAGTCGGGCAAAATAATCTTCAATAAAAAAAGTCGATAATCAACTCCTAATGGCGAGGGCAGATAGGGGGTTAGTTTTTACAATTTTTAACTAAGTACCGAGAAATTTACGATTTTTTATAGGTAATTAATAAAATTTCGAAATTTACGCGAGCGAAGCCGCGGGATTTCGCTAGTATATGTATAAAAAAAAAATACTACGACATTGTCATCAAATTAAGCTGTTTTACAGTTCATTATAACAGTTATCAAATATCAACAAATATTTCTAATTTTGTATTTTTTAACTAATTTATTTATTTTAACAAATCAGTTGAAAATATATATCTATAAATTCAAATAACTCTATCATGCAAACTGCATACATCGGTAATTAACTGGATAGAGCAGAAAATGTAATAGGGGAGAATTTATAGGCCACATACATATTGACACATTGCTCTGTTTTTTAAATCAAATATAGATTTTTCATTAATATTTTGTTCACTAATACAATTAACTGATTTCGTTCAAAAGCAAACAATTCGCTTTGTAAAACCATCCTATCATCAAATAAATTAAATTAATATTTACATTCTATTTATATACAATGTCAATTAACAATTTTAACTAATTGTTTTAATATCTATCTACATTTATTTGTATATCTGTATACGGTTTCGTTAAAAATTTAATTAGTTATTTTGATATAATACAGCATAGGCGCCGACTTTTCATTTAACCTGGGGGGGGCAAGATTTTCATAATTGGGGGGGGGGGGGTTGTGCAAAAAAATTCCTTAAAAAGTGTGCAATATCCAACTTTCGTAATAACGACAAAAATTTCAGAAACGCAACTAATAATAAGTTTCGATAAAAATCGATCAAACTTTAATTATTTGAAATAATTGAAAAGTGGACATTTATATTTAATTTACAGAGGCTCATGAAACGTAAACGACGATTTTAGCTGAAAATGTAGTAAAGTGTAGAAAAGTCGTAGAATTTTTTTAAAGCTGTTGATCTAACTAAACTTTGTGAAGGAAATAAAAGATGTTTTAGTATTAATTTCTTTTTTGAAGAAATTTTTAGTGATCATTTTTACTCAAGTGACAAGTATTTGAATATTTACACCTTTTTTTAAAGTAAAAATTTTATTGACAAAAGTATCTTTAATTTAAAAGAAACTTGAGTTCAGTTATCCAATTTTGTTGAGTTTTAATAGGGTTCTATTCTGATAATAGATGAAGTGAATTCAAAAGGATTGGTGCAAATTTATTTCGAATTGTAGCCTGTAGTTCGGCGTTTCTATCAAAAAAGCGGGTTAAATCGACAAATTGAACTTTATTTATATTTTTATAACAGAAAATTAAAACCGATCGATATTAAACTAAGCAAAAATGGAGACTGTAATGTTTTCTATCAGAAAATGTAAAAATGTAAGTGAGATACTAAAGAAATTTAAGATATAATACTCATTTTATCAATTTATATACGAAAAAATTTTTAGGACGAGAGTAGAACACACTTCCAAGCAGAGCCTGCTATATCTTAAAAGTTTGAGTTTTTAGGACTTAGTGCCCATTGACACTTTTAATCTACTCATCAAGGATTATCAGAATCCAAAGTTTCAAAGAGTTTGACCGAAACCCCTTTCCCATAAGGATTCTGCGGGGTCCTTTACTAGGGTTATTTTGTGTATTTTGACTATTTTTAGTATACAAACAGTTATCTTCTATCTAACTAAAATGTTTAATATGAGAAGCTTTAATAACAATATACATAGATATAACAATAATTATATGATTATACATACAGTAGCGTGGTTAGTGGGGGGGGGGGTGATCATTTTAATCCCCCCACTAACTACGCCATTGTAGATAATTATTACACCGTTGATAGATATTAGAGGTAATAATGTTGCGCGTAAGAATTATGTTCCAAGGCATTGTGTATTTGCGTTTCTATCTTAAACGTTATTCTGTAGAAATCTTGCTGTAAGTATGCTATTCTATTTTATTATAAAGACTCTAGAGGGGATCATACAGGTGTACCACCACCTCAAGTATGTTAACAATGCTATTGTTTATACAGGATGTGTTTAAATATTATTAACGTTGTGGTTGAATTACTGTCATCAAAGATTCTAGATTATGATAAGACTATTTTATGTATTATATGTATGTACTAGATTTACCCACGCGGCTTCGCTCGCATTCAGTACAAATTAAGTACAAACACGATTAGTTATTATTGTAATAATAAAAACAACACTTAAATTTAAATTTAATTATTGAAACAAAACTGACGGTCAAATGACAACGGCCGAGCCGAGGGAGATCGAATACCGGCGTATTTAGTTCGCGCGTTATTAATAATATTTTACCGTATAAAACTTATTTAATGTTATTTCCTAAACTATATCACCAAATTGGATGCTGTAAAGGGCAAATTATATCTACATTAAGTACTTATGACGATGAAATCATTTATTTTGATAAGGATTGAAGTTTTGCAGGTCAAAAGTCCATGTAAACCGAACCCAAATATTTTATGTTTTCTTTGTAACATAAAAGCAGTCATTGTGGCTTAAATATAAAAGTTAGACATATGGTGTCGCAGACTTTATTGTAGCACTTTTGATTCTACACAATTCTTTAATACATTATTTTGTTCTATATTCAATGGTTTAGGCAGCGTATTGCAAAACAGCGCGCCGTCGGCAAATTTTTTTCCGACTTGATTTACTATTATCGTCACTGCTTAGTTGTTATGTTACCTAACGTAATAAAATATAGCCTATAACCTGGCCAGAGAATGTACCTATGAATTAAAAAAAATCACGTAAATCGGATAAGTGGTTCTTGAGTGATAAGCACACAAACGGACAGACAGACAGAGAGACGTTGAGCTTTATATATATTAAGGATATGTATGTATGTTGATATTGCCTCATTGTCATATGGAAGATACGAGAAGATTTGTGATCGTTTATAATGAGAAAAAAAATTGTTATCTGATTTAAAAATTTTTACTTGATCTTTTCGTCTAACATACTGTAAAAAAAGATTTGGTCTCGAAAAATGTTGTTTTTAAATTTTATTCAGAACACATGTACCTACATTTAATGGAATATTTAACTTTGTTAATTATTAAAAGTAAAAATAGTTTAATTTAATTTGAAAATTGAAATAGACAGAACGGTAATGCTAGAGCTAGTTTTTTTTTTTATTATTTTGAATAAATTACCCGTGAATATATTTTTTATAATTTTTATAGTATTTAAAAGGATTGAAGTTTTGAATAATTAGTTTTTTAAACGTCTCTATACAGGCAATTGTATAGAATTTCAATAAATAGAGCACTTTTGGTAATTTTTCATGTGGTAAAAACACTATTTTTAATATCCAATTACTCAAAAACCATACGTCCAATATTTTAAATAAAAATTAATAAAATATATGAGCTATCCATATTAAAATTTTAGACTTTTATTTATACATAATGAATAATATAACCTTAAATCAAGAGATATATTTTTCGTACTGTCTTATGAATCCTTGTCACATGCATAACTCATGAACCACTGAACCGATATTAATGAAACTTGGTTAGTTGGTTGGGTCTTGCTTGAGGACGGCCCCATTTGAAAAGTATCAAAATTGTGTTTAAAGGAGAGGGGTTGCATCCTAAAACAGTTTTTTTTTTTAATTTTATGTAATTTATTGTAGAGCATTCAACTTTTTTTTGCAATTGCTATTATTTAATATTAATATTTAATTAAATGATGATTTTATAATCATCCTATAGATTCACCATGTATGCAATAACGCAGTAAGGCCTGATAACAATAATGACTTGGCTTACTTTGATTGTAGTAGGCTGCAAATGTTTTCTCACAGCTAACTGCTTTCTGCATTGACAATAAAACGTTATAATGGGATACATTTCTACTTGAAGCCGTCCACTAACGTCTGTATAGCGTTAGGTAAACTCATTTCCCTTCGGGCTCATGAAACTGTGGAATTAACATTATGTTGGAATATTTTACTCGCCGCTTTTTAACGCGAAAGAAAATCTATATGAACTAGGTATAGTCGGTTGTAATTCAAATCGACCACGCTGTTACAATTCATGTTAATAAAGACAGTGCAATATTTTTTTTGTTTGATGGTGGCTAGATTGGATCAATGGACTTAACGATATCATTTGAATGTTTTATTTATGACTGTATAGTGCAGTGGTGCACCAAAAGAAAATAAAAGAGGGATATTTTTATATGTAAACTAGCTGGGCCCGCGCGGTTTCGCTCGCGTGGACTACGGAATTATTGTTTAGGATCTAAAAAATATATAGTTGAATTAAGAATAAACACGATTAGTTATTTTTCTAATAAAAACCAAACAACACTTAAATTACCTACCTAATAAAAGCGAATCAGAACAAAAAGTAAAAATAATTTTTGTTTTATTTGAATTTAAAAGTTAATTATTGAAAACAAAATAAACAACTGGCCGAACGCAGTATCTTCCCTCTCACCCCGTGACACTTTATCATAATTCGCGCGAATTGTCACGAATAATATGTTATTATGTGTATAGTTCACGTTATTTCCTAAACCAAAAGACCAAATTGGATTCTGTAAAAGACAAATTATATCTACATTTATGTACTTATGATGATGAAATAATTTATTTCGATAAGGATTAAAGTTTTGCAGGTCATAAATCCATGTAAACAGAACCCAAATATTTTATATTTTCTATGTAACATAAAAGCAGACATTGTGGCTTAAATATAAAAGTTAGACATATGGTGTCGCGGACTTTATTGTAGGACTTTTGATTCTACACAATTCTTTAACACATTATTTTGTTCTATATTCAACGGTTTAGGCAGCGTATTGCAAAACAGCGCACCGACGGCAAAATTTTTTCCGACTTGATTTACTATTATCGTCACTGCTTAATTGTTATGTTACCTAACGTAACAAAATATAGCCTATAACCTGGCCAGAGAATGTACCTATGAATTAAAAAAGAAACCACGTAAATCGGATAAGTGGTTCTCGAGTGATAAGCACACAAACGGACAGACAGACAGAAATACGTTGAGCTTTATCTAATCTTCTAATACAGGGTGTTTGGTTCGGCGATACGAATATTTTGAAGGAAGGTAGAATGAATCATTTGGATGTGATTTAAGCAAATATACCTATATACAAAGTGCTACAGTTTTTTTATATCGGCCTTTTTAGTAAATTTTTGAGAAAACCCAGATTTATAGATATTAATGGCGAAAGTTCAAAAGTTAAAGAGTCCATATTTTTCAAACAAGATTTTTATATTACTTAAATGTCTATGCTACACTTTCAGATCAAAATAAAATTTATGAATAACAAAAACAAAGAATGGCTGCAGGTTAACATTTGAAAATTTATAAAACTTTAATAAAATTATTTCTTTAAAAAATTATTTAATAAAATCTAGCACACTTACAGATGTTCAAATGGTCTTAAAAACTGCTCTATTTCATACCTTTTCGAAAAACCTACCGTATTACCTACATGAACGGGCTACTTTTGTGAAAAAAACTTACATTTATCTGAGAATAAGTAAGATTTTTACATTTTTCCAGTGAGTTGATCATAGTGTGCTTAATTTACCAAAATTTACCAAAAACCGAAAAAAAAATCGTCATTAGTCTGAAGGGTCATCATTTTCAAGCATTTGTACTGGAGTAAGTGTTACTCTGTCCAATGAGTATAAAAAAAATGTTTGAAAAGTACCCGCATCATGTTTTTTTACGACTTATTAAGATTAGCATACTTGGATCAACTCACTGGAAAAATGTAAAAATCTTACTTATTTTCACATAAATGTATGTTTTTTTCACAAAAATAGCCCGTTCATGTAGGTAATACGGTAGGTTTTTCGAAAGGGTATTAAATAGAGCAGTTCTTAAAATCATTTGTAGATCTGTAAGTGCGCTAGATTTTATAAAATAATTTTTTAAAGAATTAATTTTATCCAAATTTTAAAAGTTTTCAAATGTTAACCTGCAGCCATTTTTTATTTTTGTTATTCATCAATTTTATTTTGATTTGATAGTGTAGCATAGACATTTAAGAAATATAAAAATCATGTTTGAAAAATATGGGCACTCTAACATTTGAAGTATTGCCGTTAACATGTATAAATCTGGTTTTTTTCAAAAATTTACTAAAATGGCCGATATAAAAAAACTGTAGCACTTTGTATATAGGTATATTTGCTTAAATCACTTCCAAATGACTCATTCTATCTTCCTTCAAAATATTCGTATCGCCGAACCAAACACCCTGTATATAAAATTCTCCTGTCACGGTGTGCGTAATTGAACTACTCCGAAACGGCTCGACCGATTTTCGTGAATCTTAGCGTGCATATCGGCTAGGGTGGAGAATCGGACAACATCTATTTTTCATCCCCCTAAATGTTAAGGGTGGTCCACCCTTAAATTTTATTTTTATTTTTTTGGACAAAATTTTTTGTTTTTATTTTTTAGGGTTCCGAAGAAACCCTATTAATCTCACTTTGTCGTCCGTCCGTCCGTCCTAATCACTCTAAGCTCAATAGCTCGTAAACTATATAAGCTAGAACCTTGAAATTTTGACAGAATATGTAAAATAACACCCTCTAGTAAAATATGTACAAATATTCTCGAAAAATATTTTTTTAGGGGGGGTGCTAAGAAGCTAAAGACACCCAAAAAAAATATTTTTTTTTATACCAAGGCAAGTGGCACATCAAAATGTGTAACCAAGCTAGTGTAATTTGATCCTTATTCTTATTTTTTTATAAATCAAAAATGGCGCCTACAGGGGGTTTTAAAGCAAATTCAAAAAACCAAAAAAAATGTATTCCAAGTCGTGTGGGATGTCAAAATGTAGATCTCAGTGAGTAGAATATGACAGTATTTTTTATTTTTTTTATAAATCAAAAATGGCGCCTACAGGGGGCTCCAAGCAAAAAAAAAATTGTCCCCCCCCCCTCTAAGTCGGTAACTACTGGCTCGGAAAATCTGAAAAAAATTAGGTAATAAGGCTTTGGTGAGACTACCAACGACAAATACTAAAGTCACCAATATCATTTCAAATTTTGGAGAAAAAGGGAGGGGTGTCATACATTTTTTTATTTTTATTTTTTTATCTGGGCATGTGGGGTGTCGAAATGTAGATCTCAGTGAGTAGAATATGACAGTATTTTTTATTTTTTTTTTATAGATAAAAAATGGCACCTACAGGGGGCTCCAAGCAAAAAAAAAATTGTCCCCCCCCCCCCTCTAAGTCGGTAACTACTGGCTCGGAAAATCTGAAAAAAATTAGGTAATAAGGCTTTGGTGAGACTACCAACGACAAATACTAAAGTCACCAATATCATTTCAAATTTTGGAGAAAAAGGGAGGGGTGTCATACATTTTTTTATTTTTATTTTTTTATCTGGGCATGTGGGGTGTCGAAATGTAGATCTCAGTGAGTAGAATATGACAGTATTTTTTATTTTTTTTTTATAGATAAAAAATGGCACCTACAGGGGGCTCCAAGCAAAAAAAAAATTGTCCACCCCCCCCTCTAACTCGGTAACTACTAACTCGAAAAATCTGAAAAAAATTAGGTAATGAGACTTTGGTGAGACTACCAACGACAAATACCAAAGTCACCAATATCATTTCAAATTTTGGAGAAAAAGGGAGGGGTGTCATACATTTTTTTATTTTTATTTTTTTATCTGGGCATGTGGGGTGTCGAAATGTAGATCTCAATGAGTAGAATATGACAGTATTTTTTATTTTTTTTATAAATCAAAAATGGCACATACAGGGGGCTTCAAGTAAACAAAAATTTGTCCAAAAAATCTGAAAATAAATTGGTAATGGGGTTTTTATAATACTAGTAACGACAAATACTAAAATCAACAATATCATTTCAAATTTTGAAAAATAGAAATGGGCGTCATGGAATTTTTTTTAGTTTCATATCTAGGCTTGTGGGGTGTAAAAATTTAGATCTGAATTAATAGAATATGATCCTATTTTTTATATTTATTTTTAACTAAAATATGCACCTGTAAATTGCTCTAAACAGTCCACGTAGTATAAACTTCGGAACCCTTATGGCAGTGGTCCCCAACCTTTTTGTACCTAAGAGCACATTCTAGAATACTGGTTGGGCGGCGGGCACCATGTATTTTTTCAAGGTGCCCACATCAAAATCGCGATTTTGATTCAGACACTCAGACGTTTCTCACGCCTAAACTAAAAAAGTCAGACATATGCTCTCGCTGACTTTTTGATGGAAAATTTTGTGTTCTACAAAAAGGTTCAGAGGCATTTTTTCATATATTTCTTAGTTCCTACGTAAACCTTGACTGGTAAAAAAATGCTATTCATAAAACTCTGATCATTGTTTATAATATTGTCGAACGAATTTGTGCAATGTTTGATATATACATAAATGTTTTTTATTAATAAATCTACATCAACAAAATATTTTTAATTTATCTTTAGAATTAATGTAAGTGATTTTTGTAATTGCGTACTGCCAGAAAAAGATTAAATGGTTACATATTTTTCTGGCTGTACTTTACGGATACGTTAAATTTGAGAGAATAAATATAAACTGATATAATATATTTTTATAAACAAATATTTTTTCAAATAAATACGCTTATATTTCTCTAATTACTTACTAAAAATAAAAAATAAATTACGTGTAATTGAAAAAATTGTAATTTTTTTTTCAATCAAAAAAAAAGTCAGCGGCGGGCACATATAAAACAGTCGGCGGGCACACTGGTGCCCGCGGGCATAGGGTTGGGGACCACTGCCTTATGGCATACACTGGTGTATGTCTTGACAAATTTTTTATGATACATCATACAAAAATACATACAACCCTACATTTTTAACCCTCTACGATCAACCGTATTTTTTATTTATTAATTAAAAACTTTATTTTTTATTTTGTCATGACCTTAGAATAAAAAAAAATCATATTACTCTTAATTTTCACCCTTCTACGATCTACCCCTATTAATTTTTAATTTTATAGTAAAGTATTACTAATTCGAATTCAATATTCATAGTTAAGACAGGACAACGTCTGTCGGGTCAGCTAGTATACATACAGGATGTCCAAGATAAGCGTGCAATGCATGGGGATATCCTAAACGGTAAGAGATACAGATGTGGTTAAATGAGATGAATTATTTGTAAGAAAGGGGTGAGTATTACAACATCAAAAAATATTAATAATTTCATGTGGTTCAGGAGGTATACCCAAAAAACTGAAAATTCGGAATTTCTTTAAATGACTATAACTTTTTTGGCAAAGTAGATAGGTACTTTTTGTTTACGGTTTCTTAAAGCACTTTTTTGTTTAGAATTGTTTGGTGTATTCAGAATTTTTATATCACTTTTAGTTTCCGAGTTACAAGCCCTAACTTTAGTTTTTCTTATGGGCCGCCAAGTTGGCTATATCATATTTGAACGTGTTTTTTACTCTACTTTACAATGATATGTCACATGCCATACTTATTATTAAAAAAAAGTAAAAACCTTTTTTTTGTAATAGTTTATTGTTTTTAAATATGCATTTGTTATTTTCATTGTTGTTATTGCGATTTTTGTTTAACAATTTTTGTTTTTCATGGCTTACTTAAATGTTTGTAATAAAATACTTTATAAGTATCACCAGTATTTACTTAGTACTTAGAGTTATTTTCTATAATAAGTATATCATGTGACATAACGTTGTAAAGTAGAGTAAAAAACACGTTTAAATATGATATAGCCAACTTGGCGGCCCATAAGAAAAACTAAAGTTAGGGCTTGTAACTCGGTAACTAAAAGTGATAAAAAAATTCTAAATACACCAATCAATTATACTCAAAAAAGTGTTTTAAGATACCGCAAATAAAAAGTACCTATCTACTTTGCCAAAAGAGTTATAGTCATTTAAAGAAATTCCGAATTTTCAGTTTTTTGGGTATACCGCCTGAACCACATAAAATTATTAATATTTTTTTATGTTGTAATACTCACCCCTTTCTTACAAATAATTCATCTCATTTAACCACATCTGTATCTCTTACCGTTTAGGATATCCCCATGCATTGCACGCTTATCTTGGACACCCTGTATGTATACTAGCTGACCCGACAGACGTTGTCCTGTCTTAACTATGAATATTGAATTCGAATTAGTAATACTTTACTATAAAATTAAAAATTAATAGGGGTAGATCGTATATAAAGGATAAAGATTACGTATAATTATTTAATCAATTATAATTATTCAATCAATTAAATATGAATTTTTTTAATGAACCCTAATACAAGTACACAACCACTAATATTATTTAAAGTTTATATTTTATATATTTCTATACATATACTGTAGCAACCATGTTACATATACGATATCTTTCAATAGCATTACTGGAAACAAATTGATAAATTGTATACATTAGCCCACTCGATCCTAATGCATCTGCGTCAAGTTTATTGACGAAATGTGCGCATTTGTTCAAATTTTTTAGAGCAAATCAAATTGAAGTACCACCACCGAAACAAAAAAAAAACAGTGTTACAAAACTCTAAAAGGTTTCGACTCTAAATTTCAAAACGGACAGAAATGTACTACAGTTGAATTCGGATATAACGACTAACCGTTTTTAGCGACGAAAATGTATTAGGTTTCATATTTATAGACGTACTATGAAAACATATCCGTATAGTACGACACCGGTTTAAGCGACCTATTTTGACAATAAATCCGGTTAGAACGACGCGCAGTGTATTGTTTCCAATATCTACGCACAAGCAATACCTCTCCCGGCTTTCTCCTCTCTCCTACGTATGTTGATTGTTGATTAGTAAAATTACAGACTTTCTACGTAAGTAAATACATATTTACATGTATAGAATGTAGGTACATTGTATCTCTGATCAAACTGTAATACATTATGTATGTATGTAATGTGCAATGTTTAAGTAAATACCATATTAAAGTTACTTTTTGTTAATTTTAATATTTATTTTATTTAAATAGAAATTATTCTAACTATGTATATTATTAATATGTACATAATAAAAAACAAGCTTAAATTATCTGGTAAATTGCTGAATGTACATATTTAAAAAAAAATACAGAATAACTTGGACATAAAATAAATAAAATTATCCGGTCGTTTAGTGCGTTGTCCGGTTAGTACGACCAAGTGTCGCCGGTCCCTTGAGTTGAGGGTCGTTATATCGTGATTCTACTGTATTATATTTATTTTCACAATTTTTCTTTTCGAAAAATGCGGTGTAGCATTATGCTACAACAAACAAAATAATTATTTCAAATCCTGCCATACCACATAAGTGTTTTTTTTTTACGATTAACTCACAGTAATGTCACTCCCAAAAAGTCAAATAAATAGTTAATAATAAATATTTTTAAAGAACCTCGCAATAATCTTATGGAAATTGGGTTTCGGTCAAAATGTCTGGATTTTTGATATGTTCTAGATATCGGTGTTCTAAGCAAAAGTCCTAATGGACACAAAGCTCAGAATTCAATTCTTTGGCCGCTACGGAGCTTTAAAATTTTAAAGCTCCATCACAGATTAACTTATTCGCAGTCTTTAGAGAGCTTTAAATGGTTTATATTGTTATTTTTAAAGTCTGGGTTTATGTTTTCGAGGTCGCTGAATTCAAATCATATGTCGGATTTTTAAAATTGACAGTTGACAGCTATTTGACAGTTGTCAACTGTCAATTTTTAAAATCTGACATCAGATTTGAATTCAGCAACCTCGAAAACATAAAGTAAGAAGATAAAAGTAAGATTTTTAGGATTTTATCGATTTTTGACAGCTATTTGACAGCTGTCAACTGTCAATTTTTAAAATCTGACATCGGAATTGAATTCAGCGACCTCGAAGACATAAACCCAGACATTAAAAATAACAATATAAACCATTTAAAGCTCTCTGAAGACTTTGCGAATAAGTTAATCTGTGATGGAGCTTTAAAACTTTAAAGCTCCGTAGCGGCCAAAGAATTGAATTCTGAGCTTTGTGTCCATTAGGACTTTTGCTAAGAACACCGATATCTAGAACATATCAAAAATCCAGACATTTTGACCGAAACCCAATTTCCATAAGATTATTGTGGGGTTCTTTCTGAAAAATACGTGTTTTTTATATGCCTAAACTTGTCTCATTATTAACATAATTTAAATTTTTAACATCTTGAGCTACAAAAAGGTTAATTAATCTATTTACTATTAGAGATGTATGTATATGGTATATGTATTATATAATGTTTTATTTATTAAATGATATCGTTCTGAAGCCACTTGTTTGATATACGTTCTATACAAAACACACGTGTCTATATTTATGTTCATATACTGTTTTCATTGTGTCTATTGTTGTAATATTAACCTCTTTGTTATACGTAAGAATTAATGGTTTCGGTTAAATTTACTGTTCGTAAAGTTCGTTATGAACATGGCGTTTATTAATATACATATACTTATATACATGTATAGTTTTAGTAAATATAAATAAGGTAGTACAAGGTATTGAATAGATTGTAAAATATATTGTAAATTGTATGTTTACTTTTCCAAAATAATGCCGAAAAAAAACAGAAAATAATCTAATAAAATTCCCGCCAAAACGCGCATTCAAAGTGGTATTGCAAAGTAGGTAGTAGGGGAAACGAAATCACAGCGCATAGCGAATAGTCATAAATAGTCGTCTAAAATGTATATATTACGATATTTTATTTAAATTATTTGATTGTTAATATGTCAAAGTCCACCCTAGTTGAAACCGCTAGTTGGCGCTGTCATCGTGCACGCTGCGAATTCCCTGTGACGTAACTGTTTACTGAAACAAACTGAAATCAGCCAATAGGGATCGAGTATTCTGACGTTTTTAATAAGTAACTACTAGATACAGTTCTGCTAGACACGTTTTTGATCACGTGACAAAAAAAATACATTTTAAAATTACATTTATTATTAAAATACTGACTTATTTCACGAACAAAAAATTATATATACTACACTATTTAGAACATTTTAGTCTTTATTATTAATAGTGTCAAATACCCTATTATTGACGTTTTAAAAAGCAAGGTATTATTTGGCTTATTTTTATAATATTATTTTTTTTTCTCCAGTAATGGACAAAGTAAAACTATTATACAAAATCATAAGTACTACGATATTATAAAATAAAAAATCGTAAAATTTGAAACAATGTAAAGCAGATGCTATAACAATATAATAATTAATAAATAGATTACACTCAAAATTAGTTTAAATGCCCACCATTTTGACACCCATTGACCGATTGTCATCAAATTAAGTATCTATAGATTATGATTCAGTATTGAATGGCATTAATCAAATATCAATTAAACAAGTGTCCAAAACTGAGGTATTTTGATCCAAAACTGGTACTTTGACTCATAAATGGCAGACTGTCAATTTATTGATACATAAAAATGCCACAGGCATGATTTCATATAGCGTATAAAACCAAATTAATATTTTATATATAAAAGAGCTAACCGCTTTATATCCAATTTTTGCACTACGGACGATTTAACCACTACAAAACATGGCAAAGGTGATTCGTTACTCGCTAGTACGGTGTATACATATAGAAATTAACGATTGGTGTGAACAACCGTCGCTAGATGGCGAGCTACATAATTATTTTATAATTTACAATTGTAAATAATGGCCGGTACAATATAGGGAACATAATAAAACCCCGCTGTAGAGTAATTTGTTTGTGTCAGATTGGCAGCATTGTTTTCAGTAAAATATATCTATGTTATATTTTGTTTGTTTATATACGGCTATTATGTGTGAATGAGGTAACTATATGTACAGTTAGCTCCATAAGTAGTCATCCAGTTTGTATTGAAATTCACTTATCAAAAATTTAAGGCTCCTCCTATTTTTTCCAAAATTATATTAACGGTTTCCGAGGTTATTTGGGCCAGGGAATCGAAAATCTGTTATTCGCTGGGTGCAAAGTAGGTAGTGGAGGAAACGAAATCGATCACAGCGCACGACGTGGCGAAAAATAACACTTTGAGTGGACTAACTGTCATTTTTAATAGGCTCGTTTTTAATTGAAAATAGAAAGATCAACATGGTTTACCCCACTATAGACTATGTGCATGAGGGTGGAGTTAGAAATAATGTCGATGCGAGTGTTCGTGGTGAGCAACATTGTAAAATCATCGGTGCCATAGTTTGAGGTTATGCTGTCAATGTAAACGAATTAATGATTTCTCTATTATACGTCATAATTAAAGAGAAAAAAATACCCAAAATAAATAATTTTCACGTACCTTTTTAAGTTCATTAATTAATTCACTTAATGTCACAAATATTAATTATAATAAAATACAGTTAATATAATTTATTTTTCTTGTATCAAGGCATTATTCAAATTTGTAGTATTTATAATTAAATCATACATAATGTACGTAACCTTGCAAAAAATTTCAAATGCAAGAACAAAAAAGTATAATTCTTATAAAATATCCAATCTACATAAACCCCTAATAGGAAAAACGGAAAGTTAAGGGTGATGGTAGGTAATAAAAATAACTTGACTCGAGTTGGGAAGTTAAATTATTCTGATTGTTTCTGCAGTAGCGTTTCCTTTAGAACAAAAAGAGTCAATTGCTAACAGATAAAAATAAAGTATACTTTGTCTCTCTTTCTAACTATTATTATATCTAATATCGATATGTAGTTACATTCAACAATAGAAATATACAGTGGTGCCTCTGTATAACGTACTTAATTCGTTCCAGGAGCAAGTTCGTTATGCGAAAAATTAGTTATGTGAAACCCGTTTTCCCATAACAATACATGTTAAAATTTTTAATTCGTTCTGTAGCATAAAATATGGTACTGTAACATAAAAAAGATTGTACACACGTTTTTTATTTTTTAGTCAGAATCAGATTTAGGAGAGTCTACCGAGGCTTGCAGGGTCAAATCCTATTTCTAATTATTTCTTGTTTCATTTCAACAGAAATCACCTTCCTGCTTTTTTTAGAACTCATAATATAGACACACAAAATTACATTTATTAAAACTAACAGGTGTGTGAGTTAAGCACAGAAAAGAACGATTGACGCGCGTTGATACATGTTCATGCAAGTTTGAGAATCGACTGCGTTAAAAAAATAAAATAATATTAAAATTTTTGTTCACATGTATAAAGTGCATACTATAAAATTTTAAGTGCAAAGTATTAAAATTTTTATTCGATTTATAAAGTATTTTATCTAATATATTTTACAATTAAAAAGAACCTCTTATAAAACGTTTGTGCTTTATTTGTTATGAAAACATTTTCATGAAAAATTATACCTTGAAGTGAAGAATTTCTAAGCCGCTCATGACGGAATTTAATTTAGCCTTGCTAAAATTTCTTCAAGCAAATATAAGATAGTTTTTATAGTATACAATAAAAATTCTTTCGACTCAATTCAACCAAGTTACAACAGAATTTCTAAATGAGTTAGGTAGGTTGTATATTTAAACAATAATACAGTTCTATGTTGAACATTATGACGATTAACAAATGAAAAGTTTCGTTTTTACGATCTTTAACAGTGTACTTAAGAAGGTTTATTATTGTACATACTTACTTTGAACCATATAATTTAAATGTTTATGTTAATTCGTAAAGTTGGATTTTATTATAAATTCAATTTATCCATTTAAGTTTTTAACATTTTTGTACAATTTAAGTTTATATATAACGACCTTTTATACAACAACCGCTCCGTACAACGACTGGTTAGTAGCTCTATATAGAGACCAGTTTCCTAACGCGAAAATTAGAACCCACATGATGGATACAGCCCAAAAAAATACCCTTGTCAATCGATTCGTGAATCAAGTCCCGAGTCAAACGAGGTACATGAAGCCATATATGAAAAATTTTGAGGGGGGGGCATGACCAAAAAAAATACTAAAATGGACTGAACTAGAACCGCAGACCTACCATTTAGCGAAAACTCAAGGTCTCTAGGTGGTCAGGGGGTCGAGATCTCGCTGTGAAAGACAGACAGACAGATGGACGGAAATTCGACCATATAAGCCAGTGGTCCCCAACCTTTTTGTACCTAAGAGCACATTCTAGAATACCGGTCGGGCGGCGGGCACCATTTATTTTTTCAAGGTGCTCGCATCAAAATCACGATTTTGATTCAGACACTCAAACGTTTCTCACGCCTAAACTAAAAAAGTCAGACATATGTATGCTCTCGTTGACTTTTTGATGGAAAATTTTGTAATCTACAAAAAGGTTCAGAGGCATTTTTTTCATATATTTCTTAGTTTCTACGTAAGCTGTGACTGGTAAAAAATGCTATTCTTAAAACTTTGATCATTATTTATATATTGTTGAACCAATGTGTGCAATGTTTAATGTAAGCAGAAATGTTTTTTATTAACAAATCTGCATCAACAAAATATTTTTAATTTATCTTAAGAATGTAAGTGATTTTTGTAATTGCGTACAGCCAGAAAAAGAATTAATGGTTACATATTTTTCTGGCTAAATAATAAATAAATTACTTAACATGTTATTGAAAACTTAATTTTTTTTATCGTTCAGTCAGCGGCGGGCACACGTAAAACGGTTGGCGGGCACAATGGTGCCCGCGGGCATAGGGTTGGGGACCACTGATAAGCGCTAAAAACTGTAATTGAGGGGTTTGCAGCAACAACGAGTTAACCTTCATCTCATTCTCAGAAAAACTTACGTTGTCTACCCTCATGTGTAGATTTCTACACATATGGAATTTCAGTTTATTTTCAATGGTTAACTACTTTTTTGGGATTTAAATGAAAAAGTAACTGATTTTATAATTTTATTTTAATAAAAAAAGATTCAAATCAATTTTTTTTCGATGCATTTTACACAATACATTACGATTATGTTGTTTTTTACAAGCAGCTTTTACATAAAAATAACAAATTGTTTCATATACATTATTTTTTGTAGTAGAATTTTCTTCGATTGCGATATGGAACGCTTCTCGATCTTTTTGGTGGAATTGATGATGAATGACGAAAATAAAAAAGCACCCCCACACGAAAACTAAAAGTTTAAAATTTAATTGTTGTTCATATCAATGCAATATTGTCTGTTGAAAATACATGATTTTTATATTATTTATGGCAATAAAAAACGTAATGTTACAAATTTTAATGAAATTGAAATATATTGCTAAAATTGCTATATCTTCAAAATTTTCATATATATCGAGGGTTCGATATACAAAAAAAAATGCAAACATATACATTTATAAATATCGATCTTATCTATAAATTAAACTTGGTTAAGTAGCAGTGGCGTCACTAGGGGGGTGCGGTGGGTGCGGAACGCACCGGGTGACATCATCACAAAGGGTGACACCCAAATGCAAAACATCATTTTAGATTGTATTACTAAGAAATTTTTTGTTGTGTATAACTTACATTAAGAAACTAAAACAAATTTTGGCTGATGACTAAAAAAAAAGTCTTCAGAATTGAACTGTGGGGTGACACCATCAATTACCGCACTGGGTGACACCAACCATAGTGACGCCACTGTTAAGTAGGACTTGGATAAGTGAGAAACTTCTATAACTAGAATTCATACTGAGGTCCCGTCACATCTGGAAATATGTTTGGGAAACTGGATAAATGGGACATCTATTTAAGTGGGATAAACTAACTTGAGATTTCAGTTATCCATGTTTCACTGTATATATAGTTCAATGAAAAAAGTAATACAAAATTACTAACCAATTTAATTATACCAGTGACGTAGATAGGGGGGGGGGATTAAGGGGATCAATCCCCCCCCCCATGAGTCCAATTTTTGTACTTTACACCAGATAAAAGATAATTTTCATAATGAAAAATATATCTTTGGGATTTAATACTGTCATACCCCCCCCCCATCACAAAAAGCTATCTACGCCACTGAATTATACATTATAAATCCAACAATCCAATATATAGTATAAATAAATAAACTGTCATCGTACAGTCCGGAAAAAAGTGAACTAAAAGAACTAGAATGTTCATTAAATAACACTATAAGTCCATATGTGTAGAAATCTACACATAGGGAGAACAATGTAACTTTTAAAATTACGGCTACAGAAGAATGTAATTTTTATCGAAAAACATTTTTATTTTCTTAGAATGATGGTAGAAACAGTCACGAAACCCCATTAGCTTTAAATTAGCGGTTTTTGAAAAAAAATAAAAAAAGAGCGGTATTTGTGTAGTTTTCTACACAAGGATGAGATGAAGGTTAACTCCATTTTTAGGCCAAACTGAGTTAACAACCGTTTCTGGGGGGAAAAAAATCATTCTTTCGTTTGGTTCAACAAAGAATTACCTACCGTTGATAGTTCTCAAGGTATCCGCTAGAATGAGTTAGCTGCTTCATTCGCTTGGGTCAAAATGGAGTTAACTCCAGGAGCTGACTCTTTGTTTTTGAGCTTAGTGGCTTAGAATTTAGTTAGTAGTGTTAGTACACTCGTTACTGTGTTCTTACTTCAAATAAACTAATTATTCAATGTTTCCTTACTTTAAAAAGAAAATAATTTTCAACTATTTGGGCCAAAAAGGAGTTAACTCCAGAATAAAATTGACTCTAGAATTGCGAATTTGACGAATTTCTCAATGAAATTTGGCCAAAACATGTGGTCGGTGACAAATAATAATTGGACGAAGACAAAGGCGATTTAAATACATTCTCAGTTTTTTCTATTTTTCCACAAATTATAAAAACTGGAGTTAACTCCTTGTTGCAGCATACCTCTCAATTCTTAAGGTTTTTTCCGTGTATTTACATGAAAATAACTATTAGTTTATATACCTTTATACATCTTGCAATTTAAGATAAAATACTAAAAATACCTTTAGTAGGTAAACATAATTATTCTTTGATAGTGTACAAATTGATGAGAAACTTTTAATACCACAAATGTTGTTAATATAACTCAGTAAATTAAACATCAAAGATGTGAACAGATTGAGTCATGTTTTCAGTAATTGAAAATTCTACTTGAACGGTGAGATTAAACGGGAAAGAGAGGCGCAACTTTCAATTATATTTTGGAAATTGAAATACTTTCTGTATTTTTATGTAAACAGAAAAAAAGTTTCCTCTCCGCTTAAAAGTATATTATAAATTCATCCATGAATTTATATTCTTACTTTAATAAATATTTAATTTTATTATTATTGCTTACATTAAAAAAATATGAAGATATGCTAAAAATTTACCCGGAAAGTAACATAATTTTTAGCTATTTTTGATTTTAATATCAAATTCAAAAATTGAAAACTTAATTACATCTATTAATTTACAGTAGAATAATTTACTTATTTTTATTTAACGTCCAAGTTATTCTGTCTTTTTTAAGACATTCACAATTTACCGGATAATTTAAACTTGTTTTTTTTTATTATGTCATATGTATTGTACATAATAATATTACCTACTGTAATTCTTATTATGAAATAAGTTAGATTAATTTCTATTTAAATATTAAATAAAACAAATCTTAAAATTAACAAAAAGTAAATTTAATGTTATTAACTTAAACATTGAACATTACATACATACATAATGTATTAGAGTTTGATCAGAGATACAATGTACTTACATTCTATGCATGTAAATATGTATTCACTGACGTAGAAAGTCTGTAATTTTACTAATCAACAATCAACATACGTAGGAGACAGAATGCGTTATATTTTGAGTTGAAGAAAATTAAAAATAAAAAACATTTTTTTTTTAACTTTCTAGTTTAATAAATATAATAATAATAAATATTATTACTTATTAGTACAGTAGTTCTTAAACTTATGTACTTTAGGGTCCCCCTTTTTTTGAACAATTATTTTTCAGCCCCCCCCCCCATTTTTTTCATCGTGTTATATTATTAATTGAACAAAATTAAAAATGGAACATATTTTTTTTACCTTTCTAGTCCAGCGTATATTTGGTACTGGATTTCCAGATGCTTTACATTCTAATGTCACTGTGCTTCCTTTACGAGCTGTCACTTGACCACTGGAAGGACTTGTCCGGACACTTGGAGGAACTGAAACAAATTTTAAAATGAATATTGTTCATTTTTACATAATTTCTATAAAAATAAAATGAAGTTATATTTTATTATATATACATGTTACAGATTAACTCAATATAATGCGGTTTTGACAAATAGTTAGCTAATTTTTCAGTACATGTTCTTAGCTATTAATATTTTATGAAAATCTAAGATTTAATTTCAAAAGTCGTGTTTTGTTTTCATGATGTCTCAGAGAATACAAATATAATTTATATAAAAACATTGAATAAATTAATTTAGGTGTATAATTTATGGAAATTAACCCGGGTAACACCGTCTCCAATGATCTAATACCTAATATAACAAATTTCATATAAGTTTTAAAATTTTACACAAGCTACATTTTCTAAATCATTAATTTAAAAAAAATCAGATTAATACAGGTTAAGCCTAGTCCAAATAAAAAATTCAAATATGTTTAAATAAAGGTTTTTGCTTCATCGCCATATCTGGAAGATACAAGAAGCTTTGCGATCATTTTTTAAAGAGGAAATAAAAGTTATTTTTTGATTTAAAAATTTTACTTGATTTTTACGTTTAAGGTCAAGACAAACACATTTTCCCTGTCTGTCTGTCTATATGTGTGTCTGTATGGGTGTATGTTTGTGAATTTATGACATGTATAATTTATGAAATACTTAACCTATAATTTATATTAATGAAAATTGATTGATTGGTTGGATTCGTATTAAAGGGGATAGCCACTGTGATGTAAAAAAAAATTTCTAGATTTTTTTAGTTTGCATATTCATAAATATGTATACAAAAAATTGAGTTTAAATTTTCAAAATTGACAGAGTTATAGTCAATTTAGTGAGACGATGTAGCACGGCCGGTTATGACATAACAAAAACATTAAACACGTTTATCTCGGAATGACATTTTTCGACCTGGTCGATACGATTCTTCAAAGACGAATGAACCGATTTCAATTTTTTTTTTAAATAATGTTCGTAATTGTAATAGCTATCGTTGCACGTAGCCGATTTTTGAAATTTTGATAATTACTATTTTTAAAACCGCTCTAATAAAAAAATAGGTCTTAAAAATGAAAAAGAAATTTAGACGATCGCCATTTTGTGAAAAAATAAAACAAAAAAAAACAGCTACGTGCAACGATAGCTACATTCATACAGATATTGATAAAATTTTATTTAATTTTTTTATATAACCCTTCTCGAAATTTCGAGTCGAGCATAGAGAAAATTTTTTTCTTTTTTGGTCGTCACATCGAGGCTCATAACTTTGTAAATATTTAATCTTTTTCAATAAAAATTTATATTAAATAAGTTGAATATATACTTAATAAAACGTCCTTTATCTGATTCAAAAATAATTAGTTATATCTATAAAA
Organism: Sialis lutaria; assembly: GCA_949319165.1. Lineage (NCBI taxonomy): Eukaryota > Metazoa > Arthropoda > Insecta > Megaloptera > Sialidae > Sialis > Sialis lutaria. The sequence continues at coordinate 30,009,277 of OX439235.1, forward strand.
AAAATTTCCGAACATTTTTGACCCGTCACAGTGGCTATCCCCCTTAATATGTAATAAATAAATATTATATTTAGAAAAAAATATATATACACTATTTTAATCGTTGATAAATATTTAGAACTACTTGTATACCTATATATTAGGTCTTTATATAAAAAAACACGACTTACTTCTTCAATAAATAGGATTGAATCCAAATCACAATATTTATTTGATAAAATAATGTCAATGTAAAGGAATAAGAAAATTAAATAAAGCAATATGCAAAATCAAAAATACATTATACACAATATACTACAAGAAAATCTATGTAAGCTTGAAACAAATCTTATTGACAATGTAATATTTCAGGATTGTTTGAAACAATACTGTTTCGAAGTTTGAAAACATTTTATATATGTTCAAAGTAAAAAAAAAAAAAACTCTTTTAAAGTGTATACACAAACTTTATTTGAAAACGTCGATTGGTATACAAAAGAAATATATTTATAAATAATGAAAAATAATGTTCAATTCATATTATATCTTTCAAATGATCAAAGGGTTCAATTCTTCAAAGTTATTTCTTGACAATAAGTGATTGTACTTTTTTTATTTCAATTAAATTTATTGAGTTTTATTTATTACTAGGTGAGCCCACGCGGCTTCGCTCGCGGAAATATTGTTTAGGATATAAAAAATATATAATTGAATTAAGTATAAACACGATTAGTTATTTTTCTAATAAAAACCAAACAACACTTAAATTACCTACCTAACAAAAGCGAATCAGAACAAAAAGTAAAAATAATTTTTGTTTTATTTAAATTTAAAACTTAATTATTGAAAAAAAATTAAACAGTTGACAATCAAAAGAATACCGGCCTGTCTCTCTGCCCTGCGCAACATAAACAACTACTAGCCGAGCACTGTATCTCCCCTCACCCCGCCACCCCGCGTGTCGCTTTAGATAGTTCGCGCGAATTCTCGCGAATAATATGTAATTATATGTATATAACACGTTATTTCATAAACCAAAAGACCAAATTCGATTCTGTAAAAGGCAAATTATATCTACATTAAGTACTTATGACGATGAAATCATTTATTTCGATAAGGATTGAAGTTTTGCAGGTCAAAACTCCATGTAAACCGAACCCAAATATTTTATGTTTTCTTTGTAACATAAAAGCAGTCATTGTGGCTTAAATATAAAAGTTAGACATATGGTGTCGCGGACTTTATTGTAGCACTTTTGATTCTACACAGTTATTTAATACATTATTTTGTTCTATATTCAACGGTTTAGGCAACGTATTGCAAAACAGCGCGCCGTTGGCAAAATTTTTTCCGACTTAATTTACTATTATCTTCACTGCTTAGTTGTTATGTTACCTAACGTAACAAAATATAGCCTATAACCTGGCCAGAGAATGTACCTATGAATTTAAAAAAAAAATCACGTAAATCGGATAAGTGATTCTCGAGTGATAAGCGCACTAACGGACAGACAGACAAACAGACGTTGAGCTTTATATATATTAAGGACTAGCGAAACCCCGCGGCTTCGCTCGCGTAAACTTCGAAACTAATTAGAACCCTCCATATGTGATAGGGGATGACATATTACATTTTTTATATTGATTTTTATTTATTACCTATAAAAAAAGTAAATATCTCGGATCTTAGTTAAAAATTGTAAAAACTAACCCCCTGTCTACCCTCGCCATTAGGGGTTGAATATAAAATTTTTATTGCAGATTATTTTGCCCGACTCCACCATTATAACGTAAGCAATTATGCAGATAAAGATATCAAAAACATAGATTCTGTCTACCCCCGCTATTAAGGGTTGAATGTCGAAATTTTTATTTTAATAGATGACTATTTTTCCCGAATTTACCTTTATAAGTAAAAAAAGGTATGCAGATAAACATATCTAAATCCATTCTCGTCCCCGTCCCATGCTATTATAGAATATCGAACTTTCATTTTTAATTGAATATTAATTTGTTCGAATTTACTTTAATATCATGAACAATGGGGGTCCCTACACCATATAAGTTTAAGAACAGCTGATTTAGGGTATTATTATTTTGTTTCAATACTAATAATAGATTATTTACGTATTGTGGGAGCTTAAAAAAACTATTATTTATTTCTAAAGATTAATAGTTTTGTTTAATGGAATTATTGCATTTTATCTAAATAAATGTGATTTAAATTTAAAATTATTGTTTGTATAGTTAATTATGATTTTAATTATTATTTTTTGCATTTCCATTTATTTTTCTATATGAAATTAAAATTTGATGCATGAAATATGACAAAAAAATTTCAAATTTTAGATTTCGTTAAAAGTATGTTTATATTATAAAAAATGACGTGAATAGTTGAAATTTTCAAACCGCAGGTCTGTATCTCTAACCGTTCTCAAGATATGGCTTTTTAAAGTTTTAGTTTTTTCAAAATTTTGGAGAAAAATGGACATAACTTTTGAACGTGATGCCGGATTTGATTTTTGTCGACGGATTTGAAATCAGCGTATCAAAATCTATATAATTACATGTATAATACATTAAAATTCGATAAAAAAAAATTTTGTCGAAAATCGACATTTTTTTAAGGTATAACCCCTTGGAAAAATTTCAATTTTCAGCAAAAAAAAATTCTCGAATTTCGAAGTATTATACATGTCATTATATAGATTTTGACACGCTGATTCCAAATCTGTCAACAAAAATCAAATCCGATAACACGTTCAAAAGTTACGGCCATTTTTCCCCAAAATTTTTGAAAAACTAAAACTTTGAGAGGTCATATCTCAAGAACGGTTGGAGATACAGACCTGCGGTTTGAAAATATCAACTTTTCACATCATTTTCTACAAGATAAACATACTTTAAACGAAATCTAAAATTTGAAATTTTTTGGTAAAATTTCATGCATCAAATTTCAGTTTTTCATAGTAATATCAATTTAAAAATAAGAAGAAAAATGATACTGTACTATATAACACAATAATCTTAATTATTTAAGTGGGTAAAACACTCGTTTACAGATTAAATATATTAGTTCAAATACGCTAGTATATTATATAAAAAAAGTTTGTATATATTTTTAAAAGAATATAAATAGAAACATATTATAATAAATTCATTTCTAAGAAAGAATATTGAAAAGAAAATAATGAATTCAGTTATTTCATTTTCTGTATATATGAAAATAAATTGTTGGGGCAGCCACAAAACTTTTTTATACATTCTTGTATAAAAACGGGTATATTGAAAACGGTTAAATATACAGAAAAAGTGGTTAGCAAATTTTAGGTAGAGAATAATTAAAATTAAAATTTATTAATTTATTAAATAAACATCCGCTTTCCAGTTTTATTATGTTCAAATCTACTGTATATAAGAACGTATAATTCATTTTACAAAAATATATTTTTCGTAAAATGAATAGGGTTCCGTAGTCATTCTTAACGATTTATAAAAAAAGATTCGTGACTAACGGGTTAAAAAGTTAAAATCAAAAAGTCATTTGTATTTTATTATTATTTACGCAATGGAGTAAATAAAAAAAATGTGAGTTCACTTTTTAGTCTATAGAAGGGGGGTCCAAAATATTTTTTGATAATGTTCGTTATAATTTTCAGTGAAAGTACTAATAAAAAGCTACATTCTGGAATTTTTTTAGATTTTTTGAATTGATAGTTTAGAAAATAGAGGGGGGACGCTTTTATAATGACTTTGAAGAGCAAATACAACGTGATTGAAGGATTAAAATCAAAAAATCCTGATACATTTTTTGTTGCGTTTTAGGAGACCTTTCTAACGACAATGGGGTAGGTGAATTTTTTTTTAAACACTTCATTTTATGGAAGGGGGGTTTAAAAAAAAATTTTTTTAATCTTATCATTTCTGTTTTTGGATCAATCTACGACCGTTTCATCTTATTATGTCAAAAATTTTACAAGACGGATAGACGGACATGGAGAAACTATAAGGGTTCCTAGTTTTCTACGGAACCCTAAAAATCATAAAAAATGAAAACTAGGCATAGATTAATCCAAAATTATCAAGATTGGAAAATTATTTATGTTGTAAAAAATTTAATTGTATAAGTATTTCCTTATAACTGCTGAACCATTTATTTTAGAGAAAAAGTTATTTAATAAAAAATATTTCTCGTAGTATAAAGAACAACTTTTGTCCTTACAGGTTTTCCAAAATATTCAATAATTTAAGTGGGGGAGCTGATAGAACGTAACACTAATTGTACAAGTAAAGTTTGCACTTGTGTTTTTTTTATATTTTAATTTAATATTAATATTAATATAAAATTCATAACAAAAAACAATCAAAGGATGTTTATAAATAACATCAAGGAAATGCAAATTCTTATAATATTGTAATAATTGTTGAAAACTTTATATTTATGTTAAGTTAAATTTATTAAATTCCTTTTATCGTTCAGTTTTAAAGCAGATAATGTAAGTTAAAAACTTTTGAAAACAAAACCCAGAACTATACAATTTACATATGGTTAACATAATAGCAAAATGAAAACACAAACTTTAAAAAGCTGCTAAAGAAGTTTTCTTAATGTCACTGATACTCCAGACTAACTAAAATAACAATTTTAATTAAAAGCAAAATATTATACAAGTTTAAAAATATGTTCAAGTACTACTAAATGTTATAAATATCATTCTTTCTTTCCAAAAAGTACAGATATGATAACAGTTCTCTGTTTAAGGGGTTTAGCAAGTCTAGCGCCCCTGAAAATACTCAATATTTGGGAATTTACTGTGGTCAAATAAATCAACGAATTATAGCAAAATTAACACAGCTGTTTAATTATTTTTCAGATTTTTATAAATGAAATTTATTAATATCTGGCCGATGGTAGTTTTTGATCAAAATTTGGAGTTGACACCTTCCGTACTTGCTTTTAGCCAAATGGTCAGATCTGGAACGATTTTACAAAGTGACTTTAGTATTTGAAACTATCCTCTATGGAATGAACCATTTTTACACTTCAGAATTATATATTTCAAAAATTATAGGTATGTTTATACTCTAAAATTTAAGCTTTATTTGAACTGTAATTTTCATTGGCCATAAAAATCTACAGGATTTTTTGTTTCCAACCAAAGAAGTTCATTCCATAGAGGATAGTTTAAAAAACTAAAGTCACTTTGTAAAATTGTTCCAGATTTGACCATTTGGCTAAAAGTAAATACGGAAGGTGTCAACTCCAAATTTTGATGAAAACTTAGCATCGGCCAGAGATTAATAATTTTCATTCATAAAAATAAATTAAAATGTATTTTCAATAGTGATTAAACAGCTGTATTAATTTAGCTTTAATTCGTTGTTTCATTTGATCACAGTAAATTCCCAAATATTGAGTATTTTCAGAGTCGCTAGACTTGCTAACCCCCTTAAGAGATACTAAATAAACAAATTAACATGTATACTTATAGGAACTGCATTATTTCTCGAGACATGACAGGACTTTTCAAAGTGATATGATAGAAATAATTTGATGAACATTTGAGCATACATTCTTTATTCATTTACAATGATATCTATATATTTTCAGAATGATTAGCATCGCATTGTTTATTTAAAAATTTATAAGTGTGTGACAAAAAAAAACAGAGAGACACATCTTGCCTTCACTTTATGCTTATCCACACATGCTTACCTCACACCGTGCCCCGCACCCTATAGTATCAACCTCCTTAATATGACTGCAGATAAAAATGAAATAATAAAATTTTTATTGTTTTTATTTACAACACAAATAAAGATTTATTGTGAATGTAATAAAAAAAATAGAAACTTTTGAAGTTAGTAAAAAGGATTTGGTTTCAAACAATCTTGTAAAAAAAGTCGGTATGTATGAAACAATATGAATGTTTTAGATAATAAAACTCTGAATTATTATTTAAAATCAGCCCTTATCATTTCATTGGATAGAGAATTAAATCTTTTAACGAGATCAAGTAGGCAAAAATAGAATTCATTAATTAAAACAAAATAAAAATAAAAAATCGAAAAAATTGAAATTCAGCCTCTCAAAACACGATATTAGGTGGTTAAAGCATTTTTTTTTGTTTAAATTTATTTTATTGTTTTTATTTCAAACTTATATGTTGTAACGGTAAACAAAAAAATAGCAGTGGCGTAGCAAAGAATACGCGGACAGAACCTCCGTAATAGGCACCCCATTTAGCGGGCACCATCATGAAGATTTTTTCTATCACAAAATAAAGCACCATTAATATTTAAAATATTTGTTTTTGAAAAAAATAGTGGCATACAATTTTTTTCATTCAAAATAATGAAGTTGACATTAATTGGGACGCCATTGATTGAAATTGAAAATTCGTTGTTTTATTTTTTCACAAAATATGTATCTCTACACCAAGTTTTATAAAAATATATAATGTCGTTTTTAAAAATCATCCTGTATATAGAAATATTGCACCCCCACAAAAAAAGTGTCACAACTCAAAAAATGTCATATTTGAGATAAATATGTAGAATGATTCCATTCCAAATTACTATATATTTCTACTAAAAATTGTCATTAATGTACTTCGTGTACCTACCGTCAACAAAACTAGTATTTTCTAAAAAAATGTCACATTTCTTATTTATTTTTTTAAATACTAAATCACTAAGCGTTTTAATAATTACTATTTTTCAAACATCACAGGAATACAGAAATATTGAAATTAAATATTGTGTATCAGTCCTTTTCCTATATACTTTACAATTTTGATTTACCTAAATTGTTATAATTTAATTTATTCCTACATTTCTTGAGTTGTGACACTTTTTGCGGGTGAGCGACATGTTTATATGAACTTTTTATCTTTAAATCATGCACAGACTATTGAAGGGAGGTTTTTCAATATGGTCATTCAATTATGAACCATCCTGTATATTAAAACCGACATTTTTTATTCAATTAAAGTAACTACACATATTATAAATACAACGTCTAGACTCAGATAAGATTAATTCACATCTCATAAACAAAAGAATACAATACATAATACTTCTTGTATGGTTCCATTATCCAAATAAAAAAAAAGTTTAACTAACACCGGTCTAGACAATCAGATATAATATTGTTCACCTGTCTAGCTCGTAATAGCAAGGGGGGGGGGGGGGGGGGCTCCGGGTGTTTCGTAATACCGTGTCGTATTTAGTATTGAAGCCAACCAGGAGCTATGGAATAATAGCTTCAGTCGTTTCCCAGCTTTAAATGTTAAGTACATACTATACACTAGAAATGGGGTGTCACAATGCTAGGAAAAATTCGTAGAAAATGAACTTATCAAAAATATGAAATGAAGATACAATAAGATATATCATAAAATACATCCTTAATATATATAAAGCTCAACGTCAATCTGTCTGTCTGTCCGTCTGTCCGTTTGTGCGCTTATCACTCGAGAACCACTTATCCGATTTACATGGTTTCTTTTTTAATTCATAGGTACATTCTCTGGCCAGGTATAGGCTATATTTTGTAACGTTAGGTAACATAACAACTAAGCAGTGACAACAATAGTAAATCAAGTCGGAAAAAATTTTGCCGTCGGGGCGCAGTTTTGCAATACGCTGCCTAAACCGTTGAATATAGAACAAAATAATGTATTAAAGAACTGTGTAAAATCAAAAGTCCTACAATAAAGTCCCCGACACCATATGTCTAACTTTTATATTTAAGCCACAATGACTGCTTTTATGTTACAAAGAAAACATAAAATATTTGGGTTCTGTTTACATGGACTTATGGCCTGCAAAACTTTAATTCTTATCGAAATAAATATTTTCATCGTCATAAGTACTTAATGTAGATATAATTTGCCTTTTACAGAATCCAAATTGGTTTAGGAAATAACGTGAAATATATGTATATACAGGATGATCCAGACCACCCGTCCACTATGTTTTACGCCCAAACTATTGAAGATAGAGTTTTAGGATAAAAAATTTACTATATACATATATCGACCCTAAAGAATTTCAGGAAAATATTTTCAACCCCCTAAAACCGCTCCTTGGGGGGTAGTTTGGGGGGTACATGCCCGTTTCTCAGTAAAATCAAATGGAATGGTATATGAAAAAGTACATATTGTTTTATTATTATAAAACAAATTATAAATTTTAATTTTCAGTTTTCAATTTTTAAATTATAATTTAAATTTTTTTTATCAAAAGTTGTTTATTTACATATCTTCTTTAAGAAAAAGTACTAATTAATATACCGCTGTATTTGAAAATTTCTAATTATCTCTAGTTGAACTTTTGAATTTTTGATATATCGCGTATGCCACTTTAAACTATCAGAATCACAAATAGTCATACATCTTTACAAAGTTCATTATCTCTACTTTCTAAATTTGAAAAAATAATAAAATTCCATTAATATTTAACGAAATTAGAGCACTTTTAGTAAAACCCTAAAATTTGAGAACAAGTCGCCATATTTTTTAAACAATTGAAAGTATCAAAATTTTTGTTTTACGAAAGTTTCTTATTTTTTATGATCTTTACAAATATGTACTTTTTGATATACCATTACATTTGATTTTACTGAGAAACGGGTATGTACCCCTCAAACTACCCCCCAAGGAGCGGTTTTAGGGGGTTGAAAATATTTTCCTGAAATTCTTTAGGGTCGATATATATAATAAATTTTTTATCCTAAAACTCTATCTTCAATAGTTTGGGCGTAAAACATAGTGGACGTGTGGTCTGGATCACTCTTTATAATAACATATATTATCCGTGACAATTCGCGGGAACTCTGATAGTGTGGCTGGGAGAGGGGAGTTACTGCACTTGGTCAGCAGTTATTTATTTTGTTTTCATTTTTTCAATAATTAACTTTTAAATTTAAATAGAAGAAAAATTATTTTTACTTTTTGTTCTGATTCGCTTTTGTTAGGTAGATAATTTAAGTGTTGTTTGGTTTTTATTAGAAAAATAACTAATCGTGTTTATACTTAATTCAAAACTATATATTTTTTAAATCCTAAACAATAATTTTTATAGTCCACGCGAGCGAAGCCGCACGGGCCCAGCTAGTTATTAATATAAAAAATATACACTGCCGTGTAAAAGTCTTTGGACACTCATTGTAAATATAAAACTGCAAAAATGGTTGATAAGACTACTTAATTAATTAGAACTTTTGTAATAATCCTAGCATATCTAAAATACAGCATTTACGATTTTCCATGTTACGGAAAATCTTTGAATTATACAGGGTGATTCAGCACTGTCGTGCCAAACTCTAACAGTAGATTGAGAAAAATATTTTAAGCAAAAAACTTCCAATAAACATGTGTCCGGAAATTTTTCCTTAGGGAACAACAGGTCTCCAAAGATGTTACTAAAACTGAGTTTTAATTTAATATCTAGAGAACCCTTTGTGATAGAATTATGAAATTTAGTATTTGGTTTAGTAATAATATCTGTTATAAATTTCTAATATTAACCAATTATATTTTAGACTAGGGCTGTATGGGGCCGGTGGGCCCATCGATTTTTATCTAGTATTTGTTTGTTCCTTAATTTTTTTCCTGAGTTAGTACTTTTATAAGATTATATGACACAAAATACATAAAAACATACTTTGCTTGTTTGTCATAGGATAAACGGTTTTTGAGATATATCGATGGAAAAGAAAGCATGCAGAATTTAACATAATACGGATGCTTGAAATTACAAATAATAAATTTATATTCTTGATCCATGATAAAAAATAAGACAAAAAGTTTATATACATATACTTTCGAAAAAGCATCCATATCAACAAATAGCCATTTTTAGTTTGTTTTTTTAGTCATGTTAATAAAGTACATGTAACAATAATAGAACTGGCTATAAATCTTACAGGATTCATATTAGGAGGTTTCTTTATATGAACTTTATGCTTACCTTTAATCATTAAAAAAGAATATAATTTTTTTTTTGTAATTTCAAGCATCCGTATTAAGTTGAATTCTGCATGCTTTCTTTTCCATCGATATATGTATCTCGAAAACGGTTTATCCTATGATAAACAAGCAAAGTATATTTTTGTGTATTTTGTGTCATATAATCTTATAAAAGTACCAATTCAGGAAAAAAATTAAGGAACAAACAAATACTAAATAAAAATCGATGGGCCCACTGGCCCCATACAGCCCTGATCTAAAATATAATTGGTTAATATTAGAAATTGATAACACAAATTATTACTAAACCAAATACTAAATTTCATAATTCTATCACAAAGGGTTATCTAGATATTAAATTAAAACTCATTTTTAGTAAAATCTTTGGAGGCCTGTAGTTCCCTAAGGAAAAATTTCCGGACACATGTTTAATGAAAGTTTTTTGCTTAAAATATTTTTCTCAATCTACTGTTCGAGTTTGGCACGACAGTGCTGAATCACCCTGTATATCTGAAAAGTCAGGTTTACTCAAGTTGAAAGTATTGACGCACAGTGTCTTTCAATCTAACGAGATTTTTTTTTACTATTTTGACTACGACTAAACATATTATTTTCGCTATTTTGTGTATTTTTATTGACTGAAATCTGTATATTTACATTCAAAATCACAGGTGTTTAAAGACGTACATTTACGTACATTTTTATTAAATCAATTTAACTACCAAAGTCTCAAATTATTGTTTTTTAATTGATAAAATAGACCCAGTAATGGGCACCCAATGATAGACACTTGCTAATGATTACAAAATGATAAGTACTACGACACAAAAGTTAAATTAGAAACAATAAAGTAGATGCTATATTATAATATAATAATTAGTTTAAATCCCCGCACCATTTTGACACCCATTGACGGATTTGCATCAAATTAAACTGTTTTACAGTTATGTATCTATAGATTATGATTCAGTAATGGCAGTAGCAATCAAATATCAACAAATATTTCTAGGAATATTATCCAAAACTCCTTTATAGCAAAATATGAGAAAATGTCTCCATAGTTTATCTTGCGAGACATCAGTTGATGAAATGTACTAGTACTAGACAGAGAGACAGAGGATCAGTAACAGAAGGTACAGGGAGTTTATAACCTGAGACGGCTTCCCAGTGAATGGCTGTATGATTTCAAGTATCTACAATATTCTCTATATCTGTCTGCAAGATTACGAGTATGTACAAAAAACAACCTAGACGAGGTTTTCATACGAAATATACCTCGTATATGAACATATACATTTGTTTTACAAATATTACGTGTATATGCTAAATTGTTTTGGGTTATTTTTTAACAAATACACTGCCGTGCAAAAGTCTTTGGACATCTGTGATTTTAAATGTAAATATACAGATTTCAGTCAATAAAAATACACAAAATAGCGAAAAGAATATGTTTACTTGCAGTCAAAATAGTAAAAAACAATTACTCGTTAGCTTGAAAGACACTGTGCGTCAATACTTTCAACTTGAGTAAACCTGACCTTTCAGGCATATAATTCAAAAATTTTCCTTAACATGGAAAATTGTAAATGCTGTATTTTAGATATGTTAGGATTATTACAAAAGTACAATGAGTTTTATCAACCATTTATGCAGTTTTATATTTACAATACGCAAAAAATGTGTCCAAAGACTTTTTCACGGCAGTGTAGATGTCATTTGTTGTATTTGTGTCTTGATTTTATTATTAATACTTGTGTAGAATGCTCACAAATCGTATTCATGAAAAAAGAATGTAATTACATGTCACTCTGCATATGAAGCTTCTTACTCGAAATGTTACATAGTTTGTTAAAATATACAGTATTTCTGAGTGCCGCTCTCTTTAAATTAAATACTATAGTCGACCGCTTAAGTTGTAGTGTTAGATGTGCAAAATTCTATTGAGTAATGAACTGGACGTGCCCACTGAATCAAGCCAGTGACGGATAGTTCAATAATTATTTTGAATCAACAAAAATGAATTCGAGAAGATATTATACTAACACGACCCTCTATCTTCTATGTGCTATAACTTCGAAAATACTTTGAATTTCGGTTTATAATTTTAACAGTACATTTTCTATATATTTTACTTTCTAAATATGTATTAAAAAATACACTTCCTTCAATAATTAAGTATCTATTTGACATAATAAAGCTTATTGACTATTTTCCAAAAATAATAAAGCATTTTAAACTCAACTTAAAGATAAATGGGAATCACATTTCTAATATTTTAATAAAAATCTAAAAATCACTTTGTAAAGATTTACAAAATTGGACATAAATAATTCACATAGGTAGGACACAATGATAAATTTATTCATAACACTGAAGAGAGATAGAAAGACAAAGTTCCGTATAGAGAAGACCATGGTTCGATCTGAAAAGAAATAACTGGCGACTTCGGTTGAAAAGTTATTTGAATTCTTCGGTCCGCATCAATTTTCTTGTTATTACATCTTTAGAAGATACGGCCCGATTGGTGCATTGTTGGGCGACGAAGAATTTATGCGAAGTGGTATAAAGCGCATACGTTGATAATGGCCGCCAAGCCCAACGTAACGTGTATGGAGGGGGGGCTGGCTTAAACGGAACGAGTATTACGACTCCTTGAAAAAGATTAAGTTTTTCATAATGTTTGGAATATATCAGTGTCTATGTTTTGCTGCAAATGTGTAGTATTTGCTTTTTTAACGACTTCCAAGCGGGAACTGCATTTATAATGGTTAGAGACGTATAAAAGCTGAATTAAGTTATTGCCTTATGTGGTGCTATTTAAGTAAATTGGTTGTTTAGTCAATCCAATGTCGAAGTAATGAGATTTTTCTTTGTTATTTATGGCTCATTGTTTTTTATTGTTTTTGTTGAATAAATAGCTTTTTTGAAATATTGTACCCCTGTAAAAAAGTGTCACAACTTAAAAAATGTAATTTTGAGGAAATAGGAATAAATGAAATTATAACAATTTAGGTAAATTAAAATTATAAAGGTAGTATAGGAAAAGGACTGATACACAGTATTTAATTTAAATATTTCAGTATTCCTGTGATGTTTGAAAAATAGTAACTATTAAAACGCTTAGTGATTAAGTATTTAAAAAAATAATTTTTAAAAACGACATTAGATATTTTTATAGAACTTGGTGTAGAGATACATACATATTTTGTGAAAAAATAAAACAACGAATTTTTAATTTCAATCAATGGCATTCCAATTAATGTCAACTTCATTATTTTGAGTGAAAAAAGTAAATGCCACTGTTTTTGTTTTTCAAAAACAAATATTATTTTATTAATAGTGCTTTATTTTGTGATAGAAAAATCTTCATGATGGTGTCAACGTATTCTTTGCTACGCCACTGCTATTTTTTTGTTTACCGTTACAACATATAAGATTGAAATAAAAACAATAAAATAAATTTAAAAAAAAAACAAATGCTTTAACCACCTAATATAAATAATCGTGTTTTGAGAGGCTGATTCTCGATTTTTTATTTTTATTTTGTTTTAATTAATGAATTCTGTTTTTGCCTACTTGATCTCGTTAAAAGATTTAATTCTCTCTCCAATGAAATGATAAGGGCTCATTTTAAATAATAATTCAGAGTTTTATTACCTAAAACATTCTATTAAAACGCTTAGTGATTAAGTATTTAAAAAATAAATTAAAAATGCGACATTTTTTTAGAATATGCTAGTTTTGTTGACGGTAGGTACACGAAGTATATTAATGACAATTATTAATAGAAATACAGAGTGGGCCAACTTGGACTGACTGATTTAAAATGCATATAACTTTCGTATTTTACAAAAAAGTGTTTCTTTTTTTCTGCAGATTATAAAGAATTTTATAAAATTTTATAATGTCTTCATACTCATTGTGAAAACTTGTGTCAAATTTGTGAATTTTATTTTGTTTTCGGACGATTTATTGTTACAACATAAAGAATATATCGTAAGTATTTTAATACTGCAACAGCTCCAATTGCAAACATGATAATAAACTTAATAACCCGGTTTGAGGAGCGGGGTGCAGTATGTGATGTGCCACGAACAAACGTTAATCGACCTGTTCGAAATGAACAAGCTGTGGAGGCTGTACGCGAAAGTGTTAACGATGATCCATTTGTCGACGTGCTACTCAATTGGGTATCTCCAGAACATCGCCACGATGCATTTTTAAACTTGATCTGAAGTTCAGAATAATCCTGGCATATGGCTTCAGCAAGATGGAGTTACAGCTCATACTGCGAGAGCGATAATGGCGATCCTTCGAGAACTTTTCGATAACCGAATAATTTCAAAAAAATGCAAATTTCGCTTGGCCGCCTTGTTCCTCAGATTTGACGGCCCCTGATTTTTTTGTGGAGTTTCTTGAAGGGACGAATTTACGAGAACAAACCACAAAACATTCGGGAACTAAAGCAGAATATTCGAACAGAAATTGTAAATTTTGAGCCAGAAACGTTGCACATCGTAATGTAAAATGCTTAAAAAGAGTCATTAACTGCCAACAAGAAAAATGGAAGTCATTTAAGGGATATTATTTTTCACAATAAGATTTAAAAAAAATTAATAAATTACACTTTCATTTAAAAAAAACATAATGAAAAAAATTTAAAATACGAAAGTTATATGCATTTTAAATCAGTCAGTCCAAGTTGGCCCACCCTGTATATAGTAATTTGTAATCATTTTATATATTTATCTCAAATATGACATTTTTTGAGTTGTGACACTTTTTTGCGGGGATGCAATATGTGTCCCAGTAATATTTATAACCTCACATGTTATTTAGTCATTGTACAATAAGAGCCTAGAAGATACCTAAGAAATTGGTTTTTCATTTTTCAAATTTAAAAAAATAAATAAAAAAAGACAGTTTGTAAAATAATAGGATTTTAAACAATAAAACTGACTTAAAAAAAAACACAAAAAAATTAATTTTCCCTTTTGAGTGGCATATCTTCGAAGTCTATAGTCAGATTCTGATCAAATTTATATGAGACCATCTTAGGAGTATACCCTTTCAAATAAACAAACAAAAAAAGTTGGAGGTATGCCCAAAAATACATATCCACAGCCGAATTGAAAATTTTAAAGTTAGTTAAAAATATCTTTATAATTCGTTCATAATAAAAAAAATAAGAAGTTTTTAAAATAAACATTTAAAATTACCAATATATTTCATAAAGAATTGTTCGATTTATTTAATACAATATTTCAAGACAGAATAAATTTCTTTTCGTAATTTAGTGGAAATTTATTTCGTCCTTAATTGACTACTGTTTTAATTAGAGAACACGAGAGACAAACTTGAAATGGGAAAAGTTGCAATATCATTAAACAACGGTCTCAATTACCTTATCAAATTTCTGTCAGTTTCAAGCTGGAAGATATTGACTGAAAAATGTATTGTGATATATTTATCTAAAGGTATTTATATTTTTCATTGAAAAATGAAAAATATACAATATAAAAATATTTTATTATTTATGTATAATACATTTTTGAAGTTAAACTTCTTTAGATGTGTTCAAAGTGATTTTTTTTTAATGCAACGGAAGTTAGGTTAGGTGTGTGTAGATAATAGAGATTTCTGTTATGATAGTTTGTAAAACAGGTTTTTTAGTTTTACATTTGTCGCTAGATGTCACTTTTATTAAGCAGAATAACGTTCTGTGGGAAGATAATGAATTTATAATGTCTACAAAAAGATTTTAATTTACAAATATATTTCCAGTACAAAAATAATTATTTACGCCTAACGAAAAATTAGTTGATTTTTTAATAAAAATTATAGTTCTAATTTTGTATCAAAAATCAGTTTTAAGGTTATACGTTTAGCATACTGTTAAAAAAGAATTGGTTTCGAAAAATAATGTTTTTAATTTATATTCAGAACATATGTATATATATTTAATGTAATATTTTACTTTGTTAATTATTAAAAGTAAAAAAAAGTTTAATTTAATTTAAAAATTGAAATAGACAGAACGGTATACATATAATAGTAACATGTACTAATTTGCTGTAATGGCAGAGCTAGTTTTTCATTATTTTGAATACATTACACGTGAATATATTTGTTTTATAATTTTTATAATATTTAAAAGGGTCGAAGTTTTGAATAATTAATTTTCAAAACATCTCTATACTTATAACCAATTGTATAATATAGCACTTTCGGCAAGTTCTCTCATTTATCATGTGTTAAAAACTCAATTTTAATATCCAATTACTCAAATACCATACGTCCAATATTTTAAATAAAAATTAATAAAAAATATATGAGTTATGGAATAATCTTAATAAATAATGTTTTATAATATACATTTATTAATTTTAATTTAACCTTAAGTTAACAATATCTACGCCACTTGGTATGACTGAAAGGAAACGTTTAGCATGTCATGTATGAGAAAACACAACAAAAGCATGTATACATACATATATACATAAATACTATTATAATTTCACATTGTGAACTTTACCACATATGCATTTAGTTTTGAACAATGACTTCCTTCTTACACATCTACGTACGTGATCTACATTGTTCAACAATCTATAAACTCTGATAATATATTATACAGGGTGGTCCGGTTTGGGATACAGATATTTTAGGAGCTGATTCCCTGACTCATTGTGAGTAAGAAATTGTGCGGAAAGTGGGGGTCTATCTTTAACACCCTCTGAGTTACAGAGTGTTTAAATAATTTCCTTCAGAGTAGTTCTTACAACAAAAATTATCTCATAACTTCTAAAGTAACGTATCTAGAGCAACCAAAATGAGTCAGTTTCATAGATAATTAACTAACATATTTTTCAGTATTACGGTTATTGCTATCCGTATTTTTAGTTCCGAGTTATAGCTCATCAAAGTCGAAAAATATCTTTTTTTGTTGAAATTTTTTATAAAAATGACATTTTTCTCCAAAAGTACCTCAACATGTTGTATTTTTTATCATTATTTAGGAACATCATAATGTTACCTACAAATTCACTATACAAAGTTTGGACGTGGGTCTTATAGTTTCCCAGTTATTAATTAATCCCCAAAGTTACTATTTTGCTACCTGCCCTAATAAATGAAACAGTCAATAAATTTATTTGTATATTACTACAAAATTTTATTATTTATTATTATTTACCATAAAAATAATTATTTACCCGAAAACTGTAAGACCCACGTCCAAACTTTGCATAGTGAATTTTTAGGTAACATTATGATGTTCCTAAATAATGATAAAAAATACAAAATGTTGAGGTACTTTTGGAGAAAAATGTCATTTTCATAAAAAATTTCAACAAAAAAAGATATTTTTCGACTTTGATGAGCTATAACTCGGAACTAGAAATACGGATAGCAATAACCGTAATACTTAAAAATATGTTAGTTAATTACCTATGAAACTGACTCATTTTGATTGCTCTAGATACGTTACTTTCGAAGTTATGATATTATCTTTGTTGTAAGAATTACTCTGAAGAAAATTTTTTAAACATTCTATAACTCAGAGGGTGTTAAAGATAGACCCCCACTTCCCGCACAATTTCATACTCACAATGAGTCAGGGAATATATGTATCCCAAACCGGACCACTCTGTAAAGTTTATGTCAAATACTACAGCGATGTTTAAAATTTTAAATTACAAAATCTATGATGGATTTTTAAAGGAAATTAAACGTAGAATATGATGCAAATTATAAAAAATAGAAGAAAAAAATATTTTCATAGTTAAGCCTTTATAGCTCAAGATCTTTAAAATTTAAATTATGTTGATAATGAGACGAGTTTAGGCATATAAAAAACACAGTCATGAAGTTAAAAAAATTTAAAAATGACATTTTTCAAAAACTAATCGCTTTTCGTAATATTTCTTATGGTCAAATAATTGCTCCCAAATTGCTCCAAAATGCTCTCTACTTAGTTTTTCAAAATTATCAATATTTTTAGGTCAAAATTTAAATTTCTCACTTTAATTGTTGTAAAACTACATTAATAAGTATGCAATATGGCAATGTTTTGTATAGGTCAAAAAATTGCTCCTTAATTGCTCCTCATGTATCTGAAATTGCTCCAACTCTAAAAAAATTTAAACAAAAGTTATTAACTAAACAATAACAAAAAAATCGTTACATGATATTTTACAAAAACTAATCGTTTTCCGTAATATTTCTTATGTTCAATCAATTGCTCCCAAATTGCTCCAAAATGCTCTCTACTTAGTTTTTCAAAATTATTCATTATTTTAAATGAAAAATATTTATTTATTACTTTTACTCCGTTATAAGTAATTTGGCAACGTTGTCTATATAAAAGGTGGCAAAATTCAAACTTTGCCTTATGCCATCTGTGAATTTGACTTGATATTAAGTTATTCAGTGGTATGTTACAGTAGTGTTACACATATTTGAATGAACTAAATATATTTAGTACGTATATTAGCGGGATTATTGAGATTTGTTACAGAAATGTTACATGGGGCTACGAAGGGTTAAAATGTAATGAAAAAGTATGGAATTAAAAAAATACTCTGCCTTGTAAATGCACGGTGCTTCCTCGTGTTAATTCATCAAAGGTAGTTAATTATTGAACAATTTAAATAAAAACCGATAAAGTATTCAGATGAACTGCCTGTCATAGGTTAACCATTTAATTTTCATACGATTTTAATAAAAAAATTTAATTTGACATTTTTCTTAATACGCGCCTGGTTATTATGTCGTATATTTTGAATTTTTTGACAATTTCAATCAAAATCATTATTTTTCTGCTATACAAATGTCAAAATGGCATTTAAAACGTCAAAGTGACATTTAATATGTCAAAGTAAATAGTTTTAAAAAAACAAATGACGATTTTCTTAAGTCAAATTGAGATAAATCTTTGTAAGGGAATATTTTACAACAAAAGTAGGTGATCTATATTATAGAGAATTGAATGCTCTACAAAAAAGGTTCTATAAAATTTTCACGTAACATGTGTCTTTCTTGAGATATCTTCAAAAAATAAATCTTTTTGGATGTCACCCCTCCCCCTTACACACAATTTTAATTATTTTGAAATGGGACCGTCCTCAAGCCAGACCAAACCAACCAACCAAGTTTCATCAATATCGGTTCAGTGGTTCATGAGTTAAGCGTGTGACAAGGATTGGGGGACAGACACACACACAGACACACACACAGACACACAGAAGACAGACACGGAACAAAAAGTGTTTGTGTTGACCTGAAACGGATAAATAAAGTAAATTTTTCGAAATCGGAGAACAAATTTTTTTTCTCGTTTTAAAACGATAACAAAGCTTCTCGTATCTTCGATATTGCGAGGAAGCAACAATAAAATTACAGCGATTTTTGACAAACAAATGAACGTGACACCTAAACGTTTCAGTATTATTTTACAATAAATATATGTACATACCCATAATCTCGACTGTATGTATCTGATCACGGTTATCCCTATCTCCAATTTGACATACGTAGTCACCGGCGTCTTGGGGGCCGACATCTCGTACCTGGAGGTCGTACCCATCTAGTAGTCGAAATCTTCTATCTCGGGTAACCATAAGACCTCCAGCGGTTAACACAGAGCTACCTCGCCTCCATAACAACACGAAGGTACCTGTAACAAATAATAGAAGGTATAAATAAGGTACTTGACCACTTTGGAAAGCTAAAAAATACATTTTCAATAATTTTTTTCAATATTACAATGATTTCTTTTAAACTTTTATTTGAAGCTTATAGAATACAAAAATGCTTGATTTTTTTAAATTTCATTTTATAACAACTATCCAGGAAGCGCTAAAGTCTAGGCCTCAAAAAAAGGTCCCTTCCGTTACAATTTATCACAATTTGCTAATAATAAAAAATGGCATATGTTTGAAAAAAAGGTTGAAAAACACCCCTATTTTTCACTATTCTCTGCTAAAAAAAATGTTATAATTAATTTTTTTTGGCAAAATGTGGTAAATTGGTATACAAACATCTCAATGAACAAAACAAGATAAAAAACATTGAAATCAGCCGAGTAGTTTCGGAGATTAACTGTCCGCCATTTAAAAAAAAGTAGTTTCGAGAAACAACTACCTGCAACAGAGTCAGCAAGTACGGAGTAATGGAAGCGTGCGAACACTTTCACTAATTTCACTATATTAGAATTCGAATTTAAAAAAAATTGTGGGGGGTGAATTTTAAAAGTAGAAGGATTGAGAAAATGCATAAAAATAGATTTTTTTAAATTTATAAGGTGGTCATATATGAGATCCATAAATAACATATTCAAATTTTAGATTTTTATCTATACATTGCTCTAATGATCAAATAACCTTAAGTTTACTATGGTTGCCAGAGATTCGACGGTAATAGTCTGGTATCATAAAGGGGCTTGCAAGCTTTCACAAATTTTTGTGATAGTATCTATGGATTTGCTATAGAATTTAGATCAGTGATACTTCAACTCATTGTAACACAGTTGGTGCAGACTCTAACCGTAATTTTCAAAATATCACCACTGTTTTAATACCCTTGTTAGTGTTTACATACAACTCGTGCGTGAAACTTGTCAAAATCTTCATGAAACTTCAAGAAAACTATAAATTTTGTTAGCCCTTATATTCAAACTTTATACTTTTATCTATACATTGCTCTCATGATCGAATAACCTTAAAAAAAACTTATACAAATCTGTTACATATCTAAATTTGACCACCACTACCCTACATACACCATTTAATTAAATATTCAATACAATTACAACATAACCAATACAAGCAATATTATCCTAAAACATTAATCGTTAAAACAAACGATATCTTTAATTACAACCCTATAATTACATTCGAGAGTTCTCCCAATGCACATCCGACACTCGTATACGTGCAAAGGTATGTTCTATAGTGCTATATAACATACAAACAACCGGACAGACGCACTAAACGCTACTTAAACATTCTAATTAGATCAATAGTACATAGTTATGTTCGTATTACATCAATCAAATCAGCTGTCTAATGTGTACCTACAATTCACTTTATACATATAGGTCTTCAATCAATTTCAGTATGCATGTGTCATCATGTTACTATAATCGATGTCAGCAACAAGCAACTCGTACATATGTGGGGGAGGGGGTTGTATTGTAATAAGGGGTCATACCCCCCACTTCAAGAATTATTATGGGGCAATCTTAATGATATTTAAAGTAGTACGCAGATGTATACTGGCTGAGTTTAAATCACTAGATAATTATTTGAATAAAAAATTTATATTATGATAATTAGCTGTTTAACACAGCGTTTCTCAACCTTTTAGTATCTGCGACCCAATTTTCAATCACAATTCCCATCCCCCCCCCTCATACAATAATTTTCACTGAAAAATAGATCTCAGCTAAATATAAAAAATGTCAATTTCTAATATTAAACTTTCTTTCGAAAAATTGCTCTGCAAGACAGGCCCAATGGAGTCACTAATAATTATTAATCTTGTTTTTAATTTAATATTGATAAGTTAGGTATTAAATACATTATGCAGTACTGATACAATCCTATTTATAAGTGTATTATATAAGTGTAAATGTAAACGTGTATTTTTGGTTTTATTTTTTATTATGTCAGAATTTTTTTATTGCTTTTCTTTCAGTAAATGAAATATAATTTTTTAATAATATTTTTTCTCGATATGCTCACGCCTTCCATTAAGTTTTATCACGCCCCCCCCCCCCTAGATGGGCGCCCCACATGTTGAGAATCGCTGGTTTAAAACGTAGAAATGAAGATTGATATATTATTTTTAATATAATTAATTTTGAATATCGACAAAATGAGTTATAGGAAATTGATTTGACTTCATTTCTTACATAATGTGCATCTCT
The DNA here is from genome assembly GCA_949319165.1 of Sialis lutaria. Classification (NCBI taxonomy): domain Eukaryota; kingdom Metazoa; phylum Arthropoda; class Insecta; order Megaloptera; family Sialidae; genus Sialis; species Sialis lutaria. Next base: position 30,031,158 of record OX439235.1, read on the forward strand.
CTCTACTAACTTTTATGTATTGCAAAATTCGAAATTTTAAGTTATTAAAAATTAAATAAAATAATTTACAGTCAATAAAATGTTTATTAACTATTATCTCGTAAACAACAGCTCTATATAAATTTTTATTAACAGATTATTAATCAGCGAATTTTTTTGAGTAAGTGAAGTCCTGTTCTGGAACAACCTTTAAATTATTATTTTTTTCATAAACGTTTATTTGAAATGTATACAGGTTGTCCAAGATAAGCGTGCAATGCATGGGGATATCCTAAACGGTAAGAGATACAGATGTGGTTAAATGAGATGATTTATTTGTAAGAAAGGGGTGAGTATTACAACATCAAAAAATATTAATAATTTTATGTGGTTCAGGCGGTATACCCAAAAAACTGAAAATTCGGAATTTCTTTAAATGATTATAACTTTTTTGGCAAAGTAGATAGGTACTTTTTATTAGCGGTTTCTTATAGCACTTTTTTGAGTAAAATTGATTGGTGTATTTAGAATTGTTATATTACTTTCAGTTTCCGAGTTACAAGCCCTAACTTTAGTTTTTCTTATGGGCCGCCAAGTTGGCTATATCATATTTGAACGTGTATTTTACTCTACTTTACAACGATATGTCACATGATATACTTATTATAGAAAATAAGTACTAAATACTGGTGATATTTATAAAGTATTTTATTACAAACATTTAAGTAAGCCATGAAAAACAAAAATTGTTAAACAAAAATCGCAATAACAACAATGAAAATAACAAATGCATATTTAAAAACAATAAACTATTACAAAAAAAGGTTTTTACTTTTTTTTTAATAATAAGTATGACATGTGACATATCATTGTAAAGTAGAGTAAAAAACACATTCGAATATGATATAGCCAACTTGGTGGCCCATAAGAAAAACTAAAGTTAGGGCTTGTAACTCGGAAACTAAAAGTGATATAAAAATTTTGAATACACCAAACAATTCTAAACCAAAAACTGTTTTAAGCTATCTACTTTGCCAAAAAAGTTATAGTCATTTAAAAAAAATCCGAATTTTCAATTTTTTGGGTATACCTCCTGAACCACATAAAATTATTAATATTTTTTGATGTTGTAATACTCACCCCTTTCTTACAAATAATTCATCTCATTTAACTACATCTGTATCTCTTACCGTTTAGGATATCCCCATGCATTGCACGCTTATCTTGGACACTCTGTATGCTGCTATTAGAAACTTTAATAATTTTTTTCTGCATGGCCCCCTCTGAAAAGTTAGACTGTATACGCGCTTGTATTGTATTGCTAGGTATTGTATGTACGATAATACATGTTTTAAATTTGAATGAGTGGAAAAACTTATCCAAACTAGTTCTAAGATTTAAATTTTGAATTGACAAATTTTTGCCTATAGTCTGTTTCATTTAAGTTTGCAGTGGTTACCGGAGATTTGACGGTAATAGTACGGTATCATATAGAGACTTGCAAGCATTCACAAATGAGGTATTAATTTAAAGTGAAACTTTTATTACATCGTCTCAAACTTTTTCGTCTGTGTGTTGCATGTCGCGTGACGCTCGGCCGCGGAGTAGGGATAAATACGTCAGAGCCATAGACATAAAGAAATGGACAGTGCATCTGACTCGAAAAAAGAGCCGTGTCAAATGAAAGAGACAGAAATTGTTTGGTTGGAAATATCATATATGTAATACTGTATTACATATATGTTCCAAACAACTTGCATCTCTCTTTCACTTACAGAACAAATGTTACACCATTATGTTAAATACGAATGCGCTGTTCATTTCTCTATGTCTATGGTCAGAGCAGCCGAGGCCAATATGGCGGCATAAGCTGACCGTGTAGTATATAGACTATTACTCATTTGTGCCAGTGCTCCACGCTATTTTGTTTGTTTTTGTCAGTGTTTAATGTAAATGTTGTTATTTATTTGCTTTTGGTAAACAACGACACAGCTAGTGAGTCCAAAAAACTGATCAACGAGGAAAAAGCAAAGAATAGTGCAAAAATGAATGACGATGAATTAATTTTACGCTTTAAAAAACAGAACGCCGACAAAGCACGTGCTTATAGAAAAAGGAAAAAAGATCTTGGTGAGTAAACATAGTTTTTATATAGAATTTATTAGAATTATTAGAACTTTTTGCTGGTGCATGTTGTTGTTTATGGATTTATTTCAATTTTGAGTGCTTGAATTTATTATTCCGAAAATTTTTAGTTAAATGTCTATAATGTGAAAAAAAGTTTCACTTTTACCGTGGTTTCATAAAACCACACAATCCTTTTAAAGTGAAACTTTTATTACTAGTCGAGTCAATGAAGGTTTTTACTTCGGAACCCTCAGAAACAGCACCGCTTTTAATGAATTTTTTTTAAATGTTCGTTATACCATACTATTTGAAATCAGAAACATTCCAGCCGTCGGACTCAAAAAAATATTTTTTTTGCTCAAAAAAAATGTATATAAATAAAAAAATTTTCGATGATAACTGAGCAAAAGTGTGTTTTTTTGTTATAACTTAGTTGAATAAATATTATTTGAGGAAATGAGCAAAAAAAATTTTTTAATTTTTATTGGCAAACGTTACTTTTCAATTATTTAAATAATTTGCTTAATAAATTATCGTTGACATTTTGACGCAAAAATTCATAAATTAATATACATATTTAGAATTTATTGAATATTGATGAAATTTAGCAAAATTGTTCGAAATACCCTTATTTAATACTAGTAAATTTTAGAGCACGTTACTTGCATTAATAATCATTTTACAGCAAGTTTTGCTACGAAATTTCGTAGCCGCTCCAGCCGCGAATAAAATAATAAACGTTTGCCGTTTTGCAAATAAACAAACAATTTTGTCCAAAAAAATTGTAATTATTTGAGATGTATTTATCTAACGTTCCTGAAAGTTTTAACCCTTTTGGTTAACTATTTTCTACTCTAGAGCAGTTTATTCTTTAGATTTTTCACGCGTCAGCGGTAAGTTCGTCACTAAGATCGTTTACTCTGTAAAAAATATTTATTGATTTTTTATAAAATTTTGCATAATTGTTCGAATTACTTTAATTTAGCAGTACACAAATTAAGAACACGTCACTAACATTATTAATCATTTTACAACTACTTTTTCCTACGAAATTTAGTATTCGCTCGTGTCGCGTATAGACAATAAACATTTGCCTTTTTGCAAATAAACAAACGATTTTTTCCAAAAAAATTGTACTTATTTGAGATGTGTTTACCTAATGTTTTTGAAAGTTTTAGCCTTTTTGGTTAATTATTTTCAATTCTATAGCAGTATATTCCTCAGATTTTTCGCGCGTCAGCGGCACGTTCGTCGACAAGATCCTTTTACTCTGTTAAAAATATTTACTGAATTTTGATGAAATCTAATATAATTGTTTGAAATACTTTAATTTAGCAGTAAAAAAATTACGAGCATGTCACTAGCAATATTTTTCATTTTACAACTAGTTAGGCTACGAAATTTACTATCCGCTCGTGCCGCATATAAGACAATAAACGTTTCCCGTTTTGCTAATAAACAAACAATTTTGACAAAAAATATTATGCTTATTTAAAATACATTTACCTAATGTTTCTAAAATTTTTAACCCTCTAGGTTCATTTTTTTAAATGGTACAATGTTATTTATTACAAATTCAAAATTTTTGAGGAAAAATTGGGAAATTTCTGGAAAATTCCTAAAAATTTTTGTATAATTCAACTTTATTTGTGAAAAGAAACACCGCGAATACACATTTCTATCAAAATTTTCAATAAATTTAGACAAAAATTAAAAAAAAAATTGGAAAATTTCGGGAAAATTCCCGGAAAATCCTTATTTTGACAAAGTATTCTTATTCAGCGACCCTCTAAACCCCTATAGGTAAAAAAATTTCGTCGAAAATCGGACTTAATATATGAAACCAGTAAATTATACAAATTTTCAAAATTTGGGGGGGGTGGTTAAATCCGACGACTAGAATGTTTCTGATTTCAAATAGTATGGTATAACGAACATTTTTAAAAAAATTCTATCAAAATCGGTGCTGTTTCTGAGGGTTCCGAAGTTTTAGCCATTTTCGAGCTTCATTGACTCGACTATACATCGTCTCAAACTTTTTTTGTGATAGTATATATCTATAGATTTGCTATACAATTTAGATCAGTGATATTTCACCACAGTATTGTTGTAACACAGTTGGTGCAGACTCTGACCATATACAAAATAATTATCATAATATCACCACTGTTTTAATACCGTTGTTTATGTTGTTTATACAACGCGTGCACGAAACTTGTCAAAGTCTTCATGAAACCTCAAGAAAACTGTCAATTTTGTAAAATTTTGCTAGCACCTTTATGATACCGGACATATTTCAATCAATATAAAATTTTCAAATAATCATAAGCACTAACAATGTCTTACTTTTCTACAATCCATAGATTAAACAAATAATATCCTATATACGCCCTTCATATGTACACATATATATATGTATACAAATATCATTTTCATTTGAAACAAAGTTATTTTCCAACATATATATTATATATATATACATGTAACTTATCTCTTCTATGAATATTATTTGCTTTCAGAAATAGGATTTCTGTGAATACAAACGATGACGAATTCAAGGAATAATATAGAAACAAAACCCAATGTCAACATTTTAACATGACATACATATGTAATATGTATAGATGTTTTGTCAAATTAAACTAACCTGATATACGATATTTTCAATACTATTATTATTATTGGAAAATTAAAATGATCATTAAAATAAAGTAGATATAAATAATATATCTCTATAATTTTTAATAGTTTTAGGGTTATATTTATTGTACATCGAACATAAATTTTAATACTTTACACTTAAAATTTAATAGTACGCACTCTATACAATTTTTTTAAAGCATAAGGCGAATATTTAATCGTTTTAAAATATAGAAAATCATAAAAATTACATTAAAAATATTAAATCTATTGGGGCGAAATGAGAGACGTTAGGTAAAAATATAGAAAATCACAATAAATACATCAAAAATATTTATTTTTTAATCTGACAGGTCCAAATTTAGGTCAAGTGCAAAGTTTTATATTTTTTTTAGTGCAAGGTATTTATTTTTATTTAAAAGTAAGTGATATAATTGGTTTTAAGTTCAATATATTTTTTTAATGTTAATAAATTAATTTTCCATGCAGTATTTTTGTTATAAGTGAAAACGATTAAATAAAAAGTGTTTATTATCAAAAAAATGCATTTAAATACAAGTTTTTGTATCAAAGTTAACAAAAGTTTTTAGGGCGCTTATAAATTTCAACACGTTTTTCGTGATATCTTTACATAAAAGTACAAAAAATACAATTTTGATAATTTTTACGAATTTTATGCAATTTTAAACTTTTGTAGTATAGGGACCCACTTTTTAACAGTTATTTTTCAAAGCCCCCCCCCCCTCCTGATAAAAAAAAACAAAGAATACTAATTTATCACTGATAAATAAAAATAAAAACTTAATTTTAATTTTAGTCTAAACTGTTGCACGGACCTCTTTAAAAGTACCTAGTTTCAAAACCACTGTTCTATAAGATTAAAATCTTACAAATACATAATAATCAATGTATTTTACAATATATTATATTAAATTATATCCCTGATCTGTCAAAAATAACTAAAAAATGTTAGCATCACAAAAAAACTGCCAATGATATTATGACAGATATAGAATAAAAATAATATGATTTTTCATGTTTTTGACATCGAAAAAAGAACCGCAACCAAACGGTAATACGCGGAAAATACTTAGAAATTCACAAAAGCTTTGCGAGTGAAAAATTTTTACATGAGAAGTGGCGAAAGAATATGTCATTCAGGTATATACATTTCAAAGAGAAAATATCCATTAATAATAATTATAGTGCGTCATTAAATTTTATAAAAATGGAGGAAATTGTACGGTTCTTTACAAATATTCAAATTAATAAAATGTTATTAATTTATGGATAATTTCTAATTAATTATTTTTATAAAATAATATTAACCCATTACATCCCGACCTTTTTATTTCTTGTTGAAAATATTACGAAATATATAAATAATGACCTTACGTGTCTCCTATTTCCAAAAAAAATACTAATTTCTGCAGAAAATAAAGGTTCAATCGCAAAAATTGACTCTTTTATAACTAATTTTGAATTTGACGCCAAAACGCTCGCAGGTGACATTTGAGAGTTGTGACGTCACACTTCTTGTCAACAATAATCAAACATTCAGAGTTAGACAATAATTTAATTATTTTTTGTGTTAAAAAAGAATTCCAAAGTATATAAGTTCTTAAATAAGGTATTTACCTAAAAATCTTATAAGAGGAATTGATATTTGTCTAAAATAAAAGACGTTTACTGATGCGTGGCGTCATTCGCTCTGATTGGTGTTCCATTTAACATGGCGGATTGCTGTGTTTTGCATTTTTATTTTAACAAAAATTATATTTATATCGCTTTTAATATAAAAATAAATACATTTTTAGAATCTTTATAACCTAGGTATTTCATTATTTAAAATCATAATTTTTATTATACTTTGTTACAGACAGCATGCCTATTATCATGAGAACCCAATGTCATATTTATAGGACAGTAGTTTTTTTAACGACTGGATTATTTTTGACATTGTATTGTTATGCTTTGTTTACACTCTCATAAGTAATATTATACCTACAGTTTCGTCAATTTAAAAATGCTTTACAAAGTGAAAATTATACATTACATTTCATGTATGTATAAAAAATGTATGTAAGTATAAATGTCGGCTAGCTGGAATAATTACACTGTTATAATTTGTCATTGAAAGAAATCTAGAGTTCATTTCAGAAATTGTTGACATAAAAAACATTAGTAATGTAAATCAAATTAACAACGTTATTATGTCAAAGAAAAAAAATAGAAAATATGTTGTCCTATAAATAGGACACTGGGAAGTAATGGGTTAAAACGCTTATATAAAATGATATATGCTACCCCCACCATTTTTAGGATATAAAGTAGCCTATGTTATTCTTCAGGATGTAAGCTACCCCCTACCAAATTTCATCAAGATCGGTTAAGCAGTTTAGACGTGAAAAGGTAACAAATAAACAGTCATAAAATAGTTAAATAAACTAGCTATGCTGTATTATGAATTATGATTATTTATTACTTATTATATCACCTGCATAAGTGATAAGTATTTTTTATTATTTTTTAATAATGTTAGTGTAATGTTCATTTTAAATTTTAAATCGAGTTAAGTTTAATGGAAAATGCTGTTAAACAAACATGGAGAGTTAATATGAGTTTAATGAAGTACCAATAAAAAGTGTCTAGTGGGTGTACATTTTTATTAGACAAGTAAACTATATTTTTATATCAAAAAAAATGGTATGGTGAGCCATACATGACTTCCATGTTCTATAATATCTTTTACAATAATTTTTAATATAAAACTCACATTTATTATATTAAGTTGTCTAATATTCTAATGTCAGTTGTGTAATACACATTTTTGTAGAATAATACTAATTATCTGACATTTGAATTTAACTGCGGTTATTTTCTTTGGCAACTTGTATTTATTTGTAATTTAAATTTAAATTTTGAGGGTGATTTTCACCCCTTCAGTGGCTATTTCGGCAAGTTTATGAAATAAATACCCCTTAGATTGGATTGAACTAAAAGTGTACCAAGTTTTATCAAAATTGGTGAGATAATACTCGATGATTGGTACAAAATTTCGAATACTTCCGAAACCCCTAATCCGATTTGCACCAAAATCAATAAGTCTAGAGTACTCACTGACAAGGAAACCTTTTCAGGTCGAAAATTCGTATCGAGTTTAAACTTTGTATATAGTTAGAGGAGGTCAAAGTAAGTAAGAAAAAAATTATCACAGCTGCGGTAAAACGGTTTAAGGGGGTGAAACACCCCTATGAAAATGTGCAAAATAATCATATTTTTTCAAATAACTCTGAAACTAATGAAAATTTAAAAAAATCTATAATACAAAATTTTCATGATTTTTTATGCTCTTTTAAATGGCGGCAGTCAAAATTCGAAAAAAAATAAACCGTTAACCCCCACCTCCCACCCACTTCATTTTTTTGAATTTTCATTAGTTTCAGAGTTTTTTGAAAAAATATGATTATTTTTCACATTTTCATAGGGGTGTTTCACCCCCTTAAACCGTTTTACCGCAGCTGTGATAATTTTTTTCTTACTTACTTTAACCTCCTCTAACTATATACAAAGTTTAAACTCGATACGAATTTTCGACTTGAAAAGGTTTCCTTGTGAGACAAACATTTTCTACAAAAATAATTTAAATTGGTGCATATTTACAGTATAGTCATTGTGAATGAAAGAAAATTCTACATCCAGACACACAGACGCATAACTTTTCTTTACGTTTTGAAGGTAGTACACATCAGAATATGTTCACGATTTTTCGACGGTAATACTATACTTCCATTTCTTCAAACAAGGAAGTAAAAGAAATTAATTATTGTTTCGTACCTTCAGCACGTTACATTACGTATAAAGCAGACATGTACTCTCGGGTATGTACATAATATTTGTATGTACATATATGTTATATATAATGAACATATGTGTATATAATGCTAATTTAACAAACACATAGATCTCGTAGAGTAATTATCAAGCTATTCAGTTAGTTACATCTGCTAATACTAAGGTGGTTACACGCAGCCAAACATGTTACGAATAAATTAAATCATAACTCTAGATTAGATATTTCCCTGCTTCAGTTTCACGCCGCACAGTGGTTCGAAAACATCGATTTTCGGAAAAAATTCAATAATTAAAGAATCAATGAAATTATAAAAAAATTGATTACTGAATATTAATAATATAATAAATATCGTTATTTTTATACTATTTAAGACAGGGCCGAATTGACCCAAAAAATTTTAAGGGCGTTTTTTCTCAAATTGGTTTGTTCGGTTTATCGTCTCTTTAAGAATAAAAGTCTCTATACATTTTTTCTGTTTTAATTTTGCTCAAAATGTGTAAGGAAACACATTTCTTAGTATTTATAATATTTAAAGCAGAGTCGGACTAGCGAAACTATTTTTTCAAGCACTTTTTTTCGGTGTCTTTTGAAATGAAATAAATTTGTATTTTTTCTATAGTATTGTTTGGAAAATTTTCTTTGAAATTATATTATTTAAAGCAGGGCCGGACTGGCCCATCGATGTTTAAAAACATTCATTCAATGCCACGTATTTTTAAAAATTAAATAAATATCTTAGTCTTTTTCTAATTTTGTTTGGAAATTTTTGTTTAAAATAATAGGTATTTAAAACAGGGCCGGACAGGACCATTGATTTTAAAAGGTTTTCGTTTAATGTAACGCCTCATTAAAATCAATCATTATAAAAAAATTGTTAATATCTAGTCCTTTACGGAGATAAGTGATTGCCCTCCCCCCTAAAATCCCCATCCCAGTGGTTTTTTCCTGCTGGATTGAATAAAACTAATTACAACCCGTCCTACATAACAGAGAATGAAATATTAAATTTTTCGTTTTTCCTTTTTATTAATTTATTTTTTTATATTTAATTTCAACCTGTGTCACATATGGAGGGTTGTAATTATTTTTTTTCGATTCGAAAATAACATGGAGGTGGGACTTTTGAGAGTAAAATAACCCCCTATCTCTCATACGAGCCGAGATTTTTTTAAATTTTGTATTAAGGATAGAAAGCAAAATTTAAAAAAATCTCCCCTGTCACGTGTGGAGGGTTGTAATTAGTTTCATTCGGTGGTTATGTTTCAAAATCTACGTATGCGAAACCGCGGGTAACGGTTAGTTAGTTTGAAATTTAATGGAAAATAATTACCGTGATTGGAGCCCCACCTACGCCCCTAGATACGGGCCTGTTGTAATTATTAGTTCATATTTTAAAAATTTAAAAACCATTTATGTTAATTATTAAAAAAATACTTGAATAACAAAATCTAAAGAGTGGAACAGGATATTATGTGCAGTACTATATATTTTTACATATGTGACGCCCAACAAAAAAAATTATTTACAAGCAGAGTCGCAGCAACGCGCAGCTAAATGTGGTATTTTTTGAAAGAGGACATCCCTATCTATATAATGTATATGATTTCATCGTGACGCTTTTTGACGCAAAAAAGATATGTCTTCAAAAAGATGCATTTTCGAAAAAAAAATCCTTATTACATAGACACGTTAATAACAGGGTTAATAATTTTTTTAAAAATCCAATTATTGTTAAAATTCAAAATTAAATACTAAAGAATGTAACTAGTGTTCATATTTTGATAATTCTTCAAATAATGTACTTAAAAATCAAGAACTGGAAAAAAACAAATAATATTGAATTTATGATAATTTTAGAATCGTCAGTTTTCAATAAGCTGTAATAGTTATATAATGAATATAATTTTGATTTTAATAGTCAAACATAATGCTTAGGGTCATAAACAACAAGTCTACATACAAAAAAAAATCAGTTTGTAACATTTTCAAACTATAGTTTTTTCCGCTCTTAAACCACTGTGCGCCGTGCCGCTTGCAACTATGTATATTTGTATATTATAGAATGTTCTTATTATACATTTACAAGAAAGTGAAATAATTATTAATAAAAACATATAGAAACTGTTGGATGATGCCATAGAAAAATAGTAGAGAGATTTATTTTAAACTTTGAAAATAACAAGACATTTATATTTAAAAAAACTTCAAAAATTTCAAGGTAATTAGGAGAATGGTTTATATATATTAAAAAAAAATTAACATGCATTCTTTATTTTTTAAATAAATAAAGGACCCCGCAGAATCCATATGGGAAAAAGGTTTCGGTCAAACTCTTTGAAACTTTGGATTCTGATAGTCCTTGATGAGTAGATCAAAGTGTTAATGGTCACTAAGTCCTAAAAATTTAAACTTTTAAGATATAGCCCTCTGAAGTTGCGGATCATGATTGCCTTTAATTTTTTTTTTTTGTAGAACCTTAAATTTCACTCAACTATTTGTATGTGTTCTTCCCAAAGAGATCTATAATCGATTGTTACCATAAAAAAGTTAACTTTTCAATTCATTGAGAACACTTAAATCTTATTGTTACGTTTTTTTATTAAACAAATCCAATTGTTTTATAATAAAAAATTGGTTTATAATTTATAATAAAAAAAAACGTAATAATACGATTTAAGTACTGCCATTGGCTAAAGAATTTAAAAGTTTACTTTTTTACGGTGACAATCGATTATATTGTCTTTGGGAGCACATACAAATAGTTGTGCGAAAATTAAGGTTCTACAATTTTTTTATTGTAAATTAAAGGCGAGCATGATCCCCAATATTAGAGGGCTATATCTTCAAAGTTTGAGTTTTTAGGATTTAGTGCCCATTGACACTTTTAATATACTCATCAAGGACTATCAGAATCCAAAATTTCAAAGAGTTTGACCGAAACTCCTTTACCATAAGGATTCTGCGGGGTCCTTCTAAAAGGAGACAATCCTGCTGACAAAAAGTACATAGAAGAAGTAGAAGAAGAATTTATCTAACTATGTATATTAGGGTGGTCCTTATTTTTGAACTTTTGAATTTTGAACTCCGTACCCCCCAAATTTGTTCGTTATCATAAGACTTGAATTCCTGTTAAATTTGGTCATGATCAACCAACCCCTTCCCGTGCCGACTTAGGGTTGAAAAAAGTCCAAATAGGGTAGTTTTATTGTTTTTTGCGTTTAATTAAAAAAATAAAGCAATTAGCATAAATATGTATATAACATTTATTGTAGAGCGTAAAATTGTCTATAAAAAATGTTCTCATAGTATATCACGAATATTTATTATTTTCCATGAAAAATAATAAATTTTATTTGAAAAAAAATTATTTGGTTACTGTAACGTAAATATATGATATGAATGGTAGTCCAATTAAAGAAGCATTTTGACAAGAAATTTTAAGGGACAAGCAGTGTTATTGTTGATTATTATAGATTCTGGTGCGGAGAATTCGAAAAAAATAACCCGGACTAGGAAAAAATGAGTCAACACCCTTAAAAATGGGGTTGAAGGGTGAAATCCCATTTCCACGTGTATTTTCAATTTATTTCAAAATCTAAAGCGGCAATAGTGTATTTTTATAATTGATATTTGTTGGGGACACTGAGATGAATCGATTGAGACCACATGTACTGAATTTGATCCAAAATCACCCCTTCTAAAATGTTTAATATAGGTATAAATGCTTATTTTTGGTGAAAATAGTTTAAAAATTAATAACTTCTTTTTAAATCATCCAATTGACTCGAAATTGATCTCAATTTGTTCCTGAAATTCCAAATAATAATGATCAACTATAATTTTTAAAAATATTAATAGTTTAAACAATGAAAATTGTTAATATTAAAGGATAAGTGAAAAATTGTCATTTTACTAAAATTTAATTAAAAACATAAGGATTAAATATTTTCTTTTGTAAAACTAACGTGAATATCTTCGATTTGTATATACAAACAAAATGAGCCCCTCCCAAAAAATATTTAATCACTTGAACGGTTACAATTCTACACAAAAATTCACCGATTTTTTTCGTTTTATTGAAGTAATTTATTTTTATGCACTTTCGCATACATTATTGTGCACTCATATGAGCCTTTATTAATGCATAAACTTGTAATTTACGTTAAAGCAAACATAAAAGTATGTTTTAATCATAATTTACAGTTTTATTTAAAAAAATGTATTTTATTTAAATTGTATACATAAAAAATGCGATGCATTTTAGTGTGGAATTACACCCGTTCAAGTGATTAAATATTTTTTTTGGGGGGGGGGGGTGTCTCATTTTGTTTATAATTACAAATCGAAGATATTCACATTGATTTTACAAAAAAATATTTAACCCTTATGTTTTTAATTAAATTTTCGTAAAATGACAATAATCCAAAAATTTACGTCGCTTACCATTAAATATTAACAATTTTCATTGTTAAAACTATTAATATTTTTTTAATATATAGTTGATCATTATTATTTGGAATTTCAGGAACAATTTGAGACCAATTTTGAGTCATTTGGATGATTTTAACAGAAGTTATTAATTTTAAACTATTTTCACCAAAAATAAGCATTTTTACCTATATTAAACATTTTAGAAGGGGTGATTTTGGATCAAATTCAGTACATGTGGTCTCAATCGATTCATCTCAGTGTCCCCAACAAATATCAACCATAAAAATACACTATTGTCGCTTTAGATTTTGAAATAAATTGAAAATACACGTGGAAATGGGATTTCACCCTTCAACCCCATTTTTAAGGGTGTTACATCACATTTTTCTAGTCCGGGTTATTTTTTTCGAATTCTCCGCACCAGAATCTATAATAATCAACAATAACACTGCTTGTCCCTTAAAATTTCTTGTCAAAATGCTTCTTTAATTGGACTACCATTCATATCATATATTTACGTTACAGTAACCAAATAATTTTTTTTCAAATAAAATTTATTATTTTTCATGGAAAATAATAAATATTCGTGATATACTATGAGAACATTTTTTATAGACAATTTTACGCTCTACAATAAATGTTATATACATATTTATGCTAATTGCTTTATTTTTTTAATTAAACGCAAAAAACAATAAAACTACCCTATTTGGACTTTTTTCAACCCTAAGTCGGCACGGGAAGGGGTTGGTTTATCATGACCAAATTTAACAGGAATTCAAGTCTCATGATAACGAACAAATTTGGGGGGTACGGAGTTTAAAATATCCAAAAAAATTTCCTTCACCTATAAATAAGGACCACCCTAATGTATATAGACAGACAACCTATGTACCTTCATTTTAGTCGAGGGCTGTTGACAAGACAATTATTTTTGATGAAAAATTAGTATTAATGTGAATGAAATTTTGAAATTAATTTTCGATGAAAAATTTAATTAATGAATTTTTTTCTTTGATTCAAGATTAGTGATAAGTGATAATTAATAATTCATTAGTCCTTTCAAGGACTAATAAGTACATATAAGTACTTTTGCTTAAATCAAATAATTACACCAACATTGTAACAAAAAAAATTAAATCGAAAAGGAATATTTTATTACCATTATTATAAAATTTGCAATATTTATATAGGATGGAGGGGGCGTTTAAATCCTTACATATTACTATATGTCTGTCTGTCTGTCTGTTCATTTATATAACTCGAGAACCACTTATCTGATTTACGTGTTTTTTTATTTTTAATTTTTTTGTTTAGTTTTTAGTTTTTTGCTTAGTTACTCATAAAATTGAACACTGTCTGTAAAGAGACAAAACGAATATGTAGCCAAAACCTGTCTCTTTTCTGTAGGTCTGGTAATGACTGCAACTCTGTGACGTATTTTAGAAAGAGACAGGTATTGGCTACTTTATCGCTTTGTCTCTGTCACACTTTTTCGCCAATATTTACTTCACAGTTGGATAGGGAATGCTCAGTCCATTCTATAAGTATATACGTACAATATGTAACTAGTTCCATATGTATAATTTATAAACATACAAAAATAACAAATATACTTTACAAAAAACATTCTGCAAAAAACCGCAACAAGTGAAATATTTTTTTTATTTATTTTTTTCAACACCAACCGCATAAAACAATAAATAAACATGTTGTTTGTCCTCACATCTTGATATGATCTGCATATATAGCAAGTGAGAATTACTACATACATGCACTGGCGCCGACTATGTGGGGACGAGGGGGGGCGATCGCCCCCTTAAATGTTATACCAGGGGGGCTTCCCCCCTGTGAAGCTGCAATCTAGTTTCTTTTAAATTAAAGATACATTTGTCAATAAGCAATTCAAATACCAACTTGTCACAGTAAATATTATCACTAAAAATTTCTTCAAAAAGGAAATTAATACCTGAAACATCTTCTTTGTTTCCTTTACAAAGCTAATAGGCCAGTGCCAAAGCCTTTGAGGAGAAAAAAAATTCTCTACAGGATAGCGATGGTGGGAATCGTTGCTAAAGATGATTACAAAAAGAGGGGAAAAAATGCACCTCTGCACATGTAGCGGTTTCGAAGGGGGGTGGTTTTTAAGGGTTGAAAATGGTTTTTTGCGATTTCCGACGAAGTGCGACTTTCTATCGAAAAATGGTCTACAGTAAAGTTGTAGATAAAAAATAAATCTACAATTTTGTTTCAAACCAATTTACAACATAACCTCAAATTTTCCGAGATAATGGCGAAATACCGTTTTTTTGAATTTTCGAGTTTTTTATATCAAAAAAAACTTCAAAATACTTGAAATTTTCATGAAATGTATGTTTTGAAGTCCTTTAATTTTACCGATCTGTTCGGAATTTTAATGTTAAATATTACCTGAAATATTAACGTTTTCCGAAAAAAATGAAATTTTTTCAATCGAAAAATTGATCGTAGAAATTTTCGATTTTTTTAACTTTTAGGGGGCTCAATTTTTTCGTATTGAGTCGAACTTTAAGATAGATAAAAAATTAAAATACCTTTACATTTAAAAAATTTGTGAAAAATTAAAAAAACCATAAGTAGCGATTTGTAAAAAACGCAATTATATTTTTAAATCACTATAAAAATTTTGTACTAATCATTCAATTTTTGTGCTAAAATACAAGAATAAAATATATTTAATTTTATAAATGGATAATTTACGAAAAAAAATGTAATACAGTGTAAATTGATAGGAATAGGATGCTGTAAATAAGTAATTAAAAAATTTTAACATAATAATAAAATAACTTTATTAAAAATAAAATAATAGTATATAAATTTTCTGTAAAATTAATATAAGTACTATGTAATGGAACTTTCTTTTATTTTTTAGAACAAAGTAATTTTAAATATATGTAAAAAAATGTCAATTTATAATGCTTTTACGATTTATTACCGAAAAATTACTTATTTACAGCATCCTATTCCTACCAATTTACACCGTATTACATTTTTTTTCGTAAATTATCCATTTATAAAATTAAATATATTTTATTCTTGTATTTTAGCACAAAAATTTAATGATTAGTACAAAATTTTTATAATGATTGAAAAATAAAATTGCGTTTTTTACAAATCGCTATTTTTGTTTTTTTTAATTTTTCACAAAATTTTTAAATGTAAAGGTATTTTAATTTTTTATCTATCTTAAAGTTCGACTCAATACGAAAAAATTGAGCCCCCTAAAAGTTAAAAAATCGAAAATTTCTACGATCAATTTTTCGATTGAAAAAATTTCATTTTTTTCGGAAAACGTTAATATTTCAGGTAATATTTAACATTAAAATTCCGAACAGATCGGTAAAATTAAAGGACTTCAAAACATACATTTCATGAAAATTTCAAGTATTTTGAAGTTTTTTTTGATATAAAAAACTCGAAAATTCAAAAAAACGGTATTTCGCCATTATCTCGGAAAATTTGAGGTTATGTTGTAAATTGGTTTGAAACAAAATTGTAGATTTATTTTTTATCTACAACTTTACTGTAGACCATTTTTCGATAGAAAGTCGCACTTCGTCGGAAATCGCAAAAAACCATTTTCAACCCTTAAAAACCACCCCCCTTCGAAACCGCTACATGTGCAGAGGTGCATTTTTTCCCCTCTTTTTGTAATCATCTTTAGCAACGATTCCCACCATCGCTATCCTGTAGAGAATTTTCCTGTTTTTTGGCCTCAAAAAGTCGGATTGGCACTGGACTATAAAGGTGGCTACAGACGTAACTACATGCTTGACAACACCGCTTGATCAAGCCGTTTGATCAAGCACGCACAATTTCGCTGCGCCACCACACGCACAAGCATATGCTTGTACAAGCGGCAGTTTGTTATCACATGTACAGCTGCACACAACAACGTTTGCTTGTACAAACATACACGTTCTTGGTACACACGTTGAGACCGCTTGATCAATCGCGGATTGTACAAGCGGTATGATTAAAATTCAATCAATCTTCAAGCGGATTGTGCAATCATAATGCTTGAGCGAAATTACCATACACACGCTACAATATGCTTGATCAAACGGATTGATCAAGCGGTGTTGTCAAGCATGTAGTTACGTCTGTAGCCACCTTTAGTTAACTATCAGCATTAAAAAAAATCAACGATTTAAGTTTTCAGTTAAAATCGTCGTTTTCGCTTCGTGAGCCTTTTTAAATTAAAAAACTAATGTACAAATGAAAAAAAAAAAAGATTTCAGATACAAATGTCCACTTTTCAATTATTTCAAATAATAAGTTTGATCGCTTTTTACCGAAATTTGATGAAAAAAAGTGTAATTATTTTACACTCAACGCACGATTAGTTGTATTTCTGAAATTTTTTGCGCAAAAAAATATTTTAAATTAAGTAACTTTTTAAAATGCAAATGAAAATAATTTTTTAAAGAATCTTAAGGTAGATTTTAAGCATTATTTCTTTTTTTTTAATTTCATTATGATCATTTGGTCGTTATTAGGTACGAAAGTTGGATATTGCAAATTTTTTAAGTAAATTTTTACCCCCCCCCCCCCCCCAGCAGAAATGAAAAGTCAGCGCTTATGGATACATGCACATTATGCTACACCGTGTTACTGCACAAGTGTTACTACAACATATGTTGTGTTTTGTGCTCACATTCCAGAGCACTGTCAAACTTTTTGCAAATTGAAATCTCTGTCGGAAATTAGCCATTAGTTATACGAGGGAAATCCAGTTATTTGGAAATAGATAGTGCTATTTATGGTTATACGTCTAGCCAGGTCCTGAGAGAGCTTCAACGGGGCCTGGGCCAACCCACATTTTGGGGGCGCCATTACCCCCCCCCCCTAGCGTAAGGACATTCGAAACAAATTTCGAACTAGTAAAATTTTTATAACTTTCTGATATTATTTTAGTATTAAAAATCAGGGGGGTTTTTTATGAGAATTTTCCTTTTTTTGCTTTCTGCTTGTACTTTTTCCACAATGTGTATATTTTTATAGTATATTTATGTTTTTTAAATAACCCTTGGTTGTTAAAAATAGTATATATAAGTATCAAAAAAATATGTAAAAATGTAAAATATAAATCATTTTCAGGGCTCCGAGGCCCCTGAGACACAGAGGCCCCAGGCCATATGGCCCTCCAATCCCCCCCCCCCCCTTCTATCTAAGCCTGCGTCTAGCACACTTTAAAAAAGATTCGATTTCGAATTTTTTTTAATTTTTATTCAGAACACATGTACCTACATTTAATGAAATATTTTAACTTGTTGATTATTAAAAGTAAATTTGAAAATTGAAATAGACAGAACGTTATATAATAGTAACATGTACTAATTTATACTGCTGTAATGGCAGAGCTAGTTTTTCATTATTTTGAATAAATTACACGTGAATATATTTGTTTTATAATTTTTATAGTAGTTTGGAATAATTAGTTTTTAAAACGTCTCTATATTAGGCGAGCGGTTTACTGCCAAAAATACGCTTAGAAATGAAGTCGTGACTAACGAAATATATACAGGCTAAGACATAGTGGAATCGATAGCTAGTACTTAGACCTACATTTTCATGTAATTTTTTAAAATTTGGTTGCGTAAAACTTTTTTAAATCGCAAAAAGGTTGACTTTTTGCGTTTTAATAAATTTCTCATTTTTTAACTTAAACTCGTATTTTTTTCCCCTTTTGAGTTAAGCTAAAAAAATTTTGATCACGATCTTACTTAGTTCTTACCGAAAGTAGTAGTGTAGTTTTTAAATACCCAACAAGACTCACTTTGTTATAAATAAATTATTTACTAAAAAAAGTTGAAAATACGGTTAGTTTTTTTCAAACGCTTGGGGAGTCGAGGAAATTTTCAAGTATATTTTTAAAAACTATACAACACTATGAAGTATTAGTTGATAAAGTTTAAGTTAAAAAATGAGAAATTTATGAAAACGCAAAAAGTCAACCTTTTTGCGATTTAAAAAAGTTTTACGCAACCAAATTTTAAAAAATTACATGAAAATGTAGGTCTAAGTACTAGCTATCGATTCCACTATGTCTTAGCCTGTATATATTTCGTTAGTCACGACTTCATTTCTAAGCGTATTTTTGGCAGTAAACCGCTCGCCTATATAGCCAATTGTGTAGAATTTCAATAAATAGAGCACTTTCGGCAAGTTCTCTCATTTATCGTGTGTTAAAAACTATATTTTTAATATCCAATTACTCAAAAACCATACGTCCAATATTTTAAGTAAAATATATGAGTTATCCATAAATAACATATTAAAATTTTAGACTTTTATCTATACATTTTTCTAATGATCGAATAACCTTAACACGGTCGAAATCCTAGAGGGCCATGACCCACAAAGGGGCCGTAAAAGTTAGTTTAACTGTAAATATCTGGGGCCAAAAAAATAGGGGACAGGCGTGGGTTATCGATTTAAATTGCAAGGGAGCCTCGACATTAAAAAGTTTAAGATCTATAAAATTGTAATTACTGAAAATTTAAGAATTTTGGAGAGAAAAAAAATCCTGAAAATTTCAGATTAATTGGAAAATTAGAACAAAGAAAAATGGTTATTACAATTTAATATAATTGGAAGAAAAAAAACACGTTCAAAGTTTCAGATTTAATCATTATTTTCATAATAAAATAATGATTATTTTTAATTTGTAATCATAAAATATCAAATATCATTTTTCAGATAATTCACGTGCCAAATTAAACTACCATCAATAAATCTCAATAATAAAAATAATATTGCCTAAGCACGTTAAATCTTTAAATGGGGGGGGGGGGGTCAACCAGAGGGTACAATATACAGATATAGAACCAGTACGTGTTAACATAATTAAAAAAAAAAATAACATTCAAAAATTAAAATTTATCGTACGACATTTTTTTAAATTACCCCCTAAACTTCATAGCACTGTTTTAATACCACTGATGTATACATATACATATATATTAACACATACATACATAGGACTGCTTTTCAAATTTGATGAATCTGTTATACCACATTGTGTAGGACAGACAGAGAGAAAGATATATGCAAACTGGTGTAACTGGTGTACACTTTTCCCCCCCTTTACAAAACGTGCCATATGGGATTTGTAATCGGACAAATTGTTAACCAGGTGACGTTAAAATTACCTTTTGTTTATTATTCACTAATTCATTTATATGCTAATCACATAACATTAACTAAAACAACTTAGTATTATTTGTGGTGTAAATATACAAAAACATGTGGTTCGATTTTATTTAATGATCATAGTTAAATTAGGGGAGGTCAGTTTACAGTGTTTTGTAGCTAAAATAAATTGAATTAAGCACCCAATATACAATAATGAGGTATTTCAATTTTAAACACAGGGTTTTTCATTAAAGTGGTAAGGGAAACATTTTTCTCTCCTATTTTCAAATTATATTTAACTATATAGGTACTTCAAAATAGTATAGGTCAGCCATGGGCAACCCGCGGCCTATGGCACTCTTATTTGCGGCCCTTCAACATTTTAAAAATTATATAACAAACATAAATTTTACATTAATTTTTGAAAAAATATTTTTGATTGTTTACAATTTTTGTCAACGAACACATTTTTTAAATACATAATATGTATTTTAATAAATATCAATCTTCCAATACATAGGCAAAATGTAAAACTCTTTCATTGGTTAGTGTTTTTGGAACAACATTCCGAAATGAGTCCTTGTTTTCTTTGATGAAAAGAATTAAATCTCAAGATAGAAATCAATTAACTGATAAACACTTAACTGACCAATTACGCGTTGCTTCGACAAATTTGGAAATCAACATTAACAAACTTGCTAATTCTACGGAAAAACAAGTGTCTCATTAATTTTTTATAAATAAAGTTTTTGAATAGGAAAATAAAACGGGCAAGTGCGTGTTGGGCAAGCACATGATAGGGTTCCATAGTCATTCTCACTACGATTTATAAAAAGTATTTTTCAAAATATTCGTGACTGAAGGGTTAAAATCAAAAAGTCATTTGACTTTTATTATTGCATTTTAGGAGACCTATCAAATGACACCCCACTCAATGGGGTAAATGAAAAAAATGTGAATTAACTTTTCAATCTATGAAAAGGGGGTTCAAAATATTTTTGACAATGTTCGTTATAATTTTCAGTGAAAGTACTAATTAAAAGCTATATTCTGAATTTTTTTCAGATTTTTTTAATTGCTAGTTTAGAAAATAGAGGTGGGGGGCGCTTTTTTAATGACTTTGGAGAGAAAATACATCGTGATCGAAGGGTTAAAATTAAAAATTTCTGTTACATTTTTTGTTGCATTTTAGACCTTTCTAACGACACCCCACTCAATGGTGTAGGTGAAATTTTTTTTTTGAAAACACTTTTCATTTACGAAAGGGGAGTCTAAAAAAATTTTATTTTCAAAAATCTTATCATTTCTGTTTTTGGGTCATCAATCTACGACCGTATACCAAATTTCATCTTTTTATGACAAAATTTTTCAGGACAGACGGACATGGAGAAACTATAAGGGTTCCTAGTTTTCTACGGAACCCTAAAAAGAGAGTAAAAATTGATTGCGGCCCCCGACTTATTGGATTTTGAAAAATTTGGCCCTTTTACACTTATGGGTTGCCCATGGCTGGTATAGGTCATAGACATAAAGCATTAGGGTGGCAATTAATTTTCTTATTTTCGAATTTCTTTAAGGTCACCCACCAAATTTCTTAACCTTCCTATACCCGCGTCAAATAGAATAACACATATACCCGCGCACGGTCTCTGGGACCGAAAGTTCTTAAGCCTGTTTTTTATCTTTTTTGTTACGACAGCCTAGTATAATTAATTTTTATTAGTAGATAAGATTTTATAGACAATATTTTGAATTAATTAGTGACTAACAGTCTTTTATTACAGCCTTTGAAAAAAAGTTACTTTTTTTAACGAGCTACGAAAACCTCGAAAAACATTTTTTTTTCTTAAAACAAAAAACTAAAAATTACTTTAAAAACCTTAAGATAACAACATAAGGAATAAATTATTATAAACTATTCTCAACCAATATCTCACCATGCATTCGGAGCATACTCAAAAGAGTAACACCTATACCCGCGTCGGTCTTACAGACCAATTGATGTCGTGTATTGGTACATGTCCTTTTCGCACGAATGCTCGCACTGCACTAAATTGAAGATCGCGACAAATCATGAAGCTACCAATAAGCTCATTGGCTTAGCATTCTCCGTTATTGAAAAAAATTAAAAAATGTAATCTATAAAAAACATTTGATTTTTTTCAATTTTTTTTAAACAGCTGTATCTTTGAGAAAATTTAATGGATTTTGATTCAATTTTTTTATCGCTTCCTACTACTCGTTGAGAGATTTCAGAAAAGTGAAAGAAGCCTAAAATTTAAAAAATCAATATTTTTCTATTGTATTAAAAAAAATGTCAATGTTATATGGTCTGTATTAAATAAAATAATTCCTATATGTTAGGTGGGCATTTTGGGTATATTTATGATACGAACATATAAAATAATATTGCCTTAAACACGATCGTCAAAATTGTAAAATTCTATATTAATTTTTCATTTTCCATGTCCGTGAAAACATTTTACCTTCAACGAGTAGTTCGTGCCATTTTACAATTTTTCCATTTCGTGTTCGTTGTGTGAAACATGTTACATTTCTCGAAGAAAACGAAGAATAAAAAGAAAAATGTATTCAAATGTGATTAATTTGATTCTTTTTTTAGTTTTGTATAGTTTTAACAAATCTACAGTTATGTGAATATCGTGTAGATGTTAGTATTGATTTTGTATAAATTAAAATAACACTTAAAATGGGGGAAGATGGGGTAAATTATTATTTTAAACATGATTTTAATGAAAAGTTTATTATTTTCTTGTATTTTTTTATGACAAATTGAAATTTGATGCATGAAAAATCACTGAAAAATTTCGAATTTTGGATTTGGTTAAAAGTATGTTTATTTTATAGAAAATGACGTGAAAAAATGAATTTTTCAAACCGCAGGTCTGTATCTCAAACCGTTCTTGAGATATCTGAAAGTTTAAGTTTTTTCAAAATTTTGGAGAAAAATGGCTGTAACTTTTGAACAGATTTGAAATCAGCGTGTCAAAATCTATGTAATGACATGTATAATACTTGACAAAAAAAAAATTTCGTCGAAAATCGATATTTTTTTAAGGTAATTTTAAAGTATAATACATGTCATTATATAGATTTTGACAAGCTGATTCCAAATATGTCAACAAAAAGCAAATCCGACCACACGTTCAAAAGTTACGGTCATTTTTCCCCAAAAATTTTTGAAAAAATAAAACTTTGAGAGGTCATATCTCGAGAACGGTTTAAGATACTGACCTGCGGTTTAAAAAATTCAACTTTTCACGTCATTTTCTATATAAAAACCATATTTTTAGCCAAATCTAAAACACAAAAAAAAATTCGTAAAATTTCATGCATCAAATTTCATTTTGTCTAAGAAATATCAACTTCCAATAACAATATTTGACTAATTAATGTTTACAAATTTAATTTGATACAAATAATAAAGATAGTAAATAATTATAAAACATAAAATTTAGTAAATACCGATTTTAAATTTGTAAAATTTCGTATATTTTTTTTGTTTACTATTTAAAAAATAAACACTTTTCGTTTATTAAACGCAAATAACTAACTTTCAATACATTAGCATATAAAATAAAAAACAATATATGTATATAGATTATAATAAATTACCATAAATTTTCAAATTATCGCTATACATATTTTCAAATACAACCAATCGATTGATTTTTGTTATAATTTTTCTATAGAAAATTATACAAGGCAAAATAAAATTTTATATAAACGCTATCAATTTATAATTAAATTAAAAAAAAGGATTTTAAAATATTAATTTTAATTAATACATTCATTAATTTAACATTATAATTATTTTTAAGTACACTAATTATATTTTTCGAAAATTATTTTTTAAGGCAATTGTTTTATCCCCTGAACGTGGTAAGTAAATAAAATTTAGACCGAAACCATTTTTTTATAATATAACAAGTGCATTTGACCCAATTTTTCCCGAGGATATAAATTTAATCTGCAATGAACAATTATTTTCAATTATAGCGAATTTTTTTCTGGCTTGATGAATTTTACACAAAAAATACATCTAAACCTTCAATGTCAAACATTATATTTATTAGTGAAAACCGGAAAAAAATCTGTTCAGTAGTTACTTAAAATATTAATTTATTCTATTTATACTGTAGGGGTTTAACTCAACTGTAAATATGTATTTTGTGGCATATGACCTTATAAAAGTGCCAAATTTGGGAAATAATTAATAACATTAAAAACACTAGGAAAAATCAAAGGGCCCACTGGCCTCATACATCCCTGGTCTAAATAATAATCATTGTTTAATACTAGAAATCGATAACACGTATTAATACTAAACCGGGTATCAAATTTAATAACTGTATCACAATTAGTTATTAAATTATAAAAAAAAATTAGGGAAAAATTTGGAGGCCAGTAGCTCCCACACGAAGAGTTTCCGGACACATGTTCATATGATATTTTTAGCTTGGAATATTTTTCTGAATCAACTGTTTAAATTTCTTCGAGAAAATTCCTAAAATGGGCTAAACTAGAACCACATACCTACCATTTAGTGAAAACCCGAGGTCTCTAGGTAGTCAGGGAGTCGAGATCTCGCGATGGAAGACATACGGAAAATTGAGCATATAAAAAAATTGTTTAAGCCATAATTTCGTAGTATTGAAAGAAAGATCTATTCTGGACCATAGTTTCTTTAAAAAAATTAATTGAGCTCCTCCTTATCAACATTTCAAATTTATTTAATTAATTAGTTTCCTTTTTATTGACAGTAGATTATTAAAACTCTATTTAGCCATGAAAACTCCTTTATTATCACTTACTGATTCATTACTCATCTTCTATTTAATAAAAAGAAGTTTTTAAAACTATTTATATTGGTAACTATAAAAAGTGTTCATTATTGAAGCTACCTACTTCTTTTTTGTTGCCTCCTTTAAAATATTAATTTATGTTAATATATGTGCTACGATAAAGTAAAAAGTTATGCACGTCCTACGATGCTAAAAGTTTGATATTAACTTAGTACAAATTTAAAGCAACAATCTATTTTTTCTTTCATGTTATTTAGGTCAGAAAAAGTTTCGTTTTCTAAGAAAAAAAAGTATGAAATAATTAAATTTAACAATATTTGAAGTGGGATTTTAAAAATATTTTATTTTTTTCTTGGTGTATTTTCAAAATTCTTGGTCAGATTTTGATAAAATTTATAAGGGACCACCTTGGGAGTATTCTCTTTCAAATGCAATAAAAATTTTCTAAATTGGTGCATATTTGAAGGAGTTATGCCCAAAATTAATTTTTTAAGCAGCTAAAAAAAATATTTTATCAAATATCATGAATCAATATTTACTGAAAATTAACCCTTAGCTGGTACACTTTCGAAAAATCGTATAGCTAGCACTGTAGGGTCCATGTGGTCCCAGTTACAAAATCTTTGCTACGAGCCAGCATTAATTTGAAAAAAAAATGATAGATAATAAAATTATAAAAAAAAATACTTTTTATTAAAAATGCACTAAAAAGAAAAAAAGAAATTTTCGGCTATCACAAAAATTTCAGGTTTTTATGACTAAAACAAATAAAATATATACAAATTTTTTTATATATTTATTTGAACTAACAATTTATACTTCAATTCTAATTTTACATAAGAATTTTTACTCATACAATTGTCTTTATAGCACCCCGCGCTTTTATTGGTTTCAGTCATAAAAAACCTGAAAATTTATTTTTTACTTTTTAGTGCATTACAGAGTATTTTTTATATAATTTTATTTTAAAATTTTTATGAACTGATTGACTAACTAACTAATTAACTAACATACAAATAGGTAAGGCTCATCAAACCCTTTCATTTGATACCCATATCAAGATGGTCATAAAGAAAAAGGTAATCCGTCATTTTGGGTCGTCCGCCATATTATATTTAGAACAACATCACATAGCTAGTCGTATTCTACTCATCAAACCCTTTCATTTGATACCCATATCAAGATTGTTATGAAGAAAAAGGTAATCCGCCATCTTGGGGCGTCCACCATATTAGATTTAGAACGATATTAGATATACTATATTGCATTGTCACTGGACTCAAACACGTAACATATACAAAATTTCAAAGCTCTAGCTTAATTAGAACTAATCAAAATTTTGATTGTAAAATTTGACCTTATCATACTAACAAGTGAAGTTAAATAAAAGAAAATTTAAGAAATATATATCAAAATTTAAGACACGAAGATTAAAGGTTGGAGCAAATCTGAGTACCTTCATAATCTCATGATATCCTGTTAGCTCTATAGGTCAAATCAAATCACCATATTATACAAAATATCCAAATTAATCATACTTAAAACCTGATTCAAAATTAATATTAAACGTATGTATAACCAAACGATAAAATAAACGCCGGTAGAAAGTGGAAACTAAACCCATATTAGGAGAGCAAAATAGTTATTTTCACATGAACCCTTTTACATAATCCTATAAACGATTATCTAAAATTTATTACAATAAACAAAATTACCTATTCATTTCTACACGTTGAAAATATTGACTTCTACACATGGTCTTTCGCAACGTAGTCCAGAGCATTTAGACGAAAATGTATCTAGGAAAAAATTTGCATAAAGCTGAATTTTTATTTTTATAGATAAGATGCCAAAAGTCCCCATCGATCCCTTGTGAGCATACTTTTTTATAGCCCTCAAAAGGTGCTAATAATTAGTTTTATGTAAATATCTCTGTATTTATAGATTTTACGACAGTGAAAGTTATATAACAATTGGAAGAGTATAAAATTCTCTACAAGAAAAGTTATTTATAGTTTTTCATACGAACTATAATTTTCACGGAAACTGGATGCAAAGGTGACCACTTAAGCAAATACTACAAACATAGAATTTTTGACTAATGTAAATATTATGCCGAATGTGCGAGGTTCCATATTTTGTCAATAGTTAGAGTATACCGACATGTGTATTTCCTGAAAACTCCCTAGCAAAGTAGGCCCCGGAACATCCCCATCGAAGGCCCCAAATTTTCGTTATTTACGGATTTTGTGAACAGCTGTATCTAGTGAACGGAATGTCCGATCAACATTTTTTTCACATTTTAGACAGATAATTTAATCTTCTACAACCTTTTTATTAATATTTTATCCAAAGTTTTGGTAACTTATTTATAAAGACAAAATGAAGGTGTATACAAAAATTCAGCTCTATGCGAATTTATTCCTAGTGAAGACCTAAAGTTACTGGACTATCAATTATCGTGATTGGACTGTTCACATTGTCGTATTTCTTGCATTCAACATTTCACATTCTAATTGCTTGTATACGTAAGAGGAATAACTATTTGTGTTATTCTCTACTATACTGTGTATACTAGATTAATGCTATTATACTATAGAAGTAGATATCTGTATCAATGGATGTTTATATAAAATAGAAAACAGATTTCTAATCAAAAATTATATGTATTAGGAGGAATACGTAATGTCTTTTCCGTCGAAACTATCCGAAAATATGGGTTCAAGCTTCATTTACATTTACGTTTTTAACCCTTAACTGCCACACTGGGGTACCAGGCGCCCCACACTGTTTCAACTTCAATTTAAGCTGTTTAAATTTTTGAAAATAGTTTTAGTAGCAACCTCTAATGTTAGGCCAAGATACTATCTTCCTTCTAGAGTACCTAGTATAATTTTAATAGCGTCAGTCTAGTTGTGGTCATCATGACAAGCGGAGTGGTGCCGTCTGAGACCCCAGTGTGTCAGCAACAGTGATTTTGCGAATTTTTTTCAAAATTTTTATAAATAAAAAACCCATTTTTTTACCGAGAAAGTAAGATTTTTTTAATTGACATCCGTCTTTTCAAATGTCAAAATAAATACATTTTTTCGAACGGCTACTTCTAAACTATTTTTTTCCTTAAAGTGTCATATCTCAAGAGTATCAGCCTAAAATTTTAGATTTTTAAGTTAAAAATTAAAAAAGTTATAAATTTTTATGTAAAAATATCAATTTTTTAAATATATTAAATATTATATATTTTTTAAATAACCGATTGGAGTGCATTCCGCATCGTTCAAAGATGATAGAGGAATTTTATTGAATTAAAATATTTAATAGCTTACGAGTAGTTAACATTTTAGTGTCTGGGGTACGAGGTGACCCCAGTGTGGCAGGTATGTTATTCTGGAGAAGTGGAGCAGCTAAAGGTTAAATTCTATAGAAAACTTAAATATACATTGCATTTAAAAAAATGCATGCATCTGAAAATGTATTGATTTTCCATATGTACCGTAGTTGAAAAAAAAATTACGATTATATTTTAGACTTTAGACCATATTGAAAAAATCAATTTCATTTATCGGAGTGAAAATTAAACGTTAAATAATAAATAAAAGCGGCGCACATTGTGGGACAGGAAATAAAAAATATATAATAATAAAAAAAGAACTAATGCGGTGAACATCAAAAGAAAATTACTGCCTATATATATATAGGGGTGTACGTACATATGAAGCATACATCACGAGTTTTAAGGTTTGAGTCCCGGTTTAAAATATTAAAATTTATACAGAGGTAAGGATATGGAAAATGTAATTTGCCCCTTAGTTCGAGCCACATCCGTGTGGTGGTGCGCGCGGCGGTCTCTTCCCCCTCTCCCCCACTCTTGTTTCATCTTCAACACGGAATAAAGGGAGGGGGGTCTCTTTACCCTATGTGTGTATGTGTATTGATATGGAAACGTATGATTTTAGAATTAAGGCCAAATAATTAATATTCGCGAGAAGAACATATATGTATAATGTATATGAATAAAGAGGCTTCTGCGGTTATAATCTAATTGATTTATTACGTCAAATTTAAGGTATGTTTCTGGGTGTAAGCCGTGTCAGTTTGGTTGTGTTATTAATCAATGTTTCGTCACAAATTGTAGTGGACATCTTTAAGGGGCTATACCAGTGTGAAATTAAAAAAAATCAATTATTTTTTTTGCCTTTTTGGAAAGTTTATAGTTTCAAGAATATTCTGTGAAAATTTCAAGGCCGTATCTCTAATACTCTTCAAACAGCAGCCTTCTAAAAAGCAACCGCTCGCAGATATGAAACGCCCAGGAGCTGACGTTAAATGCGTTTTTCTCGAAATGAGATTTTTCAAATTTTCTGACATTGTAACTCAAAGAGCAATTATCCGATTTACTTGAAATTTGAACTGAGTACTCTTGAATATATTTACTCTATGATGAACGATTTTTCATTAAAAATACGACCATTTTATAGGCAATAAAACATACTTTTTTTTCATAACTACGCCATTTTGTTAGATTTTGATATTTTTCGAAAATCTTATCGTACAGGAAATATCTTCCAGTTTATCGACATTATTCTATTTTTCAATTTCAGCTATTCCATCATCCGGAATCATGGCCGCAGTGGAGGAGATTTTTTTGGCGCCTCCGAAGAGGCATAAGTCGCTTAGATATCGATATTTTTACGTGAAAAAATTATGAAATACACCTCTCATATAGCTTAATATATTCTCAATTTTCCAAAATATTTCATTGAGTATTTTTCTTCCAAAAAAATTCCGAAAATCACCCGAATTTCCAGCGTTCACACTGGTATTTCCCCTTAAGGCTATTCACTTTTAGTAGAGGTCTGAAAAACGACCAAATTGATAAATATTTCATTTCAAATTGCAGTGAAGATATTCAGGGTTATTCAATTTTTGAAGAGCCCTGAAGATATCCACTGTAATGTGCGGCGAAACGTTGGCCGATAGAACGACCGATTTGACGTGGCTTGCATCCAGAAGCCAGGATTCAAATTTAAGATAAGATTTTTTTTTAATAACAGATTATTTTTTTATTAACTATATTTAATATGGACTGTCAAAATCAGTTTATTTTTTTGCCATACTTTAAAGGATTAAAACAGTGGTTCCAACGGGATCCAGGTGGACCCTTTGGGGGTTGATAGATGTTTAAAAAAAAGGTATATACTGTTGTCATTCTGATAACATATTATAAAAAAATGTTAAGGGGTCGATGACAAAAATCATTCTTTTAAAAGAGGCTGATGTAAGAAAAATGTTGGGAGCCCCTGGATTAAAATTTGAAGAAAATCATTCTTTTTAAAGGGGTTGCTATAGGAAAAAGGTTGGGAAACTCTGGATAAAAAATTCGATATTTGAGTAATACAATTTTTTAAATTCATATTTTAACCCATTAACGCTCGCCGTACACATTTATGTACACTTCATTTTATAATTATTGCTGCTGTCTATAAATATTAATTAACAATATTTCAGTTAGTAAAAGTGCAGCAAACAAAATCTGTTAACGTTATTAGTTTCATAAGTGTTTAAACGTGTTTTAATTGTTCTCAATAATTTTTATATGAGAAGAGGTACGTGGTATGCTAATATATTTTATCTAGAGCATGTGATTTCAAATTTTGTTCAAATCATATGAAATAACTTAAATATACACATATAACATGACTTTTAATAAATAAAAATGATATCAGAAAAGCAGTCTCACACATAATAGACTTCATATCTGCCCAATTTACTCGCTTGAGTACACACTGTTATTTTTTTCTAAATATTAAAAAAAAGTTTGTGTTGTATATTTAGTTAAATATATTGAATATGTACTTAATTTCATAAAAAAAATCATTTGCATGTTTCTATTTTCTTTTGGGCATTAATGGGTTAATAAAAAATATAAAAATACGTCCAATTTTATTAAATTTGAATTTGATAAATTAAAAATTAATTGTATATGATCAAAGTATAAAAAAATAATAATTCAATATTAAATATAATATTATGAAAAATTGATACGATTTAAAAAAATGTATTCTCTTTGTAAAAAGATCATATAGGTATATTTTTTATGTAATAAACAAAAATACCACGTGAAAGCTATTTCCAGCCTTTCGCAATCAGAAAAATATTTGTTCATTTCACATAAAAAGTCCAGTTTTGTTTGATAGAAAGAAGAAAAATGAACAAAAGGCGTTTCAGTTCATATAAATAAAAAAATCATTTTGTGAAATGTAAATAACAGTGGCGTGTTAAACTTAATTTCTAATATAATTTTTTTTTAATCTTTACATTTTCTCAATAACTACTGAACCGATTTCATTCCGGTTTTCACTGATAGATAGAGAATTTCATTAGGAAGATAAATTATGGATATTTTGTATAAATTTCAGATACATAGAAATATTTTAGCGTAATCTGCGTAAATAGTATGCCAGGTTTTTTTGTATTATATACATTTTCTCAATAATTACTGAACCGATTTTATTCCGGTTTTCACTAATAGATAGAGAATTTCACAAGGAAGATTTAAGTGTATACACTGGTCTACAAAAAAATTCCTAGAGATCTGAATAGGTGATTTAGAAGGTATTTGTCATGCCGAAACCAAATTCGTTGCTCAAATGGTTCCATCACGTCAAGTTTTTGAGATATCTGAATCTAAAAGTTCCAAAATTGACGATTTTGGCAAAAGGGAATTTATTACTAGGTAGGTAATTTTTTTCTGAAGTTTTCTTTCATGATTGCAAATAGTACTATATTTTCTCTTTAAAATGATTTTTTACATTTCATGTGCGACTTTTCTTCACTGAAATATACAACTTTGAAGATATATGTAGTAAAGTTCATTGTGTCTATAATACTACACTCTATCATATCTTCAAACTAGTACATCTCGGCTAAAAAAATCGTACAGTAAAAAGTTTAAACTCATTTTAAAGAGGAAAGATAATACTATTTGTTACTGTGACCGAAAACTTTAGAAAAATAATTATAAATTCTTTAACATTGCCAATATAGTCATTTTTGGACTTTTAGGTTAGAATATCTCGAAACCCTGACTTGATGAAACCAATTGGACCAAGAAAATCTTGTTTTGTATATAACGAAAACAATATTTTCTTAATATAAGAAAAGTACTTTTAATCCAACTACAATATTTCTTCGTCCAAGAATACTATAGTTGGTTTAAGAATATATTTCTTATCTTAAGAAAATATTGTTTTCGTTATATACAAAAAAAGGTTTACTTGGCTCAAGTAAACCTTTTTACCTGTGTAGGACATTACAAAAGTATTTTTTTGTAGACCAGTGTAATTTGTGATAGATTTCAAATACAGAGAGTTTGTTGCGTAAATAATATGCCAGGTCTAATGAGCTAAATATATTTAGTAATAAAATACATTAATTCAATTATTTTTTATTTAAAGTGTTTACCCCTATGTTACGCCCCTGGTTTATGTACGTAGATCTATATCAATCGACTGAATGTATACAATAACTGTCATAGTTTTCTGTAATGTTTATACTGTTTTTCTCTTCGCATCATTTTGTACCAATTTGTTACATTTTATTTTATTTATTTAATAAAAAACAAATTTCAGATATGATTTTAGTGTAAAATGGTATATTTAAGTTTTGACTTTTATGGGAAATTATACTTTTTTTAAAACAAAATAATAGATATACATATGTATTATATTTCATATTAGCTGATATTTTAGATACATATTATATTTTTAACTAACTAAATAATTTTGACGAAAAAAAATATTTCTAACACTAAAAAACAAAAAAAAATCTATAGCATGATACGATACGAGAACGAGACGATTTAAATACGTACCTAAACATATTCTCGTTCGTAGATTTATAACTAAAAGTATCTTCTAGCCAAAAGGGAATTTTTTTCACAGATATAACTAATTATTTTTGAATCAGGTAAAGGACGTTTTATTAAGTATATATTCAACTTATTTAATATCAATTTTTATTGAAAAATATTAAATATTTACAAAGTTATGAGTCTCGGTGTGACGACCAAAAAAATATTTTTCTCTATGGTCGACTCGAAATTTCGAGAAGGGTAATATGAAATAAATAAATAAAAATTTTATCAAAAATTTTTATCTATATGAATGTAGTTATCGTTGCACGTAGCCATTTTATTTTGTTTTATTTTTTCACAAAATAGCGATCGTTTGAAATTTTTTTTAATTTTTAAGGCCTATTTTTTTATTAGAGCGGTTTTAAAAATAGTAATCATCAAAATTTCAAAAATCGACTACGTGCAACGATAGCTACTACAATTACGAAAGTTATAAAAAAAATTGAAGTCGGTTCATTAGTCTTTGAGGAATCGTGTCAACCAGGTCGAAAAATATCATTCCGAGATAAACGTGTTTAATGTTTTTGTTATGTCATAACCGGCCGTGCTACATCGTCTCACTAAATTAGCTGTAACTCCGTAAATTTTCAAAATTTAAACTCAATTTTTTGTATACATATTTATGAATATGTAAGCTTTAAAAAAATCTATATTTTTTTCCGTCACAGTGGCTTTCCCCTTTAAATTCCAATGGTTTTGCAATAAGCTAGAAACAAAATATCCGAAAACTTTTACAAAAAAAAAATGAAACTTGTTCGAAAGAAATATTAAAGAATCATTAAATTAAAACTTATTCCACCTCTAGCAGTTTAGTTTGTTCTTGAGACACAGCACACCAAGTCTCGACAAGTTTATAAAGTTTAAGACAGTCTATACCTCGTGTTACTAGTTAGTATAAGTTAATTTACCATCGACCCCCCCCCCACTTAAATTAATTATCAATTTGAATATTGGTTAGATTATTTTAAGCCTCTGCTCATCTTTCAATGTCTCGTTGTGATAATGGATGGCTTTCTCTTGATGCAGTTTGTTCATTTCATGTTGATTGTAAAGTTTTGTTATACACTGGTAGAAAGGATTTCTCAAACCAAGTAAACCTTGTTTTGTATATAACAATATTTTCTTAAGATAAGCAATAATCTCTTAAACCAACTATAGTATTCTTGAACGAAGGAATAACGTAGTTGGATTAAGAGTATGTTTCTTATATTAAGAAAATATTGTTTTCGTTATATACAAAACAAGGTTTTCTTGGTCCAATACAGTTTTTTTTCTGTGTACATAAATATATGTTGCTGAAAAATTTTGCTTTGTTTCTGATTTTTACTTCCATGTTCGAAGAAATGGAAGTATTGTAATACCGTCGAAAAATCGTTTCCGAGATAAGAGCAGATTCTGATTGTACTAACTTCAAAACGTAAAGAAAAGTGTGTGTCTGGATGTAGAATTTTCTTCTGTTCACGATAACTACTGTAAATATGCACCGATTTGAATTATTTTTGGGGAAAATGTGTGTATCAGTGAGTACTCCAGACCTATTGATTTTGGTGCTAATCGGATTAGGGGTTTCCGAAATATTCGAAATTTTGTACCAATTATCGTCTAAAAAGTGATTAGTATCTCACCAATTTTGATAAGACTTGGTACACTTGTAGTTCAATCCAATCTAAGGGGCACTTATTTCATAAACATTCCGAAATAGCTACTGAGAGGGTGAAAATCACACTCAAAATTTTAATTTTAAATACTAATAAATTCATGTTCCATGGAAACAAGCTCAGTTCAATTCAAATGTCAGATAGTTTTTATTCTACAAAAATGCGTATTATACAACTGACATTAGAATTTTAGAAAATTAATATTTATAATATAATAAAGGTGAGTTTTATATTAAAAATTATACTTCTACAACTACAATTCATACTGACAGACAGACAGGCAGATAGACAGACAGACGCACAGACGTAGTTACTTTTGCTTCCATAATACCTATATGGATTATTTTCGATAAGAAAAAATGCCAATTTTACCAATATTTAATTCCTATCCAAAAAGAAAATATTTTTAATACGTATTTGTAAACTCTAAAGAATGCGATCGATTTCTTTATAACCATCTAGGAAATTTAATTTCGATGATAAATCTAGTATAGGAGAATTTTATATCTGTAGAAATATGCTTTTGTAAGTAATACGTAGCATAGATACTGCAATGCAGTGGAGGGCTATCAAAATATCTCGCACGACTTTTACCCCACTCCCCTCTACCCCCAAATTATAAGACATAAAAAAAGTATGTCTGCGATTCCCGGAATTTAGCATCACTAGATTTAAATTGATTATTACGTACTATACTAAATTATAGCATAGTATTATTTTCGAAACGTATGTTTTTTCTTATAAAGAATATTATGTAAACTTTGGTATATATGGAAGTAAAAAAATTATCAAAATCCATACGTGGGTGTTACCGCGCAACTCAAAAAATACCCTTGCCAATCGATTCGTGAATCAATCCCGAGTCCAACGAGATGAAGCTATATATGAAATATTTTGTATGAAAAATGGACATTATGCCGGATGGAGGGTCATGACCGGAAAAATTCCTAAAATAGGGTAAACTAGAACTACAGACCTATCATTTAGCGAAAACCCGAGGTCTCTAGGTGGTCAGGGGGCCGAGATCTCGTGGTGGAAGACAGACAGACGGACGATCGGACAAAAAATAGAGCAAAAATGTAATTTAATTAATTTTAAATAATATGTATATTGTATATATTATTTTTAAACGTTTTGGTTTGAGATTTTTGGTCCTCTTTACTTCCTTTATCAGAATAAGTAAGACATCGCCCCAAATAAAGCGAATTTGCTATCCAGTAACATAAAAAAACTAAAAAAATTAGTTAACTAACAAGCACTCTCATATGACGTATCAAACTTACATGACAGTTCTCTTAGAGGTTTTTGAAAGATAGTTTCATGCATAGGGAGTAAAAACAAAGATATGTAAAGTATATTTACTAACCATGAGTAGAAACTGTAAAAACTAATACAAATATCTGTTAAAAACTCAAAGAGAACTGTCATATAATTTTGATACCTCATTTGAAAGTGCTTGCTAGCTTGCAAATTTTTCTAGCTCCTTTATAATTCACACATAGACTTATATAATGAACTATTCTCTATCCAACTGCTAAGTAAAAACTGGCGAAAAATTGTAACAGAAACAAAGCGAATATGTAGCCAATACCTGCCTCTTTCTAGAATTCCACACACAAAAAAAACTGTATTGGACCAAGAAAATCTTGTTTTGTATATAACGAAAACAATATTTTCTTTATATAAGAAAAGTACTCTTAATCCAACTACATTATTTCTTCGTCCAAGAATACTATAGTTGGTTTAAGAATATATTTCTTATCTTAAGGTAGTTGGTCCATCATAATGTGATCACATTAGGCCATGAGTACATATTTTTAATTTAGAGAAATGATCATGGCAACGCTGTACTATCTACTATTAACTACTTGTCAAATGATTATATTTTATCATCTAAACTAACTACAGAATATATTAATAATTAATGAAATCGATTATAATTCCCTTCAATCCACTTATCATATTTTGTAAAAAAATATTTCATTATTTCGTGTATTTTTTACTATAATCAAATGAATACGTTGTTGCCACATTGTCAACAATACTGTAATTTATGTGATGGTTTGGTAGTTATATTTGGTTAAATCTTAATAACGGGATGGTCAATAATTCCAATTTTTTGTATACTGTTTTCTTTCATAGAAATATACAACATGTCAGTTTTTTATGAAAATCTGACGCTACGTTTAAATTTTATCTAATAAAACGTTACGTTAGTGTACGGTTAGTCCATATAAGCTGTGTTAAAAATATAAACTTTGAGATCGTTTTTCATGACTTTGAGATGGTCAATTTTAATAAAAATGGGCTATTTTTCGGATATCAATCTAGGGAATATTCCTGTGCAATTTAAACAAAATCTGACGAAAACATGTTTACGGACCAACTACCTTAAGAAAATATTGTTTTCGTTATATACAAAACAAGGTTTACTTGGCTCAAGTAAACCTTTCTACCTGTGTAATTGGTCACGTCACAGGTTTTTAGTCATTACAGACCTACAGAAAAGAGACAGGTATTGTCTACATATTCGCTTTGTCTCTCTTTAAAGAGAGTGCTCAATTTTGTGAGGCTATTGCTCAGTCCATTTTTAATAAATTTTATCTGGTCTAGAATAAAACCTTACAAATAGAAAATGACTGCGCAATAGTAGGTATAGCAATAAAATTTTTCATTATATGTAGGTATTACCCCCTTACCTTCATACATGAAGAGCCACTGTAGCTTTGTATGTATGTAGTAATTTTTATGGAAGAAAATAACGTTTTGAAAGAGTGTGTCATTTTGAAGATAAACGGCATCTTATTGGTCAATGCTTGGACATTGCTAGTGGTCGTTTTCCAGTAATAAAAATGATGTTAAAATTTGTAGGGCGAATATAACTCAATTTCTGCCTCACTAGTTCAACAATAAAGATTATATTTTCTGTCTGGTTATGATGAAATTTTGATGGCGTCTTATATACGTTGTCTTGGCGAACATCTAAAGAATTACCGCCGCTCATAAAATAAATATACAGACTGGCTTTTTTCTACAGATGATTTATGGCTAATTTTAATATAAAAAATGTGTATTTATTTATTATATGCTTCATCGCCTAAATCATCATAAATTTTACTACCTAGACGACCTATTTTTTTTTAAAATCATATGTTATATATATTAATCATAATTTTCGTATCCTTTATAAAGCATAAAATTATATTTTGTATCAAAAAATACTATCAGTTTTAACTAACATGTACCTACTGTCAATTGAGTAACTTTTTTCTATATTCGTAAATATTAACGTTATTCGATCATTAGAGCAATGAATAGATAAAAGTCTAAATATTTATTATGTTATTTATGGATAGCTCATAAAATATTGGACGTATGGTTTTTGACTAATTGAATATTAAAAATAGAGTTTTTAACACACGATAAATGAGAGACACAATTGGCTATATAGAGACATTTTAAAACAAATTTTTCGAAACTGCAACCCTTTTAACCCTGGACGGGTAGACGTTCGTAATAATTACGACTACATTTACACAACGCCCTCTACAGGGAAATCAAGACGGGGTGGGGAGCCGAGCGGGAAGATATGCCTCGTTTAATAGTTCGTCTTCAACCTCTGCCAAGGACAGGTGTCAGTGTTTGCTATTTTTCTAGAGAGCCATAGATGGCTCTCTCTAGAAAAATATCTTTCACGAAGGTCTACTCTCTTACGTAAATTGTAGTCGAAATATGTACATAAAAGGATATGCTGTGAATATAAAAAAGATCTCATTCGTCTCAATGCTTGATCCAATGATACTTTCTTTCGTTTGTCGATTCGCTGTAAACTTATATTACTAAGCTTATATTTTAATCTTTCGTATTTCGGTATTTTTGTAAATACATAAATCAAAAGATTTTAAAAGCAAAACTTTTTTTTTGCCATAAATTTATTAGAAAACCAAAAATTATATAGTAGTACTTAAACTAAAAATACACCTTAACCACAAAATTTATGTCACTCGACACGTGTTTCGACTTCACAAGAAGTCCTCATCAGGAGCCTAACGATTCCAGACTGATATAGTCTTGGTCAGAACCTATATATATACTAAAAGGACTTAAATATACCTACTTAATATCCAAATGGCTTAACAGTAAATTCAGTAATCTAGAAATTAAACCGGAATCCTTTGAGATTAAAAACAGCATAGATTTCGTAAACCAAATTAAAGATCTTAAATTATATGACTCAGACATATTAGTTTCCTTTGACGTCACAGCTTTATTCCCTAGCGTACCCATTAAAGAAACTCTTAAATATTTAAAAGAACTCCTACTTAAAAACAATTTTAATAATTCAGAGATCGAAGAACTCATTAATTTAACTGAACTTTGCATGGACCAAAACTATTTTCAATTTAATAATAAATTTTATAAACAAACAGAAGGCACGGCTATGGGCAACTGTTTATCACCGTTTCTGGCTAATCTGTTCATGGGTAATCTCGAACACAGCTTTAAAAAGAAATTTAAATATTTTCCTAAAATCTGGTACAGGTACGTCGATGATATTTTCGCGATTTTTGATAATAAAAATAATAATTTAAATGATTTCATTAACGACATGAACGCGCAATTTCAAAGTATTAAATTTACATGTGAAATAGAAAAAGATGGGAAACTACCTTTTCTTGACACATTAATAATAAGAAATAATAATATTTTAGAATTTGATATCTACCGGAAAGATACTACTACTAAACGATACATAACTTTTGACTCTAATCACCACTACCAACATAAAATTGCGGCATTTAATACGATGGTCCATAGATTAATTAATATCCCTTTAACTCAAGAAAGATTTAATAAAGAATTTAAATACATCCAAGAGATTGCGGAATTCAATGGTTTTAATAAACAAATTATAAATAACATTTTAAATAAAAAACATTCTAAACTAAATCGTCTCCAAGACATTACTCTAACTAAAGAAATTAAAGAAGAACCTAAAAACTACATTAAACTCCCGTTTGACAAGACCACCAAAGGGTTGTCCAGAATGTTTAAGAAATTTGATTTTAAATTAGCTTTTTCTAATAATAATAACATTAAAACTCTCCTAGGTAACCCCAAAGATAAAATAGAAGTAAATGATAAATCCGGTATTTATAAAATTAGCTGTTTAAATTGCGAAAAAAGTTATTTAGGCCAAACTAGGAGATCTATAAACATTAGATTTAAAGAGCACATGGCTCACCTTAAATACAATCGGGTGGATAAATCTAGCGTAGCTCATCATATGACTACATTAAATCATAAAACGGACATTAATAATTTAAAATTAATTAAAACGTGCAATAATAATCAATTAGACGCAGCAGAAAGCTTAGAAATCTTGAGGGATAAGAATAGTATTTTTAATGGAGGTACTGGACCTATCCCAGCTTCAATCCTTCTAGACCTTGCCGTTGATTGGTCTGAATCATTGAAGCGTGATAAGTCCTTTTAGTATATATATAGGTTCTGACCAAGACTATATCAGTCTGGAATCGTTAGGCTCCTGATGAGGACTTCTTGTGAAGTCGAAACACGTGTCGAGTGACATAAATTTTGTGGTTAAGGTGTATTTTTAGTTTAAGTGACTAAGAAACCACAGTTTCTCCGTTTTTCAAGTATATAGTAGTAGTCAATTTTACGAACGTCTACTCTTTTCGGCTTAAATTTGACGTCTACCCGTCCAGGGTTAAATACTATAAAAATTATAAAACAAGTTATTCACGTGTAATTTATTTAAAATAATGAAAAACTAGCTCTGCCATTACAGCAAATTAGTACATGTTACTATTATATAACGTTCTGCCTATTTGAATTTTCAAATTAAATTAACCTTTTTTTACTTTTAATAATTAATAAAGTAAAATATTCCATTAAATGTAGGTACATGTGTTCTGAATATAATTTAAAAACAAAATTTTTCGAACCCAGTATGCTAGACGTATAACCTTAAGTTGAATTATTTGTTAATAAAATGCTATACAAATTATTTCATTTCAATTAAAAGACAATACAATAAATACAAAGATTGTATCAAAATAATAATTTTTTATTGGTATAACAAATAGATTTAGATACTGCACGCAATAATTACAAATTGATATTGTAACTTTAGTAATTTAACAAACACGTGACCTACCCTAGCAAGAATTACAATATTTTGGATAGTTTCAAGATTACTACTTCAAATAGTATTATTTCTTTTCTGAAGAAAAATTAACGCAATTAAAAATTTTATCCTTTTTTGAGTTTTACCATCAGATAGACAGACAGACAGACTAACATCATGGTGAAAAGAGATCCTGTACGCAATAATTACTAATTGATATTATAACTTTAGTAATTTAACAAACACGTGACCTATTCTAGCAAGAATTACAATATTTTAAATAGTTTCAAAATTGCCTACGTCAAATATTATTATTTCTTTAAAAAATTTGTGATTGCTATATTGCACACCCCAAGCAGGCTCTGCTTGGAAGTGTGTTCTACTCTCGTCCTAAAAAAATTTTTCGTATATAAATTGATAAAATGAGTATTATATCTTAAATTTCTTCAGTAACCCACTTAAATTTTTACATTTTCTGATGTGAAACATTACAGTCTTCATTTTTACTTAGTTTAATATCGATCGGTTTTATATAAGTTCAATTTGTCAATAAAGTTCAATTTGTCGATTTAACCCGCTTTTTTGATAGAAACGCCGAACTACAGGCTACAATTCGAAATAAATTTGCACCAATCCTTTTGAATTCACTTCATCTATTATCACAATAGAACCCTATTAAAACTCAACAAAATTGGATAACTAGAAGTAACGAAATTTGCAGTTTATTTAAACAAAAATTCATATTTTGACAAGAATTATTTTTACAAATAGAGTAAGTATTAGTCCGTAGAAGTTCCAAAAATTTCCGTTATGCGCTATTTCTTCATACGTCATATACGTCACTGCAATTATTATATTGTGTTAATTAATATATAAATACATGTACATTAGGGTGGGTCAAATTGTATGGGGCCGAAAAAATCTCTAAGGGCACTTCGCGATTCTGGTACTATGGGCCATAACAAGTATTTTTGCCAATGGAACCATACCTCTCAAATCATTTTCGAGCCTGCCGAAATTCGTCTGAAGATATTTTCCAAAATACTCAAAAATCGATCTATTTAGTGCATTTCGAATGTACAAAAAAATTATTGAAAATGTGTATACGGGGGTTTTTTGGGTCGAGAAATCTATTTTTTACATTTATTTTTATTTTTGACTGCCGCCAGGGGGCGTTTTCGTGCATTTTTGTGGATTTTTTCACCTTTTTGGGGGAAAATTGACGAAATTATTGCACAAATCGACGAATCTTTGACATTCCCATATTTAAAAGAGCCCAAAATGTTCAGCACTGATAATTAGGTGGGGTACCTATACACGACCTACATCTATTTCATTCAATTTAAGTCGACAAATTCGTAAATAAAAAAATATATCGAATTTGTTGACTTAAATTGAATGAAATCGATATAAGTCGTGTATGGGTACCCCACCTAATTATCAGTGCTGAACATTTTGGGCTATTTTAACCCTCGGAGCCTATTATGGGTCAATTTGACCCATACACCGACTTTGATCGTGAATAACGCTCAGGTATTTTAAAAAGGGGGGTACCACAGTCTTACAGGTATAGTTCGAACTCTTGACTATATGTTTCGACAGTTTCTGTAGGCTGCGGAACCATTAGTCGTCGTTGAGAAGCTATCAAAGACGGAGCAGGGTCTGGATGACCCATGTGTGTACTAGTTGTCGTATCAAAGAAAATAAATAATGGCTTATAATTTACGTTTGCGTGTCTGCGACGCTTAATTACGAGACAAATATTGGTGAGAAAGATAAACCCAAAGTAATCTAGTACTATAACAAGACAAAAAGAGGTACCGGTTTGTAAGCATGACACAGTTTATCAAACACATCGGTACCTCTTTTTGTCTTGTTATAGTACTAGATTACTTTGGGTTTATCTTTCTCACCAATATTTGTCTCGTAATTAAGCGTCGCAGACACGCGAAATAATTATAAGCCATTATTTATTTTCTTTGATACGACAACTAGTACACACATGGGTCATCCAGACCCTGCTCCGTCTTTGATAGCTTCTCAACGACGACTAATGGTTCCGCAGCCTACAGAAACTGTCGAAACATATAGTCAAGAGTTCGAACTATACCTGTAAGACTGTGGTACCCCCCTTTTTAAAATACCTGAGCGTTATTCACGATCAAAGTCGGTGTATGGGTCAAATTGACCCATAATAGGCTCCGAGGGTTAAAATAGCCCAAAATGTTCAGCACTGATAATTAGGTGGAGTACCCATACACGACTTATATCGATTTCATTCAATTTAAGTCAACAAATTCGATATATTTTTTTATTTACGAATTTGTCGACTTAAATTGAATGAAATAGATGTAGGTCGTGTATAGGTACCCCACCTAATTATCAGTGCTGAACATTTTGGGCTCTTTTA
This sequence comes from Sialis lutaria, assembly GCA_949319165.1. Lineage (NCBI taxonomy): Eukaryota > Metazoa > Arthropoda > Insecta > Megaloptera > Sialidae > Sialis > Sialis lutaria. The sequence goes on from OX439235.1 coordinate 30,074,327, forward strand.
AATATGGGAATGTCAAAGATTCGTCGATTTGTGCAATAATTTCGTCAATTTTCCCCCAAAAAGGTGAAAAAATCCACAAAAATGCACGAAAACGCCCCCTGGCGGCAGTCAAAAATAAAAATAAATGTAAAAAATAGATTTCTCGACCCAAAAAACCCCCGTATACACATTTTCAATAATTTTTTTGTACATTCGAAATGCACTAAATAGATCGATTTTTGAGTATTTTGGAAAATATCTTCAGACGAATTTCGGCAGGCTCGAAAATGATTTTAGAGGTATGGTTCCATTGGCAAAAATACTTGTTATGGCCCATAGTACCAGAATCGCGAAGTGCCCATGGAGTGAAAATAATTGACCCACCCTAAATTGTACATCGATACGTGCTGTATTTTAATTATTTTATTCAAAGCCAATCAATCTTTTTAATCAAGATAAAATCTGGTAAGTGCATTTTTAAAACAAATATATAATATACATATAACCTATAAACGTTACATTGTTGTTTCATTTTAAATGCTAGACATCAGGTGAACACAGCTGTTATCGCTGCAATATGTGGATGTATTTATCTTTTTAATTATTATTATTAATTTATTTATTTACTTATTTATACATTTTACAAAAAAAAAATATTTTATATAAAAATTGTAAATTAAAATGATTGTTGTTTTATTACAATACATCCTAAATTTAAATAAAAAAGGTAATAATCGATTCATTGTTGATTTTCTAAAAAATCTTAATGAGTGATAAACTTCATATTTATATTTATATAATATTAATTACCTCCAATATTTTTTTCAAACATCCTTTTAAGTTTCACCAATTATATTGTACCGCATTTATTTGATATTATAAATTAATACATTTTTTTATGTTTAAGGGGTGTGCATTTTATGGCCTAGCCATAGTATTATAAAATATTTTCTACCCTATTTTTAATGTTGGTATTAAATGTTTTAAAATGAAGATAATGAAAACACATTAATTATTTATATTACATTAATAGTGTTGTTACAAACCCGACAGTATTCCTAATGTTGGTTATAATTACTTTAGAATCAAATAACAACTAAAATATGTAAATTAGTAGTTCACCCGTGTTCCAATGAACTTACAAACAAGAAATACTATTATCATAGTAAATAACTGAAGCTGTTTCTCAGATATTCGCTTACGTTATATAGATCTACAAGGTTTTCTTATTACTGATATACTTCACTGAAACTTAATTAATGACATTCGAAATTATTTTCAAGTTAATGATTTCTTCAAAAAATGTACCAAAAAAACTGTCTATATAATAACCATATATTTCTGTTAATTTTTATCAAACGGGTGTCCCAGATAACTTTTCCAGTATGGAAATCTCAGTAACTCAAAAAACTGAAAATTCAGAATTTTTTAAATTGCTATAACTTTTTTATCAAGGTAGATAGGTGATTTTTGTTTGCGGCTTATTAAAGCACTTTTTGTGTAGAATTGATTGATGAATTTAAATTTTTTTATATCATGTTAAGTTTCCGAATTACAAGCCCTAACTTTAGTTTTTTTATAGGCCATTAAGTTGACTATGGTATATTTGAACGTGTTTTTACTTTCTTATACATATAGTATAAGTAAGTATTGTAAAGCCGATTTTTTTCTAAATTCGGATTTTGATGGAATTATCCATTTTGACCTTCCCTGAATCCATTCTGACTATTTTCGCCATGATGTCTGTGTGTCTGTCTGTCTGTAGACGCTGTAACTCAAATACGACAAATCATAGAAGGGTGAAATTTTATACTTAAGATTAATTTTTGCCTGGGAAGAAAACCTTCTATTTTTGAAAACGGTCTTTCAACCGGAAACGGATGTTTACCTACGTCGATTTTTGAATTATTTCAAAAATAAATCCAATATTAAAAAAAATGGCAAGAGTAAACATCTGTTTCCATCTTATTGTTAGTAATTACGTTAAACATAATTCGTTCGATACAGTATGTATAAAATAATATTTCTATAGTTTATGTCCCATTCATTTTATTCTATATTTTATTAGTTCATCAGAAATATCGTTCAATAAAATAAAAATCACGTACACTGTTCATTGTCATTATTACGTATAAGAAAATGTAGCTCACGGCAGATTATTTAAATAATATTTGTGGTTTTAGTAAAAAAAATTGGGCCGATCTCAAAAGTCCTTTCATTGCGTATTTCCCCTATTGGGGAGTTATTCAGTTTAAATAATTTTACAAAGTATATAAGATAAAACAAATAAAATTGCACATAGAGTAAAACCAAGAGAAATCTCATACTGACGAGATATGTATATATAGTATATACTACAGTTGAAGCAGATATATACAATCTGTCCCACGTTTCCTCTACCGTCTTCATTTCCTGGCAGCGCGCAGTTTATCATGCGTTGTGACGTACAAACGCCGTTTCTTTATCTTCATTTGTGTCACTCTTTAACATCTCCGTGACAAAACATTTCATATGCGTTTATTTTCAGCAAAACGTGTATATAATATATAGTTTGTGTCTGTAAGTGTGTGGTTTGTTTTTGGGCCAGTGGCGCTCTACAGAAAATATATAGGGGGGAGTAGGGTAGATATAATAGGCGAGCGTACCAGTATTATCTACTCCAAGCCCATATACTTATAGAATGAACTGAGTATTCCCTATTTAACTGTGTAGTAAATATTGGCGAAGAGATAAAACGATAATGTACCCGAGTAAAAATAATTATATATAATTGTATATAATTATATATATATATATATATATATATATATATATATATATATATATATATATATATATATATATATATATATCTATATAATTATATACAATTATATATAATTATATAAAATTGTATATAAATATTTTTTAATCGATTATACATCCTGGAGTCCCCCCCCCCCTAAACGGGAATGTATTAATTACACAGTAAATCACAGCTCTTTTTAGCAGATAGTATATATAACTATTACATATATAAAGTACTCGGATATTATTGAATCATTTTAAAAAAAATAATCTAGATGCGTATTAAGTAATATTTGAGGCCCATATTATTGAAATAAAAATTTACAATAATTGACCGTTTAGGGGGGGGGACTCCAGGATGTATAATAGATTAAAAAATATTTATATACAATTTTATATAATTATATAGATATATATATAATTATATACAATAAATAAAACAACTAATTGTCTAAACGTCAAAGATTTAATAAGCAAGGAAACGTTGTTTTATTTATTATATTTTAACGTCACTACTAGTATATTATTATATACAATATATATATTTATTATATATATACAATTATATATAATTGTATATAATTATATACAATTATATATAATTATTTTTACTCGGGTAGCCAATACCTATCTCTTTCTAGAATTCTAATGTGTCACGTGACAGGTTTGTTTGCAGTCATACCAGACCTACAGAAAAGAGACAGGTATTGGCTACATATTCGCTTTGTCTCTTTAAAGCCTGGTTTACACGTTACTATAAATCGTAACGATCGAATTATTACGATTTATCGTTGCGTGTAAACAGGACATTGTAGCAATTTATTGGAATTGGAATTGGATTGGATGGTTGTTGCCGGCCAGAATCAATTTCTGCAAATCGTAACGACAATTTGGAACGTGTAAACAAGTAGCAGCCATTCATTGCTACGATTTGACTCAGTTTGCATTAGCTGTTCACGGGAAAGGTTGTTAACAACTCAACATAAGTCTCTTCATACATTCTTAAATTATTCCGCCAGTGATTGGGTTCATTTCGCATTTTTTTCAATAATTTTATATGAGAAAATACCCTTTTCTTCAGCAACCACTGGCGGCTTCACTTTCTTCTTGGTCTTCGTGACCTTTTCACTTTTCTTGCTAAACAAACGATCACAACAGTACTTCCTCCATGGCAAAAACTGACTGAGTATACCGCGGGCGACAATGAATATTGGACAAGAAATCGTTGCATGTAAACAGTACACACTCTTTCGATTTATTGTAACAATGTATCGTAACGATCGAATTGTTACGATTTATCCGTAGCGTGTAAACCGGTCTTAATGAAAGTGCTCAATTTTGCGAGGCTATTACTCAGTTCATTTTATGAGTCTATCTTCTAGCCTAAACGTGTTTCAGTTGTTTTGTTTCCATGGTTACCACAATGTTTTTAGCTTATATGCTCGATTTTCCGTCTGTCCGTCTGTCTTCCACTGCGAGATATCGGTCCCCTGACCACCTAGAGATCTCAGGTTTTTGCTAAATGGTAGATCTGTGGTTCTAGTTAACTCCATTTTAGGAATTTTTCCGGACATGACCCCCCCCCCCCATTCATAATTTTTCATATATGGCATCATATACTTCAACGAATCGATTGGAAAGGGTATCTTTTGAGTGTGGATTTTGATAATTTTTTTTAATTAATAGAAAAATAAACAATCAAGTATTTTTTTTAATTTTTTTTATTTTATTTAATATTTATCTCGTAATTTGAAAAATAAACAAAATATTTTTTTAATAAAATAATTAAATAAATGTACAAATTATGAAAAGATTCATAAATTCATATAATACACAAATATGTACTTAAAATGTATTTATAGCAATACAAAAAAATATATATTTTTTTATAAATTATTATCGTTTGTCATATTAATTATTATTATTTATTTCCAAGGTCCACGCCACTGTACACATGTCTGTTTTTTTATAAACGGTGTTTTAAAAGCCTTTTAAAGAACTGCGTCAAGAAATATAAATTTGTTTTTAACACGAATACCAACTTTGTTTTGTTTTGTACTTTATGCCTTTTGTTTCACAAAGATCTATTGATAGAAATGAATTATTTTTGATTATGTCAACATTTCTAGTGTTTATTGTGCTATATATTTGATAGAAATCAATTTTATATACATATATACCTTCACCGCTCAATTTAACAACGTGTTGGTAATTCAACCGCTTAATATAACGACGGCGTGATTAAGTAATCTATATATTAAAAAAAAGTTTGTGTTGTATATTTAGTTAAATATATTGAATATGTATTTAAAAATGTTTTTGTTTTCTTTTGGGCGTTAATGCGTTAATTTTCAAATAAATTCGGTAACTATTACACTTTCAAAATAGTTGTCAACTCAAATATCTTAAATACAGTGGTGCCTCGCTTAACGAACGCTGCGCACAACGAACTTTCTGTTCGCTTATTGCGCGACTCGCTCAACGAACTTCGCTTCGCGCAACGAACTGTATCGTGTTTAATTTTACCGCCCGAACGCTCCTACGTATCACGAAGTCGCCCGAACTTCCAAGGTCGCATGCAGTCGATGCTCAAACTTGCATCAACGCGCGTCAGTCGTTCTTTTCTGTGCTTAACTCACACACCTGTTTGTTTTAATAAATGCAATTTTGTGTGTCTATATTATGAATTCTAAAAAAAGCGAGGAAGGTGATTTCTGTTGAAATGAAACAAGAAATAATTCAGGATTTGACCCTGCAAGCCTCGGTAGACTCTCCTAAATCTGATTCTGACTAAAAAAAATAAAAAACGTGTGTACAATCTTGTTTATGTTATAGTACCATATTCAAAACTAATTAAAATTTTTAACATGGGAAAACGCGTTTCACTTAACGAACTTTTCGCATAACGAACTTGCTCCTGGAACGAATTAAGTTCGTTATGCGAGGCACTACTATATAGAGATATATTCCAGATATAAATTCAAATCAGACAAGTTTCATAGAAGTCTCAAACTTGTAAACAGAAAGAAAACTATAAATATTCAATTTACACTTGAGTTGACAAGTTGCAGTCTTGTAAACTTGTATTCGTAATGACCCAAATCATATTTTATTCCGTTTAAAACTAGTCTGTAATGTGTCACAAGATGTCGTATATAACGTAGGTATATATATGTATATACATATGTATATATCAGAAATTTGCTAATTGATTTTAAACGCTTAATTATCAAATAAGTTTGTTAGCCCATTACCTAATGAACAAGTTTGTTGATTCAAGCCATCGCGGGGAAATGTTCATTAATAATTGATTACACTATATGTTATAAATAATTTCAAACATTTAAGTTTAAATGAAAACAAATAAACAGATGATTCATAAGTTTTCATATATACACACAAAAAAAACTGTATTGGACCAAGAAAATCTTGTTTTGTATATAACGAAAACAATATTTTCTTAATATTAGTAAAGCACTCTTAATCCAACTACATTATTTCTTCGTCTAAAAATACTATAGTTGGTTTTAGAATATATTTCTTATCTTAAGAAAATATTGTTTTCGTTATATACAAAACAAGGTTTACTTGGCTCAAGTAAACCTTTCTACCTGTGTAGTTTAAGGTTATACGCCTACCACACAATTTGGTTTCGAAAATTTTAATTTATATTCAGAACACATGTATCTATATTTTTACTTTATTAATTATTAAAAGTAAATAAAGTTTAATTTTATTTAAAAGTTGAAATAGACAGAACGGTATATAATAGTAACATGTACTAATTTGTACTGCTGTAATGGCAGAGCTAGTTTTTTATTATTTTAAAGAAATTACACTTGAATATATTTTTATAGTATTTAAAAGGGTTGTAGTTTGGAATTATTAGTTTTTAAAACGTCTCTATATAGCTAATTGTGTAGAATTTCAATAAATAGAGCATTTTCGACAAGTTATCTCATTTATCATGTGTTAAAAACTCTATTTCTAATTTCCATTTACTCAAAAACCATACGTCCAATATTTTAAATAAAAATTAATAAAATATATGAGTTATCCATAAATAATGGATAATATTGCTCCTAATGATCGAATAACCTTAACGTCAATTTTGAATCAACTTAAAAAAATAGGGCCGTTCTCAATTTTGCTGTATATATTTTTATATACAAATATTCGAGCATAACTCCGACAAATATTTGGTTGATTTTTTTGTTTGTATGAAAGTGTATACTCCAGAAATGGTCTCTTATAAATTTAATCAGAATTTGACCATGTATTACGAAAAAAAAAATTAATTATTAGGTATATATATTTTTTATTTAAAAATTTTCAGAAAAAAAAAATAAAAATGCAGCCCCCCTAATACTCAATAAAGACACTTTTTTATATAAATAATAAAATTGTACCTATACTTCGATATTATAAGCTCCTAAATTTGACTAATAAGTACTGAATACATTTGCCTTATTTTACATATAACCAACTCACTCAATATACTAGATAAACTCTATATACAAAGGTGCTAATGAATGAAGTTGGTAATTAAATGAACCTATGCAATGACACGTTAACTTTTGTACCAAAGGTTATATAACAGTATTACAAACAAACTTCATATAGTATATACGATTAATAACGTTTCAACTACAACCTATAATGTATTTTCAATTTCTAATAGTAGTCATTGTAAATACTTAATAAGGTATCTATCTCATGGGGAACTACAACTTGGATAGAGGAGGGGGGGGGGGGTACAGAGGGAGTTAGTTAATGATGCAAGGTGTTTTGTATTTGTATTTGTGATAATATTGAATGATTTATTCTAACTTAGATATGTTTGGCATGGTTAATAATAAAAACAATAGGCTGTATTTGCTGGGTGCAAAGTAGGTAGTGGGGGGAAACGAAATAGATCACAGCGCACGACGTGGCGAAAAATAAACTTTGGGTGGACTAACTGTCATTTTTAATAGGCTCGTTTTTAACTGAAAATAGAAAGATCAATAGGTTAACCCCACTATAGACTATGTGCAAGGGGGTGGAGTTAGAAATCATGTCGTTGCAAGTATTCGTGGTGAACAACATTGTAAAATCATCGGCGCCATAGTTTGAAGTTATGCTGTCAATGCAAACGAATTAATTATTTCTCTATTATACGTCATAATTAAAGAGAAAAAAATACCCAAATTAAATAATTTTCACGTACCTTTTATGCTATACTATTTATATATTATATGCAAACAGCTAAATTAAATGATATTTGTTTAATAAAAAAATTCATGGTATTAAACATATTAAACAATGATAAAAAGAGAATTGAATCCATTCAATCCTTCTCTATTACCCACCAGCGACGCTAGTAGACTTCGTGCACATAGCAAAATGTATATACGATAGTTGGCGCTGTCATCGCGCACGCTGCGAATAGAAACGTCTTGAAAACTAATTATTCGAAACTTCAACCCTTTTAAATACTATAAAAATTATAAAACAAATATATTCACGTGTAATTTATTCAAAATAATGAAAAACTAGCTCTGCCATTACAGCAGTATAAACTTTTTTTACTTATTAACAAAGTAAAAATGTAGGTGCATATTGAATATAAATTAAAAACAACATTTTTCGAAACCAAATCTTTTTTTACAGTGTGCTAGACGTATAACCTTAAGTTATATTAACTCTGATTATAAAAAAATAAATCTATCTTAACTTTATTTACATAAATAAGAAAATACGTTTTAAAATTAAAATAAAAATTCAGATAAAGGTATTTCTATATGCATATACATATATGTAAGCATATACTATATGTATACAATCGAATTACCTACTTAAATACTTTTCATACATGAACAAACAAAATACCCTCTCGAACACGATCGAAATAAGAATTCAAAAAGGAAATGCGTTAATTCAAGCCACTCTGAAAAACCGTTGCAATAAATAGAGAGATTCAATACCGGAAACACAAAGAAAGCAAAAAAATGTTCAACCCTTTATATGGTAATGCTTTTTATTATGCTACATCAGTTTCTGCCGTCGTTGTTACGTATTTTACGAATACCTCTTCAAGTCAAAACGAAATTTATCTGTACAAAAATATATCCGATACAGCTAGAACATTTTAAGTTATATTTGAAAAAAAAATGCAAGTCTTTTTGGTGTGTCACGTCAATTTGATTGTATTATCGGAAGATAATATGACCAAATTGACGTGGTTTACACCCAAAGCCTAAATCCATATTCAGATCAATATAAAAAATAAAACGAGCAAGTGCGTGTTGGGCACGCACATGGTAGGGTTCCGTAGTCATTCTCAATACGATTTATAAAAAGAGTTTTTTCAAAATTTTCGTGACGGAAGGGTTAAAATCAAAAAGTCATTTGGCTTTTATTATTGCATTTTACGAGACCTATCAAATGACACCCCACTCAATGGGGTAAATGAAAAAAAAAGTGAGTTAAATTTTCAATCTACGATAGGGGGGTCCAAAATATTTTTGACAATGTTCGTTATAATTTTCAGTGAAAGTACTAATTAGAAGCTACATTCTGGAATTTTTTCAGATTTTTTAAATTGGTAGTTTAGAAAGAAAATAGAGGGGGGGGGACGCTTTTTTAACGACTTTGGAGAGCAAATACATCGTGATTAAAGGGTTAAAATCAAAATTGTATTTTAGGAGACCTTTCTAACGACACCCCACTCAATGGTGTAGGTGAATTTTTTTTTTGAAAACACTTTTTATTTTATGAAAGGGGGGTCTAAAAAACTTTTATTTTAAAATTCTTATTATTTCTGTTTTTGGGTCATTAATCTACGACCGTATACCAAATTTCATCTTATTATCTCAAAATTTTTGAAGACGGACGGACGGACGGACATGGAGAAACTATAAGGGTTCCTAGTTTTCTACGGAACCCTAAAAATGACACTAAATATTCTGGACATAAAAATAAATTTTAATTTTAGTTGCACATTTATATAGTTTTTTTTTATATTATTTTTTCACAAAATGGCGATCGTTTTTTTCATTTTTAGGACTTATTTTTTTAGTAGAGCGATTTTAAAAATAGTAATTATCATAATTTTAAAAATCGGCTCGTGCAACGATAGCTACTACAATTACGAAAATTATTAAAAAAATATGAAATCGGTTCATTAGTCTTTGAGGAATCGTGCCAACCAGGTCGAAAAACGTCATTTCGAGATAAACGTGTTTAATTTTTTTTGTTATATCATAACCGGCCGCGCTACCTCGTCTTACTAAATTGACTGTAACTCCGTCAATTTTCGGAATTTGAACTCAATTTTTTGTATAAATATTTATGAATATGTATACTTTTAAAAAAATGTAAGATTACATTAAGCCCCCCCCCCCCAATGTAATCGACACTTTACGCTCTGTACAACTTTTAATTCAACCAAAAGGGCCAAATTCATTGTGGCTTCCTTTGCTCCTCCTGTTTAACTTCATAACAAAAAATTATTCTTTTAATTTTTTTCTCGATATGTTTACGGGACACCCTACATATATCTGACAATTCCATTACACGTACATACATACATACAACTATAAAAATAATCTCATCTTGAAAAGAAATCGTTCGTATTTCCCAAACAAAGGGCTAACTTCCGGATGTCGATATCAAATGCAAAATACCGCACAAATAGCCCCATTGGAAACCGTTGTTAGGAAGGACGGGAGATTTTCTAATATCGCTCCTCACACAAACATAAGCCACAAGAGTTTGTAGGGGGGAGGGGGGGTAGAGGGGGCTGATAGGGGAGTAACAGGGTTGAATCTCTTGCGAGTAAAAAATACTCAGGTAAGAATATCATGTATGGTTTTTATTTTGGTTAAAAAAGTTTTAGTTAAAATCTTCCTAGGAATTATTAAAAAATGTAAGCAATAAATATTAATAAATAGTACAGCTATCGATGTTTCTTAAAAAAACAAAAAAACGATTTAAAAAAAACTTGACTTTTTGACAAAGATTTGATCATATATTAAATTATAAGTAATTTCGTAGCCGAAACCATCCACGAACACTTTTCAGTCGCCATTTTTATTTATCCGTCAAAAAACTTTGATTAAATATAAGAAACTGTCATTATCTATGATAAAAGAAATATTATGAAGGTAAATATTATAAAAGTTGACATATTACACTGCCATATTTCTTTGATCAAAGAAATTTTATCACATTTCTTTGATAGTGTAAAAGCCGCCTAAAACCTTAATTTAAAAGAATTAAATTTAAGTCAATTTTATTTTATTTTTATTTTTTTTATTTTTCCCCGTATCTTCGAAGTATATGGTCAGATTCTAATGAAATTTATATGGGATAATCTCAGGATTATACTCTTTCAAACAAACAAAAAATCATCAAAATCGATTAATATTTGTCGAAATTATACCCAAAAATATATACAATCGAATTCTTTTTTGAAGTCGGTTTAAAAGTTAAATTTTTTTCGAAGAAACTAAACTTTCTAAGTTTTCGTACAAATAGTTTTTATAATATTTGCTAGATCAATACTACTTAATACATAAATCTGAAAAACTCTGTCTGGACAATGTAATATTTTGTTGTCATATTTTTTTGTCTATACACATATTTGTAGTGTTTTCTTTTTGTCTGTCTATTTGTTTATTCTAACTTGTACTTGCCACAAAAACTAGCAAAACAAATGTCATGGGACACTGTTCAAAAGTATAATATAAAGCTATATAATAATTGATTGATGGCAGGCCCGTATTTAATAAAATGTATACTAAAATTTTTATTTTAAAATACATACGAAGATTTTTTAATAAAAATTACAGTTGCCGTTTAAGGCCAGGTTCCTCCAAAAAACGTGTTTTTTTCAAACAAATTTTATTTATATTATTAAAAATATTTATAAATCAAAGTTTTTATAGGTTGAAAGACATATTCAAATACTCATTGAAAAAAATTATTATTTTTTTTTTTAATGGCAGCTCCCAAAATGGCTGCTGAAACACGTCCCTTTTGTTGGTGGGTGACACGATAATTCAACAACGAATCATCTGAAAGCAAAAATCGAAACGGTTTCTTATTCTGTATCACATTGGCTATAGTCGGAACTACAATGAAACATTTTCACCCAAAAAAAAAACAAAATGGCGGACTTTTTAATTTTTTGACCCTTTTTTCACTTTTAATTGTTTATAACTTTTTTAAATAACAATGAATATTTTTGGTTGTAGTTCCAACCATAGAGAGATATTTTAAAAGTAAAATGCCGTTTAGTTCATGTTGATAAGTGTAATAGTTTCTAAATAAGAGTGTCACCCAGTTGAAAAAACGTGGATTCGAGAAAAAGACGATTAAAGTGCTCGAGCGGCCGGATTTACCGCTCTCCCCTCTTGTATACCTACTTCTCGGTCGTACGGACCTTCGGGACTAATTCTATATTATTTCTAAGAGTATTTTCTAGCAATTTACGGGAAAAAAAAATTTCGATTTTTTGAAAATTGTTTGGAGGAACCTGGCCTTAATTTTGTCTAAAAAAATACTGTTTTAACAAACATGTAGATACCTACTGTCAATTGGGTAACTTTTTATAATACATTATATTTGTAAATATCATTTACATGATTTATTGTTAAGTTGAATTATTTGTTAATAAAGTACCTACTATATTTGAATTAAAAGACAATACAATAAATACAAAGATTGTCTAAAACTCTAAAGTTTAGTATATTTATTTATTGGTATAACAAATTAAACTATGTATACCAATAATAGATATAAATTTCAATCCTGCACGCAAAAATTACTTAACTTTAGTAAAAAAAACACGTGACCTACCCTAGCAAGAATTACAATATTTTGTACCGTTGTTTCAAGATTACTACGTCAAATAGTAAATATTTTTTTTAGAATAAATTATTAATAAATTTTATTTTCACAGCCCTCGTGATCCACAAAAGAAAGGAACGAGTTAAGCTAGGGTACAGAGATTCAGTTAATGTCTGACAATTTCTTCGACCGGTTTGCGGTTATTCCGGAAATAAGTAACGCGATTCCAGAACAAGGAATCGGTAAATAGGTTCACACTCTTCCCGTCTTCCGGTTGGGAATTATTTCAATACGAATTGTATTCCGTTATTGACGTGAATTCAATTCGGCCAAACGGAAATTTATTGGTTCATTTTAGAAGAATGTGACCACTTGTTTTTTGTTTGTATACACATATACAGAATGGCCCAAAAGTCACATCACCATTTTAAAATGGAATAACTTTTTTTTTATTCTTTCATAAACAGAAAACACACTTCTTAGAAATAAATTTTATTTAGTTTTAACCCTTTGTAGCTCAAGATCTTTTAATTTAAGGGGGTAGATGCACTTAGAATTTTTGAAAAATCGATTTTTATTTTTTTTTTATTTTCTTAAAGTATGATGTTTTAAGAATATTCTCTGAAAATTTCAAGTCAATCCGATGAATAGTTTTCAAGATATTTAGTAATTACTGAAGCAACATTAAACCTCTAAGGTCACAATCGAGCTACAATCCGCTACCTGCTCTATTTTTCAAAGTTTTCAAAGTTTAATAACTCGATGAATATTGAATTTAACCAAATTTTGTAAAGAATACTTTCGCTTTAAAAATTCTTAAAATATACGAAAATAAAAAATCAATTTAAACAAATGAAATTTTTCAAAGAAATTATTTAAACAATTAGCTATAAACAACTAAATGTTCAAATTATCAGCAAAAAAATGTGATATTCGGATTCAACAGATAAAATTACGCAAAATTTAACTTTTTCCATTCAATTAGATACTTAACACTAAAATTAAACAAGATCTACTTTTAAAAAACTTTAAAAGCGTTTTTCTCAAAACTGTGTTTTTTCATTCGGTGACCAATATAACTCGAAAACCATTCGGTGGATATTGATGAAATTTTAATATTATCTTTTTGGCATTAAGAACTAGTCTTTAATCGAAGGATATTGATTTTTGTTGACAATTACTATATTTTTTAAACAATTAACTTTTAACTTTTTATCGAAAATCAGAGTCCAAAGTTTCGAATGCCGCCATTTTGTGAATTTTAAAAAAAAAAAAAAAAAGCTTCGATTAAAGACTGGATTTATTATTAAACTAAAGGTTTCACCTTGGTTTTTCGAATTCCGATGATCCAGAAGGCTGCTGTGATGGTCACCGCGAAGCACTACTCGCGGGAGAGGATCCAACCAATATGGCGATATTTTAATAAATAATATATAAATATTTTATTTTTTTTCATAAATGTTAAGTTAAAGCATTGTATAAAAACTCTGTATAATTTATTTTGTAAAATAAACTTAATTACTGTAAAAAATAAATTTTTTAAAATAGACCTTTTTTACGCTTCTGAGTGCATCTACCCCCTTAAATAATGTTGATAAAGAGACAAGTTTAGGCATATAAAAAAACACGTACTTTTCAGAAATTTAAAAATATTTATTTGACTTTTTTGGGAGTAAGATTACTGTGAGTTAATCGTAAAAACATTTATGTCGTATGGCAGGATTTGAAACAATTATTTAGTTTGTTGTAGCATAATGCTACACCGCATTTTTCGCAAATTGTTTGTGAAACACAAGTACACTGCGGGGAAACTTACAACGTATTCTTTTTTCTACCCAAATCGGCCAGTAGCTGATTTGGTCCTGCCTTACTGCCAATAGTTACGTAATAATACGTAAGTCAATAGGTTATGCTATCTGTGAATTTTACTTGATACTAAATTATTGACTGGTACGTTACAGTAGTGTTGCACATATTTGAATAAACTAAATATATTTAGTACGTATATTAGCGGGATTATTGAGGTTTGTTGCAGAAATGTCACATGAGGCTACAAAGGGTTAAAAATGACATCCTGTAAATAACCACCATTTTGCACTTCATACTGACGCGCTCTTTCTAAGGCGTGAATGTTTTTTGTCTTATTCCTTCAATGATGTTGACCTTCAATTGCTGAATGGTTCGAGGATTGTTACAGTATACTTTATCTTTCAAATACCCCGATAAAAGAAGTCTGGAGCAGTTATTTTTAAACCGCCGGAATAAACGAAGTATAGTTTGTTTATGTGGTGATTTTTTAACCCCAAAATTACGAATATGTTCTTTGCTCAGTCATGAATTTTCCCATTAATTAATTTTTCTAAGGATAACACTTTAATAATTTGAAATCAAATTTAAATAATAATAGTTATTTGAATTTTAAATGGTGTTGTGACTTTTGGGCCGTCCTGTATATGTTCATATATGTATATATATGATATGAGTACACATTCTATTGTTTTATTCCACGTTTTTCGTATATTGTATGTCGATGTTCATTGCTTTAGAACATATTTATTACTACCTGTTTAAATTGAAAAATGTAGCGAAGTGTACGGAAATTTAATATACATAAAATTTAATTATACAAATGTAATTTTGATTTTTTGATGTTTTCATAATTACTTAACCTTATTTATTTATTTATATACAGTCGAACTCGGATATAACGACTTTGTTTAATACAATATATCGGTTTTAACGACGACTCAAAATAGATTTCCATTTTTTACGACTATCGATTTTTACGACCTAATCTAAGTAGTCTTTTTCATGTTATAACCGTTTTTGATTGTATATGTATCAATATTTATATTATAAAACTCCACGTATGTCTGACAGTCTATCCGTTTTATGCGCATGTAATTCGAGAACTACTTATCCGATTTACGTGTTTTTTTAGGGTTCCGTAGAAAACTATAGGAACCCTTATAGTTTCTCCATGTCCGTCCGTCTTCAAAAATTTTGAGATAATAAGATGAAATTTGGTATACGGTCGTAGATTAATGACCCAAAAACAGAAATGATAAGATTTTTGAAAATACAAATTTTTTAGGCCCCCCTTTTATAAAATGAAAAGTGTTTTCAAAAAAAAAATTTCACCTTCACCATTGAGTGGGGTGTCGTTAGAAAGGTCTCATAAAAAGCAACAAAAAATGTAACAGAAATTTTTAATTTTAACCCTTCGATCACGATGTATTTTCTCTCCAAAGTCATTAAAAAAGCGCCCCCCCCCACCCCTCTATTTTCTAAACTATCGATTCAAAAAATCTGAAAAAAATTCAGAATGTAGCTTTTAATTAGTACTTTCACTGAAAATTATAACGAACATTGTCAAAAATATTTTGGACCCCCTTTTCATAGATTAAAAAGTGAACTCACATTTTTTTCATTTACCCCATTGAGTGGGGTGTCATTTGATAGGTCTCCTAAAATGCAATAATAAAAGTCAAATGACTTTTTTATTTTAACCGTACAGTCACGAACATTTTTAAAAATACTTTTTATAAATCGTAGTGAGAATGACTACGGAACCCTATCATGTGCGTGCTCAACACGCACTTGCCCGTTTTTTAATTCATAAATATGTTATTTGTACAGGTTTTTAGTATATATTATGTTACGTAAGGTAACATACAGAATAAGCAGTGACGATAATAGTAAAGCCTGTTGAAAAATATCGGCTTCTATGTGAGATATGTTCCCACCCCTCCCCCGAAAACACCAGTTATTTGACATACCTACATAAAAGTCTAACTTACTAAAATTTGACTTATTTATAGAAGATTTTTCCGTGAGGGAAAATTCAAATTATAATGGTTCTTTAGAAAAAAAGTAACAATACTTTACTAATAGAGGCTTCGTAAGTTTAAATTTCGATATAATATTATTCGTATAGTTAGTTATACGTCTGAAAATGCAATTCTTTATCAATACGTGGTAAAATTACGATATTTTTCATTTAAAAGCAAATTATATTTTTATGTAGTAGGTAAATACACTGCCATGCAGAAGTCTTTGGACACTCATTTTTTTGCGTATTGTAAATATAAAACTGCAAAAATTGTTGATAAAAAATCTTGGGTACTTAATTACAACTTTTGTAATAATCCTAGCATATCTAAAATACAGCATTTACAATTTTTTGAATTATATACCTGAAAGGTCAGGTTTACTCAAGTTGAAAGTATTGACGCACAGTGTCTTTCAAGCTAACGAGAAATTGTGTTTTTTTACTATTTTGATTCTTTTCGTTATTTTAGAGAATATTATTGACTGAAATCTGTATATTTACATTCAAAATCACAGGTGTTCAAAGACTTTTGCACGACAGTGTACTACATATAACAAATAACACTTTTCTTTGTAAATGACTTTAATTATATAGAATTTTTCACAAGACTCATGTTTCACGGAAGTATTTCTTGATTGAAAATTAACTTACCAAGATTTTCCACTTTGCAAGGTAACACTAAAGTGTCACCAATAACAGCTCGAAACGTTTGACTCCGAGATAGGAATTTCGGTGCTGGAGTAGCTGCCTCTTCACTCTCAAAATGAGATACAGCAACTCCCCCACTAAAGCTGTATGTACTTTGACCTTTTGCGGCATCTGAAATCAAAAAAATATATATAAATTTAAAAAAATACGCATCCATATTTTTCAATAAAAAAAAATTAAAGAAATAAGAAATACAATTTATGGATTATACAGAATGACCCAAAAGTCAGAAGACCATTTAAAATTCAAATATCTCTCTACAATTATTTTTTTTTAATTTGATTTCAAATTAATTATTAAAGCGTTATCCTTGGAAATTAATTATGAAGAAATTTACGACTGTTAACGCAAAGAATCTATAATTTTGGGGTCAAAAAACCACCACATAAACAAACTATACTTCGTTTATTCCGGCGGTTTAAAATTAACTGTTCCAGACTTCTTTCTGTGGGGGTATTTAAAAAATAAAGTATACCGTAACAATCCTCGAACCATTCAGCAATTGAAGGTCATCATCCTTGAAGGAATAAGCCAAGAAACATTACGACAGGTGATGATTCACGTCTTAGAAAGAGCGCGTCAGTGTGAAGCGCAAAATGGTGGTTATTTAAAAGATTTAATTTTCAAAACTAAATAAAATTTATTTCCAAGAAGTGTGTTTTCTGTTTATGAAAAAATAAAAGTGAATTATTACGAAAAAAAAATACCCATTTTAAAATGGGGTTGTGACTTTTGGACCATCCTGTATATAATAGGACATACGTTTTTAACTAGTAATAATACTACCCCCCATCCCCTGTATATTTTTCTGGCTACACCACTGATATAACTTAACCAAACATATTAAAATTAGTAATCCGATTTAAATAAATACATAAAAATGTTTGACAGTGAAAAAAAAAATTTGAGTTAGTAAAACCTTATATAATTTTTTTATGTTGAAGTTATACAAATCATAAACAGTGCATACATATTCTTCATAAAAAGGTCGGCCACCTTTTGATATATGTACATTTTGCTAGCAATAATGGCTTGACCGAATACAAGATTTTATGGAGTCATCAGAATGAGGTATGGTACGACATTTATTTTGACATTTTTGTAAAAAGCTACTTTTGTATGTATGTAGATATGTATACATATGAAAGAGAAAAAGAGAGAGGCAGATACAGTTTGTTTGCTCTCTCTCTCTCTCTGATTGTTTGTGTTTGTATTTTTGATACAAAAAATTATACATGATTAATTTGAAGTAATTAATAACGGTGAGTAATTTTCTAAATAGAGGTTTTTTTTACTGATATGATATTTATTTTGTCTTATGTTTTAGGTCATTCATTTTATGACCTATATAGGAAAGAAGGAAGGTACATTATTTATGTACAGGTTAATATATATGCGCAAGAATAAGTATTCGATTTTTTAAGTTAGAATCTTCCTTTTATTTTTTATTATAGCACGTAAATAGAGAAAAATATTTTATGAATCATTTTTAAATAAATATTACTATTTGATGTATAGTAACCTTAAAACGGTCTTGAAAATATTGTAATTCTTGCTAGGGTAGTTCGCGTGTTTCTTACTAAAGTTACAATATCAATTAGTAATTATTGTGTACAGGATCTAAATCTATATTATTGGTATAGTTTAATTTGTTATAACAATCTTTGTATTTATTGTATTGCCTTTTAATTGAAATGAAATAATTTGTATAGCACTTTAATTAATAAATAATTAAACTTAAGGTTATTCGATCATTAGAGCAATGTATAGTCTAAAATTTTAATATGTTATTTATGAATAACTCATATAGGTACTTTATTAATTTTTATTTAAAATATTGGACGTATGGTTTTTGAGTAATTGGATATTAAAAATAGAGTTTTTAACACACGATTAATGAGATAACTTACCAAAAGTCATCTATTTATTAAAATTCTACACAATTGGCTATATAGAGACGTTTTAAAAACTAATTATACGAAACTTCAACCCTTTTAAATACTATAAAAATTATAAAACAAATATATTCATGTGTAATTTATTCAAAATAATAAAAAAAACTAGTTCTGCCATTACAGCAGTACAAATCAGTACATATTACTATTATATACCGTTTCAAATTAAATTAAGCTTTTTTTTTACTTTTAATAATTAACAAAGTAAAATATTCCATTAAATGTAGGTACATGTGTTCTGAATATAAATTAAAAACAAAATTTTTCGAAACCAAATCTTTTTTTACAGTGTGCTAAACGTAAGTATAACCTTAAATCCATTTCCAAAAATGTTATAAAATGAAAAAAAAAAACAAATTATTATCCAGTTAAAAAACAGAACTATCAGCAAGTCATTGTGTTAAAAAAAATTTTTTTTTCATTTCTTTTTTCATTTCAATTTTATTAATGTTTGAATATTAATTAACCCCGAATCCAATGCACTCATTAAAAATAAAATCAACTGATTCATAATAAATTATAACTCACCCTGTACAAAAAAAGAAAAGAACATCTATATAACAAAATCTGTGACATATAAATTGAATAAAATTTTATCCTATTCTTTACAATCATATATAATTACTATACAACAGTCAAGCTATAGGGGATGACGACCCTGACAGGATAAGGGGTGGTTGCTGGTAATATAGATGCACCAACTCCACCCCCCCCCCCCTCTCTAAAAACCGCCTGGGGTTGTCACAGTTTTCCATGCATCGTTAACGATGCATTATGTACCATCGTGTGAAATACTAGCTGTTTTTTTTTTCATACAAATAGATTCATGTATGATATATGAAGGGTAACTTTTTATAATAGTGTTGTTTGTTTCTTGTTTATGATTGTAATTGTTTTATGGATCAATGCAGGCTGTGTAAACAGTTGTTTTAATAACCATAGAATAGAGATATGTATACATACCTATAGTGCAGATATGTGATATCTAGTGTAAATAAAGGGAGGGGGTACTTTTTCATATGTTTTTTTTAAATCTGATTTACGTCTATTGCACCTGTACTTTTTTTTATTGCATAAATTTTAATTTAGATTTGTATATGGTATAATTTAGAATTTAAATTGATCCCTTTTTAGGGTTCCGAAGAAACCCTATTAACCTCACTTTGTCGTCCATCCGTCCGTCTGTCCTTTTCACTCAAAGCCCAATAGCTCATAAACTATATAAGCTAGAACCTATTTTTTATTTTTTTTTCTAAATCAAAAATGGCGCCTGCAGGGGGCTTCAAGAAAACAAAAATTGGTAATGGGGTTTTTATAAAACAAGTAACGACAAATACTAAAATCAACAATATCATTTCAAATTTTTAAAAAATAGGGAGGGGCGTCATGGATTTTTTTTATTTTCATATCTAGGCTTGTGGGGTGTCAAAATGTAGATCTGAATTAATAGAATATGATACTATTTTTATATTTATTTTTAACTCAAAAATGCACCTGTAAATGGCTCTAATCAGTCCACGTAGTATATACTTCGGAACCCTTATGGCATACACTGGTGTATGTCTTGACAGATTTTTTTAACTTCATGATTATTATGTATTATTAAGGAACGTTCATAAATCAAAATAAGGTCGTTAGGGAAAGGGGGGTTATGATAAAAAATAAAATTAAATAATTATTGGAGGGGGTTTACCCATATTTATTAGATTGTTTACTTCATGCTGAAATAATTAAAAAAAACATTTTGTAATATATACATACATATATGTATGGTATTGCGGTACGTAATATTAGGCGGGAGGGGTATAAGAATTACCTACCCCCCCTTCACAAATTAATTTATTAACCCATTAACGCCCAATATAAAACAAAAACATGCAAAAGATTTTTTTAATGAAATTAAGTACATATTCAATATATTTAACTCATTTTTTAATATTAGAAAAAAAAATAACAGTGCGTACTCAAGCGAGTAAATTGGGCAGATATGAAGTATATTTTGTGTGAGACTGCTTTTCTGATATCATTTTTATTTAGATAAATTTCATTTAAAAGTTATGTTATATGTATATTTAAGTTATTACTTATTTCATATGATTTGAACAAAATTCGAAATCACATGCTCTAATTGGATAAAATATATTAGCATACCACGTACCTCTTTTCATATAAAAATTATTGAGAACAATTAAAACAACACTTATGAAACTAATAACGCTAACAGATTTTGTTTGTTACACTTCTACCAACTGATTTTGAAGTAAATATTGTGAATTAATATCCAAAGACAGCAACAATATTTTGAAAATATTATGAAAATTTTTTCACGAAATAAAAAACTTTCGTCCATTTTGATGGGAATCTTCAGTGAATAGTAAATATTGAAAAACAATTGATCAATGTCAAAAATAAATTTGTGCAAAGACCAAGACGCATTGCTTTGATTCTGGTAAAAAATGCATCCCAAATACAGATTTGATATGTGTTTTTTTCTCCTATATTCCCTTGCTATGAGATTAGGTTGGAGTACTATAAATTGCAGCTGGTTCCACAGTATTGTGCATGTATTATATAGAGTGAATAAAAAATCTCTTTACTTAACGATGCTGGTATTTTGTTGAAATGTCTTTTCCCTCTTTTATGCATCTTTTTATTCTATACTTTTGAATTGAAAAGTGACGTACGTACACAGAAAAACGATGTCGATTTTTTTAAGTTACATGTACTACTGTCAATTGAGTAACTTCTATAATCTACATTGTAATTTTTATAATACGCTATTATTACTATATTCGTAGTAAATATCATTTACATGATTTATTATTCCGTTTCGAAAATTTTTTAATTTATATTAAAATTTTAAATAGCATGATAGGGCAAGTGATACCTCATTTGAAAGGTTTTTTCATTCTTAATACGGTGCTTTTTGTTTTGTTTTTTTTTTCAAATCTGTACATTTTAAATTCTATAAATGCAATGATTTTCTGATCAAAAAACAAATATTTACAACTAAAATTCAAAACAAAGTAGGCTTATTATCTTATCAAATAATTCAAAATCATTCTATTTGGACATTTATTGAATTAATTAATGTTTTGGATGTTGGTTTTTTTTTTTAATTATTTGATTCCAAATTTTTCATTAATTCAATAAATGTCCAAATTGGATGGTTTTGAATTATTTGATAAGATAATAAGCCTACTTTGTTTTGAATTTTAGTTGTAAATATTTGTTTTTTGATCAGAAAATCCTTGAATTTATGGAATTTTTAATGTAAATAATTTGACTAAAACTAAACAGATTTGAAAAATCCAAAAAGCACCGTATTAAGAATGAAAAACCTTTCAAATAAGGTATCACTTGCCCTATCATGCTATTTAAAATTTTAAGTTTTGTGCTCATAGCGCTGAGGGTTGAAAAGATTCTTGCTACAATTTTATAGCAAAATATGTCCCCCTTGAAAGTAAAATCGACGTGTTCGAGATTTTTTTTCAAAATCTTATTTTAAATAACCAAAAGCGCGCCCGTTTCGTTTTACTTGGGCCATCCTGTATATTATTATACACACGCTAGCAATCTAGTGTTTGTATATACATCTAATAATACACATTTGATGTTATGATGACCAAAAATAAGGTAGAGGGTTAGATGTACGAGTGTATATCTACCATAGGTCATATTCAATCCCTAGAGGTTTTGAAACGGGTTGAAGATGGTATTCTGATAACGGTTATAGAAAGGTGGTAATTTGAGATAAAACTAGGGGTTACTTTTTGAAATGAGATTAGCTATGACTTCTGGGTTATCGCATTTTTAGTGTTCAGGTCTGAGTAATAAAGATGTATATAGTAAAAAAATATATATGGGTGTTTTTATTATTTTTTAATAAGGTGAAAATGAATATTTTTTTTTTCGAAAAAATTAATAGAACATAAATTATACATAGATAATAATAATATTACCTACAATGTTTCAATGTAATTCGAAAAATTAAAAAATCGATCTCAGTAAATATCCGTTTCCGGTTGAAGAATCGTTTTCAAATAAAGGAGGTTTTCTTCCAAGTCAAAAATTAATTTAAGTATAAAAATTCACCTTTCTACGATTTGTCGTATTTGAGTTACAGCGTCTACAGACAGACAGACATCATGGCGAAAATAGTCAGAATGGATTCAGGGAAGGTCAAAATGAATAGTTCCATCAAAATCCGGATTTCGAAAAAAATCGGCTTTACAAATATAATATTTCAAAAAGAAAAAACTTATTTCTGCAGAAAATAAAGGTTTAATAGCTCTTTTAAAACTAATTTTGAATTTGACACCAAAACTCTCGCAGGTGACATTTCAGAGTTGTGACGTCATACTCCTTGTCAACAATAATCAAACATTCAGAGTTAGACAATAATTTAATTATTTCGTTTGTTAAAAATTAATTCCAAAGTATATAAGTTCTTAAATAACGTATGTACCTAATAATCTTGTAAAAGGAATTGATACTTGTCTAGCATAAAATTAATGTCATTTACTGATGCGTGACGTCATTCGCTCTGATTGGTGTTCCATTTAACATGGCAGATTGTTGTATTTTGCATTTTCATATTAACAAAATTTATATTAATCTCGCTTTTAATATAAAAATAAATACATTTTTCATAATCTTTTTCATCTATTTCATTATTTAAAATCATAATTTTAATGGTCCTTTTTTGATAATGCCTATTAAAACCAAAATTGTACATAGGTACATAATAGCTACACTGATGTGTTTATCCAATGAAATATTTTAATTATAAATTCGACAATGCAAACAAATGTCAAAATAAACACAATAAAACGGAAAGACAATTATTCAAAAACACGGTTATAAATTTGAAAAACTTTGAAATCTGTCACACGACTATACATATTTCATATCGTTTGTACTAGATTTATTTTGTTACGGTATGTTTTACTTTTTGTTTGATATTTTGAAGCCATTAACGATTTTTAACGATGCCTATACACTATATCTACACAGTTTTCAATATTTCAAAACTAGTTTGTGATTGAACTGTTTTAACTTTTTTCTATCGATTTGTAATTTTTTAACATACATTTATTTTTGTTTTTGAAATCGATTTCTTTGCTTAAAATAAGAGGTACTGGTTGCACTACACTGGTAGAAAGGATTTCTCAAACCAAGTAAACCTTGTTTTGTATATAACGAAAACAATATTTTCTTAAGATAAGCAATAATATCTTAAACCAACTATAGTATTCTTGAACGAAGGAATAACGTAGTTGGATTAAGTGTATGTTTCTTATATAAGAAAATATTGTTTTCGTTATATACAAAACAAGGATTTTCTAGGTCTAATACAGTTTTTTTTTCTGTGTAGTCTTGGAACATTATTACCCCAATATTTGATTACTGCCATTACTGAATCAGAATCTATAGATACTTAACTGTAAAACAGCTTAATTTGATGACAATCGGCCAATGGGTGTCAAAATGGTGGACTTTTAAAATAATTTTTAGTGTAATCTATTTATTAATTATTATATTATCAAAGCATCTGCATTATATTATTTATAATATTATGATTCTTTATTTTATTACTTATACACAGAAAAAAATAATTTGTCTATGTGTTAAAAAATGTGATCAATGTAAAAAATCGTGATCGATTTGGGTTGTTTGTTAATATGATAATTTTTTACTAATATGGAAATATCTACGTTTATCTTATTGATAAATGTATATTATTACTAACAATGTTCTTATCACGCTGAAAATTTTGTTTCGTATTGAAAACATATATTTTAAATACTTAATAAATGACATCACTGAATTTACATTTACCATATCGAAAATTGCACTTTCACTAGTTGGGTGGTGTAAAAAATATTCACACTGATAAATATTTATTAATACAACCATTATGTTTAATCTATTTGAGAGTTTCGTTAGTTGGTGTAATAAATTATTTATTAATTTGACAAATGAAAAGATTTTTAATAAACATGAAGATATATTTTTCAAATTACTAAAAATTTCCTCAATAAGATTTTTTTAATTATTATATTGAGGAAATATTGTTATATTAACGAAATAAATTTATTAAGCATTTTTCCATCTCAAATTTTCAATAAGATCGAGTATTTTTTCTGTGCAATCCCAAAAAAACTTAAATCATAGTCAAGATTGTTTCGAGTATTTTATTTATTAATATAATTTTCCCGCGGTTTCACCCGCGTTTATTTCAACAACCAAACTAGTAAATTTCATTTCTGATTATAATCTAATTATTTAATAACGAAATTAGAACTAACCAGACGCGTAGTAAATTATGATTTATTGAAATTATTTGACATTAATTAATATAATACCCTATAGATCTGACATATTGATAATATTGATGACATATACGTTTAATTAAATTAATTTTCAAGGCTAATTAATATGTTAATATATTGATACAGTCGAAATCAGTTATAACGACATCGAAGGGACTAGGGACCAACTCGGTCTTTTATTTTGAGTCATTAAAACCGATATGTTGTATTAAATGGCACTTTTATAAGCGATTCTAACCTTTAGAATGGTAGACAACTTCTGATGCTAATGGTACTATTTTTCTTGTAGTTTTTATTTTATATGTTCAACTATAAAAATAATCTTTCATATTTCTAACAAGTAACACTACATAGCCAAGTGCCACTTACCGATTTTCTTGAAATTTTGCACACATGTAGTACATCGAAAAACATTAAACATGTGTTTTCTTTAATTTAGATAACAAAGCGTTTTAAGGGTAGAATACATATTTAGCACAATGCTAACTAACGCTACTTATGAGTGTCATTCTCTTACAGTTTTTTTACGACATTTCTCTATCATAATTTCATTGTCTGCATGTTTTTGAGATCGCTAATGACGATTTTGACATTAGTTTAACGATATGGTATGGATAAAATCACAGAAGTTTCAAAAACTTTATTTAAGGCTGTTCATGCCGATTTTTCCGAACCTAATTTCTACGAGATGTCGCCACCGTAGAAAACAAAAATTATTTGCACAAGTCTAGCCCTGAGGGGAAATGACAGATACAAGTAATTCAGTGACAATTGACGATCGAATGAAAAATGGGATATTCTCGAAATTAAACAGAGATGAAGCTACAAAGGATATAACTAGTTCTTATGTTTTAAGGCTTGCATTTAATATTTTCAAATGAAAATTGCAGAATTATTATAAAATTAGAAAGCTTAAACAAATATCTATGTCGTGGTATATTTTTTTCTCCGTATTTTTCAAGAATTTTTGTTATATATTGAGTTTTATCATATCAAGAAAAATACACATATTTTCAGATTTTTTTATTAATATATAAAAAAATTAAATTGAAAAATTAAGTATGTCATAATATAGAAAAATTGATCTAGTTTATCACTGTATTTTTTCCTAAATGATTTATTAATACTGGTCAGAGCTGAACTTAAAATACAAAACCGTAATTTCTCTATAGTAATTCTTATGGCAATTCAAATAGCATGTTCAGCCTTAACATCAGTTTTTTAAATACATAATTACAATTTTTATAACAGTTATATCAATTTAGAAGTGGTGGATGAAAATTTTAAAATGACGCATCTAAATAGCAAAATCTGGGCAAATATCGATGGGCAAACTGTATAATCAGAAACATTAAAAAGATATAATAATCCTGTCTTCATAAGGATCAATTTCTTAAAATTTCGTGATTTGCTTATTGTTTCCATCATTTGAAAGAAGGGTGTTAAGAAGTTTGCCATCTCAAAAACACGCAGACAATGAAATTTTAATAGAAAAAACTCGTAAAAACTAATGACACTTATTAGCATTGTGCTAAATGGAGTTAAACTTTCGAATGTGTTTTCTACCCTTAAAACGCCTTATTAGCCAAAATAAAAAAAAAACACATGTTTAATGTTTTTCGATGTACTACGTGTGTGCAAAGTTTCAAGAAAATCGGCGTGTTGCACTTGGGTACACAGGTAGAAAGGTTTACTTGAGCCAAGTAAACCTTGTTTTGTATATAACGAAAACAATATTTTCTTAAGATAAGAAATATATTCTTAAACCAACTATAGTGTTCTTGGACGAAGAAATAATGTAGTTAGATTAAGAGTACTTTCTTATATTAAGAAAATATTGTTTTCGTTATATACAAAACAAGATTTTCTTAGTCCAATACAGTTTTTTTTTGGTGTGTAGTGTTACTTATAAGTATGCTCAGTTATAATTGTAACTTACAACAATCATATATTACAATAATACTTCTCTGAAATGATGTCATGTTAAATTCTAAAATTATCCATCAATTAAGTTTTGACATTTTATACTATAATTGTTCTTACATTACATGAGAATACATTTATATGTACATTTGCACATATATGTAATATATCTCTTAATATATATTTAATATGATTATTTCTATGCCGTTTATCACAGTTAGAATTTAACCTTGTACTATTATGTTTCATTTAAATGTATGTTCATATACTATTATATAATGAACTGTTATTGTAGGATTATATAAATACCTAATAAGAATATATTATTATTATATACTATTATTATTACAATTATTCCCTACAGCAGCGTTTCTCAACCTTTCAGTATTTGCGATCCAATTTTCAATCACAATTCTCATCGCCCCTCTACCCTTCATACAATAATTTTTACAGAAAAATAGATCTCAACTAAATATAAAATAATGCTTAGAGCAGTGGTCCCCAACCCTATGCCCGCGGGCACCATTGTGCCCGCCGACCGTTTTACGTGTGTCCGCCGCTGACTGTTTTCAATTACATGTTATATAATTTATGTTTTATTTTTAGTAACTAATTAGCGAAATATAAACGTATTTATTTGAAAAAATATTTGTAAAGTACAGCTAGAAAAATATGTAACCATTTAATCTTTTTCTGGCTATACGCAATTACAAAAATCAATTACATTCATTCCAAAGATAAATTAAACATATTTTGTTGATGCAGATTTGTTAATAAAAAACATTTGTGCATATTGTAAATATTAAACATTGCACAAATTCGTTCAACAATATATAAACAATGATCAAAGTTTTAAGAATAGCATTTTTTACCAGTCACGGCTTACGTAGGAACTAAGAAATGTATGGAAAATGCCTCTGAACCTTTTTTTAGATTACAAACTTTTCCATCAAAAAGTCAGCGAGAGCATATGTCTGACTTTTTTTAGCTTAGGCGTGAGAAACGCCTGATAAAAATCGCGATTTTGATGTGAGCACCCTGAAAAAATAAATGGTGCCCGCCATCCACCCAGTATTCTAGAATGTGCTCTTAGTTACAAAAAGGTTGGGGACCACTGGCTTAGAGTGTCAATTTCTAATATAAAACCTTCTTTTGAAAAACTTTGCTCTGCACTACAAGGGAGTCACTTATAATTTTTAATTTTGTTTTTAATTTAATATTGATAAGTTTATTATTAAATACAATTGTATTTATAAGTGTATTATATCAGTGTAAATGTAAACGTGTATTTTGTTGCTTCCTCCCAATATCGAAGATACGAGAAGCTTTGTGATCGTTTTAAAATGAGAAAAAAATTTTGTTCTCCGATTTTTTTTTATTATGTCAGAATATTTTATTGCTTTTCTTTCAGTAAATTAAATAATTTTTTTAATAATATTTTTTTTCTCGATGTGCTCGCTCCCCCCATTCAGTTTTATCACACCCCCCTAGGAGGGGCGCGCCCCACAGGTTGAGAAACGATGCCCTACAGCAAGATTATGTTCTAAATTAACTAAAATTGTTGACTATCGAAAAATTTATACGTTTCTAATTTTTTTTTATTAATGAGACCCATTTGTTTTTTATAGTTTTACTAGTTTTTTCGATCCAGTGTTACCTGGGGATATAAATTTAATCTGTATTAAACTTATAATTATTCTCTAAAGCAAAAATATGTTTTATTTTTAAGGAATAATAAAATTAACTAAAATTTTTGAGAAATTATATTGATTTTATATAGTTTTACTAGGGTTTTCGATGTGGTATTACCTGGGGATATAAATTTAATATGACCGACTTGACTGTTTTATTGTATTTCTATATAATATTAATTAAATTTGAAAAAAGAAAATGTGTATTTATTTGTTATTTCCTCTATAGGTAATTAAGTAGCATTGAAACGCTTCATTAAAATTAAAATGCAATTACAATCAAGTGAACAACGGTAACTGGATGTAATTGTTATTTGATACAAAGTAATTATAGCTTGGGTAACAAAGCTCGCTGAAAAACGTCCAAATAAAAATACTTGCAATTTATATTGGACACTACAATAAACGTATTAGGTTCACACAATACGTTAGTTGTGTAAACATGCTTAAACAATACATTTTTAAACTGTTTCTCACGTTTTTTATATGGAAAATCGATATTTGATCCATGAAATTCAACAAAAAAATGACATGTTTTAGATTTGGTTAAAAGTATGTTTTTTAGATAGAAAATGATGTGAAAAGTTGAATTTTTCAAACCGCAGGTCTGTATCTCAAACCGTTATCGAGATATGGTCTCTCAAAGTTTTGATTTCTCAAAAATTTTGGAGAAAATGGCTGTAACTTTTGAACGTGTAGTCGGATTTGATTTTTGTTGACAGATTTGAAATCAGCGTGTCGAAATCTATATAATGACATGTATACTACTTCAAAATTTTTGCGAAAAATCGAAAAAAATACCTTAAAAAAATGTAGATTTTTCACAAAAATTTTTTTGTCGAATTTTAAAGCATTATACATGTCATTATATAGATTTTGACACGCTGATTTTAAATATGTCAACAAAAATCAAATCCAACCACACATTCAAAAGTTATGGCCATTTTTCTCAAAAAATTTGAAAAATCCAAAACTTTGAGAGGCCATATCTCGAGAACGTGATAAGATACAGACCTGCGGTTTGTAAAATTCAACTTTTCACATGATTTTCTATATAAAAAACATACTTCCAACCAAATCTAAAACATGATTTTTTAGTGATTTTTCATGCATCAATTTCAATTTATCATAAAAAAATACAAGAAAATAATAAACTTCTCATTTAAATCACATTTAATATAATAATTTACCCCTTCTCCCCCCATTCTAAGTGTTATTTTAATTTATACAGAATCAATATACATATCTACACGATATTCACATAACTGTAGATTTGTTAAAACTATACAAAACTAAAAATAGAATCAAATTAATCACATTTGAATACATTTTTCTGTTTATTCTTCGTTTACTAAGTTAATAAAATATATGAGTTATCCATAAATTTAAGACTTTTATCTTCGCGGATATGAGATGCTGACGGTTATCGAAAAAAAATATTTAAATACTTTGTATTACAGAACTATGTTTGAAACACCTAGAGCTCATCGAGAATAGTTCAGATCTCATCGAAAAAAAATCTAAACAGCCAGTATCTCATGCTTCGTGGATATGAAATGAACATAAATTGTTTTCTTGAAATTTTTTTCCACAAAACTGTTGATAAGATGCATACAGACTGTGAAACTCTCCGGAATTATACTATTTAGATGTTAAATCGTTGAATTCCGCTGAGATGCTATGAGGTGTTACGAGAAGTTAGCATCTCATTTTTTCAGATCAATTTTTTCTAGGAAAATCAACGGAACTATTGTTAAAACTTATCAGGAACTATAGAACTATGCTAGATGCTAGCAGAACTGAAGTTTATTTTTGAGATGCTAACATTTGTGATGCTAAGTTCACATACGTTACATTGTTCTAATGATCGAATAACCTTAAATTGGTAATATGTTCTGTGATTCTGACAGATTATTATGATTTTAAACAGCGAAATAATTTCATACAAATAATTAAGTTTTTGCTTTATGTTCATTTATGATAAATTACCTTTCCACAAAAAAAAATACAAATGCAATTTGGACATTAGTTTAATTTTCACTCATAACATTCACAAGCTCGTTATTCTATGTCAGAATGTAAAATGTATTAAATCTGCTATAATCTGATTGAAAGTATATTTTAAATTTGATTTGAATAACGTTTATACAAAAAAAAAAACATATAATAAATCTTGAACAATATTTTTTATATCAGAAATGTACACTAGTAAAAAATTAATTTACAACGGGGATATCTTTAGATCTTTCATAAACATTTAAGGGTCGTTGCTGATATTGTAGTACTTTCAAACACGTGATTTTAATGGTTATAATAGGCTCGACTTTGCATATAACTATGGTGGACATTTTCAACAGGGTTGAACTTAATATTTCATATACAGTAAATTCCGTATATAACGACTCCGTTTATAGCAGCTAACCGTTTTTAGCGACGAAAATGCAAACTCAAATTAGGTTTCATAATGAAAACATATCCGTATAGTACAACTCCGGTCTAAGCGACTTATTTTGACAATAAATTGTCCTATTAGGACGACGCGCAGTGTAATGGTTCCAATATCTACGCACAAGCAATACCTCTCCCGGATTTCTCCTCTCTCTTACGTATGTTGATTGTTGATTAGTAAAATTACAGACTTTCTACTTAAGTAAATACATATTTACATGTATAGAATGTAGGTACATTGTATCTCTGATCAAATTGTAATACATTATGTATGTATGTAATGTGCAATGTTTAAGTAAATACCGCATTAAAGTTACTTTTTATTAATTTTAATATTTGTTTTATTTAAATAGAAATTAATCTAACTACGTATATTATTATAAGAATCTGTATTTACTGCAGATATATAACTTAGTCTAAACTAAAAGTCACTAAGTTATTTACTAAAATCTCGATTGTGTAAAAATTATACCGTATTCTCGAATCTCGATGCGACTTTTTTTCTACAAAAATGTCGAATGAAAAATCTCGACTGATCCTGGGCATGCAAGATTTAAAATCTCAAACAAAAAACTCGAATCGACATATTCTCGAGTGGCCCTGATTTTTTTTACTGTGCGGTCATCACCAGGAAATATTTATAATAAGGTATTTGTAACAAACGGAATATAAATAAATTAACGACCTTTTTTCTTTGATTTAATTATTATCGATGAATTATTTTGAAGCTGTGAGACTGTAAACTTTAACCAAGAGATCTTAAACTTTTTCCTATATAGATCGATTTTCTTTATTTTATAGACCCACATACATTTTTAGATTATAGAAAATATAAATATACTACAATCTTTTCGAAAAAGTACAAGTAGAATGAAAAAAATAAAATAAAATAAGGTCCCCATTGACAGATAGACAGACATACATACATACTATAATACGGTGTTTACACCGAGAAAACAAAACAGAAACACGGTGTTTTTATGACAAAAAAGCAATAAACCCTATACATTTTTAAATACGAAGTATTTTAAAGACACGATGTTTCTGTTTTGTTTTTTCGCATAAGGGTTAAATTTTTATCATTTTTCAAAATTTAAAATTTTACAATTTTAAATATACTCAACTTTTAACGTTCAATAATTACATAAGGGTCAGTCCGCGGTAATCGATACCAGATAGTTAAAAAAATATTTTACGAAAATGAATACTAAAATATAAAATTAACAGGCTATTTAACATCAATTTTCATAAACCAAAAGAAAATTAGAAAAATGTTAGTTTTCAAAATATTTCAAAAAATTTCCAAAAAAATTCAAAAAAGACAACGAATAAGGTGAAATTACAATGACTTATTTAAGAATAAGTGACGATCGTGGCAAACTATAAAAAGTCTTTGACAATTACATATCAAACGTGACTTTTGACTAAATTAAAAAAAAACTACCCTCACCAAAAATAATGACTAAGGGTGACCGCATTTATTATAAATTTAATGAATCTATTCATGTATTTGATAAATACTTGTTATAAGTATCAGTTAATAATATCAATAAGCAATTAAACACATAAATAGTACTCTTATTGTACGCTTTTATTCAACGTGTCACACTCGTCACAATGTTTGTTGAGTAATAACCAGTAAAATAGATTACGTATTTAACTTATGCACTTGTGTTACTAAAAAATAATTTATTCGTAACATATTAAAGTATGATTATTATAAAGTAACTTCAATATTTTCGCTAATATTTTGAGATTTTGAATAGAGGTTGCAAGACTTACAATAGTTGGCGTCACGACCGTCACAGGGCTTTGAACGCTGGCATTTTTTTGTAAAATAACCGTAGACCTTTTATTCTTTCAATATACATGTATTACATTAAGATCTACAGAAAAATGATAAAACCATGTTATTAACTAGTATTATTTAGAAATTATGAACTCCAATCCGAGTTGAAATGTCACACCCGTCACCGGGGGGTTGTAACTTGATCCGGTACTGTATAACCCCATGTTGAGATTCAATTGCTCGGACGCAAATCATTAACACCTGTAATTTTGTAAAATTAACAGTGTGTGTACGAGCTAACACTTACATGCTCATAATGACTGCTGGAAACAAGCAACTGAATTATAATTTATAACAGCGTATGTTATATCTGTACCTAGTCTAGTGTGTTAGTGGTTGGCAGACATGCACATAGCACACTATAATGCACTTGTATGTATGCTCTGATACCTTTACTCGAATTATTATTTATTATTGTTTTTTATACGTTGTTGGTGGTTATAGTTATTATAGGTTCATATTACATAGGTATATGACGTTATGTATGAAAATGAATCTCAGTAATAATGAATAGATTTTAATTGTTTATTATTTTTATGGTGGGATCTGTCTGTATACGATAAATTTATAAAACATAGTGCTTATGTATTTTTAATTGACTTAAAAAATAACGAGGATTTCAAATTTCAATTCGGCTGTATGTATATAGTATAGTTTTTTTTTTATATAAGTTCGGGCATAACTTATGTAGAAATCAAATATGTACCGATTTGGATGATTTTTTGTTTGTTTGATATATAATTTTTTTTTGTGAACATAAAAAAATGAGGGGGTACTTCTGATGCATACATTTTTGTGTGTAATTTTTTTTTAATGGCTGTAACTTTTGAACGTGTGGTCGACGATTTTTGTCGACGGATTTGAAATCAGCGTGTCAATGTCTATATAATTACTTGAAAGTTCGAAATATTTATTGAATTTTATTTGATATTTCTATGACAAATTGAAGTCAGATGCATGAAAATTGACTAAAATTTCATGTTTTAGATTTTATTGAAAGTGTGTGTTTTGTATAGAAAATGGCGCGTAAAGTTGAGTTTTTTAAACCGCAGGTCTGTATCTCAAACCGTTCTCGAGATATGGCCTCTCAAAGTTTTGATTTCTCAAAAATTTTGGAGAAAAATGGCTGTACCTTTTGAACGTGTAGTCGGATTTGATTTTTGTTGACAAATTTGAAATTAGCGTGTCGAAATCTATACAATGACATGTATTCTACTTCAAAATTCGACAAAAAAAATTTCGTGAAAAATTTTAAAAATTCAAAGGGGTATACCTTAAAAAAATGTCGATTTTTCACAAAATTTTTGTCGAATTTTGAAGTAGTATACGTGCCATTGTATAGATTTCGACACGCTGATTTCAAATCTGTCAACAAAAATCAAATCCGACTACACGTTCAAAAGGTACAGCCATTTTTCTCCAAAATTTTTGAGAAATCAAATTTTGAGAGGCCATATCTTGAGAACGGTTTGAGATACAGACCTGCGGTTTGAAAAATTCAATTTTTCACATCATTTTCTATTTAAAAAACATACTTTCAATACAATCTAAAACATGACATTTTTTAGTGGAATTTCATGGTTCAAATATTGATTTACCATATAAAAAACGTGAGAAATAGTTTAAACTTGCACATAGCATACTGTAATGCACTTGTATGTATGCTCTGTTACCTCTTTACTAGAATTATTATTTATTATTGTTTTTTATACCTTGTTGGTAGTTCTAGTTGTAAATTGTAATTATAGGTTTCTATTACATAGGTATAAAGTTTTGTATGAAAACTAATCTCTGTAATAATGAATAGATTTTAATTGTTTATTATTTTTGTGATAGGTTCTGTCTGTCTGCGAAAAATTTATAAAAAATAATACATACACTGCCGTGTAAAAGTCTTTGGACACCTGTGATTTTGAATGTAAATATACAGATTTCAGTCAATAAATATACACAAAATAGAGAAAAGAATATGTTTACTCGCAGTCAAAATAGTAAAAAAACAATTTCTCGTTAGCTTGAAAGACACTGTGCGTCAATACTTTCAACTTGAGTAAACCTGACCTTTCAGGCATATAATTCAAAAATAACATGGAAAATTGTAAATGCTGTATTTTAGATATGCTAGGATTATTACAAAAGTACTCTTATTTTTTATCAACCATTTTTGCAGTTTTATATTTACAGTATGCAAAAAATGAGTGCCCAAAGACTTTTGCACGGCACTATATATCTTATGAAATATATATAGGTATCCTTAATATATATAAAGCTCAACGTCTGTCTGTCTGTCCATTAGTGCGCTTATCACTCGAGAACTACTTATCCGATTTACGTGGTTTCTTTTTTAATTCATAGATACATTCTCTGGCCAGGTTATAGGCTATATTTTGTTACGTTAGGTAACATAACAACTAAGCAGTGCCTTTTACAGAATCCAATTTGGTATTTTGGTTTAGGAAATAACGTGAAATATACATATAATAACATATTATTCGTCACAATACGCGCGAACTCTAATAGTGTGGCGGGGAGAGGGGAGATACTACGCTCGGCTACTGCTGTTAATTTGTTTTCAATAATTAACTTTTAAAAAATAGAAAAAAAAATATTTTTACTTTTTGTTCTGATTCGCTTTTATTAGGTAGGTAATTTAAGTGTTGTTTGGTTTTTATTAGAAAAATAACTAATCGTGTTTATACTTAATTCAACAATATATTTTTTAAATCCTAAACAATAATTCCGTAGTCCACGCGAGCGAAGCCGCGCGGGCCAAGCTAGTATACAATATAAAATAATAAAAATAACGAATAAAGAAAACACGAAAAATACTCCAAGCTTGTGTAACTTTTCTATACGTACTATTAATGTTATTGTAAACCCATAAAACCGTAAAATAAATACACGTATGTATTTTTAAAAACAACATCTAACATAACCAATAGAAAAGCTTATCTATAAAGCGTATAAAACATTTTTCAAAATAAATATATTTTACTTGGGAAAAAAAAAGAACGGATCGGTGACCTGAGAAATGTTAACCTAGCTCGCATAAAATAAAACGTAATATTGAATAAAAGTTTCAATACAGTATGTGGGGGAAATACGCACACGCATATACCCCCTCCCACATTTTACGCGCATATATATACATACATACACGCACGACATAGGTGCCTCTATGGTTTTTACAAGGGGAAGTTAAAAATACAAGGTAACTTACATTTTTTTTATTAAGTTTAATAGATTAATTTCTAACCTAACTAATTCATTTATTCTATGTGGACCCTCTGGGGGGTCTATGAAGGTCTATAGAGGGTCTATGAAGGAAAATTTTGAATTTTTGAAATTCGATGTTTTTTATGCAATGCAAGAGTTTAAAAAACAATTCAAAGAGCAAAAAAGGTCATTTACAATTTTTAATTATTTCTAATAATTTTGTCATTACTTCAAAAGAGCTCTACGAGCAAAAAAAGGTTGTGAACCCCTGATATAACGTTTCCTGATATAAATAATCTCACTTAATTAGGTTCAGCAGTTCAAAATTTTAAAAATCGAAATACAAAATAAAAATATTAGATTAAAAATGAATACGTAATAATCTTGTAAGAGGAATTGATATTTAAAATTTATCTAAAATAAAAGACGTTTACTGATGCGTGACGTCATTCGCTCTGATTGGTGTTTCATTTAACATGGTGGATTGCTGCATTTTGCATTTTTATTGTAACCTAAAAAATTATATTAATCTCGCTTTTAATATAAAAACAAATACATTTTTTAGAATCTTTTAAACTTATTTCATGCTTATTCTCGTTACCCCCTCTTGTAGGCGCCCACAATACACCCATATATGTATGTGTAAGTATACATACATATACACGGAACGCTCTGACTTGTGTTTAAGCTCATCGAAGCACAATGCAAGAGCTTGATCGGATATGAAGCAGCACTGGGTGGTGGCAGTGCCGGTGCCAGGTCGCGGAAACAGCCGTCATTTTCCGTTCAACCAACTGTCGCTTCAATTATTCTGCCAGATCAGTTTCGCAATAACCGTCAATTGAGAGAGCGCGCCGGTGAATTTGAAACGCTTAATCGAATGAATTGTACATACTATATACTATATGCAGTATATACTATAGTATAGGTACTTTT
This sequence comes from Sialis lutaria, assembly GCA_949319165.1. Taxonomy (NCBI): domain Eukaryota; kingdom Metazoa; phylum Arthropoda; class Insecta; order Megaloptera; family Sialidae; genus Sialis; species Sialis lutaria. Next base: position 30,111,820 of record OX439235.1, read on the forward strand.
CAACACGTTACGACTTTTATATGGATTTAAATATTGCTGAATGTTCTATAGATGCAAGCTTCAAGTGTGTGAATGTAATATGCGGTTATAGCAGATTAATGCACATGCGTTTTAATATGATAGCAATATAATATGATAATAATATGATAGTAGGAGGCCGGAGTTAAGGAGTTATATACAGTTAGAATTTTCAAAAAATCGATTTTTTTAATTCTATTTTCGTAATGTACAGATATTAAAATACACACACACACACAAAATTTCAAGTCAATCCGGCGATTATTTTCGAACTTACACGCATATTTGTAAAGACGTCTCAGAGCGTTTGAATGTAGGAGGTCGGAGCGGCAGCGCGTTTTTCTCAAATCTACGTTTTCAAAGTCGGTGACCACTATTCCTCGGAAACGGCTGAACCGATCAATCTCAAATTTTAACACAAGTTTCTTAAGAATATTTTTTAGTAATTAATCGAAGGTTTTATCTCACCGATAAATATTTATTTTTTTATAAACAATTTAAGGTAAAATTTTTGTCGAAAATCGATATTTTTTTTGAGAAGCCGCCATTTTGTGAAAAAAATTTATTTTGCTTATTCCTTCGATTTAGTACAAGATTATACATTACTTTAACGAAATTCGTTTGGGTTTTTTATTTTAAATGATCCAGTCCAGAGATATCGTGGTCACCGCAAGGCGCCTTTTTTGAGAGGACCTCCTGGAGAACAGCTGTAGTAGCTTTCGAAATTATTATTTTTACAAATAAAAAATGTTAAAATACAAATAAAAGTTACCATAATATGTGTAAAAATTTTTACATTAATAAATTTAAAAGTCTTCTCTTAAAAAATTCTTGAAAAAACATTGCACATTACATACATACATAATGTATTACAGTTTGATCAGAGATACAATGTACCTACATTCCATGCATGTAACTATGTACATATTTACTGACGTAGAAAGTCTGTAATTTTACTAATCAACAATCAACATACGTAGGAGATAGGAGAAAGCCGGGAGAGGTATTGCTTGTGCGTAGATATTGGAAATATTACACTGCGCGTAGTTCTAACCGGACAATTTTAATATTCAAATGTTATAAATGTATAATAGAATAAAAAAATTGTATTGATTTGTCGATTAGTTATTATCTGAAACCAGGGGTTCCAAACATTTTTTCTACATCAACCCCTTTTAAACGAATTATTTTCTTTATATAAAAAAAAGTAAAATAAATTATAAAAAATTTGCATCGATAATCGAATACTATAGACCTTTTCCAAACTTCCATAGACCCCAAACGGATCTACCTGAACCCCTTTGTGAACTCCTGGCTTACGTTAATATAAAAATTATGCACTTGACTGAAATATATTAATCATTTGACAGTCACACAATGAGGCAATGTGTTTTAAAATAAATTACATGAAGGGTTTCACTCTTTGGAACATAGTAATTATTTTGAACACTAAAAACTTTGAACTTTTATTAATGGTGATCATTGAAAACTACGATCGTTTTAAACCAAGTAATTAAAACTGATAAATGATGTTCAAAAGGCCGTAGTCATCGTTTTGAATTAAAAATAACTTTTAACTAGTATAGTAATGTGCTATTTCATCGGAAAAAGGAAATCGAGGTTAAACACTGTTATCATTTTTTATTTTTTAATCGGTTGATCATTTTTTATTTTTCACATGAACAAAAGTTTTAACTTATAGTCATGTGTTTTTATATACAGTGTATTAATTAAGCCATAGGAAAATTATCATATAGGCCGAATTAGAAGTCTTGTAGTAGCCTTTGATCAAATTTAATGATATGTCATTGGTGCATTTTGAAATGCCGTAACAAAATTTTATAAAATTGTCACTAATATTGCTTCCTCGCAATATCGAAGATACGAGAAGCTTCGTTATCGTTTTTAAACGAGAAAAAAAATTTGTTCTCCGATTTCAAAAATTTTACTTTATTTATCCGTTTCAGGTCAAGACAAACACTTTTTGTTCCGTGTCTGTGTGTGTCTGTGTCTGTCTGTGTGTGTGTGTGTGTGTGTGTGTGTGTGTGTGTGTATGTGTGTGTGTGTGTGTGTGTGTGTGTGTGTGTGTGTGTGTATGTGTGTGTGTGTGTGTGTGTGTGTGTCTGTCTGTCTGTCTGTGTGTCTGTCCCCCAATCCTTGTCACACGCTTAACTCATGAACCACTGAACCGATATTGATGAAACTTGGTTGGTTGGTTTGGTCTGGCTTGAGGACGGTCCCATTTCAAAATAATTAAAATTGTGTGTAAGGGGGAGGGGTGACATCCAAAAAGATTTATTTTTTGAAGATATCTCAAGAAAGACACATGTTACGTGAAAATTTTATAGAACCTTTTTTGTAGAGCATTCAATTCTCTATAATATAGGTCACCTACTTTTGTTGTAAAATATTCCCTTACAAAGATCTATCTGAATTTGATTTAAAAAAATCGTCATTTGTTTTTTAAAACTGCTATTTACTTTGACATATTTTAAATGTCATTTTGACATTCGTATAGCAGAAAAATAATGATTTTGATTGAAATTGTCAAAAAATTCAAAATATACGACATAATAACCAGGCGCGTATTAAGAAAAATGTAAAATTAAAATTTTTCATTAAAATAGTATGAAAATTAAATGGTTAACCCATGACAGGCAGTTCATCTGAATACATTATCGGTTTTTATTTAAATTGTTCAATAATTAACTACCTTTGATGAATTTAGCACGAGGAAGCACCGTGCATTTACAAGGCAGAGTATTTTTTTACGTTCATAATAATAACAGTGTTGGATAACAATAATGTTTTAATTATTGTAAAAAATTGAAAACAAAATACTAATGACTATTTTATTAAATTTTGTGGCGGCACTTTTAAAATGCATCAATGGCTTATCATTAAATTTGACCAATTCTTCCCATGTTAAATTTCTTATGGCTTATTGTTAGTCAACTTAGAATACATTGGATTAATTTTTTTCTAAAAAGTGGCATATCTTCGAACTCCACTATTAGGTTTTAATAAAATTTATATGGAACCATGTCGAAAGTATACTCTTTCAATCAAACGAAAAATCATCCAAATTGGTGCATATTTGTCGGAGTCATACCCGAATTGCGAAACTCCTCCTTTTTTATATAAATAAAAATAAAATATATTAAGGCTGAACATGCTATTTGAATTGCCATAAGAATTACTATAGAGAAATTACGGTTTTGTATTTTAAGTTCAGCTCTGATCAGTATTAATAAATCATTTAGGAAAAAATACAATGATAAACTAGATTAATTTTTCTATGTTATGACATACTTAATTTTTCAATTTAATTTTTTTATATATTAATAAAAAAAATCTGAAAATGTGTGTATTTTTCTTGATATGATAGAACTCAATATATAACAAAAATTCTTGAAAAATACGGAGAAAAAAATATACCACGACATAGATATTTGTTTAAGCTTTCTAATTTTATAATAATTCTGCAATTTTCTTTTTTTTTTAATTCCGCTGAGATGCTATAATATGCGAAGTTAGCATCTCATTTTTTCAAACAATTTTTTTTTATGGGAAAATCAACGGAACTATTGTTAAAACTTTATCAGGAACTATAGGACGTATGTGAAGTTAGCATCTCAATTGTTAGCATCTCAAAAATAAATTTCAGTTCTGCTAGCATTCAGCATAGTTCTATAGTTCCTGATAAGTTTTAACAATAGTTCCGTTGATTTTCCCATAAAAAAAATTGTTTGAAAAAATGAGATGCTAACTTCGCGCAACATCTCATAACATCTGAGATGCTGGTTGTTTAGATTTTTTTTCGATGAGTTCTAGGTGTTTCAAACATAGTTCTGTAGTACAAAGTAACTAGTTCTATCCTTTGTAGCTTCATCTCTGTTTAATTTCGAGAATATCCCATTTTTCATTCGATTGTCAATTGTCACTGAATTACTTGTATCTGTCATTTCCCCTCCGGGCTAGACTTGTGCAAATAATTTTTGTTTTCTACGGTGGCGACATCTCGTAGAATTTAGTTTCGGAAAAATCGGCATGAACAGCCTTAAGCCGACATATTAATCGTAGAAGTTAAAGTAAAAGACCAAGTTAGCGCTATTTACGTAAATAAAAGTTCAAACTTTATCAGAATGTATTCTCAAGAAGGAAGAAAAACTTATGAATGAAATAAACTAAAAAAAAAAAAATTATATTTTTCTCTTGTAATCAAAGTTCATATTTCAGTTAACAAAAACGATCATTTTTTAACTCTAATATACAAAGAGTAGAAAGAGAATAAATAGTGTAGTAAATTTGACATACATTTTCTAAAACATTAATATTTTGATTTTGTATTCATGGCATGTAAAGAAGTCATTATTTGAATTTACATTTCTACAGTAAAAATTCTAATGTACTATAAATATGTTCGATTGTATTTTATATAAATGTATGTATATAATATTTTTGAACTTAAAGATCTGGCAGTTCAATATCTACAGTAAACTCCATAAGTGATCGTTCTATTTGTATTGAAAAACACTGCTGTCATTTGATTATTATAAAATTTAAATCATTTCTCCATGTACCAAACAAAGACAGATATTTTGTAACTCATTTGTTAGATAAAGAAGTACTCTTCGTTTATAGTACTCATATATATTTTTGTGTGTTTAAATTATTATGTAATCTATTGAAAAAATGCAATAAATATTTTTTGATATTTGGGTCAGTCCGCGGTAATCGATACCAGATAGTTAAAAAAATATTTTACGAAAATGAATACTAAAATATAAAATTAACAGGCTATTAAACATCAATTTTCATAAACCAAAAGAAAATTAAAAAAAATTTAAATTAATTTTCAAAATATTACAAAAAATTTAAATTTTTTCTCGAAAAAGACAATAAATAATGTGAAATCGCAATAACTTACTTGACAATAAGTGACGCTCGTGGCAAACTATTAAAAGTCTTTGATAATTACATATCAAACGTGACGTTTGACCGAATTAAAAAAAAATTATCATCACCAACAATAATGACTAAGGGTGACCGCATTTATTATAAATTTAATGAGTCTATTGATGTATTTGATAAATAATTGTTATAAGTAACTATTAGTTCATAATATCAATAAGCAATTAAACACACAAATAGTACTCTTATTGTATCCTTTTATTCAACGTGTCACGACCGTATCAATTTTCTGTCACAACCGTCACAATGTTTATTGGGTAATAACCAGTTAAATAGATTACGTATTTACCTGACGCTCTTGTGTAACTAAAAAATAATTTATTAGTTACATATTAAAGTATGATTATTATAAAGTAACTTCAATATTTTCGTTAAACTTTCGGGTTTTTGGATAGAGGTTGTAAAACTTGCAATAGTTGGCGTCACAACCGTCACAGAGCTTTAAACGCTGACAATTTTTTGTAAAATAACTTAAACTTTTTATTCTTTCAATATACATGTATTGCATTAAGATCTACAGAAAAAAGGTAAAACCTTGTTATTTACTAGTATTATTTAGAAATTATGAACTCCAATCCGAGTTGAAATGTCACGACCGTCACCGCGGACTGACCCATTTGTATTTTTATTTAAAATTATATAACTATTTAAGCTCTGCCATGTTTGTTTTATATATTTTCGAATTTTGTATAAGCGATTCTTAACTTTAAGGTGGCAGACAACTTCTGATTCCGATAGTACCTACCATAGACTTATAGTATTGACTGAGCAATAATTTCACAAAATTGAGCACTCTATTTAAAGAGACAAAGCGAATATGTAGCCAATACCTGTCTCATTTCTGTAGATCTGTAATGACTACAAACCTGTGACGTGACTAATTAGAATTCTATAGAAAAAGACAGATATTGGCTACATATTCGCTTTATCTCTGTCACACTTTTTCACCAGTTGGATAGAGAGTGCCCAGTCCATTTTATAAGTCTATGGTACCTACATATTTCTTTTGATTGCTTTTTTAGTATAGAATGTTTGATCGTATTTTACAACGTACCAAGTCGTTAAAAGTAATATACAAATGAATTCAAATATTTTTTATTAGTTATGAATAATGAATTTTATTCAAATTGTATATTGTGTTTAAATAATAGCACTCGGAAGAAATCTTTACATTTTTGATTAATGTAATTTTTAATCGATTTATTTTTTTACATTGTTTAAATTTTAAATTGCTAATTCCTTTTTTCGTTTTTTTTTTTTTTTTTTTAATACCAGGACATTAAAGATTTCTATTGTTTATTTAGAAATTAATTTATATTGATTAATTAATATGTTTTATCCATTAATAAAATAGGACTTTACCTGTAGTCAGTCTTTATGACATGAAAGAAGGGTGTAGAAAAAAGTAATATATTTTCAATAGGGTAAAGGGGAGAGTAAAAAAAAACATTTAAGAAAGCTGACCCTTCTTTAGGTTCCTTTTTATTGTACTGTTTTCCCCTTTTATACTTTAGATTGTTATCTATAATGATGACACTGTTTTTTTTTAGTTTTTATAATAATATGAAACCGATTTCTTATAACTGGTATCCGATATTTGTAAGAGCCATATTCATGTAAAAAATATAAACTCCTTTTTTGTCAATTTTTTTTATATTGAGAAAAAAATACCAACAAGTGCGAGTATGGTTCAAGCCCTGAGTGCCCCGTATAGTGATATATATATATATAAAAAATAGAAGGAACTATAAAAAAAATTATTAACATTTATGTTTTAGCGATTATCCTCAAAAATAATTGGATGCATAGAAAGACGTAATTGAGATATTGGTCCTTCTTTTAGAGATCTTTAAAATGTGTATTTTCGTTTTTAGTAATTACTTTAGATATATTATAAAGTATATTTTAAATATGTTTAAAAAAATGCAGATGGGTTTACATTTTTTATTAGCAAATACAATTTATTCTTAAGGTTATTCGATCATTAGAGCAATGTATAGATAAAAGTCTAAAATTTTAATAAGTTATTTATGGATAACTCATTTATTTTACTTAAAATATTGGACGTATGGTTTTTGAGTAATTGGATATTAAAAAAAGAGTTTTTAACACACGATAAATGAGAGAACTTGCCGAAAGTATGGTCTATTTATTAAAATTCTAAACAATTGGCTATATAGAAACATTTTAAAAAATTTGTCAAGACATGCACCAGTGTATGCCATAAGGGTTCCGAAGTATATACTACGTGGACTGTTTAGAGCCATTTACAGGTGCATATTTGAGTTAAAAATAAATATAAAAAAATGATCATATTCTATTAATTCAGATCTACATTTTGACACCCCACAAGCCTAGATATGAAAATAAAAAAAATTCCATGACGCCCCTTCCTATTTTTTCAAAATTTGAAATGATATTGTTGATTTTAGTATTTGTCGTTACTAGTATTATAAAAACTCCATTACCAATTTTTTTTCAGATTTTTTGAGTCAGTATTTACCGAGCTAGAGAGGGGTGGACAAATTTTTGTTTACTTGAAGCCCCCTGCAGGCGCCATTTTTAATTTGGAAAAAAAAAATAGTGTCATATTCTACGCACTGAGATCTACATTTCGACACCCCACATGCCCAGATAAAAAAATAAAAATAAAAAAATGTATGACACCCCTCCTCTTTTCTCCAAAATTTGAAATGATATTGGTGACTTTAGTATTTGTCGTTGGTAATCTCACCAAAGCCTCATTACATATTTTTTTCGGATTTTTCGAGTCAGTAATTACCGAGTTAGAAAGGGGGGGGACAATTTTTTTTTTGCTTGGAGCCCCCTGTAGGCGCCATTTTTGATTTATAAATTTATAAAAAAAATAAAAAATACTGTCATATTCTACTCACTGAGATCTACATTTCGACACCCCACATGCCCAGATAAAAAAATAAAAATAAAAAAATGTTTGACACCCCTCCCCTTTTCTCCAAAATTTTAAATGATATTGGTGACTTTAGTATTTGTCGTTGGTAGTCTCACCAAAGCCTCATTACCTAATTTTTTTTAGATTTTTTGAGCCAGTAGTTATCGAGTTAGAGGGAGGGGGGACAATTTTTTTTTGCTTGGAGCCCCCTGTAGGCGCCATTTTTAATTTAAAAAAAAAATAAAAAATAGTGTCATATTCTACTCACTAAGATCTACATTTTGACATCCCACACGACTTGGAATACATTTTTTTTTGTTTTTTTAATTTGCTTTTAAAGCCCCCTGTAAGAACCATTTTTGATTTATAAAAAAATAAGAATAAGGATCAAAATACACTAGCTTTGTTACACATTTTGATGTGCCACTTGTCTTGGTATAAAAAAAAATATTTTTTTTGGCTGTAAAAACTACCTCTATACAAATAAGTACATGTTACTATTATATACCGTTCTGTCTATTTCAATTTTCAAATTAAATTAAACTTTTTTTACTTTTAATAATTAACAAAGTAAAAATGTAGGCACATGTCGTGTTCTGAATATAAATTAAAAACAAAATTTTTCGAAACCAAATCTTTTTTTTAATGTGTGCTAGACGTATAACCTTAAAGGCTACCTCTTCAGGCTACACTGGTAGAAAAGATTTATCAAACCAAGTAAACCTTGATTGTATATAACGAAAACAATTTTTTCTTAATAACGTAGTTGGATTAAGAGTATGTTTCTTATATTAAGAAAATATTGTTTTCGTTATATACAAAACAAGGTTTTCTTGATCCAATACAGTTTTTTTTCTGTGTATTGTATACATTGGACAACGGCTACGAAAATCTACAAAAGACAATTTATTCTTGACTAAACAAATTGATTTGTTTAATTTATTAGAAACTAGAAAAATGCACTCAATCCGAAAACAAAAGACACTGATAATACGTTATTTTTTTTTTGTAAAAAATATACATTTATACGTTGATCAGAGAAATGGTTTTATACAAAAGTTTTATTGCGGCTAACCAGACTGCAAGAGAAATACATATACCTTATTCATTTCTCTCAACACATTCAATGGACTGTAACCTACCAAAGCAAGTATATAACTCTTACAAAAAAAATATGTGTTAATATCCTTTTTTGTTACGATTTTTGTTCTCTCTCCAACATTATATGTGTTTATCTTTTAAAGAATGTTTTGCAGCGTAAATTTTTTTTTCGTTTTCTTCTTCTTCTTTTTCTCATGAACGATTCCGTTTCGGTGATTAAAATAAGTACTATGAATTATACATTTTTTCTTCTCTCTGTAGCCAGCCATTGAGTCGAAACTTAATGATCAGAATGAGTCGGTTATTTGTTACAAAAAAATTCATTGTAAAATATCATTTTCTTAATGGAGCAAGTGTAGTAATTTTTTTAAAATCATTTTCTAGGATGACAAAACAAACGTTTTACCTCAGTGATGGATTCATATTTAATTAAATGTACACTGAAAAAATGTAATTTTTAACATAAATAACGGGAGGACGAAATTGATCCTTAACACCCGACATGGTAAAATTTAAAAGAGCGTCTACTACAATTCAATATACTGTATAGCAGTTTTTATGACGGCGATAGGCCAGATATGAAAAGTAATATAGAAACATAGTAAAATTATAGAGAATGTACGTGAAATTTTCATATACAAGAAATTAAATTAAAGAATCGCGTATATTACTTTTTCAGAGTAAATAAATTTTAATAGGTACTATGTTAAAATTTACCAGTATTTCATTGTAATTTTTCATTTATTTTATTTTAAATTCTACCGACTTTTCTGTTAATTTTTTTCAGAAGTTGATTTTAGCGACGAAAATGCAAACTCACATTAGGTTTCATATTTATAGACGTACTATGAAAACATATCCGTATAGTACGACTCCGGTTTAAGCGACGTATTTTAACAATAAATTGTCCGGTTAGAACGACGCACAGTGTAATGTTTCCAATATCTACGCACAAGCAATATATACCTCTCCCGGCTTTCTCCTCTCTCCTACGTATGTTGATTGTTGATTAGTAAAATTACAGACTTTCTACGTCAGTAAATACATGTTTACATGCATAGAATGTAGGTACATTGTATCTCTGATCAAACTCTAAACTCTAATACATTATGTATGTATGTAATGTGCAATGTTTAAGTAAATACCATTAAAGTTACTTTTTATTAATTTTAAATATTTGTTTTATTTTAATAGAAATCAATCTAACTATGTATATTATTATTTCATAATAAGAATTACATTAATATTAATACATATGCACAAGCTTAAATTATCCGGTATATTGTTGAATGTCTTAAAATAAATACGTTAAATTAAAAAAATATATATCCGGTCGTTAAGTGCGTCGTCCAGTTAGTACGACCAAGTATCGCCGGTCCCTTGAGGTTCGTTATATCAAGATTCTACTGTATATTTAACCCTTAATTACTCGCGTGAAATACCGTAACACAGTTACTCGCGCGGTGTATTTTATACACCACATAAAAAAAGCTAGTTTTTGGGAATTTTTGAAGGTATTATATTAATTTTTTTGCCCAATTCATATTATGTACTATTTATTTTTGAAGAACTAAGAAAAATTTTCTTAAAATTAACCCAACTAAAAATTAAGGATTAGAAAGAAAAACTAACCAAAATAAATCTAAAAAAGTACACAAAACTGTTCAATATTCATCTTGCAATAAATCGGACAGCAAAAATTTGATTTTTTTTTGTAATTTTTTTAATTTTGCTCTTTTGACAAGATGTCTTCTATCAGCAGCATCACTAATGTCTTCAAAAACGCAGTTCTTCGCTTAGGATGCTGCTATTTGTGCGTTAATACCACCTACATTTAGTAAGTAAAAAATTAATACAAACTGCTACAATTCTCAAATTTTAACTGCTGGATTCCTATCACACTCTAGAATGACTAAACAAAGGTTAGATGGGGGTGTACAGTCCCACAAAAAATGTATGCATTTAGTAATCGCAGAAAATGCGTTACTGGTGTACAAAATACACCAGCGCGAGTAATTAAGGGTTAACAATAATATTGGTGATTCAGTGTATGTATAACAAAAAACGACATATTTATAAATTTATTAACCCCTTTTTCTCAACCATATCTGTCACCGTTTCAAATTTACATTATCCGTGATGTATTCATAAACTAAAGAAGGTCGATGTCTATATTTCTCTCTCTCTCTATCCATTGATTTATGCGTATCATAGCCCCTTCTTACCCCCACTTTCAACTCCCACACAGTTTTGTACACGATCTTCTCTCTTCCTCCATTCTTCGTCTTTATCTAACTTCTAGCCTATACGAAAACTGAGTACTGTAATATTCGCGATTTAAATTTCCCGCGTTATTTTGTAACATCTAACCCAGCGGTTCTAAAATTTAGGGACCCCTTTTTAAAACAATTATTTTTCAGGGACACCCCTCTTTGATAGAAAAACAAAGAATGTCGTTAGATACTAATAAATCACTGGTAAATCTTAATATATAAAACTCTTGGTGCGTATATACCATTGATCATCAGGCCTAAACCACTGGACGTATCGAAGCCATATTCACACCATATAATTGTTTGGTGCTCGGAAAGGTTTATGGATTTTTTTTGAATCCGGTAGATAACTGTGGGGTAGAAATATTTCAAAAATGTATTTTTCCATATGAAAATACATCAAAAACGCTGTATTTTTGTGTATGCGATCATCAGACCTAAACCACTGGACATATCGAAGCCATATTCACACCATATGTTTGTTTGGTGCTCCGTTAGGTTTATCTCTTTTCTGAACCTGGTAGGTGACTCTGGGGTCGAGATATTTACGAAAATGTGAAACCGTAAATTATAGAATTCGTTATTCCATGGCTACTATGTTTTTAAATAAGGAAATATATGACAAGGAAACGAAACACGCATTGATAAAATAGTTTTTGGCCTTTTGACGTTTAATTAAAGGTTTTCATATGAAATATTAATTGCAACGTATATGCACTGAAAAATTATATAACTATTGGTGATAGCCACATTGAAATCGGTAAGTTTTGTTGTATTTCTTAAATTCAATTGTGTTCAGTTTAAACAGATATACTACTACGTAATTTTATCATTTTATTTTATTTTATCTATTCGGCACGTGGGACACTTGTTTTTAACCTAACCTACGATACCGTTTATTTATATTTTTAAAATATAGTGAAATTATACAAAAATGCATACACGACGACGTTTAAACATCGGTCGAAATATTCAAAATAGTCAAAATACACAAACAACCCTAACAAATTTAACACCATAACAATGAGAAAGAAAGAGCATGCAAATTTTCTTTTTGCTAAATAACGTTTGCCGGTGCAGCTAGTAGAAATATAAAAGTACTTTATGTAACTAATTTATGCCAAAAATGATTCACGAACCCCCAGGGGTCTGCGGACCCTAGTTTAAGAACCGCTGGTCTAACCCATTTAACTTTTGAGCTAAACCACAAATTATCACATTTCTATATAATTTTTAATTTCCTACCATAATTTTTCCCATTTATTTTTTCGATATATTTTGTCACGGTAATTCAAATTTCCCGCGCTTGTCATAGTGTAATCATTCAGGCGGAAGTACAGGCACGCGTTTCTGTTCAAAATTGATTGTATGAGAAGTGTTAGGGGCTGTTAGTTTTGATGTACGTGGTACGTATTTTTTATTTATGGTGGTTACAATAAAAAATATGCTCTTGAAAAAGGGATTTTTCAATGAATAGAATTTTATTTGTATTGAAAGTGACACCCTTTACTTTTACATACTTTTGTATAGTTAATCTTCCCCTTTATAAATTCGAAAGTGTGTCTGTCTGTCTGTTTGTTACCTTTTATTACCTACAGCTAAATCTATATTTGGCAGGGGGGTAGCTTGCATTCTAAGAAAGGACATAGGATATCCGAAAATTTATAAGATAAAAAAATACAATTGTATGTATCATCGGCATCATAAGTCATCTGCCACCCTAAAGGTAAGAATCGTTTACAACAAATTCGAAAATATTAAAACAAATATATTTTTCTAGGGCGGAGTTTATTTAGTTACATTATTTTAAATAAAAAAACACAATTCATTCATTATCAAGTTTAACATATTTAAAATTTGGAATATCAATAAATATTTATTGTACATTTTTTCAATAGATTACATAATAATTTAATCACACAAATATATATGAGTACTATAAACGAAGAGTACTTCTTTATCTAGCAAATGAGTTACAAAATATCTGTCTTTGTTTAGTACATAGAAAAATGATTTAAATATTATAAAAATCAAATAAATAAAATTGAATACATTTTGATCGACTACTTCTGCACGTGACTGTACATTGTATATACAATAGTATTGTTATACAACTATAAAAAGGGGGGGCTACAAATTAAACAGAGATGAAGAAGCACCCGTGGGAATCTTCATTTATCTATTCGTTTTTTTTTTTAATCTATGGTGATAATTAATATTCATTGTATTCTATAATTCGTTACTGTGACAAATTTAATAATGATGTTTTTGTGTTTGGTTTATGATCTGTTATATTTGATTTATTCGAAAGGAAGAGGGGGACATGATTCGTAATAAAATTAGGATGAATTTTGTTTAGGAAATTCGATTAACGTTGTTCGGCTATGAATTTTAAATGATTCAGAATAGAATTATTGTGTATTTGGCAATTCTCAATTGGTAAAATAGTGTAATTTGTAATATACATACATTTTGGATACTTTAACCCTTTGTAGCTCAAGATCTTAAAAATTTAAATTATGTTGATAAAGAGACAAGTTTAGGCATATAAAAAACACGTATTTTTCAGAAATTTAAAAATATTTACTTTTAATTATTTATTTGACTTTTTTGGGATTGACATATTGTGAGATAATCGTAAAAAACACTTACGGGTCAGTCCGCGGTGACGGTCGTGACATTTCAACTCGGATTGGAGTTCATAATTTCTAAATAATACTAGTTAATAACATGGTTTTACCTTTTTTCTGTAGATCTTAATGCAATACATGTATATTGAAAGAATAAAAGGTCTATGGTTATTTTACAAAATAATGTCAGCGTTTAAAGCCCTGTGACAGTCGTGACGCCAACTATTGCAAGTCTTGCAACCTCTATTCAAAATCTCAAGTAGTTACTTTATAATAATAATACTTTAATATGTTACGAATAAATTATTTTTTAGTACCACACGAGCATCAGGTAAATACGTAATGTATTTAACTGGTTATTACTCAACAAACATTGTGACGGTCGTGACAGAAAAATTGTGACGGTCGTGACACGTTGAATAAAAGGATACAATAAGAGTACTTTTTGTGTGTTTATTTGCTTTTTGATATTATTAACTAATACTTACAATAATTATTTATCAAATACATCAATAAATTCGTTAAATTTATAATAAATGCGGTCACCCTTAGTCATTATTGTTGGTGAGGGTAATTTTTTGTTAATTTGGTCAAACGTCACGTTTGATATGTAATTGTCAAAGACTTTTAATAGTTTGCCACGATCATCACATATTCTTAAGTAAGTTATTGTGATTTCATCTTATTTGTTGTCTTTTTGCAAATTTTTTGTAAATTTTTGGAAATATTTTGAAAATTGACCAACATTTTTCTAATTTTCTTTTGGTTTATGAAAATTGATGTGAAATAGTTTGTTAATTTTATATTTTAGTATTCATTTTCGTAAAATATTTTTTTGACTATCTGGTATCGATTACCGCGGACTGACCCTTATGTCGTAATGCAGGATTTGAAACAATTATTTAGTTTGTTGTAGCATAATGCTACACCACATTTTTGCAAATTGTTTGTGAAACGCCAGTACACTGGGGAAACTTACAACGTATTCTTTTTTCTACCTAAATCGGCCAATAACAGGATCTGGTCCTGCCTTAGTGCCAATAGTTACGTAATAATACATAAGTCAATAGGTTATGCCATCTGTGAATTTTACTTGATACTAAGTTATTCACTGGTAGGTATGTTACAGTAGTGTTACACATATTTGAATGAACTAAATATATTTAGTACGTATATTAGCGGGATTATTGAGGTTTGTTACAAAAATGCCGAATGGGGCTACAAAGGGTTAAGAGCAAGATATACTGTTTTTTTGGAGGGGTAGGGGATTGATTGGCTTATTTTTTGTATTTTTTATACTATAAATTTTATTTACTAAAAAAACTAATATCTCTTTTTTTAATCAATTTAATTACTTTTTATTTATTTTGTTTATGTTTTTTCTTTGGATAAAAAGTAAAACCAGTAATGGGCACCTAGTAATGGACACTTGCTACAACTCAAAAGTTATAAAATAAAGAATAGTTAAATTAGAAACAATTTAAAGCAGATAGTATGATAATATCATAATTAATAAATAAAGTACACTAATAATTAGTTTAAATGTCAACCATTTTGACACCCATTGGCCGATTGTTATCAAATTTAGCTGTTTTATAGTTAAGTATCTATAAATTATGATTCAGTAATAAACGACCGTATATTTTTTTATTTTTTTTTATTTAACGTCCAAGTTATTCAGTATTTTTTTAAAAGACATTTAGCAATTTACTGGATAATGCTTCTTTTTATTATGTACATATTAATATTACTGTAATTATTATTATGAAATAATAATTTAATATACATAGTTAAATTAATTTATATTTAAATTAAACAAATATTAAAATTAACAAAAAGTAACTTTAATATGGTATTTACTTAAACATTGCACATTACATACATACATAATGTATTACAGTTTAATCAGAGATACAATGTACCTTCATTCTATGCATGTAATATTTACTGACGTAGAAAGTCTGTAATTTTACTAATCAACAATCAACATACGTAGGAGAGAGGAGAAAGCCGGGAGAGGTATTGCTTGTGCGTAGATATTGAAAACATTACACTGTGCGTCGTTCTAACCGGATAATTTATTATCAAAATAGGTCGCTATACCGGAGTCGTACTATACGGATATGTTTTCATAGTACGTCTATATAAATATGAAACCTAATTTTAGTTTGCATTTTTGTCGCTAAAAACTGAGTCCTTATATCAGGATTCTACTGTACTTTGCTCTTAAAATGTTCAAGGCTGCTACAAGTACACAGAAAAAAAAAGTATTGGACCAAGAAAACCTTGTTTTGTATATAACGAAAACAATATTTTCTTAATATAAGAAACATACTCTTAATCCAACTACGTTATTCCTTCGTTCAAGAATACTATAGTTGGTTTAAGAGATTATTGCTTATCTTAAGAAAATATTGTTTTCGTTATATACAAAACAAGGTTTACTTGGTTTGAGAAATCCTTTCCACCAGTGTACTTTATTAGAAACATGTCACAAATATAAAGAGTTTAAATACCACTGTGTTGTTCTCAAAGTAGAGTTTAAGCGGATCATTATTACAAAGAAGTTTTTTAACTACTTCTGATCGTTTGCTACGGTTCGTCACATGGAGCGTTCCTTTGAGACAGATAATTGTGATACTGCCCTATTAAAAAAATCAAATACGGCGTGACTCAAGAAGGTATTTGTTCGCTTACGTTTGATCTCTGCTATAAATTATGGCTGTAATTATATCAAATTTCATTCCAGGACCTCTGGGATGTATGAAAATATATTTTACTTAAATGTTAAAATATTTAAATTATTTAAAAAATATTTTTTGGTCCAGTATTTTTTTTGACATGCTAAAAATACTCGAACACGTCGATTTTGCTTTCAAGGGGGACATATTTTGCTATGTAATTTTTGCAAGAATCTTTTCAACCATCAGAGCTATGATAGGGCTTAAGTGATACATCATTTGAAAGGTTTTTTTCATTCTTAACAAGGTGCTTTTTTTCAAGTCGGTTTAGTTTTAGTCAAGTTATTTACATTTTTAATTCCATGAATTCATTGATTTTTTGATCAACAAAACAAACATTTATAGCTAAAATTCAAAACAAAGTAGACTTATTTTCTTAGCAAAAAATTAAAAAAAAATATCAACAACCAAAATATTAATTATTACAATAAATGTTCAAATTGGATGTTAGTAAATTTTTTTTTTAATTTAAAATTTTGAAAGTTGTGCTAAAATGTGCTAGTCGTTCTTAACAATAATTCAAGAAATCAATACTCTAATATAATTTTTCAGCTACCCAGAACAAAAAATATATTTTTTGCCAGCCTTAAAAAAATTTTTTTTTGCCTTCGATAATTTTGAAATAATTATACAAGATGTTTAAGAAAAAATGCAGATTAGAAAATTAATTTGAATGTTTTGTTGTCATTTTTTATTTAAAAAAAATTTTTTTTTCGTTGAAACTTATATAATTATTTAAAAATTTTCGAAGGCAAAAAAAAACATTTTTTTAATGTAAAAAAGGAAAAATAAATAATAATAAAATTGAAGTTTTATTAAAAACTTTTTAGACAAAAGTTGTTCCCTTCATTCTGCTAAGTACGAATCTGCAAAAAAATAAATTGGTTTCCATTTGAAAAAAATTAGTTGACCCCAAAATGACCCCGAAACTTCCACTCAAGATCAAAATTGTTACCTCCATTGGTTTTTCCCCTCCAAATTCTGAAATTTTTGTACCAAACATTTAGCGTAAAAATCCATAGTTTTCCAGATATTAAGCAGTATCAAGATAAAAAACTCACCCGATATAACAAAAACTCTATATTCATCTAATTCATTCCATTCGGTAAAACTTAAATTCATTTTCAAATAAACAACAGTCTGAATTTCAACCGCAAAATTTACTGATTAACATTACATAAACTTTTCGTCTTTCCAAACAATCATAATGCGAAAATAGTGTACTTAGTTAGTAATTAAGCGCTTTTCTTCCGTTACCCAACCTCTTACTTTATAACACCCCCCCCCTCCCCCGACCCTTTTATAAGTTCGAAGGTTGTCTGTAGAAGCCTCTGATAGATTGAACCGTTATGTATATAATTAGTGAAACGATTATAGTCCTGCGTTTTGATAGGCCCTGATTAATGATAATCTTCTAGAATATCTTGTTCACTTATCTTGATTTTTTATTACTGTATCGATAATAAGGTTCGATTGTTTATTGAAAATCGCTCAATAAATTATTAAATTAGCTTCATAAGATAAAAGATTTATAAAAGTTAATGTAGTCAAGTGAAGTGACACTTCTTTAGCGAGCTAGTCAATTGAAATGATTTTTATTTACTTCCAAGTTTGAAAAAATGGAAGTACTGTAATACCGTTGAAAAATATGTGTCTGAGATAAGAGCAGATTCTGATTGTACTACCTTCAAAACGTAAAGAAAAGTTGTGCGTATGTGTATCTGGATGTGAAATTTTTTTCTGTTCACGATAACTACTGTAAATATGCACCGATTTGAATTCTTTTTGGGGAAAATGTTTGTTTCAGTGAGTACTTCAGACCTATTGATTTTGGTGCTAAAATTTTGTACCTATTATCGTCTAAAGAGTGAGTATTACCTCACTAATCTAAGGGGCACTTATTTCATAAACGTGCCGAAATAGTTACTGAAGGAGTGAAAACCACCCTCAAAATTTTAATTTTAAATACTAATAAATTCATGTTGCCAATATTGGAAACAAGCAAAGTTATTATTCTACAAAAATGTGTATTATACAACTGACATTAGAATATTAGAAAACTAATATTTATAAAACACAAAGGTGAGTTTCACATTAAAAATTATTGTAAAAGATATTATAGAACATGGAAGTCATGTATGGTTCTCCATACCGTTTTTAGGGTTCCGTAGAAAACTAGGAACCCTTATAGTTTCTCCATGTCCGTCCGTCTTCAAAAATTTTGAGATAATAAGATGAAATTTGGCATACGGTCGTAGATTAATGGCCCAAAAACAGAAATGATAAGATTTTTGAAAATAAAAATTTTTTTAGACCCCCCTTTCATAAAATGAAAAGTGTTTTCAAAAAAAAAATTTCACCTACACCATTGACTGGGGTGTCGTTAGAAAGGTCTCATAAAATGCAACAAAAAATGTAACAGAAATTTTTAATTTTAACCCTTCGATCACGATGTATTTTCTCTCCAAAGTCATTAAAAAAGCGTCCCCCCCTCTATTTTCTAAACTATCGATTCAAAAAATCTGAAAAAAATTCAGAATGTAGCTTTTAATTAGTACTTTCACTGAAAATTATAACGAACATTGTCAAAAATATTTTAGACCCCCCTATCATAGATTGAAAAGTGAAGTCACATTTTTTTCATGTACCCCATTGAGTAGGGTGTCATTTGATAGGTCTCTTAAAATGCAATAATAAAAGCTAAATGACTTTTTGATTTTAACCCTTCAGTCACGAAAATTTTGAAAAAACTCTTTTTTTATAAATCGTAGTGAGAATGACTACGGAACCCTATCATGTGCGTGTCCAACAAGCACTTGCCCGTTTTATTTTTTCTTTGAAACGTTGATATCTCAAAATGAGCTTTGTATGAGTTAATACATTAATGTATAACACTGTCCAATATTATATATAAATAAATAGAATAAATAAAATCCAGAGTGACTCAAAAATATTAGTAAAAAATTATAAAAATTAAAAGTAAACAAAATCATATAAAAAAGTATATTTATTTTCGAAAACGTTCAAATTTCGAAAATTGCTTTTTATAGGTTTAATACATAAGTTGATTAGTACATATCAGTGTCCAATATAATCAATAAATAAATAAAACAAATTCATGAATGACAAAAATATTAATAAAAAAAATGTAAACAAAATTACAAAAAAAGTATTTTTTCTTCGAAAACATTGAAATTTCGAAAATAACTTTATATAGGTTTAATACATAAATAGATTAGTACATATCAGTGTCCAATATTATCAATAAAAAAATAAAACAAATAAAATCCTGAGTGACTGAAAAATATAAATAAAAAATAAAAAAATTAATAGTAAACATTATCATAAAAAAAAAGTATTTTTTTCGAAAACGTTGAAATTTCAAAAATTGTACATTTAGTTGATTAGTGCATAACAGAGTCCAATATAATCAATAAATAATACAAAAAATGGACGTGTTAATCTGTATTTATATATTTTCCTATCTAGTCATTTTTGGTGGCACTTTGTTTATAAATAAAGAACGAACCAATTTCTTTGACATTATCGACTTGGTAAATAATCTATTAGACGCCTCGCAGTTACTTCACATCATATTATATTTTGACAAACAACTTCGTGTTTTTCACTTCCCAAAACACAAGATGTGACACGCTCTGTACTCAGAGAAAAAAAATAACCGTATGATATAATATATTTTGACTATGTAATGTTCACAACGTAAATGTAATGGCATCCAATCATTTCTTGTCTGAGGTAATTCTTTGAACATGTTATCAGGGTGTGGTACCATTTAAGAAGAGTAGTATTGTCAATGGGGGTTTGGGACCGCTGTGTTTAAATTGTTAGTATTAATCAGATTGCTGTACGAAAGATGGTACAATGGGATTCTAATGATTATGTTAAGGAAGTTGGCACTTTTAAAAATAACAAGACATTTATACTTAAAAAAGCCGTGCAAAAATGCTAGATCATTAGGAGAATAGTTTAACGATGTATGGGACGTACAATTTAAGGCAAAAATAATATAAATCTAAATAAAATGAAAGATCAAAATCAAATTATGAATTATTCACTTTAAATGCTTGTAGGAAAGTCAAATTTGTTTTTAAACTACATAAACAATATTAGTACTTATGTTTAAAACCTTATTTCGTATTTTAACTGTTATTTTAGCCAAAAAATTAATATATTTGTTAATTTTGTTTGTGAATGTAATTTAAATTCATATATCAGAAATAAAAAAACCCAAATATTTTATTATTATAAATGACTTCATAAGTGAAAATACTATTAAATAACACTGTTTAGAACATAAATGTAATGAAAATGATAATATAAGTCGTTTACTCGCATAAATATATGAAAAAATATGACAATTAAAGACATGGCAACTTAATTGCAATCTAATTGGTCCAATTTGAACTGTCATTATTTTTTTTGAATACATTTAGTATTGAGTGCATTGTTGCCAATTCATCACTTTTACTTTTTATGTTTTCTTATACAATAATTTTTTTTTCTTTGAAATGAGTTAGTAAAAAATTAAAAGTTTTATACAGAAGTAAAACAGATAGTTTTTACTATAAATAGAAAAATATATATATTTTTGGCTACGTTTTTTCGGTGTTTAAATAAGATTTGAAATATATTTTTTTCAATTCTTCATATGAAGATTTTTCATCATTATTTGAAAAATATAATTATTTCAATTCCCTTCAGAGACAGAAAACCAACTTAAAAATAACAAGAGAAAATATATCAAAATAAAAATAAAACGCCATTCATCCATAAATATTCATAATGCATCACTTCCTCCCCTAATAAAAAAATCATTCAAACATATTTTAACACCCCGTACAGTTTACAGAGCAATTGACACGAACAATTAAAAAAAAAGAGTCGTAAATAATAAACACAAAAACAGAGACAAACATCCCTCAACTGGGGACAAAGGAAAAACTTTCTTCCTTTTAAAAATGTACCACGTATTATCCGAAATTAAAAATTTAAATTTAATACCGTTTAAACAACACCCTCTAGCATCCGTCACGTAAGTTTAAACTTATCAGTGTTGCGCCGCGTTTCGCGCAATCCTCCCTTACGTCTCTCCCCTAACAGGGGTGGCTCGAAAACTATTCAACCCTTATGTGTAAAAAAAATAATTTTGCTCTCATTAATTTTTTACCTAAAATGAATCTTATAGTTTAATTTAAAGAGGTGCCCCAATGGGGGGAGTGGGGGGCTCGTTTCGCGTAATCCCCCCTTACGTCTCTCCCCGAACAGGGGTGGCTCGAAAACTATTCAACCCTTATGTGTAAAAAAATTGTACTCAATAATTTTTCACCTAAAAAAAATTCTGTAGTTTAATTTTAAGATGTGTCCTAAAGAAGTGTCTAAAAATATTCAGTCCTTAAGCAAATATCATATGTGTCAAAAAAAATACACTGCCGTGCAAATGTCTTTACACACTCATTTTTTGCGTATTGTAAATATAAAACTGCAAAAATGTCAAATGTTGATAAAAGTACTTCATTACAACTTTTGTAATAATCCTAGCATATCTAAAATACAGCATTTACAATTTTCCATGTTATTTTTGAATTATATGCCTGAAAGGTCAGGTTTACTCAAGTTGAAAGTATTGACGCACAGTGTCTTTCAAGCTAACGAGAAATTGTTTTTTTTTTACTATTTTGACTACGTGTAAACATATTCTTTTCGCTATTTTGGGTATTTTTATTGACTGAAATCTGTATATTTACATTCAAAATCACAGGTGTCTAAAGACTATTGCACGGCTATGTATTTTACACTCAATAATTTATGACCTTAAATAATTTTTCACCGAAGGATAATTCTGTAGTTTAATTTTAACAGGTGCCACTTGGGGGTGGGGGGGGGGGGGCTTTATCCCATTTAATGATTCTTTAGTATTATACTAAAGTTGGTATTACTGATGAATTTTTTTAAGGATGTCATTTTGTAGAAGATAAATTTCTCTAAAAAGTGTCATTTCTCTTAAATCAACGTATCAATGGATATTAAAAATAGAGTTTTTAACACACGATAAATGAGAGAACTTACCAAAATTGCTCTATTTATTGAAATTCTACTCAATTGGCTATATAGAAACGTTTTAAAAACTAATTTCAACTTTTTTAAGTACTATAAAAATTATTAAACAAATATATTCACGCGTAATTTATTCAAAATAATGAAAAACTAGCTCTGCCATTTATTGTACAAATTAGTACCTGTTACTATTATATACCATTCTGTCTATTTCAATTTTCAAATTAAATTCACTTTTAATAGTTAACATATCCCATTAAATGTAAATGCATGTGTTCTGAATATAAATGAAAAAATTTTCGAAACAAAATCTTTTTTACAGTAATTATAACCTTAAGTTTTTTTAATTTCTAAAAAAATTCCACTTATGAAAAAAATCGTATTTGTCAAAAATAATATTATTTAAAATAATTACCAGAAATATGGGACCTCAGATCCGGTCCTGTATTGCGCGTAATTACAACGTGCCCACCCCCCCAAACTGATTTACAGGTTAATCCTAAATTATTTATTTACCAAAGTCCTTAATTTATTAAGTTTTTTCTAATTTAAATAACAGTCTACTAATGAAAAAATTCGTACGTGTCAAAAATAATTTCCAAATAAATGGGACCTCAAGCTCCGATCCTGTATTGCACGTAATTACAACGTGCCCCCTCCTGAAAACTGATCTACAGGTTAATCCTAAATTATTTATTTACCTTAATTTATTAAGTTTTTTTTTCTAATTTAAATAACAGTCCACTAATGAAAAAATTCGTACGTGTCAAAAATAATATAATTTCCAAATAAATGGGTCCCCCAGCTCCGATCCTGTATTATTGCGCCTAATTTCAACGTGCTCCCCCCCTCTTAAAACTGATCTACAGGTTAATCCTAAATTAATTATTTACCTTAATTTATTAAGTTTTTTTCTAATTTAAATAACAGTCTACTAATGAAAAAATTCGTACGTGTCAAAAATAATTTCCAAAATGGGACCTCAACTCCGGCCCTGTATTGCGCGTAATTACAACATGCCTCCCCCTCTCTCCTGGTTTTACATTCGGTCGGCCCATGGGTGCGCCTCACGTGCTAAGCAGCCGAGCTGCATAAATCTGCCTGCGAGACGTCAGATAAAGAATAACGGATGTGCTTGCATTTCTACACTACCCCCCTTCCACCCGCGACACCAACAAGCTACGGACCAATCAACCAGTGCCGGAATATATTATAATGTTTAAGGATAATGTATTGTGATGATTGTATAAATAGATTATTTCGTTTATTTTTTTAACTAACCTGCATTTATTTTTTCTATGTTGTTTTCTAATTATCTCCCTGCAAATTTCATCAAGATCGGTTTAGCCGTTTCTTTCGGCGAGTTTCTTTCGCATTTATAACTAAATGTACCCGCGGCTTCACTTGTGTGTACTGAGGAATAGGCATGATGATTAATTAAAAAAAAAAAAACTATTCTATGATGATCTTACGTGTCTCCTATTTCCAAAAAAAATACTTATTTCAGCAGGAATTAAGGTTTAATCGCAAAAATTGACTCTTTTTGAATTTGACGCAAAAACACTTGCAGGAGACATTTGAGAGTTGTGACGTCACACTCCTTGTCAACAATAATCAAACATTCAGAGTTAGACAATAATTTAATTATTTTGTGTGTTAAAAATGAATTCCAAAGTATATAAGTTCTTAAATAAGGTATGTACCTAATAATCTTGTAAGAGGAATTGATATTTGTCTAAAATAAAAGACGTTTACTGATGCGTGACGTCATTCGCTCTGATTGGTGTTCCATTTAACATGACGGATTTCTTTATTTTGTATTTTTATTTTAACAAAAATTATATTAATCTTGCTTTTAACATAAAAATAAATACATTTTCTAGAATCTTTTTAACCTATTTCATTATTTAAAATTATAATTTCAATGATACTTTGTTACTGGTTACATCATGCCTATTGAAAAAATATAGATATTTCTATCTCTACATAATTCTTTACTATAAACATTATTTTGTTTAATATTTAACAGTATAGGCAGTGTATTGCAAAATAGTGACTTGATTTACTATAATCGTCACTGCTTATTCCTTATATTACTTAACGTAACAAAATACATATACATATACTAAACCCTGGCCAAATAACATATTTATGAATAAAAAATAAAAAACGCAAATCGGATAAGTGGTTCTCGAATGATAAGCGCACTAACGGACAAACAGACAGGCAGACAGACAGACAGACAGACAGACAGGCAGACACACAGACAGACACATAGACGTTGCGCTTTATAATATACAAAATATATAGAGATTAGTGATGTAACGAATGTATGATTTTAAACATTCCCGAATGCGAATACGAATATTAGCTGTCAATATTCGCGAATGCGAATGCGAATATTGACTTTTTTTTAAAAAAGCTAAAAAAAGAGAAAAAAGAGAAAAAATAGTTTTCTGAATAAAATAGATTAAAAAATGATATTTTTATATATTAATACATCATAATATATTCGCAACTTTACCTGTGAATGCGAATGCGAATGCGAATGCGAATGCGAATATTCGTTACATCACTAATAGAGATATAGTATCGTTGAATTATAATAATTTAATAAATACATAAATCAAAAAGTAAATACTTCTCTGCGAAAACCTTTAGGAAATAATTCACAGTCGGGGAATTTAAGCTTTTTGAAGTAAAAGGATCCAACTCGTAAATATCTAGTTTACATTATATACATAAATTATATGTACATACATATGTATAATGTATAGTATGGTAAGTATTAAGTTTAAAACAAGCATCTATTGCAAATAATCTATGTATGTACATTTCTATAAACTACTAGGTGACCCGACAGACGTTGTCCTGTCTTAACTATATTATATATATATAATTAGTGTCCGACCGAATGTTCGGTTTCGGTTTCGGGTTCGGTCGAGTTTCGGCAAAAAAATGAGTTTCGGTTTAGTTTCGGTTTCGACGGCAAACCTGCCGAAACTACGACCGAAACCGAAACTGCATTCGGGAGTTCTCGCGCTGTGATCGGTCAAGTTCGGCGCGTTAAATTCCATCAAAAATAGGTAATTTTATGTTTAATATTTAAAAAAAAACATGAATAATATTCAAAAGAAGAATCTAACTACTCAAATAAACACCTCACCTATTTTGAGTATTTTTAAGGCGCAATTAATATTTTTTCTTAAATGAGGGGTTGTTATGTTGATTATTATCATATCAATAAATAAAAATGTCGAAGACTGCATAGCTATGTGATTTAAAGATAAAAAAATAAAGACTGACTAATTATAATAACGTTTTCTTTATTTTTCCCTCAAAACATGATCCTTGTAAGGAAGTTTCGGTTTCGGTTTCGGTTTCGGCCGAAACTAAGACTGTTGCCGAAATTCGTTTTCGGTTTCGGTTTCGGTCGTAAAAACCAGTTTCGGTCGGACACTATATATAATATTATATGGTGGTTAAGTATTCTTAAATTTTCTAATTTTCCGCGCAACTTTTTTAATTTTTTCTTTCATAAGAACCTTCTCCTGACAATAACAATAACGCATGATGGCGTGACCAAGGGAAATAGGGATTCATTTTTATATATATATATAGATTAATAAATAATAGTGCTTTAGTAAATTAAATCATTATTAATTAATTAATACAAAAAAAACTCTAATGTCCGGAATCATAAAGAAACTAGCTATGCAAGCACTCTCAAATGAGGTATCAAACTTATATCACAGTTTTCTTGAAGTTTCATGAAGACTTTGACAAGTTTCATGCACATGTTGTATATGTACATAAACACAAACAACGGTATTAACCCATTAACGCCCAAAAGAAAACAAAAACATGCAAAATATTTTTTTAAATGAAATTAAGTACATATTCAATATATTTAACTAAATATACAACAAAAAACTTTTTTTTAATATTTAGAAAAAAATAAAAGTGTGTACTCAAATTGGGCAGATATGAAGTCTATTTTGTGTGAGACTGCTTTTCTGATATCATTTTTATTTAGATAATGTAATGTTATATGTAGGTATATTTAAGTTATTTCATATGATTTGAACAAAATTCGAAATCACATGCTCTAGTTGGATAAAATATATTAGCATACCACGTACCTCTTTTCATATAAAAATAATTCAAAACAATTAAAACACGTTTAAACACTTATGAAATTAATAACGTTAACAGATTTTGTTTGTTGCACTTCTACCAACTGAAATATTGTAAATTAATATCCATAGACAGCAGCAATAATTATAAAATAAGGTGTACACAAATGTGTACAGCGGGCGTAACAGTGGTGATATTATGATAATTATACCACGTACGGTCAGGGTCTGCACTAACTGTGTTACAATACTCTAGTCAAGTATCACTCATCTAATTTCCAAAACAAATCGATAGATACTATCAAAAAATTAATACCTCATTTAAGAGTGCTTTCTAGCTAAAAAAATTTGCTATTTGACATAAGTAAGACTGTTTAAAATCACCTATACCTTAAGTTATAAACTCCACCGCTCCCAGTGGGTTATTCTTTAAGTTATTAAATAAAACACGGAACTTCAGATAAGAAAACATAAAACTTTACAACAGAATCAAAAACTTATCTTAGATTTCTGTCAGTTAAAGATAATAACATGATCTCTTGTATAACACAAGACTTCAAACTCCCCCCCCCCCCCAACCCCGAGGCGGAAAAAAGATTATAGAGGAGGCGATCGCCATTTCTAAGTTTGTACCTTCGTGATTTATAACAAAAAGTTCAAACAGTTGGATTTCTAATTCAAATTGGTTTTTGAAGTTGGCATGAGCGCGTGCATAAGAAGCGATTGTTTTTGACATGTTGGTAACCCGTGTCAAAGGCTACAAGTGCCTACCCCCTTCCCCCCCCTTTATATCATCTGTAATAGGTGAATTCCGATAAACGGGGGATAAAACTTTGTTATACGTTGAAATGGGTTATATTGGAATTAGGCGTTTTTGCCTGCCACAAGAATTTTCATATACAGTTTAAAAATGTATGTATGTTTTATATTATTAACATTTAGATGGCCGAGATTTCAAGGGGAATTTCGCCCACAAAAAACTGGTATAAAAGGTATTTTATATCATTGATTGATTATAGGTAAAGTGTCGATCACGGGATGAGCCAATATATTAAAGGAGAGTATTTTAAATTCGAAAAAATATTATTTTAAATAAGTAGTACATCAAATTTTTTCCATAGGTGGGCACAGTTAACCGAAAAGTTAACTTCGTTAATCGTTAATTCGTTAATAAAAAAGTTAACTTCGTTAATCGTTAAAGCGTTTAAACTCCGAAAATGTAACGGAAGTTAAAGTTAACCGAAAATGTAACGGAAGTTAACCGTTAAAAGTTAAAATTTAACCATCCAAAATGTTTGAAGACCTTTTTTTTTGCTTTTTCGACAACTTTCTTATGTATTTGTTTGATGACAAACGGACTAAAGTTAACGGAAGTTAACAAAAGCGTTAACATTTTCTTGAGTTAACTTAAAAGTTAATCCGTTAAGCATTTTGTTAACTTCGTTAATTAACGATTAACGTATTAACGAGTTAATGCCCCACCTATGCTTCTTTCATTATACAAATATACGTTTTCGATGTATTTTTCGACGTTGATTCCAAATTTGACGTCAAAAATACAGTAAACCCAAAAACAACCCCCTATAATGGGGTAAAAACTACTCCCTTTGCTTCACGTTATTTATTTGTATTAAAAATAAAAAATCATTTTGAAAAAATAAATATTGATAAAATTGAAGATTTTCTGGTGCGCCAAAATATTGGTTTTCCGGCCCTATAGAGGTTAATAATATTTCTATGCTTCATCGTTATATGTACACTCAGCGTTCTGTAAGACGTCGGCATCGGTAATTCAAACATTCCACAAGACGTCGGCTAGAGGAGCCCCCACCACCACGCCTAAAAGTTGACAGGTAATAATAAAAATGGCGCTGTTGGTGAACGAGATCCTGGTTTGTTGACTTTTTAGAATTGAACTCTAGACAATTGTTATTCGTTGCTTTAATACTGGATGAATAATGTATAGATTTCTATACAATCATATGCCAATAATTTATTTTTGTTATTTCCTTTTTTAATCGTTTTCAAATTATCAAATTTTAAATAAAATGTACCTTACACATTTTTTTTATACTATTTATTATATTTCAATTTCACCGAAAATTTGTATTGAATTTCATTTTTTTCCACATTGAGTCACACCAAAACACAAGTTTTGTGTGTAAAATCTACATAGAAGACTTTAACGTCAATTTGTTAATTTAAATTTCGCGCTGAAATATAGCAGTCACAATGGTATTATGGTGGGGGTTGGGGAAAGACGTTCTATAGAACTATTAGAACATTGTCTTACGGAACGGTCGTCTTGTGGATGGTCGTCTTATAGAACGCTGAGTGTAACTGGTTATAAATGTCCAAAGCTACCAAATATCGTTCACCAACAAAGTATACTAGACATTTGCGTATATAATACTTAGTAAGTAGTTTCAAATTATCTGTGTCCAGTATTTCAGCATAACGTGGTTAAATATTCATTCGAGCTATCTGCTTAGGTTGCTATCAAAGAGACATGTTAACTATTTTATATGCACACCATCCACTTTACAATGTGTCTGCTGTAATCTTTGTTACTACTCGTAATAATGGTGCTCCCCCCCCAGTCTGAGACAATATACCCTAGTATTATATTACTATACATTTTCTCTTTTAGGTAATATTATGCTATGTTCATGTATATACTAACTTTAATGTTGGTCAATGAATTTTAATTAATTGTACCGAATATTTAGTCGTATGGTTTCTGTATTCATTTTATCTTTGTATATTTTCATAATAATGAGCAGTGGCGGGGCTGTGGTTATTTTTAGAGAGAAGTGTATATAATATGGCCGTTATATGTAACTGCTAACTAATTTAATTATCACCATATTTTATATTACTTTTATGGTGACATTTTTATTAAAGATTTTTTTAAATTTTTATTGATTTACACAATATTTTTTTATGTATGTTCGGGTATATGGACCGATTTGGACGTTTTTTTTGTTTGTTTGAAAGAGTATAATTCCAAGATGGTCTCATTTAAATTTCATCAAAATCTGAACTCGGATTTTGAAGATACGCCATTCAAAAGGGAAAAATAAAATAAACTTTTAGGAAAAAAAATAAAATCGACTTAATTTTTAAAAAATAATTAAGAAATTAAGAAAAAATAAATAAAAGTGAATTTCGAAAACTGTTTTTAATTATTATACATTTTTCAGTGTTTTATGTTTCTTTTTAAGTCGGTTAGAATTTTTTATAAGATAAATATCGCAACACATTTTTGTTGTAAATGATTAAAATTAATAATGAATATCGACCGATAACAAGACCAAATTGAAGCAGCTTACACCCTTAAGCCAAGATCTATACTTAATAGAAGAACTCATTCATAAACTTAAAAAAAAAAACTAAAACAAAAATCAATAGTAAACCCAAATTTTATAAATAAGAAAAAAATATAAATATATATTTTATGTCCGGTATTATAAACGGGCTAGCAAATTTGCAAGCTAACTAGCACTCACAAATGAGGTTATTAATTTTATTATAGTATCTATGGATTTGTTATGGATTTTAGAGCAGTGAGATTTTAACGTATTTTAACACAGTTGGTGCAGATTCTGACCGTATAAAATAATTATCATAATATCACCACTGTTTTAATACCACTGTTGGTGTTTATAAACAACACGTGCGTGAAACTTGTCAAAGTTTTCATGCAACTACAAGATAACTGACATATAAGATTGATACCTCATTTGAGAGTGTTAACTTACTTGCAAATGTGCATTAAAATGATCACCTGATATCTTCAAAATATTAAACGAGTATTGCCTTAAAAAATGTTCAAAAGTTTATAATAAAAATGCGTTGACTCAAAATATTTATGAACTAATTATTTTAGAAATACATTCACTATTAAATCATTTAATAATCTATTTAAAAACAATAGACAGGGTGGCCCAAGTAAAACGAAACGGGCGCGCTTTTGGTCATTTAAAATAAAATTTTGAAAAAAAAACTCGAACACGTTGATTTTGCTTTCAAGGGGGACATCTTTTGCTATAAAATTTTTGCAAGAATCTTTTCAACCCTCAGCGCTATGAGCACAACCCTTAAAATTTTAAATAGCATGATAGGGCAAGTGATACCTCATTTGAAAGGGTTTTTCATTCTGAATACGGTGCTTTTTGATTTTTTCAAATCTGTTTAGTTTTAGTCAAGTTATTTACATTTTGAATTCCATAAATGCAATGATTTTCTGATCAAAAAACAAATATTTACAGTTAAAATTCAAAACAAAGTTGGCTTATTTTCTTATAAAATAATTTAAAAACATCCAATTTGGACATTTATTGAATTAATTAAAAAAAAATTACGAACATCCAAAACTTTAATTAATTCAATAAATGTCCAAATTGGATGTTTTTAAATTATTTTATAAGAAAATAAGCCAACTTTGTTTTGAATTTTAACTGTAAATATTTGTTTTTTGATCAGAAAAGCATTGCGTTTATGGAATTCAAAATGTAAATAACTTGACTAAAACTAAACAGATTTGAAAAAATCAAAAAGCACCGTATTTAGAATGAAAAAACCTTTCAAATGAAATATCACTTGCCCTATCATGCTATTAAAATTTTTAAGGGTTGTGCTCATAGCGCTGAGGGTTGAAAAGATTCTTGCAAAAATTTTATAGCAAAAGATGTCCCCCTTGAAAGCAAAATCGACGTGTTCGAGCTTTTTTTCAAAATCTTATTTTAAATGACCAAAAACGCTCCCGTTTCGTTTTACTTGGGCCACCCTGTATTATACATTTTACATATTTTTGGTGCATATATTTTTATTTCAAAAAATACAAACGAATTCACATTTTAACTGTAATTATTCTTTATTATAGTTTACTAACACAAATTATTAAATATGATATCATACACAATAATCCATTATCAAAAAAAAGCACAGTGTCATATATAAAATAAAAATACCATGTGTCTGGGGTGATTTATAAAAATATTATTCATAAGACAAATGTAACGTCAAGAAAAAGTCATCGTGAAGACTCGCTCATTTATTTTGTTCATACAAAAAGACAATTTGTGGGGCGAATTGTCTTTGTTTTTCATGATATTTCGTTTGTGATTTTAACAATGCTAAATATACTACATATGTTGTATACTCGTATATATTTTCATATGTTGTGTACGCTTGTTTCTTTCAAATAATGTTTTCTTATGTTCTAAGAATGTCGATAATTATATAAAATTAACCCATTAACGCCCAAAAGAAAACAAAAACATGCAAAATATTTTTTAATGAAATTAAGATACAAATATCAATAAATATTTCTTATTTTCTAAAACTATATAAATAGGCCGAAAATCGCATATATTTTTTTCAAAAAATTTCGAAATAAATTGATATAAAACATCAAATAAAGTAAGTTAAATTTGGGTCAGTCCGCGGTAATCGATACCAGATAGTTAAAAAAATATTTTACGAAAATGAATACTAAAATATAAAATTAACAGGCTATTTAACATCAATTTTCATAAACCAAAAGAAAATTTAAAAAATTTTAATTAATTTTCAAAATATTACAAAAAATTTAATTTTTTTTTCGAAAAAGACAACAAATAATGTGAAATCGCAATAACTTACTTGACAATAAGTGACGCTCGTGGCAAACTATTAAAAGTCTTTGACAATTACATATCAAACGTGACGTTTGACTGAATTAAAAAAAAATTACCCTCACCAACAATAATGACTAAGGGTAACCGCATTTATTATAAATTTAATGAGTCTATTGATGTATTTGATAAATAATTGTTATAAGTATTAGTTCATAATATCAATAAGCAATTAAACACCCAAATATTACTCTTATTGTATCCTTTTATTCAACGTGTCACATCCGTCACAATGTTTATTGGGTAATAGCCAGTTAAATAGATTACTTTACCTGATGCTCTTGTGTAACTAAAAAATAATTTATTCGTAACATATTAAAGTATAATTATTATAAAGTAACTTCAATATTTTCGCTAAACTTTCGGGTTTTTGGATAGAGGTTGCAAAACTTGCAATAGTTGGCGTCACAACCGTCACAGAGCTTTGAACGCTGACAACTTTTTGTAAAATAACTATAGACTTTTAATTCTTTCAATATACATGTATTGCATTAAGATCTACAGAAAAAAAGGTAAAACCATGTTATTTACTAGTATTATTTAGAAATTATGAACTTCAATCCGAGTTGAAATGTCACAACCGTCACCGCGGACTGACCCATTTATTTAATTTTATTTAAAAGCACCAATATTTTTCATCAAAATTATTTTAACTAAAATTTGTTAAACAAAGATTTTAATAATAATTAAAACGTTTACATTTTTAAATTCCTTAAACCGTCACCTTTCATTTGATACCCCACTCGCACAAAATCAAAAATCGCTAAATTTTGAATTATGAAAAATCGCACCTAATATATTATTTAAAATAAGTCCTACCAAAATTCCTCTTCAAATAGATATAATTAATACAGTATATCATATTTAACATTACGTCAAAAATGATAAAAATTAACGAAAACACATGACACAGGTTAAATTTGTTTCAAATACTAATCAAATAAAACAATTTTATTGAATAAATTCCAAAATGATTGACGCAAATAATACATCTTAATGAAATATGTCACAGCTAAAATAAACTTTACTTCTGATTAAACATGAAAAGAGAATATTATTTGATTATATAGAAAACCAAATGGAATAAACATAATTCTGTACAAACATATCATTGTGTAATATTTAACCCTTTCACTAACAGCACATATTCTAAATTCTAAATAATACTTAAGCGGGATGGCCACTGTGACGGGTAAAAAAATTGTCAATGTTTGGGAATTTTTTTCACAGATATAACTAAGTATTTTTGAATCATTTAAATGACGTTTTATTAAGTATATATTCAACTTATTTAATATCAATTTTTATTGAAAAATATTAAATATTTACAAAGTTATGAGTCTCGATGTGACGACCATTTTTCTCTATGGTTCACTCGAAATTTCGAGAAGGGTTATATGATAAAAATAAATAATTTTTTATCAATATCTATATGAATGTAGCTATCGTTGCACGTAGCCGTTTTTTTTTATTTTTATTTTTTCATTTTTAAGGTCTATTTTTTATTAGAGCGGTTTTAAATATAGTAATTATCAAAATTTCAAAAATCGGCTACGTGCAACGATAGCTACTACAATAAATTACAAAAATTATAAAAAATATATATGAAATCGGTTCATTGAGGAATCGTGTCAACCAGGTCGAAAAATGTCCTTCCGAGATAAACGTGTTTAATGTTTTTGTTATATCATAACTGGTTGTGCTACCTCGTCTCACTAAATTGACTGTAACTCCGTCAATTTTCGGAATCTAAACCCATTTTTTTGTATACATATTTATGAATATGTATACTTTAAGATATGTATAAACCCAGATCCATTTTTCTCTTATACATCTACTCAACACTCTCTTCAACGTTTTATCTTGAAAATCTATAGTATTTTAAAACGTGTCGATGTCATTCCAATTCATCATGGCTCTATCACGCATAACCGATGTAAATTGACTTATACACATGCGGTTTCTTTTATATAACAATATTTAACTTTTTGTCATATTTTAAAACGTATCGAGAGGTTTGAAGAAGTTTCACTTCATAAAAATTATTGGTATACGAAATGAACTTCACCTGCTTTCTCTTTACCAAATATGTTCGGGTAAACCGCAATGAAAGGGTTAATAAATAATAAATATTATTTCGTTATAAATATAAAGTATATATTTATATAACATAAAGTTCACTTGAAAATAAAATATTTATATGAGTCGATTATCATTAATAATCAATGAAACAGTGTATGTGAATTATTTATTCCATGTAACATAATTTATATATCAGTATACAAATGCCAACACTCATTTATATATAATTATCTGTTTGAAATACTATATTATATGTCATTATTATATGTCTGTTTGCTTCTATTCTAATAAATCTGGGAAAGTTTTAATGTCAGTTGATAATAAAAGTGCTTTGTAATATTGAATAATAGAAATGTAAAAAATATATGTATAATAAAACTCAATAAAGTTATTTTTTAACACTAGAAAGACGGGAGCAGTCATTTGACGGTAATTTCAATTTCAATATTGAATAATTCAAAAACTATTTGACTTACCGTAATGAGACTGTGACTTTTATTAATACTAGTAGTTAAATGAAACTATGTATCAAAGTAATTCACATCTATTTTCTTTATTGTTTGAAATGTTGATATACCGATAAAGACGGCGGCGGTCTTTTAACGGCTATGATCTGATAAATATGTTTTTAATTGTTGTATGAGAGGGTACAACAATAAATACGTAAATGAACTGTCAGTCAAATAAGCCTGTAATTGTGTATCGATATTATTGTGAGTAATTTGTGAAAAAAGCCCAGGAAATTCGAAGAAGGCGAGAATGTCTTATTCAGAAATGTAAAAATAAAACTAATAAAGTATGCGATACTTATACTTGTAAAAAACCGCTTTGCGGCTCTTGTAACATGTAAAAATTGTGTATAAATATTAAAATTAAACATACATTACATCTACTTTTATTTCTTTACTTGACATTTATCAATTACTCATAAAAAAAAGAGATTTAGTCAATTTGTAGTCATTTGACCGGTCGCCGTCTTTGTAGGTAGGTAGATTTTCCCGTCTTTCTAGTGTTAAAGAGAAAAATAAATAATTTTTCAATTTTAACACGTTAAAGAATGTTTAAGCCATTCCTGAGGGGCCATGGGTAAAATATATTTTGACCATAGACTTATAGATGGATTGAGCATTCTCTATCCATCAATTAGTACTTTTTTCTTAAAATAGATATGTAAGTAAACAACTTTTGTTCAGAAAATTCAAAATTTAAAATTTCAGTTTTCTATTTCAAAAATTTTCTTAAAAAAAGTCGTCTGTTTACATATCTATTTTAAGAAAAGGTACTAATTGTATTTAAAATTTTTGAATTATCCCTTATTGAACTTTTCAATTTTTGGTATGTCGTGTATGACACTTTAAACTATTAAAATCTCAAATAATCATACATCTTTACAAAGTTCATTATTTCTACTTTCTGAATTTAAAAAAAATAATAAAATTCCATTGATATTTAGCGAAATTAGAGCACTTATAGTAAAACCCTAAAATTTGCGAACAAGTCGTCATATTTTAAAAAAAATTGAAAGTATATAAATTTTTGTTTTATAAAAGTTTCTTATTTTTTATGATCTTTACAAATATGTACTTTTTGATATACCATTTCATTTGATTTTGCTTAGAAATGGGCATGTACACCTCAAACTACCCCCCAAGGAGCAGTTTTAGGGGGTTGAAAATAATTTCCTGAAAGGGTCGATATTTATAGTAAATTTTTTATCCTAAAACTCTATCTTCAATAGTTTGGGCATAAAAACATAGTGGACGGGTGGTCTGGAACAGCCTGTATATTAATATATTAGATGTTACATAACATTTGAATTTATCCCCCCCCCCCTTTACCACTAAAAGGATTGAAATATATTTTGTAGTATTTTTCAATTTATTTCATGAAGTACATTTGGCGTGAGTTACAAAAAATCTGGATTTATAAAAGTTCATATAACATATATTTTAAAATATACGTCTTTTTAACCTTGTTCACCTTTAATCTTTAATATTTTATGAAATGGTTTTCTTAAACATAATAAAACATAACTTTTTTGTTTCTTCTTCCCAAACAAAACAAAAACTTATAAGGGCTTCACACGAGCGGAACTGAGACTTTCGTAAATGTTTTACAAAACCAAACTAGCTTAAATGTTTCAAAAAGAAGATCGGCTTAAATTGATATTTAAGCCGATACTAATTTTGTATTTGAAAATAAAAAGTTTTGAATTATTTGAAGTAAAAAAAATTTATCGCATGTAGCTTTAAAAAAGCTGCCATGGAACTTTCTTATACGTAATACGGAACATGAACAATGAAATGTGTATCTTCTAATATAAAAAATATGAAAAAATTTAATTATATTTTTCTACATGTAAACTCGAAAACTACTCAACCGATTTTAATTCGGGTTTCACCAATAGTTAGATCATTTTTCAGTGCATGTTCTTAGATATTAATATTTTAAGAAAACCTATTTGTTTCCATGATGAATAGAAATGTAAAAATATATTACAAATGAAAATTAAGATTTTAACAAAAGTACAAAAACGTTTGACAATAATAAATCACAAGTAACCCTCCTGTGCTACACTTTTATTTAAAAATACAAAACCCACCCGTTGTTTCAACAACATACCATAACTCAGGCAGCTCCATAGACTATAGAAATATTTATTTGAAGCAATCTAGTCCATATACTGTACAGTTCAAACACGATCTGTTTTTAAGCAATACCTTTGGGTGCATATATCGTGTTTGAAAGATTTACTGGGTGGGAACTGGGTGTGCCCTGGACACCTGGACAACAGGCGGTACATAACAACATTCCCCTTGTCTCCCTCTATTACCCCCCCCCTCAAATGTCCAGGGATTATGTTGTATACACTTGATTTACAACCGATATAAAATATAAAAGGTGTGGTTTTTTTTTTATTTAAATGAAATGATATTGCTTGATTAAATATATTAATTAATGGAAAAGGTAAGTGGTTTTAAAAAAGAAATGCTCAATTAATGTTTTTTATTCGATGAATGTTAAAATTTGATTGGAAAAAAATATTTATATGGCAATAATTAAAATTGAAAAGTTACTAAAAAATGACATGTTTCAGAATTGGTTAAAAGTATGTTTTTTATATAGAAAATGATGGGAAAAGTAAAAATTTTCAAACCGCAGGTATGTATCTCAAACCGTTCTCGAGATATGGCCTCTCAAAGTTTTTTTTTCAAATTTTGGGAGAAAAATGGCTATAACTTGTGAACGAGTGATCGGATTTGATTTTTGTTGACAGATTTGGAATCAGCGTGTCAGAATCTATATAATGACATGTATAACACTTTAGAATTAAAAAAAAAAATTGTGAAAAATCGACATTTTTTCGCAAAAATTTTTTTTTCGAGTTTTGGTTTATTATACATGTCATTATATAAATTTTGACACGCTGATTCCAAATCTGCCAACAAAAATCAAATGCGACCACACGTTCAAAAGTTACGGCCATTTTTCTCCAAAAATTTTGAAAAATCAAAACTTTAAGAGGCAATATCTCGAGAACGGTTTGAGATACAGACCTGCGGTTTGAAAAATTCAACTTTTCACGTCATTTTCTATACAAAAAACATACTTTTAACCAATTCTGAAACATGTTATTTTTTAGTGATTTTTCAATTTCTATTTATCATAGAAAATCAATTAAAATACAAAAAAATGCGAAAAATAACTACAACTTGTAAAAAATAATAGAAAATAAAGCCTACCAGAGCTAAATAATGAAAAATATTCTTATTACAACGAATTCAAATGTTTTTTTTATATGTTTATAAGGAGTAATAAACCATTTTTACACCAATTGGCCGATTGTCATCAAATTAAGCTGTTTTACAATTAACTATTTAGGTGATCAAATATCAACAAATATTTATAATTTAGTACAGAGCCGGCCTTTGTGTTTCTGGCATCCCGAGCGAAATTTTTTTGCCGCCCCCCAACCTTTTGACTGAAGACCTATTGTTACCTTATTTCATTAATTATTTTGATATTTTTAATTTTTTTTAAATCTAATTCTATATGCCTTCCGCGCGCTGCCCCTCGTGGCTTCGTCCCCCCCCCCACCCCCAAATCCGGCACTGATTTTGTACAATTATAAATATAAAATAATGGTGCCATATATCATAATATATGTAAACGATATTTCTATAGAAAACTGTAAATGTAAGCAAGAGCAATACATGTGTAAGCCCGCATTGTAGTACATACATATGTGTTCATAAAGAACGAGTCGGCAGTAAATTGTACATTGTAGATCATGATACAGGGTTGCAGAATATACCGTCACTTGTTTCCTATTTCCAAGGCAAGCCATGATGCCGGCGTGCACTTTGGAGTAAATTTGTATCAGAGGGAGTAAAACTCTAAGTGTGTATCTATGTTCGAGAGTTACTTTCCTAACTCCATATATCTTTCCTCATACCTGATAGTTTTATTATGATTTATTACTAGAAAAACACAACTTGGCCAAAGTAGATAATGAAGTTTTACCCAACGCTTTCGTATTAATTTTGTTTGAAAGATTTATATAAACTGTTTATATTGTTATAAATAAGAACTTAATTAATGAGAAAAACTATTGTTTATAAATGTCTGCAAAAATTATAATCTTAAAGTTAAATAGTTGTATTCATTTGTTATCGGAAAGTAAAATGTTTTATATGATTGATATGACTTTTTGGGCTGTTGTTTGTTCAAATTAATATTTATTTTTATGTATCTAAATATGATTTGGAATTAATATTCTTAAATTTCACCATTTGAAATTAAGGACAGAGAACCTAAAAAAATCGATGAAACTTTGAAAATAAAAAGACATTTATATTTAAATTTTTTTTTAGAAAATTTCATTAGGATAATAGTTTAAGAGATATTAAATAAACAAATTAACATGCATTCTTATGAGAACTGCATAATGATAGGAGACATGACAGGACTGACACAAAGTGATGTGACAGAGAGAATTTGATGAAAATTTGAGCATACATTCTTTATTAATTTATAAATATATCTGCACCATTTCAGAATGATTAGGAACTGCGTTTTTTTATTAACAAATTATAAGTGTATGAAAAAAAAGAGAGTGACGAATCTTTAATTTATCAATTTTACACCCATATTTTATTTCATTCTTGACCCCTCTCCCCCCAATTAAGATATAAACTGTAATAATTCACAAATAAATAATCATGAAAATCAATAAAACATGGCAACAAGTTAAAAAATAAAACCAACATAATTTTTTCCCCCTATTTGAGTGGCATATCTTTAATGCCCATGGTCAGATTCTGTTAAAATTAATATGGGATCACCTCAGGAGTATACTCTTTCAAACAAAATCAAAATCGTCCAAATCGGTGCAATTTTGTCGGAGTTATGCCCAAACATAAATAAAAAATAAATACAGTAGAATTTTGTAAAACCTCATTTTTTTAAGTTTTTGAGTGGCGTATCTTCGATGTATGTGGTCAAATTCTGTTAAAACCAATATGGGACCACCTCAGCAGTATACTCTTTCAAACAAAACCAAAATCATCCAAATCGGACGTTATGCCCGAACATACGTAAAAATATATACATCCAAAAAAAACTCATTTTTTAAAGATTTTATTTTTTACTTTTGAGTGACGTCTCGTCGAAATAAATGGTCAGATATTGTTAAAATTAATAAGGGGTGATCTCGGGAGTATACCCTTTCAAACAAAACCAAAATTGTCCAAATCGGACGTTATACCCGAACATACATACATAAAAAATATATACAGCCAAAAAAAAACTCATTTTTTATGTTTTTATTTTTTAATTTTGAGTGGCGTCTCGTCGAAGTAAATGGTCAGATATTGTTAAAAATAATAAGAGATGATCTCGGGAGTATACCCTTTCAAACAAAACCAAAATCGTCCAAATCGGACGTTATACCCGAACATAGATAAAAAATATATACAGCCAAAAAAAAATCATTTTTTGATGTTTTTATTTTTTACTTTTAAGTGGCGTATCTTCTAAATTCATAGTCAAATTATGTTAAAATTAATATAGGACCACCTTGAGAGTATACCCTTTCAAACAATCCCAAAATCATCCAAATCGGACGTTATTTCCGAACATACACAAAAAATATATTGTCACGTCCCCCGGCTGTCCTTCGCCTAAGGGTGCCTCTAGCTCGTCGGAGGTGGGAGTGGTTCAATTTTTAATTGACGTTACACACACTTTATGTACAATTTTTATTTATTTATTCACAACTATATACAATTTATACAACTTATTTACACATTGTTGAGCGCCATTTGGTCCTTAATGGTGCTGGGGACCAAAACCCACACGTGATGGAGGGGAACTCGTTTATCACGTTGATATTCCCTCCTTTAAGCACTACGGCAATATTATCCCCATACAACGGGTCACAAAAAGATTGAATATTTCTCAAAAGTGTTTAAACAAACAACACACTACTTTTTGTATATGCTATCACTGCCGCTGCTGATATCCGTCCGTCTGTTTCATCAGTGCGTGATCTTGAATCTCTTTCAAAATCACGCACAAGCCTGTCCCGTCGTTTAAACCCATTCCAATGTTACGCGATAATAGTCGGATGCAAATTATTAAATTTTAATGAAATATTATTTATAAAAATTAATCTATGTTATAACAAAAAAAAAAAATGTAATAAATCCCCCCTTTCCTAATAAAAAAAAAGATTAATTTTTCCCTATACCGGTTTTAGATCTTTGACATGCCATAGTCCTCTAATCGGGCCATTATCGTCCTCCAATTCATAGGTTACTGGAGATACTTTTTTTCTAACCTTATAAGGTCCTACGAATTTAGGAGCTAGTTTAGCTGCGAAGTGGTTCGCGGCGTTTGACAATACATAATTTCGCTTATAGACCGACTGTCCGACATTAAGCTCTACAAAACGACGTCTTAAATTATACTGTTGTTTAGATCGTTCATAAGCCTTTGCTAAACTAACGGTGACATTGTTATGTATTTTCTTTAAGACCTCTGTCGTTTTATTCGCGGTAGGGCGACTGCCTACTTCCGGAACGATATTATCATAATCGGTAGTACCTTTCCCGAAGATAGTCATTTCGCGACCGAAATTAATCAAAAATGGAGACATCCCAGTAACTTCGTGCTTCGCGGAACGTATCGCATAAGCAAACTTTTGAAGGTGTACATCCCAAACGCGTTGATTCTCCTTAATAAATGTAGCTATCATAGTTTTTAGCACTCGATTTACGCGTTCGGCCGGATTCGCTTGTGGGTGGTACGCAGGATTATAAATTATTTTCACGCCATACGCCTTAGCAAGGTCTTTAAATTCTTTACTGATATATTGTACGCCATTATCACAAAGTAAGAATTCCGGAGCCCCAAACATTAGAAAAACATTATCCTCAATCAATTTCGAGACAGCCTTTGCTGTAGCCTTTCTAAGGGGAAAGAAAAGTGGATACTTACTAAAATAATCAGCGCATACTAGAATGTACATATGCCCTTGTACCGATTTAGGTAAAGGACCGATAAGATCAGTAGAGATCATCTGCCATGGGCGGGTAACTAGGGGACGTTGTCCCATCAAACCAGCAGGTAACTTCTGTGGTACTTTATGTTGAAGACATAAGTGACATGACCGAACATACCTGGTTACATCTGCTTTAAATTTAGGCCAGTAATAAAATTGTGATATACGCGCGAATGTTTTAAATACACCCATATGTCCTGAAGTGGGAGTATCGTGAGCTTCCTCCAAGGCTTGTCGTCGACATTCCTTCGGAAGTACGATAACCCACGTATCTTCGTCCCAACCTACATTCTGACCGCGTCGCCTACTATACAAAGTATTACCTTCGACACGCCATAATGGATATTTTAAAGGGTTATCGACTACATTTGCTAACATTTTCTTATACCAGTGATCTTTAATCTCGGACGGAATACTAACTACAGCTATTAACGGAACTGAACGAGACAACGTATCAGGCACTAAATGATCTTTGCCTTTACGATGTATAATCGAAAAATCAAACTGTTGTAAGCGTACAGCCCACCTTGCCAAACGTCCAGTAGGTTCTTTTAATTGATTGAGCCATAAAAGCGAGTGGTGGTCGGTAATTACAGAAAAATGATACCCCTCCAGATAAGGTCTAAATTTCTCTACAGCCCAGATTACAGCAAGACATTCGCGCTCAGTAGTCGAATAATTACGTTCGCAGCGCGTTAAAGAACGACTGGCATACGCGATAACTTTTTCGCCATCTTCATGCTCTTGCGATAAGACCGCGCCTATTCCAAAACCTGACGCATCACACTGTACTATAAACGGTAGAGTAAAATCAGGGCAACTAAGTATCGGAGCCGATATCAATTTATCTTTTATTGCCGTTAAAGCAGTTTCACATTCCATTGTCCAAACCCATTTATTCGATTTTTTTAATAAGTTAGTTAATGGAGCTGTAATCGTAGCGAAATTGGGTATAAAACGCCTATACCACGAGACCATCCCTATCAAACGTCGTATATCTGCAATAGATTTAGGAGTTGACATATTAATTATTGCGGAAACTTTGTCTGGATCTACATTCTACATGCAAACCCGAAGAATTAACGACATAACCTAAATATTTTAATTCCGGGCTACAAAACTTACACTTATCCCTACTCAAAGTTAAACCAGCATTTAACAGACGTTGAAAAATTTTTGTCAGTATTTCTACGTGTAGTTCAAAATCAGGAGTAATAACTATTATATCGTCTAAATATACAAAAACATATGGTTCTAAATCAGGACCTAGTACATTATCAATTAATCGTTGCCAGGTGGCAGGACTATTGTGAAGGCCGAAAGGCATTCGACAAAACTGGAATAACCCCCTACCAGGTATGGTAAACGCTGTCTTTTCTTTGGCGGTTTCTTTCAAAGGAACTTGCCAATAGGCAGACTTTAAGTCCAACGAGCTTAAATATTTAGCATTTTTCAACTTATCTAGAATAGCAGAAACAAACGGAATTGGGTACGCATCCTTTTTGGTTACCGCGTTCACTTTCCTAAAATCTACACAAAACCGAAAAGTGCCATCTTTTTTACGTACTAATAAAATTGGTGAAGACCACGCCGATTTCGAAGGTTCTACCACCCCTTCCGCTAACATTTTCTCTAACTCGATATTTATATTATCTTGTACCGCAGGCGAAACGGGATAGTACCGTTGTTTTATCGGTGGCGAGTCCGTGATAATATCATGTTTAACTAAATGAGTACAACCTAGTTTTTTACCAAATTTCGCAAAATATTCTTCTAAAAGACTGTCTAATTGTACCTTTTGCCCCTTAGATAGATTTGACTGTAAATGTTGTTCTTCAACTGACTCAATACTCGACGCGAAAACCCACTTAT
Source organism: Sialis lutaria (assembly GCA_949319165.1). Taxonomy (NCBI): domain Eukaryota; kingdom Metazoa; phylum Arthropoda; class Insecta; order Megaloptera; family Sialidae; genus Sialis; species Sialis lutaria. The sequence goes on from OX439235.1 coordinate 30,155,875, forward strand.
TATGTCTGACGTCTGGAACAATTTCCATTCTACGCCAAAAATCTAAGCCTAAAATTAACTTATGAGGTAATTCCGGTATATACAAAATATCTAAAATAATAACTTTCCCCCTTAACGAAATAGGAGTACACAATGAACCTAGCGGCCTACATTGTTGACCGTTCGCGACAACACAAACAGGCATATCACTATAATTAATTTTTAACCCTAAATTTACTAAACATTGGTATCCCTTTGAACCTACAAATGTACGCGAAGCGCCTGAATCTAATAACCCTAAAAATGGTTGACCTAAAATTTGTACTTCGAGATACGGACGGTCATCACCGGGTGTACTAGCTAAAATATAATCAATCAAAGGTTTATTCCTATTATCAATTTTATAACTTTGTAATTCCTTAATATTATTTGGTCGACGTGTGATATTCGGGTGCGATTTCCGACCTACAAACGACCCGCGTTCTCGTTTCCCTGTCTTGAAGTGTTACGATTCCTACAAGTACATTCCCTAAAAGTTACGTTCGGATTACCACAGTTAAAACAAAACCTATTTCTTTGCCTCGATCTACAATTCCTAAAGAAGTGACCAATTTCATCACAGTTCCAGCACTTATTATTCCCACCTGACAGAACGTTAAGTTTTGTTGTCTTTTTAGGACCTACATATGCCAAGTCTGGCTCTAAAGAACTCGTAGAAGGTGGAGGTGGTGTAAAATTATCCATCTCGACCTTACTATGTTCTAACGTGCGACACAACCTGAGCAGATGTTCCACTGAATTTACCGGTACTAGACTCAAATGCGATTGAAAATACGGCGCGATATTACGTCTTATAATTCTTAATTTAGACTCTTCGGTTACAAAATAAGAAAGGCGAGAAAATAAATTATTCATTACTGCGATATACATGCCAATAGATTCGTGTTGACCTTGAGTGCGATTTTTAATTTCGTTTAATAACCTATCGTCATAGTCTGGCGGTTGAAATTCTAATCGTAATTCGTGATGAAGATCGTTCCATGAATTCATTTTATTTCGTACCCCTCTAAACCAAATAAGAGCTTTGCCTTCAAATAGGTCTATGGCAGAGGACCAAAGTTCCTCAACATCGATATTACGAGCTACCTGTAATTCTGATACCCGTTCCAAAAATGCGCTTAGAGATTCTGAAGGTTCCCCTGAAAATTTTAAATTCCACTTTGCGACTGGTGTGGATTTTAACAGACTACTTTTTGTATCGGGTCGACGAACAGACGTTTCCACGGCCTTACCTAAGTAAGTTTGATTATTAACGATATTTTGTGGTGAACTTACATTCATCACCCTCGGTTCTACAATACTAGGCTCTCCCGGATCATTATCTGCGGTTACACCGGAAAATTTTGCCTCAAAATCGGCTTGTAAAATTAACAATTCTGTAATTAATTCAGAAGGACGCGAAGATTCCTGATTGATCTTAGTTAAACGATCTATACGTGAAAATAAATGTACAAATTTTGTTTCAATCTTTTTGTAATCCCCGTCACTTACCGCAGTGTCTATCAGTGTACGTAGTTCCAAAATTTTTGTCGGGATAGTAATGATTTCCTCCTCAAAATTCAATGCAGTAGGAGATAAATTAAATGAATTTCCTTCTCGTTCCCTTTTTAATACTGCTCTTAGACTTTTCCTCATTTCATCCACTAAACCCGTCTGCAACCCTCGGATTTTGAGTTCATAGCTCAATTCGTCTTGTGATAAACGGTTCACCTCCATCGTTACAAAGAAATCTACAAAAGTTTTAATTTAAATAAATAGAATAAACAATAGTATAATTATTACTATTAATCAATAGTAAATACTTTTTAACTTAATCGAAAATAAAAATAAATTTATTTCCGAAAAAAACTTAAACTCAAAAGAAATATCTAATAATTTAGTATTACAAAAAAAAACAAAAAAACCTTATCAGTACTCAAATAAATCCAATACTATACAATGTATTCGATATAGTCTGATTGTGAACAGAGTATACACTATGAAATAATTTATCTACATAAATCAGAAATTTATCAAAACGAACACAGTATAGTTGCATACAAACTTTAACATGAAAACTATTGAAATTAAATTTTAATTGATTTTACATAATTTTAACCTTGATTTTAACATTAATTAATTTTAACTATTTAAATCATTGATTTTAACATGTACAAACCCTTTAGATATTATTATGTCCATACATATAGATAATTTGAAATGCAATTATAAAAAATTAAAATAAAACATAACTTTGTTTTGTTGATTGCGGTTTCCAAGTTTTTGTATTTGCTGTTTTCCTTTTTGGGCTGGGCTCCTCTCGCGATAGCGGTCCTCTTCGGAATATCGGGTCCCTCTCCAAGTATCGGTTCTTCACAAATCCAAAAGTAATTATTGGGCCCCTTTTACAATTGTCGGGCCTTTCTCGAAATATCGGACTCCTTTCCAAATTGATGGGCCTCTCACTCAAAATATTGGGCCCCACCCTCGAAATATCGGTTCCCACGTTGAAAATATCGGGCCTCACGTTGTGCGCCAAAATTTGTCACGTCCCCCGGCTGTCCTTCGCCTAAGGGTGCCTCTAGCTCGTCGGAGGTGGGAGTGGTTCAATTTTTAATTGACGTTACACACACTTTATGTACAATTTTTATTTATTTATTCACAACTATATACAATTTATACAACTTATTTACACATTGTTGAGCGCCATTTGGTCCTTAATGGTGCTGGGGACCAAAACCCACACGTGATGGAGGGGAACTCGTTTATCACGTTGATATTCCCTCCTTTAAGCACTACGGCAATATTATCCCCATACAACGGGTCACAAAAAGATTGAATATTTCTCAAAAGTGTTTAAACAAACAACACACTACTTTTTGTATATGCTATCACTGCCGCTGCTGATATCCGTCCGTCTGTTTCATCAGTGCGTGATCTTGAATCTCTTTCAAAATCACGCACAAGCCTGTCCCGTCGTTTAAACCCATTCCAATATTACGCGATAATAGTCGGATGCAAATTATTAAATTTTAATGAAATATTATTTATAAAAATTAATCTATGTTATAACAAAAAAAAAAAATGTAATAATATACAACCAAAAAAATTTCAGTTTTTATTTTTTACTTCAATATTTAAACACGTACGAAATTTCGATCACGTTAAACATTATCCCGCTTATAACTACTTCTGATACTTTCACGATATCGTACAAAAAAATTCAATAAATCGTTCCTTATGTAATCCAACTATCTCAATTTATATCCTTTTACAATCTTTATAGTCGAGCAAAAAACCACTACCTCTGTTTACATCTCCACGCTTCGCTATTAAATACACGGAGACCACTTTGTCTGGACGCGTTCACTAGACTTCAGCTACTATCTCTACAGGGACGTAACGAGAACTATAAAAAGGGCCACATTAAAATTAGCCCATTCAAAAATGACATACGTCAAAAAAATTGTTTTACAAATGGGTCGATCCGCGGTAATACTAAAATAAAAAATTAACGGGCTATTAACTACCATCAAATTTTCATAAATTTACCAAAAGAAAATTTGAAAAATATTTCAAAATAGACAACAAAAAAGGTGAAATCACAATAACTTACTTAAATAAGAATGTATGGGACGTACAATCTGAAGCAAAAATAATATAAAACTAAATGAAATGAAAGATCAAAATCAAATTATGAATTATTCACTTTAAATGCTTGTAGGAAAGTCAAATTCGTTTTTCAATCACATAATTAATATTAGTAGAGTAAAGTCGGTATATATGGAAGACCATTCATGTTTTAGGTAAGAAAACTATGATAATATTAGGGATGTACCGGAATTCCGGTCCGGCCGGAATTCCGGCCGGAATTCACGATTTTATTCCGGTTCCGGTTCCGGCCGGAACTACTAAATTCCGGCCGAGTTTGCCGGAATTTTTAAATTTTGTTATTTTTTTCAACTAAGAAATTCATAAATAATATAATTATGAATAAATAACGTTTTATTAATGAAAAATCATTTCGTAACACAAAGGCAGTTTTTTATTATTTGTTTTATCATAATATGATTGAAATTTTAGCATTAATTGATTTTAAATATATTAATAAAAAAGTCATTATATTACGGACTACGGACATTGAACTGTTCAATAATAAACTAAAGATTTTCGAAAATTTTGGAATATTATCTGTAAAATAAGACTTATTCTGCATTTTTTAAATAATACTGTAGTCCTGTTTTTTCAAAAACATTTCCCGATTGAAACTAAAATGTTTTTTCGGCGAACTCACCCATATAAAAATATATCTTTAAATAATAATATTCAAAATAGTGGCCCGAGAAACATTTGTTACTGCACAAGTATTTATGCTATTGGGATTAACTATATAAAATCAGAAAGACTCACATAATTATTTCTCTAAATCTATCATTATATTTATATTTAGTTAATAATTACTACTTAACTAGTAGTATTTATTAATACTGCATTGCACTAGAACTAAATTAACGCATATTGGTGCTTTAATTTCGACTTTTCGAGTAATTGGTATTCGATACTTTATTTATCGATAATTCATACGATTTTCTCTTTTATGAATTTGTTTAACTGCTGTTTTGGTTTTTCATATTTACTTAAATAAATTTGACATACTTGAAATTTAATTATATTTGATAGAAAAGAATGTATGATATATAAACAATTTAAAACACCTTATAAAGCTGTAGAAATCACAGGATATGTAGAAAATACTATGTTTTATAATATAAGGTAAGACTCTACCCCCCTAATTATTAAGAAATACCATATAAAATAATGTAATATTAATTAATGATGATAATCTATGTATATAAAGCATATTTATACCATTTTAGTTATTTTATTATCATTATTAACTGAAATATAATTTTTTGAAAAAAATTCCGGTTCCGGCCGGAATTCCGGCCGGAATTTTTTTGTGAATTCCGGTAATTCCGGTTCCGGCCGGAATCGAAAATTTCGGTTCCGGTACACCTCTAGATAATATTATTTAAAATCAGAACTATCATTTCATTGGATAGAGAATTTAATCTTTTAATAAGTCCGAATAGGCAAAAATAGAATTCTTAAATTAAAACAAAATAAAAATAAAAATTTAAAACAATCGAAAATCAGTCTCTTAAAAAATGTGCGTGTAATATGGCCCACAGTGGTCCATATTACACTCTTCTTACAATAATATAGGATTATCTATGTAAAGTTGTTAAAAAAATTGTATTTTAAATTTATTTTGTTGTTTTTATTTAAAACTTATATGTTGTCACTGTAAAAAAAATAGCAGCAGCGTAGCAAAGAGTACCTCCTTATTAGCACCCCATTTAGTGAGCACCACCATGAAGATTTGTACTAAAAAAATTATTTTTGCGGAGTAAAAAAATATCCGTAGACCTTTTATTCTTTCAATATACATGTATTACATATTAAAACTATGTTATTAACTAATTTTATTTATAAATTATGAAATGTCACACCAGTCTCCACGAACTGACCCAAATAGAAGAACTTAAAATTAGATCCACAACTACTTTTCCCCATTAAAAAAATGTCACACCAGATTCGATGCAAATACAGTGATGTCTCGCTCAACGAACGTTTCGCATAACGAACACTGTGTACAAAGAACTTTCTGTTCGTTAATTACGCAACTCACTCAACGAACCTCGCTTCACACAACGTACTACATCATATTTCATCTTGCCACTCGAGTATCATGAAGTCGCCCAAACTTCCAAGGTTGCACATAACGAACTTGCTCTGGAACGAATTAATTTCGTTATGCGAGGCATCACTGTAGTAAATATTTATGTTATGATAGTCGGTAAATCATGTTTTTAGTTTAACATTTACACGTTAGATGTCACTATGTAAAATAATGCTTTTTATATATTTTATATCAAAATACAGTTGAAAAAACGTCTGAATCCGGCCACGTCATATAAGGGAGAGAGTGTGATGACCAGCTCCTACCCCAATACCCCAATTTCCACCCGTATTAAACCACCCACACAATTCTCGCCAGTTACTTATCACGGTGTTACAAACATCGTTCTGCTGCCCCCCCCCCCCCCCCCTATACTCAAACTCTACCCGGCGCCTGCACCATCATCACGTCTAACAGCGCCCCCACCAACAACGTGGCAATGAAAATAAACAGAGTGTAAGCACAGATGGCTTTAATTTTTTTTGGTCAATCGTAAACTTTCAGTTTTATTTAGAATATTATGTGATTATTATGTATTTTATTTATTTATTTAATAAATTGTCCTTTGATTCTAAATGTTTTTTAGTAGCTGAACAAAAATAGTATTAATAAAATTTTGACATTAGGAGAACAGTTTAAGAGATATTAAGGTTATTTGATCATTAGAGCAATGTATAGATAAAAGTTTAAAATTTGAATATGTTATTTATGGATAACTCATATATTTTACTTAAAATTTGGACGTATGGTTTTTGAGTAATTGGATATTAAAAATAGAGTTTTTAACACATGATAAATGAGAGAACTTTTCGAAAGTGCTCTATTTATTGAAATTCTACACAATTGGCTATATAGAGACGTTTCAAAAACTAATACAGTGGTGTATTATGTATGTATGTTTGTTCATTTTGCCGCCCGAACGCTCCTACGTATCACGAAGTCGCCCGAACTTTCAAGGTCGCACGCAATAGATGCATGAACATGCATCAACGCGCGTAAGTCATTCTTTTCTGCGCTTAACTCACACACGTGTTTGTTTTAATAAATGTAATTTTGTGTGTGAAGATTTGACCCTGCAAGCCTCTGTAGACTCCTAAATCTGATTCTGACTAAAAAATAAAAAACGTGAGTACAATCATTTTTATGTTACAGTACCATATTTTATGCTACAGAACGAATTAAAATTTTTAACATGTATTGTTATGGGAAAACGCGTTTCACATAATGAACTTTTCACATAACGAACTTGCTCCTGGAACGAATTACATATGTACGTTATGCGAGGCATCACTGTAATTCGAAACTTCAATCCTTTTAAATACTATAAAAATTATAAAACAAATATATTCACGTGTAATTTATTCAAAATAATGAAAAACTGGCTCTACCATTACATTGTAAAAATTAGTACATGTTTCTATCTATTTAAATAGATATATGAACTTTTGTTTAAAATATTTTGACATTTTATATTTGAAATATTTTTCGTAATAATTATCTAACAATAATAATACACTACAATTTGTATTATTAACACTGTATGATAAATATTTCATAAAGTTGATCAGTATAGTGGTAAATAAATAGCCACAAACCAAATATTATCATTTAACTTTAATAATGTCAAAATAGAGCGATCAATTTATGTTTGGAAACACTTCTGGATAAAATAAATAAAGTACACAATCCGATATTGACACAAAAATCACATCAGTTGAGATAAACTTCATTTGAACTCTGTAATGTTATTGGACATTTACTTTTAACAACTCAAACTTTTCTACAATACTGCCTTATATCGACATTTACTATAGCATTCTTGTCAAGTAGTTTAATATATAAACATCGCATATAGGTTTATTGGTTGAATATTTTCTCATGGCGACATTTAACAGTTATGATATTTCTTACAAATTCCAAAGTAATGTATTTTTATTACATGATTTTTTGGCGAAATTATGTTATATTTTATGCCGAAAATGTCGTTTTTTGCCTATTTATTGTCGTATTTAAATATTTATATTTTATATGATTTTATTACAGAGGAATGTATGAGTTGTATGTAATGACGGTGGGAAAATAGGTGAATTTTGGGAATTATTATCTCAAAAACTACAAATTTAAAATGTATGGGGATATCCTAAACGATAAGTGATACAGATGTGGTTAAATAAGATTAATTATTTGTAAGAAAGGGGTGAGTATTACTACATAAAAAATATTAATTATTTTATGTGGTTTAAGCGGTATACCCAAAAAAAAAACTAAAAATTCGGAATATCTTTAAATTAATATAATTTTTTTGTCAAAAAAATACTTTTTGTTTGCACTTTTTGGTGTAAAATTGATTGGTGTATTTTGAATTTTTATATTATTTTTAGTTTCCAAGTTGCAAGCCCTAACTTAAGTTTTTCTTATGTGTCACTAAGTTGGCTATAACATATTTGAACGTGTTTTTACTCTATTTTACAACGATATGTCACATGTCATACTTATTATCGAAAAAAAAAATAAGAACATTTTTTTTTGTAATAGTTTATTGTTTTCTAATATTGAGATTTTTGTTTTTCATGGCTTATTGAAATGTTTTTAATGAAATGCTTTACAAATATCACTGGCATTTAGTACTTATTTTCGAAAATAAATGTTAATATAATATAAAATAATTTATAAGATAATATAAAAAATATTATTTTAATAAATTTTGACTCGCTATTAAAAAACAAGCATACGAACATTTTTATCTAACAATATTTATTTTCTTCAAATAAAAGAAACGAACAAAGTTTTTTTTTATATTTTCTTACCAACAAAACCTGTAAATTTTCTTGTCTGTAAAAAACCTGTGTGAAAAAAATAACTGTAGGCCGCAGATATCTGACAAAATATGAAATATTCGTTTCTCATATTTAACCGATATAAATCATAATCGAATATTGGGAAAAGGAGCTCATATGACGCATGAATTTTTCTTTTCATATATGCATTCATCATGTGCATTTATTATAAGATTCTATACCAATATTTCTTTTATCCTTATTTATGAGAATTATTTTATACCAGAACATTCCCGGGAATATAAATTTAAACTATATTAAACCTATTAAAATAAATATTAATTTCTATCCTTTAGTGAAAACCGAAACAAAATCGGTTAAGTAGTTACTGAAAGAAGTTTGCACATAAAGAAAGACGCGACGAGGAACTTTTTGATTATTAAATTAAATAATGAAATGGACGTATAGCCCAAACCCCTGGACCTAAAAACGTGAAATTTCGTAGGTGTCTTCCTTTTATTATGCAAGCGTCCACTAAGAAAAGATTTTTCGAAATTCAACCCCTATGGGGTTAAAAAGTTTGTATAAAAAAAGTTTTTTTTTTTTTACTCGCATTTAATTGATACTTATCATACATACTCTACAATACAAATAATGAAACAATTATTTCATCATTTCCCAAAATTTTATCCTTAAGGTGTTGTAAGGGGGTGAGTTTTTGCAATTTTTAACTAAGATTTTTAAGTAATGAATAAAAAACTATATAAAAATGTAATATATCATCCCCTATCGCGTATGGAGGGTTGTAATTAGTTTCGAAATTCACGCGAGCGAAGCCGCGGAAATCAACTAGTTTAACTATACATATAAGATCCGCTCTAGAAAAAGATAACCGATGATTTTTATCTTAATATTTTCGAATTTAGTACAAACGATTATGATAATTATCACCTTTAGAGTAAGAGACAACTTCTGATACCAATGGTACTTCAGAAGTATTTTATAATTAAATATTATAACAATAGACATGATGCCAGTAAAAAGGTATCATTGAAACTATGATTTTAAATAATGAAATAGGTTAAAAAGAATCTAAAATATGTATTTATTTTTATATTAAAAGCAAGATTAATATATTTTTTGTTAAAATAATTATGCAAAATACGGCAATCCGCCATGTTAAATCAGTAAACGTGACTTTAATTTTAGACAAATATCAATTCCTCTTACAAGATTATTAGGTATACATACCTTCTTTAAGAACTTGTATACTTTGGAATTCATTTTTAACACACAAAATAATTAAATTACTGTCTAACTCTGAATGTTTGATTATTGTTGACAAAGAGTGTGACGTCACAACTCTCAAATGTAACCTGCGAGCGTTTTGGCGCCAAATTCAAAATTAATTTTAAAAGAGTCAATTTTTGCGATTAATAACTTAAAATAAGTATTTTTTTTTTTTAAATAGGAGACACGTAAGATCATCATAGAATAGTTTTTTAATCATAATAACTATTACTTTACGTAGTCTGTTATATTTTATTTGAAATCACGAGAGAAAATATCGAACGACAGTGAGGACAATGTTTTGGCATAAATATATCCGTTATCTAGCACATGCACTTCTCACTGCACCACAAACGCTTTGTTGTCGTTGCTGACGTAGCTACAGCACGTATAGTGAAGGTACTGGGTACTGGTGTATAGATAAACGACTTTTCAACGTGTTCACGTTAATGAACATTGACATGAATTTAATACGTCTAGTTTGGGTATTACAGAAAATATATGCTGCAGTTAATAAATTATTGTTGATATCGAAAATCAAAATAAACCACAGCAAAAAAACACACATTTAATCTCGAAAATAAGTCAAAGTACTAAATACTTATATTTATGTAGGCAATGAAAATCAAAAATTGTTAAAGAAAAATCATAATAACAGCAAATGAATATTTGAAAACAATAAACTATTACAAAAAAAACATGTTTTTAATTTTTTTCGATAATAAATATGACATGTGACATATCGTTATAAAATAGAGTAAAAAACACGTTCAAATATGCTGTAGACAATATAGTAGCCTATAAGAAAAATTAAAGTTAGGGCTTGTAACTCGGAAACTAAAAATTTTAAATACACCAATCAATTCTACATAAAAAAGTGCTTTAAGAAACCGCAAACAGAAACAACCTATCTACTTTGACATTTAAAGAAATTCCGAATTTTAAGTTTTTTGGGTATACCGCCTAAATCACTTAAAATTATAAATATTTTTTGATGTCGTAATACTCACCCCTTTCTAACAAATAATTCATCTTGTTTAACCACATATATATCCCTTACCCCCATGGATTTCACGCTTATTTTGGACACTCTGTATAGTTTAACTAGTATACCTACTTCCTAATGAAACAAATAGGTACGATTTAAATATTTCTGACTGAGATAAGAATACCTATATATAAAAACGAATTGCAGAAATGTTGTAATAGCAAAGGTTGAGATAGTGAAGAGAGTTTTGCCGCCGCTGACCTGCCGCACGGAAACTCAGAAAAGCGTGACATATAATGATGGATATGCATCTTTGTTTGGTGAAAACTCGGCCGTTTCAACGAAACACGATTTGAACGATTCTCTTTTATTTATTTAACGATCACCGGCTACACACGATTTCACTTTCTTTTATGTTTGTAGCGTGTATTCGGGCTTTTTGTTTATGTTTACATTATAACAACATGAATTATAATACAGTTTTATAATCATATTTTCTTCTCGATCAAATTAATGCTCGTATTTTTTTGTACAAAGAAAAAAAACTTGTAATAACTTTTATGAGATTATTATACTTAAAAGTTTTATTATCAGTTGATCGATTTATAAAACCCTGTAGCAGAGTGTAGCATATACTAAATCAAACCTACTATTTTTGTAGAGCAACCCACGATTTTCCGTCCGTCCGACCGTCTGTCTTCAACAGTAAGATCTCGGCCCCCTGATCACCTAGAGACCTCGGGTTTCCGCTAAATGGTAGGTCTGTGGTTCTAGTTTAGCCCATTTTAGGAATTTTTTCGGTCATGACCCCCTCCCTTCAAAAAAATTTCATATATGGTTTTATGTACCTCGTTGGACTCGGGATTGATTCACGAATCGATTGGCAAGGGTATTTTTTGAGTTGTGTCAAGTGGGTTATGCACGTGTGAATTTTGATAAATTTTTTAACTAACATTTAAGTTTAATGGGTATTGATAGGTGAATTTTGGGAATTATTATCTCAAAAACTATTTGTTCGATTTCATCTATATTTGTTTTATTCTAAAGTATCTATATTTATTGTGATAAGTATATTTACTACCTTTTTTATGAATTTATATTTTTATATGTATATCAGTCGGTTAATTTGAAACAGAAATTTAAAAAAAATAATAGAAGTTAGTATATGATGCTCTTCGGTACGTAGTATTTTTTTGTACACAGTTTTTTTATCAAACCAAAAGGATCCTAAAAACTAATTCGCTGAAAAATTTAACCTAACTTTATAAAATATTTTTGGTTGAACAATATTACCTTTTCACGATTAAACTGTTAAACCGATCTTGTTGAAATTTAGCAGGAATATACCTAACGTCCTAAGGAAAAACATAGACTACATGGTATCCCGAAAAAATTATTAAAAAATGTATATAATTCGTTGGTAATAGCTAGCAGTATACCGGGTGGTCTATTTAAATTGAGACAAGCAAATATCTCGAAAATTAAGGTTTTTCAGGGAAAATGTTTGGTACAAAAGTTTCAGGGTTAGAAGGGGGAAAACCAATGGAGGTAAAAATTTTGACTTTGAGTGGAGTTTTTATGGTCTTTTTGGGGTTAACTTTATTTTTTTAAATGGAAACCTATTTCTTTTTTACATATTCGTATTTTGCAGAAAAAAAGAAGCAACTTTTGTTGAAGAAGTTTTTTCAAAATCCTCAAATTCAGGGGCATTTTGTAAATCTATTTTTTTTTTTTATTTTTTTTTGTTTTTATTAAAAAAAATCGAAATTATTATTTATAATTATTAACTATGCATGTTTAAGTAACAATTAAATTTTAAAAATGATTTTTTTTTATTTTAGGATTTTCTAAAAGATTCTTTTTTATATTTTGAATATTTTTACTAAAAAAATATAGGTTAAAATTGAGGATTTTGAAAAAACTTCTCAGACAAAAGTTGTTTCGTTTTTTCTGTAAGATACGAATATGTAAAAAAAGAAATATATTTCCATTTAAAAAAATTAAGTTGACCCCAAAATGACTTTAAAACCTCCACTCAAAATCGAAAATTTTACCTCCATTGGTTTCCCCCCTTTTAACCCTGAAACTTTTGTACTAAACATTTTCCCTGAAAAACCTTAATTTTCGAGATATTTGCTTGTCTCAATTTAAATAGACCACCCGGTATATGTGAATAATGAATATCAAATTTTTATTATTAGTATATTAATTATTTTTAACTGTGAAATAAATACAGGGTGTGTTAAAAAAACGTTCTTAGAAAAAAAGTACTTATTTTAAAAAATGAATTGAAATTAGGTGTCATATGAACAAGATTTTGTAACACATATAAGTTTTCACATATTCAGTTGATGTACATCTTTATATTTTCACAGTCTGCTACAAAGTAACTGTGATTTCATTCTCTTGGTTATTCGTTTTCTTACAAAGAAATATGATACTACCACTACTGTATTTCAAAGATATTCGTCAAAAATACATATATATCACAGAGAAGAAACCTATTTAATATAATATAAATTGCTACTTTCAAAATTGTATATTTTATGTATACCATGTTCTGTAACTTTAAATACGAATTGGTTAAATGTAAAAATATACAAAATAATTACATAAAATATAATCTATATCTATAAAAGAGTTTGTCCTTAACCACTCACTCACCCACTCACTCATATATCAACGTACAGCCCAAACTCCTGGACCTAGAAACGTGAAATTTCGTAGGTGCCTTCCTTTTATGATGTAAGCACCCACTAAGAAAGGATTTTTTGAGATTCAACCCCTACGGGGTTAAAACAGGGTGTCAAAGTTTATATAAATTTTTTTTCGTTCGAATTTAATTGAAACTTATCGAACAGAATCTACAAAATAAATAATGAAACAATTATTTCAGCATTTCCCAAAATTTAACCCCTAACGTTGGATAAAAATTGAATATTCAACCCTTAATGACGAGGATAGATAGAGGGTTAGTTTTTACAATTTATAACTAAGATTCGAGATATTTACGTTTTTTTTATAGGTAATGAATAAAAATCAATATAAAAAAATGTAATATGTCATTCCTTATCACGTATGGAGGGTTCTAATTAATTTCCAAGTTTACGCGAGCGAAGCCACGGGATTCCGCTAGTGTTTTATATATCTAAACTAACCCATTGAACCCGGTGATGCCCGGGTTAATATCATACAAGTAAATTAATATAGTATTGAAACAGTATATTATAAAATTCTTTATATTCAATATATGGTTACTATGTTTTTATATAAAATGAGACTGTGATGTTAAATTTTAAGTTTTCATAAAATATTAATAGCTAAGAACATGCACAGAAAAATTATCTAACTGTTGGTGAAAATCACATTAAGATCGGTTCACTAGTTTTCGAGTTATAGGTACTACTAACTGTTTAACTACTAACGATTTTGTACGTGTGGAATTACAAGTTCGGTAATATATATTTTTGTTATGATAGTCAATAAAACAGGTTTTTTAGTTTCATTTATTAATAGAACCTTTCGCATATACAAATGTTACACGCCCATTTTTTATCTAATAAATTTTTCGGTATATAATAGTAATATGTACTAATTTGTACAATGTAATGGCAGAGCTAGTTTTTCATTTTTTTGAATAAATCACACGTGAATATATTTGTTTTATAATTATTATAGCATTTAAAAGGGTTAAAGTTTCGAATAATTCGTATTTAAAACGTCTCTATATAGCTAATTGTGTAGAATTTCAATAAATAGACCACATTCGGCAAGTTCTCTCATTTATCGTGTATTAAAAACTTTATTTTTAATATCCAATTACTCAAAAACCAATATTTCAAATAAAAATTAGAAAAAAATATGAGCTATCCATAAATAACATATTACAATTTTAAACTTTTATCTATACATTGCTCTAATGATAAAATAACCTTAAAACAAATATATCTTTTTATTCACCCTGTATATATTCCCTACATGTATATAATTTTCAGTATTCCCCTGCTCTTCTTTAAAACAACTACCTTTGAATTAATTCCAAACACTTGTAAAACACAAAACTGTGATATCAAAAACATTTTCACTGTACCAAAATTATCCAAACGAAAATTCATATAATTCATTATTTTGATTCGAATATTTCAACACGCGAGCACATTGATCGACAGACACACAGACACACGGACACACATCTAATAACATGTTATTGAACATTAAAGTGTGTTAAATATACACTAACATGATTTATTTTATTTATACTATTATTATCAATTTGACTATTTCAACATAATACGAAACGATTTGACATTCAACAATATTTCAAATATACACGCGACGACCATTTGCATATATGTGAAATTTATGTTAGAAACTTATTAATATAGATATTAAATCAATGATAGCTAACATATATTTCTTAGACAGGTTTGGTGAAATAGATTTATTTTATATTTATATAACTCAATCATTTTTACTTCCATGTCTGATGAAATTGAAGTACAGTGGTGCCTCGCATAACGAACTTAATTCGTACCGGGAGCAAGTTCGTTATGCAAAAAGTTCGTTATGCGAAAAGTTCGTTATGTGAAACGCGTTTTCCCATAACAATACATGTAAAAAAATTTATTTCGTACTGTAGCATAAAATATGGTACTGTAACATAAAAAAGATTGTACACACGTTTTTTATTTTTTATTCAGAATCAGATTTAGGAGAGTCTACCGAGGCTTGCAGGGTCAAATCCTCTTTCTAATTATTTCTTGTTTCATTTCAACAGAAATCACCTTCCTACTTTTTTTAGAACTCGTAATATAGACACATAAAATTACATTTATTAAAACAAAAAGGTGTGGGAGTTAAGCACAGAAAAGAACTGACGCGCGTTGATGCATGTTCATGCAAGTTTGAGCATCGACTGCGTGCGACTTTGGAAGTTCGGGCGACTTTGTGATACGTAGGAGCGTTCGGGCGGCAAAATTAAACACGATGCAATTCGTTGTGTGAAGCGAGGTTCGTTGAGCGAGTCGCGCAATGAACGAACAGAAGGTTCGTTATGCGAAGCACCACTGTATTATAATACCGTCGAAATGTCGTGTCCGAGATAAGAGTAGATTCTGATTGTACTACCTTCAAAACTTAAATAAAAGTGTGTGTCTGGATGTAGAATTTTCTTTCGTTAACGATAACTACTGTAAATAAGCACCGATTTGAATTATTTTTGGGGAAAATGTTTGTCTCAGTGAGTACTCCGATTAGGGATTTTGGAAATATTCGAAATTTTGTATCAATTATCGTTTAAAAAGTGAGTATTATCTCACCAATTTTGATAAGACTTTTTACAGTTGCAGTTCAATCCAATCTAAGGGGCACTTATTTTATAAACGTTCCGAAATAGCCACTGAAGGGATGAAAACCATCCTCAAAATTATAATTTTAAATAGGTACTAGAGATGGGAAAAATGAGTCTTTTTAGTGACTCGAGTCATTTGAAACAATTCAGTAAAAAAATCGTTCAATGAGTCGTTCACTTATAAAAATGAATTGGCGAGTGACGAGTCATTTGAATCGTTCAGTACAGTGAATCGTTCGTATGGAACTTGAATACAAGTGGCCGCCGTTCGTTGCTTGATGCATCAGTGGCGTACAAATTATGTTTACTTTTGTTAATTATTATAATAATTGTGTAAATTTATCATATTACTTAAAATAACTGTTGCTGATAGTTTTATTTTGACTTTGATATTTAATATTACTTTTATTTTCAGACATTTTATCATACTAATATTTATAGATAAATTGATTTATAATATCAGGTATTATAATAAATTCGCTCGAAAGCAAATGCTCAGCCAACGCTATCTGTCAAATCGTTATGGATTTTAAAGCAGTGGTAATAAATGTGTAATAACACACATTTTAAGAACCACGGCTATATAATTTAAATCTAAATTGTTTATTAAACAATTCTACAATTCAAAATAATACATGTATCTTAAACACACGAATGATACGCCCGCGCCGCAGCCATTCAGAGCTAAACTGTAACAGTTTCTTTCCTTGCAACAATTCGAATTTAAAAAGTTGTCTCTGATTTAGTTGTTGAAAAATACACTTCCACAATTACATTTAGCGAGAAATATTTTTAATTTGATTATTTTATATATAATACCAATAATAACGATTGTTTTCGTTCTAAATATTTTTACTAACACAAAAAATATTGTACGAATCTATTTTCTTTTATATTTTACAATATAATAAAAAAAAGAACGAATCTTTTTTTAAAATACTGACTCGAGTCGTTTCGTTCACCGAAAAGAATCGTTCAAAAAGAACGAATCGTTCATGAATTACACATCTCTAATAGGTACTAATAAAAATAATTACTATATTTTTCTTTCGATTTATCTAAATCTATAAAACCCAGTATCTACTGAACAGATTTTAATATTCAAGTATATAATTCATGTATATTTTTTGTAAATGTTTGGGTTTCTTGTGTAATTTCATGAAGGTGAAAATAATGTTTAATAGGTTTAAAACAGATTAAATTTATATCCCCGGGGAACATTGGGTCCAGTGTATTATTATAATTCGTATCTACTATAAATATAACATAGAAATATTATAATTTATTATATTAGGAAAAATACAAACAAAAAACAAAAATAAACGAAATTTCTATCACATTTTTTTGGTAAAATCTGTTATATATTAAATTTTCTTCTTAAATAAATACTCAACAATATTTACGTGAATATATTAAATTTTCCTATTTGCTCATACTCGGAGACATCTTGAAAAGGTTGATTCAAGAATAAATACAAAACGTAAAGCGGTTTAAAAAATAAATAATATAAAAAAAACCGTTGTATTTACTTTAGCCCATGCAACACACAGGTGTTTTCAGTAAATTTCAAAATTGAATTATTCAAAGGCTTCGTGGATTCCGTTCGAAACCAACTATGTATATCGTATAGCAACGGCGGCATGGCACCTGGTGTCGACCAAAAGAAGGATTCAGTACAATGTACACTGTTGTCTCCTACTGGACTTTACCTTGTTTGGATTTCATCTGGATAATTTATAAACATTTGTTGTTCCCAAACTCAACTGTGTTTGTTTAGTTATACAGAATGATCATTAAGTACTTTAACACACAATTATTTATCAACTCTTTCAATGATTTCAAACAAATCAATACATTGTTTTAAGTACATTTATTATTCCCAAAGAACCCCGCAGAATCCTTATGGGAAAGAGGTTTCGGTCAAACTCTTTGAAACTTTGGATTATGATAGTTCTTGATGAGTAGATCAAAAGTGTCAATGGGCACTAAGTCCTAAAAACTCAAACTTTTAAGATATAGCCCTCTGAAGTTGAGGATCATGCTCGCCTTTAATTTACAATAAAAAAATTGTAGAACCTTAATTTTCGCACAACTTTTTGTATGTGTTCCCAAAGACATCTATAATCGATTGCCACAATAAAAAAAGTCAAATTTTCAATTCATTGAGAAATGACAACACTTAAATCTTATTGTAACGTTTTTTAATGGTTTATAATAAAAAAACGTAATAATAAGATTTAAGTGCTGCCATTGGCTAAAGAATTTATTGTGACAATCGATTATATAAGTCTTTGGGAACACATACAAATAGTTGTGCGAAAATTAAGGTTCTACAATTTTTTTATTATAAATTAAAGGTGAGCATGACCCCCTACTTTAGAGGGCTATATCTTAAAAGTTTGAGTTTTTAGGACTTAGTGCCCATTGACACTTTTAATCTACTCATCAAGGACTATCAGAATCCAAAGTTTCAAAGAGTTTGACCGAAACCCCTTTCTCATAAGGATTCTGCGGGGTCCTTTAACTATGTTTGTTTAGTTATACAGTGTGATCATTAAGTATTTACAGGCCCTGAAAGAGCTTCAACGGGGCCCAGGCCAACCCACATTTTGGGGCCCCATACCCCCCATCCGATCGTAAGGACATTCCAAACAATTTTCGTACTAGTAAAATTTTTATAACTTCATTTAATATTAAAAACCAGGGGGTTTTTTATAAAAAATTTCCTTTTTTTGCTTTCTACTTGTACTTTTTCTACAAGGTGTGTCTTTTTGTAGTATATTTATGTTTTCTAAATAATCTCTATTAAAAATAGTATAGGTATCAAAAAAATATGTAAAAATGTAAAATGTTAATAATTTTCAGGGCGCCGGGGCTCCTGAGACACAGGGGAACTGGGCTATATGGCCCTCCTCTATCTAGGTCTTAGTATTTATATATTCAGTATCAATTATTGCATTTTATCTAAATAAATATCATTTAAATGAAAAGAAGTGAAAATTATTGTTTTGTATAGTTAGTTATGATTTGAATTCTTATTTTTTTGTGATTGAGTTTATGACAAATTGAAAAACAACTAAAAAATTTTGAATTTTAGATTTCGTTAAAAAAGTATGTTTATTATATAGAAAATGATGTGAAAAGTTGAAATTTTCAAACCGCATGTCTGTATCTCTTACCGTTCTCAAAGTTTTAGTTTTTTCGAAATTTTTGAGAAAAATAGCTGTAACTTTTGAACGTGTAGACCGATTTGATTTTTGTCGACGGATTTGGAATCAGCGAATCATAAATGCATGTATAGTTCTTAAAAATTCGACAAAAAAATTTTGGTCAAAAATCGACATTTTTTTAATTTTTCGTAAAAAAATTTTTGTCGAAATTTCAAGAACTATACATGTCATTATATAGATTTTGATACACTGATTTCAAATCTGTCGACAAAAATTAAATCCGACCACACGTTCAAAAGTTACAGCCATTTTTCTCCAAAATTTTGAAAAAACTAAAACTTTGAGAGGCCATATCTCGAGAACGGTTTGAGATACAGACCTGCGGTTTAAAAAATTCAACTTTTCACATCAGTTTCTATACAATTGATATATTTTTAACCAAATCGAAAACACAAAAAAATTTAGTCAAATTTCATGGTTCTAATTTTAAATTTTCATAGAAATTCAACCCAAACACAAAAAAAAATTAAAGGAGAACCAAACAGCAGAATAATATATACTTCTACTGTATAGTAAAATTTGCATACCAATGATTTATAGCAGTGGTTCTTAATATAAGGTCCGCAAATCCGCTGAACTTTTGCCTGAGGTCCGCGCAACATTTTTAGCATAAATTAAAGTAAATTATACATTGTTTAATTAGTATTTTTTAAATTCTTTAATTCTCTGACAGAGCCCCTGAAAAATAATTGTTCAAAATGGGGTCCCTAGACAACAGAAGTTTAAGAACCGCTGACCTATCACATTTAAAAACAATTAACTTTGGATACAAAATTACTAAATTGCTTTTATTTACCAATAGTCCTATAAGATAATTTAAAAGAGTAAAAGGAGTTCCTAGTCAACCTTTATATAATATAATATATAGGTATATCAATTCTGACAACCATAACAAAAATGTTTAAATTCAATTTTAGTGAGAAAAAAAAATAGAACTTTTGAATAATGTTTTTTTGTTGACAACTTCGAGGAAATATAAAATGTTTTCTTTGGAGTTGAATGAATAAGAAATAACCAATGCTTTATATTTTAAATTTAGTAATTTATATACCTCAAGTGTTCAATAGTAAATTTATAGTGGATTTTATTCACCGACTTTTATTAATATATCAGTATACCTATACATATACAGGGTGTTCGCGGGAACCGAGTGATCATTGCTAACTTTGTTATTATTGGAGCTAGAAGATCGGTTTAATGGACAAAGTATCAGTATTTTTTCCGGGATGAATAATGGCGGTGTCAAAAAAACAATTGAATGTCAAATTTCAGAGATATATTGAAATATAACATTTTTTTAAATGGAAACCCCTGTATATTATTATTGGATTTTATAGCTAAGAATGTTCTCTTTATAAAAGTGTTATACATGTATGATGGTAAAATTGATAGAAAACAAGTTATAACAAGTATAAAATTAATAGAAAATATCGAAAAAAAGTGTGTGCTATGAAGATTTAATAAAATACAAACAAAAGATAAAAAAATTTAAAACAATAATTTCAGATATTCGTGCCTTATTTCGCAGATTGTTAACATTTTTGAGCATTATTCATAAAAAAATATAATTAATTATAATAAATAATTTTTTTCGTTATTAGTTAAAATCAAAAACATTTAAAATTTGCGAACAAATGACATAAAAACCTTAAACTATTGTTTTTAAATGTTTTAATCATTTGTTCTCAATTTATTAAAACTTCATAGCACACTGATTTTCGATATTTTCTATTAATTTTATTATACTTGTTATAACTTGTTTTCTATCAATTTTACCATCATACATGTATTACACTTTTATAAAGAGAACATCCTCAGCTACAAAATTCAATAATAATATACAGGATGTTCCATTTAAAAAAATGTTATATTTGAATATATCTCTGAAATTTGACATTCAGTTGTTTTTTTGACACCGCCATTATTCATCCCGAAAAAAAACTGATACTTTTTCCATTTAACCGATCTTCTAGCTCCAATAATAACAAAGTTAGCAATGATCACTCGGTTCCCGCGAACACCCTGTATAAATCAAAATGTATGTGATAAATAGACGCTTTTTTAAATAATCAACATTAAAATAGCTATAGGAATGTATTAATATCATAAATTTTCATCACTGTGTTAAATGACCCTTAATTGATAAGAATTAATGTATACAATTTCAAATTTTCTACATTAGATTAATTTGTGTTGATAATAAGCATTATATGTTTTCACAAAGCACTCTTTTTTAAGCTAAGGCCTTTATACACGACCCTGCAGATTGGATCGTGTGTGGAGGCCTTTAGGAGAAGTTGTATTGTTTTTAAAAAAATCTTAAGATTTTAATATAAAATTAATAACTTATTAACGGCTGGATTTAGGTATATAACATAGTTTGTAAAATGTGTTAAGAATTGAACATGCAATTCAAAAATGTAAAAATATATAGGGTGTTCCATTTGAAAATTTTGAAAAAAACTAGGTTCAGAGTTTTGATACATCCTGTACAAATAATACAATTTTGTAAATGTTTGACATAATATCGCAATAATAGAGAATATGCTTAAACTACTTCAAGCAGAGATCAAATGTTTTTTGTTGTAATTAGAAAATTAGAAGGTGTTGAAAATATTCCTATTTTCTTACAAAATTGGTCATTATTTTTAAACCCCTCTGTATAATCCCATACATGATATATACAAAATGAATGCTTTTAGATTATCAAATAAAAAAATACAGTTTGTATTTAAAAAAATATAATTTTGATTTGTAACGCAGTTATGGGTCATTCTGTATGAATGTAACTATTTTCAAACTATGCTGCTCCTCTAGCCTGACAACTTTTGCATTTAAAGTTTACTTCCAATTCTTATAATAATCTTCAAAGTAGTATATTTCGGTAAAGAAAAATCGCATAGTAAAATGTAAAAAATCATTTTAAAGAGAAAAGATAGTACTATTCGAAATCATGAAAGAAAACTTCAGAAAAAAATTACCTACTTACAATCTTAATATATATAAATTACGTGTCACATGTTCCTCCGCGATGGACTCCTAAACTACTTAACCGATTTTAATCAAATTTGTACACCATATGCAGTTTGATCCAACTTGAAAGATAGGATAGCTTACATCTCAATTTATGATCGCAATATTATTTTAATTATTTGTCTATTATTTGACGGTCTCAATTATCTGTTAGCTCCAAACGATTCTAACAGATGGTGACATCTGTTGACTGGATTGAGTAAGTATTCAATAGATGGCGCTATGTCAAATTTCCAAACGTTTTATATAACCTACAATTTAAAGTTAACCACAACAACGCGTGGCCGGGTCAGCTAGTAAAAAAATTACCTACTTACAATTAGTAATAAATTCCCCAACATTGCCAAAATCGTCATTTTTGGGACTACTTTTAGGTTCGGATATCTAAAAAACCTGACGTGATGGAATCATTTGTGCAACGAATTCGGTTTTGGCATGACAAATACCTTCTAAATACCTATTCAAATTTCTTTGAATTTTTTTGTTACATAGTGTTATTTATGTTCAAAAAAAAAGTTTCAAAATAAAAATAAAAAACGTACCTCTAGAATTAGCTGGGGCTGGATCGGCTTCCGCTTTAGATAACGTTTCCGGTACGGTGAGAAGAAGAACAAGAAGAAGCAACAACCATACTCCTATTTGCCGCCCCTGGCCCACTGCCGCCCTACCACAACGGTCATTTACTACAGAACTACACATTTTAATGTACTGATTTCCAAACACTGATATTAACTTGTTAGTTTTAATGTTTTTTGGCCCAAATCCACCTTTTTTTAACGATATAATGTCTGTACACTCGCCAAACTAGTTTTGCACTTTTTACACTTTTTACTCGCGTTGAAATATGTATAGTAATATTGTTATAACTTAATCTATGGTATGAAATATATTTTATTTTTAAATAAAGATAAGAGACAATTTTATAATTAAATATTTTAAATAGCTTTTTTTTTCTTTATTTATTTACCTCGGCAAAAAAATGTTATATTAACTCCCCCTTCCAGAAAAAATGTATCCCTTTGTATCTTTAATGTTAATTTATTCCTCTTTATTAATTTTAAGCTACGTCTTGTACTTTTTAATTTACGTCTTATGCTTTAAAAGGTTCCGCAGAAAATGTGTTTTTTTTTGTATATACAAATATTTATGTCAGTGGTTTTATAGGACATTAGTTTGTTTAAAACTTATTAATTAATACTTTTATTGCAATAAAATACACTGTAAATGTTGGTTTAACATTTGCATTACTAATCGGTTTAGTTCACTCCAATAATTTTTACTTTGAGTAGAAATAAATTTGTAAAGTTTTTTTTTTATTTGCGCGGATTTTTTTTTGTTTGTGATGCAAATAATAACTTGTATTATGTTTTAAAGTTTATATAATTTAATTAATCTCATTTCTTGTTATCTGGAATTTTTTACTCGAACGAATTTTCAATTTGTCAAAAAGTTTTTGATACTAATTTATATTTTAAATGTTTATTTCAAACATGCTCAGCTTTTGGTTAGTAAATTCCATTTCTTTCTTCTCAATTGTTGCTGGCGACATCTGAAAAAGACAAAAAAAGACAGTTAATTTTTTTTTTAAATAAAATTTATAATGCTTGCAAAGTTTTATTTTAAATTTCATTTTTATGTTCATTATTTCTTCGTATATTTGTTTGTTACTTTTTTACGGGTAAACTGCTTAACCAATTTTTTATGAAATTTGCTACACTGGTAGAAAGGATTTCTCAAACCAAGTAAACCTTGTTTTGTATATAACGAAAACAATATTTTGTTAAGATAAGCAATAATCTCTTAAACCAACTATAGTATTCTTGAACGAAGGAATAACGTAATTGGATTAAGTTTTTTTTCTGTGTAAGGAGATAGCTTGGATCCTTAAGAAGGACATTGTGAACAGCAATAGTTATAAATATAGAGAAAACAATTAAACGTTTATTTTTTTTTTGACATATTTTTTTACAAATTACTCAAAAAAACTCGAAACCTACTGAACCGATTTTAATGTGGTTTTCACCAATAGTTAGATATTTTTATTATTTTTACTAATATTTTATGAAAATTTAAGATTTAACATCAAAAAACAAAAGTTGTTTCCATAATGTCAAGGTTTTTTATTTTATTGATTTATGTATGTGTATATTAATGGATATTAACCCGGGTACCACCGGGTCCATTGCGTTAAGTATTTTAAGTACTATTTAGCATAAAAATAAAATATTTTAAGTGAATTTTAATTATTTATAAAAAATAATTTAACCCATTTTTTTCAAACATGATTTTAATAATTTTGAAATAGGACCATCCTCAAGCCAGACCCAACCAACTAACCAAGTTTCATCAATATCGGTTCAGTGGTTCATGAGTGATGCGTGTGACTGACTGGCAGACAGACACACACAGACAGACAGACAGACAGACACGGAACAAAAAGTGTTTGTCTTGACCTAAAACGGATAAATCTAGTGAAATTTTTAAAATCGGAGAACAATTTTTTTTCTCTTCATTTTAAAACGATCACAAAGTGGCTCTTGAGTTATGTATATGACTGACAGACAAGACACGGAACAAAAAGTGTTGACCTGAAATAGATAAATCAAGAAAAAAAAACATTTTTTTTTTCATTTTAAAACGCTTCTCGTATCTTCGATATTGCGATGAAGTAAAAACATAAAACAAAACTGAAGTCATAATAATAGTTTAAGGGAGTATCCTGCTTTATGAGGCCAAAAATAAGCGTTTTTTGGGGAATTTTTTTAGGATAGAAAAAAATAAGCTAGTGAAGCAAACTTTTCAGATTATTTTATTGCATATTTGAACGTAAAAAAATTTTTTTATTAAGACAAAAATATTCAAACGCAATCAATTTATATGAAATTTTGTACAACGCCTTGCAATCGCAGTCTCCAATCGGCGGGAAAGATGAAGCTCGTAATTTTTGTCTGAGACAAAAAAAAAGTAGGTAAGTTTTAATTTTTATACATTTTTCTTCTATATGAACTAAAAAATACTCAAAAAAATTTAAAATTAAAAAAAAAGTCAGGTTTGAAAAAAAATGTGCTTTTTGCAAGAAAAAAAATCATTTCAACTTGCTAAAAAAGTTGTTTAGAATTTTGAATCTTTTTAGTTCATATGGAAGAGAATTTAAAACTGAAGACAACAAGCTTCGGTTCATTTTGATTGGTCGTTTAGTTTTCTTGCAATGACACCCGCCAATTTAGAAAAATGATAAAAATCAAAACTCGAGAAAACACGCTTCAAAGTTTACAGTCAGAAAAAGCAGTTAAACGGAGAGGAAATATATCATTACAATTTGTACTATAGCTTGACCCGGCGCTTATACAAATTCAAAATATTGTTTTAGACGATAATTGAACCTTTTCAGGTAGGTACATTGTTCGGATTTATTCGACCGAGGGGAGAAGCGAGCGCTCAAAATGCCCGAGCGCTTACATACCTTCTGGACACTCCACTGCGATTAATGCTATATTTTTGAAAATATTTCGAATTTGCCTATAAAACTTTACAGACATATTCTTAGATATATTAGGAAGAGATTTAAGCAATAAAAAAAATTTGATTTTTTGAGACTCATAAAGCAGGACACTCCCTTAACATAGCCGATCCTTTTATTTCAAAACTTAAATATTAATTAGAACATTGAACAAAACATTAAATTTTAAAATTCCGCTACATAATTTTCCAATTCTTCCAAGAAATTTAAGCTCATCGCAAGTAAAAAAAAATAACTAACTAACCACAATTACTATTCATTAATATCTGAGTTGTTACAGAGTGTAATTAAAAGACAGTGATTTTTTTATGTTGTACCCTCGAGGCTTCATATAAAAAAAAACTCTTGAGTAATTTAATTTAGAATGAATTGGGTAATTTCATTTTAATTTATATAAGTACATCCTTATAACTCTTGAGATAAATTTTAAAACACTTGTGTTAACAAAAAAAAACATGTTTAAATATTATGTCTATAAATTATAAGAAAAAACTTCAAAATAAATTTGCCTTAAAGAATATATCAGGGGTTCCGAATTTTTTCCCTACTCGACCCCTTTTAAAAAAATTATATTCTTTAAAAACCCTCTTATATTTTTCTCTGTAATTTATGGCAGAGCCAGTTTTTCATTATTTTGAATAAATTACACGTGAATATATTTGTTTTATAATTTTTATAGTATTTAAAAGGGTTGAAGTTAGTTTTTAAAACGTCTCTATATAGCCAATTGTGTAGAATTTCAATGAATATATCACTTTCGGCAAGTTCTCTCATTTATCGTGTGTTGAAAACTCTATTTTTCAATATCCAATTACTCAAAAACCATAGTCCAATATTTTCAATAAAAATATATATGAGCTATCCATAAATAACATATTAAAATTTTAGACTTTTATCTACACATCGAATAACCTTAAGGGGGATGGCCACTTTGACGGAAAAAAATATAATTTTTTTTCTTAGATTTTTTTAAAGTTTACATATTCATAAATATGTATACAAAAAATTGAATTCAAATTTTGAAAAT
Source organism: Sialis lutaria (assembly GCA_949319165.1). Lineage (NCBI taxonomy): Eukaryota > Metazoa > Arthropoda > Insecta > Megaloptera > Sialidae > Sialis > Sialis lutaria. The sequence continues at coordinate 30,182,851 of OX439235.1, forward strand.
TGACGGAGTTACAGTCAATTTAGTGAGACGATGTATCACGGCCGGTTATGACATAACAAAAACATTAAACACGTTTATCTCGGAATGACATTTTTCGACCTGGTCGACACGATTCCTCAAAGACTAATGAACCGCTTTCAATTTTTTTTTATAATTTTCGTAATTGTAGTAGCTATCGTTGCACGTAGCCGATTTTTGAAATTTTGATAATTACTATTTAAAAAACCGCTCTAATTAAAAAAAATAGGTCTTAAAAATGAAAAAAAAATTCAAACGATCGCCATTTTGTGAAAAAATGAAATAAAAAAAACCGGCTACGTGCAACGATAGCTACATTCATATAGATATTGATAAAATTTTTATTTATTTTTTTCATACAACCCTTCTCGAAATTTCGAGTCGACCATAGAGAAAGAAAATTTTTTTGGTCTTCACATCGAGGCTCATAACTTTGTAAATATTTAATATTTTTTAATAAAAAATAATTAGTTATCTGTGAAAAAAATTCCTAAACATTGACAATTTTTTGACCCGTCACAGTGGCCATCCACCTTAATATTTTTAATGATCAATTTTGATAATTTTCTTCGTTTTTTTAAATGTGATGCGGCTCGATAAAAAGGAAGATAGAGGTAAAAAAACGTATTTTATGAATGACTCCTAACAAAAAAAATTATCCACGTGTCTAAAAACAAAAACTATTAAATGAAAAGTGAAAATATTACAAAAGTTCAAAAAGTTGCATCTATCCACTACATTATTTGTCGATTTTGCAAGTAGTTTAACCCCGTCGTTTCTGTAAACTGTTATAAATGCTGTAAAACTGAATTTTTCAAAGTCTCTTATCTTAATTTCACGCTTTGACGACCGATTTTAAAAAGTTAACTCCGTGAGAATAAAGCAGGAGAATTTTGCACGAAAATGATTATTTTGTTTGAGATTCGGTCGTCGCATTCCCTGGAGCGCTTTTTTTGTCACTCAACAGAAAACAACGGGCCTTTTCGTTGTACTTCTTAGGCCCTTAATAAAGCGTTAAGGAATATTTTCATATTTCTTTCTAAAAAATTGGATTCACGAACTAACCTAAAGTATTATATTTTTATACCGGGTGTCCCAGATAACTTTCCCAGCATGAGAATCTCAGTATCTATAAGAGATACAGGTTTGGTTAAATTAGATTAATTATTTGTAAGAAAGGGGTGAGTATTACTACACCAAAAAATATTAATAATTTTTATGGTTTAGGCGGTACACCCAAAAAACTGAAAACTCGGAATTTCTTTAAATGGCTATAACTTTTTTGTCAAAGTAGATAAGTATTTTTTGTAGGAGGTTTCTTAAAACACTTTTTTGTGAAGAATTGATTGGTGTATTTAGATTTTTTATATCACTTTTAGTTTCTGAGTTACAAACTCTAACTTAAGTTTTTCTTATGGGCAGCTAAGTTAACTATAGCATATTTGAATGTGTTTTTTAAGCTACTTTACAACGATATATCACTTGCTATACTTACTATCGAAAAAAAGTTGAAGTACTAAATACCATATATTTATGAAGTATTTTATTACAAACATTTAAGTGAGCCATGAAAAACAAAAATTATAAACAAAAATCACAATAAGAACAATCAAAATAACAAATGAATATTTGAAAACAATGAACTATTTAAAAAAATACATTATAATTTTTTTTCGATTATAAGTATGGCAAGTGACATACCTATCGTTGTAAAGTAGAGTAAAAAACACGTTCAAATATGCCATAGCCAACTTACGGCCCATAAGAAAAGCTAATGTTAGGGCTCGTAACTCGGAAACTAAAAGTGATATAAAAATTCTAAATACACCAATCAATTCTACATAAAAAAGTGCTTTAAGAACCCGTCTACAAAAAAGTACCTATCTACTTTCATAAAAAAGTTAGAGCCATTTAAAGAAATTCCGAATTTTCAGTTTTTTTGGGTATACCGCCTAAACCACATAGAATTATTAATATTTTTTGGTGTAGTAATTCTCATCCCTTTCTAACAAATAATTAATCTCATTTAACCAAACCTGTATCCCTTATAGATACTGAAATCCCCATGCTGGAAAAGTTATCTGGGACACCCGGTATTTCTACAGTGTCCCATTTTAACACCTCCTTATCTCAGGTAAAGATGCTAGCAAAACATTTTGGATTTTCATAAATTTTTTACTCGAAAACTAAAGTTTTTAAGAGAAATTACAAAAAATTATTAGGTTTAAGCAAGGGTTCTTAAAAAATATTTAAAACAATTTTTTTAAGTATTACATTTTTTATAAAAATTGTTTTTAATATTTTTTTAAGAATCCTAAGAATTTTTTGTAATTTCCGTGTAAAAAATTATTAGAATCCAAAAGTTTCTGCAAATTTTGCTAAATATCTTAAAAACTTTAGATTTTCTGGAAAAATGTTTCAAATAAAAATATTTTTATGCAAACAGGAATTACCTTAAAACCTTCAACCATTAAAAAAATTAATAAGATAATTTTTTTGTCTGAAAAATTTCCTGCTAGCGTCTTTAGAAAATATTCATGTGAATGAGGTTTAAAACGGGACACCCTGTATATCATCTTTCTAAATTAAATAAACAAATGCAATATTAACTACTTCACTTTATTTTTCTATTTAAAGAATATATTTTTTTAACTACACCACTGACAGCTTTTGTCTGTAAAATTTCTTGCTAGCGTTTTTGAATAAACATTCGTGTAGATTAAGATTTAAGTATATCATAATTCTAAATTAAATAAACAATTTGCAATATTAACTTTTTTTTAATATAGAATATATATATTTTTTTTAACTACACCCCTGGTCACTCATTACAATATCTGTCCGAACAAGAAGCTTGTGAAAAGTTTGTTTTCACGAAATTCTACTTCGCTTTTACCTTTAATTAAAACGCGTTTTCAAAACAACGGGATCGTCCCCCGTTTATGTTTTTTAACCACACTTCTATATATTATCTTTATGGCACAGACTTCATGAAAATCACCAACCACTTTTGTTCGTAAGAAAATTGAAAATGTAAAGTAAATAAAAAAAAAATGCACTGTCACGATGCAACAAGTTTTATTTATTTTTAGTTTTGACTAAAAAAAATTATCTTTATTTTCAACTTAATAATTTTTAAAGAGATTTCGATACTTCTTAATTTTTTTCTATAATTAAATTTGTTTTTATGTTTTTAGTTACATTATTTTTATTATTTTTGTTTTTTAGGCATATTGTTTACCTATAAATAATAACTAACCACCAGTGGCCAATCATTAGTAGAGTTTAAAAATAAGTAACAATTACTATCTGAAACATTTACATTTAATAATTATCTTCAATATAAACTAACAACTGTTTTTAAATATTACGAATTATTAACACAAATTTTATTTTCATTCACTCATTCATCGTTATGTAGTCTTTAACAAAATGTCAATATTACAATACGTTAAAATTTAAAATCAAAGTAATGTAATTATTATTGAAAATATTAAGCGTATACTCAAAAATATCCTCTAAAACAATCACAATAAACTAGGCTACCATTTTAGTAAGTACACTGAAAAAATTTACTGTTAATTTTTAACATAAAAAACATGTTAACGGGAGGACGAAATTTCATTCTGTGAAAAATTAATCGGTAACGTAGTAATATTTCATACCAACAATAACAAAAATTACTATAACGTATGTTAAAATAATTATAAAACTTAAATAATTATTTTAACAAGTTATTAATAGTCAAATGAAAGAAATTTTATTTAATTACGATGCGTAAGAATGGGAAAAAAATAAAAAATTGCAAAGATTGATGAAAAAAATTTTGATCCTAGAAATTTTGACATGGTAAAATTTAAAAGAACATCTACTACAATTCAATATACTGTATAGCAGTTTCTATGACGGCGATAGGCCAGATATGAAAAGTAATATAGAAACATAGTAAAATTATAGAGAATGTACGTGAAATTTTACTATGCAAGAAATTAAATTAAAGAATGGTGTATATTACTTTTTCAGTTAAAATTTACCAGTATGTCATTGTAATTTTTCATTTACTTTATTTTAAATTCTAGCGACTTTTCTGTTAATTTTTTTCAGAAGTTGATTCTGTACTCAGGTTCACAGCATTTTCTGTTAATTTTTAAAAGAATATTCTCTCCGTGTATTTCGATTTAATTAAGTTACCATGTTTCTTATTTTAAACAAAAGTGGCCAATAATTATACCTTTTCCGCTATATGTGTATGTATTATGTATACATAAAAGACAGAGAGGGGTATGGAAGAGGGGTTATTATATAAAGTTATTTATAAAGTACCAAACAAGGTACGAGAAGTGAAAAAGAAAATATTGAATTTATATCTTACATGAAGACAATTTTCTATAATAATTAAATAAAAACAATTCATCAGTTTTCTTGACAAGCTCTGATCTACTTACCGGAACAAAACTGTGCGGTAAAATATAAACTTTTTATTGGGAAAATTTAGATACGGCGGTGCGTGTGTAACGTTTTTCTTTGTCGAAATATGTTTTTCCTGTCAAAAAACATTTCTGTGTTCGTACAAGCGGTATATGTAATTTTTAACCCGGAAAATTGGCCACGTTTACTCTCATATTGTTCCCGTCATAACCCGAAGGTGTGCACGTATCAGAACTTTGGAACCGGAAACCGACATACCCTTACGTGTTTACTTATATGTATACAGGATGGATATATAAAAACTACACTTATCAACAAAAAAATATTTTTGTAATGTAACAGAGATCTGAATAGATGATTTAGAAGGTATTTGGCATGCGTAAACCGAATTTGTTGCCCAATTGGTTTTATCACGTCAGGGTTTTGAGATATTCTAACCTAAAAGTCACAAAAATGACTATATTGGCAACGTTAAAGAATTTATTAATATTTTTCTCTACACTGGTCAATAAAAAATACTTTTGTAATGTAATATGGATCTGAATAGGTAATTTAGGAGACATTTGGCATACTAAAACCGAAATTCTTGCCCAATTGGTTTTATCACGTCAGGGTTTTGAGATATTCTAACCTAAAAGTCCCAAAACTGACTATATTGGCAATGTTAATGAATTTATTATTATTTTTCTAAAGTTTTCGGTCATGGTAACAAATAGTATTATCTTTCCTCTTTAAAATGAGTTGTAACTTTTTACTGTACGATTTTTTTAGCCGAGATGTACTAGTTTGAAGATATAATAGAGTGTAGTATATAAGATACAATGAACTTTACTACATACATATATCTTCAAAGTAGTATATTTCGGTGAAGAAAAGTCGCACAGTGAAATGTAAAAAATCATTTTAAAGAAAAAAGATAGTACTATTTGTAATCATGAAATAAAACTTCAGAAAAAAACTACCTACTTAGTAATAAATTTCCTAACATTGCAAAAATCGTCATTTTTGGGACTTTTAGGTTCGGATATTTCAAAAACCTGATGGAACCATTTGGGCAACGAATTCGGTTTTGGCATGACAAATACCTTTTAAATCACCCATTCAAATTTCTAGGATTTTTTTTGTTGACCAGTGTTTTTAGTGTAATGTATTTATTAATTAATTATTATATTATTATCATAGCATCTGCTTACATTGTTTCAAATTTTACGATTCTTTATTTTATAAGTTTTTTATTTAAGCAAGTGTCCATTTTAAAAAATATTAAATGATTTTATTAAAATTACATAAAATAAGCTTATTTACTCTATATTAGTTTTTAAATGTTTTTTAGTTTACCTGTAACTTGTAGACAAAACTAACTTCCTTTTATAGAAGTAAAGGTATTATTATACAGTCAATGCGGTTTTCTGCTAGGTCGATGTTAATAATACCTACTATCTGAATTAGTTCAGCTTTAATTTTAAATAGAAAATGGTTTTTAATACCTCTATAAAATAAACATACTACAGGTAAACTAGAAAACTACTTAAGCGATTTTAATGCGGTTTTCACCAATAGTTAGATAATATTAGAGTGCATGTTTTTAACTATTAATATTTTATGAAAACATAAGATTTAATATCAAAAGTCGTGTTTTGTTTTCATGATGTCATAGAGAATACAAATATAATCAATATAAAAATATAGTAGCTATTGAATAAAGTATTCTATAATAGGTATGAAGACTAGTTTAAAAAAAAAACTATCCTTGTCAACAATAATCAAACATTTAGAGTTAGACAGTAATTTAATTATTTTGTGTGTTAAAAATGAATTCCAAAGTATATAAGTTTTTAAATAAGGTATCCCATGTAGGGAATGCCAGCCTTGACGATGGGCCCAAGCCTGGCCCAATATTGGATTGCCAAGTCTCGTTTTTTCGATATTGGTCCAAGACTGGGCCAACCTTCAGATATCGAGCTTCGGTTATCTATTCTTTAACCAAGACTGGGCCAACCTTAAGGTACCGAGCTTCGGTTATCTATTCTTTAACCAAGACTGAGCCAACCTTCAGATAACGAGCTTCGGTCACCAATTCTTTAGCCAAGACTGGGCCAACCTTCAAATACAGAACGTCGGTTACCCATTTTTTACCCAAGACTGGGCCAACCATCAGATACCGAGCATCGGCCTTCCATTCTTTACCCAAGACTGGGCCAACCTTCAAATACCGAGCGTCGTTTACCCATTCTTTACCCAAGACTGGGCCAATCTTTAGATACCGAGCATCGGCCAACCATTCTTTACCTAAGACTGGGCCAACCTTCAAATTCCGAGCGTCGGTTACCCATTCTTTACCCAAGACTGGGCCAACTTTCAGATACCGAGCATCGGCCAACTATTCTTTACCCAAGACTTGGCCAACCTTCAGATACCGAGCATCGGCTAACCATTCTTTACCCAAGACTGGGCCAACCTTCAAATTCCGAGCGTCGGTTACCCATTCTTTACCTAAGACTGGGCCAACCTTCAGATACCGAGTATCGGCCAACCATTCTTTACCCAAGGCTGAGCCAACCTTTAGATTCCGAGCATCGGTCACCCATTCTTTACCCAAGACTGGGCCAATCTTCTTATGCCAATACTAGCCCAATGTTCATACAAAACTTAACTCTCGCTAACGGCGTGATTTCACTTTGATTCAGTATATATACGGCATTTTAGCTAATATTAATGTATGTATAAGTTAGTACGGTAAGTAATAAGTTGATATTTAATAGATATATGCATATGATTTTATGAATAAAAAATTACAGATACAATGTCCCAAAGCTCCTGGATGTCATGCTTGTGCCAAAATCAACTCCTCCAGTGGCGCACCCAGAAAAAAAATTCGGAGGGTGGGGAGTTTTATATATGATTTATGAATATAAAAAACAGATATAATATCCAAAGCTCTGGATGCCATGCCTGTGTCAAAATCAGCTCCAGTGATGGACCCAAAAAAATTCGGGTGGGGGGGAGATTTATATAATTTATATTTTATATGGATCACAGTTATTAAATTAAACAATGCATATCGACAAATTCAGAGGGGGGGGGGGGTAAAACCTAACCTCCTCTTTTGGGTGCACCGCTGCTTGGCACTATATTGGCCGATATGTATTGGCCAAGGCTTGGGCCAGAGCCTGGCTAGACTCTGGGCCAGCATTGGTACTATACTGGTCGCCAAGCCTTGGCCGAGCCTTGAACGGAGTTATCATTTGTATGTTCGCCCAGTCTTGGTTGCCTGGCTTGGCCCAGCGTTGGCAACCTTTGGCGCAAGCCTGGGCCAAGCCTGGCCCAATTGTAATTCCCTATATGGGATGTACCTACATAATAATCTTGTAAGAAGAATTGATATTTGTTTAAAATAAAAGTCAATCACTTTTGACGTTTACTGATGCGTGACGTCATTCGCTCTGATTGGTGTTTCATTTGACATGACGGATTTCTGTATTTTGCATTGTTATTTTAATAAAAAGTTTCAGAGAGTAAAAAATATTTTATAATTAATAACTTGTCGCTTACTATCCAAAATATACACTGCCGTGCAAAAGTCTTCGGACACTTATGATTTTGAGGGTAAATATACAGATTTCAGTCAATAAAAATACACAAAATAGCTAAAAGAATATGTTTACTCGCAGTCAAAATAGTAAAAAAATAATTTCTCGTTAGCTTGAAAGACACTGTGCGTCAATACTTTCAACTTGAGTAAACCTGACCTTTCAGGCATATAATTCAAAATTTTTCCTTAACATGGAAATTTATAAATGCTGTATTTTAGATATGCTAGGATTATTTAAAAAATGGAAATCAATACTTAAAATTTTGTATCAACCAATTCTGCAGTTTTATATTTACAATACCTACGCAAAAAATAAGTGTACAAAGACTTTTGCACGGCAGTGTATACACTCAGCGTTCTGTAGGACGACCATCGACAAGACGACAATGTTCTAACAGTTCTATAGAACGTCTTTCCCCAACCCCCACCGTAATACCATTGTGACTGCTATATTTCAACGCGAAATTTAAATTAACAAATTGACGTTAAAGTCTTCTATGTAGATTTTACACACAAAACTTGTGTTTTGGTGTGACTCAATGTGGAAAAAAAATGAAATTCAATACAAATTTTCGTTGAAATTGAAATATAATAAATAGTATAAAAAAAAGTGTAAGGTACATTTTATTTAAAATTTGATAATTTGAAAACGATTAAAAAAGGAAATAACAAAAATAAATTATTGGCATATGATTGTATAGAAATCTATACATTTTTCATCCAGTATTAAAGCAACGAATAACAATTGTCTAGACTTCAATTCTAAAAAGTCAACAAACCAAGATCTCGTTCACCAACAGCGCCATTTTTATTATTACCTGTCAACTTTTAGGCGTGGTGGTGGGGGCTCCTCTAGCCGTCGTATTGTGGAATTTTTGAATTACCGATGCCGCCGTCCTATAGAACGCTGAGTGTACAGGGAAAAACTATAATTCTTTAGATTCCTTTTATTCCGTGTTAAATAAATCTATCAAATTTAATTCAAACTCTATCACCATAAAATAAAATTACTAAACCCGTTCTCGACGACTGGATTTTTATTGAAATAGAAAAATTGAAAAATTGTAGCAACAAAAAAATAAAAAAAATCCTAACCCGGTACTGCACTGACGTCGCGTACCGCCCAACGACAACGCTGCAATTTGTTACAATTTTGTTTGGCCGCTCTGCCTTGAATCTTAAGTAACCATCCTTATATATAGATATGTACCTTCTTTTCCTTATTACATTGCTATGATATTATGTTGACCTTTCATAATTTTGACCAATGTTTGTAACAATATTTATTTATACACCTTCACAAAAAAAAACTACGTAAAACTTTTTTTGCTTACGTATTTTTTTACGAAAATATCTTAATATATAAAACTCTTGGTGCGTATGTACCACGGATCATCAGGCCTAAACCACTGGACGTATCGAAGCCATATTCACACCATATATTTGTTTAGTGTTCGGGAAGGTTTATAGATTTTTTTGACTGTGGGGTCGAGATATTTACGAAAATGAGAAAAACCGTTCAATAGCCACTGTTTTTATATAAATAACAGTGACATCATGAAAACAAAACACGACTTTCAAATAAAATATTTTTTAGTATTTTGACGTGATTTTGACGTTTAAAAGTTTTTTGCCCGGTATTATCAACCAATTTAAAGCTCCTTTAGCGCTAAATGCTTCTTTAAAGTAAATTTGGTGTATTACAAACGTGATTTAAATCAATATTTAAGCTCTCAATGAAAAATTTACATAATATACGTTGTAAATAAATACTGCAGAAAATTTAAAATCTATTTAATTAAATATATTATGCTTGGATCTGCTGATAATATGACAGTTAGTTAAAGGAGCATTTAGTTAAACTTGATAATACTGGGCGTTTATCAAATATTAATAGCTACGTACTGAAAAATTATATATCTATTGGTGATAGCCGAACTGAAATCGGTATGTTTTGTTGTATTTCTTAAATTCAATTGTTTTCAATTTAAACAGGTATACTACGTAATTTTATTATTTTATTTTATGTTATCTATTCGGTACGTGGGACACGTGTTTTTAACATAACCTACGATACAGTATATTTATATTCTTAAAATATAGTAAAATTATACAAAAATGCATACACGACGACGTTTAAACATCGGTCGAAATACTCAAAATAGACAAAATAACCCTAACTTTAACACCATAACAATAAGAAAGAAAGAGCATGCAAATTATTTTTTGGCAAAACAACGTTTGCCGGGGCAGCTAGTAACATATAATTTTACTGACAAAATCCAATGGTCTAATTTTTTGTTGATATCAAATATTAAGATGTATTATTATACAAATTATTGTGTATTTTGAAGCATCCGTATTAAGTTTAATTTTGCAATACTTTTTTTATCAATATTTCTCGAAAACGGTTGTTCTTATGACAAATGAAGTAATAAAAGTATACTTTTATATATTTCGAGTCAACTTAGGAAAAAATTAAAGAACAAAAAGATACTTGATAAAAATCGATGGGTCTACTAGCCCCATACACCCCTGGTCTCAATTATTATTTTTCGATACTTGAAATCGATAACACTTATTAATACTAAACAGGGTATCAAATTTCATAACTGTACCCGATGTGGCTTACCTCTTTAATAATTAAAAATTTAATATTCGTTAATGCAAAAAGTTGAGGTTATTCGATCATTAGAGCAATGTATAGATAAAAATCTAAAATTTTAATAATATGTTATTTATGGATAACTCATATACTTTTCTAATTTTTATTTAAAATATTGGACGTATGGTTTTTGAGTAATTGGAAATTAAAAATAGAGTTTTTAACTCGCGATAAATGAGAGAACTTGCCGAAACTACTCTATTTATCAAAATTCTACACAATTGGCTATATAGAGACGTTTTAAAAACTAATTATTCGAAACTTCAACCCATTTAAATACTATAAAAATTATAAAACAAATATATTCACGTGTAATTTATTCAAAATAATGAAAAACTAGCTTTGTCATTACATTGTACAAATTAGTACATGTTACTATTATATACCGTTCTGTCTATTTCAATTGTCAAATTATATTAAACTTTATTTACTATTAATAATTAACAAAGTAAAATATTCCATTAAATGTAGGTACATGTATTTTGAATATAAATTAAAAACAACATTTTTCGAAAACCAAATCTTTTTTACAGTTTGCTAGACGTATTACCTTAAGAAAAACCTTTTTTTTAATATATCATGAATATTTCTTACAATTTCATACAAGATCTTAGGTTTTTTTTTCTTTATTAAATGTTATATTATTTATCAATACTAACTTAATCACATTATATCAACAAAAAAGTTTTACGAGCTGGATATTTTTATCTATACGAAGAAACCTTTACAGAATAAAAATCATTCTTTTGTTTATTATGTTGAAAATCCAGCAATATCGAAAACGCTTTGTCAGGTTTGTTCATCGCAAAATTTATTTCTGTAAGTTTTTCCAGCTTACAATTTTCAGTTAGTTAGTTTTCGTTCCCAAGAAAAATCAACAAAACTTGACATACATATTTATTATCTTTAAACTCGCTATGTTCTAAAACATTGTACTACTGTTTTCTTTCAAAATATTTATTTTCTTGCAACTATATTATATTTTATAGTAAGATACTCGAGTAGATGTCGAAATATCACCTCAGTTAACCATTTAAGGTTATACATCTAGCACACTGTAAAAAAAGATTTGGTTTCAAACATTTTTTAAAGTAAAAAAAGTTTAATTTAATTTGAAAATTGAAATAGATAGAACGGTAAATAATAGTAACATGTACTAATTTATACAAAGTAATGGCAGAGCTAGTTTTTCATTATTTTCAATAAATTACACGTGAATATATTTGTTTTATATTTTTTATAGTATTTAACACTAGAAAGACGGGAGCAGTCATTTGACCGTAATTTCTATTTCAATATTGAATAATTCAAAAACTATTTGATTTACCGTAATGAGACTTTGTGACTTTTATTAATACTAGTAGTTAAATGAAACTATGTATCAAAATAATTCACATCTATTTTCTTTATTGTTTGAAATGTTGATATACCGACAAAGACGGCGGCAGTCTTTTGACGGCTATGATCTGATAAATATGTTTTTAATTGTTGTATGAGAGGGTACAACAATAAATACGTATATGAATTGTCAGTCAAATAAGCCTGTAATTGTGTATCGATATTATTGTGAGTAATTTGTGAAAAAAGCCCACGAAATTCGAAGAAGGCGAGAATGTCTTATTCAGAAATGTAAAAATAAAACTAATAAAGTATGCGATACTTATACTTGTAAAAAACCGCTTTGCGGCTCTTGTAACATGTAAAAATTGTGTATAAATATTAAAAATAAACATACATTACATCTACTTTTATTTCTTTACTTGCCATTTATTAATTACTCATAAAAAAAGATATTTAGTAAATTTGTAGTCATTTGACCGGTCGCCGTCTTTGTAGGTAGGTAGATTTTCCCGTCTTTCTAGTGTTAAAAGGGTTGAAGTTTCGAATAATTAGTTTTTAAAACGTTTCTATATAACCAATTGTGTAGAATATCAATAAATAGAGCACTTTCCGGCAAGTTCTCTCATTTATCGTGTGTTAAAAACTCTATTTTTAATATCCAATTACTCAAAAACCATACGTCCAATATTTTAAGTAAAATATATGAGTTATCCATAAATAACATATTAAAATTTTAGACTTTTATCTATACATTGCTCTAATGATCGAACAACCTTAAGGCTTAAACTATTCTCCATGAAATTTTGCAATGAAGTTTCATTGAAATCTGTCTGCTATTTTTCTATAGTGTCAACCAAATTATTCAACAATTTGATTAACAAAAAGGTTAAAACTGTTTTAAAACCACTGTAATAATACACATTATACATTCATTATTTTTCTTTGTATAATAAATATTTCAACTAAAATTATACAAGTGAAAATTTGAACAAAACTATTCGTTTTAAAACAAAACAATCCAGAAACTTTAGATATGCTATAAATAATAATTTATTTTCAAATGAACATACATAATAAAGCTTGTACTATACATAATACTTACAACTTCTTCTTAAAGTAAAAACCTTCATCTAATTATGGCAATAATTAATTAAAACTTTAAGATTTTCAAACAAAATACGTACATATATACATAGTATATCATCCTAAATACTAAATGGTTAAACTGAAAAGCCCAAAGAGCTAGGAAACAAATCAAAACTTTATTGAAGAAATATAATATTTTAATATTATTGAGATATAAAAGACTTAAGTTAATAAGTTAAATAATAACTACAGGGTGGTCTATTTTAATTGACACTAGAAAATTATATAAAAAAAATTGAGACAAGTCATCAACCCCACCCCCCATAAACAAAATAAATAAACCGCAACCCCCACTTAAAATTTTTGATAAAAGTTGTTCCTTACTTCATAATAAATATTTTTTGTTGAAAAACATTTTCTCTAAAATCAATAGTTCATCAAAATTATAAGAAAATAAACTACTAAATTGTTTATAATTATTTATCATACAAGATTATTTTTAAACCTGACATTTTTGGTGCAATCTATACTTAATTTTCAATGTTCATGATTTTTTTGAAATTTTTCTGACGATCCTTTTGGTGATAAGGGTGGAGAACAGAAATTAAAAAAATATTTTTTTTCATTTCCCAATTAACCCCCTAAAATTACCACAGAATCAAAATTTTATTTTTCTAATTCACGTCTATATTTGGGTAAAAGTGCTAAATTTCAAATTTTTAGTCAAATAGACAGAAAAAAATAATTTGTCTGTGTTAAAAAATGTGATCAATGTAAAAAATCCGTGATCGATTTGGCTCCGATAGAGGTTGTTTGTTAATATGATAATTTTTTACCAATATCTATGAAAATATCCACGTTTATCTTATTGATAAATGTATATTATTACTAACAATGTTCTTATCACGGTGAAAATTTTGTTTGGTATTGAAAACATATTTTAAATACAAACAAATACTTAATAAATGACATCACTGAATTTACCATATCAAAAATTACACTTTCACTAGTTGGTGGTGTAAAAAATATTCACACTGATAAATATTTATTAATACAACCATTATGTTTAATCTATTTGAGAGTTTCGTTAGTTGGTGTAATAAATTATTTATTAATTTGACAAATGAAAAGATTTTTAGATAAACATGAAGATAATTAATAAAATATACTCAATAAGAATCATTATATTGAGGAAATATTGTTATATTAACAAGATAAATTCATTAAGCATATTTCCATCTCAAATTTTCAATAAGATCGACTTTTTTTCTGTGTAGCTACAAACAAAATCGTTTGTATATGACAGACAAAACACTAAAAAAAATTCATTTATTTCTAAGAATTACAATGATTATTTCCCATAAAATAAACGATAAAAACAAATATTAAATTCACGATCAGCAGAATTTGAACAAAAGTTACCAAAACGGGACAATTAATTAATGACTTATATTATAGCCGCAACTTTGTTTTATAAACAATTAAATTTTATGCGAGATATAAAGTTTTCAAAACCAAAATTGTTAAACTTATATTAAATAAGTTTACATCTACAATATAGCTTAAAATTAATATTGGTAATCAATATACTATAAATTCTTGACAACTATTACTAACTTGACTAATCAATTAGAATTCCTATCGTCCTATTATATTAATATTATAATCATTAATTATTAATTATTGATATAAGTATATTATATAATAGTTAATACTAAACAATTCAATATTGCAATTTATTTCTAAAAACGAAAATATTAAGGTTATTCGATCATTAGAGCAATGTATAGATAAAAGTATAAAACTTTATTAATTGTTATTTTTATGGATAACTCTTATATTTTACTAATTTTTATTTAAAATATTATTTTTGAGTAATTGAATATTAAAAATAGAGTTTTCAACACAAGATAAATGAAAAGTTATCTATTTATTGAAATTCTACACAATTGGCTATATAGAGACGTTTTAAAAATTAATTATTCGAAACTTCAACCCTTTTAAATATTATAAAAATTATAAAACAAATATATTCACGTGTAATTTATTGAAAATAATGAAAAACTAGCTCTACCATTACAGCAGTACAAATTAGTACATGTTACTATTATACCGGGTGTCCCAGATAACTTTTCCAGCATGGGGATCTCAGTATCTATAAGAGATACAGGTTTGGTTAAATGAGATGAATTATTTGTATAAAAAGGGTGAGTATTATTACCCAAAAAAATATTCATAATTCTATGTGGTTTAGGCGGTATACCTAAAAAACTGAAAATTCGGAATTTCTTTAAATAGCTATAACTTTTTTGTTAAAGTAGATAGGTACTTTTTGTTTGCGGTTTCTTAAAGCACTTTTTTGTGTAGAATTGATTGTTGTATTTAGATTTTTAATATCACTTTTAGTTTCCGAGATTCAAGCCCTAACTTCAGTTTTTCTTATGGGCCGCTAAGTTGGATATGGCATATTTGATCGTGTTTTTTACTCTACTTTACAACGATATGTCACTTGCCATATTTATTATTGAAAAAAAGTCGAAATACTAAATATCAGTGATATTTATGAAGTATTTTATTACAAACTTTTAAGTGAGCCATGAAAAACAAAAATTGTAAACAAAAATCACAATAACAACAATCAAAATAACAAATGAATATTTGAAACAATGAACTATTTGAAAAAATATATTATAATTTTTTTTTTCGATAATAAATATGGCAAGTGACACATCGTTGTAAAGTAGAGTAAAAAACACGTTCAATTATGCCATATCCAACTTAGCGGCCCATAAGAAAAACTAAAGTTAGGGCTTGTATCTCGGAAACTAAAAGTGATATTAAAAATCTAAATACACCAATCAATTCTACACAAAAAAGTGCTTAAAGAAACCGCAAACAAATAGTATCTATCTACTTTAACAAAAAAGTTATAGCCATTTAAAGAAATTCCGAATTTTCAGTTTTTAGGGTATACCGCCTAAACCACATAGAATTATGAATATTTTTTTGGGTAATAATACTCACCCCTTTCATACAAATAATTCATCTCATTTAACCAAACCTGTATCTCTTATAGATACTGAGATCCCCATGCTGGAAAAGTTATCTGGGACACCCGGTATACCGTTCTGTCTATTTCAATTTTCAAAATAAATTAAACTTTTTTTTTACTTTTAATATTTAATAAAGTAAAATATCCC
The DNA here is from genome assembly GCA_949319165.1 of Sialis lutaria. Classification (NCBI taxonomy): domain Eukaryota; kingdom Metazoa; phylum Arthropoda; class Insecta; order Megaloptera; family Sialidae; genus Sialis; species Sialis lutaria. The sequence goes on from OX439235.1 coordinate 30,199,181, forward strand.
ATTAAATGTAGGTACATGTGTTCTGAATATAAATTAAAAACAAAATTTTTCGAAACCAAATCTTTTTTTATAGTTTGCTAGACGTATAACTTTAAACAAAATTTAAACAAGAAATAAGTCAACTAAAAAAGTTAAAAGCTAAAAAAATCTATTAAAAATTTTACACTACATTCACATTTTTAATGGTTTCCGATTATACGTCCGTCCGTCTGTCTGTCTGTCTGTATATATGCCACAGCCTTCCCATTTTTTCATTTATTTATCTATTAAGATGAAATTAGATATATGACCCAAAAATCGAAATTTCAAACATTTTTTGACCCCCCACTTTTATAGATAGGTCTCCTAAAATTCAACATGATTTTAACCTTGCTTCACGAAGTATTTGCTTTTAAAGTTTTTATCAGAACGTCCCCCCCCCTCCTTCTAATTTATAAATTATCGGCTCAAGAAATTTATTTACCACATGTTTTATTTATTACTATAATAATCTGTCGATTTCCGGTTTGTATTTTATTATAAACAATGTGGAAGAGGTAGGGAAAATGGGCACTGATAAAAACTTTATACATTTTTTATAATAGCTATGTATATCAACATTATCAGATGTATTTAAAAATAAAAATATAAAACAAGGCATTCAAGGAATCTGAGTCAGTTTCTAAAATTATCCGGATGAAGCCAATTATTTTATTAAACATCAATTTACAACGCCCATAGAAACATTGTTGTAGTAACACAGTCAATCAGTCAACTATTTGTTTTGATTTTTTTTCTAACATTACTTACTAAATTATTTTTAATTAATAAAATAAAATAAAACATTATTTTTTTAATAGAACGGTTTTTAAATTGTGTTTAAGAAAATTATATTTTTTATTTATATAAATATAGCTATATTTATTATTATTTAATATGTACTTATAATTGGTTAGAAACTTTCATAGATATCTAAAATATAATTATTTAATAATAATTAATCCAAAATTTTATTCCAGTAACATTTTTTTGTACGAATTCTCTGTATACATATTTATACCGCCTTAAAAAATTAAATAAACGTAATTAAATTTTAATTTTTACGAGTAAATTAAGAATAAATTAAAATTTCTACACAAAAAAAAATGTAATGCGAATTTTCACTGAATATAAAATATAAAAATTTTTTGTATGTTTTGAAAATAAATATTAAATAATTCGATTAAGTAAAAATGTATTTTCAACACAATCTTTAAAACAGTATAATAAAAGTAAACTGTCACTAAAAATAACTCTGAAACTGTGCCAAACTTACTAATAGTATTATTATAAGAAAAGTTAAATAAACATTTTAAAAAACATATTTCAGAAAAACAAAATAAATCATTTTAGAAATAAAACAATCCCTCAATTAACCCGAATTATTTTTCACATAATTATACAAATTTGAACAAAAAAAATACTCGATTTACGCTATATTTCCATTAAACCACTCAACCGCGTAAAAAGAGGCATTACTACATATACTAATTTTTCATTGTGTTAAAAAAAGAACTGATAAAAATGTTACACACAAATTTTCAACATAAACATTTAAAAAAAACATATTTCGAAAAACAAAAAAAAATCATTTTACAAATAAAACAATCTCTCAATTAACGCGAATTATTTTTCACACAATTTTACAAAATCGATTTACGCTCTATTTCCTTTTAACCAATCAACCGCGTAAAAAGAAACATCACTACATATATACTAAATTTTCATTGTATCAAAAAAAAATTATTCACAAACACAATTTTTCAACTGTATTAAAAAAGTAAAATCCCAATAAATGAAAAAATACATTTTTAATATTTAGAAAAAAAATAACAGTGTGTACTCAGGTGAGTAAATTGGGCAGATATTAAGTCTATTTTGTGTGAGACTGCTTTTCTGATATCATTTTTATTTAGATAAAGTTATGTTATATGTATATTTAAGTTATTTCATATGATTTGAACAAAATTCGAAATCACATGCTCTAGTTGGATAAAATATATTAGCATACCACGAACCTCTAACTCATATAAAAATTATTGAGAACAATTAAAACACGTTTAAACACTTATGAAACTATACAAATTTAAACAACAAAAAAATCGATCTACGCTCTTTTTCCATTGAACCAATCAACCGCATAAAACGAAACATCACTACATACATACTAATTTTTCATTATATTCAAAAAAAAATTATTCACACACGCAATTTTTCAACTGTATTAAAAAAAGTAAAATCCCAATCAATGAAAAAAAATACATATTACCTACAAAAAAATATATAAAACTTAACTTACATTTCAAAACACGAAATAATTCACAAAAAAATACACATTTTTTTTATAGAAAACATCATAAACTTTATAGGCAATACAACATACTATATATCTAATGATATATTTATTGTGAACCCACTACTAGCGCTATCTATCGGTGGACGCGGCGTTAATACAGTGCAGAGACAGAACCTATATATCGCGACGTTAGTTCTCGACTGATACACAGGCGTCCTCGGATCGACGTCCACCGGGACGCTGGCGATATCATATACCGAACACTCCCGAATACTTACGAATACTAAAACCGGTAATATATCAGTTCTGTTTTATTTTTAATTTGAATGTCGTGTTTTGTTTTTTAATTGTTTTGTTTTATAGGTGGCTGATTTGATATAAATTAATAGAAGATATTGAAAAATAGTGTGCTATGGATATTTAGATATTAAAATATAAATTTTGAAACAATTGTTTTAGGTTTTTTTTTTTTTTTTAATAAAGAAAAATATTATTTATTATAACTTTATAATAAAAAATGTTGAAAATCTATGAAATAAGGCACAGATTTCTGAAATTGTTTATAAATTTTGAACCTTTTGTTTTTATTTTATTAAATATGCATAGCGCACTATTTTTCGATATTTTCTATTAATTTTAGGGGTATATTTAATTGCACTATAAATTAAATAGTATTCACTTTGTACATCGAACATAAATTTTAATACTTTGCACTTGAAAACTTTATAATATCCACTTTAAATACGCGAACGTAAATTTTAATACTTTTTTATATATTTTTTAATGCATAAGGCGAATATTTAAACGTTTTAAAATATAAAAAATCACAATAAATACATCAAAAATATGTAATTTTTAAATTTGACAGGTCCTAATTGAGGTCAAGTGCAAAGTAATATTTTTTTAATGGAAATTATTATTTTTAGTGCAAATTATTTATTTAAATTGATATAATTTGTTTCTAGTTCAATATATTTGTTTATAGCAAACTTTATTATGTTTTTTATTATATTTTCTAGCTCCAATAATAACAAAGTTAGCATTGATCATTTAGTACCTGCGAACACCCTGTATATACAATTTCTTAAAGATATATTTACTTACACAAAATTAACCCCTTACTTCCGGACTTTTTATTTCTTCGAATTTTTTGATCAAGTTCTCAATTCTTGTCGAAAATATGACCATAAAGATAAATTCAATACAAAACAAAATAATTATCAGTCGCAGATTATATTATTATCATGAGAACCCAATGTCATATTTAAAGGACAGTAGTTTTTTTAACGACGATAGTCTGTACCTGGATTTATTTTTGAAATTATTGATATTGTTATGCTTTATTCAAACTCTCATAAATAATATTATATATAGTTTTCTCAATTTAAAAACCCTTTACTCAGTGAAAAAAATGTAACTATAAATATCGACTAGCTGGAATAATTATACTGTTATAATTTATCATTGAATGAACTCTAGAGTTCGTTTTAAAAATTATTGTAAGTAGAGAGACTTAAAAAAACATATTAGTAATATAAATCAAATTAACAACGTTATTATTTCAGAGAAAAAAATTAGAAATAAGAATGTCCTATAAATAGGACACTGGGAAGTAATGGGTTTATAATATCAAAGTTAGCCATGATCATTTGGTACCTGCGAATCTGCAAACATCCTGTATATATAATTTTTTTAATATTTATTCACCTACACAAAATTTATAATATTTCATTGAAAAATGTAGTAGGTGACTTCAATATATTAAAAACAATTTAATTTTTCATCAAATTCTCTAAGGGTAGAGAGAATATCCCGTGTAGTAAAAAAAATGCGGAATTCGTTTATGAATTCACGTGTTAATAATAAAAGAAAGAAGTGTAGGCAAACCGTTGAGACACAAATACCTTAAGAACATTGTCTTCACAAATCTAAAGATACGTTGAGTCTTTTTCATCAAGCACACATTATTATACTAATAACAGTCAACGTACTAAATCTCCAGACATTTATTTTCAAAAGCTCTCTACTTGCTTTTCTTGTCGTCCTTTTTACTAAATATGTTCAACATTCCTCTACAGAGTACAAATTATTACAATATAAAAAAAAATTCAAAAATTAAAGAATGGTATCTACGAGTACTTAAGAAAATTGGATGTTTTTTTAAACGCATTCAACGCATTTTAATATTAATTTTTTTTTTATTAATATTTTTAATTTATTTTTGACAAAATCTGAACAAATTTATTATAACGACATCTAAGGGACCGGTCATTTTAAGGGAGTATCCTGCTTTATGAGGCCAAAAATAAGCGTTTTTTGGGGAATTTTTTTAGGATAGAAAAAATAAACTAGTGAAACAAACTTTTCAGATTATTTTATTGCATATTTAAACGTTAAAAAAAATTATTAAGACAAAAATATTCAAACGCAACCAATTTATATGAAATTTTGTACAACGCCTTGCAATCGCAGTCTCCAATCGGCGGGAAAAATGAAGCTCGTAATTTTTGTCTGAGACAAAAAAAAAACAAAGTAAGTTTTAATTTTTATATATTTTTCTTCTATATGAACTAAGAAAAACACAAAAAAAATTAAAATTAAAAAAAATGTCAGGTTTGAAAAAAAAGTGCTTTTTGCAAGAAAAAAAATCATTTCAACTTGCTAAAAAAGTTGTTTAGAAATTTTTTTTCATGAATCTTTTTAGTTCATATGGAAGTGAATTTAAAACTGAAGACAACAAGCTTTGGTTCATTTTGATTGGTCGTTTAGTTTTCATGCAATCACACCCGCCAATTTAGAAAAATGATAAAAATTAAAACTCGAGAAAACACGCTTCAAAGTTTACGGTCAGAAAAAGCAGTTAAACGGAGAGGAAATATATCATTATAATTTGTACTATAGCTTGACCCGGCGCTTATACAAATTCAAAATATTGTTTTAGACGATAATTGAACCTTTTCAGGTAGGTACATTGTTCGGATTTATTCGACCGAGGGGAAAAGCGAGCGCTCAAAATGCCCGAGCGTTTGTATACCTTCTGGACACTGCAATGTGATTAATGCTATATTTTTGAAAATATTTCGAATTTGCCTATAAAACATTACAGACATATTCTTAGATATATTAGAAAAAGATTTAAGCAATAAAAAAAATATTGATTTTTTGAGACTCATAAAGCAGGACACTCCCTTAAGTCGCTAACACCAATTATCGTAATAACAGATAGTTCGATTTTTAAGGTATTTATCGAAAAAACTAAAAATTTCATGACTATGCTGAAATTTTGTGAAATTCACCATCTGTGAGCGAAGATATCGTCAAAATAAAATCAAAATTTTAAGCACAGAATAATAAATAATTAAATACATAAAATACGATATACAGAAGCGACACTCAAAGTAATTTTACTGGAAACTTAGTTTGATATTATGTAGTGCGACGGTTCTAATTGGTTGAGTATTAACTCTCCACCAATCATGTACCGTATACGAATATTTGAAATCTGTTTCTGTTTATAAGAATTAAACCTAACCTTTACAATCCATTATGTATTATTATGTTAAACAATATTTTTTTTCGTATTCAGTGCATCAAATTACGTAGGGTAACCCCCTCAAATCTTTCCGTTATGGACGGAACTGGTCGATATACAGGGTGTTCGCGGGAACCGAGTGATCATTGCTAACTTTGTTATTATTGGAGCTAGAAGATCGGTTAAATGGACAAAGTATCAGTATTTTTTCCGGGATGAATAATGGAGATGTCAAAAAAACATTTGTGTCGAATTTCAGAGATATATTGAAATATAACATTTTTTTTAAATGGAAACCCCTGTATATTATTATTGGATTTTATAGCTAAGAACGTTCTCTTTATAAAAGTGTTATACATGTATGATGGTAAAATTGATAGAAAACAAGTTATAACAAGTATAAAATTAATAGATAATATTGAAAAATAGTGTGCTATGTAGATTTAATAAAATTCAAACAAAAAATAAAAAATTTTAAAACAATATTTTCAGGTATTTGTGCCTAATTTCGCAGATTTTTAACATTTTTGAGCATTATTCATAAGAAAAATAATAAATTATAATAAATATTTTTTTTATTTGTCAATTAAATTCAAAAACATGAAAAATTTGCTAACAAATGACATAAAAACCTGAAACTATTGTTTTAAATAATTTAATCGTTTGTTTGCATTTTATTAAATCTGCATAGCACACTATTTTTAGATATTTTCTATTAATTTTATAATTGTTATAACTTGTTTTCTATCAATTTTACCATCATACATGCATAACACTTTTATAAAGAGAACATTCTCAGCTATAAAATCCAATAATAATATACAGGAGTTTCCATTTAAAAAAATGTTATATTTCAATATATCTCTGAAATTCGACATTCAATTGTTTTTTCGACACCGCTATTATTCATCCCTGTTGAAATACTGATAGTTTGCCCATTTAACCGATCTTCTAGCTCCAATAATAACAAAGTTAGCAATGATCACTCGGTTCCCGCGAACAACCTGTATATCAACCAGCAACTTAGTCGGATACGCCACGTGAGAAATTATTTTTTTATGTACAAATTTTGTAAATAAAAAAGGTCGATATCAACGTAAAAATCTCCGTCCTTAAAAGGGTAAACAAAATGATCAATTATCATGAAATCACGCTGTAAGAAAGTTAAATGTATATAGATTAATATCCAGCAATGGCAGTATTCAAATTTCAACAAATATTTCTAATTCAGTACATTTAAGTTAAAAAATGCTCAACACTGGGGTAGTGCCTTATAAGACTGAAGAAACTTTGGAAGAATAAAAGGTCGTTATCTAAAATTTATAAAAATAATCTCCCATTCTTTACTCAAAACTTTCATCAAATATTAATTTGAACAATTCAGAAAGTAACGAATCCCAAAACTTCATTAAATTACTGTCAAAAATTTCTCAGAGACAATTAAAACATTTAAAACTTTAGTAAACTTTTCAACTGTTTTACTGTTCAGGATATGATAGTAGTTATATGTATATATAAATCCAATAATGGCGTCTGTCCCATAATCTTTTCAATTAATCAATGAAAATTAAAAGCAACGTTCTTTGTAACAAAGGTGAAGTTAGTAATACCTGCATTCGTATTGATAAATTTGCATCAAAATGCATTCATTGTAGAATTTTCATTTGTATGTAGATATTATACTTGATTTCTTTATTGGAAAATGTTGAAAATATAAAATTTAAGGGGGATAGCCACTGTGACGTGTCAAAAAATTGTCAATGTTTGGGATTTTTTTTTCACAGATATAACTAATTATTTTTGAATCAGTATATATTCAACTTATTTAATATCAATTTTTATTGAAAAATATTAAATATTTACAAAGTTATGAGCCTCGATGTGACGACCAAAAAAAATATTTTTCTCTATGGTCGACTCGAAATTTCGAGAAGGGTTATATGAAAAAAATAAATAAAAATTTTATCAATATCTATATGAATGTAGCTATCGTTGCACGTAGCCGTTTTATTTTATTTTATTTTTTCATAAAATGGCGATCGTTTGAATTTTTTTTTCATTTTTAAGACCTATTTTTTTTAATTAGAGCGGTTTTAAAAATAGTAATTATCAAAATTTCAAAAATCGGCTACGTGCAACGATAGCGCTACTACAATTACAAAAATTACAAACTTTTTTTTAATATTTAGAAAAAAAAATAACAGTGTGTGCTCAAGCGAGTAAATTGGGCAGATATGAAGTCTATTTTGTGTGAAACTGTTTTTCTGATATCATTTTCATTTAAAAGTCATTTAAGTTATTTCATATGATTTGAACAAAATTATAAATCACATGCTCTAGTTGGATAAAATATATTAGCATACCACGTACATCTTTTCATATTAAAATTATTGAGAACAATTAAAACAACACTTATGAAACTAATAACGTTAACAGATTTTGTTTGTTGCACTTCTACCAACTGAAATATTGTGAATTAATATCCATAGACAGCAGCAATAATTATAAAATTATGTGCATAGTGGGCATTAATGGGTTAATAATTTCCTAAACGCACTTTAAGGATTCATATCCAAGAAACTTTAAAAATTACTTTACATTTCATTAAAAACGTAGCGGTGTTTCTTCGACGTGATACTTTTTGACGAATTTGTTACAAGTTTTTTTCTTTTTATTCATATAGAACACTCTTCTTGCACAAATTTAAATACGTAGCAGAAAAATGTACATTCAAGTGTTTCGAATCGTGGTTATTATATTTTGGTGTGGGAATATTATGAAACGTAAGAGAACAGCAGGAAGAAATCACGATTTTTCACAATCGTTTAACTGTGCGCATGAATTTGTCAAATTAGAAAAATCACAGCTATGGGTATTTTTTTAATGACATGCAAATATCTTTAAATTAATGGTTGAAGTTTTTTATACTCGGATAAATGTTTTAAATATCGTACATTTTATTTTAAGAATGTATATTAAATTATTTTATTTTCATGATATTTTTTTACTTTCTTATACACATGTATATTTCATATACAGTGGTGCCTCGCATAACGAACGCTGCGTACAACGAACTTTCTGTTCTTTCATTGCGCGACTCGCACAACGAACCTCGCTTCGCATAACGAACTGCATTGTGTTTAATTTTACCGCCGGAACGCATCTACTTCCAAGATCGCACGCAGTCGGTGCTCAAACTTGCATGAACATGCATCAACGCGCACACCTGTTTGTTTTAATAAATGTAATTTCGCATGTCTATATTATGAGTTCTAAAAAAAGCAGGAAGGTGATTTCTGTTGAAATGAAACAAGAAATAATTAGAAAGAGGATTTGACCCTGCAAGCCTCGGTAGACTCTCCTAAATCTGATTCTGGCTAAAAAATAAAAAACGTGTGTACAATCTTTTTTATGTAACAGTACCATATTTTATGCTACAGAACGAATTAAAATTTTTAATATGTATTGTTATGGGAAAACGCGTTTCACTTAACGAACTTGCTCCCGGAACGAATTAAGTTCGTTATGCGAGGCACCACTGTATGTACATAAGTATTGTAAAGCCGATTTTTTTAGAAATCCGGAATTATCCATTTTGACCTTCCCTGAATCCATTCTGACTATTATCATCATGATGTGTGTCTGTAGACGATGTAACTCAAATACGATTAATAATAGAAGGGTGAAATTTTATACTTAAGATTAATTTTTGTCTGGGAAGAAAACCTTTTATTTTTGAAAACGATCTTTCAACCGGAAACGGATGTTTACCTAGATCGATTTTTGAATTTTTTGAATTACATTGAAACTGTATGAATTAAAGAAAAATGGTCAAGTTGAAAATTGTAGGTAATATTATTATCTATAATTTATATTCTATTCATTTTCTTCGTAAAAACAAATTAATTTTTTTTCAGTATCAGTTTTTAATTACATTTCAAATGGTTCATAACAGAGAAGAAATATCTGCCATGATTGTGATGAGACTTTCTTATACGTATTACAGAGATTAAACAGTGTACGTGTTTGCCATAGGTACCATGGGTCTTTCTTATACGTATTACTGAGAATAAACAGTGGGGATTATTCTAAATAATTATTTTTAAAAAAAGTGTTGAAAAAAAAAATTATGGAGAATAAATTATAGATAATAACCATAACATACTCGACGTTTTTTATCTAAAACATTTTTGCCTTATTTCAAATATAAGACAAAATTTAAAAAAATGACAAGTATAAACATCCGTTTTCGTCTTAGTGTTTTAAACAAAATTCTCTCGTACACTGTTCACTGTCAGTATTACGTATAAGAAAGTCCCGTGGAACCCATGGCACCTTTTTTACTTATGCAATCCGGCCAGTAGAATTTTTGATATTTTAAAAAATGTATCTAGACAAAAAAATTTTTTTTTTCAAAAAGGTAAAAAAAATGCTTTCCGGAGGTTACCCAATGTAAAAATTTCAGTTACGTAATCCCTGTAATCCATATCGAGAACAAGTTTATGAGAAAAAAACTTGCTCCTTATTAAAAAAAATCGCTAATATTACTCCACTATTATTAATTTCATAAAACTCCAGATCGTATGTTTGAAGTTATACTATAAACCAGAACAAATATAACAGAGACACTAATATAAATATATTATACATGTATGTGACCGGCGTATTAATTTTTACAGTGTAACAATTCTGAGAAAACTTATACAAAGGCAGTCCACATCTCGAATCTTAAAGGGGAAAAATTGTTTTACAATCTTCACAATAAAAAACGATTCAAAAATAAAATGACCAGAACATATTTATCTTATAAATATACTAATCGCTCTCTCACGCATAACCGATGTAAACTGACTATTTTTCCCCTTTTTCAACAGCACTTTTAATTTTTGTAACGGCAAAGAAATACGCTACAATTACAAACTAAAATAACCCCTGCCTAGCAAATTTTCTTTCAAATGAAGTATCAAACTTATATGACAGTTCTCTTGGAGTTTTATGAAGACTTTGATAAATTTCACACACGCGTTGTATGTAAACACCAACAAGGGTGTTAAAACTGGTGATATTATGATAATTATACCACGTACGGTTAGAGTCTGCACCAACTGTGTTACAATACTGTAGTCAAGTATCACTGCTCTAAGTCCTTACTAGCTTACAAATTTTGCTAGTCCTTTTTTGAAACCAGACATAAGCCAATAATTAAAAAATATATATCAAAACTTAAAAACACAACTTAAAAAATAACCAATACCAATCGATTTGTGAATCAATCCCGAGTCCAACGAGGTATATGAAGCCATATATGAAAAAAAATTTAAAAGGGGGAGTCATGACCGAAAAAATTCCTAAAATGGGCTAAACTAGAACCACATATCTATCATTTAGCGAAAAACGTTTGTAGATAATTTCAATACACTAGCCCGCTGAAGAAGTTTGATTCCATTAAATATTAGACCTAACTGAACATTAACACTAGAAAGACGGGAGCAGTCATGATTTGACGGTAATTTAAATTTCAATATTGAATAATTCAAAAACTATTTGACTTACCGTAATGAGACTTTGTGACTTTTATAAATACTAGTAGTTAAATGAAACTATGTATCAAAATAATTCACATCTATTTTCTTTATTGTTTGAAATGTTGGTATACCGACAAAGACGGCGGCGGTCTTTTGACGGCTATGATCTGATAAATATGTTTTTAATTGTTGTATGAGAGGGTACAACAATAAATACGTATCTGAATTGTCAGTCAAATAAGCCTGTAATTGTGTATCGATATTATTGTGAGTAATTTGTGAAAAAAGTCCAGGAAATTCGAAGAAGGCGAGAATGTCTTATTCAGAAATGTAAAAATAAAACTAATAAAGTATGCGATACTTATACTTGTAAAAAACTACTTTGTGGCTCTTGTAACATGTAAAAATTGTGTATAAATATTAAAATTAAACATACATTACATCTACTTTTATTTCTTTATTAATTACTCATAAAAAAAAATATTTAGTAAATTTGTATTCATTTGACCGGTCGCCGTCTTTGTAGGTAGGTAGATTTTCCCGTCTTTCTATATAGTGTTAAATGTATATAAAGTAATTAACAGCCCTTTAAACCCTCCGCACAGACAACCACTGACCGGGTCTACCATAGAACGTTTTGTATACAGTGAATGTTTGCTACTCTAGACTTTGGTGAAGAAATATGCGATGCTATATTACGAAAACTGTGACAGTTAACGTAATGCTACCACTGCCTCTGCCGGCGCGCGTTATGCATTTGTTTGTGTATTTAAATGGGGGGGGGGGAAGTACTAAAATGTAAAGAATATATATTTAATATATCATACGTGATTACCTTCTTCTTCTACTAAAGAAGGTATTGTTGTAATCTCTTATGTTTATATTTTATTTATTTAAGCAAATTCGTGTCGTTTGTAATTCCTTGTTTATTTTGAGATACGAGTACTCATAAGTTTTATACATCAACAAAGGGAGTCGTCTATAAAATACGTTAGGGGCGAGGGGGGGGGGACTTTTAAGCATGATTTCATCGCCTTTTATGGGTTGAATTGTAATAGAATAGTCTTAAAATCTGAAATCGTTCTTTTGCAATTTTTTGACCCCTATTAAAGTGTGAATTAACCCCATTTTAAGGGGCGAGTTGGGTTTATTAAATAAATTAATTAATATTTATAATATTAAATAATAAATTTTAATAGTATTGTAATTATTTTAAAAAAAAATTGAAATAGGTTTTATTTGACTTTTTTTTTTAATTAAAAATCATTTTTAATTTTAATAACCGAATTAGGATTAGACCAGGGATTCCCAACGGAGTTCTAGCAGACCCCTTGGAGGTTTATGGAAGTTTAAATAGGATCTATAGTATTCCAGGGGTCTATAGTAAATTTTTCTGTTTTAAAATTTTGAATTGCAATGCCCATTTTTTAAATATATTTATGTTTCTAATGTAGTGGGGGTCTATAAAGAAAATCATTCTTTAAATAGGGGTCTATGTAGGAAAAAGTTTGGGAACCTCTGTATTAGATTATATAAATAAAACAAAATATATCATTAAATTTTTAACTACTGCTGATTTCATATTATAAATGAATTTCCATTTTCAATGCGACCATATTTTGTCAATTTGCTAATTACTTTATTAAAGTACTTAATTAAAAAAATGCTTTCCAAATAAAAAACGTTGAAATTTCATTCATTAGAAACGTTTTTTAATTTCCATTTAGGTTGTAATACAATTTTTTTATTTTTTATAAAAAGTGAACATGATTTTCGCTTTAAAAAACAACCTATATCATTTAAGACAAAACTTTTACCAATAACCTAACTCACGTCCTATCTCGTATACTTTAACTCTAGACATAAAAAAAACCCGCAAAAAAGTGTCACAACTCAAAAAATGTAGGAAATAGAAATAAATTAAATACTATGGCTAGGCCATAAAATGCACACCCCTTAAACATAAAAAAATGTATTAACTTATAATATCAAATAAATACGGTACAGGTACAATATAATTGGTGAAACTTAAAAGGATGTTTGAAAAAAATATTGGAGGTAATTAATATTATATAAATATATAATATGAAGTTTATCACTCATTAAGATTTTTTAGAAAATCAACAATGAATCTTGATATCAATAGATTATTACATTTTTTTATTTAAATTTAGGATGTATTGTAATAAAACAACAATCATTTTAATTTACAATTTTTATAAAACATATTTTTTTGTAAAATGTATAAAGTAAATAAATTAATTAATAATAATAATTAAAAAGATAAATACATCCACATTTTGCAGCGATAACAGCTGTGTTCACCTGATATCTAGCATTTAAAATGAAACAACAATGTAACGTTTATAGGTTATATGACGTATATTATATATTTGTTTTAAAAATGCAAACTTACCAGATTTTATCTTGATTAAAAAGATTGATTGGCTTTGAATAGAATAATTAAAATACAGCACGTATCGATGTACGTGTATTTATATATTAATTAACACAATATAATAATTATGGAATTTGAAGTGACATATGAAGAAATAGCGCCTACTACTATTAATAAATTATAAATAGCAACTACTCTATTTGTAAAAAAATTTCTTGTCAAAATACGAATTTTTGTTTAAATAAACTGCAAATTTCGTTACTTCTAGTTATCCAATTTTGTTGAGTTTTAATAGGGTTCTATTCTGATAATAGATGAAGTGAATTCAAAAGGATTGGTGCAAATTTATTTCGAATTTTAGCCTGTAGTTCGGCGTTTCTATCAAAAAAGCGGGTTAAATCGGCAAATTGAACTTTATTTATATTTTTATAACAGAAAATTAAAACCGATCGATATTAAACTAAGCAAAAATGGAGACTGTAATGTTTTCTATCAGAAAATGTAAAAATGTAAGTGAGATACTGAAGAAATTTAAGATATAATACTCATTTTATCAATTTATATACGAAAAACGATTTTAGGACGAGAGTAGAACACACTTCCAAGCAGAGCCTGCTTGGGGTGTGCAATAAATTATAACAATTTAGATAAATAAAAACTGTAAAGGTAGTATAGGAAAATGACTGATACACAGTATTTAATTTAAATATTTCAGTATTCTTGTGATGTTTGAAAAATAGTAACTATTAAAACGCTTAGTAGTGATTAAGTATTATAAAAAATATGAAATTTATTTAGAATATGCTAGTTTTGTTAACGGTAGGTACACGAAGTACATTAATAATAATTTTTTAGTAGAAATACATATATAGTAATTTGGAATCATTCTACATATTTATCTCAAATATGACATTATTTAAGTCGTGAAATTTTTTGCAGAGGGTGCGCTATAACCCCATAAATTCAACGTTTACGTTTTTTGTTCAAGTGAGCAAATTTTCTAAAGTTTTATTTAAAACATACGTTGTTGAATATACTACTATATAGTTTTAAAGATTTCTTTGGAAATTCTCAAAGCATTTAGAGTAAGAGAGTGGACTAAGAAAGCTCTTATCTTACGTTGAAGATGACTTTCCCAAGAAATGGTTTTTCCTTTTTCTTTTCGAGTACTATCAAACACTATTTGTATTCAGCTCGGAGAGGGTTCGCTTTGTTTAATTCAGGGTTGTTTTATCTTTAATGCTATCTTACTCTCTGTAAACTCGTGTGTGAAAACGTATAAACGGTTTAGATAAAATATATTCACAAAAATATTATTTTATCTATATATATATAAACATATCCCACTGTGGACATTTTAATTTTTATTGTTCCTCGACACATTGTAAGTGGGCTCTCACACCGGAGCAATATAGCAACTACAACTTATAACTAGCGATATTATTGCTATTTGTCAATATACATTGAATCGTACATATTGTCTCACACCAAATCAATATGATATCGCTATATTGCTAGTTGCTAATTGGTAGTTACTTTATTGCTGTGTTGCTATATTTCTCCGGCGTGAGAGCCCACTTAATTAGTTCAATATTTCTTAACGTAGGTTACAGGAAAAAATTAAAAAACAAAATGTACCACGGCCCATGGAGGCTCTCAAAATTGTTATAAATTTTTGTAAATTTTTTTTTCGACGCTTCATCAAAAAAGTGGTTATTCTGAATTCTGAAGAACAAAAAAAAATGTCAATAAATGATAAAACAAGAACGCTGAAGCTTTAAAATCTTTTTTGGAAAACTGTTTTATGAACATTTTTCCCGGAGAAACGCCATTCAAAAATATCTTCAAAAAGATGGAAACTTTGAATGATCTTTCAACGCTCTCGGAGCAATATGGCTTGGGGTTCCAAAAAAAAAATCTGTACGATTCGGGGTTTTGCAGATATTTTAGGTATACTTTAAACTAATAAAAAACATAGACACTTTAATGATCCCATAGTTCCCCCCATATTTTATGAAAAATGAAAAATATGCGATTTTTTTTTAGGTCAAATTAACAGCTAAAGAGTATTAAAGAAAATATTTTCAGCTTTCCAAATCACCCTTAAATTTTTTTTTCGATTATTTGTTCCTTGGTTATAAGCGCTCAAAGTTAAACATATGATTTTTGCTTTGATTGCACATAACATAAAAAAATCGTACAGCAATAAAAAAAAAATTTATTGAAGAAAAAAGTCTGATCTACAACGATAATTATTTATTTGATTTGACCAAAAAAAATTTGCATGTCCTGTAGAGCCTCTCAAAATTAATATAATTTTGAAAAAAAAATTTTGGCGTTTCTTCTTAAAAAGGGGGTTATCCTGAAGGATAATAAAATTTCCAATAATTATTCAAAAACTAGAACGTTTAAGCTTTAGAACAGTTTTTTTTAAACTATTATACGACAATTTTTCGCGGAGATCCAGTTATTTAAAAACACCAAAAAGTATTTGAAAATTTAGTGGTCCATTAATTTTACATTTTAGTGTAATTTCGTCAGTTTAAAAACGCTATAAATGTCGGCTTGCTGGAATAATTACACTGTTATAATTTGTCAAATAAAAAGTCGGGTAGTAACTGGTAAATTCCCCCCCCCCCCCCCACAAAAAAATATAACTACCCTATTGAGTTTTTTCGAATGAAATTTAATTTTACAAAAAACTAATAGATATTCGTGTTTAAGCATTTTAAACTGTATTTTTTTATACTGTAAAATATCTTCCACTCAAATACATTTTTCCAATTACATGTAGTCTGTATTGAAAAAGATAAAACAAAATACAGCAGAAGGTAACATGTCAATTCTGCCAATCAGTGATATTTACATAACTGAATATTTGTTTACATTATTTTTGTTGTCATACACCGTATTTATATTTCTTCGCCAAAGTGAATAAAAAAAAAAACGTACAGAAAAAACGGGAACGCTTTTTCGAAATTATCATATGTATATGTACCTATACATACCTACATATTTCAGGGTGGCCCTTAATTTACTTATTTTCGAATTTCTTTAAGGTCACCCCCCCCCCCAAATTTCTTAAAGGTACTAAAAAAATTGTGTATACAAAAGTAATTGGATATTATTAACACGTGCCACCGAGCGATCGAATATTAACACGTAAAATACATTTGATTTTTTTAATTTTTCTTTAAACAGCTGTATCTTTGTGAAAATTTAATGGATTTTGATGTTCTAAAATGCATTTTAGAGCTGACACTTTCTAATTTTTGTACCTTTTATTCGATTTTTTTAATCGCTTCCCACTACTTCTTGAGAGATTTCAGAAATGTGAAAGAAGCCTAAACTTTAATAATTCAATATACATATCATGGCATGGGTATGTAAGAAAAGGTCACGTCCCCTTACTTAAAAAAATTATTAATAATGCAAAAAAAATTTACCTGGGGATACAAATTTCATCTGTAATAAACCTATTTTTTCATTTATCGCTAAATATAAAAAAAAGGGGAAAGAGGGTACGACAGTCTTACGGCGCAAAGTTAAAAGTGTAAGCTATATTTAGAAAAAAAATTGAGTATGTATATGTAACACCGTGTCAATCTGAGATATTAATTTATTTATTATATGTATATACCTAAACCATCCTCGTGAAATACTTTATCTATTAGTGAAAACCAGAGAAAATCCGTTCAGTAGTTACTGAGAAATCCGTGCACATATTTATTAAAAAAAGAAAATAAATAAATACATTTTAAAATTATTTCCTATTTTATATACACACAACACAATAAAGATTAAAAATATGATAAAATATTAATAACCTAACTACATACATGAAATAAATTACAAAATTTATAGGTTATTATATTTTCAATCAAAATTTCTCATATCAAATAGTAAAAACATATTTTAACTACCTATATTAATAAAAATGAACAAACCACTTGCAAGAGACATAAACGTTTTAAAACTAAATCAAATTTAACACTTTAGTAATATAAAAAGTATACATCTACAGTTATATTTCAATTTTAATTATATACATCAAGTAACAGCCTTAATTATGTACAAGACTATATCAAAAACGATCTCTTAACGCTTTATTATCGTCCGACTATGAAGAAATAGTAAATAGAGGCGTTAAACGGGAGTTTTAGGACACATATATCAACAGCGTTAGTAAGGGAAGGCTGAGATCGCCTATTGCAGTCTACTTTTTGATGACAAGCGAAGTTTAAAACGTTATATATAGGTGTAATAGGGATGCACTTAAACTGTCGACTATGCACTACTATTTATCTTAATAGGTATGATTTAATTATATTTATATATTATATTATACTAGGTGGGCCCGCGCGGCTTCGCTCGCGTGGACTATGAAATTATTGTTTAGGATTTAAAAATATATAGTTGAATTAAGTATAAACACGATTAGTTATTTTTCTAATAAAAACCAAACAACACTTAAATTACCTACCTAACAAAAGCGAATCAGAACAAAAAGTAAAAATAATTTTTATTCTATTTAAATTTAAAAGTTAATTATTGAAAACAAATTAAACAATTGACAATCAAAAGAATACCGGCCTGTTCCCTCTGCCCAGCGCGGCGTCTATTGTATTTGTATATACTTATTTCACGTTATTTCCTAAACCAAAAGACCAAATTGGATTCTGTAAAAGGCAAATTATGTTTACATTAAGTACTTATAACGATGAAATCATTTATTTCGATAAGGATTAAAGTTTTGCAGGTCATAAGTCCATGTAAACAGAACCCAAATATTTTATGTTTTCTTTGTAACATAAAAGCAGTCATTGTGGCTTAAATATAAAAGTTAGACATATGGTGTCGCGGACTTTATTGTTGGACTTTTGATTCTACACAATTCTTTAATACATTATTTTGTTCTATATTCAACGGTTAAGCCAGCGTATTGCAAAACAGCGCACCGACGGCAAAATTTTTCCCGACTTGATTTACTATTATCGTCACTGCTTAGTTGTTATGTTACCTAACCTAACAAAATATAGCCTATAACCTGACCAGAGAATGTACCTATGAATTAAACAGACAGACAGACAGACAGACGTTGAGCTTTATATATATTAAGGATTAAGAATTTAAAAAAGTACACTTCCTGATGACCTTTAGGTATATTTAACAGCCTAAAATTCTAACTACATAACTATGTAGTTAAAAAGGGAACGGGGTAAGTTAAAACTTGTATTCAACCAGGTATACAACTGTTAGTTTTAGAACATGTACTCAACTGTGAATGAAGTAGAATCGCCGCCTAGGTGATACCTACTCACTGATGAAAAGCTCTACGTGTTTATTAAATAATTTATGTACATACTTTTACGTGTCTTTTCGCAAAGGTACTAAAATGCCTTGTCACATCACTACGGCTCATACAAAATCATGAATATAAAACAATGTTTATGTAGGTTATGCCAAATATAACTTATATTACATACATATCTTTATTTGTTATTTATTTAGAAACTAGAATATTGAACACGGTGTTACCCGAGTTAAACTATTATTAAATTAAATAATAAAATATTTTAACCGTTACTTTAGAATTCTTTATTTAATCGAAGATTGATGTATGAAAAATGACATATTTTAGATTTTGTTAATCACTCATTTTTTTGCGTATTGTTAATATAAAACTGCAAAAATGGTTGGAAAAAATCTTAAATGTTGATAAGAGTACTTATGTTAATTATAACTTTTGTAATAATCCTAGCATATCTAAAATACAGTATTTACAATTTTCCATGTTATTTTTGAATTATATGCCTGAAAGGTCAGGTTTACTCAAGTTAAAAGTATTGACGCACAGTGTCTTTCAAGCTAACGAGAAATTGTTTTTTTTTTACTATTTTGACTGCAAGTAAACATATTCTTTTCGCTATTTTGGGGATTTTTATTGACTGAAATCTGTATATTTACATTCAAAATCGCAAGTATATAGAAAATTACGTGAAAATTGAAATTTTCAAACCGCAGGTCTGTAATTTTAGAGAAAAATGACTGTAACTTTTGAACGTGTGGTCGGATTTGATTTTTGTCGACATATTTGGAATCAGCGTGTCAAAATCTATATAATTACTTTAAAATTAGAAAAAAATACTATCCAAATTTCCGTTTTTTCCAGTGGATTTTCCGAAAATTTTCTTTCATACAAACCTTGTACTAATAATTACGAACACAACAAAAAGAAATCAGCCAAATCGGTCAAGCCGTTCTTAATAAGTGAAAGTATATATGTAATAATTAAAATGAATAGTTTTTGAAGTTAGTTTCGGACCAATTAAAAATTAAAAAAAATAAACTATTAAATTTTATTATTATTAACTTTACAGTATAATTTGTAGGATATTTTTTTAACTCGATTTTATTTTTTCTTAAAAACTTTTTTAATGAAAATTATAAATAATTTTTTTTTTTAAATAAGTAAAGTTTTCTTATTTCTACCCTTTTAAAACTAGATCATGTTGAAAGAAAAATTAAATGAATCTATCTTTGCCAATGAGTTCATTACATCGTCACGCTATCTACTTTTTTAATTTTATTTAACAACCTGACCTACTTTCCACATTTTTGCTGTTAAAAAAAAAGTAAATTATAAATCATCTCCCGTATTTTTACTTAGACTCTTCTTTTCTTATCTGATTACTGATTACTCCTCAAGTTTTTTGTACAAAATTCAATGATAACCTTGGCTGATAAAAAAAAATTAATAAAAATATTCCGATGCGAATTTTTTTTGTTTTAATAAAAATCAAAAATAATAATTACTTCTAGAAAAATAATAACGAGAAATTAAAAAAAAATAAACATCCGTTTCCGGTTTAGTGATGTTCTTCCAAAAACCTTGGCTGATAAAAAAAATTAATAAAAATATTCCTATGCGATTTTTTTTGGTTTTAATAAAAATCAAAAATAATAATTACTTCTATAGTCTATTTCATTTAAGATTGCAGCGGTAGCTAGCATAGGAAGTATAATACGCGCTCCTGATTGGTCAAAACGCCAGATAAATTCACAATAACACAATTTTCACTAAAGCAATACATCATGTTGCCTTGGAAATAATTGCAATTAAATTCAAACTGTCAGATTAGTTATTTTACAAATGTATGTATATATACAGTTGACATTAGGATATAAGAAAACTAATATTTATGACACAAAGGTGAATTTAATTTCTTGTAAATTCCATCAAAAGTTATATGACAGTTCAGATATGACAAAAATCACGTGGTTTTAAAAAAATTACACGTCTGACGTCATGAAAAAAAAACACTATTGAGTATTTACAACAATCAGTAATAAATTAAAATGCGAGTTATTTCCCGTTTTGCCAAACAAAAAAATCACAGCATAAATACTATATATGTGTTGAAAATAAATTTTAGCCTATACTTTGTATGAAGGGTGAATCTAAATACAGTGAAAGTTTGAAAAAAATTCACTGAAAGGTTTTTTTTCCGTTAGCTATAAAATAGTTCCTGTGTGAATCGTACCGTCTAATCCCCGCCCACCACTGCAAACTTAAATAAAAAATTATAAAGAAAACTTTTTTAAAAAACAATTTGCCTTTGAAAAACCAACTAAAAAGATGAAAATAAAATCAGGTTAAAAAAAGTTGATTTTGTTCATACTAGAAGAGTTAAAAAAAGTATCTTCTAGTATGAACAAAATCAACTTTTTTTAACCTGATTTTATTTTCATCTTTTTAGTTGGTTTTTCAAAGGCAAATTGTTTTTTAAAAAAGTTTTTTTTATAATTTTTTATTTTCGAGTTTTTAGTTAAACACATACACAGAACTAAATTAAAAAAAATCATGTTAACATACCTCCTGAATCTTTACCAACAAATAATCACTTTAATTTCATTTTTATATCAAGTTAGTACTGATCATTATACAGTTATATTTTTTCTATATATTAATTATCACTAAAACACATCACGTATATTATGGTACATATATTAATATTTATTGATTTGAATAGATTTCCTTCTATTTCTATCGTTGTCTAATGTCAATAATAAAAAATATTTTCAACAGACAGTAGTGACAGATGGTATTTTTAAAACATGTAGCTATGGAAATGGGATATTTCGGTTGTAACTTAACTCTCGTTATCACTGTGTTTTCTAATTGTATCGGTATATATAGATGATTCGTTGCCACAAACATATAAAGAAATAAATAAATTTATTATAAATAAATAAATAAATAAATAAATAAATAAATATCGCGGTGAGTTAAATAAGGCAAATTTAATGAAATAGACTATAGAAAAATAATAACTAGAAATTAAAAAAAAAATAAACAACCATTTCCGGTTTAGTGATATTCTTCCAAAAACCTTAGCTGATAAAAAAAATTAATAAAAATATTCCTATACGATTTTTTTTTGTTTTAATAAAAATCAAAAATAATAATTACTTCCAGAAAAATAATAATTAGAAATTAAAAAAAAAAACATCCGTTTCCGGTTTAGTGATGTTCTTAAAAAAAGAAGGTGCACGTCTTTACAGTATACAAAAAACTTAAATTTAAAATTTTATGTTTGCAAGTCTCACCGTTATAGCTGTAGAGTGTTCACACACAGACAGACAGACAGACATACATACAGACGTTATTGAGTTAATAGTCTTACGTGATTCAGAGCCCCACAAAACGTATAATTCTGTTCAAAATTTTTTCATGATTATTATACAATATTTTTTATAGATATCACTCGAGAATTCGAGAACCACTTATCCGATTTGCGTTTTTATTGAAAGATATGTTCTTTGTCTATGTTTTAGTATGCATTTTATTACGTTAGGTAACATAAGGAATAATAAGCCATGACGATATTAGTAAATATATATTTGGAATACGCTGCCTAAACCGTTAAATATTAAACAATATAATGCAGTAAAGATTTGTTTAGAATAACTTTTACAAAATTGCTAAACAATAAGTCCAAAAAATACCCTTGCCAATCGATTCGTGAATCAATCTCGAGTCCAAAGAGGTACATGAAACCATATATGAAAAATTTTGAAGAGGGGGGGATCATGACCGGAAAAATTTCTAAAATGGACTAAACTAGAACCACAGATCTACCACCATTTAACGAAAACCCGAGGTCTCTAGGTGGTCAGGGGGCCGAAGACAGACAGAAGAAAAATCGAGCATATTAGGCAAAAAAGTAAAACAATTAATCCAATTTTTAAATACTGACATTTAATTAATATACGAATTTTTATCCACAGAATCCACCTACGTAAATTTTATTTAAAAATGAACTTTATAATACATTCCTTTAGATAGCACTGCCTATATAAATATTAACCCATTAACGCCGAAAATAATACAAAAACATGCAAAAGATTTTTTTTAATGAAATTAAGTACTTATTCAATATATTTATCTAAATATACAACACAAACTTTTCTTTAATATTAAGAAAAATAAATAAATAACAGTGTGTATTCAAGCGAGTAAATTGGGCAGATATGAAGTCTATTTTGTGTGAGACTGATTTTCTGATATCATTTTTATTTATTAAAAGTCATGTTATATGTATATTTAAGTTATTTCATATGATTTGAACAAAATTCGAAATCACATGCTCTAGTTGGATAAAATATATGGGCATACCATATATAAAAATTATTCAGAACAATTAAAACAACACTTATGAAACTAATAACGTTAACAGATTTTGTTTGTTGCACTTCTACCAACTGAAATATTGTGAATTAATATCCATAGACAGCAGCACTGATTATAAAATGAGGTGTACACAAATGTGTACGGTGGGCGTTAATGGGTTAATGAAACCTTTATAATAATTCTTATTGATACAGAAAGACCTGTCATCGGATATTTGATTTTCCAGCATTTTTTTCCAATACTTCATTTAGGTTTCGTCTGTCAGAATTTCTTGATTCTATGTTCCAAACATTAATTCCCAATCACCAGCTGGGGGGGGGGGGGTAAAGGTGGATATTTTTTCCCAACCTCATTCCGTAAAATCTTCGAACAGATTTATTGACATTTTCAATTACCTACTTCTTTTTTTTGTGCTTTTTACATCGACTTCAGTCGTTTATCAAAAAGAAACGATTCATACTTATGCGGTCTTTGAAATTATTTTAAAAAACACTTTGGGTTCCATGATTAAGAAATGAAATTTCTTGTTACCTGACGATTTGGTTAAAGAAGTAATAAGCGACGTTCATTTTTTTCTGTTTGAAACATTTTTAATTAGATTTTTCTTTGTTGTATTTCAATTATTTAATTAACAAATATTCTGACATTTTTTTAAATAATTAGATACAATACATTAAATAATATCTAATATATAAAATTCTCGTGTCACAGTGTGCGTAATTGAACTACTCCGAAACGGCTCGACCGATTTTCGTGAATCTTTGCATGCATATCGGCTAGGGTTGAGAATCAGACAACATCTATTTTTCATCCCCCTAAATGTTAAGGGTGGTCCACTCTTAATTATTTTTTTTTGGACAAAATTTTTTGTTTTTATTTTTTATGATACATCATACAAAAATACATACAACCCTAAATTTTCACCCCTCTACGATCAACCCCTATTTTTTATTTATTAATTAAAAACTTTAATTTTTTTTGGCAAGATTATTATTTTTATTTTGTCAAGACCTTAGAATAAAAAAAATTCATATTACTCTTAATTTTCACCCTTCTACGATCAACCCCTATTAATTTTTAATTTTATATTTTAATTTTATAGTAAAGTATTACCAATTCGACTTCAATATTCATAGTTAAGACAGGACAGCGTCTGTCGGGTCAGCTAGATATTATATAAAATCAAAAGTAATTGTGTATGTTTGTTTATTACCTATTCTCGATTAAACTGCTAAACAGATTTTGATGAAATCAAGCAGGGGGATAACTTGCATCCTATGAAAGGATATATCCTGAAAATTGTACCCCAGAAAAATGTATTAAATAATAAAATTACATGAAAAAATACTTTATAAAAACAAGTAAAAATAAATTTTCAGCTATTACAAAATTTTCAGGTTTTTATGACTAAAACTAATAAATGCGCGGGGCGCTATAAAGACAAATGTATGAATAAAAATTATTAAGTAAAATAAGAAATGAAGTATAAATTGATGTAAGATTTGCACATTAATTCAAATAAAATAAAAAGCTTTTAATTATAATTAATTATTTCATTATTGTATATTTATAAAATTGTTAATTTGTTATCAAAAATTATATATATTTAATTGAACTAATGTGCAAATCCTACATCAATTTAAACTTCATTTCTTATTTTACATAATAATTTTTATTCATACATTTGTCTTTATAGCGCCCCGCGCTTTTATTAGTTTTAGTCATAAAAACCTGATAGTTTTGTGATAGCTGAAAATTTATTTTTTACACAAAAGTTTATTTTTAAAAAGTATTTTTTTATATAAATATATATATATATATGTATATATATATATATATATATATATATATATATATATATATATATATATATATATATATATATATATAATAAGTAGCTAGTAAGCACTCACAAATGAGTTATTAATTTTATGATAGTATATATTGATTTACTATGTAATTTAGATGAGTGATACTTGACTAGAGTATTAGAGTATTGTAACACAGTTGGTGCAGACTCTGACCGTACGTAGTATAATTATCATAATATCACCACTGTTTTAAAACCTTTTTTAGTGTTTACATACAACACGTGCGTGAAACTTATCAAAGTCTTCATGAAACTACAAGAGAACTGTCATATAAGTTTGATACCTCATTTGAAACTGCTTTCAAACTAATTTAACTAAACTTGAGAACTCTTCTTAAAAAATCGATGTAACATATAGATTTCAATTTAAAATATATCCTAATAGGTGAAGGGTAAAAAAGTCTAATTAGCATAAAAAGGTAGGGTGTTTTCAAATCACATAGCTATCGCAAATAGCATCGAAGATAAATAGCAGGGGCGTTAATTCTGAAACAGTCTAAAGTACAAGCGCGGTATAAACTGTGTATTAAAAAACGGCGTGAAGCATTTGAATCGTTCATAAGCCAAATCAAGCTTACCCTTCAACAAACAGTCAAAAAAATTAATGAAAATACTTTAGTTGGCTCTCACACCGGAGCAATATAGCAACTAGCAACTTATAACTAGCGATATTAATGCTATCTGACAATATACATTGAATCGGACATATTGTCTCACACCAAAGCAATATGATATCGCTATATTGCTAGTTGCTAATTGGTAGTTACTTTATTGCTGTGTTGCTATATTGCTATATTGATGTGAGAGCCCATGCAGCAAAACTGTAGTTTTGTAATGTGTTAGTAAATATTTAAAAATTGAATTTTTTTTTTAAGTATTGCCATTTTAACTTAAATGTGCATGGTTTTCTCAGTAACTACTGAACGGATTTTATTCCGGTTTTCAGTAATGGATAGAGTATTTCACAAGGATGAATTTTCATTATATGAAAAATTAATCGGTAACGTAGTAATATTTCATACCAACAGTATCAAAAATTACTATACCGTATGTTAAAATAATTATAAAACTTAAATAATTATTTTAACAACTTATTAATGTCAGATAAAAAATTTTCATTAACAGTTTTATTTATTTAAATAAAATGCGTAGGAATGGGAAAAAAATAAAAAATTGCATAGATTGATGAAAAAAATTTTGATCCCAGAAATTTTGAACACCCGACATGGTAAAATTTAAAAGAACGTCTACAATTCAATATACTGTATAGCAGTTTCTATTTTGGCGATAGGCCAGATATGAAAAGTAATATAGAAACATAGTAAAATTATAGAGAATGTACGTGAAATTTTCATATGCAAGAAATTAAATTAAAGAATAACGTATATTACTTTTTCAGTTAAAATTTACCAGTATGTCATTGTAATTTTTCATTTACTTTATTTTAAATTCTACCGACTTTTCTGTTAATTTTTTTTTCAGAAGTTGATTCTGTTCTCAGGTTCACATCATTTTCTGTTAATTTTTAAAAAAATATTCTCTCCGTGTATAGTTAGTACAATCAGAATCTGCTCTTATCTCGGACACGATTTTTCGACGGTATTACAAAACTTCCATTTCTTCGTACATGGAAGTAAAAAAAAAAATCAAAACCCCACATTTACAAACAATTGAGTTGTTATTTCAATCCAGCAAATATGAAATCAAAATCAATGCACGCTACGATCAGATAAGATGACATTACTGAAATATTGTTAGTGATTAGCCGGCTCCGCGAGTTTGATTTATCCCTAACTGGCCCGTATGTGGGGGCTATTAGGACACATCTAGATAACGCCCCCCCTCCCCCCTCCCCCAAGCCCTATGTTTGCTATATACTCTTTTGTGCAGCATGTATTGCGCGGTCGACACAATATGCTGGACATGTTTGAACTAATTGAAAAATCAGTGTTATGCCGAGGGTGAGAACGACAATACCCTTGATTTTTGTAAAATGATGGTGGATTTTGTGGTCAGTTGAATTGTAGTGGAATAGACAGTTAATAATCATGTTGTAGGAGTAATTAACCTTTTGTTAAGGCAGCTATTACACTATTAAATATATGTGATGAAATTTAATTGATCAAAGAAATATGATATTTATTTGACTGCCTAACTTTTTTAGTCCAGGAAAAATAGACGTACAACAAGGAAAAAAATTTGTAACAGGCTAAATTTTTGCATACATCTTAGTATAAAGGTACTTAATAATGTGTGAAAGTTCCTCATCGATTTGACATGTGCAAGTGTCAATTTTGTGGGATCAAAGTTCACGAAAACAGAATTTTTCAAATATCATGAAAATGGTGACCTTTTCGAAAAAAAATGTATCTTACTAATTTGTAGCTGAGATAATTTACTACAAAAATGACCCAATGGGTTTTTATGTTGGAGAAACCGTTCAAGAATTATAACGAGTTATTTATAACTCCAAGCAGTTTTCCACAGCATACCATATCGTGCTATGTAAAATGTAATATAGAGTTGCAACTAAAACATATATATTCCACATAACTAGCAAGATCGAGATAACTCTTTCTGTTTCATAAAAATCGAAAGTACATTAGTTGACAATACTTTGAATAAAAATTAACCAAAATTACCACGTCGAATCAGAGTAAAATGGGGTCTTCAAGGTACGCAACCCTCGCGCAATGTATTAAGTACATTGTCCACTTAGGTATTTTTTAAAATCAAAATCTTTGGACCCCACAAAATTGACACTTGCACATGTCAAATCGATGAGGAACTTTCACACATTATTAAGTACCTTTATACTAAGGTGTATGCAAAAATTTAGCCTGTTACAAATTTTATCTTATCTATATTTTTATGTCTATTTTTCCTGGACTATCTGACTTCGTTTTTTTTTATATTTGGCTAGTTTTTAAAATAATCGGTAGTTAAAAATAGCTTGAAATTTATTTAGATATAACTATGTCTAGATTATGAAAACCTAACTTTTTTTACTTCGAATCAATTCTTGAATATTTATGAATTCATATCATTTTTCTCATAATATATACCGCGGTGGAAGACAGACAGACGGACGGACAAAAAATCGAGCATATAACACTTCATGGGTTGCGTTAAAAAAATCGCACAATTCAAATAATTAATCAATCTAGAAATAATTGCAGTAGATAATTACTAATTCTATTCGGTAAATTTAGTCCGAGTTTGTGAACAAATTAATCACCTTTGAATTCTAATCAATTATCAGAGAGGGAAAAAATGTATGTGCCCCCCCCCCCCCCCAGCGGTCTGAAGCTAGTTGAATAACACAAGAGATACAATCGCATGTATGTTGTATGCAAACATGTTTCATACTCTAATTTATATGCAGATTTTACTGCTATAGATCAGATGATTCAATATTGGTATCGATAACATTTATAATGATACCGTTATACAGTATAACAAGAATATCTTTATTATTTACTGTAGATCGATTTCGTATTAGTTGATTTGTGGTGTATACGGAATTGGATTTGGAAATAATTGAAAAAATTTATATAAGTATACCTCTTACAAACATACTTGCCTGGTAGATGTTATCAACCAATCTAGCGTTATTAAATGATAGTTTAGAGTAGATTTTTAGGGTTCCGTAGAAAACTAGGAACCCTTATAGTTTCTCCATGTCCGTCCGTCCGTCCGTCCGTCTTCAAAAATTTTGAGATAATAAGATGAAATTTGGTATACGGTCGTAGATTGATGACCCAAAAACAGAAATAATAAGATTTTTGAAAATAAAAATTTTTTAGACCCCCCTTTCATAAAATGAAAAGTGTTTTAAAAAAAAAAAATTCATCTACACCATTGAGTGAGGTCTCGTTAGAAAGGTCTTCTAAAATGCAACAAAAAATATATCAGAACTTTTTGATTTTAACCCTTTAATCACGATGTATTCGCTCTCCAAAGTCGTTAAAAAAGTGTCCCACCCCCCTCTATTTTCTAAGCTATCAATTTAAAAAATCTGAAAAAATTCCAGAACGTAGATTTTAATTAGTACTTTCACTGAAAATTATAACGAACATTGTCAAAAATATTTTGGACCCCCCTTCTATAGACTGACAAATGAACTCCCATTTTTTCCCTACTTACCCTATTGAGTGGGGTGTCATTTAATAGGTCTCGTATAATGCAATAAAAAACGTCAGATAACTTTTGGATTTCAACCCTTCAGTCACGAAATATTTGCTTTTTAATGTCGCTGTCAGAGCGTCCCCCCCCTCTATTTTCTAAACTATCGATTAAAAAAATCTGAAAAAAATTCAGAATGTAGCTTTTAATTAGTACTTTCACTGAAAATTATAACGAACATTGTCAAAAATATTTTGGGCCCCCCTATCATAGATTGATAAGTGAAGTCACATTTTTTTCATTTATCCCATTGAGTGGGGTGTCATTTGATAGGTCTCGTAAAATGAAATAATAAAAGCCAAATACTTTTTGATTTTAACCCTTCGGTCACGAAAATTTTGTAAAAAAACTTTTTTATAAATCGTAGTGAGAATGACTACGGAACCCTATGATGTGCGTGCCCAACAAGCACTTGCCCGTTTTATTGTTTATATGGTATCTCGAGATATGTTTTATTAATTTGATATATCCCCCCCCCAGTAAATATTTTCTTCCTAAGGCGGCTATTACACTATCAAATAAATATGTCAAAGATCTTTGACAAAGATTTGATCAAATATAGAGACTGTCATTATCTATATGATCAGAGAAATATTATGAATATTATAAAATTTCTTTGATCAAAGAAATATGATATTTATTTGATAGTGTAATAGCTGTCTTAGTCAACATTGTTATATTATTCGTCCAACACCCTAATGAGAGCATAACAATTTATTTTTTTGTATTTGAATTGATTTTTTTAATGAATAATTTTGATGCATGAAAAATCACTGAAAATTTTCAAATTTTAGATTTGGTTAAAAGTATGTTTTTTAGATAGAAAATGGTGTGAAAAGTTGAAATTTTCAAACCGCAGGTCTGTATCTCATCCCGTTCTCGAGATATGGCCTCTCAAAGTTTTGATTTTTCGAAATTTTTGGAGAAAAATGGCTGTAACTTTTGAACGTGTAGACGGATTTGATTTTTGTTGACAGATTTGGAATCAGCGTGTCAAAATCTATATAATGACATGTATAGTACTTGGAAATTCAACAAAAAAAATATTTCGTCGAAAATCGACATTTTTTTAAGGTATTGGGATCCGTCAGATGGGAGGAGCTTAAAAAACATGGCGCAGCTAAGGGTTTAGTTTAATTTTAAAAAATTACAAGACAGTGTCAATAGTATATATAAGTATTATAATGTACACATATTTTAAATTCACTCATTATAATTACAGATAATATCACGCAATAACATCAAATACAATACGCATACGTTATTTATTTTTGATTGTTTGCAATTTTTCAACAAACAAATCTTTTAAATACATATTTATATTATAATAAATCAATTATATATAGGAAAACTTGTAAAATTCTTTCTTGGTACTTACTGTTCTTTCATTCATTTTATTTTTGGGTGATTTAAAACATAATATTGTGATTTAATCGTAAGTTTTACTATAAACCGTAGATTCATCTGTCAGTTTTATGCTTGAGATTATTTATTTTTTCCTTAGACAAGGAAAGATAATGGACTAATAATACAATACCTAACGTTGTTACCGTTTCGCACCACAAAAATTCGCTCCACGAATCATTGGCGTATCATTCAGATT
Source organism: Sialis lutaria (assembly GCA_949319165.1). Classification (NCBI taxonomy): domain Eukaryota; kingdom Metazoa; phylum Arthropoda; class Insecta; order Megaloptera; family Sialidae; genus Sialis; species Sialis lutaria. The sequence continues at coordinate 30,230,302 of OX439235.1, forward strand.
TTAAAATAAATATTAATTGTTTTGAATTATAAATTAAATTAATAATAAATGTTTTATATTGTCTTTAAAAGTATTTCAGTGATAATTGATTAACAAAGAAACGTATATTTGGAACTATCATCTCTCATAACATACCAAATTCAATTGTAATTTATATACTATTGTATATTATAAATTTTCAACTGACGCCTCTGGGATATTTCTATGGAAATAACAAAACTGACAATTAAAATAAGATGGCCGCCGTAAAATTTTGGTAACACTTTTATATATGGACTAGCATTGGTTGTTATGTATCCATAGTCTTTCCTTATCTAAGATTTTTTCATTATTAAATTCTATTACCATAGAAACTGTACCCCCAGTCTAGTTACAAATTTTGCCACCAGATGGTGTACGTTCATTTGACGGATCCCAATACCCTTTGAATTTTTTCGATTTTTCGCAAAAATTTTTTTTTCGAGTTTTTGTGTATTGTACATGTTATTATATAGATTTTGACGCGCTGATTCCAAATCTGTCAACAAAAATCAAATCCGACCACACGTTCAAAAGTTACAGCCATTTTTCTTCAAAATTTTCAAAAATTGAAAACTTTGAGAGGCTATATCTCTCGAACGGTTTGAGATACAGACCTGCGGTTTGAAAATTTCAACTTTTCACATCATTTTTTATATAAAAAACATACTTTTAACCAAATCTAAAATTTGAACTTTTTCAGTGATTTTTCATGCATCAAATTTCAATTATTCATAAAAAAATCAATTTAAATACAAGAAAAAAAGAAGTAAAATCATAAATTAAAGGTCCCATCTCAAAAAAGATAAATAATTAAGTTATTTCAATTTTACACGAATATGTATAAAGACTTAATAAACATTCGTATAAGACTCGGACTAGAATATTTCAAATATAATATAAGTACTTATAGATATCTATATACATTCATGTGACATCAGAAACTTAATAAATGATGGTAGTACACCATACCATAGACTACACAACTAACCTAATCTAACTTATAATTAAAGACAACTTGTAAACCACCCTTTCTACTAACTATACAACCTTTGTATTCGAACGTATCTTTAAATCAATGCTTGTTGCTGGTCTACTCCATACAATCATTCAATTTGCTAAATGGTCCTTATACTATAATATATATATCAATCTACACTGGTAGAAAGGATTTCTCAAACCAAGTAAACCTTGGTTTGTATATAACGAAAACAATATTTTCTTAAGATAAGCAATAATCTCTTAAACCAACTATAGTATTCTTGAACGAAGGAATAACGTAGTTGGATTAAGAGTATGTTTCTTATATTAAGAAAATATTGTTTTCTTTATATACAAAACAAGGTTTTCTTGGTCCAATACAGTTTTTTAGTCTGAAATCTAATTTTAACATTAAAAAAAAATGGCTCATAACTAAATTTTGTAGACAAAAAATTCACCTCGACCAAATCATTGTCTTGAAATATGAATCTCTATAATAAATACAATAAGAAAATTCTCATAGTCGCAGACTTTCAACCAAATAGAGAATCTTAAAGTCTTGAGGTTTCGAATTGAAATCACTAGATGGCGTATAAGTATACAGTACATACATACATATATATACACTAGTCGTTCTGTAAGACGACCATCCACAAGACGACCGTTCCGTAAAACAATGTTCTAACAGTTCTATAGAACGTCTTTCCCCAACCCCCATCATAATACCATTGTGACTGCTATATTTCAGCGCGAAATTTAAATTAACAAATTGACGTTAATGTCTTCTATGTTTTTTTTTACACACAAAACTTGTGTTTTGGTGTGACTCAGTCAATGTTGAAAAAAATTAAATTCAATACAAATTTTCGTTGAAATTTAAATATAATAAATAGTATTTTAAAAAAAAGTGTAAGGTATATTTTATTTAAAATTTGATAATTTGAAAACGATTAAAAAAGGAAAAAACAAAAATAAATTATTGGCATATGATTGTATAGAAATCAATACATTTTTCATTCAGTATTAAAGCAACGAATAACAATTGTCTAGAGTTCAATTCTAAAAAGTCAACAAACCAGGATCTCGTTCACCAACAGAGCCATTTTTATTATTACCTGTCAATTTTTAAGCGTGGTGGTGGGGCTCCTCTAGCCATTGTATTGTGGAATTTTTGAATTACCGATGCCGTCGTACAGCAGAACGCTGAGTACATGTATACATACATATATACATACATGTACACAACAAAGACATTAAGAGTTTTAATCAAACCAGCTGCAGTTGCGGCGTCGCGAGCGTCGTAAGGGGCGGCAGTAGAGTGGGGGGAGGGGGGGTAGTTGAGGGGAGGTCAACAGCGTATGTATCTCGAATAACAATATTAGTACGGTCATAAAATGGAACCCTGGAGGCCGAATATGAAGATTCAAGCATACACGAATAGTTTTAATAACTCCCGCTAGGTGGTGCGCTGCTAACAAAGTTTCAATGTTTGAGGTTGCCGCAGTGGACTGTTAAGACTGACCAACATATCAAATTGATTTATACAGGGTGTTGGAAATAAATCATGGGCAATGCCCTCTGTGTTGTTTTGGTTACATTTTCTCAAAATTTTAATTGGTTATTTAAATTTTATTCGTTAGGTAATTTTATTCTAAGGGAAATGTATTTTTAACATTCGTAATTTTTACTTTTTTACCCTGTGTGAGTTTTTTATCAATATTTCTCCACTAACAAGGGAACCTTTTCAAGTCGAAAATTCGTATCGAGTTTAAACTTCGTATATAGTTAGAGGAGGTCAAGGTAAGTAAGAAAAAAATTGTCACAACTGCGGTAAAACGGTTTAAGGGGGTGGAACACCCCTATGAAAATGTGCAAAATAATCGTATTTTTCCAAATAACTCTGAAACTAATGAAAATTTAAAAAAATCTGTAATACAAAATTTTCATGATTTTTTATGCTCTTTTGAATGGCGATAGTCAAATTTCGAAAACATTAAACCGTTAACCCCCATATTCCATAGGTTTAATTTTTTCGTATTTTGACTATCATCATTCGAAAGAGCATAAAAAATCATGAAAATTTTGAATTGTAGATTTTTAAAAATTTTCATTAGTTTCAGAGTTATTTGAAAAAATATGATTATTTTTTTACATTTTCATAGGGGTGTTTCACCCCCTTAAACCGTTTTACCGCAACTATGATAATTTTTTTCTTACTTATCTTGACCTCCTCTAACTATATACAAAGTTTAAACTCGATACGAATTTTCGACTTGAAAAGGTTTTAACTTTATTATTTTATTTTCATTATTATGAAAGATGAAAATTAATAATGAATTCTACTTGTGCGTTATATAAAAAGATGCAATAAAAATACTGTCACTTATTCAATATTATTTTGAAAACGTAAAACACAGTCCCCTGGTCGGTCACCAACCCAGAATAACTTAATTTTAGGAACACGTAATTAAAAATATTAAATTTACAATTCATATTTTCAGAGATTAATAATTGTCATATGCAAATACCATAGGTACTTTTCATTTGTGAAATTGATGTTTATCCGTGTAAAAATTAGTTATAATTTTATTGTGAAATTTTGAGCACAAACACCTGTGTCGTTTTTGTTTTTTTTAATCTGTATTATATCGTATAATACTGCAAATTGTTTTGAGTCCCACGATGAACTGTATTTGTATCTGAAGCACTAAACTGCATCAATCAAGCAAAAATATCATTGGGGCACTAACCTATTAGTATAGAAATGCCCTTACATTATATTATATCAAACGAGAAAAAAATTATATACAACAATATTATCTACAACTTTTACAATATAATATTTTTCACTAACTCGCACTTGTTTCAAAAATTAAAAATAAACATCAAATTTCTATGATTTGTGGGTTCTTAGGTACAGAAACAGACAGACAGACACATAGACGTTATGTGTTAAAATAGTCAAAACATTTCAAAGAAAATAATTTCTTGAAAAAAAAGTTCCTTGATTTCAAGAAAAAAATCAATTTTCGAGATACAAAGAAGCCTATGTCCTATCACTTCGCCAAATTTCATCAAAATCGGTTCAACTGTTTAGTACACAGAGAAAAATAATTTGTTTATCTGTTAAAAAATGTGATCAATGTAAAAAATCGATTTGTCTCCGTTAGAGGTTGTTTGTTAATATGATAATTTTTTACCAATATGGAAATATCCACGTTTATCTTATTGATAAATGTATATTATTTCTAACAATATTCTTATCACGGTGAATATTTTGTTTCGTATTGAAAACATATACTTTAATACTTAATAAATGACATCACTGAATTTACCATATCGAAAATTACACTTTCACTAGTTGGGTGGTGTAAAAAATATTCACACTGATAAATATTTATTAATACAACCATTATGTTTAATCTATTTGAGAGTTTCGTTAGTTGGTGTAATAAATTATTTATTTATTTGACAAATAAAAAGATTTTTAGGAAAATTCAAAAGAAAATAAAACGAGCAAGTGCGTGTTGGGCACGCACATGATAGGGTTCCGTACTGTCATTCTCACTACGATTTATAAAAAAGAGTAATTTCAAAATTTTCGTGTCTGAAGGGTTAAAATCAAAAAGTTCTGTTACATTTTTTGTTGCATTTTAGGAGACCTTTCTAATGACACCCCACTCAATGGGGTAGGTGAAATTTTGTTTTAAAACACTTTTCATTTTATGGAAAGGAGGCCTAAATTTTTTTTTTTTTTTTTTTCAAAAATCTTATCGTTTCTGTTTTTGGGTCATTAATCTACGACCGTATACCAAATTTCATCTTATTATCTCAAAATTTTTGAAGACGGACGGACGGACCTGGAGAAACTATAAGGGTTCCTAGTTTTCTATGGAACCCTAAAAATATCCTCAATAAGATTTTTGTATTATTATATTGAGGAAATATTGTTAAATTAACAAGATAAATTCATTAAGCATTTTTTCATCTCATATTTTTAATAGTTTTTTTTTCTGTGAAATTAAATAATTGTGAATTTATAATTTTTTTTCATTTTCCCAAAATGCATCCCCTAATTTTTGTTCATTATTCAAGAACCCCTAGACCCTATACGTATATAAAAAATAGAAACAAAGCATATACAGATAATTTTAACATAATTCTACAATGTGAAAGCCCTTGTTTTGTGATAGCCTTATTAAAACTGCAATTTTTCTTTCAGGAAATTCTTATAAAAAACGGCTCTATAAAGTACCATATAATGAGGCAGACGTGTAACTTTATGAGCAAAGTGTAAATGACTACACTTTACTCATTTATAAACAGACAAAGAGAACAATAGTGATACATAAGGGTATTGTTATACACCTGTCTTTCTCTGCCATATTAGAAATTTCATATACGGGAGTAAAGGAAATTAAGGTACTATGGCTAGCAGATTTTATATTATTAATTTATTTTACGTAATTTTATTTTTGTATAAATGAAATGATTTTATGATTATGAAAATGTATGTTTTTTAAATTGAATTATATATCGCACCTCCGCAAAAAAAGTGTCATAACTCAAAAAATGTCATACTTAAGATAAATATGTAGAATGATTCCAAATTACTATATATTTCTACTAAAAATTGTCATTAATGTAGTTCGTGTACCTACCGTCAACAAAACTACCATATTCTAAAAAAATGTCACATTTTTTATTTATTTGTTTAAATACTTAATCGCTAACCGTTTTAACAGTTACCTACTATTTTTCAAACATCTCAGGAATACTGAAATATTTAAATTAAATACTGTGTATCAGTCCTTTTCCTAGACAACCTTTACAATTTTGATTTACTTAAATTGTTATAATTTCATTTATTCCTATTTCCTCAAAACTTCATTTTTGAGTTGTGACACTTCTTTTGCGAAGGTGCGATATTAAGTTTTTTTTTATTTACATATTTATTAAGGTGGTTGACTCTATAGGGAGCGGGGCTGGTGATCAGGGGTAAGCGCCTGCGGATAAGCGTAAAGTGAAGAAAAAAAAATTTTCTCACACTTATAATTTTTTAATTAAAACACGGTTCCTAATCATTCTGAAAAATTACAGATATCTTTGTACATGATGAAATTAAATAGACGATAGACAATAATATGACATTTGTGAAAATAATATTCGATATTAAATAAAGGCGACAAAGGATCAATTCAATTATTATTGATTATTTTAATTATATTAATACTTTATAATTTATTTAATTCATTAACTACAATTTCAACATCTGTGAAAGATTAATAATGAAATAAATAAATAAACTTTAATAAAATAAAACTGCATATTGAGAATAATTTTTTTTAAGATTTTTTTTAGGTTTAGGTTTTCGAAAAAAAACATATCTTCTGTACGGTAAATAGTACTTACTTTACAATTAGGTCCAAGTAATGCAGAATTAATCTGTGCACACACAAAAATAACATTTCTTTTTAATTGGGGCCCGATAAGTAGGTTATATTTGAAGCAAAAGATGGAATTATATATAATAAATAATAATGCTCTTATGGTCTGTGTATAATTTAATTCTGCGTCATTTGAACGTAATTGCAAATTGGTTCTATGTACCTTTCAGGTGCTATTACGATTTTTATAAAATCTTAAAACTGTTACAACCCTGATTGCAGGGGTTGCTCAACACTTAGGACTGGGGACTTTTCAGAAAATACTCTTCATACCTAACTCTAAGACCCTGGAAAATTTCATTACTCTTGGAATCATTCGGAACATTTGCATAAGTTTCCTGAACTATATACCAATAATATAGATTTAGATCCTGTACACAATAATTACTAATTGATATTGTAACTTTAGTAATTTAACAAACACGTGACCTACCCTAGCAATAATTACAATATTTTGGACAGTTGTAAATAGTAATATTTCTTTATAGTGATTGTTATCTAATATTTTTCTCCTTACACTATACGCAATTACATTTTTTCTAAACCGTATTAATACCGATAAATGCCGCAGAGCGTCGCTACTCGTACGACGACGACGTTGAACCTTCCGTTAGATGGCATCTGTGTGCTCTTTCTCTCTCCTTTCTTTTGTCTTTGATCTCAGACGTACGTCAGAACAATGGACTTCAATTAGTAGTCTCTCGCCTCGATGACCTACTCATATTCTTGTTCATGGATGCAACTCACACCTACACATACACACACACACACACACACACACACACACACACACACAAATAAAACAGTACCGGACCATACGATAACTTAGCCGATACAAAGCCAAACTAATCATGACTAATTAAAAAAAATGTTCTATGATGATCTTACGTCAGCGATTCTCAACCTGTGGGGCGTGCCCCCCTAGGGGGGCGTGATAAAACTGAATGGGGGGCACGAGCATATCGAGAAAAATATTATTAAAAAATTTATTTAATATACTGAAAGAAAGGCAATAAAATACATTCTGACATAATAAAAAATAAAAACCAAAATACACGTTTACATTTACACTGATATAATACACTTATTAATAAGAATGTATCAGTACTGCACAATGTATTTAATAATTAACTTGAAATAAAATTAAATTAAAAACAAGATTAATAATTATTAGTGACTCCCTTGGGTCTGTCTTGCAGAGCAAAGTTTTTCGAAAGGTTTAATATTTGAAATTGACACTCTAAGCATTTTTTTATATTTAGCTACGATCTATTTTTCAGTGAAAATTATTGTATGAGGGTGGGGGAGGGGGCGTTGAGAATTGTGATTGAAAATTGGGTCGCAAGTACTACAAGGTCGAGAAACGCTGTCTTACGTGTCTCCTTTTTCCAAAAAAAATACTTATTTCTGCAGAAAATAAAGAATGAAACGTAAAAATTAACTCTTTTAAAATTAATTTTAAATTTGACACCAAAACGCTCGCAGGTGACATTTCAGAGTTGTGACGTTACACTCCTTGTCAACAATAATCAAACATTCAGAGTTAGACAATAATTTAATTATTTTGTGTGTTAGAAATCAATTCCAAGATATACAAGTTCGTAAATAAGGTATGTACCTAATAATGTTGTAAGAGGAATTGATAATTGTCTTAAATAACGTTTACTGATGCGTGACGTCATTCGCTCTGATTGGTGTTCCATTTAACATGGTGGATTGCTGTATTTTGTATTTTTATTTTAACAAAAATTATATTAATCTCGCTTTTAATATAAAAATAAATACGTTTTTTAGAACCTTTTTAACCTATTTCATTATTTAAAATCATAATGTCAATGATACTTTTTTACTGGCTTCATGCCTATTCTAATCAATCCAAATAATAGCTAGTATTTGTTTCTACAGATTAAAATCAAAAGGCACTAGTAACTATCACTTTTTAATTAATATTGAAATTTATAATTGATATTAAACCCTTTAAAATTAAGGAACCCCATTACTTATTAAATAAGAACCCATTTTTTTAAATATCGTAACTATACATTGCCATGCAAAAGTCTTAGGACACCTGTTATTTTGAATGTAAATATACAGATTTCAGTCAGTAAAAATCCCCAAAATAGCGAAAAGAATATGTTCACTCGCAGTCAAATAGTCCGGTAAAAATAGACATTTCAAATAACAAAAATTTCGACAGAGCTAAATTTTGGTGGAGACCTTGGATACACCATAAGAAATAAAGTCCCCATCGATCCCATGTCTGCTCAAAAAGTTATTCGGGGTCAAAGGTCAAAATTTGAGGTTTTTTGGATTTTTTTCAAAAACAGTAAGTTTTATCAAAAAAGTAACCAAGACAAAAATTATAGATATTAAAATTATCTATAAAAATGGTCCTTATACTTTTTTTTCTAAGAATTGCCATTCCTGAGATATCGCGATTCTAAAAGTTGAAGGAGTCACGTTCTACATGCACGGTGCTCTGGAAGCCAACTTTAATAAAAAAATTGATTACTTCTGATTTTTTTGTAAAGTTTAATTCTTTAGTATTCAAGGAACATTTTAAGACCAAAAAGAAAAAAAACGCCTCGGCACTTTTTAATAATTCATAAAACAAAAATACATAAATCGTGCACGGTGCTCCCGATGCCAACTTTAAAAAAATTGATTACCTCTGATTTTTTTATACAATTCAATTCTTTAGTACTCAAAGAACATTTTAAGATCAAAATGAAAAAAATCCCCTCAGCGCTTTTTTTATAATTCATAAAATAAGAAAAGTAGTTTTTCAATTAATTGTTTTCACTAAATTTATTTATTATTTGTACAATCATTTGGTAGTTTTACCTGGAAAGTTTTCCGGGAGTTTTGAAAATTGGTATTTTTATAGATTTTGATGTGCTCTTTCCGAATTTCGACTTTGCTACCTCGTATCTTGGCCGCTCACGCCGCCATATTAGAAAAATGGCGCCTAATAGTAGATTATTATTAGGAGATATTGTCAAAAAACTACTTTTCTTATTTTATGAATTATAAAAAAAGCGCTGAGGGGATTTTTTTTCATTTTGATCTTAAAATGTTCTTTGAGTACTAAAGAATTGAATTGTATAAAAAAATCAGAGGTAATCAATTTTTTTATTAAAGTTGGCTTCCAGAGCACCGTGCATGTAGAACGTGACTCCTTCAACTTTTAGAATCGCGATATCTCAGGAATGGCAATTCTTAGAAAAAAAAGTATAAGGACCATTTTTATAGATAATTTTAATATCTATAATTTTTGTCTTGGTTACTTTTTTGATAAAACTTACTGTTTTTGAAAAAAATCCAAAAAACCTCAAATTTTGACCTTTGACCCCGAATAACTTTTTGAGCAGACATGGGATCGATGGGGACTTTATTTCTTATGGTGTATCCAAGGTCTCCACCAAAATTTAGCTCTGTCGGAATTTATGTTATTTGACCACTATATTTATTAGTATTTTGACCGGACTAAAAATAGTAAAAAAAACAATTTCTCGTTAGCTTGATAGACACTGTGCGTCAATACTTTCAACTTAAGTAAACCTGACCTTTCAGGCATATAATTCAAAAAATTTCCCTAACATGAAAAATTTTAAATTTTGTATTTTAGATACATATGCTAGGATTATTACAAAAGTTGTAATTAAGTAGGTACTCAAGATTTTTTATCAACCATTTTTGCAGTTTTATATTTACAATACGCAAAAAAATGAGTGTCCAAAGACGGTCCTAAAGAAATATTATTTTCGTACTTTTGAATTACCCTCTTGAACACAACCCCTTAATACGTTTCTCATTTTCTGTTTAGTGCTTCACCCCCCCCCCTCCCTCTACTTTTACTACCCTTATAATCTAGGACTACTTTGAATAGGTGTTCCGTGTGTGTGTGAAATAGTCAAGAAAGTTACTGGGGTTCTTGTGTTAAGAGGGGACGAGTTTTTATGGCAGGGTTTAAACCTTTTGTTGTGCATTTTTTACGATTTTCAGCCGGTATTTCCTCGCTAGCCAATTAGTGCCGTGTTATTTATTTATTTTGTTAGAAAATACATCAATGCTTCCGAAATATCGGGGTTGTACTTTGTGTATGTGTTTTTATCCCGAAAAACGTCATCCCGAATGTCGTTATATAAAAATCGATTACCTAACTAACAAAATTTGTGTGTACTTATTAGGGTGGCCCTTAATTTACTTACTTTCGAATTTCTTTAAGGTCACCCCCTCCCCCAAATTTCTTAAAGGTATGAAAAAAATAATGTATGCACAATTTTAAAGTGTTTGGATATTATTAACACGTGCCACCGAGCGATCGAATATTAACACGTAAAATGTATTTGATTTTTTTCAATTTTTCTTTAAACAGCTGTATTTTTGTGAAAATTTTAAGGATTTTGATGTTTTAAAACGCATTTTAAAGCTGACAATTTCTAGTTTTTGTACCTTTTATTCGATTTTTTTATCGCTTCCCACTACTCCTTGAGAGATTTCAGAAAATGTGAAAGAAGCCTAAAATTTAATAATTCAGGATAATTCAAATTGAAATTTAGAGAGTGGCCTTAAAGAAATTCGAAAATAAGTAAATTAAGGACCACCCTAGTACTAATGCACGCTTGATTATGAAAAGTTATGCTTTTTTGATGCGCAAATGCAAAATTAAAAAAATCAGATTTTTTTACCGGCTTAAAAAAAGGTTTTCAATTCCAGAATATATTTTTTTATGTATTTTTGGGCATAACTCCGACAAATATGCACCGATTTGGACAATTTTTTATTTGTTTGAAAGAGTATATTTCCGAGGTGGTCCCATATAAATTCTATCAAAATCTGATAATACACTTCGAAGATACGGCACTCAAAAGGTGAAAAAAAAAACTAATTTAAAAAAAAATAATACATTTAACTATTTTTTTAAGTAGGTGTTAAACCAATAAAAACCCTTTTAAAAAATACGAAAAAAATAAAACCTACTTCAAAAACTGTTAAATTCAATTATTATATACTTTTTAGTGTTTTTCTTGAAGTCAACTTTTTTTATTTAATTTTTTGATATGTACACTGTACACCTATCACCACTACTTTAAGATCATTAATAAAAACCACACCATTTATTTATATTAAATACCCTTATGACCGTTATTATAAAAGAGCTAGCAAATTTGCAAGCTAGCAAGCATTCTCAAATGAGATATCAAACATACATGACAGTTCTCTTTGAGTTTTTAACAGATACCTATTTGCATGCACAGTAAGTTGATTTTTACCATTTTTTCGCAAGGTTAGTAAATACACTTTGGTAAATATACTTTACATACCTACAAATGTATGAAACTATCTGTCAAAAACATCAAGAGAACTGTCATATAAATTTGATACCCCATTTGAGAGTGCTTGCAAGCTTGCAAATTTGCTAGGTTGTTTATAATACTGGACATTAGAGAGTAAATTCTTTTAAATAACCATTAATTTCAACTACTCAGTTATATTGTCATGCACCTAAATTATTTAAATTTTACAGATCCTTAGGCCACCCATACACGTAGCGGTATACCGGAGAGGTTTACCTGTACAGTTGACCTGCGCAGGTAAACCGGAGCGTGAGTGGAAGACCGGTTAATTGAGCAAAGTATCAGTATTTTTTCCGTGATGAATAATGACGATGTCAAAAAAACAATTGAATGTCGAATTTAATAGATATATTGAAATACAACTTATTGCACACCCCAAGCAGGCTCTGCTTGGAAGTGTGTTCTACTCTCGTCCTAAAAAAATTTTTCGTATATAAATTGATAAAATGAGTATTATATCTTAAATTTCTTCAGTAACCCACTTAAATTTTTACATTTTCTGATAGAAAACATTACAGTCTTCATTTTTACTTAGTTTAATATCGATCGGTTTTAATTTTCTGTTATAAAAATATAAATAAAGTTCAATTTGTCGATTTAACCCGCTTTTTTGATAGAAACGCCGAACCACAGGCTACAATTCGAAATAAATTTGCACCAATCCTTTTGAATTCACTTTATCTATTATCAGAATAGAACCCTATTAAAACTCAACAAAATTGGATAACTAGAAGTAACGAAATTTGCAGTTTATTTAAACAAAAAATCATATTTTGACAAGAATTATTTTTACAAATAGAGTATTAGTCCGTAGAAGTTCCAAAAAATTCCGTAAGGCGCTATTTCTTCATACGTCATATACGTCACTGCAAATGACATCTATTACAACTATTATATTGTGTTAATTAATATATAAATACATGTACATCGATACGTGCTGTATTTTAATTATTTTATGCAAAGCCAATCAATCTTTTTAATCAAGATAAAATCTGGTAAGTTTGCATTTTTAAAACAAATATATAATATACATATAACCTATAAACGTTACATTGTTGTTTCATTTTAAATGCTAGACATCAGGTGAACACAGCTGTTATCGCTGCAATATGTGGATGTATTTATCTTTTTAATTATTATTATTAATTTATTTATTTACTTATTTATACATTTTACAAAAAAAAATATTTTATATTAAAATTGTAAATTAAAATGATTGTTGTTTTATTACAATACATCCTAAATTTAAATAAAAAAGGTAATAATCGATTGATAACAAGATTCATTGTTGATTTTCTAAAAAATCTTAATGAGTGATAAACTTCATATTTTATATTTATATAATATTAATTACCTCCAATATTTTTTTCAAACATCCTTTTAAGTTTCACCAATTATATTGTACCGCATTTATTTGATATTATAAATTAATACATTTTTTTATGTTTAAGGGGTATGCATTTTATGGCCTAGCCATAGTATTTTGAATGGAATTATCATTGGATTTTATAGCTGAGAATTTTATCTTTATTACAATGTTCAGGTTTGCCTGTACAGGTAAACCTGCACAGGCAAACCGCAACGTGTATGGCTGGCCTTACACCAAACTAATTAACCCCTCCCCCCTCATTATAACTACCTAATACAGACTGTATAGGAAAACATGGATTAAATTAATACATATCTCTTGACACAACATCACAAATCAAGTAAAGCGGAATAATTTCACTACCGCGTACATAACATCTCGACCCCCTACTTTAGCTACGACACGACTTGCACTGTTGTAATTGTGAGGAACATTACGATACTTCACTCTTGTGTTATATAGTCTTACATGCATACATCACATGTCAAAACTTATTGTTGGTTAATTACAACCATATATATACAGGGTGGGGCATTTATCTTGAGACAATTTAATATCTCGGTTGAACTCGATTATTTCGAAAAAAGTTTCAGACAAAAATTGTAGGGCACCAAAGGGGCCATTGAATGGTCTATATTACGACTATCGGTCTAGACCGGAAGTGGTGTTTTTTGACCGGAATTCACTTTTTTTAAATGGAAATGCCCATTTCTTACCACGGATTTCGATTGAAAAATGAAAAGTAAATACTTTTTATTCTTCACATTTTTTCGATTTAACCCATATTTTGGTCATAAACAGCATCTCATTTAACGTAGGATTCTAATTATTTAGATTAAAAATCATCACCCCACAAAAAAGTGGTCTGTACTTTACATGTGACATATGCTACCCAAAGTGTTTTGGCCTCCTGAACATGAATTCGGGGTCAGAATCGCTCCTACATCCTTCAGTCTTCAGCAAATCATAAAAATCTTCAGAAATTTGAAGAAATTTCATTTCATTTTATGGGTTAAATATGGGTTAAATCGAAAAAATGATAAGAACAAAAAGTATTTTTTATTTATTTTTCAATCGAAATCCGTGGTTAAAAATGATTGTTTCCATTTAAAAAAAATGAATTCCGGTAAAAAAAACACCACTTCCGGTCTAGACCGGAAGTCGTAATATAAACCATTCAATGGCCCCTTTGGTGCCCTATAATTTTTGTCTGAAACTTTTTTTGAAATAATCGAGTCCAACCGAGATATTAATTTGTCTCAAGATAAATGTCCCACCTGTATATGCGCTATTCAAAATGTTTACGGCGTTTGTACAATAGCACTTCGCAATAAAACTCTGCTTAATCTTATTTCAATCGTTATACAGAACAATAAAGTATTAGCCATAGGTGGGCATTAACTCGTTAATCCGTTAATCGTTGATTAACGAAGTTAACATAATGGTTAACGGATTAACTTTTAAGTTAACTCGAAAAAATGTTAACGCTTTTGTTAACTTCCGTTAAATTTAACTTCCGTTAACTTTAGTCCGTTACATTGGTTGTTTGATGAAAAGTACATAACAAAGTTGTCGAAATAGCAAAAAAAGGTCTTTTTAACGATTAACTTTAACTTTCGTTAAATTTTCAAATTTTCTGTTAACTTTAACTTCCGTTACATTTTCGGAATTTTAACGCTTTAACTGTTTTTATTAACGGATTAACGATTAACGAAGTTAACTTTTCGATTAACTGTGCCCACTTATGGTTTTAGGTTATTGTTAGAAGAAAATATTATTCACTGAAAAAAATGTAATGATAATTTTTAACATAAAAAACATGTTAACGGGAGGACGAAATTGATCCTAGAAATTTTGAACACCCGACATGGTAAAATTAAAAGAACGTCTACTACAATTCTATATACTGTATATTATATAGCAGTTTCTATGACGGCGATAGGCCAGATATGAAAAGTAATATAAAAACATAATAAAATTATAGAGAATGTACGTGAATTTTTCATATGCAAGAAATTAAATTAAAGAATAGTGTATATTAATTTTTCAGAGTAAATAAATTTTAATATAGGGTCAACTGGGGTAAATATGAAACACGAAAAAAGGGGTAAAAGTGAAACAAGCTTCTAACTAAAAAACTAGTTTCTTTACAGAAGAATTATAAAAACTAATATGATCTTTAAAGATTTGTTAAAGCGATCTGAAAATATAAATCGCCTAGTAAGTGATATGTCCTCCCTACAGACTTTTCTGTTAGACGATGGCAAAACGTGTAAATTAAATTTTAATTCTTTGCACATAACTTTATGCATAACTCTGGTATAAATTAAAGTTACAAATTTCACATTGATATGCCACAAAGAAAATAAATCAATGTTGCCTTTGTAGTTTTTCTTTTAATTTTTCGATAAGTATTTTCCATCTAATTAAGATTTAAAAATTCGGAAAAAAGTGAAACAGAAATATAGGAAAATATGAAACACAGCCGGGAATAATCTGAACCAGTTTTTGCAAGTCTGGACAAGTCACACATGTTACAGTTAAAGTCAGTTTGAGTGCAGATTTCAGAGTGGACGCATCATTTTGGTTGCAGTCTTCAAAATGCCACGAAATTACGTTAAAAAGGTCCTAAATAAGGCTGTACCGGAATTCCGGTCCTATGGAAGTTTGAAAAGGGGTCAATAGTCAATAGTACATCAGGGGTCTATGGAACAATTTGTATGTTTTGAAAATCGATGTTTTTTATGCAATGCAAGAGTTTAAAAACAGTTAAAAGAGCACAAAAAAATGTTTCACTTTTACCCCATTATTTTTAAAAAATTCATTTTCGGTTTAAATATTTATCTGATATTTTTCAAACTTTGCAGATGTATTTAGGGTGAAATTAAGAGTACACATTGTATGTGATATATTAGCAAGAACGAATATTCTTTTTAAAAAAATACATTATTCGCAAGCATATTCTAAGTTTTATTGTAATTTCCATAACCTTTAAATATATTTCATTACCTGCTGGTTAGACATTTATAACCTAGCAAGGTGCGACACATGTTTCCTATGCAGTTTTTCCCACTTATTTCATTTTTACTCAGCAAATATAAATATAACGCATTATATGAAAGTTAGAAGCCTGTTTCATTTTTACCCTTACCTGTTTCACTTTTTCCCAAACTAGAGGTTAAAAATGAAACACACATTTTTCATTTTTTAAATCTGTGTTGTATGGTACAGTTCAAATGACGTAGGTATTTGAAAGGGTTATTCATAGGCACATCTAGTAGAAAAAATTAAAATATGAATTTGTATCGTTAACTGCCAAAAAAAATGAAAGATTTGTATTTTGTTTCACTTTTACCCCAGTTGACCCTAGGTACTATGTTAAAATTTACCAGTATGTCATTGCAGTTTTTCTTTTACTTTATTTTAAATTCTAGCGACTTTTCTGTTAATTTTTTTCAAAAGTTGATTCTGTCCTCAGGTTCACAGCATTTTCTGTTAATTTTTAAAAGAATATTCTCTCCGTGTACATTACTTTCCTTCTCCAAACGAATCTCGATGTGACTTTTTTTCTATAAAAGTATCGAATGAAAAATCTCGACTGCTCCTGGGGATACGAGATTTAAAATCTCGAACAAAATACTCGAATCGACTTATTCTCGAATGCGCTCGAGTATGCCAGTATGTTACATATAGGAAAACCTAAACATATTTGCAATGTAACGAACATGTCGACAACACAAAATGCCTTAGGAAATAATAACATTTGATAATCCATGCGAACAGCCTAGATACTAGACACCCAACGTCAACTAGACTTGATGATTACGAAATAGCTTCAACCCTTTACCCATCAATGTCAGAGCTTATACATACTACATACAACACAACTTATAGAACCGAATATCCAAAATCAAAAATTACTTTTAATATGCCATCTATAAAGTACTTGTACAATATTAAATGTACTAAATAGAAATATTTATATTGATATTTGATTACACTGCCATTACTGAATCAAAATTTAGATACTTAACTGTAAAATAGCTTAATTTGATGACAATTGCGAATGGGTGTCAAAATGGTGGACATTTAAAATAATTATTAATGCAATCTATTTATTAATTAATTATTATATGTATTATCATAGTATCTGCTTTACATTGTTAATAACTTTATGAATAATAAATAACTGAGAAAAAAAATAAAGGGCTTTTATTTATAAATGAAACCATATTTGCATATTTTGATAGTTAAAATGACTTAGTAAATAGGTATTTATTTTATTAGAAACATGAGTTCATGAAAATTACAAAAAATAAACCAATCAATCCCCCCCTCTTTAAAAAACAATAACAGTTAACCATTCTCTTCTACACAGAAATAAAACTGTATTGGACCAAGAAAACCTTGTTTTGTATATAACGAAAACAATATTTTTTTAATATAAGAAACATACTCTTAATACAACTACGTTATTCCTTCATTCAAGAATACTATAGTTGGTTTAAGAGATTATTGCTTATCTTAAGAAAATATTGTTTTCGTTATATACAAAACAAGGTTTACTTGGTTTGAGAAATCCTTTCTACCAGTGTAAGACTGTTGCCATTTTTTTAAACTATAACATTAACTACATTTCCCATAATTTATAAGGACTTTACTAGTTAGTTAATAAACATTAAACCCTTAAATTACCATACCTGGGTAGTTAGATTTCGTCTCTTTAACCCCCCCCCCTCCCAACCCCTCTGCCCCTCTACCCCTGCCACAAACACAGATAATTATATTTCTACTTTTGTTTTCCTTCACGAGCAGTACAAAACCACACCCGGTTGGGCATTACATATATAAATAGTTTTTGAACTCGACACAAAACATTTTCTCTAACTCGGCATAACCATGGCAACTAAAACAGATCTCTACAGGCGCGTATATAAAGGGGGGGGGGGGTCCAGGATTAATGATGTCCCCCTCCCAAGATATTATAAGGAAATCTTAGAGGCAAATGAACATTGGCTGAGTTTGAAATGAAAATTGCTATACTATTTTTAATATAATTAATTTTAAACATCGTTAAAATAATTATTTTATATGAGTTATATGAAATTGATTTGACTTCATTTCTAGTTGTCATATTATGCATCTCTCCCTACTTTCTTAAGTTATTTAAATTTAAAAATAAATTTTGATTTAAAGATTTGTTAATCAGCGTCTTTTTCTGAACAAATAAAATCCTGTTCTAGAACAACCTGTATATTAAAATTAAACGATATCAAATATTTTGAGATTTATTATACATTTATTTCAAATATGTTTCCTCATAACATACGTTTTTTTAGAGCACTGAACATTTCGGGGGGGGGGAGGGGTTATGCCCCCTCCCGTTACTACGCCAATGGGTCCTCATATTAAGCCGGATTTGTGAAAATAATAAAAAAGTTTTTTTTAAACCAGTTTTTTGTTTTATTTCATTTAAACAACACGTTTGTATTATGGACATAGGAACATAGGACAACGTGCTAATTTAACGATTTGTGACCTGTTTCGTTTCTAAAACTCATTCCTCCTAAGTAGTAGAGAGTTTTTTTTAATAACTTTTGTATCTCATTGGATAGCTAGGAAGAAAAGGAAGTTTTTTAAAGAGTTTGTACGAAAAATTACTTGGCGATTTTTTCCGAGAATTTGAATTTTAAACTGAACAAAACTTATAAAAAATATCGAAGTGATAGAGTTTCGAGGCACTGTGTCAAAGTTTAAGCAAATTGTACTAATTTTACTGTTGC
This sequence comes from Sialis lutaria, assembly GCA_949319165.1. Lineage (NCBI taxonomy): Eukaryota > Metazoa > Arthropoda > Insecta > Megaloptera > Sialidae > Sialis > Sialis lutaria. Next base: position 30,249,260 of record OX439235.1, read on the forward strand.
CAACAAAGTATCGGCATGTTGTCTGAGTATTAGAAACAAAATAAAAAATTACACTGTGAATTTTAAAAAAAAATTGGGTTTTAAGTTGAAATTTTGGATATTTTTGAAAATTTCTAAAATTCTAAATATCTCAGTAACGGTTAACATTTGTATAAGGCAATATTGGGTTCAAATGATTACTTGTTATCTCTACTATTACCATTTACAAGGAATGTATCGAGTTACCAGTAACCCTGTATACAGGATGTTCGCGGGAACCGAGTGATCATTGCTAACTTTGTTATTATTGGAGCTAGAAGATCGGTTAAATGGGCAAAGTATCAGTATTTTGTCCGGGATGAATAATAGCGGTGTCAAAAAAACAATTGAATGTCGAATTTCAGAGATATATTGAAATATAACATTTTTTTAAATTGAAACCCCTGTATATTATAATTGGATTTTATAGCTGAGAATGTTCTCTTTATAAAAGTGTTATACATGTATGATGGTAAAATTAATAGAAAACAAGTTATAACAAGTATAAAATTAATAGAAAATATTGAAAAATAGTGTGCTATGTAGATTTAATAAAATACAAACAAAAAATAAAAAAATTTAAAACAATAATTTCAGGTATTTGGGCCTTATTTCGCAGATTTTTAACATTTTTGAGCATTATTCATAAGAAAAATTATAAATTATAATAAATTTTTTTTTTATTTGTCAATTAAATTAAAAAACATGAAAAATTTGCAAACAAATGACATAAAAACCTGAAACTATTGTTTTAAATAATTTAACCATTTGTTTGCATTTTATTAAATCTGCATAGCACACTATTTTTAGATATTTTCTATTAATTTTATAATTGTTATAACTTGTTTTCTATCAATTTTACCATCATACATGTATGACACTTTTATAAAGAGAACATTCTCAGCTATAAAATCCAATAATAATATACAGGGGTTTCCATTTAAAAAAAATGTTATATTTCAATATATCTCTGAAATTTGACTTTCAATTGTTTTTTTGACACCGCCATTATTCATCCCGGACAAAATACTGATACTTTGCCCATTTAACCGATCTTCTAACTCCAATAATAACAAAGTTAGCAATGATCAGTTGGTTCCCACGAACACCCTGATTATAAGTTTTTTTCAAAAGGTTAAATTTATATACAGTGATACCTCGCATAACGTACTTAATTCGTTCCAGAGCAAGTTCGTTAAGTGAAACGCGTATTCGGGCGACTTCGTGATACGCAGGAGCGTTCGGGCGGCAAGATCAAATACGATGCAGTCCGTTGTGTGAAGCGAGGTTCGTTGTGTGAGTCGCGTAATTAACTAACAGAAAGTTCGCTGTGCGCAGCGTCCGATATACGAGGCGTTCGTTGAGCGAGGCATCACTGTATATTTTTCTATATGACCCCCTCTGTTTTATACGCTCCTGTATCTCTACACAGCTTCTCCGGTTCTTCCCAAACAATAAATCTCGAGATTAAACGTGGATTAATTGAATTAAGTGTGTACAAATATCGATACAACGCTGAACGTATGTTTTATATTATATTTGACATTGGATTAACGAAAATTAAAATTGCTAGTCGCGATTTTGCTTGTAATAGTATTATTATATAGATTTGTTTCTGCGAGAGCGTGGGGATTAAAAAGACTATAATTTCATTTGCTGGGGTTTTAAAATTAGCGTTTTATTTGAACTCGTTTGATTTTTATTTTGTATTTTTAAATTAGATAAAAAAATATGTGTTTCTTAAAATTTACTGTAGAAAGACAGTTTTTTATTGTTTATTTATTTATATTTTCAAAATGTATCACACGGAAAAAAACAAGGATCCTAGAGTAAGCGACAACCTATTATTATTATAAAATCTATTTTACTCTCTGAAACTGTAATAATATTATTTTAGGCACAAAATCTGTCAACGTTATTAGTTTGATAAGTGTTTAAAAATGTTTTAATTGTTCTGAATAATTTTTATATGAAAAGAGGTACGTGGTATACTAATATATTTTATCCAACTAGAGCATGTGATTTCGAATTTTGTTCAAAGCATATGAAATAACTTAAATATACATATAACATGACTTTATCTAAATAAAAATGATACCAGAAAAGCAGTCTCACACAAAATAGACTTCATATCTGTCCAATTTACTCGCTTGAGTACACACTGTTATTTTTTTCTTCTAAATATTAAAAATAAGTTTGTGTTGTATATTTAGTTAAATATTTTTACTTAAATACCTACTTAAAATAAAATAAATCTGATTTAAAAAAATATAGATCTACTAGCGGAATCCCGCGACTTCGCTCGCGTAAACTTCGAAACTAATTAGAACCCTCTGTACATGATAGGGGATGACATATTGCATTTTTTAAATTGACTTGTATTCATTACCTATAAAAAACGTAAATATCTCGGATCTTAGTTAAAAATTGTAAAAACCAACCCTCGCCATTAGAGGCTGAATATCGAATATTTTTATTGCAGATTATTTTGCCCGACTCCACCATTATAACGTAAGCAGCTATACAGATAAACATATCAAAAACACAGACCCTGTATACCCCTTTATAAGTAAAGCAGGTATGCAGATAAACATATCTATTTCCATCCTCGTCCCCGTCATTCGGTGAATACAAAAAAAAAATATTTTACAAATATTTCCACCCCTCCTATCATCTTGGGAAATGCTGAAATAATTGTTTCATTATTTATATTATAGAGCATGGTCGATAAGATTTAATTAAATGCGAACAAAAAAAAATATTTTGTTATATAAACTTTGACACCCTGTTTTAACCCCATAGGGGTAGAATTTCGAAAAATCCGTGGGTGCTTACTTCATAAAAGGAAAGCACCTACGAAATTTCACGTTTCTAGGTTCAGGGGTTTGGGCTGTACGTTGATATATGAGTGAGTGAGTGAGTGAGTGGTTAAGGACAAACTCTTTTATAGATATAGATTGCGTCTGATTGTGTACGATTTTCTCAGTAACTACTGAACGGATTTTATTGCGGGTTTCACTAGTAGATAGAGAATTTCACGAAGAAAGTTTGAGTGTATAATTTGTTGATATTTTGTACAAATTTCATCAAGTTGGAGAGTTATTTCTGCGTAAATTATTAACGATAAGTAAAAACAAAGATTTATTACAGATAAATTTATATCCCCGGGTAAAACAGGGTCCCTATTATCGAGCTCACTCAAAAATATGTCGATTCGAGTTTTTCATTCGAGATTTTAAATCTCGCATGCTCAAGAGGAGTCAAGATTTTTCATTCGACATTTCTATAGAAAAAAAACGCATCGAGATTCGAGAATACGGTATAATCAGGGCCGCGCCGCCCATATGTGCAAAAGTGTGCGGCGCACACAGGCGCCAGGGCATCAGGGGCGCCGCGAGGCGCCTTTTGGGTTTAATAAAATACCAGCGCCAATCATTAAAATTAAAAATTAATCGAAAGAAATAGAAGAAAAAATTATATCGCATCGAACTTTTTTTTAAATTAAACAATAATGTGGTGAAAAGTTGCAGTAGCAAACGCAGAAAGGTCATTTTCTAAATTAAAACTGATACAAAATTACCTGCACTCATGTAATAGTTACATTTTTCGCTATAGTTGAAAAACTATTCTTCCAATCTCTAGTTATGAGAGCCAAAAAAAATTCTTCCTTACAAGATATTCACAAAAAACTTTTATGCCAAAATGGTCTAAGCAGCAAGCAGGCCAGAATTAGTTTTAGAAACTAAAACGCTACGTGGTTTATACTTTTATAGTGTACAGCTATTGCATCTTACCAAAAGTGAACAAAAAAGGTCCTATCAAATGTAATAAAGCTATATACGGCAAAAATTACACAAGTTAATGAAACCTCATTTATTAATACCTATTTTTCTGTTTGAGAATTTTTTGGTTAGTCTGTTTTGGCGCTGAGCGTCTATACTATATTTATTATTACTTTAAAAAATTAAATAATTTAATTCGCGTTTTCTTTTTCTGGAAGTGAAACGTCATTTATCTTCGCACATGCTAGGGTTCTGTAGTCATTCTCACTACGATTTATAAAAGAGTTATTTTTATCTTTCTTACATTCTGCATAGTTTATAAATTAGAAGGGGGGGGGGGGGTATAATGACATTGAAAAGCAAATAAATAAGTCCTTTCACATTTTTTGTTGCAAAAAGTCAATTGAGATTTTTGTTGCATTTTAGGAGCCCAATCTTTTTTTTCACTTACCCCATTCAATAGAGTAAGTAAACAAAAAATGTGAGTACCTCAAGTTTTCGGTCTATGGTAATTGAGTCTTAAATAATTTTGATAGTGTTTGTTATAATTTTTATTGAAAGTACTGATTAAAAGGTACATTCTGGAATTTTTTTAAATTTTTTGAAGAGCAAATACATCGTAATTGATTGGTTAAAACAATTTTTTTTTTCAAAAATCTCATCGTTTTTGTTTTTGGGTCATTAATCTTTGCCCGTATATAAAATTTCATCTTATGTATAATTTTTTAAAGATAGAGCAAAACTAAAAGAGTTCCTTAAGTTTTTTTCGGAACTCTAACAAAAAGGCGCTTCATAGGTTTCGCACACAGGCGCTGCCGAGGGTCGGCGCGGCCCTGGGTATAATTTACACAATCGAGATTCTAGTAAATAACTTAGTGACTTTAGAATCTCGAATGAGAAAAAGTCGAACGAATTCGAGAATAGGAACCCTGGGTCCAATTTGCATTTAAAACTAACATTATTAATAGAAAAATATTAGTTTGAAATACATTTATATACTACAAATTAAATAAAATATATATGTTCAGATGAAATGTATAACCATTCCATTTGAAAGGCTTTAAACGTTGCAAAAAATAATCAAAATATCATCCCCTAGGGGCAGAAATAATATGTAAAACAAACCAAACATCGTTAAAACCAAATAATAAGTTATATCCAATCATACTTACTACAAAACCATCCCCCGTTCGATTATTGGAATCGGATCAACCCCTAAATAAATCGACTGTACAAAACGCTTGTTACTGTCGCACCTCGGGGGGTGAAAAGAGTTGAATAGCGGGCACATTGGGGGGGCGGGGGGTAAGGGGTAGGTCACACTCGGTTTGTCGCATTTGCAATAGAGGGCGACTATGAATAACAGTTAAATTCCTAATTAAAATCAAAGCAGTTAACACGCGCTCAATCTACGCCCTCTGGCTACGTCTGCCACCCCCCGCCCCTTCCTATCCCGTTCTATATACTCGCTCTTTATAACCCTCCCCTTCACCCCCCCCCCTCCCCCTGACCAGTGGCGTTAGGTAGAGAAACATTGGGAGATGCTGTGAATACAATACCGGACCAAAATTCAAATACCGGTATTTCGGTATTTTTTATATTCAAAACCGGGATACCGGTATTTAAAAAAATATCTGTCGTTCGAATTATCGTGAGCTACAGATAGTTAAATAGTTATTTTTTTAGAAATACATACTTTCAGTTACTTTATAGAAGAAATAATATAGTAATTTTTAGCAGTTATGATAGAAATATCGCTAGTTCTAGATGTCGTCAACAATAAGTATTTAGAAATTGAAACAACTGACTAGGTACAAGATTGTCAACATTAAAATATGTGGGAAAAAACTTTTTAACATCAAATCTCAGGGTTAAAAGAATTGACGTCATTTGCGATACAAAACTCAATTTGCTTGGAAAAAAAAAACAATTATATAAGTTTCTATTATTTCCCTGAATTTAATATAATTTTAAAAAAAATTAAATATTTATTTTAAAAATCTATCACATATCGGGAAAATATGATAATTTAACACTACAATTACATATTACCAGGGCCGGCATCAGTCTAGGCTTCGGTATGTCGTACTAGACACTCGAAAAATTTGCGTGTGTCGAATTACCCACCAGAGATTGGGAAAGCATTAAATTTTTTTAGGTTCTGTTTACGTGGACTTATTTATGACCTGCAAAACATTAATCCTTATCGAAATAAATGATTTCGTCGTCACATGTACTTATTGTAGATAAAAACCCTTTACAGCATCCAATTTGGTCTTAAATAATTGAGTCAGATATTATGAATAAAAAGCTAATTTGAATTTTTATTTGTAAAACTATTGATAATTTTTAATGTTTCAAAAACCATATTTAAAAAAAAACTCTCCAACTTCCCCCTCCCCTCACTTTTTTACTAGACACTAGAAATTTATCTGTTCTGCCGGGTCTGCATAATACAAAACAGTTTAGCTAATAACAAGAATATTTAAGTGTAAAAATCAACTCCCAGTTATTTATACGTATTTTAGTACTAATTATAATTATAGATACCGAAATATCGGTATTAAATGCACTAATACCGGTATTGTAATACCGGAGAAAAATGGCCGGGATCCCGGTATTGTATTCACTAAATTTCAGAATCCAAAACACATATTAAAGTAGTCTTAATATATGTAAGTACCCTTTTAAAATGTCAAGTGCTCCGCCACTGTTTGTACCGAAATCCCTTACATTCACAACCCCCGTAGCAATTTACACCTCCCCGATTATTATTTTTTTACATAAACATTCTAATGCTTTTGAAAATTATATGCGAAATCTCTATTTGCGTTTTAGATTAAATTTGATATGCATATTTTGGTAGGGTTGTTTTTTTTAATTATCATTCACCCGATTCTTGTCTATTTTATGAATTAAAAAAAAACTACTTTTTGTATAAAATTTAAAGTATAATTTACTAACTAGCAAGTACTCTCAAATGAGGTATTAATTTTGTAATTTATCTTTTTGAAACTTGAACGTATTGTAACACAGTTGTTGGTGCAAACTCTGACCGTACGTGGTATAATTATCATAATTTCACCACTGTTTTAACACTGTTGTTTGTGTTTACATACAACACGTATGTGAAACTTATCAAAGTCTTCATGAAACTCAAGAAAACTGTCATAAAAGTTTGATACCTTATTTGAGAGTGCTTTCTAGCTAATTTATGAAACTACACAGAAAAAAATAATTTGTCAGTGTGTTAAAAAATGTGATCAATGTAAAAAATCCGTGATCGATTTGGGTTGTTTGTTAATATGATTTTTTTTTTACCAATATGGAAATATCCACGTTTATCTTATTGATAAATGTATATTATTACTAACAATGTTCTTATCATGGTAAAAATTTTGTTTCGTATTGAAAACATATATTTTAAATACTTAATAAATGACATCACAGAATTTACCATATCAAAAATTACACTTTCACTAGTTGGATGGTGTAAAAAATATTCATACTGATAAATATTTTTTAATACAACCATTATGTTTAATCTATTTGAGAGTTTCGTTAGTTGGTGTAATAAATTATTTATTAATTTGATAAATGAAAAGATTTTTAGATAAACATTTCAAATGAATAAAATAACTTAAATAAGAATTTTTTTATTATTATATTGAGGGAATATTGTTATATTAACAAGATAAATTTATTAAGCATTTTTCCATCTCAATTTTTTTTTCTGTGTACCAAAGAACTGTCATATATAAGTTTGTTACCTCAATTAAAAGTGTTTTCTAGCGTGCTAAAAAGCACTTAAAACAAATAATTTTGTTGTTTTATAGGTACATCTAAATAAACAAAAATAGAACTGAAAATTCAATTCATCACTTGTCCATTTAACTGAGAACATCCTGTAGCATATATATCAAGTTTAAGTCATTAACTTTAAATCAAAAGCTCCATTAAACAAATAAATAAAATATTCATATAATCTATCTTAGTATAACATGTACATTTTTTCCCTTCTTTACAAAATATATAAATTATAAACAGTACAGTCTTGCCGTATATAAGAGAAAGACGGAATAATTCTGTACAAATGGTGGAACACATAAATTAATGCTGGGAGAGTACTTAACAGGGGTCATATATTAACGTTCTGCCCCGCCTTTAGACAGGGTAAGCAGAACAGCAACCCTATCTACCAACGATGGATCAAAATATTCCTACTTGGGAAAATGATACAAGCAAACCTCCTGCTAGACTTGTAATGCTGATGAATATAGATTACCATAGTTAGAGACTCAAATGTCGAATTTAAATTTAGCATCACTAACTTACTCGTTTTATGTCAACAAATGTATAGGTATATAGAGTAGAAATCGGATATTAGTGGGCTCTCACACAGGAGCAATATAGCAATATAGCAACTAGAAACTTATAACTATAGCGATATTATTGCTATCTGTCAATATACATTGAATCGGACATATTGTCTCACACCAAAGCAATATGATATCGCTATATTGCTAGTTGCTGATTGGTAGTTACTTTATTGCTGTGTTGCTATATTGCTACGGTGTGAGAGCCCACTAACGATGTCGTCATATTAGGTCGGGAAAATCGATAGTCGTAAAAAGTGGTTAAAAAAAGCAATTATACAGAAAAAAATTTGAGATGGAAAAATGTTTAATAAATTTATCTTGTTAATATAACAATATTTCATCAATATAATAATAAAAAAGATTTTTTTAATTTAAAAAATATATCTTCATGTTTATCTAAAAATCTTTTCATTTGTCAAATTAATAAATAATTTATTACACCAACTAACGAAACTCTCAAATAGATTAAACATAATGGTTGTATTAATAAATATTTATCAGTGTGAATATTTTTTACACCATTCAACTAGTGAAAGTGCAATTTTCGATATGGTAAATTCAGTGATGTCATTTATTAAGTATTTAAAATATATATTTTCAATACGAAACAAAATTTTCACTGTGATAAAAACATTGTTAGCAATCATATACATTTATCTATAAGATAAACGTGGATATTTTCTCTCCCAAATTTTTCATTTACTCCATTGGGTGCCTTTAAATATGTCTCTTAAAATGCAACAAAAAAGTTTTAAGACTTTTTGATTTTAACCCTTTAGACACGACATATTTGCTTTCAAAGTCGTTATAGTGTGCCTCCCCCCATCTAATTTTCAAAATTTAGCTTTTAGTTAGTACATTCAATGAAAATTATAAAGAACTCTGTATCAAAAATTGTTTATGAAAAATTAAATTTTTTAACAAACTCACTTTTATAGAGATTATATATTTTCGTCAGTATGAAATAACTCTTGATACGTATTATCAAAGAATGTTAGTGAGAATGACTACTGAACCCTTACATGTACGTCCCCCAATCACTTGACCGTTTTTTTAACTTATACGTCATAAAACAAAAACTAACCTGTGAGAAATTAAAAAAAAATAATTAATTACGGTTTTGGTAAGATGTTATCTTACTTCCTACTAAAATACCCCCCCCCCCTCCCACTGTGTAATAATAATATTCCTAAATCATAATTTAAACACTAACCGCATTAGAAAAAAAATGCATATAATAAAATTAAATTAACCAATAAAATTAAAAAATAAAATTACCCATTACCCACCCCTGTAAGTTGCAGTAGTACGTAAACAGTTTTTACATAGATAGGATCTATAAGCTGTTTTTCTTTTTTCCTTGATTTTTAATATTTAACAACCCTATGACGCAGACAAACTAGTTTAAATATTTAATATCATTTTTTCTTCTTCTTTTTATAGAAATACAGCATAAAGTACATTTATATTTAGTGCTTAAACAAATATATGTATCAGAATTTATGTATAAACTAGCAGGATCCCGCGGCTTCGCTCGCGTAATCTTCGAAACTAATTAGAACCCTCCATACGTGATAGGGGATGACATATTTTTTATATTGATTTTTATCCATTATCTATAAAAAACGTAAATATCTCGGATTTTAGTTAAAAATTGTAAAAACTAACCCCCGCCATTAGGGGTTGAATATCGAATTTTTTTATTGCAGATTATTTTGCCTGAATCCACCACTATAACGTAAGCAGCTATACAGATAAACATATCAAAGACCCTATCTACCCCCGCAATTAGGGGTTGATTGTCGAAATTTTTATTTTCTATATGGCTATTTTGCTCAAATTTACCTTTATAAGTAAAGCAGGTATACAGACAAACATCTAAATCCATCCTCGTCCCCGTCCCATGCTATTAAGGCTTGAATATGGAACTTTCAATTTTAATTGAATATTAATTTGTCCGAATTTACTTTAATATCATCAATAGTTATGAAGATAAATATATCAAAATTTTACCCCCCCCCCCCCCCCCCATTCCCATAAGATATTTGTTTGTATAGTATCTACTGTGCCATGTTTCATTCGGTGAATACAAAAAAAATATATTTTACAAATTTCCCCCCTCCCCTAACACCTTAGGGGTTGAATTTTGGGAAATGCTGAGATTATTGTTTCATTATTTATATTGTAGAGTATGTTCGATATGTTTCAATTAAATACGAACAAAAAAAATATTTTTTTATATAAACTTTGACACCCTGTTTTAACCCCGTAGGGGTTGAATTTCGAAAAATCCTTTCTTAGTGGGTGCTTACATAATAAAAGGAAGACACCTACGAAATTTCACGTTTCTAGGTCTAGGGGTTTGGGCTGTACGTTGATATATGAGTGAGTGAGTGAGTGAGTGAGTGAGTGGTTAAGGACAATATTTTGTCATATTTTATAGATATAGATAAGCAACATTAAAAACCAGCAGTTTCAAACATATTTAGGAGATCACAAAATTTGGGTACAGTTTTTTTTTATCCAGAACCACAAAAAAACTCGAAAACACTCTCAAATGAGGTATCAAACTTATATGACAGTTCTCTTGGTGTTTCATGAAGACTTTGACAAGTTTCACACCTCTAAAGGGTCGGAAAACCAATATTTTGGTGCACCAGAAAATCTTAAATTTTGTTTTTAAATTTTAGATTAAAATACATCGAAAACGTATATTTGCACTTCCAAATAAATAAAAATCGTTCATGCGAGGAAAAGGGGTAGTTTTTATCCTATTATGGGGGTTGTTTTTGAGCTTTCTGTATTTATGATTTGAATTCAGCGTCGAAAATACATCTAAAATATTGGTACAATGAAAAAAAGTTATGTACTATTTAAAATAATATTTTTTCTAATTTGAAATTTTTGACACGGGATGTTCCCTTCCGGGTCGGAAAGACAATATATTGGCTCACCCCGTGATCGACACTTTGCCTATGATCAATCAATGATATAAGATACCTTTTATACCTGTTTTCTGAGGGCGAAATGCCCCCTGAAAGCCCAGCCCTCTAAAAGTTAATACAGTGGTGATATTATGATAATTATACCACATACAGTCAGAGTCTGCACCAACTGTGTTACAATACTGTAGTCAAGTATCACTCATCTAAATTACATAGAAAATCCATAGATACTATAACAAAATTAATACCTCATTTGAGGGGTTTACTAGGTACCTAATTTTGCTAGCTTCTTTATAATGCTGTGTTTACAGTTACACCGAAAAAAACATAACAAAAACATCGTGTCTTTACTTTTTTGTCAAAAAAAAACCGTGTTTCTGTTTTTTTTTTCGCATAATACTGAACATTTTTTAATCGTTGTGAATGAAGCTGAACATTAATAAGAGAAAAAGAAAAATGCATTTGAAAATAAATGAGAATCTATCTGAATAATTCTATTTCAATTTCACTTCGTGATATTTATAGTGACGTAAATAGAGCTAACAAAATATACTAGTTGCTTCAAATATATCGATAGTTGAGAATTGAGTACCTACAGTTGTTAAACGTTAAATATTCAATGAGAATTTGTTCAATGTTTAGGATTAAACAAGTTCATCTTATTAATAATTCTATTTTACACACAAAAAACTGTATTGGACCAAGAAAATCTTGTTTTGTATATAACGAAAACAATATTTTCTTAATAAAAGAAAAGTACTCTTAATCCAACTACATTATTTCTTCGTCCAAGAATACTATAGTTAGTTTAAGAATGTATTTCTTATCTTAAGAAAATATTGTTTTCGTTACATACAAAACAAGATTTACTTGGCTCAAGTAACCTTTCTACCTATGTAGTTATTCATATATTACAGTTATTCCTGGACTTAAGACGCGGACAGTTCGCATCGTACCCCTGCAAAAAAGTGCCACAACTCAAATAATGTCATATTTGAGATAAATATGTATAGAATGATTCTAAATTACTATATATTACTATTAAAAATTGTCATTAATGTAGTTCGTGTACCTACCGTCAACAAAACTAGCATATTCTAAACAAATGTTACATTTAAATACTTAATCACTAAACGTTTTAATAGTTACTATTTTTCAAACATCAGAAGAATACTGAAATATTTAAATTAAATACTGTGTATCAGTTCTTTTCCTATACTACCTTTACAATTTTGATTTACCTAAATTGTTATAATTTCATTTATTCCTATTTCCTCAAAACTAGATTTTTTTACACTTTTTTACGGGGGTGCGATATGGAGAAAATGAATCAATCAATTTTTAAAGAAATATTACTATTTGACGTAATAATCTTGAAACGGTACAAAATATTGTATTTCTTGCTAGGGTAGGTCACGTGTTTGTTTAACCCTTAGCTGCTCCACTTCTCCAGAATAACATACTTGCCACGCTGGGGTCACCTCGTGACTCGTACCCCAGATACTAAAATGCTAACTACTCGTAAACTATTGACTATTTTAATTCAATAAAATCCTCTATCATTTTTGAACGATACGGAATGCACTCCAATCAGTTTTTTAAAAGAATATATAATATTTAATATATTAAAAAATTTTAAAACCTTGTAAAATTTAAACAGCTTACATTAAAGTTGAAACAATGTGGGGCGCCTGGTACCCCACAGTGCTAGCTAAGGGTTAAACTGATTATAAACTGATAGTATTTTTTGATACAAAATTGAAATTTTTATTTAAAAATCGACACCAATATTCTTTATATTCTCCCAATATGATTGTATTTTGTCTCTGTCACTTTCATACATGCGTAAATTATATAAATAAACCAAACAGTTGAGGGGGGATACCCTAAAACAGCGGTTTCCAAACTTTATGTAACTTCGCCTCCCTTTAAAAAAATTAATATCTTGCGCCTCCCCCCCCCCCCTTTATTTTATAAGATTATACAAAAATATTTAAAAAAAGGTATAAAATGTATTTGTTTACGTATAAAATTTATTTTTAATGCAATGAATGTACTTGTTTATTAGCACAAACTTCATTAAATCTAGGTGTTATTAAAGGGAGTGGTTTCACTCAGAATTTTTTTTAGAAGTATCGCATGATAATTCTATCAGTTTTGCTTTTTCAATAATAGTTGTCAGTCTAAAACTTCACAGTAACGTCCCTTTCAGTATACAAAAATAATGTTATGTTATAAAAGTTTATTTATATATTTATATTTTTTATTTATATAACTTAATGTGATGTTATGAAAATTAAATTTCTGTTAAACTTTTCGCGCCTCCCTTTGCACTAGTCCGCGCCTCCCCAAGGAGGCGCGCCTCCCAGTTTGGAAACCACTGCCCTAAAATATATTTTAAACTATTTATTTATAAAAAATGCAATTCATTTCAGTAAGTATTGTATTTACCGCTTTTGTATACAGTTTTTATTTCTAATTTTACTTGACTTAAAAGTCTGTATGTCTGTCTGTTTGTTTCCACTCCACAGCTAAACCACAGAACCAATCTTGATGAAAGGCTATAGGGGGATAAGAATGGGTAAAGTGCCCCCGCGCCAATTATGGCTGTTATATTTTTTTATAGTAACTACTAACACAGGTAACAATTTGACAAAATTTTAACCCTCAAAAATTTACCCCCAAGGGGTGAGAATTAATTTTGAAAATTTCGTAAAAAATTAATAACTTTTGAAAGAGTGAACCGATTTGAATAAAATTTTAATATGTCATATATGTCACTAAGGTGCTTTATAGAAAAAATCGGTAAACCTGAAAACTTAACATAACCTCAAAAAAAAGTGTTTTATATTTTTTAAAAATTTTTTTTGCTCACTTTCAATTTTGGCACAATCACCAAAATATTTGTGTGACTTTCTAGCATAGTTTTTTATAATATATGTTTTTTTCAGATTTTGTTTCCAGCTGCGTGACACCTAAAAAAAATTTTATATTTTTCTAAAATTTTTTTCACTCACTTTCAATTTTGGTACAGTCACCAAAATTTTTTTGTGATTTTCTGGCATAGTTTTTTATAATATATATTTTTTTCAAATTTTTTTTCCAAGTGCGGGACACAAAAATTTTTCAAAAAATTTTTCAAAATTTTTTTTTGCTCACTTTTAATTTTGGTACAATCACCAAATTTTTTCAGTAATTGTCTGGCCTAGGTATTTATAATATATGTTTTTTTTACTTTTTTATTCCAGCTGCGTGATACCTAAAAAAAATAAAAAGTATTTTTTGAAATTTTTTTTGAGGTTATGTTTGCCGTACAATCACAAAAAATATTTTGTATCTTTCTATCATAATTTTTTTATAATATTTTATATATTTTTTAGATTTTTTTCCAGTTGCGGGACACAAAAAAAAATTTTTTTTTTTTAAATATTTTTTTCGCTCACTTCAATTTTGGTAGTCATCAAAAAAATTTTGTGGCTTCCAGGCATAGCTTTCTATAATATATATTTTTTCGGATTTTTTTTCCAGCTGCGTGACAAAAAAAAGTTTTTATTTTTTTTTATTGCTGGTTATGTTTGTATTATTTATTACTCATATATGTAGATGTTTTATTCGTAAAAAACTAAAAGCAAAAATATACGTATGTATGAGTATGTACAAAGTAAACTAAACAAAATTGTAGTTAATCAATACATACAATATAAAGAAACGGTTATGATATTAAATACACATAACAAATTGAAAAAAAATGAGAACTAAATAAAGAATGAAAATAAAAAAGTTATATTCCCTCTCGTAATTATTACATGTACCTATTATACATTTCTTGTATAAAAAATCTTTTAATCTATTTTTGAAATATTTTATATCGTCAATATTCTTCAGGTAGTCTGTCTGGCAGTGAAATGTAATATTTACTACCTTTTCATAAAGGGCTATTGCTTTATCTAGTTGTCCTACAAAAAATCAATGTATGTATATATGTTCAGGGCCGGATTTACAAATTTGCCGCCCGTAGGCAGTTACGAAAATTGCCGCCCTTTTCATTGAATAAAAATAAAAAAAGTGCATATTTTTCATACGAATTACCTTTTTTTCGTTGTCGAATTTTTTTTTAGGTTATTTTTCTAAAATATGCCGTCCCTATATTTTTGCCGCTATAGGCACGTGCCTACATTGCCTGCATGGTAAATCCGGGCCTGTATATGTTATTATCCTGTCTAATATTAATATATTTATAATTGTGGTTACCTAAATGTAACTCTAAGTTGCTTAAGATCTGCTTTATGACATATATTATACAAGTGTCCATTATGTCTCTAAAATAATTTTTTTAGAGGGGACCACATTTATGCAATTTTATAGCTCTTGTTAAATTAAAAAGTTTTCGTACTGTTCACAAGCTACTATTTCAAGCAGCTTACGAACTATTTACAATTTTACTTTTTAAAGTAACACGCAGCTGAAATAAAATCTAGAAAAATACGCCAGAAAGTCACTATAAAAATTTGGTGCCTGTACCAACATTGAAAGTGAGCGAAAAAACATTTTGAAAAAAACAATATTTTTTGGTGTCACGTAGCAGGAAAAAATCCGAAAAAAATATTTATTATAAAAAAATATGTTAGTAAGTCCGAAAACAATATACAAACATAAACTGCAATAAAAAATAAAAAACTTTTTTTTTGTCACGCAGCTGGAAAAAAAATCCGAAAAAATATATATTATAGAAAGCTATGCCTGAAAGCCACAAATTTTTTTTGATGACTACCAAAATTTAAGTGAGCGAAAAAAATATTTAAAAAAAAAAAAATTTTTTGTGTCCCACAACTGGAAAAAAATCTAAAAAATATATAAAATATTATAAAAAAAATTATGATAGAAAGATACAAAATATTTTTTGTGATTGTACGGCAAACATAACCTCAAAAAAAATTTCAAAAAATACTTTTTATTTTTTTAGGTATCACGCAGCTGGAATAAAAAAGTGAAAAAAACATATATTATAAATATCTATGCCAGACAATTACTGAAAAAATTTGGTGATTGTACCAAAATTAAAAGTGAGCGAAAAAATTTTTTTTTTAATTTTTTGAAAAATTTTTGTGTCCCGCACTTGGAAAAAAAATCTGAAAAAAATCTATATTATAAAAAACTATGCCAGAAAATCATAAAAAAATTTTGGTGACTGTACCAAAATTGAAAGTGAGTGAAAAAAATTTTAGAAAAATATAAAATTTTTTTTAGGTGTCACGCAGCTGGAAACAAAATCTGAAAAAAACATATATTATAAAAAACTATGCTAGAAAGTCACACAAATATTTTGGTGATTGTGTCAAAATTGAAAGTGAGCAAAAAAAATTTTAAAAAAATATAAAACACTTTTTTTGAGGTTATGTTAAGTTTTCAGGTTTACCGATTTTTTCTATAAAGCACCTTAGTGACATATATGACATATTAAAATTTTATTCAAATCGGTTCACTCTTTCAAAAGTTATTAATTTTTTACGAAATTTTCAAAATTAATTCTCACCCCTTGGGGGTAAATTTTTGAGGGTTAAAATTTTGTCAAATTGTTACCTGTGTTAGTAGTTACTATAAAAAAATATAACAGCCATAATTGGCGCGGGGGCACTTTACCCATTCTTATCCCCCTATAGCCTTTGTCAGGGAGATAACTTACATCCTGAGAAAGGACATAAGTTACTTCGTATCCCGAAAAATTAGATAAAAAAATATGTGTGACATTTATACGTATATTTTCTTTACATAGTGACACTATAAACGACTATCATAACCGAAATATACATTACCTAATCTAAATTCAACGCAAATGAAGTCCACGTACCGATTTAAAAAATGTAAAATATTTTCTTTCTTCATTCTACAGATTTATGATTAATTTCCACTAAATAAAATATTACGTTAACTTTTGAAATTTCCGGAAACAATGTATAATATATTATCTTTTCTATTGCATTATTAAATAACTGTATTAATGTTTACTCTACATGTTTACTTGAATTTTCATACGTGAGTTTATTTTTATATTTTTTTTCGTGACTGTTTATCCATAAAAAAAAGTTTTAATCAGACTAATTGTTTTATTTGATTGTGCGGAAAAAATATAACTGTAATAAAAAACACCTTTATTTTTAATTTAATTAATATCACCTAATATAATTGAATCACTGTGAGATAAATTATGTCATGGATGTATCTTTACATATTTTTATATTTTTTTTTATATTCTATGGATTTTTAAACCCATTACGTCCCGACTTTTTAGGGTTCCGTAGAAAACTAGGGACCCTTATAGTTTCTCCATGTCCATCCATCCGTCTTGAAAAATTTTGAGATAATAAGATGAAATTTGGTATACCTACGGTCGTAGAAACAAAAATGATTAGATTTTTGAAAAAAAAATTTTAAGGCCGCTTTCCATAAAATGAAAAGTGTTTACAAAAAAAATTACCTACGCCATTGAATGGGATGTCATTAGAAAGGTCTCCTAAAATGCAACAAAAAATGTATCAGAACTTTTTGATTTTAACTCTTCAATCACGATGTATTTGCTCTCCAAAGACATTAAAAAAGCGTCCCCCCTCTATTTTCTAAACTATCAATTTAAAAAATCTGAAAAAATTCCAGAATGTAGATTTTAATTAGTATTTTCACTGAAAATTATAACGAATATTGTCAAAAATATTTTGGACCCCCCTTCTATAGATTTAAAAGTGATCTCACATTTTTTTCATTTACCCCATTGAGTGGGGTTACATTTGATAGGTATTCAAAAATGCAATAATAAAAGTCAAATAACTTTTTGATTTCAACCCTTCAGTCACGAAATATTTGCTTTTTAATGTCGTTGTCAGAGCGTCCTCCCCCCTCTATAGTTTCTAAACTATTGATTCAAAAAATCTGAAAAAAAATCAGAATATAGCTCTTAATTAGTACTTTCACTGAAAATTATATCGAACATATTTTGGACCCCCCTTCCATAGATTTAATAATGCACTTACATTTTTTTCATTTACCCCATTGAGTGGGGTGTCATTTGATAGGTCTCCTAAAATGCAAAAATAAAAGTCAAATGACTTTTTGATTTTAAGAAGGGTTAAAATCAAAAAGTCATTTGACTGAAGGGAGTCACGAAAATTTTGAAATAACTCTTTTTTTATAAATCGTAGTGAGAATGACACTACGGGACCCTATTAAGTACGTGCCCAACACGTTTATAATACGTTTTATTATTAGAAAATATCATTTGATTATTATTGGTATAACAAATTAAACTATACCAATATTATAGTTTTCGATTCTGCACACAATAATTACTAATTAATATTAAAACTTTAGTAACAAACAAACACGTGACCTACCCTAGGAAGAATCACAATATTTTGGACCGTTTACTACGTCAAATACTAATATTTTTATAAAAATTAAAAAAAATATTTTTCCCTGTGTATTAATGATATAAAACCATTTCTTTTTATTTCAAAGAAAACATTTTCTGAAGTTTTTATTTGATTACACATTGCCATATTAACTGAAATTCATATGAAATAATACATATAAATATTTTTACGTATATGTAAGTACCATCAATTATTATTATTATTTTTTCAAGACGTATACTTCTTATATAATATATTATAAATTTATTTGTACCAATTTTTATTTCAGACATCAAAGATTCTAATTTTAGATTATGATTGTTATTTATCGAATGTCAAACGCCCCAGGAGACTTATTACTTTTTATGTGAGAATCGTTTTTCAGACAGAATTTACGATAATGTTTATAAAAATGCCCTTCCTTTAGCAATAATACAAATAAAAAATATAACATAAAGAAACACATATGACAGTGCAATTTATTATAATTATTGTACTATAGATTTTGTTCTATTGTTGTAGATATGTAGACATTCATTTGTTACTTTTATAAACTAATATCTATAGAAATTAATTCGTTTCATGTTAATTGTCATTTTTTAATTTACATGTTTTTATTATATTTATTATTAATTGAATGATTTTATCAATTATTTCATTGCGAATGAACATCAATTAATATTATGAATATCAGTTAATAAAGGAAATACTTATCATTTTTTAATCGACATAAAAAAATGATGAGGTTATCAATTCGACTGTATATTTTTTTATATATGTTCGGGCATAACTCCGATAAAAATAGATCGATTCGGATGATTTACTTTATTTGAAAGAGTATACTCCCGAGATGGTCCCACATAAATTTTATCAAAATCTGACAATAGGTTTTGAAGATACGTGAAAAATAAAAAATAAACTTTTTAAGAAAAAATATTTTTTATGTATGTTCGGGCATAACTCCGGTAAAAATGTAACGATTTGGATGATTTTTACTTTATTTGAAAGAGTAAACTCCCGAGATGGTTCCATATTTTTATCAAAATCTGACAATAGGTTTTGAAGATACGTAAAAAATAATAAATAAACTTTTGAAGAAACAAAAAATTTTTAATGTCGGTTTCATTTTTACTGTTTATTTATATTCTGAACATAATCAAACAAATATATTCATTCATTATATTATATGAATATTTATTTAAAATATGTATTACATTAAGTAAATATATTTTTAAAAATAAACTAACCTCCATTTTACTGTTTAACCCTTCACCCCTCTCCTTATTTTACCCACAAATCACCCTTTCGCATACCCCCCACTTTTAATGATAGACATATTGGTCCTTTTAGTCAATATCACGTTACAATTAACATCATTTATACCTATAACTTTAACTAAAATGCAAAACGTCATGACTCGAAAAATAAAATTTAAATGAATAAATAATAATAGTATATTGTGTAGCAAGGGTTGAAACAATACGATTTCTGACGAGGGCGAGAGTTGACTGCCCGAGCGAAGCGAGGGCTGTCATCGCACTGGTCAGAAATCGTCTTTGTTTCATCCCGTGCCACACACGCTATTTTTCATATCACATGTAATGAAACAACGAGTTTTGATTTCTGTAGCCAGTCGAAGTAAGACTATTTCAGACAAATAGCGCAGTAATATCTTATACTATTTTAATAATAGAATAATTCAGAAATAAGATTGGCTTTTGTTTATTACAAATGCGATTCTGACAGACTTGAAATAAATAATAAATAAATGAATGTGCCGGGCAGAAACAACGTTGTTTCTCCCCTAGGGCAGAAACAACGTTGTTTCTTTGTTTTTGCCCGGCACAATCGCATTGGTCTGAAATTGTCTTGTTTCGACTGGCAAAACAGAGTTCAAAACTAGTTGTTTCAATGCATGTGATATGAAAAAATACATATTTATTTTTATCGTATATTTACTTGTTTATCGTATTAAAAATGAAACATGAAACTACAAAGGTACTTTCAAAATTTTTAATTCGAAGCTTTAACCTCTATACAAATACTTAATGTCTTTTTATATACAATTTAGAAAACTCAGATTATGTATATTATATGTACAAAGTTTCACTTAATACAGACGTTTAATGATTCTTATTACAAATACCTTAAGTGAGGCCGAATACATCAAAAGAACAAGTTTAGAAACGATTCTCTTTCCCTTATAACCCCCATGGTGCTTTGCATCGGTACAAATCCAAAAGTACCAGCATTAAGTGCTTGTCAACCAGTGGAAATTTAAAATAATAGGTATATATACAGGGTGTCCCATTTTAATAGATCACCCTTCTAATTTTTGTTATCTATCAATTAAATAAAAAAAATGTTATAATGGAGATTGTAGAAGTTACTCAAACTGATAGCATTTTTTGATACAAAATTTATCAGCAACTGCAATTTTTCCTCGTGTACACTGGTAGAAAGGATTTCTCAAACCAAGTAAACCTTGTTTTGTATATAACGAAATCAATATTTTCTTAAGATAAGCAATAATCTCTCAAACCAACTATAGTATTCTTGAACGAAGAAATAATGTAGTTGAATTAAGGTTGTTGTTCACTGAAAGTCGTGACATCTAGCGAAATTTAGCATGAACTACAGGGTTTTGATATGTCGGTAAAAAAGAACAAATAGATCTGGCAATAATTTATAATATTAGACAAGAATAGAAGATTTATTTTTAACAATATTATAATTATTACTATTGCTGACAATAGTAATAATTATAATAACAATAGTAACTATTATTATTATAAATAAAAACATTAAATGTAATCAATAATCACTTGATATTTACAACGCGCGTCAGTTTTCAATACCACGTTTTTATATTTCAAAGATCGCGCCGAATGCGCTGTTGCCATATCGTATATTTACGTCATGTGTTCGGGAATTTATCAAAGTTAAAAATTAATAATTGTTTAAGGAGATGGTAAATCATTCTAAAATTTTATATACACATTCCTTAGTTACCAATCTATAACATATCCGTTTTTGGTTAAAATCTAACGTTTAGTTTTAATACACGAATTAAACGAATATCGAATTCCAAGTGGATCCCTATATACTTGCAATGTATAAGAGGCCAACTTTGCACGTTTATAATTAATAAACGAAATGGTAAACTGACCTGAATTTTTTTTTACAAATGCGAACTAGCTTACTTAACACAATATTCAAATTTTAACAAATTCTGTAGTGATCGATTTTAGTGAACAACAACCTTAACGTTATTAGTTTCATAAGTGTTTTAATTGTTCTCAATAATTTTTATATGAAAAGAGGTACGTGGTATGCTAATATATTTTATCCAACTAAAGCATGTGATTTCGAATTTTGTTCAAATCATATGAAATAACTTAAATGACTTTTAAAAGAAATTTATCTAAATAAAAATGATATCAGAAAAGCAGTCTCACACAAAATAGACTTCATATCTGCCCGTTTTTTTTTTAATATTAACCCTATAACGTCGAGCGTGACGTTTTCGTAACGTAACTAACACGTATTTCGTATTGAATATATACATAAATACAGGCGTTATAGGGTTAAAAAAAAGTTTGTGTTGTATATTTAGTTAAATATATTGAATATGTACTTAATTTCATTTAAAAAAATGTGTGCATGTTTTGGACGTTAATGGGTTAATAATACTTCAAAGATTTATATTCAATATTTTTAATAAAGTAAAACTTTTTTGATATCTTATTAAAAATCAATTTTGTAATAATTTATTTAATATTTTTAGTACGGTTTTGTATAAAAGGAAAAGATTCGTAATCTTTGTAGAAAGTAATTTCCTTTTATATAAGTTACATTCTATGATAAAAGATAATAATAATTTTATATAATATTTTGTCAGGATATTTCATTTTGCTCTTTAGAATTCTCATCACTTTTTTATGTACTTTACAAAATCAAAATTTTGTTTACGTCTTATACGCAAGAAAACATACTTCCTTTTTACATTAATATTAAAACAAACGAACTCTTCATACCATATTTCTTCTAAGAAATATTTGCATGTTATTTATTGTAAAAAAAATTGAATAAAATTTTAACATCTTAAATTTATATTAAATTTTTTGAACTCTATATTTTATTTATTTTGTCACTAAACAATTTTATATATTATAATAACATAAATATAAATATTATATATAATAGTTATGTATTTATTGTAAGACATATATGTATATTAATTTTTTTTAACTCTATATATTTTATTTTTTCATTCACTAAACACTTATTAATTTTTATATATTATAGTAAACATAATTATAAATATTATATAGCTATGTATTTATTGTAAAACATATACCGGGTGTCCCAGATAACTTTTCCAGCATGGGGATCTCAGTATCTATAAGAGGTACAGGTTTGGTTAAATGAGATGAATTATATGTATGAAAGGGGTGAGTATTATTACCCCAAAAAATATTCATAATTCTATGTGGCTTAGGCGGTATACCCAAAAAACTGAAAATTCGGAATTTCTTTAAATGGCTATAACTTTTTTGTTATAGGTACTTTTTGTTTGCGGTTTCTTAAAGCACTTTTTTGTTTAGAATTGATTGGTGTATTTAGATTTTTAATATCACTTTTAGTTTCCGAGATACAAGCCCTAACTTCAGTTTTTCTTATGGGCCGCTAAGTTGGCTATGTCATATTTAAACGTGTTTTTTACTCTACTTTACAACGATGTGTCACTTGCCATATTTATTATCAGAAAAAAATTATAATATATTTTTTCAAATAGTTCATTGTTTCAAATATTCATTTGTTATTTTTATTGTTGTTGTTGTGATTTTTGTTTACAATTTTTGTGTTTCATGGCTCACTTAAAAGTTTGTAATAAAATACTTCATAAATATCACTGATATTTAGTATTTCGACTTTTTTTCGATAATAAATATAGCAAGTGACATATCGTTGTAAAGTAGAGTAAAAAACACGTTCAAATGTGCCACAGCCAACTTAGCGGTCCATAAGAAAAACTGAAGTTAGGGCATGTATCTCGGAAACTAAAAGTGATATAAAAAATCTAAATACACCAATCAATTCTACACAAAAAGTGCTTTAAGAAACCGCAAACAAAAAGTACCTATCTACTTTAACAAAAAAGTTACAGCCATTTAAAGAAATTCCGAATTTTCAGTTTTTTGGGTATACCGCCTAAACCACATAGAATTATGAATATTTTTTGGGGTAATAATACTCACCCCTTTCATACATATAATCCATCTGATTTAACCAAACCTGTATCTCTTATAGATACTGAGATCCCCATGCTGGAAAAGTTATCTGGGACACCCGGTATATAATTTAATATCGCACCCCCGCAAAAAAGTGTAACAACTCAAAAAATGTATTTTTGAGGAAATAGGAATAAATGAAATTATAACAATTTAGGTAAATCAAAATTGTAAAGGTAGTTTAGGAAAAGGACTGATACACAGTATTTAATTTAAATATTTCAGTATTCTTGTGATGTTTGAAAAATAGTAACTATTAAAACGCTTAGTGATAGTATTTAAAAAATAAATAAAAAATGATACATTTTTTTTAGAATATGCTAATTTTGTTGACGGTAGGTACACGAAGTACATTAATGACATTTTTTTAGTAGAAATATATAGTAATTTGGAATCATTCTACATATTTATCTCAAATATGACATTTTTTGAGTTGTTACACTTTTTTGCGGGGGTGAGATACTTATTATAAATATTTTGAGAAACAATTTTATGAAGATTTTTACAAATATTTTAACTAATTATTTTTAAATATCAGTTTTTTTACCGACTCAATTCAACAGTATATATTTTTAAGGAATATAGTTCGGATTTAATTTATTTTCTGGTGTATTTGTGTAAATTTTTTTATGAAAAATTTAAATTTGATGCATGAAAAATCACTAAAAAATGTCAAATTTTAAATTTGGTTAAAAGTATGTTTTTTAGATAGAAAATGAAGTGAAAAGTTGAATTTTTCAAACCGCAGGTCTGTATCTCAAACCGTTCTCGAGATATGGCCTCTCAAAGTTTTCGATTTTTGAAAATTTTGAAGAAAAATGGCTGTAACTTTTGAACCTGTGGTCGGATTTGATTTTTCTTGACAGATTCGGAATCAGCATGTTAAAATCTATATAATAAAATGTATAATTCTTTAAAATTCGACAACAAAAATTTTGTCAAAAATCGACATTTTTTAAGGTATACCCCTTTGAATTTTTTCGATTTTTCGCAATTTTTTTTTTTTTTTTTGAATTTTGGTTAACTATACATGTCATTATATAGATTTCGACACGCTGATTCCGAATCTGTCAACAAAAATCAAATCCGACTACACGTTCAAAAGTTACAATTACGTACCCTCCCCCCTCAAATATGTTCAATATTATATGACAAATCAATAAAAGGTTATGTTATTTCTTAACTTTAACAAAAAAAATAATGTTTGAAATTTGTCCGAAAAAGTTAAAAATAAAAATAAAAGTGAAGGTATCTCAATTCTCTGATTACGATTTTTATGGGGGCATCAACACTTTATCTCTCGACAGTAAAAAGTGTTGAATGCAGTACGGCCATCAAAGAGAAAAGAAAACTTATCTTTATTACATTTTATGCGCCTGAATAAAATATACCAAAATGTATAAAACGCCAATAAGTACCTTTACAATTTTATCTTCTATAATTCTATATAAATACTTATGTCTACAATAAGATATAAGTATCAATATGTATTTATTCTTATTGAATGATTTTATGTTATTTTTTGGATAATTATTTATGGCTTGTATTTGTTTTTAAATAATAAACATTTTTTATTTAATCGTTTTCACTTATAACAAATATAATGCACGAAAAATTAATTATTCAACTTTAAACTATAATATATATTGATCTTAAAACAAATTATATCACTTTTAATAAATAGTTTCCACTAAAAATAAATACTTTGCACTTGACGTAAATTTGGACCTGTAGATTTAAGAATTACATATTTTTGATGTATTTTCTTTATTTTAAAACGATTAAATAAAAAGTGCTTACTATAAATTTTTAAGTGCAAATTATTAAAATTTAAGTTCGATATACAAAATGAATACTATCTAATATCGCACCCCCCAAAAAAAAGAGTCACAATTCGAAAAAATGTAGTTTTGAGGAAATAGGAATAAATGATATAAAAATTTAGGTAAATCAAAATTGTAAAGTTTTAAAATTTAAATATTTCGGTATTCTTGTGCTGTTTGATAGCTATTACTATTAAAACGCATTACTATTTAATAGTAACTATTAAAACGCTTAGTGATTAAGTATTTAAAATAAAAAATAAACTAGCTGTCGGATCCAATTTTACCCGGGGATATAAAATTAAACTATATAACGTATAATACTGTGGGGTGCGATCCTTTAGGTCCACACAATCAACTTCCCAACATGGTATGACTTACAATACTTGAATACTGATTACTTATTGTTTCCATAATTAAAATTACTATGTTATAGTTTGTAAATATTTTTTTTAATATGTATATGAAAAATTTTAATGGAATTTATCAGAAATAAAACTCACCCTTTGTATTATGAATATTAGTTTTCTAATATCCTAATAATGTTAATAATATAATGCACATTCTTAGAAAAACTAATCTGACAGTTTGAATTTTGAATTGTGTTGTTTCCAAGGCAACATGAATTATTAGATGTATTTATTAGTATGAAATTCAAATTTTGATGGTGGTTTTCATCCCTTTAATGGCTGTTTGGACCCATATAAAAAATAAATACTGAAATACACTTTTCATTATTTGTATTGTATAGTATTTATTCTAAGTTCCGACTAAATTCGACCAAGAAAAAAAATAAAAATGAAAAAAATACCCTTTTTACCCCCGTAAGGGTTGAATTTCGAAAAATCCTTTCTTTCAGATCATATTCACGTCAAGACGCTTCGATTAGCACACCAACGAAGTCAATAGCATTTTTTGTTCGCGAGATTTCGTCCCGGAAAAAAATGACACGTACGTACGTACGTACATACACACACACACACACACACACACACACACACACACACACACACACACACACACACACACACACACACACACACACAGACATTTTTCTGAAAATAGTGTCAATATACTCTAATGCCCTTGAAACATGAAAATATGTTAAAATTTTTGATTTCGATTTTCGGACCAATTACAATAACTCCCTATTGGGAAGTTAATAAATACTGATATACACGTTTCATTATTTGTATTGTATAGTATTTATTCCAAGTTCCGACTAAATTCGATCAAGAAAAAAAATAAAAATGAAAAAAAACACCCTTTTTACCCCTCTAGGGGTTGAATTTCGAAAAATCCTTTATTTATTTTAAATATGACACTTTGGGGGGGGGGGGGATATATAGTGCAATTAAATATAACCCTTCATTTATATTTACAAACTTATTAGAAAAATATCTTGGTAATGACGTCACATTATAGAACAAAATGAACTACCGAACAGCCGTTTTTTAAAGTAAATAAAAAATATAAGCCAGTATAGTAGGTTATGCATTCTGACAAAATTTACATACCTACATAAAATATGAACAAATACAGCTCATAAAATGAGTGGAGAATTGAACAGCATAGGTCGTGGAGTGCTGCTATGTTAAAAATGCAACAATAAAAGCATCTCTAAACAAAAATTCACATTTGACAGTTCAATTAGCATATATTTTTGTGAAATTCGTCACCAACGGGGGGGATAGCAGAGTTAAACATTTCACACGTGGACATTTTGTAATTCCCATTTGCCGAAACATGACTCATCATTACTCATTAATTTCCTGGAACTTGAAAAATGGTGCGTCAAAATTATCGTAACATACAACATACTGCACTTTGACACACTGTCGCTTGACATAAATGTACAGTCGTTCTAAAATTAAACAGTATCGGCCAAACTAACACATTTGTAAAAATATATCATTTTATCGGACGTTCACATAAAAAATGCATTTTATGTCCAGTAACGCACTGTCCATTTTTACCTCCGTCCGTCTTGGTCCAAGTAAAGAAAAAAATATAAAAAATATATTAGGTATTAGTGAAGAATGTGGGGTATTTCTGAGAATTTTTATTAAAGTTTTTTTCTTCAATTCACTTAACTAAAATTTTAGACCTAATTCGTAATCTCAAGATATTGACTAAATTCAAAAAAAATGTTTACTTTATGTATGTATTAATGAGAGAAACTATTACGTTTCGATCTGCGAAACTTTCCTTAATTTAACCCTACAACATACAAGCAATACTATACATGTATAATGTATATGCATACTATAGAAAAATAGGGGTCAGTAAACATATCGAATTTTCCACCCAAAGTAGAAATTTGAAAAAAATATATGTGTTTGTGCATAAGAAAGGGTATTTATGAAAAACATTTACGCAATTTTTTATTTTATTTTTTTATTTTGAATTCCAATTTTTTTATTTATTTTTAATGGGAGATTTTTCAAAAAAATTATTATGATACTACTAAAATATAGCTACAACATATATCACAGAGATCGACATTTATAAAGCCGTTACAGCAAAAAACATTACATTTTTCAAATTTTCCGAAATATTTGTGGGGGAGAGGCCCAAAAGTTTGTAGAAGAGTACCTTTTAATCATGCCTTTTTATTAAAAAAATATCGACCCTACTTTCCCCAGGGGCAGATCGTCCATGCTTACCCTGCCATGCTCTTTATTAATACTTAAATCATAAATAAAGTTTCGTACGTAATAAGTAAAAAGTTTTTAAAAACTGGTCCACTGTACGTTTGCAAGAGTCCTATAGGACTCATTTCCGGTACATCCGGATGTCCACCACCTGTCTGAACTCATCCCCCATCTTTCTGCTAAAAGGAAACACGATTGAAAACTGTTTTAAGGTACAGATGTTAAAGTCAGTTCATAAAGGAAATAATTTCATTTAGAATTAAATTACACAACTTTTGAGATTTTCACAAAATTTTATGACGGAGACAAAAATAAATTACTAATTAGTCGTTATATTTGTATTATTTAAACAGAAATTTGTAAGAAATATCCAATTTATTTATATTTGTACCCGGTATTACCCGAGGATATAAATTTAATCTGCAATAAATCTATCAAACATTATATTCAGTTTTCGCTAACTACATTCAGCGTTCTGTAAGACGACCATCCATAAAACGACCGTTCCGTAATACAAAGTTCTATAGAACGTCTTTCCCCAACCCCCACCATAATACCATTGTGATTGCTATATTTCAGCGCGAAATTTAAATTAACAAAATTGACGTTAAAGTCTTCTATGTAGATTTTACACACAAAACTTGTGTTTTGGTGTGACTCAATGTGGAAAAAAATGAAATTCAATAAAAATTTTCGTTGAAATTGAAATATAATAAATAGTATAAAAAAAATGTGTAAGGTACATTTTATTTAAAATATGATAATTTGAAAACGATTAAAAAAGGAAATAACAAAAGTAAATTATTGGCATATGATTGTATAGAAATCTATACATTTTTCATCCAGTATTAAAGCAACGAATAACAATTGTCTAGAGTTCAATTCTAAAAAGTCAACAAACCAGGATCTCGTTCACCAACAGCGCCATTTTTATTATTACCTGTCAACTTTTAGGCGTGGTGGTGGGGGCTCCTCTAGCCGTTGTATTGTGGAATGTTTAAGGTAGTTGGTCCGTAAACATGTTTTCGTCAGATTTTGTTTAAATTGCACAGGAATATTCCCTAGATTAATATCTGAAAAATAGCCCATTTTTATTAAAATTGACCATCTCAAAGTCATGAAAAACGATCTCAAAGTTTATATTTTTAACACAGCTTATATGGACTAACCGTACACTAACGTAACGTTTTATTACTCTCTAAACCTGAAATAGTGAATTTTCACTAATTCACAGTGTATATTCACTCTTTGCCACAGCTAAAAGTCGGCCACTTGGAATTAGTGCATATACACTTATGTACCCAGTGAAATTCACTGTTTTCATAAGTACATCATTTCACTGGGTACATAAGTGTATATGCACTAATTCCAAGTGGCCGACTTTTAGCTGTGGCAAATAGCGAATATACACTGTGAATTAGTGATAATTCACTATTTCAGGTTTAGAGAGTGGATAACTGAAAAAAATTATTAATATTTATTTATCTAAAAACAACATATAAACTATAACAAAATAGAAAAGTATGGTAAAAAGATATAAGCTTACTGAGATTCATTGTAAGTTGTAAGTAATGGATATTACTTACAATTAGAATAAAAGTGAGGTTAGGTTGTTTATTAGCCTACATAAATTGCCAATTCTTCTTAATGGAATGGTAAAAGATTCTAAAAGTTTATTTACATTGAAGAGCAGGCAGAAATTTTAATACTTTAACATAATTTTTAATATTAATTCTAATATAATTTTCATAAACATAGTATGGAAAATTTTGAAATACACAAATGAGGTTAGAATCTATTTTCGCGTTTAAATCATTAGTATGTTATATCTTTATTTTATTGGGATTATTGTATTTACAACAGTGATTGTTGTACAAACAATGAAGCGACAAATTCCAAATTAGAAAATATAATCAATTCTAGACATCTTAGCAATCATAAAATATGGTTATAGTATATATCGAGCAAAAAATAAATTATTTATGAACATAATATAGTTATAAATATGAATTCCATTGAAGAAACTATAAATGCTAATTATTTTACACAAAATTTAATTAGTTTTATGTTTTATAAAAATCATGAGTTAATTTTATATTTACATTACAAATCATTGGTTATAACCTATAAATAATGTCCACTGATGATTACATTTAATATAAATTTCCTTCTCATAATAAAAAATAAATAAATGAATAAAAGCTATATATTATATAAACCATATCATGATATTAATTAGAAAAACAAATGTAAACTTACCTTATTAATCACGCACGATAAAAGCACTCACACAATGTAATCGTAAAATGGATGCCAGACAACTGTCATTTACGAGTTTTACGACGCATGCGCAAAAAAGTCACTGGTTTATCAGTGGAATTCTCAGATTCAGTTTAAGAGAGTAGATAAAATTCACTTTTTTCCAGTGAATTAGTTGATCACTGGGAAAAACAGTGAAAATTTCACTATTTCAAGTTTAGAGAGTAGATAAAATTTAAACGTAGCGTCAGATTTTCATAAAAAACTGACATATTATATATTTATATGAAAGAAAACAGTATACAAAAAATTGGAATTATTCACCATCCCGTTATTAAGATTTAACCAGATTTAACTACCAAACCATCACATAAATTACAGTATTGTTGACAATGTGGCAACAACGTATTCATTTGATTATTGTAAAAAATACACGGAATAATGAAATAATTTTTTACAAAATATGATAAGTGGATTGAAAGAAATTATAATCGATTTCATTAATTATTAATATATTCTGTGGTAGTTTAGATGATAAAATATAATCATTTGACAAGTAGTTAATAGTAGATAATGTACAGCGTTGCCATGATCATTTCTCTAAATTAAAAATATGTACTCATGGCCTAATGTGATCACATTATGATGGACCAACTACCTTAAATTACCGATGTCGTCGTCTTATAGAATGCTGAGTGTATATATATTAGTGAAAACCGGAATAAAATCCATTCAGCAGTTACTGAAAAAATCATACACAGACAGACAGACGGACGAAGAATGGGACTTTGTAAATAGATAAATAGATAAGTAAAAAAAATACAAAAAACTATTAAAGGATTTTATTTGTTAATTGTTTGATATTTAAATTTATTTATAAAGTCAGCAATTAAAATTCATTGAGCTATTTCCATCTGATCTACTTATCAACAAAACTTCTAGTGTGAATAATCAGTGGTGGGTAATGAATAATGTAAAGGGTGTTTTTTTTTGTACTATTGGTATCAAAAGTCGTCTGCCACCTTAAAGGTGAGAATCGTTTACAATAAATTCGAAAATATTAAGATAAATATTTAAAATAAAAAACACAAATTCATTAATTAATTTTATATCAAGTTTAAAATATTTAAAATTCGGAATTTCAATAAATATTTATTGCATTTTTTTAATAGATTACATAATAATTTAATCACACAAATATATATGAGTACTATAAACGAAGAGTACTTCTTTATCTAGCAAATGAGTTTCAAAATATCTGTCTTTGTTTGGTACATGGAGAAATGATTTAAATATTATAATAATTAAATGAGAGGAACCTATACTAAGTTCATTACACTTATGGGTATCACCAGGCCCAGATAGGGGGGGGGGGGACTAGGAGGGTCATATAGCCCTGTGTCTTAGGGGCCCCGGCGTCCGGAAAATTATTAATATTTTACATATTTTTTGATACTTATTCCATTTTTAACAGAGGTTATTTAAAAATATAAATATACCTAAAAAAAAACCCTGATTTTTATTGCTAAAATAATATCAAAAAATAATATGAAATTTGTTTGAAATGTTCTTACGCTCGGGGGGGGGGGGGGGTATGGGCCCCCCAAATGTGGGTTGGCCTGGGCCTCGTTGAAGCACTATCAGGGCCTGGATATCACTGTACATGAATTTAACATTTGATAAAAAATGGCCGCCTTGATTTTTGGTCACAATTTTAAAAATAACTAACCATCTAATGAAATGATATTAAATTTTCCAACTTGAATTAAATAAATAAAGTTTAGCGTAATAAATTATCAATCAAATTAAATCAAAATTCATCCATCTTTATCTTATACATATACTCATCGCTCACACACACTAAAAACTTTATCTCCCCCTCTTTGGTATATAATAGTAATGTACTCCATACTTATTCAAACAAATGCAATTTTAATAAAAATATCCATATATATATTTTTGTAATTTCAATTTAAAAATTTGTCCTCCCTTAGATAAATTTGGCTACGCGCCATTGTAAAGATTGGGTTTTCTTTTGACGAAACAAATCTTTACCATCCTTCCTCCATACCTATATACGGTTCTACGACTACGTCATTACCACAGACAAAGAACTACTTCTTTTATCTTCTGGCGTCGACAAATTATTATACAATTGAAAATTTAAATTGCTGATAAGCTTTAGCAGCTACTGCGTGTAGAATTCTCCGTCAAATGTGACGGTAGTTGGTGGGTTTTCTAATGAGATTTCATTGCCGCTTTGATTTACATTCTTTTTACAGCAATTTCAACATTTCTTGTCAAGTTTAAGACAAAATAATCAACCCTTTTATACATAGATATATGCATGTATTATTGTAAATTCAAATTGGCTTTATTTGCTATACGAAATATAAATTCGTTTTGAATTTTAAGATGTGATATTTTATACAGGAAAAAATAATGATCAATGTAAAAAATTCCGTTAAGGTAGTTGGTCCGTAAACATTGTTTTCGTCAGATTTTGTTTAAATTGCACAGGAATATTCCCTAGATTAATATCTGAAAAATAGTCCATTTTTATTAAAATTGACCATCTCAAAGTCATGAAAAACGATCTCAAAGTTTATATTTTTAACACAGCTTATGTTGTATATATATATGAAAGAAAACAGTATACAAAAAATTGTTATTATTGACCATCCCGTTATTAAGATTTAACCAGATTTAACTACCAAACCATCACATAAATTACAGTATTGTTGACAATGTGGCAACAACGTATTCATTTGATTATAGTAAAAAATACACGAAATAATGAAATATTTTTTTACAAAATATGATAAGTGGATTGAAGGGAATTATAATCGATTTCATTAATTATTAATATATTCTGTGGTAGCTTAAATGATAAAATATAATCATTTGACAAGTAGTTAATAGTAGATAATGTACAGCGTTGCCATGATCATTTCTCTAAATTAAAAATAGGTACACATGGCCTAATGTGATCACATTATGATGGACCAACTACCTTAATATGATAATTTTTTTAACTAATATGGAAATATACACGTTTATCTTGTTGATAAATGATTATTGTTACTAACAATGTTCTTATCACGGTGAAAATTTTGTTTCGTATTGAAAACATATTTTTTAAATACTTAATAAATGACATCACTGAATTTACCATATCGAAAATGGCACTTTCACTAGTTGGGTGATGTAAAAAATATTCACACTGATAAATATTTATTAATACAACCATTATGTTTAATCTATTTGAGAGTTTCGTTAGTTGGTGTAATAAATTATTTATTAATTTGATAAATGAAAAGATTTTTAAGATAAACATGAAGATATATTTATCAAATTAATTTTTTTTTTATATTTTAAGGAGATAGTACAGTAAAAATATTTTTTAACAAAATACGCCATTTTTCTAAATAGCTAACATAAATTAAATTGTTTAGAAAACTTATTTTAGTCCCAATTTCGATTAAAAAAATTAATTTTGTTATAAAAATAGAGTCGAAAATATTTTTAGTTTTTAAAATTTTAAATCGTCAAAATATTTCGAAAATAGTTTAGTGTCGCCATCTGGAATCATTTCCTCGAACTTAATTATAAAAAATATAAGTTCGTAACATATTTGGTTTATATCTTTGCTTAATTTATATTTTAGTAAACAGATGGCAGTAGATTACATTTCTATTACACTCAAATCTCTAAACAACGACCATCCTATTAACGTACGCTCCGAAAAAAGACCTAACCAATCGCTCCATGTAACGACCTTCCCCTATCCCTGCCACAATACTACCGTGACTAAATTCACCAATTAACGTTAATGTGGGTGCCCCTCTAGCCTACGTTGTTAGGAGTTTCTGAATTACCGTTGTTTAAATATCAAATGTTATTTCTAAATTTCCTGGTCATCAATCGATTTCGTTAACCTTGATAATTAATTATTTACTACATTTTCCTTTTTATTATTTATAGAACTTACAAATATTATAAATTTATTTCTTAGCTGTAATAAACAGTGGTGTAGTAACGAGGGGCATGACGGAAAATTCAATATTCTAAAAAAAGGTATGTTTTGAAAAATCATCATTTCAAAATACCTTCCAAAATTATTTACTTCCGCCCCCCTCCCAACCGAAGATTTTTCTTACTACGTCACTGATAGTTAACCGACTAAAAAATGATTGTAAATATATATTAATCATATAAATATTTATTAATAACAATAAAATTAGTTTCACTTTATTATACGTTACATTGGCTTTTATTAGGAAACTTTATGTTTTTATTGTACAGTGGCACGTCCAAGGGGGAGATAGAGGGTTACAAAGATAGAACCCCCTCCCCCTCCTGAATATATCAATATGCATTATTTAATTTAAAAATTATGACACATAAAAAATTAAAATTATAAATTAGGTAAGAAAAAAAAATAATAACCCCTCTCCATTTTTTTTCTGGATGTGCCACTGGTTACAAATATAAGTTATCGGAAGAAAGATCATAATTTATAATTAATTCATAAGTTTAGTTACCGTTTACATTTTAGTACAAATTTAAAATTAGATATTTTTGAAAATAAATTGATGTAAATAATCAATTAAAACATTAATCAATTTTATTGATATGAACAGTCAATAATTGATGAAATGATTCAATAGTTTAATATAATTTACAAATGTAGGTATTTTAAGATTTGCTAATTTTTATAACAAATATATAAAGTATATATTTAGAAGAAAAAAAATGGGACGTTTAAACAAAATTAAAAAAAAACTATATAGTACGGGATATTAGTACGTTATTTTATTGATAAGAACAGTCAATAATTGATGAAATGATTCAATAGTTTAATATAATTTATAAATGTATTTTAAGATTTGATAATTTTCATAACAAATATAAAAAATTATATTTAGATTTTTTAAATGGGAGTTAAACAAAATTAAAAACTAGCGGTCAGATCCAATTTTACCCGGGGATATAAAATTAAACTATATAACGTATAATGCCGTGGGGTGCGATCCTTTAGGTCCACACAATCAACTTCCCAACATGGTATGACTAACAATACTTGAATACTGATTATTTATTGTTTCCATAATTTATATTACTATGTTATAGTTTGTAAATATTTTTTAACTTCCCAATAGGAAGTTATTGTAATTGGTCCGAAAATCGAAATCAAAAATTTTAACATATTTTCATGTTTCAAGGGCATTAGAGTATATTGACACTATTTTCAGAAAAATGTCTGTGTGTGTGTGTGTGTGTGTGTATGTACGTACGTACGTATGTACGTACGTACGTATGTACGTACGTACGTATGTACGTACGTACGTACGTACGTACGTACGTGTCATTTTTTTCCGGGACGAAATCTCGCGAACAAAAAATGCTATTGACTTCGTTGGGGTGCTAATCGAAGCGTCTTGACGTGAATATGATCTGAAAGAAAGGATTTTTCGAAATTCAACCCCTACGGGGGTAAAAAGGGTGTTTTTTTCATTTTTATTTTTTTTCTTGATCGAATTTAGTCGGAACTTGGAGTAAATACTATACAATACAAATAATGAAACGTGTATTTCAGTATTTATTTTTTATATGGGTCCAAACAGCCATTAAAGGGATGAAAACCACCATCAAAATTTGAATTTCATACTAATAAATACATCTAATAATTCATGTTGCCTTGGAAACAACACAATTCAAAATTCAAGCTGTCAGATTAGTTTTTCTAAAAATGTGCATTATATTATTGACATTATTAGGATATTAGAAAACTAATATTCATAATACAAAGGGTGAGTTTTATTTCTGATAAATTCCATTAAAATTTTTCATATACATATTAAAAAAAATATTTACAAACTATAACATAGTAATATTAAATATGGAAACAATAAGTAATCAGTATTCAAGTATTGTTAGTCATACCATGTTGGGAAGTTGATTGTGTGGACCTAAAGGATCGCACCCCACAGCATTATACGTTATATAGTTTAATTTTATATCCCCGGGTAAAATTGGATCCGACAGCTAGTTTTAATATGTATATGAAAAATTTTAATGGAATTTGTCAGAAATAAAAATCACCTTTGTATTATGAATATTAGTTTTCTAATATCCTAATAATGTCAATAATACAATGCACATTTTTAGAAAAACTAATCTGACAATTTGAATAGTATGTGAATTTTGAATTGCGTTTGTTTCCATGGCAACATAAATTATTAGACGTCTTTATTAGTATGAAATTCAAATTTTGATGGTGGTTTTCATCCCTTTAATGGCTGTTTGGACCCATATAAAAAATAAATACTGAAATACACGTTTCATTATTTGTATTGTATAATATTTATTCTAAGTTTCAACTAAATCCGATCAAGAAAAAAAATAAAAATGAAAAAAACACCTTTTTTACACCCGTAGGGGTTGAATTTCAAAAAATCCTTTCTTTCAGATCATATTCACGTCAAGATGCTTCGATTAGCACCCCAACGAAGTCAATAGCATTTTTTGTTCGCGAGATTTCGTCCCGGAAAAAAATGACACGTACGTACGTACGTACATACGTACGTACGTACATACACACACACACACATACACACAGACATTTTTCTGAAAATAGTGTAAATATACTCTAATACCCTTGAAACCTGAAAATATGTTAAAATTTTTGATTTCGATTTTCGGACCAATTACAATAACTTCCTATTGGGAAGTTAAAAATTATATAGTACGGGACATACGTACGTTATTTTATTAATAAGAACAGTCAATAATTGATGAAATGATTCAATAGTTTAATATAATTTATAAATGTATTTTAAGATTTGATAATTTTCATAAAAATATAAAAAAGTATATTTAGAATTTTTTTAAATGGGGAGTTAAACAAATTTAAAAAAACTATATAGTACGGGACATTAGTACGTTATTTTATTGATAGGAACAGTCAATAATTGAATAGATTCAATAGCTTAATCTAATTTATAAAGATATTTTAAGATTTGATAATTTTCATAACAAATATAAAAAATTATATTTAGATTTTTTAAATGGGGAGTTAAACAAAATTAAAAAAAATTATATAGTACGGGACATTAGTACGTTATTTTATTGATAAGAACAGTCAATAATTGATGAATAGATTCAATAGCTTAATCTAATTTATAAAGATATTTTAAGATTTGATAATTTTCATAGCAAATACAAAAAAGTATATTTAGAAGAAAAATAAATAGGGACGAAATTGAACAACTCACAAGGTTGATTTTTTTTAATCCAGAAACATGCATTATCGATAATAATATTTTCTACCTAAAAAAATCAACATTTGAACGAGATATAGGCAAAATATGTATAAGAAAATAATTAAAAGTCAAAAATAATTGCAAATAAAATTCCCAAACCGAGTTTCGAACCAGTGTTCACCGCGTTAGGTAAAATTTTTGATGTAATTCTATTCCAGCTGTGCATAATTATATTACCAAAATATATTTTGAAAATTATCTATATATTTGTTAACCTTATTGGTTCCAAATAAATTATTAAAACAACGAGAGATATGCAGTGGCGTTTAGGATATATCTATCTCTTAAAATGGGTCACCCTGTATAATTATATTTATACGTTACTGGAAAAAAAATTTAAAACTACGACGCAGAATTTATACCTACAAATAAATAAATAAATAAATAAAAACTCATGCAGTTAAATAAAAGCAGTTCCGGAAATGCAATTTGAAAGAGGGTTAAAAGAAAGACAATATTATAAGAATCATCATGATTTTAAAAGGGATACAAAATGCATGCCCTTGAAAAATGTTCACCCCGTCTAAGCAGGTGAATTAACCGCAAAGATTATTTTAGCTGAATCTGTTAACATTCATATACAATATACATGTATGTATGTCCGTATGTATGTGTATGTGTACCACGTGTATATCACGTGATCAACACATGGCGATGTAAACATTACACATATACGTATACATACTCGCATAAACACACCTACACATTTATCTCTTTGTGTGTAAAGACAGTAGCGTTTTTATTATAAATTTTATTTTGCATTTCAAAGTATTTTTTTCTATACACAAATATGTATACAGATTTCAGCCAATAAAAATACACAAAATAGTGAAAAGAATATGTTTACTCGCAGTCAAAATAGAAAATAATCTGCCGTGTGCCACAGGACTTTCTTATACGTAATAATGACAGTGAACAGTGTACGTGATTTTTATTTTATTGAAGGATATTTCTGACAATCTAATAAAAGATAGAGTAAAATGAATGAGACATAAACTATAGAAATATTATTTTCTACATTATGTATCGAACAAATTTTGTTTAACATAATTACTAACAATAAGATGGAAACGGATGTTTGTCATTTTTTAAATTTTTTTTAATAAGACAAAAATGTTTCAGATAAAAAATTCCGAGTATGTTATTATCTATAATTTATTCCCCATACTTTTTTTTCCAACACTTATGATTTAGCCAGAAAGATTTTTTTTAAATAATTATTTAGAATAATCTATACTAGTTGTTGGGTGATTTGACCGTACGGATCACGACTTAAACCGTCATGTCACCCGGCGACCACTGCGAACTAAATGAAATAGAGTTTACTGTGTTTATTCTCAATTTTACGTATAAGAAAGACCCATGATACCTATGGCAAAAAACGTACAGTCTCTGTGATACGTATAAGAAAGTCCCATGACACTCATGGCAGACATTTTTCTTCTCTGTTATGAACCATTTGAAATGTACTTAAAAACGAACACTTGGTAAAAAAAAATTGTTTTTTCGAAAAAATGAATAGAACATAAATTATAGATAATAATATTACCTACAATTTTCAACTTGGCCATTTTTCTCTAATTCGCACTGTTTCAGTGTAATTTGAAAAATTCAAAAATCGATGTAGGTAAACATCCGTTTCCGGTTGAATGATCGTTTTCAAAAATAGGAGGTTTTCTTCCCAGGCAAAAATCAATCTTAAGTATAAAATTCTACCTTTCTACGATTTGTCGTATTTGAGTTACAGCGTCTACAGACAGACCGACCGACAGACACACAGACATCATGGCGAAAATAGTCAGAATGGATTCAGGGAAGGTCAAAATTGATAATTCTATCAAAAACCGGATTTCGAAAAAAATCGCGTTTACTATACTTACTTATACTAAATGTATATTTCATATACATTGGTATAAGAAAGTAAAAAACAATTTCTCGTTAGCTAGAAAGGCACTGTGCGTCAATACTTTTAACTTGAGTAAACCTGACCTTTTCAGGCATATAATTCAAAAATAACATGGAAAATTGTAAATGGTGTATTTTAGATATGCTAGGATTATTACAAAAGTTATAATTAAGTACTCTTATAATAGTTGATACAAGTGTATCAACTATTTTTGCAGTTTCATATTTAATACAATACGCAAAAAAATTAGTGTCCAAAGACATTTGCTCGGTAGTGTATACGAATAGAATGCTAGTTTCAATTGTCTTATATATGGGTAAAAATATTGATTGATTAATAAAAAATATATAATTGAATTTAAAAAAATATTGATTTTTTGGCCCGAATAATTTTTTTACATAACATTTTTTTATAATAAACTTGATTAAGTTAATTAAATTTAATTTAATTATACTCCAGAGACCAGACGTTACTATCATAAACGATTGCGATAAATTTGAAATTTTTGATTAATTTGAAAAACCAAACTGTAATTTTTTGAAGTAATTTAAATAATAAATGTAAAAAAAACGTTATTCAAAAATGTTACATCAACTTTCATTTGATATCCCATTCCAGTGATGCACCCAATGGGAGGGGTAAGGGGTTAGAACCATTCTCCCCCCCCCTCCCCCCAATTTTATCAATATTCATTATATAATGCAACAATTATGATAGATTAAAAATGAAAATTATTATACAAAAAAAAATGTACCCTCTCCTTTGCGGGCACCACTGTCCTAAGACAAGACACGAGACGAGACTAAACAGGCACTCGTCTCGTTGCGAAAGCAACCTTAGTTTTAAATATTTCGAATTTATGTAAATGACCATACTTTAATTAAACCTGTTTATTTTTTAGAGGTTTGATCATTGTTTTTATTTTAAATATGAACATTTTTTTTAAATTTGATGTTTCAGACATTTCGACATTTGTTAGTCTTCATCAGTGTCTAAAAATATAAGTGTCTGAAATATAAAATTAAAAAAAAATGTTTCTATGTAAAAAAAAATGACCAAACCTCTAAAAAATAAACACACTAAGTTTTAAATAAATACAAATCTTTTTTTAGTAACCTCTTCAGTCCGCACCATTTACTACAATTATATAAAATCTCACCTTCCTAGGTCAAATGGTTAAGTACCTATAGAAAGCTCAGACAGACAGACATAGATTTCATAAGTTGTACGATTTTTATTCTATATTTTATCAAAAATCATGCTAAACTTAAAATAATTATTTTATTAAAAAAAAAAAAAATTACCTTAAAGTACCGCCACTGTCTACTGCATTTATGTAGAAATAACACGCCTCCGTACTATCATATATATGTATGTCTCACACACTTAAAAAATAAATAAAAACACTATATATTAGAACTAAATGAAAGACATAGGTGATATTTTACTAACCGTATTTCAAACACTAAAATACAATTCAAAACTTGTACGTTCTAATTTTAATAATAATAAAAAATAATACGTAATATCCAATAAATGAAATAAAATTATGTATGACTCATTAAAATTAATATAAATCAGAATATTTGTGGTCAAATGCAATAATAAAAATTTTATTGCATATAATATATTTATAAAGTTACATAATTTAACTCTAAATTAAATGATTAATAAATTCATGAATATTTAATTTTATACATATGTAGATAAAATAAATTATTATAATAAATATTATATATATATATATATATATATATATATATATATATATATATATATATATATATATATATATATATATATATATATATATATATATATATATATATATATATATATATATATATATATATATATATATATATATATATATATATATATATATATATATATATATATATACAGTGAAGCAGTATGTTTTTGAAGGGAGGGGGGGGGGGTATTTATAAGAAAAATGTACTAATGAAATAATTTAATATAGGGTACGTCGTATTATGGATCTAAATTTTAAAACTATTGTATTTAAAATGTAATAATTTATTTAGATCAGGGATTTCTAATATAGGACCCCATGGGGGTTCTATGGAAGTTTAAAAAGGATCTATGGTATTCCAGGGGGTCTATGATAATTTCTCTGTTTTAATAACTTTTTTTTTTGCTTTGCAAAAAAATTGTAGTATACACCAATACCTCGCTTTGCGTCGTTTCGTTTTGCGTTTTTTTCGAAGTTGCGTCGCTGCTGAATTAGTACTAATTTTCACTGTGCGTCGTTAAATTTTCGAAGTTGCGTTGTATTGGATTCGAGTCTTTAATTTTTGTTTAATTAAAACGAGAGTAACTTAAATAATTCACTTTGCGTCGAGTTTTTTTGGAACGTAACCACGACGCAAAGTGAGGTATGGGTGTATTATGTTTTCTAGAATCTAAAAATGTAAAGGGGTATATAAAAAATAACATTCTTTTATAAGGGGTCGATATAGGACAATATAAAAAACTAATATTTCTGCAGAATTATAAAATAAAAAATAATAAAACAATTGAAGGGTACATGGGAAAAAGAGGCTAACAATAAGTTAATTTTTAGTCGAATTGAGATAACAGCGCTATTTATTGGCAAATCTAGGTACTTTTCGAGCCACATATGTATTAAAGGGAAAACATGCTAAATTCCGTAAAATAAAATTTTAAAGATATCATTTTTAGAGTAAAAGTATACAAGATACCAATCTTAATACAGCGATAACTCAAATAAGATTTTTTGACTTACATTAGCCTCTTTATTCAGTGTATCCTTCAATTTAAAAGATTAATTATTTAAATATATCGACATGTTAGCAGTTAGAGATATATACTTACAAAAAAAAATACCAAAACAACTTTTTTGACATTCTTTACTACACCAAAAATAAAAACAATACCTATAAAATATTACAGAGGTCATTCGCTTGATGTTGCCCACTTATTATTAGATTTTGGAAATGTGACAAAAAGGATTTAGTAAGGAAATTTTAGTATATACAGGCTGTCCAAGATAAGCATGGGGATATCCTTAACGGTAAGAGATACAGATGTGGTTAAATGAGATTAATTATTTGTAAGAAAGGGGTGAGTATTACTACATCAAAAAATATTAATAATTTTATGTTGTTTAGGCGGTATACCCAAAAAAATGAAATTTTTTTTTAAATAGCTATAACTTTTTTGTTAAAGTAGATAGGTACTTTTTGTTTGCACTTTTTTGTGTAGAATTGATTGGTGTATTTAAAATTTTTATATCACTTAAGGGGAAGTTCTCATCTAGCGACCTAAAAATTTCGTGATTTTCGCGATTTTTTTTCTTATAGAAGGAAGTAAATAAAGTAGTCAAGTTTTTTGGTATTTATTAAGTATGTTATTAACTACTTTTACAAATTTTTATGAACAAAAATACCGAATAGTTTATTAGTTATATGCATTCAAAGATAGTCATCGAAAAAAAAGACACTTCCACGCCTCCACGGGCGGCAAGGTAACGCATCCAATTTTTGTCTGAAACCAAGAATTCAAAGTTTTTTTATAAAATAGAAGACATTTGCTGGATCCTGAACTAAAATCACTAAGAAAAGTTAAAAATTAACAAAATGGCGGACTTGCAAAAAAAAAT
Source organism: Sialis lutaria (assembly GCA_949319165.1). Lineage (NCBI taxonomy): Eukaryota > Metazoa > Arthropoda > Insecta > Megaloptera > Sialidae > Sialis > Sialis lutaria. The sequence continues at coordinate 30,292,691 of OX439235.1, forward strand.
AACAATAAAAATAATGATTGTAAAATTATGATTTTAGTTCAAGATCCAGCAAATTTAATTGTCTTTAAAATAAAATAAAAATTCATATCGATATATATAGCAGTTTTTGAGATATCTTGCCGCCCGTCTCAGAAAACATGGTTTCGAGAAATACGCCTTTAAAGTTTTAGTAGTATTCGATTTTAGAATACAACATGTATATATGTGTGTGTATGTGTGTGTCTATATATGTATAGACATCTAGCGGCATTCTAGGTAGCTAGAAATACATATAAATACTATGCCATGGTCACAAAAGTGTGGGAAATTAAAAATTAATACCGAAAAAACGCGCTACCGCAAAAATTCCATTTTCGCGTAAAAAGACGACTTCGGTTTTTTGCCTATAACTTTTTAAAAAAATTGAATTCGGCAAAACGGGTTTCACGAGCGTATTCTACGAGACATTTGCCAACTTTTTAAGCAAAAAAAAATCGATTTTATGGTCGTGCTTGATGAGAACCTCCCCTTAAATCTGTATCTCTTACCGTTTAGGATATCCCCATGCATTTCACGCTTATCATGGACACCCTGTATATGTATCTGTCAAACTATATGTATAGATACCTATATAAAATTAACAGAGCTTTTTTCTAATATAGACTGTTACAAATAAATCGACAGGAGCGCCTAAACAATTTATTTTTATCTTTTTGATGTTAAAATTTAGATTTTAATATCAGAAATAAATGGGTCAAGAGCATTATTTTGAATATTTACAATTGTCAGGGTTATTATAAAAAAAATAGCAAATTAAGTCAAATGTCTATCTGTCTATGTACGATTTTCTCAGTAATAACTGAACGGATTTTATTGTGGTTTTCACTAATAGATAGAAAATTTCACGAGGAAGGTTTTGATATATAACTTGTTGATATTTTGTATAAATTTCAAACTTTAGGGACATTTTTTATCATAATCTGAAAAAGTCACCAATAATTTTTTTGTAACATTTTTAATACCACCGTTAGTTGGACTCATCATTCAAAATACACATGTTAAAAAAATATCAACTTTCAAATGCCCCCCAGATCATGTACCAACTGCGTGCACCAAAAACTCTACATCGAATGTAATAATAATACTTAGCTGCAAATCATTTAAAAATAGATTATATAATTATTGGAAAAATACGATGGTTTCACCAAGGACAGATTTAGTGAACATTTGTTATAACTGTGTCACTATAGATACCTATGCTGTTAAAAATAACTACTTTTTTTGTGAGTAATATCAGTTTTAAAATTAAATCAATAAAGAAATAAATGCGCATATAAAAAAAAATATTTATAAAATAAAATAAAAAATGTATGTCTATTAATGCGCTTATAACTCGAGAACCACTTATCCGATTTACGTGTTTTTTTTTATTAATTCATAGATATGTTCTTTGGACAGGTTTTAGTATATATTTTGTTATGTTAGGTAACATAAGGAATAAACAGTCGGACTATTTTGCAATTCGCTGCCTAAACTTAGTAGACTACGCGAGCGAAGCCGCGAGTTTAGCTAGTTTTATATCTTTGATATATAATTATATTATTGTTTTTATTCGACAATATTACTTTAAAGAGAAACAATAATATTGAGTTGGATTAAGAATATATTTTTATACACAGAAAAAAAAACTGTATTGGACCAAGAAAACCTTGTTTTGTATATAACGAAAACAAAATTTATAATATAAGAAACATACTCTTAATCCAACTACGTTATTCCTTCGTTCAAGAATACTATAGTTGGTTTAAGAGATTATTGCTTATCTTAAGAAAATATTGTTTTCGTTATATACAAAACAAAGTTTACTTGGTTTGAGAAATTCTTTCTACCAGTCTATAAAAAATATTGTTTTCGTTATATATGTACAAATAAGTATTTCTTGGCCCAACGTTTCTATCTATGTATCACTGTTAAGTTTAAACATAAACATACATACTTATCTGATTTTAATGCGTATTATTTTATACAACATTTTTTAAATAATTTAAAAAGATTAAGTACATTGAAAATAGTATTAAGTATTCCGTAAAAATAGAAATTTATTCTGGCTAGCTGTTTTTAATTTAATGCGCTGAAGAAATAAAAAATACTTTTAAATACAATTTAATAATATAGCATTATGTAACGAAATATTTAATAAATTAACGATTATATATATTAAAAAAAAAAACATCTTTCTGTACATTAATTAAGGGGCTATACCAGTGTGAACGCTGGAAAGGCTCTAGCCCAGCGGTTCTTAAACTGGGGTCCGCGGACCCCCGGGGGGCCGCCAAACTTTTACGGGGGGCCGTGAAACATTTTTGGCAAAATTTAATTTACATAAAGTACTTTTATATTTCTATTTAACAGTGAATAATTAGTTTATAACGACCTTTTTTGTTTTTCTATCAGGGATGGGGGTCCCCGAAAAATTATTGTTCAAAAAAGGGGTCCCTAGCCCACATAAGTTTAAGAACCGCTGCTCTAGCCCATTAAGATGGTAAAAATCCCCCCTCAACGGATTTGGCTGAAATTAGGTACACTTATTTGTCATTATAAAAAAATAATTTTTCCCGAGTTACAAGACCTGAAACGCCCTCTGTCGTCCATAACCTCAAAAAATGTGTTTTTTCTTTAATATTTTTTTTCTCTGCGAGTTTTTAACCGAATTACTTGAAATTTGGACTGGTAATAGATTTTATAAAGATGAATGACCACATATTTTTAAAATTATTTTTGGCGCGAAATTTGAATTTTTATAACAAAAATAAAATTTAAAAGGGTCATATCTCAGCTCTCAGGGCCCATGTAGGCTAGATACTGCAAATACATGTGTATCTTATCAAAAACTAACATCTTGATTTTTTTCATAATTTTTGATTTGGTGCGCCGTCCTCAAAAATTCAAAAAACCGTATTTTTCTGATTTTTTAGTTTTTAATTAATGTGATGAAATTATAAATAAAATGTGTATAATAATATTTTCTCAAGAATGGCTTGCTCATAAAATGACCAAAAAATTATTGCCTCAAAAAAATTTCAAAAATCTCAAAGAAATAAGCATTTAAATAAATATGAGTTAATCGTCCAGCAAAAGTTCTGTTTTTATTTGTATATATAAGGTTGGGCTAATTTTCTAACCGACCTCGGCTACCCCCCTATGTGAAAGTACTCTCAATTCTAAGAAAAAACGCCCATGGAACTCTACATTGAACTTTAATTCGCCGCATTTTTTATTGAAAATTTTATGATTGATTCCCTTGAATTCAATATGTATTCATGTTAATATACATGAAAAGTTACAATTTTGCATTGATTTTTTTAAGCAAAACAGCAACCCAATGGTTTTTGGGTACGAGGATTCCGAATTTGACATCCATTTTTTATTTTATTCTTGAGCGCCACTTGGTAGCCCAAGCAATAGACTGAAAAAAGAGGTCAAACTAAGAAAAAAATCCACCAAGCTGAATTTTGGCGGATGGTAGAGACTTTTATTTTGATATTCTAAGCATAAAATAAAAAATAGCCCTAATTTTGGCAATGGGTTTTCGTTTTTAAGGGGTAAATGGGGAAAATTATATTTTAAAAATATTAATATTTTAACCAATGAAAATCGTTTCTTACCCTTAAATATTACCAACTTTTATTGGTTAAAATAGTAATATTTAAAAAAATTATGGCTGATCATTATTTTTTGGAACTTCAGGAACAATTTGAGGCCAATCAGGATTTTAACAAAAATTATTAATTTTTAAAATATTTTCTCCGCAATACCATCTTTACGTCTTTTAAACCCTCGAGAAAGAGTATTCCATATACAAATTCTGTATTTGTGGTACCAATCGATTCGTCTATTGTGATAGTGTCTCCAACAAATATCAATCATAAAAACACCCCGTCATCGATTTTGTGATAAATTGAAAAAATGTTTGGAAACGTGGTTTTCATCCTTCAACCTTTATTTTAAGGGAGTCGCACCACTTTTCACCAGACCGAGTTATTCTTTTCGAATTATACACCCCACAATCTATAATAGTCAACCATAAAATTGCTTGCCCCTATAAATTCGGATTTTTCACTGCACTCTTAGTTATAAATATCTTTTTTGTGTAGAATTTTATAAGCTACAATTTTCTTCATAACTATGTTCCTTGAAAAATTGGTAATTTTTGAGATATTTGCAAATAAAATATAATTTGCCCCATTTACCCCTTAAAAACGAAAACACATAGCCAAAATTAGGGCTACTTTTTAGTTTTTGCTTAGAGTATCAAAATAAAAGTCTCCACCATCCGCCAAAATTCAGCTTGGTGGATTTTTTTCTTAGTTTGACCTCTTTTTTCAGTCTATTGCTTGGGCTACCAGGTGGCGCTCAAGAATAAAATAAAAAATGTATGTCAAATTCGGAATCCTCGTACCCAAAAACCATTGGGTTGCTGTTTTGCTTAAAAAAATCAATGCAAAATTGTAACTTTTCATGTATATTAACATGAATACATATTGAATTCAAGGGAATCAAACATAAAATTTTCAATAAAAAATGCGGCGAACTAAAGTTCAATGTAGAGTTCCATGGGCGTTTTTTCTTAGAATTGAGATTACTTTCACATATGGGGGTAGCCGAGGTCGGTTACAAAATTAACCCACCCTTATACATACAAATAAAAACAGAACTTTTGCTGGACGATTAACTCATATTTATTTAAATGCTTATTTAATTGATGAAAACCTTATTTTGAGATTTTTGAAATTTTTTTGATGCAATAATTTCTTTTGGTCATTTTATGAGCAAGCCATTCTTGAAAACATATTATTATGCAAATTTTATTTATAATTTCATCACATTAATTAAAAATTAAAAAATCAGAAAAATACGGTTTTTTGAATTTTTGAGGACGGCGCACCAAATCAAAAATTATGAAAAAAATCAAGATGTTAGTTTTTGATAAGGTACATATGTATTTGCAGTATCTAGCCTACACGGGCCCTGAGAGCCGAGATATGGCCCTTTTAAATTTTATTATTGTTATAAAAACTCAAATTTCGCGCCAAAAATAATTTTAAAAATATGTGGTCATTCATCTTTATAAAATCTATTACCAGTCCAAATTTCAAGTAATTCGGTTAAAAACTCGCAGAGAAAAAAAATATTAAAGAAAAAACACATTTTTTGAGGATATGGACGACAGAGGGCGTTTCAGATCTTGTAACTCGGGAAAAATTATTTTTTTATAATGACAAATAAGTGTACCTAATTTCAGCCAAATCCGTTGAGGGGGGATTTTTACCATCTTAATGGGCTAGAGCCTTTAGGTGATTTTCGGAGATTTTTTGGAAGAAAAATACTCAATGAAATATTTTGAAATATTGAGAATATATTTAGCTATATTAGAGGTGTATTCCATAATTTTTTCACGTAAAAATATCGATATCTAAGCGACTTATGCGCTGTCAGAGTGGCCAGTATTTGAAATAAATGTATAATGAAATTAATGTCGTTAAACTGGAAGGTATTTCCTGTACGATGAACTAGGATTTTCGAAAAATATCAAAATCTAACAAAATGGTGTAGTTATGAAAAAAAAGTCTGTTTTATCGCCTATAAAATTGTCGTATTTTTAATGCCAAATCGTCAATTTTCATCCAATCAAAAATACCCTAGTTCATCGTAGAGTAAATATATTCAACAGTACTCAGTTCAAATTTCAAGTAAATCGAATAATTGCTCTTTGAGTTACAATGTCAGCAAATTTGAAAAATCTCATTTCGAGAAAAACGCGTTTAACATCAGCTCCTGGACATTTCATATCTGCGAGCGGTCGCTCTTTAGAAGGTTGCTGTTTAGAGAGTATTAGAGATACGGCCTTGAAATTTTCACAGAATATTCTTGAAACTATAAACTCTGAAAAAAGGCAAAAAAATCGATTTTTTGAAAATGTCACACTAGTATGACCCCTTAAAGAGACATCTTTTAACTGACTTCAAAAATGAGCAGGTTCTCAATCCGATAGGTTTTCAAAGATACGACACTCAAAATGAAGAAGTAAAAAAACTTTTTATGAAAAAAAAAATTGTTAGTGCCCCTTAATAAATGTGTAGCTTATAGAAAATGTTATGCAAAATATTAAAGGTATATTTTTTATATTAGTTAATAAACCATTAGGGTAATATCCCCCCCCCCCCCCAAAAAAATTACTTAGCAAAATAAAAGTTAGATTTAATATTGAATATTATTTTCTAACTAAAGTAATATTTATATGTCAACATTCTGCAGTTTGCTGACATTTTGCAGTTAGTTTAAACCAGTATATTTGTAAGAGTTTCTTGTCTAGGTTGGGTAGCTTCAATACACGCGAGCTAGGGAATCTCTTGGCCAAGGTCCAATTGGTGATGTCATTGTAAACATTAAACACAGCTGTTCGTCGCGCGATGATTTTTACCGGAAAAAAGCAACCGTGGGGCGTCACGAACTAGTAAACGAGATATGTATGTATGTATTCGTAGACTGTGGACTTTCTTTGTTTAGTACACAAAGAAATGATTATAATGTAATGAGGAATATGGTATTTTAAGAAATATATATTTAAATTAATAGAGGTTTTTATGAATTCAAAAATCAGATGATAGTTTATTGTTTATTTATGTATTGTTTCATATGGTTTTTGAGTAATTGGATATTAAAAATTGAGTTTTTTTAACACACGATAAAAGAGAAGTGAACTATTTATTGAAATTCTACACAATTAGCTATATTGAGACGTTTTAAAAACTAATTATTCGAAACTTCAACCCTTTTAAATACTATAAAAATTATAAAACAAATATATTCACGTGTAATTTATTCAAAATAATGAAAAAAGTTCTGCCATTACAGCAGTACAAATTAGTACATGTTACTATTATATACCGTTCTCTGTATTTCAATTTTCAAATTAAATTAAACTTTTTTTTACATTTAATAATTAACAAAGTAAAATATTTCATTAAATGTAGGTACATGTGTTCTGAATATAAATTAAAAATAACATTTTACGATACCAAATCTTTTTTTACAGTGTGTTAAACGTGTAACCTTAATGGGTCATTCATAAATTATGTCACATGTTAAGGGGGGTAGTGGGGGTTTACAAAGTGTGATAAGGGTAGAGGGGGAAGTCACAAGCTTCGTGAAGTCACATCTAAAATATCAAAACAATGAAAAATGAGATCTTTTTATCATTTATGATAAAACTCAAAACAAAATTATTAGCTAATTGTGAATTAAAATCAAAAATTTAATTTTCTCAGTAACTGCTGAACAGATTTTATTCCGGTTTTCACAAATGTACAGAGTGTTTCACGAAGAAAGTTTAAGTGTATAATTTGTAGATATTTTGTTTAAATTTCATCAATTCGAAGCATAAATAATTATTGATAAGTGAAGACAATGTTTAATAGATTAATTGCAGATCAAATTTATATCCCCAAGTAACATTGGGTTCAATACATTAACAAATATAGTCTACATGTCTTATTTTCTTGTTCATAAACCACATCTGGACTTGGTCGATTCTTTGTTTACGTATTTTAAAATAAAAACAAAACATTCAAGTTGCAAGAAAAATTGAAACACGTTTTTGTACAATCGTTTAACATCTTTTAATAGACTAAAGAAATCTCGATCCTTTGTATATTATTCCTATACCATAGATATAAAGCATGGACCGCGTATCTATATCTATAAAAGAGTTTGTCCTTAACCACTCACTCACTCACTCATATATCAATGTACAGCCCAAACCCCTGGACCTAGAAACGTAAAATTTCGTATGTGCCTTCCTTTTATGATGTAAGCACCCACTAAGAAAGGATTTTTCGAAATTCAACCCCTACGGGGTTAAAACAGTGTGTCAAAATTTATATAAAAAAATATTTTTTTTAATTAGCAATTAATTGAAACTTATCGAACATTCTCTACAATATAAATAATGAAACGATTATTTCAGCATTTCCCAAAATTTAACCCCTATGGTGTTAGGGGGGTGAAAAAATTTGTAAATGATTTTTTTTTTGTATTCACCGAATGAAACATGGCACAAGTAGGTATTCTACAAGACAAATATCAGTTACAAAAATCCAACCCCTACGGAAATGGGGAGGGGGGTAAAATTTTGATATATTTATCATCATAACTGTTCATGATATTAAAGTAAATTCGGACAAATTAATATTCAATTAAAAATGAAAGATCGATATTCAAACCAGGGAGTCGAACCGAACCCGAACCCGAACCGAAAACCGGTTCCGGAACGAAATTTTTGGGCAAACCGGAACTGAACCTGAACCGAAATTTTAAACATGACGTTGAACCTGAACCGGAGCCGAACCGAAAAACAAACTTTCGGTTACCGGTTCAATAAAGTTTAATTTTACCGGTTCAATTTTAGTTTAGTTTTTCATTGCAAATGTATTTATACAAATATATTTATTATTCTGTTTCAAATGTAAAATAATTTTTGCAATTACTTATAATTGGCACCACTGACAAATGGGTCAGTCCGCGGTGACGGGTGTGATATTTCAACTCGGATTGGAGTTCATAATTTCTAAATAATACTAGTTAATAACATGGTTTCACCATTTTTCTGTAGATCTTAATGTAATACCTACATGTACATTATGGTGGGTCCATTATTTTCACTCCATGGGTAACTTGCGATACTGGTACTATGGGCCATAACAAGTATTTTTGCCAATGAAACCATACCTCTAAAATCATTTTCGAGCGTGCCGAAATTTGTCTGAAGATATTTTCCAAAATACTCAAAAATTGATCTATTTAGTGCATTTCGAATGTACAATTATTGAAAATGTGTATACCGGAGTTTTTTGGGTCGGGAAATCCATTTTTCACATTTATTTTTATTTTTGACTGCCGCCAGGGGGCGTTTTCGTGCATTTTTGTGGATTTTGGAAAATATCTTCAGACAAATTTCGGCAAGCTCGAAAATGATTTTAGAGGTATGGTTCCATTGGCAAAAATACTTGTTATGGCCCATAGTACCAGAATCGCGAGTTGCCCATAGAGATTTTTTCGGCCCCATACAATTTGACCCACCCTAAAGTACATATATTGAAAGAATAAAAGGTCTACGGTTATTTTACAAAAAAATGTCAGCGTTCAAAGCCCTGTGACGGGTGTGATGCCAACTATTGCAAGTCTTGCAACCTCTATTCAAAGTCTCAAAAGTTTAACAAAACTATTGAAATTACTTTATAATAATCGTACTTTATTATGTTACGAATAAATTATTTTTTAGTAACACAAGAGCATCAGGTAAATATGTAATCTATTTACCTGGTTATTACTCAACAAACATTGTGACGGGTGAGACAGGAAATGTGACGGGTGTGACACGTTGAATTAAAGGATAGGTACAATAAGAATACTATTTGTGTGTTTAATTGCTTATTGACGTTATTGATATTATTAACTAATACTTATAGCAATTATTTATCAAATACATCAATATACTCATTAAATTTATAATAAATGTGGTCACCCTTAGTCATTATTTTTGGTGAGGGTAATTTTTTTTAATTTGGTCAAACGTCACGTTTGATATGTAATTGTCAAAGACTTAATAGTTTGCCACGATCGTCACTTATTCTTAAGTAAGTTATTGTGATTTCACCTTATTTGTTGTCCTTTTTGAAATTTTTTGGAAATTTTTGAAATATTTTGAAAATTAACTAACATTTTTCTAATTTTCTTTTGGTTTATGAAAATTGATGTTAAATAGCCTGTTAATTTTATATTTTAGTATTTATTTTCGTAAAATATATTTTTAACTATATGGTATCGATTACCGCGGACTGACCCAAATGTAGCTGTGCTTATATATTAGTAAATTAATAACAGATTTCGATTTTTCTGCGGAATTTATAAATTAATAAAAAAACACTCTTTGTTCATCTTTAAAAATTGGCCTGCTATCAGAAAAAGTCATAAAGGTAATGTACAAGAAAAAATGGGAAAGATTGAGAGAAAAATGGTATTTTCAGAAATACATGAAAATTGTTATTAAAATACACGTTAAATTTAAATTTCATTGAGCATAGTCCAAATATGAATTGTCAGCAATTTTATTATTCCGGCATAACCACATTTTTTAAAATTAATACAAATAAAGAAAACAAGCCATAAAAGTATTGATACATACAGTATACACAAAATTGGAAAGTAAATTTAATTCAAAAATTATAGGGTAGGTTTAATTATAATTTAATTAAAATTATTACATATATTTGAATAATTTACAAAAAAAATTTAAAAAAAAAACCGGTTCGAACCGGTTCGGAGGTACATTGAACCGGTAACCGAAATAATAAAAAAATAAAAAATTGAACCGGAACGAAAACCGGAACTTTATTTTCTGTGTGAACCGGAACCGAACCGGTTCGGGAAATAGCACCGGTTCGACTCCCTGATTCAAACCCTAATAGCATGGGACGGGGACGAAGATGGATTTGGATAATAATATGTTTATCTGCATACCTGCTTTAGTTATGAAGGTAAATTCGGGCAAAATAGTCATCTATTGAGATAAAAATTTCAACATTCAACCCCTAATGACGGGGGTAGACAGGATCTGTGTTTTTAATATGTTTATCTGCATAGTTGTTATAATGTTGGAGTCGGGCAAAATAATCTGCAATACAAAAATCGATATTCAACCCCTAATGGCGAGGGTAGACAGGGGGTTAGTTTTTCAATATCAATATCAACTAGCTGCCGGATCCAATTTTACCCGGGGATATAAAATTAAACTATATAACGTATAATGCTGTGGGGTGCGATCCTTTTGGTCCACACAATCAACTTCCCAACATGGTATGACTCACATTACTTGAATACTGATTATTTATTTTTTCCATAATTAATATTACTATGTTATAGTTTGTAAAAAAAAAATTAATAGGTATATGAAACATTTTAATAGAATTTGTCAGAAATAAAACTCACCTTTGTATTATGAATATTTGTTTTCTAATATCCTAATAATGTCAATAATAATGCACATTTTTAGAATAACTAATCTGACAATTTGAATTTTGAATTGCGTTTGTTTCCAAGGTAACATGAATTATTAGACGTATTTATTAGTATGGAATTTAAATTTTGATGGTGGTTTTCATCCCTTTAATGGCTGTTTGGACCCATATAAAAAATAAATACTGAAATACACGTTTCATTATTTGTATTGTATAATATTTATTCTAAGTTTCGACTAAATCCGATCAAGAAAAAAAATAAAAAATAAAAAACACCCTTTTTTACCCCCGTAGGGGTTGAATTTCGAAAAATCCTTTCTTTCAGATCATATTCACCTCAAGACGCTCCGATTAGCACCCCAACGAAGTCAATAGCATTTTTTGTTCGCGAGATTTCGTCCCGGAAAAAAGGACACGTACGTACATACACACACACACACACACACACACACACACACACACACATTTTTCTGAAAATAGTGTAAATATACTCTAATGCCCTTGAAACATGAAAATATGTTAAAATTTTTGATTTCGATTTTCGGACCAATTACAATAACTTCCTATTGGGAAGTTAAAAATTGTAATATGTCATTCCCTATCACGTATGGAGGGTTCTAATTAGTTTCGAATTTTACGCGAGTGAAGCTGCGGGATTCCGCTAGTTCTGTATAAACCATAGACTTATAGAATGGACTAAGCATAGAATGGACCTGATTAGGTCTGTAGATAGGCAAGTGTCATGTATTATTTGAGATAATCAGCGCCAACGTGAGTAAAGTTTGTACTATTAAATTCAATATTCATATTTATATTGTTTATAAGTTTTACCGTCAGGAAGCTAGCGCAGATTTGTGAAAAACAACAAAAAATTTTAGCTCAAAAAATTGTTCCTTAAGTTTGAATTTTGCCACCTTCTATATAGACATCGTTGCCAAATTACTTATAAAGGAGTAAAAGTAATAAATAAATATTTTTGTTTTAAAATAATGAATAATTTTGAAAAACTAAGTAAAGTAGAGAGCATTTTGGAGCAATTTGGGAGCAATTGATTGGTCAATCAACCATAAGAATTATTACGAAAAACGATTAGTTTTTGAAAAATGTCATTTTAGGATTTTTTGTTTTTTTGTATAGTTAATAACTTTTGTTTAAATTTTTTAGAGTTGGAGCAATTTCAGATACATGAGGAGCAATTAAGGAGCAATTTTTTGACCTATACAAAACATTGCCATATTGCATACTTATTAATGCAGTTTCACAACAATTAAAGTGAGAAATTTAAATTTAAATTTTAACTTAAAAATATTGATAATTTTGAAAAACTAAGTAGAGAGCATGCTGGAGCAATTAGGGAGCAATTGATTGACCATAAGAAATATTACCAAAAACGATTAGTTTTTGAAAAATGTCATTTTAGGATTTTTTTGTTTTTTTTTTTGTATATTTAATAACTTTTGTTTAAATTTTTTTAGAGTTAGAGCAATTTCAGATACATGAGGAGCAATTAAGGAGCAATTTTTTGAGCTAAAAATATTTATTGTTTTTCACAAGTCCGCGCTAAATTCCTGACAGTATTACATTTTTCATTAATATGAATGATAAATTCTAACTGTCATTGGTTATGGCAATCTATTGAGGCAACATTGAGTTTTGTTTAGGGTTGGCTAGTTTTCGTTAGGTATATATTAACCTAACAAAGAAACTAACCTTCCTATTTCGCCCCAATAGATTGCTCTTACCAAAATTGCAATAAATTGAAAACGATTAATTCTTCACCTCATAATGTAATCAGCAACAGAATACCTATATGTATAATAATTACCTTATAATAGTACAAACTTTACTCACATTGGCGCTGATTTCATCATGACACTTGCCTATCTACAGACTGATTATTTCTTGTTCCTAGTGAATTTAGTTTTTTCAAACTGCGGAGATTATAATTAGACAAATACCAATATTTTTAACAATGATTAAAATTTTTATTTAAAGCATGATTTTAATTCTTTTTGCAGGGAATGTATGTGTATGTATATAATACACGACATATATAATGAAATTAAATTTAGTGTTTGCAGATTTTCTAGAAGTCCTTCATTATCTGCCAACTATAACATATATACATATATTTATGTACATATATAAATTTATAATATTCGCAGTAAGTCTATACGCATTTGCTAATTTACGTTAAGATTAAAATAACTTTAAGTAGGTCATTATAAATTATAAATTGCAATTCTCTGTTAGATAACTTATATATTAAAGTATCTGTCGATAAGTTTATATAAAATATTATATCACATCATCTTAAATTAATTAGGTCGAGAGGTAGGAAAAAAATAAATACAAAAAATATTACTAAACTGATACGAAACAATTGAAGATAAAATAAAATACAAATGTTTCCAAATTCATTTATAACTTTAAAATAAGTTCATTTGATATTTTATAATAATATATTCATCAAATAGTAGAGAAATGTGTTAGTTTTTATTAAAAAACATTTTTTTTAAATTAAGTTAAAACTACATATTAGTAAAATTAGTTATTCGTGATTTGGTCTGCATGGAATTTGATTTTTTTTTATCTATCTAATCGGGATATAAACTAGCCTATGTTTTTCTTCAAGATGTAAACTATCTCCCTGCCAAATTTCATCAAGATCGGTTCAGTGGTTTAGCCGTGAAAAGGTATCAAACAAAAATTCAGAGTAATTTTCACAATTATAATTTAAGTTCATCTTTAATTTTAATAAATAATTTTTAATATGAAAAAAGATAGAATATAATTAACAATATTTAACGCCCTTGAGTTAAAATATAAGTAAATAAAGCATAATTTACTAAATAAATAAATAAAAATCTTATGCACTATTTTTTTTACATAAAAATGTAAACATTGATATCAATTTATCAATTTGGACATTACTACCAACCTACTGAAAATTTATTTATCAGTGGTTTCACCACCTAGAAATTGTTTATTTTTTGTATTTTACTTCCCTTACACCCCCCCCCCCCCCCGAATTTGTCAATATACACAATTGTGATAAAAAAAAATTAAAATTACATATAACTACAAATATATAGTTAACTTCCTCCCCATTTTTTTTCTGGGGGCGTCACTGGTATTACTTATATTTATAAACAATATTTTAATTGATACAAATGTCACGAGTTACTTACTTATTGAAAATTTTGTTATTTCAATAAAATTTAACCTATTGAATAGGTACAAAATAAAAAATAAAAATAAAAAAACGTACTGGGGTTTTTGGAATTTCCTAACTTATTCATTATCTTTCCTTTAAAATTCAAAATGGATCAATTCGATTATCAAGTAATGAATTTTCAAATAATGTTTGTATATCTGTTTGTTCTTGTACGATTTTTTCAATAACTACTGAACAGATTTTATTGCGGTTTTCACTAATTCCACGAGGAATATTTAAATATATAATTTGTTGATATTTTTTTTTGTAAATTTCATGAAATTTGAGAGATCTTTGCGATAAGTAAAAATAATGTTTAATAGGTTTATTGCAGATTAAATTTATATCCCCAGGTCACACTTAGGTCCAGTGCGCTAGTTTATTATAAGATAGACGCATTTGATTATTACGTAAGTACAAAAAAATGAATCCACTCAAAAAATACCCTTGTCAATCGATTCGTGAATCAATCTCGAGTCCAACGAGATACATGAAGCCATATATGAAAAATTTTAAAGGGAGGGGTTCATGACCGGAAAAATTCCTAAAATGGGCTAAACTAGAACCACAGACCTACCATTTAGCGAAACCCCGAGGTCTCTAGGTGGTCAGGGGGTCGAGATCTCGCTATCGAAGACGGACGGACGGGTAATCGGGCATATAAGCGCTAAAAAACTGTAGAACTGTTTTTTATTTCGTTATAAAATATTTTGGCAAGCACTGTATTTTATTATCAAAGCAAGAGTTGATATTTTAAAGTACCAAAGTGATTTACCAAATCAATTAATTAATGTTATTAATACTAGTGCATATATAATAATCAGTTATCATAGCTTTATGTACTTAAATGTTTAGAGTACTTACATTTAGTGATTAGAATATTTACAGATCTATCTTGTATGTATAGATATTACAGCCGTTGTGATAATTGAATCAAATTTTAACTAATTGTTTTATTTATGTCGATCTTATGACGTATGTAAAAAACAGCTAAAGATTATGTACAAGGAATAGATTTCTATGAGAATTAATACATAAGTAAATAGAATTTGTAAGAGGTTTAAAAATTACACTATATTACAAAAAAAAAAAATTTGTTTGTGTGTTAAAAAATGTGTTCAATGTAAAAAAATATGATAATTTTTACCAATATGGAAATATCCACGTTTATCTTATTGACTAACAATATTCTTATTACGGTGAAAATTTTGTTTCGTATTGAAAACATATATTTTAAATACTTAATAAATGACATCACTGAATTTACCATATCGAAAATTACACTTTCACTAGTTGGGTGGTGTAAAAAATATTCACACTGATAAATATTTATTAATACAACCATTATGTTTAATCTATTTGAGAGTTTCGTTAGTTGGTGTAATAAATTATTTATTAATTTGATAAATGAAAAAATTTTTAGATAAACATGAAGATATATTTTTCAAATTAATAAAATATCATCAATAAGATTTTTTTGTATTATTATATTGAGGAAATATTGTTATATTTTTCCATCTCAAATTTTCAATAAGATCGAGTTTTTTTTCTGTGTAATTGTGATAAAATTACTTTTTATTACATAGCTGGCAGAACAGATAAATTTCGAGTATTGAGTAAAAAAGTGGGATTAGTTAAGAGTTTTTACCTCTTACACTGGTAGAAAGGATTTCTCAAACCAAGTAAACCTTGTTTTGTATATAACGAAAACAATATTTTCTTAAGATAAGCAATAATCTCTTAAACCAACTATAGTATTTTTGAACGAAGGAATAACGTAGTTGGTTTAAGAGTATGTTTCTTATATTAAGAAAATATTGTTTTCGTTATATACAAAACAAGGTTTTCTTGGTCCAATACAGTTTTTTTTCTGTGTATAATTATGATGTACCCCCTATAGGTTAATTTTTAACTATAATTAATTTGTAATAAAAAAAACTTTTAAAAAAAAGTTGAACCGACTTCAAAAATAAAAGCACAAAAAAGTATGAAATAATTTTTTTAAATAAACTATTTGATTTAATAAAAATCAGTAGTTACCATGTAAGGAATGTATGAATGTATCTATAAAATATTAAAATTTAGCTATCTATCCAAATTACGATCAATTATTTTGATGCCGGGGCGCAACTTTAATTGGTTTCTACCTATATTCATTTTTAGCTTATATGTATTACTTAGGAATAGGTTTAATTTTATCAATTGGTTCTTTTCATAGACGAATATTGCTTTTTCGTTATATCACTAATTTTCACATAAAATAACGTAAGCATTGCTTTCTTTGTAAATTAGTGCATAATAGATCTATTTTCAAACGTATCTATAATTAAAGAATGACAACGACACTTATTTGCTTCTTCGCAATATCGAAGATGCGAGAAGCTTTGTGATCGTTTTAATTTTTAGTCCATTGTGTTTTATTACGAATGTTTCTTGTTTTCGATATATTTTTTCCGTAATTGCATTGAGATTTGCGCCCCGACATCAAAATAATTGATCGTAATTTGGATAGATAGCTAAATTTTAATATTTTATAGATACATTCATACATTCCTTACATGGTAACTACTGATTTTTATTAAATCAAATAGTTTATTTAAAAAAATTATTTCATACTTTTTTGTGCTTTTATTTTTGAAGTCGGTTCAACTTTTTTTTAAAAGTTTTTTATTTTTTACTTTTTAGTTGTCTCTTCTTGATACATTTTAATTTACACTCAGCACTCTGCTATACGACCATCCACTACACTACAGACAGTTCTAACCAACATCATTTCCCCATCCCTACCATAATACCACCGTGACTGCTACATTTCTGCGCGTTTAAATTCACCAATCAACATTAAAGTCGGCGCCGTGGTGGGTGCCTCTTTAGCCATTGTATACCGATGCCGCCGTATAGCAGAATGCTGAGTGTATGTTAAAAAGCATAATACCGGTATGAATAAATGCGTTCACAGGAATCGCCCCTACACATTTGTAAAACCAAAAAAAGCGTACATATTTTAACCCTTGTTAAGTTGTTCACCATTAAGATACATATAAAATTAATATACAATAAACAATAATTATTAGAAAAAATTAATAGCGTTGTAATTAAGAAACTGTCATTTGCTAAATATATACAACACATCTGTCATAATTTACGTATTATTGGTATTTATTATAATAAATACTCAACCGATTTTAATGGTTTATACTTTGATTGAAAGATCTTGCACTCTATATGTTACATCAGTAATAAAAATTACACATGAGAAAGGTTTATCACTAAAAAATTTAACCGGCCTTTGCTTTTTATTTTTCCATAGATAACTAGAAATGTAAAATTGTGGAATTTTTTAAGCATTTCGTTGTACATCTTCCGACTACATTATCAGATCTTGATAAAATTTACAAAAGGACCACCTGAAGAGTATATTCTTTCAAAGGAACTAAAAATTATCAAAATCGGTCCACGCAATGTGAAATTATGCGTGAACATCGCTAAATAAATATATAAACATATAAATAAATAAATAAATATACGGGTTGAATTGATAACCTCCTCCTTTTTTTTGAAGTCGGTTAAAAATTAGATCTTATTTCGTTTCAATCTTAGACTAAAGTTACACCACTACAAATTTTCCGGAAAACGGCAACTGTAATAATTTCCTTCCGGTTGTAGTAAATTGTGATTTATTTAAATAAAATTTGGACTACTATAGATGCTAGTGTAGGGTTGCCATGTTGTGAAAAAAGGACTCGTCCGTTAAAAAAAGAGGACAAATTGGAAAAATAAAAATTAATAAATATAATAATAATAAAATCACCAAAAAAACGACACTAACAACAAAAAGCAATATAAGCAAAACTGAGCTGTCGGACTAGAAGAGATTCTGCCGACATATAATTCATCAATAGAAAAAAAAAAAAGTTTTTATTTGAAATGCCATTCAAAATATATTAGAGACCTTTTTTTATTGTTTCCAACCCGAAATTTGACGGTTACTAATTTTGATAACCTTTTTTACGTGGGTAAACTTCTTAAAAACCCCGGACACATTTGAAAAATCCCCCCGGACACCCTTAAAAAGAGGACGGATGACAACCCTATTTATAGATACCTACTAGTGTAACATCGGGACAGGTCAACTCGGCGACGGTCAACTCGGCGAAATAATAATTATTAGTAAATACATATATATTTTAACTAGAATTTACCCGCGGCTTCACCCGCGTGTATTATGTATAAAATAGTTTTATCGGCTCGTATTTTAACAGGGGGAATGTGGGTATGAATGGAAAAAATGAATGTTTATTTTTTAAATAAAAAAAAATTAGACACAGCAATTCTGCTAAAAAATAGAAATATATAGGTATAATTATCAATTTTTATAATGTTTGTTATATCTGAATGTCATTTTTAGGGTTCCGTAGAAAACTAGGAACTCTTATAGTTTCTCCATGTCCGTCCGTCCGTCCTGAAAAATTTTGTCATAATAAAATGAAATTTGGTATACGGCCGTAGATTGATGACCCAAAAAAAGAAATGATAAGATTTTTGAAAATAACAATTTTTTAGACCCCCCTTTCATAAAATGAAAAGTGTTTTTAAAAAAAAAAAATTCACCTACACCTTTGAGTGGGGTGTCGTTAGAAAGGTCTCCTAAAATGCAACAAAAAATGTAATAGAAATTTTTAATATTAACCCTTCGATCACGATGTATTTTCTCTCCAAAGTCATTAAAAAAGCGCCCCCCCCTCTATTTTCTAAACTATCAATTTAAAAAATCTGAAAAAATTCCAGAACGTAGATTTTAATTAGTACTTTCACTGAAAATTATAACGAACATTGTCAAAAATATTTTGGACCCCCCTTTCATAGACTGAAAATTGAACTTACATTTTTTTCCCTACTTACCCTATTGAGTGGGGTGTCATTTAATAGGTCTCGTAAAATGCAATAAAAAACGTCAAATAACTTTTTGATTTTAACCCTTCAGTCGCGATATATTTGCTTTTTAATGTCGCTGTCAGAGCGTCCCCCCCCTCTATTTTCTAAACTATCGATTCAAAAAATCTGAAAAAAATTCAAAATGTAGCTTTTAATTAGTACTTTCACTGAAAATTATAACGAGCATTGTCAAAAATATTTTGGACCCCCTTTTCATAGATTGAAAAGTGAACTTACATTTTTTTCCCTACTTACCCTATTGAGTGGGGTGTCATTTAATAGGCCTCGTAAAATGCAATAAAAAACGTCAAATAACTTTTTGATTTTAACCCTTCAGTCGCGATATATTTGCTTTTTAATGTCGCTGTCAGAGCGTCCCCCCCCCTCTATTTTCTAAACTATCGGTTCAAAAAATCTGAAAAAAATTCAGAATGTAGCTTTTAATTAGTACTTTCACTGAAAATTATAATGAACATTGTCAAAAATATTTTGGACGCCCTTTTCATAGATTGAAAAATGAACTCACATTTTTTTCATTTACCCCATTGAGTGGGGTGTCATTTGATAGGTCTCCTAAAATGCAATAATAAAAGTCAAATGACTTTTTGATTTTAACCCTTCAGTCACGAAAATTTTGAAAAATACTTTTTATAAATCGTAGTGAGAATGACTACGGAACCCTATCATGTGCGTGCCCAACACGCACTTGCCCGTTTTATTTTACAGATGAGTTGTCAACAATTAAACATTAAGCAGCTGCAATAGTTTATTGTTTGATTTGAATAAGAAACAACGGATAATTCATTTTTCATTTGTTATTTGTTATTTTATGACAATGAGAAAATTTGCCACCAAATTTCTTAAAACCTAAATATGTTTTTGAAACTATTATTAACTTATATGCTATATTCATTATTTAACAGAATTTTGTATAATCTGAAATATAAGTTTAATTTCAAAAAATGATTGTTGCAAATTATAATATTCAGATTTCAAATTTAAAAAAAAGATCACAAATTGTAGATGAAAAAAATAAGGATTAACTTTTTTTATCCATAACCCATCCCTCCCGTTCAAATAGGAACAGATTAATTAAAAAATGTATACATAATACACGCGGGTGAAGCCGCGGGTAAATTCTAGTTAAAAATATATTTACTAATAATTATTATTATCGCCGAGTTGACCTGCGCCGAGTTGGCCTGCGCCGAGTTGACCTGCGCCGAGTTGACCGTCGCCGAGTTGACCTGCGCCGAGTTGACCGTCGCCGAGTTGACCATCGCCGAGTTGACCATCGCCGAGTTGGATGCGCCGAGTTGACGCGTACCCTGTAATATTAGGGACAATAAAATCATAATAAATGATGGACCCATACGACAGTTTTGTTGAAACAATGTAATGATTTGTTTATCAAAATTGTCACCAATATTATGTATGTAGGTAAATAAATGTTCTACTATTAACCAGTTTGCAAAGTAGGTGAAACAAAAACCTTGAAATTTAAATACAAATTAAAATTAAGACACATGTGACATACACATGAAAGTATTTCTCTGCAATTTTTCTAGACATCAAAATATTTGTTGTGTGAAAATTATATACAGGGTGGCCCAAGTGAAACGAAACGGGCGCGCGCTGTTGGTCATTTAAAATAAGATTTTGAAAAAAAGCTCGAACACGTCGATTTTGCTTACAAGGGGGACATCTTTTGCTATAAAATTTTTTCAAGAATCTTTTCAACCCTCAGCGCTATGAGCGCAACCCGTAAAATTTTAAATAGCATGATATGGCAAGTGATACCTCATTTGAAAGGTTTTTTCATTCTGAATATTATAAATAAATTAAAGTTTTGGATGTTGGTAAAAAAATTTTAATTAATTCAATAAATGTCCAAATTGAATGTTTTTGAATTATTTGATAAGAAAATTAACCTACATTGTTTTGAATTTTAGTTGTTAATATTTGTTTTTTGATCATAAAATCATTGCATTTACGGAATTCAAAATGTAAATAACTTGACTAAAACTAAACAGATTTGAAAAAATCAAAAAAGCAAAATCGACGTGTTCGAGCTTTTTCTCAAAATCTTATTTTAAATGACCAAAAGCGCACCCGTATCGTTTTACTTGGGCCAGCCTGTACATATCTTCTTTATTATTGTTTAGTTTTATTATATTATCTTATATACCAGCTTAAACCACCTTATTAGATACTATATTTAAGTACCTATATACAAATATATAAATACACTATATAAACACTTTAGTATTTATAAATATTATCAAATAATAATATAAACAACATTTTATAAAATATATCAAAATTTACTTTTATAATAATTACTTTTACAATTTATTTATATAAATGTTCAAAGGTCGTTCACCTAAGACTTCAAAATAGAACAAATATATGTATGTCTAGTGAAAAAAATATTTGTTGATAACACATGTTTGTAAAAAAAAAATGTCAGTAGATTTTTACTGATTGGATTATTGTAATGTGAATTATATTACAACACAAAATGAATTACATTTATTATTATCTAAAAGGTCAATCGATTATAGTTTCACAATTATCAGGAATAACTTTACGCTATAGTACTATATTATTTATATATAGTATAAGTATATGTACATGTATATACAGTCTGAGGAAATATCAATAATAACATATATACAGGATGTCCTGTAAGCGTGAAATGTATGGGGATATCTTTAAGGGGGGATCCTGCTTTATGAGGCCAAAACAAAGCGTTTTTTGGGAAATTTTTATGACAGAAGAAAATAAGCAAGTGTAGCGAACTTTTCAGATTATTTTATTGCATATTTGAACGTTAAAAAACCCCAGTGCGTTTAGTGCTATATCTTTGAAAATATTTTGAATTTGCCTATAAAACTTTACATATTCTTAGATATATATATTTTTGTACATATCTATGTACAGGCTGATACCTAATCATAAATTCGTATTTCTTCGATATCTCCTCTGTTAATATTTAGAAAAAAATTCAAATTTTGTAAAATATTATAAGTAATAATACACATCTAAACTTAATAATATTAATATTAAAATATATGTTATTATATAGATTTTGACACGCTGATTTCAAATCTGTCAACAAAAATCAAATCCGATCACACGTTCAAAAGTGAAGGCCATTTTTTCCAAAATTTTGTAAGAAAGGGGTGAGTGATATCAAAAAATATTCATAATTTTATGTGGTTTAGGCGGTATACCAAAAAAAATTCGGAATTTCTTTCCGTTTGCGGTTTCTTAAAGCACTTTTTTATGTAGAATTGATTGTTGTATTTAGAATTTTTATGTAACTTTTAATTTCCGAGTTACAAGCCCTAACTTTAATTTTTCTTATAGGCCACCAAGTTGGCTATAGCATATTTTAACGTTTTTTTTTTACTCTACTTTACAACGATATTTATTTACTATAGAAAAAAAGTAAGAACATCCTATAGAGTTCCCATAAAAATAAGACATAAGAAACATTCGCCCCAGGGCCCTAATTTCCTTATTCCACTACTGGATTTGAAAAATCAGAACCGAGTTTCAGGGATATGTTTGTAACATTTATCATACAAAACATTATATATTGTTGACCTTACATTATGAGTACTTCCGAACAATCATATGTATAAACAATTCCTAGATTATAAGATATATATCTATGTATTATACATACCTACATATCGTCTACCGTGAAACATCAATAATATTATGTATGTACCTATAACTATGTATTGATACTTCCTCATACATAGATACATGATCGGAAAATAAATAAAATAAAGAAAATTATAATAAAAAATATATGAAGGATGTATCATCGAATTCGACCTTTATTTTACTTGCCTTAACGGCAACATATACACATGATTTTTGTATGTGAACATCTATGGCACAGTACCTTTCAAATGATATAAATATAATCACATCCTTTTATAAAAAATAATACTTAAAAAATGGTACAGCAATTTTCGATGTTTAAATATTAATATATATTAGGAATATGGATTTTACTTGACTTGGAATGTCTTTAATAGATAAGGATGGCTTAAATTTTTTGTTATTATTATATCATATGTATAATTTCGTTCTTTTCAATGCACCCCAATTCAACCAAGAAGAATGTATTATAATTTTTCGATTCACAAATAATCAATTTCCATACTAATAATATCAAAGGGAAAGTAACTATTAATTATTTGTTACCTTTTCACGATTAAACCACTAGACCGATCTTGATGAAATTTGGAAGAGAGATAGCTTACATTATACGAAAGGACGTAGCCTACTTTGTATCATGATTAAATAATAAAAAATATAAAAACTTCCACGCGGACGAAGTTGCGGATAAAAGTTAATAATTTATTTAAAAAAAATTATTTATTTGAATAAATTTAACGGGCAACTAAAAGTATGTTTTCTGAATAGAAGTAAAATAATGTAAATTTATTCAAGTTTTTCAAATAAATGATTCAGCTAGAAACTGAGGCACGTTTGATTAAGAAAGGTCAGTCATATCGCCATATTAGAAACTGTCAAAAATATATTTCTATGATCAAATAACGCTAATTTATTTGATACATTACAACGTAATAGATCACATGAGCAAATATAATGTTCTTAAATACTTAAAATATTATCAGAGTACGTTTCAGTTATTTTTTTACTTTACTTTTTATTAATTTTTTTGCACATTCTGATTTAGGGATTTTTTTTATATTTTTATAATGTCCGGTATTATAAAAACGCTAGCAAAATGTGTTAGCTAGTAAGCACTCTTAAATGAGGTATTAATTTTATGATAGTATCTATAATATATAGATTTGTTATAGAATTAGAGCAGTGATACTTGATTAGAGTATTGTAACACAGTTGGTGCAGACTCTGACCATACGTGGTATAATTATCATAATATCACCACTGTTTTAACACCGTTGTTAGTGTTTACATACAACACGTGTGTGAAACTTGTCAAAGTCTTCATGAAACTCCAAAAGAACTGTTATATAAGTTTGATACCTTATTTGAAAGTGCTTGCTATCTCCTTTATGATACCAAACATTAAATCTATTTTTTCTTACATAACAACGAAGTTAATTTTATTTAAATTAGTAATATGTATTTTAAATCTCTCTACTTACAATAATTTTTAAAACGAACTCTAGAGTTCATTCAATGATAAATTATAACAGTATAATTATTCCAGCTAGACGACATTTTTTTTTTCACCTAGTAAAGCGTTTTGAAATTGACGAAACTATATATAATATTACTTATGAAAGTGTAAATAAAGCATAACAATATCAATGATTTCAAAAATAAATCCAGGTCGTTAAAAAAAGTGCTGTCCTATAAATATGACATTGGGTTCTCATGATAATAATCTAGTCTGCGACTGTGCAACAAAAAAATACTTTTGAAATATAACAGAGATTTGAATAGAGAATTAAGGAGGCTTTTGGCATGCCGAAACCGGATTTGTGGCCCAATTGGTTTCAACACGTCAGGGTTTTGAGATATTCTAACATAAAAGTCCCAAAAATGACTATATTGGCAATGTTAAAGAATTTATTATCAAGTAGGTAATTTTTTTCTAAAGTTTTCGGTCACGGTAACAAATAGTATTATCTTTCCTCTTGAAAATGAGTTTTAACTTTTTTATATATATATATATATATATATATATATATATATATATATATATATATATATATATATATATATATATATAAGTTTTTATTGTCGACATCACATTTACATACAAATTTTATACAAATTTTATATACTCGTTTACAAAAAACGCAGTACAATAATTTTACAAAAATGAAAATTTTTACTTCTGACTATTTTATATAGCAGGAAAAACAATTAAAATAAAAACAAAAAACCTGTTCTAAGATTATATAAAAGGTGTCCTAATCTAAGAACACAGAATATTTATGAACAGACATACTTTTTTTACAGAAGGATATGTTTTATTCTTTTGTGTTTATATCTTTTATATATAAAATTTAATTTGTGTAGGTCATAGTCTCCTATATCTGACACAAGTATATTTTTGTTTGATTTGATTGAATAAAAAAATTTGTTTGTTTGTTGTTTAACAAACTCTTTGATTTGTTCCATGTCCGTACTTTTGTGCGTGTGATAATTAGATGTATATTTTGGCGCATTTAGACAAATTCGTAAGCACTTATTTTGGACAATTTGTAATTTTTTATAATTTGTGTTACTTATGTTGCTCCATAGTGGAGCAGCATAAGTCAACACAGGTCTTATAATCATTTTGTAAATGAGTAGTTTGTTTTTAATAGAAAGGTTACTTTTTTTGTTGAATATTGGAAATAGTGAGGTGATTATTGCATATGCTTTGTTTACAGATTGTTTTAAATGTTTTGTAAAATTTAATCTGCTGTCCAAATATACACCTAAATATTTTACATTTTTTGTCCACGGAATTTCGAGATTTTTAATTTTTACATACTTATTTATACAGGGTCGCATTTTGGTAAATACTACACATTCAGTTTTAGATTCATTTATTTTTATTTTCCATTTGTTGTAAAATTTATTTATTCTATGTACAGATTTTGTTAGTCGGTTTGCAATTGTGTCAATTCTATATGAATTTGTGAACAACGCTATATCATCAGCATACAATGATATATTGACATGTTTTTCAGGGGGGATGTCATTTATGTAGATATTGAAGAGGGTGGGTCCAAGAATGGATCCCTGTGGAACACCTGCTTTTATTTTTTTAGGATTAGATAGTTCATTTACTACTGACACCTGTAATGTTCTTTCTTTAAGATATGAGTTCAATAGCAAAACAAGATAGATAGGAAAATTTAATTTGATTAATTTATATATAAGCCCTTTTTACTGTACGATTTTTTTAACCGAGATGTACTAGTTTGAAGATATGATAGAGTGTAGTATAGTAGATACAATGAACTTTACTACATACGAGTATATCTTCAAAGTAGTAAAATGTAAAAAATCATTTTAAAGAGAAAAGATAGTACCTACTATTCGAAATCATGAAAGATAACTTCAGAAAAAAATTACCTACTTAGTAATAAATTCCCCAACATTACCAAAATCGTCATTTTTGGGACTTTTAGGTTTGGATATCTAAAAAAAAACCTGATGTGATGGAATCATTTGGGCAACGAATTCGGTTTCGGCATGACAAATACATTCTAAATCACCTTTTCAAATGTCTGTGAATTTTTTTGTTGCATAGTATAATTATTATGTCTTGTTTTGCATTTATCGTTTTGATAATATTTTCAACAAGAATTGAGAACTTGTTGAAAAAATTCGAAGAAATAAAAAGTTGGGAAGTAATTTTTATAAAAATGGTCAGCCGCCCCTGTACTTAACGTTTGTGCAAGTTAAATATTACGTCAAACAGTATATTATCATTTCCAATTTCTTCTCAAGTGTCAATTAGAAATTCACTCATTTTCAAATAGGTTCTCAAATATTTGTACATTTAAAGATATATTGTATCTATGGTACACTGGATTGGAAACTCTCTATGGAATTTAAAGGTCATCAATACAGTTTGTTCTATCAGTTAAGTCAATTAACAAAATTTACTTTTATATAGGTACATTTAAAAAAAATATTTTTTACCAATTAACAAACAAAAATTTTGACAGGATAAAAAAAATTCACAGATTTGTAATCGGTGTCAGATTTAAATAAATTTTGGAAACATAAAATTTACCACGCCTTCATCCGTGTAAATTTTTTTTATCTAATCAATTTTCAGGATATAAAGTTGCTTATATCCTTTCTTAGGATATAAGCTATCTCTCTTCCAAATTTCATCAAGATCGGTTAAGCAGTTTAGGCGTGAAAAGGTAATAAACAGACAGATATAATTATTTTTTTATTTAAATAATATTTTTGTACGGATAATATTATTTATTAATACATAGTTTACCAGAAAACCGGTTCTGGTTAAAATTTTATATTGATTAATAAACAGTTTATTTTATTTAGTGTTTACATTCATTAATTATGATATTAAATAATAATATAATCGATTGAGGAAATAACTTTATTTTCGATTTTTATTTTGTTTATAAAATATTGGATTAATAATATTATTTATTACAGTATAATAATTTATACATATTATAAATTGAAATATTATTGTGAAAAGTATCAATCCTTTTATTTTATATAATTTAAAACAGGGGGGGGGGTTGGGGGTAAATGGAAGTTTACAAAAGTATATCGGGTATATGATAAATTTTTCAATTTAAAATTTTAAATTGCAATATTATCCTTCTTTTTGTTTTTATTAGTACTTTTTCGACAAAATTGTGGTATATTGATGTCTAATAAAGAAAATTATTCTTTTAAAAGGAGTCTATATGTAGGGAAAAGGTTGGGAACCCCTGATCTATATAGTAATTTATGATTTTCCTTCTTATTTTCTTATTTTTAAGTCGATATTTCTATGACAAATTGAAATTTGGTGCATGAAATTTACTATAAAACTTTGAATTTTAGATTTGGTTATAATTATGTTTATTTTATAGAAAATGACGCGAAAAGTTGAAATTTTCAAACCGCAGGTCCGTATCTCTAACCGTTCTCGAGATATAGCCTTTCAAAGTTTTCGATTTTTGAAAATTTTGGTGAAAAATGGCTGTAACTTTTGAACGTGTGGTCGGATTTGATTTTTGTTGACAGATTTGAAATCAGCGTGCCAAAATCAATATAATGACATGTATAATACTTCAAATTTTGCCAAAAAAAATTTCGTCAAAAATCGACATTTTTTTAAGGTATACCCCTTTGAACTTTTTCGATTTTTCGTAGTTTTGATATATTATACATGTCATTATATAGATTTTGACATGCTGATTCCAAATCTGTCAACAAAAATCAAATCCGACCGCACGTTCAAAAGTTATGGCCATTTTTCTCCAAAATTTTCAAAAATCGAAAATTTTGAGAGGCTATATCTCGAGAACGGTTTGAGATACAGAAGTGCGGTTTGAAAATTTCAACTTTTCACATCATTTTCTATAAAATAAACATAATTTAAACGAAATCTAAAATTCATTATTTTATACTTAATTTTCATGCACCATATTTCAATTTGTGATAGAAATATCGACTTTAAGATAAGCAAATAACAAAGAAAATCATAAATAACTATATACTCCTGCTTTCAACCAACCCTGACATTAAATTATTTAATTGTACATTCTTTAAAACAAAAAAAAATATCTTCAAAGAAGCCTCAAATAACTCGAATTATTTTTTTCAATTAGCAAAATATTTTTTTGTGATTGCAGCCTTCTAATATAAAACCAAACAACCCCCTAATGAATAAAAATCTTGTTTTCTCTATTCAAGGCCAAGCACAACGTATTTTACTTGTTTGTTTTTTATTTATTTCTTTTTAATTGAATTCGAACATCGTATACGTGACATAAATATATTCGCATTTGTAGAAAAAAAAATTAAATAGGAATTCAAGCAATTAAAAATTAATTGACATAAAATAATTTAGTATTCAGTAAAAATACAATACCAAAAAATAAATATATCAAATAATATTTATCTTATTAATATTACAATGAAAAAAAGATATAATTTAATAAAAATCTGCACCCATTTATTTAGGTCAGAAAATGACTTTTATTTGATTTTTTTTATAAAAAATCATATTCAAATAAATACAATAAACACATTTGGCTTTAAAAGTTTTTTTTTAATTAAAATAAATACTAAAATTTACGAAAGATATATTTTTTAACAATAATATAAAAGGGGCAATCTTATATGTATAAGGTCGACTTTATCAATTAAAAGTAATTCTAGAAGGGTGTATAATACGAGTACTTATAAAAGGCATATAGGGCCACAATTAAAAAAAATAATTGTTTAAATCAAATAAAACTAAAAAAAAATTAAATAAAAACACTGACTTTTTTATCGCATCATTTTAAAATTAGTTAAAAGTTTTCTAAAAAAAAATTAACTCCCTAGAATCAGCTATTTCAATTAAAAACAAAAAATTGTAATTATAATCAATTATAAAATTTTAAGTCTTACCTTAGGGCACAGGATGCTCCTTGCAACGACCCTGTAAGTAAAAAAAAATATAAATTAAACCTACAAAAATATTTTCATATAAATATTTAAAGTTTATTAACTTCTGCATCGATTTTTTCTACGTAAAAATATTTCTAGTATAAATAAAAATAATTATACATCATGTATGTATGTTAAAAAAATAAAACTAATGAATGATATTATCTTGTCTCGTAATTATAGCTTTTCTTCATCAAAAGAACGTTGTCGTGAAAAAAGAAAAACGTACAAAATTGAAAATCAGCTTGGAATATGTATTTAAAATTATTTCAATGCATAGAAATTTTCACCAAAAATTCGTATCGAATTTAAACTTTGTATATAGTTAGAGGAGGTCGAGGTAAGTAACAAAAAATTATCACAGCTGCGGTAAAACGGTTTAAGGGGGTGAAAAACCCCTATGAAAATATGCAAAATAATCATATTTTTTTCAAATAATTCTGAAGCTAATGAAAATTTAAAAAAATCTACATTACATCAAAATTTTCATAAAATAAACCGTTAACCCCTTCCTACCACCCACATTCCATAGGTTTAATTTTTTCGAATTTTGACAATCGTCATTCGAAAGAGCATAAAAAATCATTAAAATTTTGTATTGTAGATTTTTTTAAATTTTCATTAGTTACAGAATTATTTGAAAAAAATATGATGCACATTTTCATATGGGTTTTTCACCCCCTTAAACCATTTTACCGCAGCTGTGATAATTTTTTTGTTACTTATCTTGACCTCCTCTAACTATATACAAAGTTTAAACTCGATACGAATTTTCGACTTGAAAAGGTTCCCTTGGTGAAAATTTCATCCCTTGTCAGTCATATTCTAGGAAATATCCTACAACCTAAGAAGTTTATAAACCACTGGTATTTATTTATAATATTAAAAATAAAAAAACTTTTGAAATGTCTGAATTCCGAGAAATAAAACTACATGTCCCATATCATGTGCATTATATTCATATAATATATAATTATACGATATAAATTGTCACAAAGTTGTTTAACCAATTATCACATATGTAACATGTGTTTTTGTATATTTACCTACTATATATGTATGTAAAACTATGTGTCATATCATATCAATAAAATTATACATAAGTTAACAAAAATTACATATATGTTGTATTATTTTCAAGGGTATAAAATAAGTAAATAGATTTTATATTACATTTATTTGTCACTTGTTAAATAATTACTGTACGTGTAATGGATTATTTCAGTTACAAAAAATTGAAGATTTATTTATTAATTGAGAGGTTTGCAGCAACAACGAGTTAACTCCATTTTTAGGCCAAACTGAGTTAACAACCGTTTCTGGGGGGGGGGGGGGGGATCATTCTTTCGTTTGGTTCAACTAAGAATTACCTACCGTTGATAGTTCTCAAGGTATCCGCTAGAATAAGTTAGCTGCTTCATTCGCTTGGGTAAAAATGGAGTTAACTACAGGAGCTGACTCTTTGTTTTTGGGCTTAGAATTTAGTCAGTACACTCGTTACTGTGTTCTTTCTTGAAATAAACAAATTTTCTTGAAAATTGTTCTTATTCAATGCTTCCTTACTTTAAAAAGAAAATAATTTTCAACTATTTGGGCCAAAAAGGAGTTATCTCCAGAATAAAATTGACTCTAGAATTGCGAATTTGACGAATTTCTCAATGGAATTTGGCCAAAACATGTGGTCGGTGACAAATAATAATTGGACGAAGACAAATGCGATTTAAACACATTCTCAATTTTTTAAACAGTTTTTTCTATTTTCTCACAAACTATAAAAACTGGAGATAACTCCTTGTTGCTGCAAACCCCTCAATTGCCATAATATGACAATTAGACCCTTCTCCTCTCGAATTTGTAACAGTTGTGGTATGTACAGTAACAATAGAAATTAATTTTAATTAAAAAATATATATCAACCCCCTCCCCGATTTTTGTTTTGAGTGCGTCATTGATCCGTGCTAATTTTTTAATATCTATTTTTTTATCAAAACTATTGACATTTCTAAATTTAAATATTTTTTTACTTTGTCACTTTTGATTATTAAGTAATAACTGTAAAGTTTAGGTTAGGGGTTTTCAAAGGGATCCAAGTGAACCCCTTGATGGTCTATTTAGTTTTATGTTTAATTTTTTTTCTACTTATACTTTTTCAACAACATTGGATCGATGTAGGAAAAAAGTTGGGAACTCCTGATCATCGAGTGATCTACAAAAACAAAATAAAAATACCCCCCCCCCTCCCCAAAAAAAAAAAAAGTTGTACATTTAAACAAACAATAATTTCATTCAATTGACTGTCGGTATATTTCAAATAATACAATAAACATAAAAAATGATTAACGATATAAGATTTATGGGAATATTTACACGATCACGTAATACTAGTAATTCAACAGGTGTTTTGCAAATTAACAATTCTCAACATGGAGTGGAAAAATACTCAACAGAACAAAATAATAATAACTCTAGGCGAAAACGGTCATTTATTCTCTTCACATACATAAATATATTACCAGGGCTGTGGAGCCTATGCAAAAATCTACGACTTCTTTATTTTCTTACTTTCCGACTCCGACTTTTTACTGTACAAAAAGGTAGCACAAGACATTTCATCGCCATTACGTGAATTTTTAATTTACTTAGATTAATAAAACATTTGAAATTTATAGAAATGAAATTTAACTAAAAATTTCTAAATAAAATTTATTCATATATAATTATTTTGAAATAAATACGTTTTCGGGTATAATTTTTTGGGTGAATTCCGGTGATTCTGGTTTCGGCCAGAATTAAAAATTTCAATTAATTGTACTTCAAAATTCAAAACGAAGAAAACATAATATTATGTAAAAAAGCAAAAACCATTATTTTATAGGGTATTTGACACTATTAATAATAAAGACTAAAATGTTCTAAATAGTGTAGTATATAATACTATAATTAACAATCAAGTGTCTTTTTACGTGAAATAAGTCAGTATTTTAATAATAAACCTAATTTTAAATTGTAATATTTAATATAATTGCCACGTGATCGCAAACACGTCTAAATGAATTGCCACTGGTATGACGTCAATTTATGCTATAAACGTCAGAATACACGATCCCTATTGGTTGATTTCAGTTTATTTATCATAATGTTACGTCACGCAACCACGTGACTTTGAATGCGCGTTTTGGCGGGAATTTTTTCATTTAAATAGAAAAATATTATTTTCAGCGTTTTTTCGTCATTATTTTGGAAAAAGATACTATGGAAGTATCTATTGTATACATACGCACAATTTACAATATGTTTTAAAATTTAGTCAAATACCCTATTAAAGGAGTCGGAGTCCTTTTTGCTGACTCCGACTTCACCCAAAATTACTAAAACTCCGACTCCGCAGCCCTGTTTACTACACCGCCCATTTACAATATAATTTATACAGAAAAGAGACTTTAGACTCTCGGGATTTCATCCTAACTTGATTAACATCTTTTAGGAAACATATATATGTAAAAAAACTTGATTTTGTTTGTTTCTATGCGAGATTTCTAACTTCCGCTGTCGCCAATAAATAACTGATTCACTAGAATTTAATTTACATTTCAGATTTATGTATTTTTGCCCGTTAAAAACACCCCCCCCCCCCATCGCCAAAATTAATAAAACTGTTACCCATAACCATAGATATAAATCATGGAAAAGTGAAAGAGATGCAGTAGCGTTTAGGATATATCTATCTCTTTTTTAAGAAAAATGAAATAGACACTCTTGTTTAAATAAGGACAACTATTTTCTATCACTTTTATTTGACACTATTTCTCTATGTCTATGCCGTGAAGAAAGTAACTCTGTAGTCAAAATGAATCATTTTTTTTGAAAATCTGTATAGGCCGTAATAATTTTTTTAATGAATGATTTTTGTAGATCAGACTTTTCTATTTTTTGTATTACTGTACGACCGTTTTTGAAAGTGTTATTTGCAATTAAAACAAAAATCATAATTATAATTTTTAAGGCCTATAAACTATAGAAAACAAATGATCATTAAAATTTTTCAAGGGCAGATTTGAAAAGCTAAAATCTTTTTTTTAATGACTCGGTCAAAAATGCGATTGAAAGTACTGGTTAATGTTCAAAATTCTAATTGCTTTTTAAAATAATTTAAGAATATTATATTTTACATTAAAATGTATAAATGAAAATATAAAATGTTATATATGATACAAATTTATAACTTTATGGTTCATAACATTTCTATCTTTATTATTTCAAATTGATTTGATTCTCCTTTGCTTGTGGTCTAAATAAGCCATAATAAAGGGCATAAAATAAACTTATTTTTAATAAAAATCTCCACTGATAATTTTTACAATAAAATACATAATATTTACTATAAAATTTAATATGTTTATTTTAACAAAACAATTTTATCTTTTTAATGTTTTTTTTTGTCTAACACAACTATTAAATTTCATATCAGTTTTCTATAGTAATATTAGTCATACAAAAATAATATATAATTACCCAACAAATGATACATAAAACAGAAAAACATATCACATGGGTATTTAAACATAAAAAGATAAAATTTAAATGTTTGATAACCTCAAATTCAAACGCGAGTTATTTAAAATTTAAATAATTAGCCATTTGCATTCATTGTGCAAATAAATGATTAAAAATACTTCAAGGATCTGTTTATTATTGTATAAGGATCTAATCGTGAGGTTATTTATAATATCTACAACAAATCATCCTTACAAAGTTCAATGCAGTTTTGTTTTTACTGACCTACTGAAATTTTCATATGATAAAAATATATTTTTAAGATAAATACTTAAATTTCTTTTTATAATTATTATTATTAAGCCAAATTCACACATTTTTTACCCCTATCTCCATTTTTATTCAAGCTGCATCACTTTTTTTAATCCTCTATACACATTTGGGGGCGGGTCTAATCCCTAACGCCCCTTATTTTTAAACTAAATACCGACATCATTTTTTTTAATTTTTTTTATTTTGTTAATAAGCAAAATTCATACATTTTTGACCCCTCTATTCTTTTTTATTCAACTGCATCACTCTTTTCAATCCTCTATACACATTTGGGGGCGGATCTAATTCCTAACCCCCCTTATTTTTAAGCTAAATACCGACATTTTTTTTAATTTTTTTTTATTTTGCTAATAAGTAAAATCATACATTTTTTACCCCTCCCTCCCTTTTAATTCAACTGTATCACATTTTTTAATCCTCTATAATCAATTGGGGGTGGGTTTAACCCCTAACCCTCCTTATTATTAAGCTAAATACCGACATCAATTTTTTTAATAATTTTTATTATACATTTTTGACCCCTCTATTCTTTTTTATTCAACTGCATCACTCTTTTCAATCCTCTATACACATTTGGGGGTGGGACTAACCCTTAACCCCCCTTATTATTAAGCTAAATACTAACTTTTCTTTTTATAATTATTTTTATTTTGTTTATTAGCAAAATTCATATATTTTTTATCCCTCCCTCCCTTTTAATTCAAGCTGCATCACTTTTTTCAATCCTCTATACACATTTGGGGGCGGGTCTAACCCCTAACCCCCCTTATTATTAAGCTAAATACCGACATCAATTTTTTTAATAATTTTGATTTCGTTACTAAGCAAAATTCATACATTTTTGACCCCTCTATCCCTTTTTATTCAAGCTGCATCACATTTTTTCACAAAACATGTATTTACTCCTCCCTCCAAATGAATGATTATATGGATCTAACCCCTTACACCCCTTATAAAATAGTAGCAAAATATTGACACATTGTGGGGGGTATAACCTCTACCCCCCCCCCCCTATGAAATGTGATTAAATTATGATTTATTTTAATACATTTCTCGAATGAAATTGGAATAATTGTTATACAGAAAGTGGTCCTAATTTGAGATCAAATTATGACCTATAAGCCCATCAATATTAATGTCATATTGTACAAAGACAAATTAAGTTCATTTGAGTACAATATTTAATGCTAATTCGTCTTAATATTATATATATAGATTACAATTTAATTAATTAGAAATATTTTGTACAAACAACATAACATTTTTAATCTATTTTTTTCTGACCTTGCAAATATTCATTTTTAAGGTCATTATAACATCGTAAATCTTTAATGTCATTATATATCATGTCTATAAAATGTTTATATTTTTTATAATATTTATTTCTTGACATTAACACCTATGGTGTTCCTTTTATTTTTACATTAATAAATTTTTTTGTAAATTTTAATTTTGTTAATATATTCGAAAAAAATTTTTTTTATGGATGTAAGCACTATAGGGAGCGGGGCAGGCGGTGCATGCAGATAAGCATATAGATGCGTCTTTATTTTTTCACATACTTATAATTTTCTAATTAAAAAACACGGTTCTTAATCATTCTGAAAATTTACAGATATCTTTGTAAATGAATAAAGAATATATGCTAAAATTTTCATCAAATTCTCTGTCACATCACTTTTAAAATTATGCAGTTCTCATAAGAATGCATGTTAATTTGTTTATTTAATATCTGTTTAACTAGTGACATTGAAAGGCTCTAGCCCATTAAGATGGTAAAAATCCCCCCTCAACGGATTTGGCTGAAATTAGGTACACTTATTTGTCATTATAAAAAAATAATTTTTCCTGAGTTACAAGACCTGAAGCGCCCTCTGTCGTCCATAACCTCAAAAAATGTGTTTTTTCTTTAATATTTTTTTTCTCTGCGAATTTTTAACCGAATTACTTGAAATTTGGACTGGTAATAGATTTTATAAAGATGAATGACCACATATTTTTAAAATTATTTTTGGCGCGAAATTTGAATTTTTATAGCAATAATAAAATTGAAAAGGGCCATATCTCGGCTCTCAGGGCCCATGTAGGCTAGATACTGCAATTACATGTGTATCTTATCAAAAACTAACATCTTGATTTTTTCATAATTTTTGATTTGGTGCGCCGTCCTCAAAAATTAAAAAAACCGTATTTTTCTGATTTTTTAGTTTTTAATTAATGCGATGAAATTATAAATAAAATTTGTATAATTATATTTTCTCAAGAATGGCTTGCTCATAAAATGACCAAAAAAAATTATTGCCTCAAAAAAATTTCAAAAATCTCAAAAAAAGGTTTTCATCAATTACCTAAATAAGTATTTAAATAAATATGAGTTAATCGTCCAGCAAAAGTTCTGTTTTTATTTGTATATATAAGGTTGGGTTAATTTTCTAACTGACCTCGACTACCCCCCTATAGTACTCTCAATTCTAAGAAAAAACGCCCATGGAACTATACCTCTACATTGAACTTTAGTTCGCCGCATTTTTGATTGAAAATTTTATGTTTGATTCCCTTGAATTCAATATGTATACATGTTAAAATACATGAAAAGTTACAATTTTGCATTGATTTTTTTTAGCAAAACAGCAACCCAATGGTTTTTGGGTACGAGGATTCCGAATTTGACATCCATTTTTTTTTATTCTTGAGCGCCACCTGGTAGCCCAAGCAATAGACTGAAAAAGAGGCCAAACTAAGAAAAAAAATACACCAAGCTGAATTTTGGTGGAGACTTTTATTTTGATACTCAAGCATAAACTAAAAAATAGCCCTAATTTTGGCAATGGGTTTTCGTTTTTAAGGGGTAAATGGGGAAAATTATATTTTAAAAATATTAATATTTTAACCAATGAAAATCGTTTCTTACCCTTAAATATTACCGACTTTCATTGGTTAGAAAAGTAATATTTAAAAAAATTATGGTTGATCATTATTTTTTAGAACTTCAGGAACAATTTGAGGCAAATCAGGATTTTAACAAAAATGATTAATTTTTAAAATATTTTATGGTTGATTATTATAGATTTTTGGGCGTATAATTCGAAAAGAATAACTCGGTCTGGTGAAAAGTGGTGCGACTCTCTTAAAATAAATGTTGAAGGATGAAAACCACGTTACCAAACATTTTTTCAATTTTTCACAAAATCGAGCAAGCCATTCTTGAGAAAATATTATTATACAAATTTTAATTATAATTTCATCACATTAATTAAAAACTAAAAAATCAGAAAAATACGGTTTTTTGAATTTTTGAGGACGGCGCACCAAATCAAAAATTATGAAAAAAATCAAGATGTTAGTTTTTGATAAGATACACATGTAATTGCAGTATCTAGCCTACATGGGCCCTGAGAGCCGAGATATGGCCCTTTTAAATTTTATTATTGCTATAAAAATTCAAATTTTACGCCAAAAATAATTTTAAAAATATGTGGTCATTCATCTTTATAAAATCTATTACCAGTCCAAATTTCAAGTAATTCGGTTAAAAACTCGCAGAGAAAAAAAATATTAAAGAAAAAACACATTTTTTGAGGTTATGGACGACAGAGGGCGCTTCAGGTCTTGTAACTCGGGAAAAATTATTTTTTTATAATGACAAATAAGTGTACCTAATTTCAGCCAAATCCGTTGAGGGGGGATTTTTACCATCTTAATGGGCTAGAGCCTTTGGTAAGGATTTTTTTGTTATGTACTTTCAAAGTTTCATTGAAAATTTTTATTTTTTCTATCATGTCAACTTCAATTTTAAAATTGATTAATTTTAAAAACAAATAAACTAAATTGTTCCAGAAAACATATAAGTGAATCTTCGAATATCTGCGTGTTCTTAAATAAATATTTACCACAAACCATGCGTTACGCAAATTTGTTCTAAGTGAGGTCTAATTACCGACAAACCGAACGGTCAGTTATAACTGGATAGATGGATTCCTCCAGCTCGTGTCTTTAGCGTGTTAAATCCATTCTCTGTTCAGGATTGTACTTACATTACAAACAAGGTAGGTATATATTCAGGCCCGGAATTACCATGCAGGCAATGTAGGCAGCTGCCTATAGCGGCAAATTTTTAGGGGCGGCAAATTTTGGTATGGGAAAACAATAAACATAAATTTTACCTGGGATTGCTAAAAAAAAAGTCTCCAGAATTATTAAGCGCATTTTTTAACTAAAAGAGCTAAAAAAAAGCTCTTCAGAATTATTAGTAACATTTTTTTTTACTAAAAAAGCTAAAAAAAAGGTCTTCAGATTTGATTCATAAAATTCATAAAAAAAAATTCACTTTTCAGTCGAAAAGGGCGGCAAATTTTGCAAAGAAAGCTATTGTAAAAAAATATAAGGAATCACCGGGATACTCGCAACTAGTTCACTAGCAACTATGATGACACACGACTAGTTAACTAGCTAACAAGTCCACACGCCAGCGAGTAGCGAGTAAAGTAGCCCGGCTTTCAAATTTTATAGCATATTGTTTACAATCTGCTAGTTAGCTAGTGAACATGATTACACTGGCCGAGTTTACTCCTAGCAGCTTCTAAAATCGTCGGCTTGTAGCTAGTAAACTCGCTCAATGCGTAATCGACCCTTTATGAGTTTTTAGTCAGAAACCCTAGAACCGGCCCTGTGTATTAGTGTGTATGTATGTCTATGTGTGATGCATCATTATCACATGATGATGAATCATACTTTCATAGCTCATATGATCCTGTCTCGTACGTGATCATACAAACATAATCATAAACTTTATTGGATTGCACTGTCCACATAATAATAATTGTAATAATTGTAATAATTGTAATTGGTTAAAATTATTCGTTTTTTAAGGACTTAATAAAAACATTCATATAGTACATGCATTGTTTATTGTTTTTATTTAAGTAATTATTAAAAAATTAAACATGAATTACTTTGAATGGGATTCAATCGGACTTTTATTTTGAGTCGTTAAAACCAAAATGTTGTACTCACCACTCTATGCAACAACCTTCTATACAACGACATACAAACCGCTCTATATATAAATTTAAATTCACCAATTGACGTTATTAGAAATGGTACGTGTCGTTATATAGAACAGTTGAAAACCCGATGCCGCCATGTTATAGAGCGGTGAGTGTATTAAACGGTGTCGTTGTAACGGATTTCGACTGTATTTTTAAGAAGGGAATGAGTTTTAATTTGGATTTTCATTTTTAACAACTTTTGGTGTATAATTTTGTATAAAGGTAATAAATGACAAACCAATGACAGTTCTAATCAACATAATTATTTATATAAATAATCTAAAAGCAGTGGTGATAGGTGTACCTAATAAAATACTTATAAATATACATTTATTACCGCTGCTTTAATTTCTTGAGCAAATTAATGTCGATTTGGCACCTCGTAAATAACGTTAACTTAGCTTTTTGCTTTAAATCTATTTTTTTTTCATTTTTTTACAAAACTAATATAATTTAAGACCTTCTGATGAAATTTTCTATCCATTAGTGAAAACCGGAATAAAATCAGTTCAGTAGTTACAGAGTAAATCATACACACAGACAGACAGGCAGACACAGTGGGAGACTTTGTTTTATGCTATATATAGAAATATATATACTTTTCTGTTGTTTTAAACATAATATGTCATATAGACATTATAAATGAATCGTTGTGTATATGAAATTAAAAATAGCTCAAATGGAATTTGTACTCGCTACAAATCAGCCACATGTTAGACAAAGATTTTAAACTAATTATATGATCAGTTTAAATTAGATTATATGAGAAACAAATCTAGTGTAGTACATTGTTAGATACACAGGAAAAAAATATACAGTTTTGCCTGACCATCCCAGATAGTAAGCAAACATGATCCAAAAATACAAGGTCTGTTTGACAGCTCACTTGCTTTATACTGTGACGTCATCAACACTAAATTTGTCTTATAAGGTAATTATGAAAAACGAAATATAAATAAAAAAATGATAAATAAATTTTTAATTTTATTCTTTGATTATTTCATTTTTTATAAATTTATTCAAACTTCTAATGCTGAAAAACATCCTACATCTAAAAAATAATGTTTTTATATCAAGTGGAATATCTACTTTATCACTTGCATTAACATGGAATTTTAAATAATCACATTGTGATTTAATTCCTGTAGTATTTTGCATTCACATTTTCTTTACCACAAGCTTTAATTCACTTTTTTTTATTTTGGGATATTTTGGAAAACGAAAAAATTTTATGTTTGTATTATCTGTCTGTTTCCAGCTGAAACAATTTTTTACAACACAGTACCGCATTTTTCATAACCAATATAATGTCGACAGTGTCTATTTCACTTCACATTTCTATTTTCTTCAATTCTAAATTTAATAACTCAAACTTAATATGTAAAATATCAATTTTTAATTTGTAAATTTTTGGCAGATGTACTACGTCATCAACACGATATGCAATAATGGCGGCTGTCAAAATAATCGTAACAGACCTTGTATTGGATCATGGTACGCAAAAATCTTTATACTTTTTTTAACTCTCTGAAACTGTAATCATATATATTTATTAATTTATATTGAAATTTCTAAATTACAGAACTATATGAAATTTTTCTTAGATTATTTTGTTACTTTTAAAAATCACGCGTTATTTTTCGCAAATTATTTTTTTCCGTGTACATCATCGTCATTACTTGTCATATGATTGTTTCAAAACTTTATTTAATATTTTATTTATTTATATTAAGAGTTAGTGATTTAGTAATTCAAACATGTGATACATTAATTGGGTTAAATTGGAATGGTTATGCTTAACTTGTGCTCCAGAAAACATTGTAGATCTGCAGAGATCTACTCAGATCTCGACAGATCTACATTTTGAGACAACATCATATTTTTCACTGGTTTTTGATCTGTAAAGACTTACAAGGATCTACAATGACCAACAAAGATCTAAAAGGATCTACAAAAATCTCTTAAGATCGTTGTAGATCGTGATTGAGATTAAAACGTTAAAAATTCGAGTTCTCTCTACTTATACCCATAGGTGGGCATTAACTCGTTAATCCGTTAATCGTTAATTAACGAAGTTAACAAAATACTTAACGGATTAACTTATTTTAAGTTAAGTTAAAAAAATGTTAACGCTTTTATTAACTTCCGTTAACTTTAGTCCGTTACATTGGTTGTTTGATGACAAATAGGTACATTAGAAAGATGTCGAAAATGCAAAAAAAAGGTCTTCAAACATTTTGGATGGTTAACTTCCGTTACATTTTCGGTATTTTAACGCTTTGAAGATTAACGAAGTTAACTTTTTTATTAACGAATTAACGATAAACTTTTCGGTTAACTGTGCCCACCTATGCTTATTTTATACCAAAGTTCACATTAAATAGAGAAAACCACAACTATACCAAATTATCGGTATGGAGAACCATACATGACTTCCATGTTCTATAATATCTTTTACAATACTTTTTAAAATTTTATGATACACATTTTTGTAGAATAATAATTATTTGACATTTTAATTTTAACTGCGTTTGTTTCCATGGCAACATGAATTTATTAATATTTAAAATTAAAATTTTGAGGGTAGTTTTCACCCCTTCAGTGACTATTTCGGCATGTTTATGAAATAAATACCCCTTAGATTGGATTGAACTACAAGTGTACCAAGTCTTATCAAAATTGGTGAGATACTACTCACTTTTTAAACGATAATTGGTAAAAATTTTCGAATATTTCCGAAACCTCTAATTCGATTAGCACCAAAATCAATAGGTCTGGAGTACTCACTGGGACAAACATTTTCCCCAAAAAGAATTCAAATCGGTGCGTATTTACAGTAGTTATCGTGAACGGAAAAAAATTCTACATCCAGACACACAGACACACGCACAACCGCCATGCGGAAATTAACTTTTCTTTACGTTTTGAAGTTAGTACAAACAGAATCTGCTCTTATCTCGGACACGATTTTTCGATTCTATTACAATACTTCCATTTCTTCGAACATGGAAGTAAAATGCAAGTAACTAGTTATCGCATATCGATAAAACACAAAACAGAGTCGAGGGAACTCCTCACGCGCCTTTCCCCCCACCCCACTCCCCCCTGACGCGATAGTTTGAGACCACTCACAGCACACGTGGATTTGTGTACATTCTAGCAGATGCCGGGTGGTATTTAAACGTTCGACGCACTGTTCAACACGGTCAATCAGTCTCCGGCATTACGCATGCTAGATCAGTGAACTTAATTATTGTAAAACTGAATTGTGTTTTGTTTTTCTTGAGAGATAGTTTGTTGTTTGTTTTTTTTTAATGGAACGTCGGGTACAAACCGATTGTAATGTTATACAGAGGACATTTATATCGCAGTTTTCGTTAAGTAGATTTTACTGGCTTATTTGACGGTCGAAGTGAATTTTGTTTAATATTTTTTTAAATATCGACTTGTGTGTTTATTTTTTTTTCGTTGAGGTTTTTTCTAAGTGGTAAAAATGGCAGAGTGAGTATTTTTTACTATTATTATTATTATTATTAAGCTACGTTGGGTGAAATAAGGAACATTTAAAATAAATTTTAACATATATGTGTATTTTTGTCGATTTTTTTTTTCGTTGAGTTTTTTCTAATTGTAAGTGGTAAAAATGGCAGAGTGAGTATTTTTTACTATTATTATTATTATTATTAAGCTACGTTGGGTGAAATAAGGAACATTTAAAATAAATTTTAACATATATGTGTATTTTTGTCGATTTTTTTTTCGTTGAGTTTTTTCTAATTGTAAGTGGTAAAAATGGCAGAGTGAGTATTTTTTTTATTATTATTAAATGGCGTAAAATAAGGAACAATAAAATAAATTTTAACATATATTTTTGGCAAAAAATTATTTATTAAATTTATAAGATAGGATATTTAGAACAAGGAATTTTTAATTTGTTCTATTTTTATATGTATACGTTGAAGTATGTATAAAAAGAAAATGTGGGTCGATTTCGAAATAAGTAGACTTGTGATAAAAAAATAACATTTGTTTCATTGTTTAAATACAGACAATTATAAATAAACTAGCGGAATCCC
Source organism: Sialis lutaria (assembly GCA_949319165.1). Taxonomy (NCBI): domain Eukaryota; kingdom Metazoa; phylum Arthropoda; class Insecta; order Megaloptera; family Sialidae; genus Sialis; species Sialis lutaria. The sequence goes on from OX439235.1 coordinate 30,335,994, forward strand.
GCGGCTTCGCTCGCGTAAACTTCGAAACTAATTAGAACCCTCCATACGTGATAGAAGATGCCATTTTTAGGGTTCCGTAGAAAACTAGGAACCCTTATAGTTTCTCCATGTCCGTCCGTCCGTCCGTCCGTCTTCAAAAATTTTGAGATAATAAGATGAAATTTGGTATACGGTCGTAGATTAATGACCCAAAAACAGAAATGATAAAATTTTTGTAAAAAAAAAATTTTTAGGCCCCCTTTCCATAAAATGAAAAGTGTTTTAAAAAAAAAATTCACCTACCCCATTGAGTGGGGTGTCATTAGAAAGGTCTCCTAAAATGCAACAAAAAATCTATTACAACTTTTTGATTTTAACCCTTTAATCACGATGTATTTGCTCTCCAAAGTCGTTAAAAAAGCGTCCCCCCCCCCTCTATTTTCTAAACTGTCAATTTAAAAAATCTGAAAAAATTCCAGAATGTAGCTATTAATTAGTATTTTCACTGAAAATTATAACGAACATTGTCAAAAATATTTTGGACCCCCCCTTTTTAGACTGGAAAGTGAACTCTCATTTTTTTCCCCACTTACCCCATTGAGTGGGGTGTCATTTAATAGGTCTCCTAAAATGCAATAAAAAATGTCAGATAACTTTTTGATTTCAACCCTTCAGTCACGAAATATTTGCTTTTTAATGTCGCTGTCAGAGCGTCCCCCCCCCCCTCTATTTTCTAAGCTATCGAATCAAAAAATCTGAAAAAATTTCAGAATGTAGCTTTTAATTAGTACTTTCACTGAAAATTATAACGAACATTGTCAAAAAAATTTTGGACCCCCCTATCATAGATTGAAAAGTTAAATCACATTTTTTTCATTTACCCTATTGAGTGGGGTGTCATTTGATAGGTCTCTTAAAATGCAATAATTAAAGCCAAATGACTTTTTGATTTTAACCCTTCGATCACGAAAATTTTGAAAAAAACTATTTTTTATAAATCGTAGTGAGAATGACTACGGAACCCTATCATGTGCGTGCCAAACAAGCACTTGCCCGTTTTATTTTATATTGATTTTTATTCATTACCTATAAGAAAAGATAAATATCTCAGATCTTATTTAAAAATTGTAAGAAATTAACCCTCTGTCTGCCCTCGCCATTAGGGGTTGATTATCGAATTTTTATATTGAAGATTATTTTGCCCGACTCCACCATTATAACGTAAGCAGCTATTGATATTTTTTTCGGGTTTTGTAAGGGGGTTTATAAAGAAAATCATTCTTTTAAAAAGGGTCGATGTAGGTAAAAAGTTTGGAACCCCTGATTTAGACCAAAAAGACAAAACAGTGTTTTTAAAATCACTTCATGATACTGTTTGTTGCCATTTTGTCGAAGAAATATTTCAAGTTGCTGTTTTGTTTATTAAGAAAAGTGTCAGTGTTAATGAGAGATTTTGAAAGTAACAATCCCTAATAAAAATTTCTATATAAGGTACTGGCACCAGTCTTGGACATATAACCCCAATGTTGGACACTTATTTAATTAAATGTACTAAATTATAAATATTTATTGATATTTGATAACTGTCATTAGTAAATCTTAATCTATATACATTTAACTGTAAAACGGCTTAATTTGATGACAATCGGTCAACGGGTGTCGAAATGGTGGATATTTAAACTAATTATTTATTAATTATTATATTATCATAATAGCATATGCTTTATATTGTTTCTAATTTTACGATTATTTATTTTATACCTTTTTTGTGTCGTAATACTTATCATTAGCAAGTGTCCATTATTGGAGAACAAAATAAAGGTTTATATTTTTAAAAACAAACTATATTTGCGGATTTTAGTAATTAAATTGATTGTATAAAGAGTTACTTGTTTTATTAGAAATACAAGTTCATGAAAATTACAAAAAAGAAGCCCACCAATCCCAAAAAACATTATCTCATAGAATAATAATAACATATCTGAACATTCCCTATCCAACTGTGAAATAAATACTGGCGAAAAAGTGTGACAGAGACAAAGCGAATATGTAGCCAATACCTGTCTCTTTCTAGAATTCTAATTGGTCACGTCACAAGTTTGTTTGCAGTCATTACAGACCTATAGAAAAGAGACAGGTATTGGCTACATATTCACTTTGTCTCTTTAAAGCAGGGGTTCCCAACCGGTGGTCCGCGGACCACTAGTGGTCCGTGAGGGGTAAAAAATGGTCCCTATAAAAGATTTCAAAGTTTGAATAAACTTTCAATTATTGGCGACCTTTTTTTATAGGGTCTTTAATGCACAAAAAACATAAAAATGAAATGTGAAGACCTTTATTTTTTTTAGTTTTTTCATTTCAAATCTATTAAAAAAAATATTTTTTAACCTTGTAGTCCCTGCTAATAATAATAACATCAAAGTGGTCCCTGGTCAACAAAAGGTTGGGAACCACTGCTTTAAAGAGAGTGCTCAATTTTGTGAAGCTATTGCTCAGTTCATTCTATAAGTCTATGGGTTTTTAAATCAAAACCGGAAGGACCCTATGAGTAAATTCCTTTGTTAGTTTCTGAGTACATTCCTAAACCACATTGACTTTGTCATAATTACTTGAATTTTTATATTAATTAATAAAAAAATACGTACATATAAAATATATATTATATTCCATTACAAAAAAATCGGTACGAAGCAGAAATATGATTAATAATAATTAATATAATATTTTTTATAAAGTTCCGGAAGTAACAATGATTATTTTATTTATGTTCACGTCTGCCTATCTGTACAGTGTACATAATGGAATAGAAAACATAAATATCTCGTTGCAAAAGTAAAGATAAATTGTATTTGTTGAGTTATTTTTATCAAATATAAAATTTTATTGACAGACAAAAAAAAACAATAACAAATGTATATTTCTGTTATTGTTCATATTTAATCTTTTACGTATAAATAATAATTACTAGGTTCACCATGATAAAATTTCAAAAAACCCAATATTATATCTAATTAATACGTATATTATAAAAATAAATAAATCAAATGGCTTTGAATCATCTTTAGTAGAATTGCCGTTTTTTAGGAACATATTTGGCTTAACCAACATAAAATCAACAAAAATGGAAAAATAATACAAAATTATATGTTTTCACTATCTACAGCATATTCTTTTAGTAAAGTAGACCATTGAGGAATCAAATCACCTACTTTTTATTTATTTTTATAATAGTGAATATTTATCAATATATTTTGTGGTATTCGAAAAAAAAAGATTTTATTGTTAGTATAGGTGGAAAAATGCTTGCCACGCGCCTACTCACGTTTTATGGAAAGGCACGCCGACTCTAGGGTTAATAAAACATAAATTAATTTACAATATATTATAATTTGTAATATTAATTATTTATTTACAATAAATGAGTATTCATATACGTTTTTATTTTATAAATTTATGTAAGTATGTTAGAGCTACTTAAGTATACCTACTTGTTTACTATTAAATGATAAGAAATGCATATGTTTTAAACATTATTTCTAATATTGTGTATCGAACATTTACATGGCTTTTCAATTAATTATCTTTATTTTTTACTCTCTCCAATTCGGAGAAATCTTTAAGGAAAAAATAATTTGATACAATTAAGGAAAATAACAAAATAAATCAAAAGTTAACACCGAAATATGCTCATGCGATGGAATAACAATAAGCGACATAGACCACATATTTTTCAAATGCAAAAAAAACAAAGAACAAACGAAAAATTTCAACCACTCAATAGAACAACTAAACATAAAAACAAAAAAAATGGAAGAAGTTTTAAGAAACGAAGAAACATATGACTCGATTTTTACTTTCATCACAACCACGAATTTGAAGCTATAATCTGAAAAATCACCTATTGTGTGTTCCAAACCCCAAATCCATGGACCCTGGCCATACTGTTTGTAAAACCTACCCTGAGCGGCCCAGTGGTGCAATCACATTTCCATCTTGTGTCCATGTGTTTAAATGTTAAATGATAAAAAATGTAAAAAAAGAACTGGCTAAATCAGAAATGGAAGGCCAAGAAAAAAAAAAAAAAAAAAAAAAAAAAAAAAAAACAAAATAAATCAATATTTTCCTTAAAAAATGATATTAGATAATTCAAAGTCATAGTGATAAATACTTTTTATATAGTATACCTATATATAGTAAGTTATATTGACTCAATTGTTTTTCAAATTCGAGATTTTTATAGATATATCCATTTTAACGTTATGTCTGTCTGTCTGTAGATTGGTATAGAATGGTAAAATTGTATATGTACACTCGACAAATTAATTAAGGGGACACCTAAAAAATAGCATGTTTTCAAATGCTTGTAACTTGGTCAAAAATTAACTTTTTTCAAAACTTTTTTATTATTGAATTGAGCAAATTTACTCTACTTTATGATGGTCTAATTCGTTCCTCAACATCTTTTCTTTTTTTAACTTTTTTATGTAATTATATAAATTAAAAAAAAACTGCATATTTTGACACTTGATGTAGAGTGCATTTATGTAGAAAATGAAATTTTGAAATAACCTTTTTGTAGAGAATTTTAATACCTTCAAATTTATATTCGTGCGGAAAAAATGTGACGAAAATTCGCAAAGGTATTACAGTTTTAGTGAAAATCAGGAAAAAATAATTCAAATGAATATAGCCGAAGTAATTTTGGTGGTACAGAAAATAAATAAAAACAAAAATGAAGCTCAAAGTATCACCTTTCAGATTATGCAATGTAATGAAAGATTTTTTTATGAATTACAAAAAATATTCAAACTTTAAACAGAATAGAAAATATGAGTAATTAGTCAGTAAAATTAAAACAAAGAATACATACCCTAAACATTACATTTTAGGTGGCCCGAGCTAGAGGTCTCATTAACAATACATGTTCTTTATAATTCATTTTTATTTTTTTAAATAGGACCATATTACGCGAAGATATTCAACTTTGATGTCTCAACATCAGAAAACCCAAAAAAATTACAAATTGCAAATTGTTAAATTTTTTTCGTAAAATAAAGCAGGTCATGGAATGTTTAAGAAGTCAAAAAATACTTATTTTTACTAAATATTTATTTTTACATGCACAAATGCATGTATACAGTAAGCACACATATTTAGGTACAATTTTAAAACCATATGGATCATTTTGGGTTATTATTTCAGTAAAATAATGCATTTTTTGACTTCTTAAAATTTTATAAATTAATAAATTCCAATTTGTAATTTTTTTGGATTTTCTGATGTTGAGACATCAAAGTTGAATATCTTCGCGTAATATGGTCCTATTTAAAAAAATAAAAATGAATTATAAAGAACATGTATTGTTAATGAGACCTCTAGCTCGGGTCACCTAAAATGTAATGTTTAGGGTATGTATTCTTTGTTTTAATTTTACTGTCTAATTACTCATATTTTCTATTCTGTTTAAAGTTTGAATATTTTTTGTAATTCATAAAAAAATCTTTCATTACATTGCATAATCTGAAAGGTGATACTTTGAGCTTCATTTTTGTTTTTATTTATTTTCTGTACCACCAAAATTACTCCGGCTATATTCATTTGAATTATTTTTTCCTGATTTTCACTAAAACTGTAATACCTTTGCGAATTTTCGTCACATTTTTTCCGCACGAATATAAATTTGAAGTTATTAAAATTCTCTACAAAAAGGTTATTTCAAAATTTCATTTTCTACATAAATGCACTCTACATCAAGTGTCAAAATATGCAGTTTTTTTTTTAATTTATATAATTACATAAAAAAGTTAAAAAAAGAAAAGATGTTGAGGAACGAATTAGACCATCATAAAGTAGAGTAAATTTGCTCAATTCAATAATAAAAAAGTTTTGAAAAAAGTTAATTTTTGACCAAGTTACAAGCATTTGAAAACATGCTATTTTTTAGGTGTCCCCTTAATTAATTTGTCGAGTGTATGTTCAATTATCTTTAAAAAAATTGAAAATTATCATACAACCGGAAACGGATGTTCTATTTAAAAAAAATCGAATTATTTTTGAAAAAATATTTATTTTATTTTATATAGAAAGAAACACTGTACATTCAGTACTTACTGCGTATAAGAAAGTCCTGCGTATAAGAAAGTATATAGCATCTTTTTAAATAAATTTCATTTGGATGAAAAATCGAATAAATTTCTTTATTTGTATTTTTGTAAAATAACTTCACTGCTATAATATATTTTCCAATATGTTATACATAAGTTGAATTTTTATGATAAAAATTCAACAAATTGTTATCTATATTATTCTATATCACCTATAGTATATTGTACAGAAAATTGATAAGAAAATGTTACCTATTTTTATCTTTACCTTCAGTAAACATTTTAAGGCACATAATTTTAATATAAAATCAAATTATCTTATTTTTTATTATTGTCAGCCGATCAAAGTTCAATTGCGTTTTGCATTACCTAATTATTATCATTAAATAAAAATTCATCGAATTTGCTCACAATTTTACCTTATTTTTATATCAATTGATGACTATTTAAATCAGGTATTCCCCAAGGGGTCTAAGTGACCCCTTGGGGGTCTATGGAAGTTTCTAAAGGGTCTACAGTATTTCATATGAGAGTCGATGCTTGTTTTAAAATTTTGTATTGCAACGATCTTTTTTTTTGCTTTCTATTTGTACTTTTTCGACAAGGATGTAGTATATTTATGATTTCTATAATTAATAAATGTAAGAGGTTATTTTAACCCATTAACGCCCGCCGTATACATTTGTGTACACCTCATTTTATAATTAGTGCTGCTGTCTATGGATATTAATTAATTCACAATATTTCAGTTGGTAGAAGTGCAACAAACAAAATCTGTTAACGTTATTAGTTTCATAAGTGTTGTTTTAATTGTTCTCAATAATTTTTATATGAAAAGAGGTACGTGGTATGCTAATATATTTTATCCAACTAGAGCATGTGATTTCGAATTTTGTTCAAATCATATGAAATAACTTAAATATACATATAGCATGACTTTTAAATGAAATTTATCTAAATAAAAATGATATCAAAAAAGCAGTCTCACACAAAATAGACTTCATATTTGCCCAATTTACTCGCTTGAGTACACACTGTTATTTTTTGTATATTTAGTTAAATATATTGAATATGTACTTAATTTTTGTTTTCATTTGGGCGGAAATAGGTTAAAAGTGGTCTATGTAGGATGAATAGATTTAAATTATAGATAATACAAAAAAAAGTTGAATTTTTGTTTTCAAAAACTGTAATTGATTCCTTCAGGGCTTTATGATGAAATTTAACTCGAGTTCATTATTACATTGACATGACAACTTTCCTATATTGAAAGAAAAACTTTCCGTAAGGTCACATTTACGCCTGTTTCACAAATATGTGGGTGTAATCAACGACCTTCTTGATTTGTTGTAAATATTCTAACTGATACACAGCGGAAAAACGTACTAAAGTGGTTTCGCTACTATAAGAATATCAATAACGCAAAAATGTACAATTTCAGGGTGTATCTAAATTTAAATTAATATTTCACAATACATTGGGGGGGGGGGGGGGGTATGACCCCTAGAACCCCTGATGTAACAAAATCATTCTCGAATGAAAGTATTTACGTCATCATGAAATAAAATTTACGAGCCCAATTAAATAATTAATATAAATAAACAAATATGCCCTTTCTCTTTTAAATCAAAAATAATAAAAACAAATTAGAGAACAATTAAGGTTCTTATAGTCCATCCAATTAATTATTTGTTTAAATTATAAACTAAGGCAATGATGTCCATTTATAAAATTCAAAACAAAATAATTAAGACTCTAATCTCTAAAACTATTACGAAATCTTAATCATAGAAATATTAATAAGTATCGACTATTTTAAACAGTCTAGTTAGCAAGCACGATGTATCAAACATATATGACAGTTCTCTTGGAGTTTCATGAAGACTTTGACAAGTTTCACGCACGTGTTGTATGTAAACACAAACAAGGGTGTTAAAACAGTGGTGATATTATGATAATAACATGATGCCAGTAACAAAGTATCATTGAAATTATTAAATAATGAAATAGGTTAAAAAGATTCTAAAAAATGTATTTATTTTTATATTAAAAGCGAGATTAATATAATTTTTGTAAAAATAAAAATGCAAAATACAGCAATCCGCCATGTTAAATGGAACACCAATCAGAGCGAATGACGTCACGCATCAGTAAACGTCTTTTATTTTAGACAAATATCAATTCCTCTTACAAGATTATTAGGTACATACCTTATTTAAGAATTTGTATACTTTGGAATTCATTTTTAACACACAAAATAATTAAATTATTGTCTAACTCTGAATGTTTGATTTTTTTTGACAAGAAGTGTTACGTCACAACTCTGAAATATCACATGCGAGCGTTTTCGCGTCAAATTCAAAATTAGAGTCAATTTTTGCGATACAACCATTATTTTCTGCAGAAATAAGTATTTTTTTGGAAATAGGAGATACGTAAGAATATAGAATAGTTTTTTTTAAGAGTCTGCATCAACTGTGTTACAATACGTTCTGATCTAAATTCCCTTAGATTAGGAAAGACTATGAATACATAACAACCAATGCTAGTCCGTATATGAAAGTGTTACCATAATTTTACGGCGGCCATCTTAATTTGATTGTCAGATTCGTTATTTACATAAATATATCCCAGAGGCGTTAGTTGAAAATTTATAATGTACAAATATACTTTAAATTATAATTGAATTTGGTATGTTATGAGTGACGATAGTTCCAAATAGACGTTCCTTTGTTAATCAATTATCACTGAAATAGCTTTAAAGACAATATAAAACATTCATTATTAATTTAATTTATAATTCAAAACAATTGATATTTATTTTAAAATCTGAATGATTCGTGGAGCGATATGTTAACAAATCTATAAATATTATTAGATTTAATTAATATTTTGGTTTTTATTAATCCAAAGTTTTAATCACCCCTCTTTCTGACTACGCCCCTGAGTTTCAATAACCCCAAACACGGAGTTTCTGAATGTATATACGATAAGAAACTCCCGGACTGAATCTTTGAGCAAAACAAGTAAATTGAAGTCAATCGAAGGTTAAACGTCCAATATAATGTAGCGAGCACTTTTGATCAGCTGACTACAATGTTGACAAGACAATTTAATTTGTTTAACTAGCTAATTTCGCCGGCCTTTTTGTCACATGAAACTACTTAGATCAATTAATATTGTATGACATTTTTCTTGAGGTACAGATTAAGTTGATTTAATATAATGAAAAATTTCCATTATACACTTTCTTTTAATTAGACCAGTACTTCTCAAAATTATTTCATAAATATATTAATACTTATTTCATTTATCAGCTGAAAAATGCATAAGGGTCAATCCGCGGTAATCAATACCAGATAGTTAAAAAAATATTTTACGAATATTAATACTAAAATATAAAATTAACAGGATTTTAACATCAATTTTCATAAACCAAAAGAAAATTAGAAAAATGTTAGTTAACTTTCAAAATATTTCAAAAAATTTCCAACAAGACAACAAATAAGGTGAAATCACAATAACTTACTTAAAAATAAGTGACGATCGTGGCAAACTATTAATAGTCTTTGACAATTACATATCAAACGTGACGTTTGACCAAATTAACAAAAAAATACCCTCACCAACAATAATGACTAAGGGTGATTTATTATAAATTTAATGAGTCTATTGATGTATTTGATAAATAATTGTTATAAGTATTAGTTAATAATATCAATAAGCAATTAAACACACAAATAGTACTCTTATTGTATCCTTTTATTCAACGTGTCACACCCGTCACAATGTTTGTTGAGTAATAACCAGTTAAATAGATTACGTATTTACCTGATTCTCTTGTGTTACTAAAAAAAAATTTATTCGTAACATATTAAAGTGTGATTTTTATAAAGTAACTTCAATATTTTCGCTAATATTTTGAGATTTTGAATAGAGGTTGCAAGACTTGCAATAGTTGGCGTCACACCCGTCACAGGGCTTTAAACGCTGGAATTTTTTTGTAAAATAATCGTAGACCTTTCATTCTTTCAATATACATGTATTTCATTAAGATCTACAGAAAAATGGTAAAACCATGTTATTAACTAGTATTATTTAGAAATTATGAACTCCAGTCCGAGTTGAAATGTCACCGCGGACTGACCCATAAATAATATTTCATAAAAATAACGTTAAATTTTTAAAGAAATATTACTTTTTGACGTAGGTAATCTTAAAAATATTGTAATTCTTGCTAGGGTAGGTCACGTGTTTGTTAAATTACTAAAGTTACAATATCAATTAGTAATTATTGCGTGCAGGATCTAAATCTTATTTTTGGTATAGTTTTATTTGTTATAATAATAAACAAATATACTATTAATATAATTAATTTTACACAATCTTTGTTTTTATTGAAATTAACAAATAATTCTACTTTTGAATAATTAGCTGAATAAATCATTAAATGATATTTACGAATAATGTAGTAAAAAATACGTATTATAAAAATTACAATGTAGATTGTAGAAGTTACTCAGTTGACAGTAGGTATACATGTTTGTTAAAACTGATAGTAATTTTTGATATAAAATTGATTAGCCACTGTTATTTTTATTAAACATTTTTCATCGTTAGGAAGTTAGCGCGGACTTGTGAAAAACAACAAAAATTTTTAGCTCAAAAAATTGCTCCTTAATTGCTCCTCATGTATCTGAAATTGCTCCAACTCTAAAAAAATTTAAACAAAAGTTATTAACTAAACAAACAAAAGAAAATTGTTAAATGGTATTTTTCAAAAACGAATCGTTTTTTGTAAGAATTTTTATGGTCAGTCAATTGCTCCAACATACTCTCCACTTAGTTTTTTCAAAATTATTCATAATTTCAAATCAAAAATATCTCTTTATTACATTTACTCCTTTGTAAGTAATTTGGCAACGTTGTCTTTATAAAAGGCGGCAAAATTCAAAATTTGCATTTGACATTTTTTTTGTTAAGCAAAATATGTTTTTTTAAATATGGCAGGTTGCAGGTGCATTTAGGCGGTAAATTCAAATTATATTAATTATATATAATTAAAATATTGATAATTTTGAAAAACTAAGTAGAGAGCATGTCGGAACAATTTGGGAGCAATTGTTTGACCATAAGAAATGTTACGAAAAACGATTAGTTTTTGAAAAATGTCATTTTAGGATTTTTGTATAGTTAATAACTTTTGTTTAAATTTTTTTAGAGTTGGAGCAATTTCAGATACATGACGAGCAATTAAGGAGCAATTTTTTGACCTATACAAAACATTGCCATATTGCATACTTATTAATGCTGTTTTGCAACAATTAAAGTGAGAAATTTAAATTTTGACTTCAAAATATTAATAATTTTGAAAAACTAAGTAGAGAGCAATTTGGAGCTTTTAGGGAGCAATTGATTGACCATAAGAATTATTACGAAAAACTATTAGTTTTTCAAAAATACCATATAACAATTATTTTTTTTGTTTAGTTAATAACTTTTGTTTAAATTTTTTTAGAGTTGGAGCAATTTCAGATACATGCAGAGCAATTAAGGAGCGCTAACTTCCTGACGGTACATTTTTCTCCGTCTATGTATTAAAATATCTATAGAATTATTTTAGTAACGTCGTTGGTAATACGTACATAATTATATCAATTTCATTTTAAAATGTTAAGTGTGTTGTTATTTATTTTTTTATTTTTTATTGAACAAGTCTAAATGTCAATAAATGTCCTAATATTTATCTAAATACTATCAAAAATATTATGTATGATAGATAAAAATTATAAGTGTTTATTGTACAATTAATCTTAATAATTATATTTTAATATTTTTTAAATGGTCATATTATCTTTAAATGTTTCATTAACTTAATTATCATTTTTTAAATATTTATTACATACATATAACAGTTTTCTTATCTTTATTTGTTTTTTTTTTTATAATTTATATTAAAATTATTTATGTTATTGGTTGGTTCTACGGTAATACATTTAATCATTCTCTATTTTATTGATAATGATAATTTTAAAATAATATAATAGGTTTTTGATATATTTGCTAATCATTTTTAAAAAGCACAGAAAACTATTTTTTTAATTAAATAAATTTAAAATTTATTTGTTACCTTTTCACGACTAAACCACTGTACCGATCTTGATTAAATTTGGCAGGGGGGTAGCATACATCCTGCGAAATTACATAGGCTACTTTATTTCCCGAAAATATTTATTTAAAAAAATAGAACGAATTTTTTAATGTAATTTATGTAAAATTAGAACCAAAAATAATAATTATACATATTATTATTATTAAATAAAAATTTGAGATATAGTGTCTTTCATAATTTGTTTATTAAATCTCACAGTTAAAAAGTTAATTCAAAAGTCAAGTGTTTCTTATAAATAAATGATAAGAGATTATTAAAATGATTAAGTTCAAATACATCAGTGCATACAATATGTACTTACATACACTGGTAGAAAGGATTTCTCAAACCAAGTAAACCTTGTTTTGTATATAACAAAAACAATATTTTCTTAAGATAAGCAATAATCTCTTAAACCAACTATAGTATTCTTGAACGAAGGAATAACGTAGTTGGATTAAGAGTATGTTTCTTATATTAACAAAATATTGTTTTCGTTATATACAAAACAAGGTTTTCTTGGTCCAATACAGTTTTTTTTCTGTGTATTATAAACAAACAAGTTGAATAATAATGGTTTAGAATAAAATGTACCTACATTACATTTTTTTTTAATAACTTTTATTTAGTCATTCCTAATAGATACGTCCCTGAACTCTGAACATAAAAACACAATAACTAATATATTGTCTATTTTTGTTTACAGTAAAACGTCGAACTTACGTCATGAGACTGAAGCCTTAGTGCAAAAGAAGGATCTCCAAATCTATCAACCAACTATAATACCTAAAGGGGCTTCTCAAGTAAATCTTGAATCACAGCCGGTCAAAGAAAGTCGTGGATCATCGACGAGACAGGTAAGAAAAATTTATCAAAACCCACACAACTCAAAAAAATACCCTTGCCAATCGATTCGTGAATCAATCCCTAATCCAACGAGATACATGAAGCCATATATGAAACATTTTGACGGGGGGATCATAACCGGAAAAATCAACGAATAGGAATCGAGTACTCTGATGTTTTTTTAGTAAGTTAGTCCCCTTTTCATAGTCAAAACTTGCCCACGGACCCTGGGTGAAAAACTACTAAATTTTGACACGCGCAGTTGATTTTAGTACCACTTCGCCAATTTTCATTCGATTACGTTGAAATTTTAACACAATGAAGAAGATAGATAAAGCTACTAATTTAGTGAATAACATTAAAATTGGACAAAAATTGTTTGTGTTAATGCGCTTTGAATTTTGAAAATTGCCGAATTTTTGCTAAAAAATAGATTTTTTTCGTTTAAAAAATGATTTTCGAAGGGGATAACTTTATGAATGTATATAATTTAAGGCTTTTTTAGTTCAATTAGGACCCATAGCTTCATTCTGAATGAACTTTGGTTGAAGTCATTGATTCAAAAAATATATATACGAATTTGAATGTTTGCATATCGAAAAAAAACATTTTTTTGCAATATTGCAAAAACAAGAGCAAAATGGTGGTCATTTTTGGATTCAGCGTGTCCAAATTACCCTTACAAAGTTGTTGTATGCCCTGCAGCAAAATGTCTGTCGGCCAGTGTAATTTATTCATTGTTATTTATTTTAACTTCCATATTAATAAAAATGTGCGCGGACCCCCTGACGTTGTTCAGGGACCCCCAAATCGATTTTAATTTTCCACGGACCCCCTGAACGATGCCAGGGACCCCTTGGGGTCCGTAGGGACCACTTTGGGAATCACTGTGCTAGACGATATAAGTATTCTGATATTTAAAAATAAAGTACCTATATAGTTTTAATGATTTATTCCAAAAAAATTTAAATGTCAAAAGTATGTATAATTTCGAAATTGTCTACTATGGACGCTTTTCTACACGCATGAACTTTAATAAATACAAAATTGTGAATATAATTAATAAATAATGCCTTCATGACAAATGCAAATATATATAAATTTTGCAAGGCTACGATCTACTTTCGACATTTCTTAAAAATCTTGCTAAAAACGTGCTAATACGTTGATACCTACATATTTTTCCATAGATCAATATTGTCTCTATTTATGTGAAATTATTTCCAAATAAGTATTAAATAACAACCTAAAATATTATCCATAAAAGAGGCCTATCATAAAAAACAAGTTAACATTTATTATAGAGATAAATATATTTCGCAATAAATTTTTTTTAATATCTGGGGTATCATAAACGACCTAGCAATATTTTCTAGCTAGCAAGCTCTTTCAAATGAGGTATTAATTTTGTAATAGTATCTATAGATTTGCTATGAAATTTAGAGCAGTGATACTTGACTAGAGTATTGTAACACAGTTGGTGCAGATTCTGACCGTACGTGATATAATTATCATAATATCACCACTGTTTTAACACCATTGTTTGTGTTTATATACAACACGTGTGTGAAACTTGTCAAAGTATTCATGAAACTACAAGAGAACTGTTATATAAGTTTGATATCTCATTTGAGAGTGCTTACTAGCTAGTAAATTAACTTTTGTAGTATTGTAGTTAACCTAAATATATAAAAAGAGAAATTAAAAATATTGAGAAGTAATTCATGTTATAATATATTTTTAATTATCATTTTTATCTAAAATTTAAAATAGAAAATGACTAACATTTTCTGCAAATAAAAATGATGCACATCTTTTTATATATTTAAAAAAAATGCATTCAAAACAATCTAATTTGTAAATTCTGATTCACATATTTACTATTTGAAAAACAAGCTATTTTGCCTAGTCACTTAAAGCCGAAATTTTAATGTTCATTCTAAAAATAATTCTTACAAAAAAATTAACAAAAATATAAACTTGTCAAACAGGAATTAAATATCGGAGTTTCTTGATTTTTTGTTTGAACAGATGAACTTTAATCTTGACAAAAATCACTATTCCTGCCCCCCCCCCATCTTACAAGTTCAAGGACTCGATATATACTTTAATATTTATTAAATATACAAGTATGATATTTTGGTCGAGTATCGAAATCCTTTCTTTATTTTACCTGCCTTAATGGCAACATACATACATGATTTATTTTTGTGTGAGCATCTATGATACAGTACCTTTCGAATGATATAAGTTTCATTCCCCCCCCCCCTATAATAAAAAAAAAATTGTATGACAATTATTAATGTTAACCTATTTATGGTGCTAGATTTGTTTAAGAAATTTATAGCTTCGTGAGACTTGAGGAAAATTTAAATTTGGGGGCCCCATGTAGAGTTAAATTCAGATTTTTATTTAATAAAATAAAATTAGTATATAAAAATATAAATATATAAATTTATAGTATATAAAATCTGTCTTGCATCTTAACAAATTTAATTTTAATTTACATAAATAGAAACAGCTGTTTTTTTTGGCTAAATCTGGCATTTATCCAGATTTCCAAAATTAGTGGAACCTTCAATCTTTATGGCTTTGTGAATGACGAAAAAAAATTATAACATTTTTATTCAAATGATTATTTATTTTTAATTTTTATTAATACATAAATATAATTTATTGAAATAAGAAATTGATATTGGACTGTGTATATTGAAAGTGTTATGCCCGGTATTATAAAGAAATTGCATGCAAGCAATTTGTTTCCATGGAAAGCGATTTGCAAACGCTGTCTACTAGGAGTCAAATTGTCTTGATATTTTAAAGCTACAATCTGTGATTGGTTGTCATTTACATTTGACTCCTAGTAGATAGCGTTTGCAAATCGCAAATTTGCATGGAAACAAATTTGCTTGCATGCAATTTCTTTATAATACCGGGCATTACACTATTTGAAAATCTGATAAAAATAAAATATCCAGGGTTGTATTAAATATTATGTAGGTAAACTTCTAAATATTTCTATAAACTTTTTTTTTTTAGAAAAAATGCATATTACATTAAAATGTGTCTATTTTAATTAACATAAAAAACCTTGAAAAATAATAGTTTATATTAATTTTTAAAAATTTATAATATTACCTTTCAGAATTTATTTATATGGGCACTTAAGTCAATTATCTTGGGCCCCGAAGGGGGGAGAGATGTGGGCGAATGGTTGAGTTAATAAAAAAAAACATTTATAATTCTTTTTCTTATTAATAAAATACATTTTTTAATATATTTTTGTATAGGTACTAATTTCAAAAAATTATTTACTTCCAGGTTATAGCGGCAGCTATTGCAAACCTTGGTACAGTTAACACTGGCATGGTCTTTGGTTTCTCTGCTGTAGCAGTTCCTCAACTTGAAGCCGAAGACAGTACAATACCAATTGATGAAAATCAAGCCAGTTGGATAGGTAAAAATAATTCATTATTTCTCTGCGCCCCCGCCAAAAAAAATCTAGAAGTAGATAAATTCCTCATGTAATTTTATTTATATCAAATTTTATCTACCTAGCCACCGCCCCCCCCCCCCCAATATAAACTTAATTTTTAGTATCTAGAAATGACTGACCATTATTTATTTTTTACAGCTAGTTTAAGTTCTTCGACAACACCCCTTGGTTGTATTCTTAGTGGATACCTTATGGACAAGATTGGTAGGAAAAAAACTCTTATTTTAACTGAAATACCTCTCATCCTTGGATGGCTACTCATTTCTGTTGCACAAGACGTCAACATGATTTACGCAGGTAAGATTCGCGTGACTCAGACCTTTCTATCCCCCCAATGCTTAGCGTTTCATATTTGATTAATGTGACGATGTCAGTCTAATTCACTAGTCTCGTCAAAGAAGTTTGGTCCTTTTCTCCCTCTCTTTATCGTTTCATATTTGATTTGCGTGACGATGTAAATCCAATTCGCTAGTCTTACTAAATAAATTTCACTTCAAAAGTACGATCGTTTGGTCTTTTTATTCCCCTCTTAATCGTTTCATATTTGATTTACGTAACAATACCAGTCCAATTTATTAGTCTCACTAAATAAGTACAATCGTTTGCCCTTTCTTATCGTTTCGTATTTGATTAACATGACTATGCCATTCTAATTCACTAATAGTTTCTTTCAATAATTTCAATATAATAAAATCGTTGCATTTTTATAATTTACAGGAAGACTGCTTGTTGGTTTGGGTTCGGGAATGGTTGGAGCTCCTGCTCGCGTTTACACCAGTGAAGTAACGCAACCACACTTACGAGGGATGCTCAGCGCTTTAGCCAGTGTTGGTATATCCTTCGGTGTGCTAGCGCAGTACACGATAGGAGCTATAGCCAGTTGGCAGATCTTAGCTGGTATTTCTACAATCATACCAATATCAGCTTTACTTCTTATGGTGATCCTTCCTGAAACACCGAGCTATTTATTGGGGAAACAAAGAACTGAGCCAGCCAAAGATGCGCTGAAAAGACTGAGAGCATCGACTTGTAATATTGATCAAGAAGTTACTCAAATGCAGTTATATAGGGAAAAAAATAATGTACAAAGGTATGTAAAGATTTATTAAAACTTAATGTTAATTTTTACAAGCTTTTAGTCCGTTAGTATGTTAGGGTCAAATATTGCAATCAAAATTTCGATTAGTTCTAATAGGCATGATGCAAGTTACCAAGTATCATTGAAAATATGATTTTAAATAATGAAATAAGTTAAAAAGATTCTAAAAAATGTATTAAAAGTGAGATTAATATAATTTTTGTTAAAATAAAAATGTAAAATACAGAAATCCGCTATGTCAAATGGAACACCAATCCGAGCAAATGTGATTGACTTTATCAATTCCTCTTACAAGATTATTAGGTACATACCTTATTTAAGAACTTATATACTTTGGAATTCATTTTTAACACACAAAATAAGTAAATTATTGTCTAACTCTGAATGTTTGATTATTGTTGACAAGGAGTGTGACGTCACAACTCTGAAATGTCACCTGCGAGCGTTTTGGCGTCAAATTCAGAATTAGTTTTAAAAGAGCCAATTTTTGCGATTAAACCTTTATTTTCTGCAGAAATAAGTATTTTTTTGGAAAAAGGAGACACGTAAGATCATCATAGAATAGTTTTTTTTAAATTATTCATCATGCCTATTAAGCTAGAGCTTTGAAATTTTGTATACGTCTATAAGTCCGGTGACAATGCAATATAGTATATCTAATATCGTTCTAAATCCAATATGGCAGACGCCTCAAGATGGTAGATTACCTTTTTCTTCATAACCATATTGATATGAACAGGCCCGGATTTACCATGTAGTGTAGGCACGTGCCTAGAGCGGCAAAAATTAAGGGGAGGAAAATTTTGGCGGGAACTAAAAAAAGGTCATCACTAACTAAAATCTGAAAATACTTTTTTATTTTTGTTGAAATTAAATATTTATTTTGAAAATAAGGGCGGCAATTTTCGCAACTGCCTAGGGGCGGCAAATTTCTAAATCAGTGCCTGGATATGGGTATCAAATGATAGGTGGAATACGATTAGCTAATAAAAGTTTGTTTTTAAAAGTATTTTTTTAATATAATTTTATTTTCTTCCAGGCTCAAAAAGCCAGCTGATATCATAAAAGCACTTATGAAACCTGCTACATTGAAACCTTTTGCAATTCTTGTACTATATTTCCTCATGTACCAATTTTCTGGTGTCAATACAATCACATTCTACGCTGTTGAAATTTTCCAGCAATCTGGCACAGAAATCAACAAATATTTAGCAACAATTATAATGGGAATTGTAAGACTTATCTTTACAATAGTTGGCTGCGTTTCTTTAAGAAGATGTGGACGTCGACCGCTTACCTTCATATCAGGTAAATATACATACACATATCCCTCATTTAACGCGGTAGATAGGTTATAAGAAATATCGCTTAGATTGAAATCGCTGATCAGTTATGCAGCTATTACACTATCAAATAAATATGTCAAAGATCTTTGACAAAGATTTGATTAAATAATAACTTATAAGTAATTTCGTAGCCGAAACAGTCCACGAACACTTTTCAGTCGCCATTTTGATTTATTCGTCAAAAAACATTGATTAAATATAAGAAACTGTCATTATTATTATTAGGTAAACATTACGTAAATATTATAAAAGTTGATGTATTACACTGTCATATTTCTTTGATCAAAGAAATTTTATCACATTTCTTTGATAGTGTAATAACTGCCTGAAAGTTAGCTACCATAAATATTCATACACATATCCCTCATTTTACGTGGTAGATAGGTTCCTAGAAATATCGCGTAGATTGAAATCACTGATTAGTTAAAACTAAAATTAAAATCTTTTTCAGGTATTGGATGTGGTGTTACAATGATAGGCCTAGGTAGCTATATGTATGCACATGAACAATGGGTTGCTGCAGGAGTTGAAGCCTCATATACATGGATTCCTGTTGCTTGTATGTTGCTATTTACAGCTACTTGTACTGTTGGTTTTCTTGTAGTTCCATGGGTAATGATTGGTGAAGTTTATCCAATTGAAGTGAGTATTATTCTTTATTTGTTTTAAGATGGAAAGCCACTGTGATTGCTATTTTTTTCACAGGTATAACTAATTATTTTAGGATCGAGTAAAGTGGATTTTATTAAGTATATATTCAACTTAATCAATACAATTTTTTATTGAAAAATATTACAAATTTATAAAGTTATGAGACTCGCTGTGACAACCAATTTTTTTTATTGAAAAGGGTGATCGGAAAAAAATAAATATTTTATCAATATCTATATGAATGTAGCTATAATTGTACGTAACCGTTTTTTTTTTAATTTAATTTCTTCCCAAAATGGTGACGGTTTCATTTTTAAGATATTTTCTTAAAAAAAGAATAATTATCAAAATTTCAAAAATCAGCTACGCACAGAGTTAGCCACTGCAATAACGGAAATAAAAAAATAAAAAATAAGTCTTTGAGGAATCGCTGCAACCAAGTCGAAAAAAGGTCGTTTCAAGAAAAACGCATTTAGGGTCATAACCGGCTATGCTATCTGACCTCACTTAAATGACTGTAACTCAGAGAATTTTCGGAATAAAAAAAAAATGTATACAAAATCGTTCTTTTTTCGTCACAGTGGCTTTCCACTTAATATTTTTTTGATTTTAATAAATAAAGAAGTAACAGATGTTGATAGGTTTTAACTAATAAATTGTTTCTGTTTTTTTAAAGGTTCGAGGAATAGTTGGAGGCATGACAACTTGTTGTGCACATATGTTCATATTCATGGTCGTTAAAACATATCCAATGTTATCTCATCTTGTATCACAACCTGGAACCTTCTGGTTCTATGGATGCATATCATTACTTGGTAAGATATTTTTTTTAACTTTAATTCTTTTTTTTATCAATGATAAATAATTATAATAAATAATTTTAATTGATTGATATTAGAAATCGATAACACTTATTAAAATTAAACCAAGTTCAAAATTTCATAACTGTATCTCAATGGGTTCTCAAGATATTAAATAAAAACTGTGGCTCCTTCACGCCAACTTTCCGGACACATGTTCAAATAAAGTTATTTGCTTCAAATATTTTTCTGATATGGTACACCCTGTGTATAAATGTCATAATGAACAATTTTTTTTCTTCCAGGCACTGTATTTTTGTACTTCTGTCTACCGGAAACAAAAGGAAAATCTTTACAAGAAATAGAAGATTATTTCTCAGGCCGAACAAAATCACTCCATCCATCAAAAAAACCCAACATAACATTAACCGTCCCCAAAGGAGAAATGTTACCATAAATGTGTGTATTACTTAAGATCATTAAACCCTGTACATATTTTTCTGCAGTAATTAATAATATTTATATTACAACATGTCATTTTTATATATTTAATACTAAATGAACAATATATAATACGAAAGTGAAAGTGCATTATTAAAAATGTCAATTATATTATTATTATACCAGTGCTTTCAACTATATAAAGACTTCTTAACATGTATTTTAATTAATTTTAAGTTAAAAACATATAGACTGTAGATTCATAAAATGTGATAAAAGTTCAAAATACTTAATGTAGATATATAAATATATAGATTTGTTTGTTAAGATTTTCTCTAGCTATTTAATGTATTATTAGTTTTGTATTAAAGCTTTATTGTATAAGAAACAATCGTTTTTCTTTATTTTTTACATCATATACTCATCGCTCTCTCATGTACAGGTTGGCACAAAAATCACAAGACTATTTTAAAATGGAATAACTTTTTCATTTCGTAATAATTCACTTTTATTCTTTCATAAACAGAAAACACACTTCTTGGAAATAAAGTTTTAAAAAATTATATCCTTTAAATAATCACCATTTTGCGCTTCATACTGACACGCTCTTTCTAAGGCGTGAATCGTCACCTGTCGTAATGTTTTTCGGCTTATTCCTTCAATTGCTGAATGGTTTGAGGATTGTTACGGTATACTTTATCTTTCAAATATCCCCACAGAAAGAAGTCTGGAGCAGTTAATATTAAACCGCCAGAATAAACGAAGTATAGTTTGTTTATGTGGTGATTTTTTGACCCCAAAATTACGAATGCTGGTTCTTTGCGTTAATACAATTGAATTTCTCCATAATTAATTTCTAAGGATAACGCTTTAATAATTTGAAATCAAATTTAAATAAAAATATAACACTATGCAACAAAAAAATACTTTTGTAATATAACAGAGATCTGAATAGAAAATTTAGGAGGCTTTTGGCATGCCGAAACCAGATTTGTTGCCCAATTGGTTTCATCACGTCAGGGGATTTTGATATATATTCTAACCTAAAAGTCCCAAAAATGACTATATTGGCAATGTTAAAGAATTTATTATCAAGTAGGTAATTTTTTCTAAAGTTTCAGTTACGGTAACAAATAGTATTATCTTTCTGTGCGATTTTTTTAGCCAAGATGTACTAGTTTGAAGATATGATACTTTTGTTAATAGATACAATGAACTTTACTACATATATCTTCAAAGTAATATATTTCGGTAAAGAAAATCGCATAGTAAAATGTAAAAAATCATTTTAAAGAGAAAAGACTATTAGAAATCATGAAAGAAAACTTCAGAAAAAAATTACCTACTTATTGTTAGTAATAAATTCTCTAACATTGCCGAAATCATTTTTGGTACTTTTAGGTTCGGATATTTAAAAAAAACTGACGTGATGGAATCATTTGGGCAACGAATTCGGTTTCGGCATGACAAATACCTTCTAAATCACCTATTCAAATTTCTGTGAATTTTTTTGTTGCATAATGTAATTAATTGTAGAAAGTTATTTGGAATTTAAATGGTGTTGTGACTTTTGGGCCATTCTGTATATGCACACTTTTCTTAGCATTTCATCTTTATAACTCTGTAATATCAACACTGTCTGCAACCTGTGTTAAAATTGCATAATTTATTATTTGAACTCAATAATAAGGGAAATCTTGAATCGTTAAGTCAATGATCCCATGATAAATAAAGTTATTTGAATTTTAAATGGTGTATAGACTTTTGGGCCACCCAGTGGCGTAGATAGCTTTTTGCGATGGGGGGGGATTTAGTCTCATGGGGGGGGGATATGACAGTAATAAATCATCTTTTATATGGTCGAAAGTTAAAAAAATTGAACTCATGGGGGGGGATTGATCCCCTTCATCCCCCCCCCCTATCTACGCCACTGGGGCCACCTGTATATGCACACTCTTAGCATTTCATATTTATACAGTGTTGCCACCTTTTCAACAATCGTGACCCGGACATAATTTTTTTTTTTAAATTAATAAGCATAAATACAATAATAATCAATATTTTGTTAAAAAAGTATAAGTGTACATCAAAAAAGGTAATTAAATTTAAAAAAAGTCATAAATAGTATGCACAAATCAAAAAAAAAAAAAAAGGTAATTACAAATTTCTACGAAAACCGGACAAATGTATTATTCATCCGGACTATGGGTCTAAAAACCGGCTTGTCCGGGCGAAACCCGGCCTGGTGGCAACACTGTATTTATAACTCTGTAATATGAACACTGCTTGCAACCTGTGCAAAATTAACATAATTTATTCATTTTATTCTTTGTACTCAATAATCAGGGAAATCTTGTATCGTTAAGTCAATGCTCCCATGACAAATATAACCTAACATGAACCTAACCTCATGACGTCATCCGGATGTCATCTTTACGTACTTCTTGTCAAACAAATGTATTTTTAAGCAATTAACAACGTGGCAAAGACGGCAAAGTGAAACTCAATGATCTTACATGAATAATTTAAGAAATCTCGAATAAAATTAGTCAATTTTTCAAATAACATCTACATTTTCAAAATGAGAGATCAAGTTTACATAATTTCTGCATGCCGGACACCAATTGGTAAATTTTTCGTAATTTTCTGAATGAAAATAATTCTAAAATTGTTTTAAATTTTAAGGTTCATTTTGTGGGGCTCTTTCTACCGTACCTGCTCACGATTTAGGGAGCCTAGTAATAAAAGAAGCCCTTAATCGTGCTAATATACCTTCAAATAATGTATCAGAAGTAATAATGGGCCAAGTACGTACTAAAAATTATTTTTTTTCTTTAACTATCTTAAAATAAATATATTTCCAGGCCTTAACAGCAGGTCAAGGTCAAAATCCAGCTAGACAGGCCTCAATTAAAGCCGGGTTACCAAATCACGTACCTGCCTTTGGTGTTAACATGTTATGTGGATCCGGCTTAAAGTAATTAATTTATTTTTTTTAATTTTTAGGACAATTTTTTTTGATTTTTTTTATTCACAGGTCTATAATGTTAGGTTACCAATCGATCAAAAACGGAGACAGCAATATTGTCGTAGCTGGGGGTCAAGAAAACATGAGCATAGCCCCTCATAGTGTCTTTTTACGTTCTGGGGTAAAAATGGGCCCTTCAGAAATGATTGATACTATGATTATTGATGGACTGACTGACGCAATGAACAAAGTTCACATGGGAAACACTGGTAATTTAAAAAAAAAAAAAAAAAACAACTGTCAAAAATTATATAACCTCAAAAAAATATATATATATTTTTTTTTTACGCAGCGGAAGAAGTAGCAAAGCTTTATGACATATCAAGAGAAGCTCAAGATCAGTATTCTTACGATTCACAAATGAAAGTGAAAAAAGCACAAAGTGACGAACGATTTAAAGACGAAATAATTCCTGTTATTGTAACGGACCGAAAAAATAGTATTACTGTAACGCAAGATGAATTTCCAAAATCAAACACGACGTTAGATAAATTAGCACAGCTGAGGCCTGTTTTTATAAAAGTACGAAGCAAAAAAGCTTGCTTTTTATTACATGAAGGCTTGTTTACATGGAGTCAGCAATTTAGTGTTTAGTCAAGTGACAAGTAATCAACTAAATCGTTAAGTAAAGATAGTTCGTTTAATACCTTGTCTACTAAACCGAAAAATAGAACATATTCTATCCTACTGTCCACTAAATCACTAAACCGTTTAGTTGGATTGGATTGGATTGGATTAGGTTGTGATTGATGATGAGGGTTAGATGCCTCTAACACTGCAGCCTTTGGCTTATTGTGTTCTTCATCAATTCACTCATTCAGTGAAAAGGTTTACCATTCTTATCAGGTTTAACATCCTTTCCACCAAGTTTTCTCTTGTTAGAGCTTCTCGATAGTTGTCTCCTGCTAGGAGTGCATGTCTCCATTGAGCAAGAGCTTCACAGTTGAATATAATATGGGAGGCTGTTTCGTCCTCTTCATTACACAGTCTGCAGATGGGTTCTCCATCATAGATTCCCATTGTTTGCATGTGTTTCCGTAGGTTACAGTGACCGGTTATCATTCCTGTCACTAGCCTAATTTGTTGTCTACTTAGTTGTAGTATTTCATCCGTTAATTTTCTGGATGGTTTATTTAGCATAGTTTTGCTGTGTTTTTGGCCTTCTACATTATTCCAGTGGTTTTGATGTTGTCATCATTGCCAGAGCATCAGCTTTTTCATTGCCTGCTATCCCTCTATGTCCTGGCACCCACATAACGGTTACCCTATTGTGGTTTGCCAGAGTAGTGAGGTTTTGTAGGCAATCCCAGACCAGTTTCGAGTTGAACTGATAACTAGCCAAGGCTTTCAGTGCAGCTTGACTATCTGTCAGAACAAGGATATCTTTACCTTGATAGTTCCTGTGTATATTCTCCTGCATGCAAACATCTATTGCATGAGTTTCTGCTTGGAATATTGTGGCACATTTCCCTAGAGATGCATATTAGTTACTACTTGCCTTGCTGTTTACACGTATAAAATTACTTGTCACTTGACTAAACTACTAAATTGCTGGCTGCGTGCAAACAAGCCTTGATATGAAACTAATTGATTTTTTTTAGAATGGGACAGTCACGGCT
Source organism: Sialis lutaria (assembly GCA_949319165.1). NCBI lineage: Eukaryota > Metazoa > Arthropoda > Insecta > Megaloptera > Sialidae > Sialis > Sialis lutaria. The sequence goes on from OX439235.1 coordinate 30,361,554, forward strand.
GGAAATGCTTCCGGAATAAACGACGGAGCTGCAGCCATAGTTTTATGCAGCGAAATAGAATTAAAGAAATCGAATTTAACTCCAATTGCTAAAATAGTTGCGTTAGCACAAACCGCACTCGAACCAATGCACATGGGATTGGGGCCCGTTTCTGCAGTCATTCGTGTCGTACGTTTAATTTAAAAATAAATTAAACGAGAAAAATATTCATCGTGTTTTTTTTTTTAGTTGGAAAAAGCCCATTGGTCAAAAGACGAAGTAGATCTGTTTGAATTAAACGAAGCCTTCGCAGCTCAATCTCTAGCTGTACTTAAAGAACTGAATATTCCACCAGAGAAAGTTAATGTTAATGGGGGTGCAATCGCGTTAGGGCACCCTATTGGTGCGTCAGGAGCTAGAGTGCTTGTTACGTTGTTGTACGCTTTGAAACAGAAACAGAAGAAGAAAGGGGTTGCTGCACTTTGTATTGGGGGTGGAATGGGCATAGCTATTGCCGTTGAACGTACTTAAATGTTAAGTTAGTTTGTTTTTATTACAAGAAGTCCTCAGCTTTTATTTGTTTTATGTGTTAAGTAAGTTTTTGTTCCCAGTGATAAAAAAATATATAAAAAAATCTGTTTGTGTATAAGGATTTTTACGTAAGTATATTTTTTTTTAATTAATTGTAATAATATTGTATACAGCCAGTGCCGCATTTACCCTATGTGGTGCCCTAAGCACTAATCATCTAAAGGCCCCCTTTTTGTAATTTTGACGGCCTTTTTTTTTTTTTAGTCGTCGCCAAAATTCTGATGACCTTTTTTTTAGTCATTACCAAAATTTTCATTAACATTTCTCCCAATTAACTGCACTTTTACGCTGATGCCCCCGCGTGGTGCCCCCCCACGGTCGGGTGCCCTAAGCAGTTGCTTCTTTTGCTTATTGGTAAATCCGGCACTGTATACCTACAGCCAAATGTCCTCACCGATAGTAGAATGTTTTAAATAGTGTAGTATATATTACTTTAATGTTTTTTTACGTGAAATACGTCAGTATTTTAATAATAATTCTAATTTTAAAATGTAATATTTAACCTATTTGTCACGTGATCGCAAACGCGTCTAGCAGAACTGTCACTGGTATCATGACGTAGTTACATACTAAAAACATCAGAATACATGATCCCTATTGGTTGATTTTAGTTTATTTTAGTAAACAGTTACGTCACAGTGCATACCACGTGACTTTTTTGAATACGTGTTTTGGCGGGAGTTTTTTAATTTACATAGAAAAAAAAATATTGGTTGATTTTAGTTTATTTTAGTAAACAGTTACGTCACAGTGCATACCACGTGACTTTTTTGAATACGTGTTTTGGCGGGAGTTTTTTAATTTATATAGAAAAAAAAATATTTTCAGCGTTTTTTCGGCATTATTTTGGAAAAAAGATATAAGTAAGTATCTATTATATAGATACTAGAGATGAAACGGATATCCGGTAACTATCCGGTATCCGGCCTTATTTTGTTATCCGGCTTAGTACCGGATAGTAACGCATTATCCGGCCGGATACCGGATAATGAAAAATTACAATTTTTGATTTAAAAACTGCAAGAATAAAATATTTGTGAGGCAAATAATAAGAAATTGACTTGTAAAATAACGAATTTTATTAAAATAAGAAATTCAATCACAACCAAATTTCAATTTTCTTCCCTTGATAGAAGAAAAAGAAGGGAAATAATTAACTACTCATTAATTTTGATTATTAATTAATACTTCACAACACAATTTACTACTATCTATACACTATTTCAGGCTTGTCCAACCCGCGGCCGGCGGGCCAGCACTTTTCGTGAAATATGAAAATCAGATTTTTTCAAAGTAATAGAAATATAATATTTCTAATAAATCTATAAAATATAAATTATAGATACAGAGATATAAATAGTTATACAAATTAATTAAGTAAACAACGAAAACAAAAAGGTCTTCAAATTTTTTTGCGGCCCTTAACAAATTTTTTCGCTATTTTTCTGCGCTTTGCGGCCCACAAAGCTCAAAAAGTTGGACACCTATGCTCTATTTCATTTAAGAATGCAGTGGTTGCCGGGGTTTTGACGGTAAAAATCGTGCATTTTACCGTCAAAACAGGCCGGATATTCGGCCGCCGAATATCCGGCCATCCGGCCTTACAGCTCACCGGATATTCGGTATTCGGTATCCGGCCAAAACACTATCCGTTTCATCTCTAATAGATACACACAGTTCACGATATATTTTAAAATTTAGACAAATGCCCTACTGGCTAATAATTTTTTTGGACTATTTTCACATATCTGAAAAGCTTGAAGTTTGGTATTTAGGCTCCGTGAAACATTATGATGACAGCTACTAGGTACATATGATATTTAAAGTACAAATGTGTAAATTATGTAAAAGTAGAGGATTTCTTTATTTTAGTATTTATCTATTTGACCAATACTCTTCTTAAGGTGGATGCTTTGCCTTATTTTATATATAGATGTTATATTTGTATACGTTTCGAATCTATATAGTTGTTAAATTTATTATATATATGACAGTATTTTATTTAATTGTTGTATTGTTTTTACTTTTTTTATATCTGTTTCATAAAATAAATAAATTTTATTTATATTTTGATTTTTATTTAGTATGTAAGTTTATGGGTGAAATTTAAGTTAGATAGGAACTGTCACTTATGGAGGACAAGAAAAAGAAGAAAGTTAGGTAAGTAGGTAAAGCAGATTTCTGTTATAGTCGATAAAAACAGGTCACTCATACCACTGCCATTTATACCCGGTAATTAGAAAAGAATCAAACGGTATTAAATACCATTATGTTTTATTCCGGAATCTGAACATAAAAGATATAGCAAATTTTCAATCTGAATGGCGTTTACCGGATTTAAACGGAATCAATAATGGAAATTGACAACTAAAAAATAGGTTGGCAGCACTGCAAAATTTCTTCAGACTGCTTGAACGTAATAAACAATAATTGAACGTAATGAAATTATTGGCGGTGAATACGGAATTTTACAAAAACCGGAATGAAACGTCAAAATTCGATTCCTTTTGATTATTTTTCCAATTACTGGGCTATCTCCTTCTTCAGGATGTAACCTACATATCTCCCTGTAAAATTTCATCAAGATAGATTTAACGATTTAGCTGGGAAAAGGTTACAAACACAGACAGACAGACACACTTTCATAATTAATTTATTAAATATGCGAGTATGGATTAGTTATAGGTAAAAATAATAAAAAATATAAGTCAATATATTTTTTTATGTACGCAATTCATATAAATAAATAAATAAAAATATTATATTTAGTATTATAACCTACAAAATAATGACTAGTTATTTTATAATTATTAATAAATATAAAAACAAAATATCGTATTAAAAAATAAGACAAAATAATTCTTAATATTAATAAAGCAACATTGAGAAAATTTCTATACATACACAAATAAATAGAAATAAAAATCACATAATTTAAACAAATCCTGCGCCTCCTCTGAAATTAACCCATTGTTTCTCGGCTTTTTTTTTCTTCAAATTTTTTACATCTTTTGGAAAATAGAATCCATTATGTTAAAAGGAAAAAAATCGAAGACATGGTGTCCTATAAATAGGACACTGGGAAGTAATGGGTTAACACACTAAAAATTTAATGTGTTTTCATATGAGAAGTCAGAGCACCGCTCTGCGTAAAAGTCTTATTGCATATCTTACACAGGTACGGTCTTAAACCAGAATGAATACGAGAATGAGCTTTGAGGTTAGAAGACTCCCTAAACGACTTATTACACACATTACATACGTACGGGCGCACATCTGTATGTATACGAATATGCGACGTCAAATTGCCTGAAGTCAGAAAAGCCTTCCCGCAAGTTTTACAAACAAACGGTTTTTGCCCTGTATGCGTTCGTTCGTGTATACGTAAATCCGATGGTTTTAAAAACTGCTTACCTGTGGAAAATGGAATAAAAATTTACCTTCGTCCGATTTTACAAACAAAAGTAACTCACCGCAAGCGCTACACATTACGCGCATTTTTGATTTTTCACCCGTGTGTTTCCTCATGTGTATTTGTGCCTTTTCAGATGTGACAAAGCCCTGTCCACATTCAGTACAAAGATACGGTTTTTCTCCTGTATGCGATCTCATGTGGACACGTAAAGTGCCTCCGTGGGAAAAACGTTTTTCACATACCTAAGGAATTCAAAATCAGTGCACTTATTGATTTTGGTGTAACAAAAATTATAGTTTTAAATAATGAAATATGGTTAAAAAGATTCTAAAAAATGTATTAATAGTGAGATTAATATAATTTTTGTTAAAATAAAAATGAAAAATACAGCAATCCGCCGCCATGTTAAATGGAACACCAATCAGATCGAATGACGTAACGTATCAGTAAACGATTTTTATTTTAGACAAATATCGATTCCTCTAGGTACATACCTTATTTAGGAACTTATATACTTTGGAATTCATTTTTAACACAAAAAATAATTAAATTATTGTCTAACTCTGAATGTTTGATTATTGTTGACAAGGAATGTGACGTCACAACTCTGAAATGTCACCTTGCGAGCGTTTTCGCGTCAAATTCAAAATTAGAGTCAATTTTTGCGATTAAACTTTTATTTTCTGCAGAAATAAGTGTTTTTTTGGAAATAGGAGACACGTAAGATCATCATAGAATAGTTTTTTTTTAAATTAGTCATCAAAACTTTGAAATTTTGTATACGTTTATAAGTCCGGTGACAATGCAATAAAGTATATCTAATATCTTTCTAAATCCAATATGGCGGATTACCTTTTTCTTCATAACCATCTTGATATGGGTATCTATCATAGAATTTTTTTTTAATTAGTCATCTTGCCTATTAGTAGATTTTGACAGACATCTAACCTAATTTAACTTAACATAACCTAACCTAACTAAATCTTTATTTCTCTTATTCACCAAACAATTTGACACCATCTTGCCTTTTTTAACAATATTTCTACTACACTATTCACTTTTTTCTCAAAAACTAACCATTTTATTTACAAATACAATGTAAAGATCATTTTTTTAATTACCTGACATTGATAAGGTTTTTCCCCGGTATGTATTCGTTTATGAATTTTCAAATACCATCGAACAGCAAATGACATATCACAAATATCACAAACATACTGTTTCACACCCGAATGAATTTTCATGTGTACTTCGACTTGACTACTCGCTGCAAAAGCTTTCGAGCAAATCTTACATTTAAACGGCTTTTCTAAAATTAAGAAAAACTCTAAGCTTTTTTAATCATAGTACGCTGCATTTGGGTGCGGCCCTTAATTTACTTATTTTCGAATTTCTTTAAGGTCATCCCCCAGGTACGAAAAAAATAATGTATACAAAATTTTAGAGTGATTGTATATTATTAACACGTGCCACCGAGTGATCGAATATTAACACGTAAAATGTATTTGATTTTTTCGATTTTTTTTTAAACACCTGTATCTTTGTGAAAATTGAATGGATATTGATGTTCTAAAACGCATTTTAAAGCTGACAATTTCTAGTTTTTGAATTTTTGATTACATTTTTTTATCGCTTCCCACTACTTCTTGAGAGATTTCAGAAAAATTAAAGAAACCAAAAATTTAATAATTCAAAATTGGCGTGCCAAACATAAAATAAGTTGAAAAAATTATTTAGAGCAAAAAACATGTCTCAGAAAATTTTTCGTAAGAGAATTACAGCCCCCTAAAAAAATAATTTTGGAAAAATCTTTGGAGTTTTTTTGCTCAAAATAATTCCTTCAACCTACTGTTGAAGTTCGGTACGCCAATTTTAAATTATCCTGAATTATTAAATTTTAGGCTTCTTTCACTTTTTCTGAAATCTCTCAAGGGGTAGTGGGAAGCGATAAAAAATCGAATCAAAGGTTCAAAAACTAGAAAGTGTCAGCTTTAAAATGCGTTTTAGAACATCAAAATCCATTCAATTTTCACAAAAATACAACTGTTTAAAGAAAAATTGAAAAAATCAAATGCATTTTACGTGTTAATATTCGATCGCTCGGTGTCACGTGTTAATAATATCCAATCTTTCTAAAATTTTGTATACATTATTTTTTTCATATCTTTAAGAAGGGATCCCGCAGAATTCTTATGGGAAAGGGATTTCGATCAAACTCTTTGAAACTTTGGATTCTGATAGTCCTTGATGAGTAGATTAAAAGTGTCAATGGGCACTAAGTCCTAAAAACTCAAACTTTTAAGATATATCCCTCTGAAGTTGGGGATCATGCTCGCCTTTAATTTGCAATAAAAAAATTGTAGAACCTTAATATTCGCACAACTTTTTGTATGTGTTCCCAAAGACATCTATAATCGATTACCACAATAAAAAAGTCAACTTTTCAATTCATTGAGAAATGACAACACTTAAATTTCATTGTTATGTTTTTTTAAATTATAAGCAAATCCAATTGATTTAAAATAAAAAAAAACGTAATAATAAGATTTAAGTACTGCCATTGGCTAAAGAATTTAAAAGTTTACTTTTTTATGGTGACAATCGATTATATAAGTCTTTGGGAACACATACAAATAGTTGTGCAAAAAAATTTAGGTTCTACAAATTTCTTTATTGTAAATTAAAGGCGAGCATGATCCCCAACTTTAGAGGGATATATCTTAAAAGTTTGAGTTTTTAGGACTTAGTGCCCATTGACACTTTTAATCTACTCATCAAGGACTATCAAAATCCAAAGTTTCAAAGAGTTTGACCGAAACCCCTTTCCCATAAGGATTCTGCGGGGTCCTTTGGGGGGTGACCTTAAAGAAATTCGAAAATAAGTAAATTATGGGCCACCTTATGCTGCATATACTATTACCTCCAGTATGACTTCTCATATGTATAGTCAAAACATTATTTTCAAAAAACCGTTTACCACAAATCGTACACAAATGTTTTTTCTCCCCCCTATGCCTTTTTAAATGTTTATTTAAATCGCTGGGGTTATAAAAGTCCTTATTACATATTTGACAAGCATGTGGCTTTTTTAAAAGATGAATTTTAGAATGGCGTTTTAACGAAAACAATGAACTAAATATTTTTCCACAATTATTACAATTATGCTGCGATTTTAAATATTTTTGTTTCGTTTTAAGTTTTTCTTGTTTACAGATATGTTCGTGAAGATCGTTACTAGAATAAAAATCTTTCATGCAAATTTTACATGAATTTTGATTTGATATCAAATCGGTAAATATTATTTGTATTTTATCATTTTCTATAGATTCCGTAGGCATTATTAAAGAATATATATTATTTTCATCGATAACTGATTTTTCTTCATTATTTGTTGATACGAAATCAAGTACAAGTTTTTTACGTAAAAGTTCGTCTGATTTTTCACATATTTTTTTAAATTTATAACTTTCGTGTAATATTTGTATACATTTTTCACATATATTTTCTGGTAATCCATCATCTTCTTTGATCTGTAGATAGTTTTAATAATAAATAAATTATATCAAACATTATAGTGTTTTGAAGAAAACTTACATTAACAGAAGCGCACTCCATTAAGATTATTGATAAATTATTTTCAAAAAGAGAACTGTATTTTTTGTTTTCCATTAAACAAACTCTACATAATACATCAACACGTTTATTTTTTATAGAATTTACAAAATTGATACTCATTTCAATTAACAATAGAAATAAACAACGCGGTAGTAAGTACAACATAAAAAATTTGACGTGTTTTTGATTGTTGAAAAATAACTTAATTATGAAAATCAATACTCGTTATTATTAATTACTTTATAAATTAACATTTGTATAAATATGAAATTTATATAATTAATATTATAAATCCGAATGTCTGTTTGTTACCTTTTCACGTGTAAACGGCTGAACCGATCTTGATGAAATTTTGCAGGGAGATAACTAGCATCCTGAGGAAGGACACATTATGGGTGTGTGTACTTACATACGTGCGTTAGAAGTTATACTTTTTTGGCGTAGACATCTAGCGGGCAAATGTAAAACAAAAAACCTTTTTTATCGACCATCATAACAGAAATCTATATTATCTATCTGTATTTCACGTGGATAAGGTCGCGGATAACAGCATATAGATATAATTCAAATAAATAATTTTTTTTCAGCATGTTTATTTTAAAAATTGTTTATTTCTCTTTTTCAAATACGCTCACGATCCAATTGCTTACACTCATATCGGGTCACATTTACTACCCGAAAAATTCACAACCCACCACCATGGATAAAATAGAAAATGGGTGCTTATGTGTATTAAAATATCATTAGGTAGTGGGTAAAATTGTCCCCTATACACTGGTAGAAAGGATTTCTCAAACCAAGTAAACCTTGTTTTGTATATAACAATATTTTCTTAAGATAAGCAATAATCTCTTAAACCAACTATAGTATTCTTGAACGAAGGAATAACGTAGTTGGATTAAGAGTATGTTTCTTATATTAAGAAAATATTAGAGATGAAACGGATATCCGGTAACTATCCGGTATCCGGCCTATCCGGCCTTATTTTGTTATCCGGCTTAGTACCGGCTTAGTACCGGATAGTAACGCATTATCCGGCCGGATACCGGATAATTAAAAATTACAATTTTTGATTTAAAAACTGCAAGAAAAAATATTTGTGATGCAAATAATAACAAAATTCACTTTTAAAATAACGAATTTTATTAAAATAAGTAATTCAATCACAATCAATTTTCAATTTTTTCCCCTTGATAGAAGAAAAAGAAGGGAAATAATTAACTACTCATTAATTTTGATTATTAATTAATACTTCACAACACAATTTACTACTACTAGTCCAGTGCCAAAGCCTTTTTGGGGAAAAAAATTCTCTACAGGCTGGCGATAGTGGGAATCGTTGCTAATAATGATAACAAAGAGAAGAAAAAAAAATGCACCCTTGTACATGAAGTGGTTTCGAAGGGGGGTGGTTTTTAAGGGTTGAAAATGGTTTTTTGCGATTTTCGGCGAAGTATAAATTCCTATCGAAAAATAGTCTACAGTAAAGTTGTAGATAATAAATAAATCTACAATTTTGTTTCAAACCAATTTACAACATAACCTCAAATTTTCCGAGATAATAGCGAAAAACCGTTTTTTGGAATTTTCGAGTTTTTTATGTCGAAAAAATTGTCAAAATACTTGAAATTTTCATGAAATGTATATTTTGAAGTCCTTTAATTTTACCGAGCTGTCCGGAATTTCAAAGTTAAATATTTTCTGAAATATTAACGTTTTTCGAAAAAAATGAAATTTTTTCAATCGAAAAATTGATCGTAGAAATTTTCGATTTTTTAACTTTTAGGGTGCTCATTTTTTTCGTCTTGAGTTGTACTTTAAGATAGATAAAAAATTAAAATACCTTTACATTTAAAAATTCTGTGAAAAATTAGAAAAAACAAAAATAGCGATTTGTAAAAAACGCAATTTTATTTTTCAATCACTCTAAAAATTTTATACTAATCATGAAATTTTTGTGCTAAAATACAAAAATAAAATATATTCAATTTAATAAAAGGATAATTTACGAAAAAAAATGTAATACAGTGTAAATTGATAGGAATAGGATGCTGTAATTAATTAAATAAAAAATGTTAACATAATAATAAAAAACTTTATTTAAAAAAAATAATAGTATATTGATTTTTTGTAAAATAAATATAAGAACTATGTAATGGAACTTTCTTTTATTTGTTAGAACAAAGTTATTTTAAATAAATGTAAAAAAAATTCAATTTATGATGCTTTACGATTTATTATCGAAAAATTACTTATTTACAGCATCCTATTCCTATCAATTTACACTGTATTACATTTTTTTTTCGTAAATTATCCTTTTATTAAATTGAATATATTTTATTCTTGTATTTTAGCACAAAAATTTCATGATTAGTACAAAATTTTTAGAGTGATTGAAAAATAAAATTGCGTTTTTTACAAATCACTATTTTTGTTTTTTCTAATTTTTCACTGAATTTTTAAATATAAAGGTATTTTAATTTTTTATCTATCTTAAAGTACAACTCAAGACGAAAAAAATGAGCACCCTAAAAGTTAAAAAATCGAAAATTTCTACGATCAATTTTTCGATTGAAAAAATTTCATTTTTTTCGAAAAACGTTAATATTTCAGGAAATATTTAACTTTGAAATTCCGGACAGCTCAGTAAAATTAAAGGACTTCAAAATATACATTTCATGAAAATTTCAAGTATTTTGACAATTTTTTCGACATAAAAAACTCGAATATTCAAAAAAACGGTTTTTCTCTATTATCTCGGAAATTTTGAGGTTATGTTGTAAATTGGTTTGTAACAAAATTGTTGATTTATTTATTATCTACAACTTTACTGTAGATCATTTTTCGATAGAAATTCAAACTTCGCCGGAAATCGCAAAAAACCGTTTTCAACCCTTAAAAACCACCCCCCTTCGAAACCGCTTCATGTGCAAGGGTGCATTTATTTTTCCTCTGTTTGTAATCATTTTTAGCAACGATTCCCACTATCGCCAACCTGTAGAGAATTTTTCTGTTTTTTAGTCTTAAAAAGTCGGATTGGCACTGGACTATACCTATACTCTATTTCATTTAAGAATGCAGTGGTTGCCGAGGTTTTGACGGTACGAATCGTGCATTTTACCGTCAAAACAGGCCGGATATTCGGCCGCCGAATATTCGGCCATCCGGCCTTACAGCTCACCGGATATTCGGTATTCGGTATCCGGCCAAACCACTATCCGTTTCATCTCTAGAAAATATTGTTTTCGTTATATACAAAACAAGGTTTTCTTGGTCAAAAGTCCAATACAGTTTTTTTTTCTGTGTAGACGGAAAACAACCCAGAACGTGAAAAGATCTTATTTAAAACACTTTTTTCTATTTCAAAAATATAAAGAAATTCAAAGTAAATAAATTTAAACTGACGTGTGTCTTTATTCTTCCAGTAATCAGTTAAAAATAAAATAAATACAAAGAATCAATATGTTTACAAATAAATTAGAAAACTACAATAGATTTTTAAATGAACAAAAAAAAATACAATAAATATTTAAAAAGATAAATTGATAAGAAAGATCTATTCCAGGTAAGAAAACATGTGATAATGACTTATAAACAAGGTCAAAATTATCTCGATTATAGATTATTAATAATTTCTTTCAATAGAAATACAGAAGTGTAACCAATAAATAATTATAATTATATTTAAATAATTAAAAATAATAATAAATATTTTGTGTACCTATTTGAAAATGGCAATTATAATAATTAAATTATTTAAATAAATTGAATATTAAATATAAAAAAAGGTGTACACGGAGAGAAATATATAACAATATCAATAAACAATCACTAAATTTTTTAAAGAAATATTACTATTTGACGTAAACGGTACAAAATATTGTAATTCTTGCTAGGGTAGGTCACGTGTTTGTTTATTACTAAAGTTACAATCATGGCCGTATTTATAAATTTGCCGCCCCTAGGCAGTTGCGAAAATTGCCGCCCCTTTCATTGAATAAAAAAAAAGTTACGTTTTTTTATTTATTTTTTTTAGTTGTCAAGTAAGAATTTTATTACATAAAAAATCTTTTTTTCATGCTCAAATCTGCCGCCCCCAAATTTTTGCCGCTATAGGCACGTGCCTACACTACAAATCCGGGCCGGGTTACAATATCAATTAGTATTTATTGTGTACAGGATCTAAATCTATATTATTAATATAGTTTAATTTCTTATACCAATAAACAAATATACTATTAATATAATTAATACTTTACACAATTAATTGTAGTATTTATTGTATTGTCTTTTAATTGATTTAAATATAGCATATTAATAAATAATTCAACTTAAGAATAAATCATGTAAATGATATTTACTACGAAAATAGTAAAATAACTTATTATAAAATTACAATGTAGATTGTAAAATTTACTCAATTGCAGGTATATTTTGAAATTTTTTATCGACAACTTTTAATTAAAAAATCGATTCCATCAATTAAATAGATTTTTTTTAAATACGGTCCTGGATTTAAAAAATAATAGATAAATCTAAACTGCCTTGATTATTTCCATGCTATCTTTACCTATCGTGAATTAAAATACAATAAATAGATTTTTTTTTAAATAAATTCGCTTTTAGAATTTTTAAGCAGAATTTAAATCAAATAGTTCCTGTTACAAATTAATTTCTTGATTAAAACTGATAAAAACAGATATTTAAATACTCTACCCAAGCTTTAGATTATCATTAATTGTTTAATTATCATTTCAAATAGATATTATTTTAATTGTTGTAAAATGTTTTTTAAAATAACAATTTTTATTTGCTTTTTTGTATATGGCATAAACTCATGGGAAATTAGACATAACTTTGATAATTCTAAATTCGATAAAAATGACGTGGATTACGAAGGGGGGGCTGAAATTAATCCAAGAATTAATCTGATATTTCCAGGTAAGAATTATGGTTTATTTTTTAATTATTTTTTATATATGTAGTTATGCCCCCCTTCTTTTTAATTTGTGTTAAACAACATTAATAAAAAACATCGAAAATTGTCGTACCTTTTTTTAGTATTTACTATAAAAGGACGGGAAGGTACTTGTATCATAAGGTACTGTGACATATATGTACACAAATCATGTGTGTATGATGCCATTAAGGCAGGTAAAATAAAAGTTGAATTTCAACCATAGGCTATACTAATTTTCAAAATTATTGATATTAAAAAAATCGTTGGAAGTTAAAAAGAAAGAGGGGGTTTATGGATGTTTCAACGGGAAGAAATTAAAAAAAAAATGTAAAATGCAAAAATGTTATTTTTGATATTTAGTACAGTCAAAGCGTCATTTAACCGTGCATTTTGGGTAGGCAGCAATTTTTTTAGGTGGGTTCGTAGAGGGATCATCCGTGACTCTAAAACTCATTTTTCGGGTTTCTAAAAGATATTGTTTTTCCGCCATCTTGAAAATAAGGGTGCAATTAGTATTTTTATTTATCTCCGTAACAGTTAGCTTAACAAAAAAATTTTAAGAAGCATTTTTGAAGGTAATCAAAGTATCTATAACTTTTATTATTAACTTTTTGGCGTAACATTAAACATAAAAATGTTATGAGCAAAAAAGGATAAAAAAAATAGGGGATGAAAATCTTTAAGGCAAGATAACTATTGTATTTTTAGTCCTACAAAAAAAGTACTTCTGACCTTTTTTGTAGACCGTTTCTTAACAAACAATTTAATTTATTCATTTTTTTATTTGGTTTATTTTTATTGATGTTTCAGCGTTGTTAATGGAGGTAAATTGAAAGTATAAGAGTTACATAGATACAAAAAATTGTTGATACAAAAAAAAGTTTCAAATAAAAGTTGTTCGCTATAATATTTCCTACAACTTCTATTTTGAAAAAAATATTAAAATTTCATTTGTTTATCCGCTACGCTAACAAAAGTGGTTAAAAACACACTTTATTAAGTTTTAATATCTAATTAATTATGATGTTTTTTTAAGTTGTTACCCCCGGAAAAGGAACATTTTATAGTTAAGCACATTCATTGTAAATTTGGGATTGATATCTTGAACTGTTATTGTTTTATTAAACTGTTAATAAATTGTCTTTTGATTAACAGTAAAAATTTTTCTATAAACGTTTTTAGGAACCCATATACACAGTGCCGGATTTACCCTATGTGGTGCCCTAAGCACAAATTATAAAAAGGTCCCTTTTTGTAATTTTGACGACCTTTTTTTTTTTTTAGTCGTTGAAATTCTTTTAGCTTTTTTAATAAAAAAAAGTTACTAATAATTCTGAAGACCTTTTTTTTAGCTCTTCGCCAAAATTTTTCCCAAATTTTACAATGATGCCCTAAGCAATTGCTTCTTTTCAAGATGGTGAAAAAACAATATCTTTTAGAAACCCGAAAAATGAGTTTTAGAGTCACGGATGATCCCTCTACGAACCCACCTAAAAAAATTGCTGCCTACCCAAAATGCACGGTTGCCTTATTTTTTACGACGCTTTGACTGTACTAATTAGAAAGAAATCAAAAATTAATTTTACTTTATTTATAAAATAAATTTTTAGAAGGTATATTAATTTGCAAAATAAAGGTTATTTAAAATTTAGGGATTTTATAATTATTTTAATACAGTTTTTTTCACAATGTGACGTAACAATAATAGGGGCCCTAGATAATTGTATGAAAACGCTATTAAATAGAATTTATCTTGTTAGTCAAATTTTTAAGAATTATAAAGGCCTCTTTACACCATCCAATCTAGAGGGCCGATTTATAAAGGGGTAAAGTGGGGGTAAATTGAGTATTGTTCTAAATAAGGAATGTTTTTTTTATAAATAATCGCCCTGACTTGCCTATAAAGGGACCCTGCATATTGCATGGTGTATAGAAGCCTTTATAATTTTTATTTTTTACCTACAGGAACAAAATGGTGCGGATCCGGAAACATTGCAAATGGTTTCGAAGACTTGGGGAAATACAAGGAGACAGATATGTGCTGCAGGACACATGATTTTTGCGAGGATATTATGGAAGCAGGGGAATCAAAAAATGGACTCAAAAATGACGCATTCTATACAAGGTAATTGAATTATTTAAAAAAAAATCTAGAAAACATTTTTAAATAATATTGAGGGGGGGAGGACAATACTATACATATTGTTTACCAATGAAAAAAATGGTGTCTATCAAAAAAAAATATAACAATAATATTTAAATTATTTTTAGATTAAACTGCCAATGCGACCAAATTTTTTACAACTGCCTACGATCTGTGGACGATACGGTATCAATGGAAGTTGGATTTACTTATTTCAGCGTCCTCAATACACAGTGCTTCCAATTTGAATACCCTATTGTAAATTGTACGAAATATCACAAGTAAGTTTTTTTATAAATTTTATAAATCAACCTTTCCTAATATAACACCCCTTATACACTAACTTTATGCAGCAATGGCGTAGTTAGGGAAGAGGGGATTAAGGGGATCAACCCCCCCCCCATGAGTCTATAAAAATTATAAGATGATTATGATATACGAGTATTTTTTCAATAAGTGAAGGATATAACCAATTTTTGTACTTTGCACCACATACAAGATGATTTTCATAATGAAAAATATACTGTCATATAGCCCCCCCCCCCCCCCCCCAAATCGTAAATAGCTATCTACGCCACTGTTAAGCAGCGCGACCTTCGCGTTATATTGTACGATTCTTAATAATACAATTTTTTTTCAGTACAATCAGATCTCGATGCAAAACTTATCTTTTGGACAGTTCAAAAGTAAAAGAGTGGCAATGGTTTGACGTACCACTCTATTAAATAACAAATAAATAGTTTTAATAATTTATTAACAGAATACGATTAATTTTAATTTACTATAGAATTGATAACAATGTTTTTTTTTTATAAAATAAAAATGTATATAAACCATAAACATGTAATAAAAACAATAAAAAAATCATTATTTATATTTTAATTTATTTTTAAATAAATATGTCACTTCGATGGTCATTTTTGACTAAAAAAATCGTATTACATAAATACATAGTTCATACTCCTTATTCTATACTTCATTATTGAGATACACAGTTCACTCTCCTTATTATATGCTCATGCATAAAGAAATGGGATGCGTACAATTCGTCCAATACGTTGATTTGGTGCGCGTTCAGTATAATACAAATCATAGACTTATAGTAATAGACTGAGCAATAGCCTCACAAAGTTTACAACTATCTTTTAAGAGACAAAGCGAATATGTAGCCAATACTTGTCTCTTTTCTGTAGGTCTGTAATGATTGCAAACCTATAACGTGAATTCTAGAAAGAGACATGTACATGGGCGTAGCCAGGGTGGGGCAGGGGGGGGCGCTTGCCCCCCCCTAGCTTGTGGACAAAAAGTAATAAGTAAATCAGTACATTGTCAGGGATATTTCTAGATTTCTAGATTTCTATGATGTCCATTGGATTTTTGAACGTAATTATATATTTTGGATCCAGAAAATCTTATATCATAGTTTTTTTTAATCACAATCTTTTTGTTAAAATTTCAGGGAAAATTAAAAATAAAATAAAAACATCTAATAAAGACCATACCGGGTGTTTTTTTAAAGACTTTCCAGCGGATTATTTCCAAAATAACGTATTTTCAGAGAAAATTTGTCAGACAAAAGTTTCATGGATTTGAGGGGGCTAAATATTGACAACATGTGTTGACCTTGAAAAGGTCACTATTATGGGTTTTTTAGGTTCAACTTTTCTTTTTCAAATGTAAACCCATATTTTTGTTACAGATTCGTAATTAACTAGAAAAAATAAGTAACTTTTTTTCTGAAAATGACAATTTTGTATGATATGGAGCAAAACAAACAGTAATTTCTGGATTTTAAATAATTTTTTACTCGAAAACTATTATTTTTTAAATAATCGCAAGAAGCAAAAAGTGCTTAGTTTTCAACAAGAATTATCGGAGAATTTTTACTTATTTTTAATTCGTTTTTCTTTTATTTCGAAAAATTTCTTTAAACACATTTTTTTTTAATTAATAATTACTTTAAAAAAATTCTGAAAATCCTTGCCGAAATCTAAACATTTCTTTTCTCTTGTAATATTTTTTTATAAATTGGTAGTTTTCGAGTAAAAAAATATTTAAAATCCAGAAATTACTGTTTGTTTTGCTCCATATCATACAAAATTGACATTTTCAGAAAAAAACATTTCAGACAAAAGTTACTTATTTTCCCTAGTTAATTACGAATCTGTAACAAAAAATATGGGTTTACATTTGAAAAAGAACCTAAAAAACCCATAATGGTGACCTTTTCAAGGTCAACACATGTTGTCAATATATAGCCCCCTCAAAGCCATGAAACTTTTATCTGACAAATTTTCTCTGAAATTTCGTTATTTTGGAAATAATCCGCCGGAAAGTCTTTAAAAAATTGTTTTGTTAAAGTACTGTGAATATCAAAAGATCCACGGAAATTAATTTTGACCTGATTTTTTTAAACTAAAATATGTTATATAAAAAAAATTTGCCCCCCCCTAAATACAATTCTGGCTACGCCCATGGACATGTATTGGCTACTTTATCGCTTTTACTTCACAGTTGGATAGGGAAGGCTCAATCCATTCTACAAGTCTATGAGTACATATAGTACCAATAGAAACCGCAAGATGGCGTTACTTGTATCTACAAAACTTTTTTGACATTTGCACAAAAGTTGTGCGACAGAGTTGAAATGTGTACGTGTAACGTAGCAATAATATTATTAACTGTGATTCTACTATCAGAAACATACAATGCAATATCAATACGTAACGTGATAACCGACGAAAGGTTTCTAGACAATCCTAAATACGAAAACTATGACCAACTTACAGATCTGTTCAGAAATCTTGAAACAAAGTATCCACATTTAGCAAAACTAAAATCTATTGGAAGATCTGTTAAAAATAGGGAACTATGGGTCTTAGAGATAAACAAAAACGTAGGAAACAGGTCTCTAACGACCCCTATGTTTAAATATGTTGCAAATATGCATGGAGATGAATCGATTGGAAGACAGCTAGTTATTTACCTGGCACAGTATTTATTAAACAACTATGGGACGAACGACCGTGTTACTAGACTCGTCGATAACGTAGATATATATTTAATGCCTTCGATGAACCCGGATGGATTTGAATCATCAAAGGTACCATTTCGGCCTCATTTTTTTATTAACTGTTACGAATGTATGAAATTCATTACAGGAAGGGAATTGTGAATCTTTACCGGGATACCATGGTCGGAATAATGATCACAGTGTAGATTTAAACAGGGATTTTCCGGATCAGTTTGTCAAAAATACATTTTATCATGGTTCTATTACTGCCGGAAGGCAGCCGGAGACTATTGCTATTATGACATGGATTATTTCGAATCCGTTTGTACTGTCAGGTAATTTTCACGGAGGGGCAGTCGTAGCTAGTTATCCTTACGATGACTCTGGGTAAGTTTAATTTAAATTTTTATATTTTTACATGTCAGGTATCGTAGATTAAAACCTTTAGTGAAGTTAACAACCAATTTATTTACAAACAATTAAATAGGCATGATGATTTAAAAAAATCGTGTTTCCTATTTCTAAAAAAATACTTATTTCTGCAGAAACTAAAGGTTTAATTGTAAAAATTGACTTTTTTTAAAACAAATTTTGAATTTGCCGCCAAAACGCTCGCAGGTGACATTTGTTGTGACGTCACACTCCTTGTCAACAATAATCAAATATTCCGAGTTAGACAATGATTTAATTATTTTGTGTATTAAAAATGAATTCCAAAGTATATAAATTAAGAGGGATAGCCACTGTGACGGGTCAAAAAACTCAATGTTTGTGAATTTTTTTCTCAGATATAACTAATTATTTTTGAATCAAGTAAAGGACGTTTTATTAACTATATATTCAACTTTTATTGAAAAATATTAGATATTTACAAAGTTATGAGCCTCGATGTGACGATCAAAAAAAAAAATTTCTCTATGGTTCACTCGAAATTTCGAGAAGGGTTATATGAAAAAAATATCTATATGAATGCAGCTATCGTTGCACGTAGCCGTTTTTTTTTTCACAAAATGACGATCGTTTGAATTTTTTTTTCCTTTTTTAAGATATTTTTTTGTATTAGAGCGGTTTTAAAAATAGTAATTATCAAAATTTCAAAAATCGGCTACGTGCAACGATAGCTACTATAATTACGAAAATTATTAAAAAAAAAAAATGAAATCGGTTCATTAGTCTTTGAGGAATCGTGTCAACCAAGTCGAAAAATGTCATTTCGAGATAAACGTGTTTAATGTTTTTGTTGTCATAACCGGCCGTGCTACGTCGTCTCACTAAATTGACTGTAACTCTGTCAATTTTCGGAATTTAAACTCAATTTTTTGTATACATATTTATGAATATGTATACTTGAAAAAAATGTAAGAAAAAAATATTTTTTCCGTCAGTGGCTTTCCCCCGTAAGTAAGGTATGTACCTAATAATCTTGTAAGAGGAATTAATATTTGTCTTAAATAAAAGACGTTTACTGATGCGTGACGTCATTCGCTCTGATTGGTGTTCCATTTACATGGTGGATTGCTGTATTTTTATTTTAACAAAAATTATATTAATCTCACTTTTAATATATTTTTTTAGAATCTTTTTAACCTATTTCATTATTTAAAAATTCAAAATTTCGATGATACTTTGTTACTGGCATCGTGCATATTTTAAATGGTGTTTAAAATCATACGTAAAGTTTTGTTTACTTATAATTTATCTGAAACGTTTACTTTATTCTGATTATATTTGTGTAGAACTGGTAGAGATTGTTGTAAAGAAAGTAAAAGCCCTGATGACAGTTTATTCAAAACACTAGCAAAGAAATATTCTAAACTTAATTCGGAAATGACAAAAGGCGATGCTTGTAAAGACGACCACTTTCCAGAAGGCATCATAAATGGGGCGTTTTGGTACGAAGTATCAGGTAATTTAAATATTTACAACTTACACTATCACTTAAGTTGGCTGAGCAGAGGATAAAAATGCATTTCTATCTGTTTAGAATAATCTTAAAAAACTGTTGATCCGATTTTAATGCGATTTTCACTAATGGGTAGATAATTAATCTGGGTAGATTTAAAATTATACATACTATCACGCTATCGCTCAAAGTGACTGAGCAGTGAATAAAAATGCATTTCTATCTGTTTATTATAGTAATAATATTATTGAAATAACTGTTGATCCGATTTTAATGTTGTTTTCACTAATGGGTAGATAATTTATTTGGGTGGATTTTAAATTGTACATATTATCACGCTATCACTCAAAGTGACTAAGCAGTGGATAAAAATGCTTTTCTATCTTGAAAAAACTGCTGATCCGATTTTTATGCGGTTTTCTCTAATGGGTAGATAATTTATCTGGGAAGATTTTAAATTATTCAAACTATCACGCTATCGCTCAAAGTGACTGAGCAGTGAATAAAAACACATTTCAGTCTGTTTATTTTCGATAATCTTGAAAGCTGTTGATCCGATTTTTATGCAGTTTTCACTAGTGGGTAGATAATTTATCTGGGTAGATTTTAAATTATGTATATTACCACACTATCACTCAAAGTGACTGAGCAGTGAATAAAACACATTTTAGACTATTTATTATCGTTTACGTAGAACCGATTTCAATGCGGTTTTCCGTAATGAGTAAATAATTCATCTAAGCAAGTTTTAGGATATATACACTCACACTATCACTCAAAAAGACTAAGCAGTGAACAAATATGTAGCTTAAATCGAATAAAACGACACATAACTTGACAAGTATAAAAAATATATATAAAATGTGTACAGAAATTACGTCGGGTGCAATTAATTCTAAATAAAAATCTACGACAGCTTTTTTCTATCTTTAATAGATAACTAACTACACACATTTTTATATATTTTTTATATTAAATCTAATATTCCACAGGGGGCATGCAAGATTTCAATTACGTTTACTCGAACTGCTTCGAGATAACGTTCGAACTAAGCTGTTGTAAATATCCTAATCGCACAACACTGGCTAAAGAATGGGAGCTGAACAAGAACTCAATGTTGACTTTTATGGAGTCCGTTTTACAAGGGGTCAAAGGGGTCGTTAGAGACGAACAAGGAGACGCAGTTCTAGATGCTGATGTTATAGTTGAGGGTATTAATCATAATGTAACAACGTCAGATCGCGGGGAATATTGGAGGTTGTTATTACCCGGAGAGTACAATATTAGAGCGGCGGCTTATGGGTAAATTTTGTATAGAAAATGACGTGAAAAGTTGAAATTTTCAAACCGCAAGTCTGTATCTCTAACCGTTCTCGAGATATGGCCTCTCAAAGTTTTAATTATGAAGAAAAATGGCCGTAACTTTTGAACGTGTGGTCGGAATTGATTTTGGTTGGCAGATTTGAAATCAGCGTATCAAAATCTATATAGTGACATGTATAATGCTTCTAAACTCGAAAAAAAAACGAAAAAAAATAAAGGGGTACACCTTAAAAAATTTCAATTTTTTGTATAATTTTGATGTGTTTTACATGTCTTTATATAGATTTGAAACCAGCGTGTCAAAATCTATTAATAATAACATGTATAATACTTCTAAACTCGAAAAACGAAAAAAAAATTAAAGGGATACACCTTAAAAAATATCAACTTTTGAATTTTGAAGTGTTATACATGTCAGTATATAGATTTTGACACGCTGATTAAAAATCTGTCAACAAAAATCAAATCTGGTCACACGTTCAAAAGTTACGGCCATTTTTTCCCAAAATTTTGAAAATACAAGGCCATATTTCGATAACGGTTTGAGATACAGAACTACGGTTTGAAAATTTTAACTTTTCACACCATTTTCTACACAATATACATATTTTTAAACACTCAATCCAAAAATTTTATTTTTAGATATGAATCAAGTGATTTCGTTAAAATCAAAGTTATTGAAAATGATACCACAGTGCATAACTTTACTCTTAAAATAAGCGTTCCGACTACTAACTCAGGTAAAGTATTATTCCGAGACGATTGATCTAAAAAAATAACTAACAAATTATTTTTTGCGTGGATTTCTTCAATCTAACCTTCACTGCTAAAACTTCTTTGGTAAATGGTGCTTTGGTTTTTTCACTAACAAGTTTCATTTTCAATTGTTTCATCGACGAATAAAAATTGTAAAAAATATTTTTTACTAAAAAAAATGTAATGTAAATAATCATTTTTTAACAAAACTAATCTAAACATTTTAATTTTTAAGTAATATTAAGCATGGGACATTTAAAACGATTAGAAAACGCTGAATTTTGTCGTAAAAATTTGGACAAAAACGGTTTTTTCATAATATCTCCTTTCCGGTCTTTCTAACGACCAAAACAGTTATCAGCAATATTATAGAATAGAAAATTCCCCACAACTTTTATACCAAACATTTTTTTATAGGTTAAATGCTTTCTGAAATACGACCGTCAATAGACTGGTCTGTTTACGCGCAGCGCGTCAGCACTCGCTATTCAAACGGTCGTATCTCGAAAATTATTTAACCTACAAAAAAATGTTTATAATAAAAGTTGTAGAGCAATGATTCCTCTATAATATTGATAGTAACTATTTTGTTCGTGAGGTTTATTGTAGGTTAAATACGACCGTTAATAGACTGGCCTGTTTACACGCAAAGCAGAGCACTCGCTATTCAAACGGCCATATCTCGAAAATTATTTAACATACAAAAAAATGTTAATAATAAAAGTTGTAGAGCATTGATTCCTCTATAATATTGATAGTAACTATTTTATTTGTAGGATTTATCGTAGGTTAAATACGACCGTTAATAGACTGCCCTCTTTACACGCGAAGCGTCAGCACTCGCTATTCAAACGGCCATATCTCAAAAATTATTTAACCTACAAAAAAATGTTTATTACAAAAGTTGTAGAGCATTGAATCCTCTATAATATTAATAGTAACTATTTTATTCGTAGGATTTGTCGTAGGTTAAATACGACCGTTAATAGACTGCCCTGTTTACACGCAAAGCGTCAGCACTCGATATTCAAACGGTCGTAACTCGAAAACTATTTAACCTACAAAAAAAATGTTTATAATAAAAGTTGTAGAGCATTGATTCCTCTATAATATTGATAGTAACTATTTTATTCGTGGGTTTTACCTGAACGGAGATATTACGAAAAAATCGAATTGATTGTTGCATCTATTTTACCAGCTATATCATTGATTGGTTTTGCACGAATCTCTTATTTCACTTCTTCCTTACGCAACTAATTTTAAATATTTGGATAAAATACTCAAATAAAGTAATACTCAATAGGACTTTATTGTAAAATATTTGACAGTGGTGTGACTACAAAAGTTTTTAATAAAAGTACAAAATCTTTACTGCCATAATTTTTATTTTAGAATAATTTCAGAAATGTGTGTTCATTTTTTATTTAAAGCCATTTTTTTTAATTTTTGAGAGGGTGGGGGGGGGGTTATATAGCTTCTAATTATGCCACTGCATGAAATGTGTTAATTTATCTAGGTAATGAACGAATTTTTACTTTTGTATTTGTAAATTTTTTTATGGTGATTGTTGAAATTTTGTATTAAAAAAAAATGTAACAATAAATTGCTTTTATAATAAAACTGTTTTATTACGGCTTTCCTTTGTTCTGTTTTGTCAGCAGCCGGTGGTCTAACTCCCGAGGAGGCACAGTGAAGATTGAAGCCAGAAACAATGTCTTAATTGTAAAGTGACTTAATGTGGCTCTTCCTCTGGAGTTAGGTCGCTTGACATTTTGTACATGTATATATAGAGATAGATAGAAAGCTTGGTTAATGGTTAAGCAATGGATTTGATTTTAAATTTGCATTGTTTTTGTGGATTATCACTGCTTGGGGAATTTGTACATTTTTAATTCATTATTTAAGGGGCCATTGATACCAGTGTGAAATTTTCAAAAAATCATTTTTTTGTCTTTTTGGAGAGTTTATAGTTTCAAGAATATTCTGTGAAAATTTCAAGGCCGTATTTCTAATACTCTCCAAACAGCAGCCTTCTAAAGAGCGACCGCTCGCAGATATGAAATCGATAGTTAAATCTTTAAATGCGTGTTTCTCGAAATGAGATTTTTCAAATTTGCTGACATTGTAACTCAAAGAGCAATTATCCGATTTACTTGAAATTTGAACCGAGTACTCTTGACTATATTTACTCTACGATGAACTAGGATATTTTTGATTGGATTTGGCATTAAAAATACAACCATTTTATAGGCAATAAAACAGTTTTTTTTCATAACCACGCCATTTTGTTAGATTTTGATATTTTTCGAAAATCGTAGGATATCGTACAGGAAATACCTTCCAGTTTAACGACGTTTTTTCTTTTATCAATTTCAACTACTCCATCGTCCGGAATCATGGCCGCAGTGGAGAAGATTTTTTTTTGGCGCCTCCGAAGACAGCGCATAAGTCGCTTAGATATCGATATTTTTACGTGAAAAATTTACGGAATACACCTCTAATATATTCTCAATTTTCCAAAATATTTCATTGAGTATTTTTCTTCCACAAAATTTCCGAAAATCACCTAAATTACTAGCGTTCACACTGGTATAGCCCCTTAAGTTACTTTAATATTTGACACTATTAATAATAAAGACTAAAATGTTCTAAATAGTGTAGTATACATATATTACTATAATTTATTTTTTTACGTGAAATAAGTCAGTATTTTAATAAATAACAAACCTAATTTTAAAATGTAACCTATTTGTCACGTGATTGCAAACGCGTCTAGCAGAACTGTCACTTGTATGACGAAGTTATTTACTTACTAAAAACGTCAGAATACTCGAATGAGGTTAAATTTAGTTATTTTCTAAAAAAAAAGCATCTAGCATGAAATATTCAAAAGTTAAGTAAATTGAGAGTACAAAAGTTAATTAGCTTCAAACTATCGCTATCTGCTAGATGTCAAATATAAATAACAACCACGTTGCGAATAAAATCGTATATATGATAACCTTGACGCATATGCGTTAAGTAGAAATCAGTGACTTAAAATAAGTACTACCAAATTTCTTACAACTGCTTTAGAATCTTGGGCAAATTCATAAAACAAATTGACACCTAGATAGTGTTAGATGGAAGTTAATTTGTTTTAGAACTCACTCAAGCATTAACTTCGCTTTTACGGTAAATAATACGTAATTAATCAACTAACAAATAAATGAAAATATGCTGAGCTACTAAAAACCATGGAAATACTTAATTTTTATTACAATAAAATACAAATGCCCCTTTACTAACAATTTATAACAAATACCTACCCGATTTATTTTTGTTGACTACCTAATTTTTAAACGAGTTAATTTTTGTATGCTTCTAATTCAATTGCTATTATTTTTTAATAAATATAATGCTTAATAAATAAATTTTCCATGATTTTTAGGTAGCAGATTTTCTCTAACACATGGGGTTTTGATTTTTTTATATATTTTTATTACAAAACAATAATCCAACTTCAGTATAAAGATATATATAATATCTATCTACATTTCATATATTATTATATTATACTCATATCACTAAATAACTCTTTCTTTAACTATATTTTCAAATGTAAGTAAAGTTAACAATTAAAAATAAAACTCTATAAATTAATTTATCATTGTTGTACATTTTAGCTGAGAAATATAAACAATTAACAAACCTAACTTCACCGGTTATTTTTGATAATTTTGGATTCATGACACCAACTCAATTCAGAAATCATAATTACACTGAAATGAGACAATATCTGATTGATATCAATAATACGTACCGTTCGATAACACGTTTATACAGCATTGGTAAATCGGTCCAAGATCGTGAACTCTACGTTTTAGAATTAAGCTCTGCAGTCGGTAAACATAGATCTGGTTAGTATATGAACTATTAACCCTTAAGTACTCGCGCTGGTGTATTTTATACACAAGTTACGCATTTTCTGCGATTACTAAATGCATAAATTTTTGTGTGGGACTGTACACCCCCATCTAACCTTTGTTTAGCCATTCTAGAGTGTGATAGGAATCCGGCAATCAAAATTTGAAGATTGTAGCAGTTTGTATTAATTTTTTACTTACTAAATGTAGGTGGTATTAACGCACAAATAGCAGCATCCGAAGCGAAGGACCGCGTTTTTTTTTAAGACGTTAGTGATGCTGCTGATGGAAGACATCTTGTCAAAAGAGCAAAATTAAAAAATTACCAACAAAAATTAAATTTTTGTTGTCCGATTTATTGCAAGATGAATATTGAACAGTTTTGTGTACTATTTTAGATTTATTTTCGTTAGTTTTTCTTTCTAATCCTTAATTTTTAGTTGGGTTAATTTTAAGAAAATTTTTCTTAGTTCCTCAAAAATAAATAGTACATAATATGAATTGGGCAAAAAAATTAATATAATACCTTCAAAATTCCCAAAAACTAGCTTTTTTATGTGGTGTATAAAATACACCGCGCGAGTAGCTAAGGGTTAAAAATGTTAAAATTAACATTAATCTTTGAATAATATGAATAATTTGTTTAAAAGGAATACCTGAATTTAAATACGTAGCAAATATGCATGGGAATGAAGTAGTTGGAAGAGAACTATTACTTTTACTTATTAAATTGCTATGTGAAAGTTACGGCGCTTCGGAAAGAATTACTAAACTTTTGGATACGACTAGAATACATATAATGCCATCAATGAATCCAGATGGATATGAAATAGCTTATGAAGGTAATTGAAAGATATTCCCATTTCTAGCAGAGCTGTCACAAGTACTTAAGTAAAAGTACCAAGTACTCGGTGACACTATTTCAAGTACAAGTACTAAATACTCAATAGAAGTGCTTGATATATCAAAAACCCAATGAAACTACTTCAAGTACAAGTACCAATTACTCAGTGAAACTACTTGAAGTATAAGTACCAAATACCCAATGGAAGTACATGATATATCAAAAACCCAGTGAAAGTACTTCAAATACAAGTACCAAGTACTCAGTGAAACTTCTTGAAGTACAAGTACCTAATACTCTACTTGATATATCAAAAACCCAGTGAAAGTACTTCAAGTTCAAGTACCAAGTACTCGATGAAACTACTTGAAGTACAAGTACCAAAAACTCAATGAAATTACTTGAAATATCAAAAATTTTGTGAAAGTACTTCAAGTACAAGTACCAAGTACTCTACTAAAGTTCAAAAGTACTTGAAAAAGTAATTCTAGTATTAAATTAAAATACTTGACGAATCAAATAATTTTTATCATTTTTAAAAGTACTTGTAGTAAATTATTTCTACTATTAAATATTTTTTTACTATTTTAAAATGTACTTGAAATAAAGTACTTCAAGTATTAAAAGTATTGACAGCTCTGCCCTCTAGTTTTACAAACTAGTAACTGCTATTAATTTCTGAGATTATTAAATACCATTTTTTCTCCAGGTGATTCGAATGGCATAGTTGGACGAGCAAACGCACACAACGTTGACTTGAATAGAAATTTTCCTGACCAATATGGACCAAACAAAGTATACCAATCACTAAAAGCCAAAGTGCCTAACTCTATTTAAATCAATAAATGGCGTTAATCACTTCAGCTTTGGAACTAATCACTTATAAGTTTATTATTACAAATATTATGTATTTCTTTTTAAGTTAAATCAACATGCCGAACCTGAAACACAAGCTGTAATGGACTGGATCCTATCAGAACCTTTTGTTCTATCTGCCAACCTTCACGGAGGTTCTCTCGTGGCTAACTATCCATACGATGACAATCAGCAGTTAATAAACGGAGTACCAAACCCCAGTCCCGATAACGAGTTATTTAAATATTTGGCCAAAACTTATGCTGATGTTAGTAATCATTAATTATCACAAAGGGAAAAGTGGGATTAGCGTGACAAAGTATGACAAGAGGGGAAGGGACTAGTACTTAACGTGACAACATGTGACAAAAAGGGGAATGTACTAGTAATTAACGTGACAACATGTAACAAAAAGGAGAAGGGAGTAGTACTTAACGTGACAACATGTGACAAAAAGGGGAAGGGAGTAGTACTTAACGTGACAACATGTGACAAAAAGCGGAAGGGAGTAGTACTTAGCGTGATTAAGTGTGACAAGAAGGGTAGGGAGTAGTATTTAACGTGACAACATCTGACAAAAGGGGAAGGAAGTAGTACTTAGTGTGACAAGAGGGAAGGGGTTCAGATAATATGGGAAGAATGAGTTGAAAATAACATTCGGATTTTTTTTAGGTTCATCCAACAATGCATAAAGGAGAACCATGTTCTTTATTCCCAAAAGAAAAGTTCCCTGGTGGTATAACAAATGGCGCCGCATGGTACATAGTTACAGGGGGTATGCAAGACTGGAACTATGTATATGCAGGCTGTATGGAAATCACATTAGAACTCGGTTGTTTTAAATTCCCACAGGCATCTAAAATATCCGAGTATTGGATGGACAATAAAGAAGCTTTGATCACTTATATGGAACAGGTATTTATATTTTAAACTTGTAAAATTTCCCAGATCACATATTATTATAACTTATATCCTTTAGGTTCACAAAGGTGTGCATGGTTTTGTAAGAAGCTCTATAGGAACTGCTATCACTAATGCGACTATAACTGTAGAAGGTATTAAACATGTAGTGAAAACAGCACAGTTTGGGGACTATTGGAGGATTCTTTTGCCCGGGACTTATAACATCACAGTCAAAGCTAAAGGGTACAATCAAAAATGACATTAAAAAAATATACTTTTATATCAAAATCGTATTTTAATTCCAGATATGAATCGCAGACTTCTGAAATTATTGTACCGATTGATTCCGGCAGTCTTTCATTTAATTTTACACTGTATCGAGATGACCCTCAACACTGGGCAAGCGCTTACGATTTTGGAATTTTAGATAATCAGTTTAAACTTCGGTATCATACAAACGATGAACTATTTAAACTTTTCGCTAGGCTAGGTGAAAAGAATCCAGGTGTATCTCAGTATATAGCAGAGGATGTACAATTACCTGATAAAATACACTCGTTTAAAATTACTAATAAGGTAAAAAAATTGTGATATTAAGATAAAATTTATTTTATAAAATCAATTGTTCAGACTGTGACAAAATTTATATAGGACAAATTAGATAAGTTAAGTTAGTCTTGCCGTTTTTTATTTTATTTACTATAACATACAGGGTGGCTCAAGTAAAACGAAACGGGTGCGGTTTTGGTCATTTAAAATAAGATTTTGAGAAAAAGCTCGAACACGTCGATTTTGCTTTCAAGGGGGACATCTTTTGGTATAAAATTTTTGCAAGAATCTTTTCAACCCTCAGCGCTATGAGCGCAACCCTTAAAATTTTTAATAGCATGATATGGCAAGTGATAACTCATTTGAAAGGTTTTTTCATTCTGAATACGGTGATTTTTGATTTTTTCAAATCTGTTTAGTTTTAGTCAAGTTATTGACATTTTGAATTCCATAAATGCAATGATTTTCTGATCAAAAAACAAATATTTACAACAAAAATTCAAAACAAAGTAGGTTTATTTTCTTATCAAATAATTCAAAATTACCAAATTGGACATTTATTGAATTAATTAAAATTTTGGATGTTGGTAAATTTTTTTTAATTAAATTTTTTAAATTTTTTTAATTAATTCAATAAATGTCAAAATTGGATGTTTTTGAATTATTTGATAAGAAAATAAACCTACTTTGTTTTGAATTTTAGTTGAAAATATTTGTTTTTTGATCAGAAAATTCATTGCATTTATGGAATTCAAAATGTCAATAACTTGACTAAAACTAAACAGATTTGAAAAAATCAAAAAGCACCGTATTCAGAATGAAAAAACCTTTCAAATGAGGTATCACTTGCCCTATCATGCTATTTAAAATTTTAAGGGTTGCGCTCATAGCGCTGAGGGTTGAAAAGATTCTTGCAAAAATTTTATACCAAAAGATGTCCCCCTTGAAAGCAAAATCGACGTGTTCGAGCTTTTTCTCAAAATCTTATTTTAAATGACCAAAACCGCGCCCGTTTCGTTTTACTTGAGCCACCCTGTATGTTTATTGGTTTTATTCGATAATAAGATAAAATTAAATTTAAATAAAAATCGGTAATTTATAAACTCCACTGTTCAAATTGCGATTCAAGTTATATTGGACAAACTAACAAATAAATAAATCCAGATCTAATCCAATTTCAGTATTTCGATCGATTTGAATAAGACAAAACTGTACCAGGGTCCTGGTGAAACTTCTTTTCAAGTAATTATTCATTTTACAGATTAACGAACCTCAAACCGACAAATTCAATATTGCTTTAGTCGGTAATTTATACGCAACACAACCTCTCGGTAGAGAAATACTTCTATACTTAACCCGCCACATCTTACAAGGAGCCCAATTCCAAGATCCTACAATTGAAAGTATCCTAAACAACGCGGTCATTACAGTCATACCAGCCGTCGATCTCGCATTCGAAAAGATAGCAACTAACGTTCAAATAACACCACAGGGGTGCCACAATATCTCTGCAGACTTCAACGAGATAGGAGATCAGATTATAGCAATAGTTAATAGAGGGAATCCTCAGGTATCAATCGCACGAGCTTTCAAACAAATGCTATCAGATGAAAAGTTTGATTTGATACTTAATATCGTCAGTGGGGCTGTTGGGGTTGTAGTTCCTCAACCAAGTGACCATTTAGGGATGTATAGTTCTTTCAGTAAACAAATAGAAAAGAACTTCAAAGTCGATAGGTTTTGTAAGACCAGTAACGATGTTCTTCATCGTGTTGGCCTTTTATCTAACTACCTCTACAAAGAATATGAAGTTCCAATGTTTTCTTTGGGAATTGATTGCTGTCAGTTTCCTCTGAATGAAAATTTAGCATATATTTGGAAAGATGTAATGCAGCCTTTGATGGATTACTTACAAATCGTTAGGACTGGTGTTAAAGGTTTCATAATTGATGAAGATTCGAAAGCGATGATTAATACTAATGTTAAAATACTTGGATCGTCGAAGATTTATGAAGTTGATAAGAATAGTGCACATTATAAGTTACTTTTGCCTCCGGGACATTATAATGTATTGTTTATATGTCATGGGTACGTTTCTAAATCGGTCCAGTTTACAATTGAAGAGAATAAGATGCAGTATTTGAATGTGACTTTGCAGAAGTCATCTGATAATGATACTATGAGTAATTATGAGTCGTTGGAAGAGATGAGTACAGGAGTTAAAGGTAAATATGGGCTCGGAAATAAATTGTTTTTCCTAAAAAAAACTGTGCAGCTTTCGTAAAAATGATTTTTTTATATTCAATTTATAAAAATATTTCGGTGTAGCCTTTTATTTGGCGTGTAACTTTTTAAAGGGTTAGTGAAAATAGAAAGTATAAATTTTTCAAATGCACAAAATTTAAATAAATGTGATTTAAATGAAGAATTATAAAAAAAACCGTTGTTTTTATAGTAAATTATGATTTTCCTTCTTATTTTCTTATATTTGAGTTGATTTTACTATGAAAAATTGAAACTTGATGCGTGAAAAATCACTAAAAAATGACATGTTTTAGATTTGGGTAAAAGTATGTTTTTTAGATAGAAAATGATGAGTAAAGTTGAAATTTTCAAACCGCAGGTCTGTATCTCAACCCGTTCTCGAGATATCGTCTCTCAAAGTTTTGATTTTTCAAATTTTTTGGAGAAAAATGGCTGTAACTTTTGAACATGTGGTCGGATTTGATTTGTTGACAGATTTGGAATCAGCGTGTCAAAATCTATATTATGACATGTATAACACTTTAAAATTCGACAAAAAAAATTTCGTCGAAAATTGTCATTTTTTTCGATTTTTTCGCAAATTTTTTTTTCCGAATTTCAAAGTATTATACACGTTATTATATAGATTTTGACACGCTGATTCCAAATCTGTCAACAAAAATCAAATCCGACCACACGTTCAAAAGTTACAGCCATTTTTCTCCAAAATTTTCAAAAATCGAAAACTTTAAAAGGCCATATCTCGAGAACGGTTTGAGATACAGACCTGCGGTTTGAAAATTTCAACTTTTTACATGATTTTCTATCTAAAAAACATACTTTCCATCACATTTAAAACATGTCATTTTTTAGTGATTTTCCACGCATCAAATTTAAATTTTTCATAATAAAATCAACTCAAATACAAGAAAATAAGAAGAAAAATCATAACTTACTATAAAAACAACAATTTCCATACGATTTTTCATTTAAATTACACTTATTTCAACAGAATCCTTTTATAGACTCATTCAAACACGCAAACATCTAATTTATTAGCCTATAACTTTTTTAGGATGTACAATGAAATAATTTGTTTAATTAGTTCAAAAAGTAGAGAAATCAAGCTTTAATTTCATTTTTTTGAAACCTAATTATGATAATTTTTACCCAAATTACACCTATTTGAATATTGCATATTTTTTCTAGGTTATGTAGAAGACTATAACAACGTAGCTATCGTCAATGCCCAAATAAAAATCATTGGGAACAACTTAAACTATACATTTTACACAAATAAATATGGAAATTATGTAAAACTTTTACCCCCTGGCTCTTACACAATTACAGTAATTGCTGATGGTTTTTTACCGAGTTCAAAATTACTCAAAATATCTAAAAGTAGTTCATCTTTACACCAAATCAAATTCAGATTGATTTTAGATGAAGATATTTTCGGAGTTCCGAAAATATTATTTGCTATTCTTTTAGGTAAGATTATTATTGTTAATATTTATATAACAGATGACAAAAAACGTCCAATGTTTAATTTCAGGAGTCCTAGGTCTTTGTATACTCAGTATAGCGATATGTTTTTTCAAATTCTATCAACCAAAAAGAATTAAAGATACTGAATATGGATTTTCATTATTGCCACAAAAATCTGCATTCTATGAAGATGATGATGATAAAGAAACAGAACTATTTAGGGCTCCATTACGAGGTTAGTAATATAAAAAAAAAACATTGAGTGTGTGTACTTATGTACACGCATTAGAAGTTATACTTCTTTGGTGTAATTGAAAAACAACTACAAATAATCTCAATTTTAACTTGCATTAGAACACTAATATTTTATTTAATAATTCATAACATTATTTCACTATACATTTTAATCAAGTTAAAATTTAATTGTATATTATTTCAAAGTCCATATTTATAAATCATGAAATTTGAATACTATGATACAATAATCAACCAATCAGACAGGGCCGTCTTTAACCTATTGGGGGCCCTGGGCACATTAGGACAATGGGGCCCCTATGACCTTGACAGAGCCAAAGAAGTTTTCACTTCAAAAATTAAGAATATAAAAAACTAGTTTACTGATGATTTTTTTAAAACAGTGTAAGTAATTAGTACACCATTAAACGGGTGGCCAGTATTTCTCTACAACAAATTTCCCTGACTTTTTCCGGTTTTCCGGGTGAAATTTTACGTTTTTCCGTTTTTTATTAAAAAAAAATTTTTTAAGCATATTTTACACAATATATTAAAGTTTACGGAACTTTAAAAAAGAACTTTAATACCATTGCGAATTTTGTTGCATTTTTTTTTTTCAAAATACTGATTTTAAGGTATCAAAATTCTCTACAAAATGATTATTTTAAAATTAAATTTTCTACATAAATGCACTCCGTGACGTGTTAGAATACGCATTTTTTATTACATAAAAACGTTAAAATGGGAAAAATGTTGAGGAACGAAATGCACCATCATAAAGTAGAGTAAACCATCATTCCAAAAAAAAAAAGATTTCAAATTGGTAAATTTTTGACCAATTTACAAACTTGAAAACAGGCTATTTTTTAGGTATCCCCTTAATTAATGTGCAGAGGGTACGTGTATACGTAAAATAAATCAAATTTCAAGAAATTATTTTTAATAAAAATAATATCTTCAATAACAAATCACATAATAAATTAATATCACCACTGTTAAAAACCATTAATATATTCAACAATTGAACAAATTGCATGAAGTGTGGTACCTATACACTTCTAATTGATTAAAGTACTACAAATAAATTCGTGATAAAACAGAATTATTTGTTGACAATAGAACTTTTTTTAAAATTCTGCATGTTTTTTTTTTTAAATTTAAATAGATAATTGTTTAAAAATATTTGCGGAAAATTTCTTGACGTGGTGTGGGTTTTGCATTTTTACAGAAAATTCCCTGTCTAACAAAATTTCCTGACTTTCCCGGTTTTCCAGAAACTGGCCACTCAATGTATTTTTATATATTTAAAATCCTAAACATACTGAAATCGGAAAGCCTGATTTTCGGGTGAGAGTATAGAGGGGTTTCGCGCATGCAAAAACTAATAAGCAAGTAGGTATTGTAGTCAGTCATTAATGTCATTATCGATTTTTTTCAAAATAAATATCGTATGTTTTTCGGTAATAAATATCGGTTATCGTTTGGTGATATGGGGCCCCTATCAATCGCGGGGCCCTGGGCACGTGCCCAGAGTGCCCAGTGGGAAAGAGGGGCCTGCAATCAGATCAAGAAGGCAGATACTGTTTAACCAATCAAATGTCAGATGACGTCACAATATTCATAGAGTGTATGTAAAAACGGTTGTCAGTTTTTTTAACACAAAGTGTCACTTCTTTATCTTTATTCTGTGGTAATGTGTAAAATTTTTAATTATGTCTATGGATGTCATGACGTCATCAATGCCTACCTAGGTCCACCGCGTAACGCTCATTACATTACTGAATTTTCACCCTCAACGCGCCTAAAGAAGTATAACTTCAAAAATAATAGTAACGTTCTCTAAATTGATAATAAAATAACTATTTTTCATTTGAAACCAACCAGATAGCAAAATTTTTCAGGGATATATCATATAAAGAGGTCTTTTTGAGTTATTTTGAAAAAAAATATGTCTTAATGATTTCTTAAAGAGGTATTTTTGTAGTTATTTTGAAAGAAAGATTACTTAATGACAGAGCCGTAACTAGAAGCTCAGGGGGCCCTGAGGCAGAGTGTGAGTAAGCCCCCCCCCCCCACTATATACAAAATAAAAAACTGAAGACCTTTTTTTGTCGCTGTTTCCTCAGTATTTTCAAGTGCTATTAATTTTAATTCCCCTTTTTTTAATTGACACCTAACTATTTTTGAATCTTATTTATTGTAACCATGTTTACGCTGCTGTGGGAGCCCCCTATACTCGAGGGCCCCAGGGCACAGCCCTGGTAGTAGTTACGGCACTGCTTAATGATATCTTAAAGAGATCTTTTTGTAGTTATTTCGAAAAGAGTTGATTTTTTTGTACTAAAATATTATTTTTTCATAATTAGGGCACGATATTGACATCAAAGCATTCCCAAAACCATACTTTGACGATGCAGGAAGTGAGTCAAGCAGTGAGGAAGAACACGTCCTATTAAAAGCCGAGAAAGAATAAACAGAGAAATATATATTAACTTAAGAAACGGAAGCAATAATGCAGTGCCTTTGATTTTTATTAAATGGTACTCATTGTAGTAACAGTGTGATAACAAAATATGAATTAATGTCTAAGAAAACATAAATTTTAATATATTTCATACATTTATATAAATACTGAAAATCAGCAACGTTATTTCAGAGATTGATGAATATCAACATACTATTTTGACGAGGGCCTTGAAAAAATATCAAAATTTCAGAAAAAAAATCGTAAAAATAGGGTTAAAAAAATATAAAAAATTATTTTTACTTCAGGCTCTCTAAATTTAGTCATTTTATAATTGAGGGGTATGCAGCAACAAGGAGTTAACTCC
Source organism: Sialis lutaria (assembly GCA_949319165.1). Taxonomy (NCBI): domain Eukaryota; kingdom Metazoa; phylum Arthropoda; class Insecta; order Megaloptera; family Sialidae; genus Sialis; species Sialis lutaria. The sequence continues at coordinate 30,397,105 of OX439235.1, forward strand.
AGTTTTTATAATTTTTGGGAAAATAGAAAAAACTGTTTAAAAAATTGAGAATGTATTTAAAACGCCTTTGTCTTCGTCCAATTATTATTTGTCAACGACCACATGTTTTGGCCAAATTCCATTGAGAAATTCGTCAAATTCGCAATTCTAGAGTCAATTTTATTCTGGAGTTAACTCCTTTTTGCCCCAAATAGTTGAAAATTATTTTCTTTTTAATGTAAGGAAGCATTGAATAAGAACAATTAGTTTATTTCAAGACAGAACACAGTAACGAGTGTACTAACTAAATTCTAAGCCCAAAAACAAAGAGTCAGCTCCTGGAGTTAACTCCATTTTGACCCCAAGCGAATGAAGCAGCTAACTCATTCTAGCGGATACCTTGAGAACTATCAACGGTAGGTAACTCTTTGTTAAACCAAACGAAAGAATGATTTTTTCTCCCCAAGAAACGGTTGTTAACTCTGTTTGGCCTAAAAATGGAGTTAACTAGTTGTTGCTACAAACCCCTCAATTCTTTAGGACCAAGAAGATGTATATTTTATATAATTTAGTCAAGTATATTTGGTGCTAATAAATTTTAATTTATTACAGAACCAATCGGAAGTAAAAATATATTGAAAAACGTTAACCCTCCGTCTGTACACTGGGTCTTTAAAGGAACAGTCGAAATTTCAAACTTCAATATCTCTCCTACGAATGGGGGGCGGGCTTGTGATACCTCACTAGGTATGAGTAGGGACTAAAGGCTCAAAGGGCACCCGGGTCTGACAATTTGCAGATGCAAGTTGCGTCCGTTCAGTGTACAGACGGCGTTAGTGTTTTCTAAGGTAAATGGATACCGTTTTTTGACTTTTTTTGTCTTTTCATGGTTAAAATAAATGTTTCATGTAATTTTAGACTTTTTTGACTATTTTTATGTCAAAAAAACACTGATTTTGTACAAAATAATTACCATTTCGTTTATTTATGGCATGCCTGAATACGTAAAATATTTCCCACTTTCAGGTGCTGAAATAATTCAATGCCAATGACACTATATTCTTTTGAAAGGTCATAGTCTAAGCTTCATAACCATATGAGGAGTTGTGGAACAAAACTTGATAACTCCACTTTGAATCGGATATCTAATTTTTTTAAGTTATTCACCTTAAGCATGTGCAAAGACGCTAGTTCAAAATTTGGGTATTAAAAAATCTCACCTATAACATTACTCAAAAGTTTAAAAACGTACACGAAGAGAGAATAGGTACAATTTGACCTCTTCTGTTAAGTTTGCAAAAATCGCGTTATCCAGTTTTGTTCCCCAGTTCCTCATATAACCTTTTTTTAATGTATTTGTTTATTGCAAAGTTACAATTTTTTTAACAAAATCCCGTTTTTCCTCCATTTTTGACTATACTTAAATTTTTATTACCAATGTTTTTTAACTTTAGGCTTTGACAACTATTGAGCCATGTAGTAGACACTTCAAAAAGTAACTCTGATTTTTTTCAGATTTTTTGAAAGCCTATAAAACTTTGAAAACGCGACTGTTCCCTAAAAGACCCAGTGTACAGACGGAGGGTTAATATATTAATTTAAAAGAGTAATTTAGTACGTATTACATCATATTCGCATTGTTTTAAGTCTAACGGTGAAAAGAAATACAAAAAATCGTAATTAAGAATAAAATATTTAAGTCGTAGTTATAAAAAAATCTCACGTTTTTATTAAAGTTGTATAGAATAGTGTTTGTTTATTTTATTTTAGGTGAATCGCACTTATAAAATATTAGTTTCATGAAACCAGTGAGTCGTAAACTGAATTATCAATTGTTTCCGCTTACGCTGGTTTTATGAAACAATCGTAAGGTAAGATTTAATTGTTGTATTTTATTGTTCCTCATTTTAAACATTCTTGTAAATATGATAAGGGACCAAAAGCTTTTAGTTTAGAGTTTTACGCGAATCTACTTTTGTTATGTAACTTTTTACCTATTTAAAATAATTATAACCCTACATTGCATAGTTATAATATACATATTCATTGAAATAATAATAAATATAATAATAACGTACCTTGTTTTATGTTTAATTCACTTAATTGTTCCACTTTTTCACTAAAAAACACATTTTTATGACACGATAAATTACGACGCAAAATGCAACAATTACAACTGAAATAAACGTTATACCAACTGTTGATCATTTGAAAATTTTCATAGAGATAATAAACATAGAGGGGGTGTCGTAGAAGGAGAAGCGAATTCTAAATGTGAGTGGGAGAAAGACTGATTCACATGTCTTCTATATATTTTGTGATCTCGATGTATTTTTTACGTCAATTAAAATTTAATTTATTTATTATATGATAAAAATGCACTGTAGGGTTGAATATATTTTCATTTTATATTTTCTTTACCTACTTTTAATTGATATTTTTTTTGTAAAGTATATACAGGGTGAGTCATATCAGGTGGAACAAACTTAAACCGTTGATTAAGAAAAATATTTCAAGCAAAAAAGTTCATATAAACATGTGTCCGAAAACCCTTCGTGAGGGAGCTACAGACTCCCAAAGATTTTGACTAAAATTGGTTTTTATTTAATATCTGGAGAACCCATTGTGATACAGCAATGAAAATTAATACATGGATTAGTAATAATACGTGTTATCGATTTCCAGTATCAAACAATGGTTATTTAGACCAGGGATGTATGGGGCCTGTGGGCCCTCTGATTTTTATCAAGTATTTTTTTGTTCTTCACTTTTTTCCTATGTTTGATGTTTTTATAAGGTCATATGATACAAAATACACATAAATATACATTGTTATGTTGTCATTAGATCAACCGTTTACGAGAAATACGATGTGAATGATAGTTTTGCAGAATTTAACTTAATACGGATGCTAAAAATTACACAAAATAAATTTATATTCTTGTTCTATAATTAAAAACAAGAATAAATGTGTATGTAACTATAGCTAAAAAATGCATCCTTAACAACAGATAACATTTTTAGTTTCGTTTTTTAGTCAATTAATAAAGCACGAATTAAAGTAATAAATCTGGCTATAATTCTATGAGGAGTCATATTAAGAGGAGTATTTACACCAACTATTTTTCTTATTTTTAGTACTAGAACAAGAATCTAAATTTATTTTGTGTAATTTTTAGAATCCATATTAAGTTAAATTCTGCAAAACTATCTTTCCCATCGTATTTCTCGTAAACGATTGATCTAATGACAACATAACAATGTATATTTATGTGTATTTTGTATCATATGACCTTATAAAAACATCAAACATAGGAAAAAAGTGAAGAACAAAAAAATACTTGATAAAAATCAGAGGGCCCACAGGCCCCATACATGGTCTAAATAACCATTGTTTGATACTGGAAATCGATAACACGTATTATTACTAATCCATGTATTAATTTTCATTGCTGTATCACAATGGGTTCTCCAGATATTAAATAAAAACCAATTTTAGTCAAAATCTTTGGGAGTCTGTAGCTCCCTCACGAAGAGTTTCCGGACACATGTTTATATGAACTTTTTTGCTTGAAATATTTTTCTAAATCAACGGTTTAAGTTTGTTCCACCTGATATGACTCACCCTGTATTATATTATTGTTAATAATTGTAATTAGAATTTATATGCAAATATTTTTATACACTATTTTCATACAAATTAGTATATTTTATAATTTATTATAATGTATTATTCACTTAAAATATTTAAAATAAAATATATCAACATAGAATTTTTTTTAGTTATTTTTAATAAGTTGGTGCTACTGTAAATTTAGTTTTAGTTCATGTTTTCGCCGCGTGTAACGTCGGTTTCGGAAAAAATCCAACAATCGTTGTTTAAAATGTTTTAAATAAAAATAAAACTTTATCAATAGAAAAAATGTATTTGTGCGTGTTTTCTTATATGTTTTGTTGACATTACTAGTTGTAGTTATTATTTGTGCTTTGGTTAAACCCGCTATGTGATAGTTTTGTTAGTAGTTTTCTGTGTGTGTACAAAACGTTATATAGTTTTGGAAAATGGAGGCGTAAATATATTAATCATTTATGTTGCTGTTTCAACAATCAAGGTAAGTTTCTTACAAAATATAACAATTATTTTGTTAATAGATGCAACCATGAATTTGTGACTTTTCGATTGATTCAAGTAGAGTCAGCGAGAGAAATTGTTTTGGTGTTGAACAAAAAATGAACGCTAGAAAATACATATTCATAATATACAATATATTTTATATCTATCATTTATATATTTTAATAAAAATATAAATACATCGGTATATATAAAAATAAGTACTTTATTTTAAGCTTAATGTAATATTAATATAATCAAATTAAAAAAACATTTAAAGCCGTGTAATTGATTTTGCTCAACGTTTTAACACTTACAGGCTTAATAGTGGTACACGTTATGTTCCACTTTTTTTGTACGTTTCACTGCACGTTGGTATAAAAAAATGTACCATTTATTAAATCGCGATTCTTTGCTGCACAAGTGCTCAGAAAATGTACCACTTGATACAAAGTATGTAATAATGCGTTATACAACCATTGTTGCATGTTTATGAACCTGTTTAAATAATTTACTGTGTTTTTATACCATTTCAATTTAGTTGTGCCTAGTGTAGCATGGGTAAAAATATCTGATGATTTTCTGTGCCTCTAAGGGTTAAAATTTACTTACATGAAACAACAACTTACTAGAAAAAATACATAATACAAAAAGGCGATTAGGTACTACTCATGTCTGTATAATAATATACATCATATCCTTACTAATAAGGACGTGGATTAGGAAAGTGACTAGTCCACGTTATGTTAAGTATAATCATCGTCCCTACCATCATAACATAAACAACAATAGCGCACAAAGCTAGCTTCTTCTTCCAGCTCCTAGCTTCTAGATTCTTCAAAATGAAAAGTCCGACTAACAATCCAGCCAATGCCCCGAAAAAGTGGCATGCATAGCTAATTTCATTGTCCAGATTCAGGAAGTAACTGTAATAAACACTCTGACCGATATCTAGTAATGCAAATACAATAAAGACAATTATCTGCAGCCAAGCAAATTTAATTTGTTTCCAGTTCTGAAAAAAATATTAAATGTATGTTTTAAGTTTTGTGCAGTTATTTTGAATAACATACCATAATTAACTTAGCTATATGTGCTGTTGTAAGTGCGTAAACACCCCCGCTAGCACCTGCTATGAACATGTTAGGGTCGGTGATTGATGTGCCCAACGAACCAGTCATTACACTAGCTAAATATATTATACCAACGCGCCACCACTTGTGTACCATCTCCAAAGGAATTCCAAGTATTATTTGTACTGAGAGGTTTACCACCAAGTGAACAATGCTGAAAATTATTATAAGTAAAGAAACGATCAACTATAAGTACTTAATGTTATGTATGATTGCGACTTTTAAATAACTCACCCCATATGTACAAACATATACGAAACATATCTCCACACTTCGTATCTCTTATACGGGTTATAAATCAGAGCGTCCATGTAATTCCAGATGAACAAAACAACCTGAATTATAGAAATAATAATCATGAAAAGAGGCGGGGGGCAACACTTATATTGTTTCCCATTAGCTCCATCAACCTCGTCCTCTACATTGTGTTTAGTTATTCGGTCAGGTATTATCTTGTTTGCGTATGGGTAATGTATTGGTAACCATGCCTATTGAAAAAGATTCCTAAATATGCGTAACATGCAAAATACTGATTATTTATTTAAAAATTATTGGACTGATTTTGATGAAACCAGCATCAATGTATTCCTTGAAAACCCAAGCATACTATAGGGTGTATAACAATGATGGTTAACCTTTTTAACTTGGCGTATCAAAATTTTGAAAAAACCTAGTTTAGTATTTTATAAGAAAATTTTTAAGCTATTGCCCGGTATTATCAACCAATTTAAAGCTCCTTTAGCGCTAAATGCTCCTTTAGCGCTAAATGCTCCTTTAAAGTAAATTTGGTGTATTACAAACGCGATTTAAATCAATATTTAAGCTTTCAATGAAAAATATACATAATATACGTTGTAAACAAATACTGCAGATAATTTAAAATCTATTTAATTAAATGTATTATACTTGCGCCCAGTATTATCAACTTTAACTAAATGCTCCTTTAACTAACTGTCATATTATCAACAGATCCAGCCATAATACATTTAATTAAATAGATTTTAAATTATCTGCAGTATTTCTTTACAACGTATATTATGTCTATTTTTCATTGAGAGCTTAAATATTGATTTAAATCACGTTTGTAATACACCAAATTTACTTTAAAGGAGCATTTAGCGCTAAAGGAGCTTTAAATTAGTTGATAATACCGGGCATTGGATCTATTGATAATATGATAGTTAGTTAAAGGAGCATTTAGTTAAACTTGATAATACTGGGCGTATATCTAAAAACTGAGTTCTAAAACTGTTCTCGAGATCCTCCGTAATTTTTTTTAATTGAAATTAGGACATTTATTTTTTTAATCCAAAGACAAAACATTTTTATTTGTCTTTTACAGCTACTTGTAAAATTTAACTGAAAACAAATGAAGGGTACATGGGAAAAAGAGGCTAAGTCAATTTTTAGTCGAATTAAGATAACAGCGCCATTTAGTGGCAAATCTAGGTACTCTTCGAGCCAAAGGAAAAAAACATGCTAAATTCCGTAAAATAAAATTTGAAAGATATCATTTTTAGAATAAAACTATCCAAGATACCAACCTTAAAACAGCGATAACACATAACTTGGCCTCTTTTTCCCGTGTACCCTTTATATTGTATAGTAAATAACATACCACAATAAGTAACAAAATGCTGACAAATATAGTACACTATCTAATATATTATCTAATCAAATTTTATCTTTTTATAAATACAGTAGAAACCAATTATAATGACATCGGTTAATACAACATATTAGTCATGGACTTACAGAATGGACTGAGCATTCCCAATCCAACTGTGTAGTAAATATTGGAGAAGAGAAAGCGATAAAGTAGCCAATACCTATCTCTTTCTAGAATTCTAATTGGTCACGTCACAGGTTTGTTTGCAGTCATTACATACAGACTTACTACAGAAAGGAGACAGGTATTGGCTACATATTCGCTTTATCTCTTTAAAGAGAGTGCTCAATTTTATGAGGCTATTGCTCAGTCCATTCTATAAGTGGTATAGGTTTTAATAACTCAAAATAAAAATTCCAACTGAATCCCATATACTTGTATTTTTACCGATGTCATTATAACCGGTTTCTACTGTATATATTAAGGTCTCTTTCTTATACTTAATACTAAAAATAAACATTTATTCCTAAGTTATGAACTAATTCAAATATAATTGTAACTAAAGAAAAGTAAAAATACGCGTATTATAAATAAATTATTTATTTATATAATAAAGAAAATACACATTCATAATAATATGCAATATATATTATATCTGTCATTTATATATATACAATAATTATAAAAATAAGTACAAAACAATAATACAAATAAGTAACCATTTTTGGTCACTTATATTTACTTTAATAACGTCAAGCTTAAATCACATAGAAAAGGCACAATTGTATCAAGCCTTGGTAAATAACAAAGTGTCAAAATGTGAATTTAAACTGAATGAGCCTGGCACACTGAATTCATAAAATTGATGTTTTAACACTTGTGTTATTTGTCAAGGCTTTATAGTGTATTTAATTTAAAGCTGTGCATTTGATTTTGCTCGATTCACACGTTTTTAAAATTTGCTTACACCAAATGGCAACGTAGTAGAAAATATATATATATTTAATATTAAAAAGGCGATTGGTAACCATGATTGTAAATATTGAGCGAAAAGATTGAAAAATTATTGTGTATAAAAAATATTAATATATTCGGGCAGTAAAAATAACATTTTTATTATATTTGTGCGAAATTAGACAAAAAAAACATTTTGTACTTTATTTTTTATTTAAGTAAAGGGCAAACTGGGTCAAAATATTATATATTTTTGTAGAATTAAACAGGTTGAATATAAATAATATTAATCAAATAGCAATATTCATTTGTGCGTCTTTCTTTTGGGTGTTACCCTAAAAACGTTTGTTAAGACAAAATATTTTAATTTAATTGTTGACTTTTATGCAATTTTAATTTTAATTGTTCAAGTAACATATAGGTTATGTTATAGACATCAAAATTGGAAACTAACAAAAAATAAAGACAATGTAACAAAGAAATTGTTACATTGTGTCATTTATTATTTGCTTTACAAAGATTTGATCATTTTTTCGTTCAGATTATTTTTATAGGTTATGTTTCATTATAGGCTATTTTTGCAACAATCAGATGTCATTTTTAAAAAATTGTTTCTATTTAATTAGTTAAGTTTGTGATTTATATTTGTCAATGGTTAAAGGCAGCTGCCTATTTTTATAAATATAATAAAATTCCATAGGCACTGTTAAGTTAAGGGATTGTCCATAAAAAATGTCACACAATATTTTGTTATTTTTTATTTTTGACCCCTTCTTTTATAGTCGCTAATTTTTATGTAGTAAGTTATCTGCCCCCCCCCCCCCCCCTCTCCCCGTTCAATTGACAACTCTAAAAAAATACTGTAAAAAATTCGTAATAATTAAAACAATGTTAGTCCAGTGCCAATCCGACTTTTTGAGGCCAAAAAACAGGAAAATTCTCTACAGGATAGCGATGGTGGGAATCGTTGCTAAAGATGATTACAAAAAGAGGGGAAAAAATGCACCTCTGCACATGTAGCGGTTTCGAAGGAGGGTGGTTTTTAAGGGTTGAAAATGGTTTTTTGCAATTTTCGGCGAAGTACGACTTTCTATTGAAAAATTGTCTACAGTAAAGTTGTAGATAAAAAATAAATCTACAATTTTGTTTCAAACCAATTTACAACATAACCCCAAATTTTCCGAGATAATGGCGAAATACCGTTTTTTTGAATTTTCGAGTTTTTTATATCAAAAAAAACTTCAAAATACTTGAAATTTTCATGAAATGTATGTTTTGAAGTCCTTTAATTTTACCGATCTGTTCGGAATTTTAAAGTTAAATATTACCTGAAATATTAACGTTTCCCGAAAAAAATGAAATTTTTTCAATCGAAAAATTGATCGTAGAAATTTTCGATTTTTTAACTTTTAGGGGGCTCAATTTTTTCGTATTGAGTCGAACTTTAAGATAGATAAAAAATTAAAATACCTTTACATTTAAAAATTTTGTGAAAAATTAAAAAAAAACAAAAATAGCGATTTGTAAAAAACGCAATTTTATTTTTCAATCACTATAAAAATTTTGTACTAATCATTAAATTTTTGTGCTAAAATACAAGAATAAAATATATTTAATTTTATAAATGGATAATTTACGAAAAAAAATGTAATACGGTGTAAATTGATAGGAATAGGATGCTGTAAATAAGTAATTTTTCGGTAATAAATCGTAAAAGCATTATAAATAGACATTTTTTTACATATATTTAAAATTACTTTGTTCTAAAAAATAAAAGGAAAGTTCCATTACATAGTACTTATATTAATTTTACAGAAAATTAATATACTATTATTATATTTTTAATAAAGTTATTTTATTATAATGTTAAAATTTTTCAATTAATTAATTATAGCATTCTTTTCAATCAATGTACACCGTATTACATTTTTTTTCGTAAATTATCCATTTATAAAATTAAATATATTTTATTCTTGTATTTTAGCACAAAAATTTAATGATTAGTACAAAAACTATAGTGATTGAAAAATAAAATTGCGTTTTTTACAAATCGCTATTTTTGTTTTTTTTAATTTTTCACAAAATTTTTAAATGTAAAGGTATTTTAATTTTTTATCTATCTTAAAGTTCATCTCAATACAAAAAATTGAGCACCCTAAAAGTTAAAAAATCGAAAATTTCTACGATCAATTTTTCGATTGAAAAAATTTCATTTTTTTCGGGAAACGTTAATATTTCAGGTAATATTTAACTTTAAAATTCCGAACAGATCGGTAAAATTAAAGGACTTCAAAACATACATTTCATGAAAATTTCAAGTATTTTGAAGTTTTTTTTGATATAAAAAACTCGAAAATTCAAAAAAACGGTATTTCGCCATTATCTCGGAAAATTTGAGGTTATGTTGTAAATTGGTTTGAAACAAAATTGTAGATTTATTTTTTATCTGCAACTTTACTGTAGACCATTTTTCGATAGAAAGTCGTACTTCGCCGAAAAACGCAAAAAACCATTTTCAACCCTTAAAAACCACCCCCCTTCGAAACCGCTACATGTGCAGAGGTGCATTTTTTCCTCTCTTTTTGTAATAATCTTTAGCAACGATTCCCACCATCGCTATCCTGTAGAGAATTTTTTTTCTCCTCAAAGGCTTTGGCACTGGACTAGTCCAGTTTCAGAAAAAAAAACGTTATTTATAGTTTCAACTGAAACTATAAAATTACACTTAAGTGAAATTTAATATGTTATCCCCCCCCAACAATGGACAACCCCTAAAAAATACTGTAACAAAATTCGTAATAATTAAAAAACAATGTCCAGTTTCAGAAAAAAACGTTATTTATAGTTTCAACTGAAACTAAAATTGAAATTTAGTATGTTATCTGCCCCCCCCCCCTCTAAAATGGACAACCCCCTAAGAAATACTGTAAAAAATTCGTAATAATTAAAAAACAATGTCCAGTTTCAGAAAAAAACGTTATTTATAGTTTATAGTTTCAACTGAAACTATAAAATTGAAATTTAGTGTTATCCGCCGCCCCCCCCCCCCCCCCCCCCGTTAATGGACAACCCCTAAAAAATACTGTAAAAAAATTCGTAATAATTAAAAAACAATGTCCAGTTTCAGAAAAAAACATTATTTATAGTTTCAACTGAAACTATAAAATTTAAATTTAGTATGTTATCTGCCCCCCCCCCCCATCTAAAATGGACAACCCCCTAAGAAATACTGTAAAAAATTCGTAATAATTAAAAAACAATGTCCAGTTTCAGAAAAAAACGTTATTTATAGTTTCAACTGAAACTAAAATTGAAATTTAGTAAGTTATCTGCCCCCCCCCCCCCTCAACATTCAATGGACAACCCCTAAAAAATACTGTAAAAATTCGTAATAATTAAAACAATGTCCAGTTTCAGAAATAAACGTTATTTATAGTTTCAACTGAAACTAAAATTGAAATTTAGTATGTTATCTGCCCCCCCCCCCCCTTCAACAATGGACAACCCCTAAAAAATACTGTAAAAAAATTCGTAATAATAAAAAAACAATGTCCAGTTTCAGAAAAAAAACGTTATTTATAGTTTATAGTTTCAACTGAAACTATAAAATTGAAATTTAGTATGTTATCTGCCCCCCCCCCCCCCCTCTAAAATGGACAAACCCCTAAAAAATACTGTAAAAAATTCGTAATAATTAAAACAATGTCCAGTTTCAGAAAAAAACGTTATTTATAGTTTCAACTGAAACTAAAATTGAAATTTAGTAAGTTATCTGCCCCCCCCCCTCCCCTCAACAATGGACAACCCCTAAAAAATACTGTAAAAATTCGTAATAATTAACAAACAATGTCCAGTTTCAGAAAAAAAACATTATTTATAGTTTCAACTGAAACTAAAATTGAAATTTAGTAAGTTATCTGCCCCCCCCCCCCCCCTCAACATTCAATGGACAACCCCTAAAAAATACTGTAAAAATTCGTAATAATTAAAAAACAATGTCCAGTTTCAGAAAAAAACGTTATTTATAGTTTTAACTGGAACCTGTCATGAATATTTAAAACTTAAATACATTTAACTATTATTCAATATGTTCTTATCTGTAGTTAGGGCGCGCTTCAGGGAAGTGACTAGTCCACGCAATGTTAGTTATAATCGCTGACCCCATGAGCACAGCGTAAACTGCTACAGCGCACCAAACCAATACCTTCTCCCAGCTCCTAACCTCTAAATTCTTTAAGACACAAAGACCGACTAACAGTCCAGCTAAAGACCCGAATAAGTGGGCAGCATATCCGATGTTTTCGTCTAGGTTTAGGAAGTACCTGTTGTAGACTGCGTTACCGATGTCAGATAGGGCTACGACGACAAATACGATTAGCTGTAGCCAAGCGAATTCCATTTGGCCCCAATTCTGAAAATTACGTTTTTTTTTTAAGTTGTATTTTTTTTAGGTGCAGGAAATTTAATAGAATTAAGTTAGGTTAGGTTAGATGTGAATAATACAGATTTCTGGTATGATAGTCAGTAAAATAGGGTTTTTAGTAAAAAATTCGTAATAATTAAAACAATGTCCAGTTTTAGAAAAAAACGTTATTTATAGTTACAAACTTACAAGTGTTACAACTGAAACTATAAAATTGAAATTTAGTAATTTATCTGCCCCCCCCCCCCCTTTTCGTTCAATGGACAACCCCTAAAAAATACTGTAAAAAATTCGTAATAATTAAAACAATGTCCAGTTTCAGAAAAAAACGTTATAGTTTCAACTGAAACTATAAAATTACACTTCAGTGAAATTTAATATGTTATCGCCCCCCCCCCCCTCCCCCCATCCTGAACAATGGATAACTCCTGTAAAAAATTCGTAATAATTAAAACAATGTCCAGTTTCAGAAAAAAACGTTATTTATAGTTACAACTGAAACCATAAAATTGCACTAAAGTGAAATTTAGTAAGTTATCTGCCCCCCCCCCACGGTTCAATGGACAAATTGTTGAATGAAAATTATGTTTAAATTTATGTTTTGAGGTTTATTTTTTTTAAGTTGTATTTCTTAAGGTGCTGGAAATTTAACAGAATGAAGTTAGCTTAAGTTATATGTGAATAGTACAGATTTTTGTTATGATAGTCAGTTAAATAGTATCTACTAATCTCAGCAGGATTAAGTTAGGTTAGGTTAGATACACATATGCCTTATACATGTAGATAATCTAGTTTTCTGTTATGATATCTAGTGACATCTAGTGACTAAATTTAAAACTAAATACCTGTTTTACTGACACAGGTATTTAGTTTTAAATTTAGTCACTAGATGTCACTACTAGTCACAGCAGAATTTAGTTAGGTTAGGTTAGATACACATATACCTTATACATGTAGATAATGTAGATTTCTGTTATGATAGTCAGTAAAACAGGTATTTAGTTTTGAATTTAGTCACTAGATGTCACTACTAGTCTTAGCAGAATTTAGTTAGGTTAGGTTAGATACACATATGCCTTATACATGTAGATAATGTAGATTTCTGTTATGATAGTCAGTAAAACAGGTATTTAGTTTTGAATTTAGTCACTAGATGTCACTACTAGTCTCAACAGGATTAAGTAAGGTTAGGTTAGATATACATATGCCTTATACATGTAGATAATGTAGATTTCTGTTATGATAGTCAGTAAAATAGTTTTATTAGTTTTCAATTTAGTCACTAGATGTCACTACTAGTCTCAGTTATTGTTTTTTCAATCACACCAAACAAGTATAACTTTGTAATGCTTATTATTTAGTGACGTACCATGATTAATGTAGCGAAATGGGCTGTTATAAGTGCGTAGACACCTCCACTAGCGCCTGCTAGAAACACGTAAGGGTCGGTGATAGATGTGCCCAGTGAACCAGCGATTACACCAGCGAAATATATTATTCCAACGCGCCACCACTTATGTACCATCTCTAAAGGTATTCCAAGCATTATTTGTACTAAGAGGTTCACCACCAAGTGAACAGCGCTGAAAATATGTTATAAGTTAAGCAATGATATTATTTATTTAGTAGATTTATTAAGGATGTAATCAAAAACATATTTAAAATATGACAGAATGTAATTTTAAGTATGATAAGACGTATTACGTAATTTACTACACTGTTTAAACGTTATAGCAGTTTAAAGTTTGCTCATTTTAACACGTTATGGAGAATTGAAACAAATTCTAATTCAAACCTTATTTAAACACAGAAAAAATGTAGTCAAAAATATAATTTATAGTAAAAACTATCTGTTTTACTTCTCTACAAAATTTATTAGTTTTTACTAACTCATTTCAGAGAAAAAAACAATTATTGTGTAAGAAAACATTATAAAAATACAAATGGTGGATTTTTGTTATGTCAAACTAAAAATTAGCCTCAAATTATTAAATTAAATTTATTAAAAATGAGTTAATTCAGTAAAAGAGAACAGGGTACATTACTAGAATTAATAAAAGAATATAGTGTTACTATAGAATGTAAAAGAAGTTGGATAATAAGTTAATATTTGGGCTAGAAAAATAAATTATTTCATATGTCAGTTAAAAGTTAATCTTAAGATTAATTATAATTTTTAACTGGACATTGAGAAACAAATGTATAGTTTAATCTTAAGTTTAACTGGGACATGTGGTTTAAACTCATATTGAGAAACCAGGCCTAAAAGTGATGAATTGGCAACAATGCACTAAATACTAAAACAATAATGACAGTTTGAATTGGACCAATCAGATTGCAATTAGGTTGTTATATTTTAATTGTTATATTTTTTTCATATATTTATGCGTGTAAACGACTTATATTATCATTTTCATTACATTTGTGTTCTAAATAGTGTTATTTAATAATATTTCTTGTGTTATTTAATAGTATTTTCACTTATCAAGTCATTTATAATAATAAAAGATTTGGGGTTTTCTATTTCTGATAGATGAATTTAAATGACATTCACAAACAAAATTTATTAATTTTTTTGGCTAAAATAACAGTTAAAATACGAAATAAGGTTTTAAAGATAAATACTAATATTGTTTATGTAGTTTAAAAACGAATTTGACTTTCCTACAAGCATTTAAAGTGAATAATTCATAATTTGATTTTGATCTTTCATTTAATTTAATTTTATATTATTTTTGCCTTAGATTGTACGTCCATAACATCGTTAATATATGACATTCACAAACAAAATTTGGTTATTTATCGTTTTAGCGTCCCAAATTATTTAATTAATGATGAATCTATGTTTTTTTTAAGTTTCATTGTTACAGTCAATGTTCCAGATGTCGAAAATTATTATACAAATGATTGAAAAGTCATTATTTCAAATAAGACAATAAAATTATATTATTTATTTTTAATAGTTTTTCAATATTCTCTATTAAATAATGTTTAATTTGATTTGATATAACTTATGTTTTTAATTTTCGAAAAAAAACACTGATAGAATATTTTAAATAAATAATTACAACAATTTGATTTTTTCATTTTTGTGCAGATATTTTGTGGTCATATATATTTGAGCATTTTTTTACGTTTATTTGAATTTTAAATATTAGAAACCATAGATAAAAACAAATACAAATATAAAAAATTCTATAAAATAATTTGGGATGCTAATTTTTCATATTATTAACAAATATATTCATTTTTTTTGGTTAAAATAATAGGCCAGTAAAATCTTACAAAAAAAACCTTAAAATCGCAAAACGTGATGTAAAGCTGATTTTTTGGTATGTTGTTTGGACCCCTTAGGGGAGTGTGAAACTACATTTTGCAAGCAAAAAAAAGTTGTGCTACCTGCGTAATACGTGAAAAACTGCAAAATTTTCGGACTTTTTTCAGTTTTTGCAGTTCAATTCAAAAACTATGGGTTTTTTGACATTACTTGTTATTATCATTTTGAAAGTATATTAAATTTGAGACAATTTATGCCCACCCACAGCTCCGTATGTATAATAGTTTTTGAGATATGGAATTTCAAAAAATTACATGGTTTTCAGAAATGTTAAAATTTTGAGTTTTGCTTATGTTTTCAGCCGAATATAAGAGAACTATAAGGTTTACAGACCCTGTTTTGCGCTTAAATGAATGGTAATTAAATGTACTAAACCTAAATTTCTCACAATTTTTCTCTAAGCATGAGTGGTTATGCCGATATTCGGCTGAAAACATAAGCAAACCTCAAAATTTTAACATTTCTGAAAACCATGTAATTTTTTGAAATTCCATATCTCAAAAACTATTATACATACGGAGCTGTGGGTGGGCTCAAATTGTCTCAAATTTAATATACTTTCAAAATGATAATAACAAGTAATGTCAAAAAACCCATAGTTTTTGAATTGAACTGCAAAAACTGAAAAAAGTCCGAAAATTTTGCAGTTTTTCACGTATTACGCAGGTAGCACAACTTTTTTTTGTTTGTAAAATGTAGTTTCACACTCCCCTAAGGGGTCCAAACAACATACCAAAAAAGCAGCTTTACATCGCGTTTTGCGATTTTAATGTAGAATATGACTGGCCTATAACAGTTTAAATATGAAATAAGGTTTTAAACATAAGTACTAATATTATTTACGTAGTTTAAAAACGAATTTGACTTTCCTACAAGCATTTAAAGTGAATAATTCATAATTTGATATTTCACTTACCCGATATGTACAAACATATAAGTCCCATATCTCCACGCCTCGTATCTCTTATACGGGTTATAAATCAGAGCATTCGACACATCTCCATGCACCGAATAATACCCATTCGAAATAACATCCCACAAAAATAAAACAACTTCGACTATCGAAATAATTATCATAAAAACCGGAGGGGGGCAACATTTATACTGTTCTTCATAAGCTCCGTCTACTGTATCTTCTTCCCGCCTCACCCCCCCTCTCCCAGGTATCATTTTATTCACGTAACGGTAGACAAGGTGTCCGAATACCGACTGTAATTGGGGGTGAGTCATCATTTTTTTAAATTCGTGAAAATCTAGGTACCCCGAGCCGTCTGTATCTGCTAGTTGCATTATTTTCACTACGACTTGATCTGGGATGTCGTTTTCGTACTCGTGACTGTCTATTATTGTTTTTAACTCGGTGTATGAGATGCGGCCATCATTATCTGCATCGTACTAGAAATTTAATAAAATATTTTTTATTAATTGTGAAAAATCATGTGTAAAGTTATTCAGAATAGAGTTCGTACACTATTTATATTATTAAGTTATATATTTTTCATTGTTTTCTTTATAATTATATAACCTAACGGTTATATAATAACCTACCCTAAACAAATAACTCGATTTCGCCCCCCAAAAGATTGTCCCAAATAAGGATTTATTTAAAAATGTTAGTCGCGCATGGGTATCAACTCTATTCTGAATAACTATACACGTGATTTTTGACAGTTAACCTATAATTTTTTTTACGTTTTTTTTTTAATGTTTTTTGCGTACCTTTTCAAATATAGCTCGCCAATGGTCATCTTCATTTCGTAAAGGAATTTCTGTTTGTTCGGCTTGTGTATGATTTGAAGACATCTTTTATCGATTTGACTAAAATTTAAGTTATATCTAATCAGTTCTTATCTTTTAATATGAATCATTTTAAAGGTAAAGCACATCAATGCAAAGATTGCATAATTTGAATTGATTTTTTAAATTTACCGCTACGTATTTTACAAAAAAAAAAAACAAAAGAATCGAAATAAATACAAAAATAAAATGTATGTAAACAAAACTTTGTTTGTTGCTATGTTCTCTTTTTAATTTTATATGGATTCTAACCTAACAAAATATAGTATTAAAATAATTAGAAATTGGTTACAATTTATATATGAAAATGAATAAATCAAATATGCATTAGTACTTACGTTTTAAATTACATTAAAATACACCAAAATACATAAAAAAACTTAATGTACTTGACGGTATCTCACCCAAGTTGAAGACAACTAAAATTATAACGGCGTTTTTTCTTTACTGATAAGTTCATTTAGGATTGTTCATATACATAGTAAATGATTCATACGAAATGTATATACAGGATGTTCCAATAATGTGTCAAAGTTCAATATTTCATTTATTATAACAAAAAAGAAAACTTTAAATGCAAAAGTTATCAGGTTATAGAAGCAGATGATTTAAAAATAGTTATGTTTATACAGAATGTTCCATAACTGCGTTACAAATCAATATATATTTTTTTAAAACAAAGTATATGTTTGTTTTTACACGGTAGATACGTTCCAGAAAAAAACGTGTACATAGAAAAAAAGGATTTTTTTCCATACCCTTCAACCCTGTAAAAAAAAAGGTAAAATGAAATGATTCATACAAAAAAAATCTATAAATTAAATTTTTATGTGCATTCATGCACAGTTTATTTCATAAAAATAAAAGGCAATTCAATTCTTAAAGTAAAAGTAACATAAATAAAATTATCGCAAGTTTAGGAACTGAAAACTCGTACAAGACTAAAATATATACTTAAGGTTGTTGTTCACTAAAATCGATCACTACAGAATTTGTTAAAATTTTAATATTGTGTTAAGTAAGCTAGTTCGCATTTGTAAAAAAAATTTCAGGTCAGTTTACCATTTCGTTTATCCTTAATATATATAAAGCTCAACGTCTCTCTGTCTGTCTGTCCGTTAGTGCGCTTATCACTCGAGAACCAGTTATCCGATTTACGTGATTTTTTTTTTTATATTTCATAGGTGCATTCTCTGGCCAGGTTATAGGCTATATTTTATTACGTTAGGTAACATAACAACTAAGCAGTGACGATATTAGTAAATCAAGTCGGAAAAAATTTTACCGACGGCACGCTGTTTTGCGATACGCTGCCTAAACCGTTGAATATAGAACAAAATAATGTATTAAAGAATTGTGTAGAATCAAAAGTGCCACAATAAAGTCCGCGACACCATATGTCTAACTTTTATATTTAAGTCACAATGACTGCTTTTATGTTACAAAGAAAACATAAAATATTTGGGTTCAGTTTACATGGAGTTTTGACCTGCAAAACTTCAATCCTTATTGAAATAAATGATTTCATCGTCATAAGTACTTAATGTAGATATAATTTGCCTTTTACAGAATCCAATTTGGTCTTTTGGTTTAGGAAATAACGTGAAATATACATAAGTATAATAACATATTCGTTAGAATTCGTGCGAACTAGATAAAGTGTCGCGGGGAGAGGGAAGACGCCACGCTGGGCAGAGAGGGAGAGGACAGGCCTGTGGTATTCTTTTGATTGTCAATTGTTTAATTTGTTTTCAATAATTAAGATTTAAATTTAAATAGAACAAAAATTATTTTTACTTTTTGTTCAGATTCGCTTTTGTTAGGTAGGTAATTTAAGTGTTGTTTGGTTTTTATTAGAAAAATAATTAATCGTGTTTATACATAATTCAACTATATATTTTTTTTAAATCTTAAACAATCTTTCCGCGAGCGAAGCCGCGTGGGCCCACCTAGTTAATTATAAACGTGCAAAGTTGGCCTCTTATACATTGTAAGCATAGGGATCCACTTGGAATTCGATATTCGATTAAATCGTGTATTAAAACTAAACGTCAGATTTTAACCAAAAACGGATATGTTATAGATTGGTAACACTGGTTTACAAAAAAAAAAAAGTTTATGAATATTTGACGAGACCACTGGATTCTTATGTAATTTGACCTCCTGAATCCGAATCTGAGGTCCGTTGACCTGGGTCACGTCAGGTTCAAGGTCATTTCAAGGTCATTTTTTTAAAAATCGCTAAATGAATCTGGTAAAAGGTATAAATAGCCTTTACTGATCGCTGATTCTGAATTTGACGTCCGTTGACCTCTACGAGGTCAGATTCAAGGTCATTTCAAAGTCAAAGTGGGAAAAAATGCTCAAAAATACTGACAAAACAGTACAAATAGGTTTTTGAGGTTGCTGAATCAAAATTTGAGGTCCGTAGACCCCTACAATGTCATTAATTTCAAGGTCATTTTAAGGTCAAATTTTTAAAAATCGCTATATATAAATCTGATCAAAGTGTTATATGTGGTTTCTTTAGTCGCTGATTCTGAATTTGACATCCGTTGTTCTCTATGAGGTCAGATTCAAGGTCATTTAAAGGTCAAAGTGGGAAATCCGCTCGAAAATTCAATTTTTCAAAATTTGACATGAAATTACCTTGAAACTGACATTGTAGAAGTCTACAGATTTAAAATTTTGATTCATCGACCCCAAAAACCTATAAGTACTGTTTTATCAGAATTTTTTAGCGATTTTTCCCACTTTGACCTTTAAATGACCTTGAACCTGACCTCATAGAGAACAACGGATGTCAAATTCAGAATCAGCGACTAAAGAAACCACATATAACACTTTGATCAGATTTATATATAGCGATTTTTAAAAATTTGACCTTAAAATGACCTTGAAATTAATGACATTGTAGGGGTCTACGGACCTCAAATTTTGATTCAGCAACCTCAAAAACCTATTTGTACTGTTTTGTCAGTATTTTTGAGCATTTTTTCCCACTTTGACTTTGAAATGACCTTGAATCTGACCTCGTAGAGGTCAACGGACGTCAAATTCAGAATCAGCGATCAGTAAAGGCTATTTATACCTTTTACCAGATTCATTTAGCGATTTTTAAAAAAATGACCTTGAAATGACCTTGAACCTGACGTGACCCAGGTCAACGGACCTCAGATTCGGATTCAGGAGGTCAAATTACATAAGAATCCAGTGGTCTCGTCAAATATTCATAAACTTTTTTTTTTTTGTAAACCAGTGTAATTAAAGAATGTATATATAAAATTTTAGAATAATTTACCACCTACTTAAATCATTATTCATTTTTAACTTAAAAAAATATTTTTCTTTAAAATTTAAATCGAATAGATTTTTTAATCGTGCTAAATCGAATTAAACCGTTTAAAAACCGAATAAATTTTTTTTCTAGACCGTGTAAAAACATAATTGGGTGTATTTTGATATAATGTATGGGGTTAAAGGGTTTAGAAAGTACATATCACCAATTTTGTAAAAAAATAGGAATATTTTCAACACCTTATTTTATTACAAAAAAAAAATGTATTCTCTGCTGATAGGGTTGCCAGGTCTGCTTCCAAAAAATAGCGGACAAGCGAGGTGGGGGGGGGGGGGGGTAGTAAATTAAAAAATATATTTATACAATAGGCTATTTGACTAATTTTAGAAAATCTTTTTAAATTATTCTTTATTACATAATAAGCAAACTACATTGATATTTCGGGGAGATCTGTAGTATTATCAATAAAAATCAATGTTAAAGTTTAAATTTTCAAAACTGCGTCAGAAACGCTGTTTCTATCATGGCGCTGGTCATATGGTGCGTGTGACGTCACGCGCAAGTAAATAAGCCATTACCTCAATCAGACAGTGCAGCTGAAGTGAATTTCATCTTCAAATTTAGTGGATAGAATGGTTTATAAATGGTGTGTAGTGCCACAATGTACAAATACGTCTATAAAGAGTCCACATAAACTGTTTGTTTCTGTTCCAAAGATTCCCAAAAGACGAAAAATGTGGTTACAATTAGCCCGAAGAGATCCAACAAGTATTTTATCGAATACAAATGTTTTTATGTGTGAAGACCACTTTGATGTAAGTAATATTTAATTAGATAGTAGCTAAAAATATCGGTTCTTATAAAACGAAATATGTAACATCTTTAATACCTAACCTCTTAATATAGCTTAATCTTGCAGCATATAGGATTTCAAATGTTTTCTGTTATGTCGTTTATTACACGTTTATTAGCTATCTTTATAGTTTTCTGTACTGTCGTGTAATATCTATTGTCTTGTCAAACATAATATTAGGTACTTCACTTGTTATATTAGCAATAATGTTGATTGCAGATGGAAAAAGACGTAATTAACTACATGCAATACAAGTCTGGCTTCAGTCAGAAATTGCTTTTGGCAGATGAGGCTGCGCCAACTAAATTTGATTGTCAAAAGGATCGCAAAAGACGGCTATCTGATGCTGGATTTTCTCGAGAAGTGTTCCTTAAAAGGCAAAAAATTGATCTTGTCACAGAATGTCTGCAAAGTCAATGTGCTACTGAAACCCATACTGAAAGCTTACAAAAAGATGACAATATGATACAAGAAATTATTGAGCCTGAAGGTATGTTATCTGTTTATTACAAATGTCATAATATAATGAATCGATGCTAGACGTTTAGACTCTCATGTCGGAGTCTTCTTCAATATCGCGTCGGTCGTTATATACCTGTGTCTGTGGTCATGCGTGACATTCCGGATGACTGGTAGCCACGCCTTCGGTAACTCTATCCCCTTGTTACGGTTGAAGTTGTCAGGATGTCTATGGATCTCGATGACCTCCTTGTATAGTCTCGACCAAAACCTTTGCTCTCTCGCGAGCATCTGACCAGTTTCAGAAACACTTCTGAAGAAGACTCCGACATGAGAGTCGAAATGTCAAGTAAAGTAATACAGCAACGTGGACAACAGTCTGAAAAGCTACAGGAGAAAAATAATATAATGAAACTTATGTTATTCACATTTAAATGAAGTAATTAATTTTTGATGTTTGTCTTTTCAGAATTACCAAAAACTCAAGACAAAGAAACTATCACCGACTCTATCATAACTATAGAAAAATCTGTTCAAGTAACAAGAAAAGGGAATATACATTATAGGAGCAGGGCTGTGCAAACAAGATTCCAAAAACACAGTATTTCTACTTCACCATTTAAAGTTTCTACAACATCTCGTTTCACTTCGCCATTTAAGATTGAACCATGCAATATTCAACCATTACGGTTGAAAGCAGTTAAGAGAAATATTGTCCTCGATGATGAAAAATCAGATAGTGATATTTCTTCTTTTGAAAGCGGTCATTTATCGTCTTTTGTAGCTACGTCATCATCAAGGGTTACTGACTCCGATAGTTATGTTACAGATACCAATGAGAATATTGAAAAATTTCAGTGTCTCAAAAATACTATGCGTGTAATTGATAAGAAACCTTTGATGTATGTTGGCATTTCCAAAGAATGTTATTTTTTAATTCAGTTGCTGCATAAACACACAGATATAAAAATAGAACACATTTTGCTATGTTTAAAAAAAATTAGATTGAACAGTACATTTTCTGAACTAGAAGATAATTTTGGGATATCATTATCCTATGCCAGTAAAATATTTTTAGGAAGCATACCAATAATAAGTAGTTTTTTAAGACCATTCATTGTAAACGTAGATAAAAAATTAATAAAAAAGAATCTTCCTATTGCCTTTAGACATAACTATCATAATGTCAGCTGCATCATCGATTGTCTAGAAATCGATATACAAAAACCATCAAAGGCTCTTCATCAGGCACTGACATGGTCGGAATACAAAAAGGGAAATACTGTAAAGTATTTAATATCCTGCACGCCTAATGGTTTGGTTAATTATATTTCTCAAGGGTTCGGGGGTAGAACAAGTGATGTTACCATAGTAGAAAACTGTAACTTTCTAAATGGATTACAACAGGGAACTTGCATCTTAGCTGACAGAGGCTTCAAGCACATTGAACAGATACTTCAAGAAAAGGGCATGAAACTATTAAGGCCACCTAGTGTAAATGCTGGTGCAAAATTATCAAAAACTGAAGTTCGACAAACTAAAATAATCGCTAGCTTGCGAATTCATATTGAAAGGGTGATAAGGCGATTAAGAGAATTTCATATGCTAAAACAACATTCAGTAATAAATACTAACATACTTCGTGTACTTGATCATGTCATTATTATTGCATGTGCTCTAATAAATTTGCAGGACTCTCTTATTAAATAATGTATCTAAATAATGTAAAATAATAAAACAATAAATACAGAATGGTTTTTTATTTAATCACTAGCTTTTTTATTTAATTGGCTCGGTGCGATGTTACCCGGGTTAAAATCATAGTGACCTAAATTAATAAAATATTGAAAACGTAAATTAGAGAATTATTTATTGCATGACTACTATATTTTTTTTAACAAATGACAGTTATATGTCGCAGAAACAAAACACTATATACAAATATTTAAAAACGCATTTCACTCTCGTAGGGGTTGAATTTAAAATATATTAATAGTCAATATGTTCATCGGGGCGGAGACTCCAACAAATCAGAGATCATTCAAATCGGTCCAGCCGTTCTTGAGATATATGTAGATGGTGTAATAACGAACACAACTTTGTTTTATGTATTTATTAGATTATTACAGACTGGTGTTGCAATACAAAATAGGATATATATTTGTTTTCCAGAAAATAGATAACTTTTTTATTAAGTTATTAACATAATCACTATCGTATGTCACTAAAATAATGTCTACATTCTTTGTTTCTTCAAAGTTGCAATCAGCAACACAAAAATAGCACTTACTTACACCAGTTGCATACATTTGCAGTTGCACCTGTGCCTTATATTTTTCTAAGATAATACCATTTTTTAAATAATGGTTCTTGGTTTTTGCCTTGGTAGGGCATTTTATTTCAACAACGGCATCTTTCATTAAGCCATCAGGAGACGCCGCAATCATGGGATTTTCTTGGCATACATAAAGCCCACATGAAGTGATTTTTGTCTTCAATTTCTCACCAACTATCTTTCGGACGGATAATTCTAAATTTCTACCTCTTTTCATTGCAGCTGTATCGGGTATTTTTGCACCCATTATAGTAGACACCAACGAACCATCTGGTGTATGACAAACACTTACTTCATGTGCCTTTGAAGCTGTGATACGGCCATATCGCATCTCATACCACAAGCTGCTCTTGTTCTGTCTCCTTGTTGCTTCTTCGATGGTACTTATCACAGCTTCAGTGAATGTTACTTTCATCGTGTCTACAAGCTTGTCTACATCTGCTTTAATTTCTGGGGATTTGTCCATTATAAAACAGTGCAATGAATACTGCATCACATCATCATGTTTAAAATCATGTTGATATTTTAGCAATTCACAGTTGTCAATATTTCTTTTTTTTGCTTCCGAAATAAATTCTTCATAAAGTGCTGATGTACTCGGTTTGTGCGGTACTTCTTTTTTAGCCATTTGCTGCACAGTGACGTACTTCAGAGTAGTCCCTACTCTGGACAAAGTAGACCTTTTCCAATAGCACTCTATGGATGTACATGCAGGTTCCTCACTGCGACGATGGACCCACATCAAAAACGCAACAGCATGCTTGCATCCGCCAGCTGAAGCAGCACAGTCATGGCACTGACAGCTAATGATTTCGTTGTCATTTTCGTTTATAATCATTGTTACATTATACGCTTTGGTTCTTACTTTATGCTCTGGGCACATTTTACACTTAACTGTGCAAACCCCATTCTCTCGGTGTAGTTGGACATAGCCAATAGCATCATCTCCATAGGATTCCCTTGCAGACCTGTGAAACAAAAGCAAAGACCATGACAAAGAGAACTTACATGAAATTTCTGAGTATTTATCAACATAACCTAAAATGAGATTTTACAAAAGTTCTGAATGATCATACATAAAAGATTGTAAATAAATAATTCATGTGGTACTTACATTGCTGTTTTCACATTTTTAAGTTCCGCAGCATAGTAATCAGCGTTATTCTTAAAAAAAAGTGCAACCATAAAAGCGTCTACCTTAGGCAGGTTGCTATTATCAGCTCGTACAAAATTTAATTCCATTTTGAAATTCGAAACGAATATTTATGCCACTAGTAATAAAATGTATCTAACGTTATCAGAAAACTGCTTCAGAAATAGCTCAAAGATCGAATATAATACTTCGATATAACACACAGAAAGCAAAAACGTGTACTACAAACATTTGAGGAAGCGTTGTTTACTTGCATGCTACGTCACCAGAGTTGCAACCAATCACATAGCGTTTCCGTCATAGATAAAATTTCAAAAATTATTATATTTTTTTTTCGTGTAATTTGCAAAAAATATACATAATTTAGTTTAAAATAAAGTGAAATATGTTCTTTTACGCTATTATCTGATAGGATGACCACAATTTGTAGTATATTTTCAATGTTGTCAAATAGCCTATTGAGTATGATTAATAATTTTTCGGAGAATCGAGTTCAATGGTTATTCGAACTTATGAAAAAAAGACAAAACGCGATTCTACTATCCTAATTCTTTTAGACTGTACTACTATACTGCCGTGCTAAGCACAAAAACGGTATCTCAAAAAAAATCATAAAGTTGATTTTTATGGCATCAAATAGCTTTAAAAAATACGAATCCAATGAACTAAGCCAAATAGCGATATCTTATTTAAAACATATAAAAAACCCTTGAAAAAGTTTTTCCTATCTCAGGTTTACCTTAAATTACTAAGAGAATTAGAGGTATATCAATAATATGTAGGCGAATAACTGTATGTTTTGATACCGCCAAAATTCCCAATATAATGAATAAATTCCATTTAATAAATCAAAAAGACAATCTGTAAAGTAAAAATAAAACTATTTTAATAAAACGTTGATTTTCACGAAACTCGCCTTTACTGAGATACCGCTTTTGTGCTTAGCACGGCAGTATACAGCATTAAATTTTGTACCATTTCATCATAAAGCTTTTGAATAAAAAAATGTCCACTATTTTGTGAAAAAAAATAGTGAACATAATGTGAAAAAAGCGGACTGTCCGCTCAAATAGTGGACACCTGGCAACCCTATCTGCTGAAAGTAGTTTTGGAATATTGGGACATCCTGTATGTACAATTTAGTTTTGTACTCATTAAAAAATGCAATTGGAATAATTAGTTGTTCTGAAAAATTAATGAATGTTAAGTAATTTTTAACTGGAATTACAAGGCTGATCTATAAGTTTTCATACTTTCTTTTCTACTATATTGTATTGGGTATTTCCGATTATTGACGTCATTCTTTTAAGAGAATTTTATACATGTGTTAACCTATTTTATTATTTTTATTTTCGTTGAATAAATAAATAAAAGTGTATTTATTTGAATCAATGTTTATAAAAGTAGGTAGTATGTTCTGTTTTTTGTTGTAATGATAGTTTAAGTATTTAGATAAATGTAATATATGATATGTAATTGGTTATTATCTTTGAATGGTTAACCTCATCCTTTTCCTATGTATTTTTAATTTTGATAATTGTTTATTATGTAAGCAGGTTTCAAATTTGATTTATGAATTATAATAATCTGCCGTGTGCCACAGGACTTTCTTATACATAATAATGACAGTAAACAGTGTACGTGATAAAATTATAGATAATAATATTACCTACAATTTTCAACTTTGTAATTTTTCTCTAATTCGCACTGTTTCAGTGTAATTCGAAAAATTCAAAAATCGATGTAGGTAAACATCCGTTTCCGGTTGAATGATCGTTTTCAAAAATAGGAGGTTTTCTTCCCAGGCAAAAATCAATCTTAAGTATAAAATTCCACCTTTCTACGATTTGTCGTATTTGAGTTACAGCGTCTACAGACAGACCGACAGACAGACACACAGACATCATGGCGAAAATAGTCAGAATGGATTCAGGGAAGGTCAAAATTGATAATTCCATCAAAAATCGGATTTCGAAAAAAATCGCGTTTACTATACTTACTTATACTATATGTATATTTCATATACATTGGTATAAGAAAGTAAAAAATTATTAGCCCAATAGATTTTAATATTTTTTCGTGGGATATGATTTAGGTAAAATATATTTTTTTTCGAAATTATTAAAAAAATATTTTGTATTCTAAATCTGAGGCATTTTTATGAAGAATCGTTTATAATTTAGCATTATTTAATTTTTGTGTTTATAATTAATTTAAAATGATTTCTTATAATTGCAAAAAAAAAATTTTTTAATACCTTTTAGGGCCCAAATAAAGTAATAGTCACATTATTTAATTTTTTTCTGCTGCTAAAAAAAATATGTTATGAAATAGAATTTTTTATTAATAATAATTTATTATATACAATATTGAAAATTTATCACATTATTACATACATTATACGGTTTGTCCAAATTAGAACATTTAAAAAAATAATAATAAATAATAAAAATAAATAAATAAAATAATTACCCATTAAATTAGGTAATGACACTACAATATTTTTTTTATTTGCGTCACCCCATTTGAAGGACCACTGTGTTAAATACAAGAAGAATATAAAATAAAATATAGATAATGTAGAATAATAAATAAAAACACGTGTAAGAAGTAACCTAACCTTTTCACGCCTAAACTGTTGAACCGATCTTTATGAAATTTAGCAAGGAGATAGCTTACATCCTTTGGAAGGACACAGGCTTATTTAATATCCCGAAAAATTTAATTAATATAAAAAAAAAAACAATGAGTGTGTACTTATGTACACACGTTAGAAGTTATACTTCTTTGGGATGATTGAAAAACAACTACGAATAATCTTAATAACAATAATCGGCCGTTTGCTTTAAATATAATTAAAAATTTAATTTAATTATAATATTTAATTAATATAGGCAATACTCTTTACAATTGTGTTATTTAAGTAAAAATCTTTATTGCTAATAATTTTTTTGATATAGGTAATACTCTTTACAGTTGTGTTATTTATTCTGTATTTTCAGTCCCGGGCTAGATATTTCACCGCATAAAATTTCGTTACATTACTAATTACATTTCCGTTACATTACTGATTTCATTTCCGTTACACTACTCAATTTTTACCCTCAACGTCCCTAAAGAAGTATAACTTCAAAAATACAATAATACGAATAAAGGCAACTAATCTCTCATAATAACTATAACAACCCCTGCCCCCATTAATAAGGAACAAAGGACAGAGCTACAAAGTACAACCTTTTTCTCCCATTTCTTAACTTGGATATTTCTCAGTAGACATAACCCCATTAAAATTCCCGCTAATGCGCCAAACACATGCGCAGTGTAGCCAATATTAGACATTGCATTTTCAGATATATATTTTGTATAGACTTGATTAAGGACGTTCATGATGATAGCTACAGCAAAAACGATCAGCTGTATCCAAGCTGTTTCCATTTCACTCCAATTCTAAAAAAAAAATTCATATCCTGTATTAGAAAGAATTTGTGAAGTTTCGAAAAATAAAAATAAAAAGTTCTGTCAATGTAACCCCCCAAAACCGTATTTTCAAAATGGGGTGCTAACTTATAACGCAGCTTATTAATTTATTTATTTTTGTTTTTAATTTATATTCAGAACACATGTACCTAAATTTAATGAAATATTTTACTTTTTTAATTATTAAAAGTAAAAAAAAGTTTAATTTAATTTGAAAATTGAAATAGACAGAACGGTATATAATAGTAACATGTACTAATTTGTACTGCTGTAATGGCAGAGCTAGTTTTTCATTATTTTGAATAAATTACACGTGAATATATTTGTTTTATAATTTTTATAGTATTTAAAAGGGTTGAATTAGTTTTTAAAACGTCTCTATATAGCCAATTGTGTAGAATTTCAATAAATAGAACACTTTCGGTAAGTTCTCTCATTTATCGTGTGTTAAAAACCATAGATGGGCACAGTTAATCGAAAAGTTAACATCGTTAATCGTTAATCCGTTAATAACAAATTTAACTTCGTTAACCGTTAAAGCGTTAAAACTCCGAAAATGTAACGGAAGTTAAAGTTAACCAAAAATTTAACGAAAGTTAAAGTTAACCATCCAAAATGTTAGAAGACCTTTTTTTTGCTATTTCGACAACTTTAACGGAAGTTAACAAAAGCGTTAACATTTTTTTGAGTTAACTTAAAAGTTAATCCGTTAACCGTTTTGTTAACTTCGTTAATTAACGATTAACGGATTAACGAGTTAATGCCCACCTATGTTAAAAACTATTTTTAATATCCAATTACTCCAAAACTATAGTCTAATATTTTAAGTAAAATATATGAGTTATCCATAAATAACATATTACATTTTTAAACTTTTATCTATACATTACTCTAATGATCGAATAACCTTAAGGCTGTTCATGCCGATTTTTCCGAAACTAAATTCTACGAGATGTCGCCACCGTAGAAAACAAAAATCATTTGCACAAGTCTAGCCCTGAGGGGAAAATATTACCATAGAAACAAATACAAATTCAAACTGTCAGATATAAGGAATGGGATATTCTCGAAATTAAACAGAGATGAAGCCGCAAATGATAGAAATAGTTCTTATGTTTTTAGGCTTACATTCAATATTTTCAAATGAAAATTGCATAATTATTATAAAATTAGAAAGCTTAAACAAATACCTATGTCGTGGTAAATTTTTTTTTCTGTATTTTTCAAGAATTTTTGTTATACGTCCAAGATAAGCGTGCAATGCATGGGGATATCCTAAACGGTAAGAGATACATATGTGGTTAAATGAGATGAATTATTTGTAAGAAAGGGATGAGTATTACAACATCAAAAAATATTAATAATTTTATGTGGTTCAGGCGGTATACCTAAAAAACTGAAAATTCAGAATTTCTTTAAATTACTATAACTTTTTTGGCAAAGTAGATAGGTACTTTTTGTTTGCGGTTTCTTAAAGCACTTTTTTGAGTAGAATTGTTTGGTGTATTTAGAATTTTTATATCACTTTTAGTTTCCGAGTTACAAGCCCTAACTTTAGTTTTTCTTATGGGCCGCCAAGTTGACTATATCATATTTGAACGTGTTTTTTACTCTACTTTACAACGATATATCACATGACATACTTATTATAAAAAATAAGTCGAAGTACTAAATATTGGTGATATTTATAAAGTATCTTATTACAAACATTTAAGTAAGTAAGCCATGAAAAACAAAAATTGTTAAACAAAAATTGCAATAACAACAATCAAAATAACAAATGCATATTTAAAAACAATAAACTTTTACAAAAAAAAGGTTTTTACTTTTTTTTAATAATAAGTATGACATGTGACACATCATTGTAAAGTAGAGTAAAAAACACGTTCGAATATGATATAGCCAACTTGGCGGCCCATAAGAAAAACTAAAGTAACTCGGAAACTAAAAGTGATATAAAAATCCTAAATACACCAAACAATTCTACTCAAAAAAGTGCTTTAAGAAACCGCAAACAAAAAGTACCTATCTACTTTGCCAAAAAAGTTATAGTCATTTAAAGAAATTCCTAATTTTTAGTTTTTTGGGTTTACCGCCTGAACCACATAAAATTATTAATATTTTTTGATGTTGTAATACTCACCCCTTTCTTACAAATAATTCATCTCATTTAACCACATTTGTATCTCTTACCGTTTAGGATATCCCCATGCATTGCACGCTTATCTTGGACATCCTGTATATTGAGTTTTATCATATCAAGAAATATACACACAATTTTCAGATTTTTTTTTATTAATATACAGGGTGATTCAGCACTGTCGTGCCAAACTTGAACAGTAGATTGAGAAAAATATTTTAAGCAAAAAACTTCCAATAAACATGTGTCCGGAAATTTTTCCTTAGGGAACTCTACAGGACTCCAAAGTTTTTACTAAAAATGAGTTTAAATTTGATATCTAGAGAACCCTTTGTGATAGAATTATGAAATTTAGTATTTGATTTAGTAATAATATGTGTTATCGATTTTTAATATTAACCAATTATATTTTAGACCAGGGTTGTATGGGGCCAGTGGGCCCATCGATTTTTATCTAGTATTTGTTTGTTCGTTAATTTTTTTCCTGAGTTGGTACATCAATAAAATTATATGACAAAAAATACATAAAAACATACTTTGCTTGTTTATCATAGGATAAACCGTTTTCGCGAAACATCGATTGAAAAGAAAGTATGCAGAATTTAACAAAATACGGATGCTTCAAATTTCAAATAATAAATTTATGTTCTTGTTCCATGATAAAAAATAAAACAAAAAGTTAATATAACAATATCTCCGAAAATGCATCCATATCAACAAATAGCCATTATTAGTTTGTTTTTTTAGTCATGTTAATAAAGTACATGTAATAGTAATAGAACTGGCTATAGATCTTACAGGATTCATATTAGGAGGTTTATTTATATGAACTTTATTCTTACCTTTAATCATTGAAAAAGAATATGAATTTATTTTTTGTAATTTCAAGCATCCGTATTAAGTTAAATTCTGCATGCTTTCTTTTCCATCGATATTTCTCGAAATCGGTTAATCCTATGATAAACAAGCAAAGTATGTTTTTGTGTATTTTGTGTCATATAATCTTATTGATGTACAAACTCAGGAAAAAAATTAAGGAACAAACAAATACTAGATAAAAATCGATGGGCCCACTGGCCCTATACAACCCTGGTCTAAAATATTATTAGTTAATATTAAAAATGGATAACACATATTATTAGTAAACTAAATACTAAATTTCATAATTCTATCACAAAGGGTTCTCTAGATATTAAATTTAAACTCAATTTTAGTAAAAACTTTGAAGGCCTGTAGTTCCCTAAGGAAAAATTTCCGGACACATGTTTATTGGAAGTTTTTTGCTTAAAATATTTTTCTCAATCTATCGTTCAAGTTTGGCACGACAGTGCTGAATCACCCTGTGTATAACAAAATTAAATTGAAAAAATATGTATGTCATGACATAGAAAAATTAATCTAGTTTATCACTGTTTTTCCTTAATGATTTATTAATACTGGTCAGAGCTGAACTTAAAATACAAAACCGTAATTTCTCTATAGTAATTCTTATGGCAATTCAAATAGCATGTCCAGCCTTAAAGAGTTTGAACTTACTAGAATAAGGGCAGATACATGTGAAGTCATTAAAGCATAGACACCTCCACTAGCACCCGATAATAATGTGGTAGGTTGGATTACAGTTGTCCAAAGGGATGCTATTATAACCCCATATAAATATAAACTTATTACACGACACTGTTTATGAACCATCTCAAGAGGAATGCCGACTAAAAGCTGTAGGACCATATTGAATGCCAAATGGAACCAACTGAAATATAAAAATTCATTAAGGGGGATGGCCACTGTGACGGGTCAAAAAATTGTCAATTTTTTTCACAGATATTACTAATTATTTTTGAATCAGGTAAAGGACGTTTTATTAAGTATATATTCAACTTATTTAATATCAATTTTTATTGAAAAATATTAAATATTTACAAAGTTATGAGCCTCGATGTGAAAACAAAAAAAAAATTCTCTATGGTCGACTCGAAATTTCGAGAAGGGTTATATGAAAAAAATAAATAAAAATTTTATCAATATCTATATGAATGTAGCTATCGTTGCACGTAGCCGTTTTTTTTTTTTATTTTATTTTTTCACAAAATGACGATCGTTTGATATTTTTTTTCATTTTTTTAATTAGAGCAGTTTTAAAAATAATAATTATCAAAATTTCAAAAATTATATTTGTCTCAGTGAGTACTCCAGACCTATTGATTTTGGTGCTAATCGGATTAGAGGTTTCTGAAATATTCGAAATTTTGTACCAATTATCGTTTTGTAGTTCAATCCAATCTAAGGGGCACTTATTTCATAAGCGAAATAGCTACTGAAGAGGTGAAAAACACCCTCAAAATTTTAATTTTAAATATTAATAAATTCATGTTGCCATGGAAACAAGCGCAGTTAAATTCAAATGTCAGATAATTTATTACTCTACAAAAATGTGTACATCTGACATTAGAATATTAGAAAACCAATATTTATAATACAAAGGTGAGTTTTATATTAAAATGTATTGTAAAATATATTATTCGCTGGGTGCAAAGTAGGTAGTGGAGGAAACGAAATCGATCACAGCACACAACGTGGCAAAAAATAACACTTTGGGTGGACTAACTGTCATTTTTAATAGGCTCGTTTTTAACTGAAAATAGAAAGGTCAACATGGTTAATCCCACTATAGACTATGTGCAAGGGGGTGGAGTTAGAAATAATGTCGATGCGAGTGTTCGTGGTGAGCAATATTGTAAAATTATCGGCGCCAAAATTTGAGGTTATGCTGTCAATGTAAACGAATTAATTATTTCTCTATTATACGTCATAATTAAAGAGAAAAAGATACCCAAAATAAATAATTTTCACGTACCTTTTATGCTATACTATTTATATTATATGCAAACTGCTAAATTAAATGATATTTGTTTAATAAAAAATTTCACGGTATTAAACATATTAAACAATGATACAAAGAGAGTTGAATCCATTCAATCCTTCTCTATTATCCGCGCTAGCGGCGCTAATAGACTTCGTGCACATAGCCAATAGTCATATGTATATATTACGATATTTTATTGAAATTATTTGTTTGTTAGTACACCAAAGTCCACCCAAGTTGCTACTAAAGTCCACCCGTTAGTTGGCGCTGTCATCGCGCACGCTGCGAATAGAACATGGAAGTCATGTATGGTTTTCCATACCTATATTTACCTTGTATGCGTAAACATATAAGTAACAAATCTCCACGTTTCGTTCTTCTTATATGGATTATACACCATCATCTGATACAACATTCCATTTTCAATTTTTCCCTCTGGGCCTACATTAATATAATCATACGTATAAATCCCAACTTGAATTACTGTCATTAAAATAAAGAACCAAGGAAAAGGATTACAGCTAATGCTTCTTTCATAGGTACCGTCTTTGACGCGTTTTCCTGTTCGTGGTATAACGACAAAAGCGTCAAGAAATCTGTACCCAAAGTTGAATACTTCGTGAAGTTGTGGTTTTTGTATCATTACCATGAATTCTTCTCGGTCGATGTAATCGTCTCCGTCTTTATCGGCTAGTTTCATTATGTTTTCAACATATAAGGGACATTTGTTTTTGTCTGTGGATTTTTTTAGTAGGAGGTCTCTTAATTCGTTGATGGATAGGCGGTTGTCCCCATCTGTGTCTGCCTGGGGAAAATAAGGGCCTATTTAATATCGAGGCATAATAGAAGAAGTGAAAATTTTTCAGGAGACAATATTTTTTTGAAATATTTTATTGAAAATGAATTAAAAAATTACACATTAACATTAAACGAAAAAAATGAATTATTAAACTTTTTAGAGGTTAGAATTCTAAAAAAGAATTATACATTATAGTGATTCATTTAACCTGGAATTTTGTATATGTCGAGAATTAAGTAAAATAATGAAAAATGGTTCAGACAAAAGTTATAAGGTATCGAGAGGGTCAAATATTGGTGACCTTGAATTTCACCTTGATATTTATTTTCATGGTCAAATGAAGGTCAACTTTTTTATTTTTTAAATAATAACCTATATTTTTTATTGCATATTCATATTATACGGAAAAAACATATAACTTCTGTACAAAAAGTTTTTTTTTAAATGTAATTTTTTATTTCCAACGAAATAGCACTTGCTATTTGTTTCGTATATTTGAAATTACTAAATAATTTTACTTTTTATAACATCGAATAATTCCAGGATAACGCCAAAAGTAGTTTATTAATCGACTGTATAAAAAGAAAAATTATTTAGTAAATTGCAAGTGCATAGAAATTTCGTTAGAAACAAAAAATTTACATTAAAAAAAAAAAAACTTTTCGTATAAAGGTTTTATTTTTTTACGTATAATACGAATATGCAATAAAAAATATAAATTCTCATTAAAAAAATCAAAGTTGACCTTCATTTGACCATAAAAATAAATATCAAGGTAAAATTCAAGGTCACCAATATTTGACCCTCTCAATACCTGATAACTTTTGTCTGAACTATTTTCATTATTTTGCTTAGTTCTCGACATATACAAAATTCCAGGTTTAAAGAATCACCCGGTATATTATTAAATTCATCGATTTAAAATTTTAAACCACTAACTAGGAACATTCTTGTTAACGTTAAACGAAAAAAATTGAATTATTAAACTTTTTAGAGGTTAGAACCCTAAAAAGAATTATATATTAATAAGTAAACGAAATAATCCTTAATGCAATATAGAGATTGCAACATATCCGGTTTAGATAGAATAAAACCCGTCAGAATATTCGTTTATTACGACAAAATATTGTTTATGCAATTTCTGACAATTTTTTTACTTTCTTATACCAATGTATATGAAATATACATATGTATGGGGAATAAATTATAGATAGTAACATACTCGACATTTTTTATCTATAACATTTTTGTCTTATTTCAAAAAATTACAAAAATTACATGAGTAAACATTCGTTTCCGGTTTAGTGATCATTTTAAAAATAAGGTGGTTGTCTTCCCAGATGAAAGATTATTATAAATATAAAATTACACCCTTCCATCATCAGTCGTTTAGGAGTTATGGGTATTTTTACTTTCTTATACCAATGTATATGAAATATACATATAGTATAAGTAAGTATAGTAAACGCGATTTTTTTCGAAATCCGGATTTTGATGGAATTATTAATTTTGACCTTCCCTGAATCCATTCTGACTATTTTCGCCATGATGTCTGTGTGTCTGTCTGTCTGTCTGTCTGTCGGTCTGTCGGTCTGTCTGTAGACGCTGTAACTCAAATACGACAAATCGTAGAAAGGTGGAATTTTATACTTAAGATTGATTTTTGCCTGGGAAGAAAACCTCCTATTTTTGAAAACGATCATTCAACCAGAAACGGATGTTTACCTACATCGATTTTTGAATTTTTCGAATTACACTGAAACAGTGCGAATTAGAGAAAAATGGCCAAGTTGAAAATTGTAGGTAATATTATTATCTATAATTTATGTTCTATTCATTTTTTCGAAAAAAACAAATTTAATTTTTTTTTTTTTTTTACTAAGTATTCGATTTTAAGTACATTTCAAATGGTTCATAACAGAGAAGAAATATCTGCCATGAGTGTCATGGGACTTTCTTATACGTATTACAGAGACTGTACGTGTTTGCCATAGGTACCATGGGCCTTTCTTATACGTAATACTGAGAATAAATACTGTATACTCTATTTCATTTAGTTTGCAGTGGTCGCCGTGCGACTTGACGGTATTAGTCGTGATCCGTACGGTCAAAGCACCCAGCAACCAGTATAGATTATTCTAAATAATGATTTTAAAAAAATATTTCTGGCTAAATCATAAGTGTTGGAAAAAAATGTATGGGGAATAAATTATAGATAGTAACATACTCGACATTTTTTATCTATAACATTTTTGTCTTATTTCAAAAAATTAAAAAAATTACATGAGTAAACATCCGTTTCCGGTTTAGTGATCATTTTAAAAATAAGGTGGTTGTCTTCCCAGATGAAAGATTATTATAAATATAAAATTACACCCTTCCATCATCAGTCGTTTAGGAGTTATGGGTATTTTTACTTTCTTATACCAATGTATATGAAATATACATATAGTATAAGTAAGTATAGTAAACGCGATTTTTTTCGAAATCCGGATTTTGATGGAATTATTAATTTTGACCTTCCCTGAATCCATTCTGACTATTTTCGCCATGATGTCTGTGTGTCTGTCTGTCTGTCTGTCTGTCTGTCTGTCTGTCGGTCTGTCGGTCTGTCTGTAGACGCTGTAACTCAAATACGACAAATCGTAGAAAGGTGGAATTTTATACTTAAGATTGATTTTTGCCTGGGAAGAAAACCTCCTATTTTTGAAAACGATCATTCAACCAGAAACGGATGTTTACCTACATCGATTTTTGAATTTTTCGAATTACACTGAAACAGTGCGAATTAGAGAAAAATGGCCAAGTTGAAAATTGTAGGTAATATTATTATCTATAATTTATGTTCTATTCATTTTTTCGAAAAAAACAAATTTAATTTTTTTTTTTTTTTTACTAAGTATTCGATTTTAAGTACATTTCAAATGGTTCATAACAGAGAAGAAATATCTGCCATGAGTGTCATGGGACTTTCTTATACGTATTACAGAGACTGTACGTGTTTGCCATAGGTACCGTGGGCCTTTCTTATACGTAATACTGAGAATAAACACTGTATACTCTATTTCATTTAGTTTGCAGTGGTCGCCGTGCGACTTGACGGTATTAGTCGTGATCCGTACGGTCAAAGCACCCAGCAACCAGTATAGATTATTCTAAATAATGATTTTAAAAAAATATTTCTGGCTAAATCATAAGTGTTGGAAAAAAATGTATGGGGAATAAATTATAGATAGTAACATACTCGACATTTTTTATCTATAACATTTTTGTCTTATTTCAAAAAATTAAAAAAATTACATGAGTAAACATCTGTTTCCATCTTATTGTTAGTAATTATGTTAAACAAAATTCGTTCGATACATAATGTATAAAATAATATTTCTATAGTTTATGTCTCATTCATTTTACTCTATCTTTTATTAGTTTGTCAGAAATATCCTTCACTAAAATAAAAAATCACGTACACTGTTCACTGTCATTATTACGTATAAAAAAGTCCTGTGGCACACGGCAGATTATTTTAATTAATTAAACTAATTAGAATTTTATTTGTTGTATCAAAACTACACTAATATAAAATGTAAATGTAATAAATTGAGGGGGATAGTAACCCAAAATGAGTAAAGAGAAAATTATTGGGCAGCATAAATATACTTTTAACAAAAATCAAAAAAACACCTAAATTATTTGAAACGCAAAAAATTACAAACATACATTTTTTTTACTTATTTCGTCTCGAAGTTGCCTTTTACCTAGGAGCCCTATACAGACAGTTATTTAAAATATCTACTGTTTAACAGTTAATGTATTAAAAATGCTCCCCCCCCCCTCGCTTACGCTTTTGAATTTTAAAATGTGACATTTCTCGTTTTAACCTTTTGTAGCTCAAGATCTTAAAAATTTAAATTAAGTTGATAAAGAGACAAGTTTAGGCATATAAAAAACACATATTTTTCAGAAATTTAAAAATATTTATTTGACTTTTTTGGGAGTGACATTACTGTGAGTTAATCGTAAAAAACACTTATGTCGTATGGCAGGATTTGAAACAATTATTTAGTTTGTTGTAGCATAATGCTACACCGCATTTTTCGCAAATTGTTTGTGAAACGCCAGTACACTGGGGAAACTTACAACGTATTCTTTTTTCTACCCAAATCGGCCAGTAGCCGATCTGGTCCTGCCTTACTGCCAATAGTTACGTAATAATACGTAAGTCAATAGGTTATGCCATCTGAGAATTTTACTTGATACTAACAATAAGTTATCCAGAAGTGTTACATATATTTGAATGAACTAAATATATTTAGTACGTATTTTCGCGGGATTATTGAGGTTTGTTACAGATATGTCACATGGGCTACAAAGGGTTAAGAATGAATTATAATAACATCAAATAACTGAATAAAATATTTTTTAGGATGGGGGGGGAGATTAATTGAAGAAGATGATTATTAAATTAAGATATTAAACTTATATTTTATTATTACCTCATTGAACATCGATTCCCAGTAATTCTTTTCAATTTGCTTTGTCAGGAAAAAACCCTTTATCGTCCTGGCTCTTTGCAACATTGTCGTTTTTGAATTATTACGCCCACAAGAAAAATACAACTATATACGATCACTGAAACTTCAAGTAATAATCCAAGTGAATCATTTAGTGGGGGTGGGGGTATTTTTATCAAAATCAGATCCGTCTTTAGTAAAATATTACATTTTTTTTTTGATAAATGTTAATTTTTATTTTTACGTAATATTTTTATTGGAGGTATTATTTTTCACAGTTCCCCTTCCCATCTCCTGGATACTATACTTACAAAATCATTGTATTGTTCATCCTATAAGGAATTAATAATGAAGAATATCAACGCGCCTATTCCCGGGTTAAGGCTGAACATGCTATTTGAATTGCCATAAGAATTACTATAGAGAAATTTCGGTTTTGTATTTTAAGTTCAGCTCTGACCAGTATTAATAAATCATTTAGGAAAAAATACAGTGATAAACTAGATTAATTTTACTATGTTATGACATACTTAATTTTTGAATTTAATTTTTTTATATATTAATAAAAAAAATCTGAAAATGTCTGTATTTTTCTTGATATGATAAAACTCAATATATAACAAAAATTCTTGAAAAATACGGAGAAAAAAATATACCACGACATAGATATTTGTTTAAGCTTTCTAATTTTATAATAATTCTGCAATTTTCATTTGAAAATATTGAATGTAAGCCTAAAAACATAAGAACTAGTTCTATTCTTTGTAGCTTCATCTCTGTTTAATTTCGAGAATATCCCATTTTTCATTCGATCGTCAATTGTCACTGACTTACTTGTATCTGTCATTTCCCCTCAGGGCTAGACTTGTGCAAATAATTTTTGTTTTCTACGGTGGCGACATCTCGTAAAATTTAGTTTCTGAAAAATCGGTATGAATATAAAAAATATATTAAATTCCCGAAAAAAAAAAGTTTTTCTCTAACAATTTCTGTAAAACAATTACTCATAAAAATAATAATGGCGGCCCTGTTTATTTATGGGATTTCATTAACAGTTTAATATCGTCACTTCCTGTGCAAAATTGTTGATAATTAATTGTTTTCCTCAAGATTAGAATTTATAATATTTAATAAGAAAAAAATAATTCAATATCATTAATATTTACATTTATTTATTTTTAATAATATCTAAATAATAAATATACAACATACATATTACTATATATAGTATTTTAAATACCAAAAAATGATACATTATAATTTAAGGAAGGGGGGGGGTGAACCCCATAAATCCTAGTTACTGTCCTTATCTACATATATCTGTAATAAACATAGACATAAAAAACTGATTCTAAAATCGAATCTTCACAAAAAAAGAGATAGCGCGAACTTTGGGACTATACTTGTCCTTATAGTGTTGATTATAAATAAAATGGATAGTACATGTATCTAACTATATTTACTGTAAAAAAATTAAAAAAACTTCTATATAAGTAACAGAAAAATTGGACAGGATGGCCCAAAAGTCACAACACCATTTAAAATTCAAATAACTTTCTACAATTAATTTTTTTTTTTTAAATTAATTTCACATTATTAAAGCGTTATCTTTGGAAATTAATTATGGAGAAATTCACAACTGACAAGGGGAACCCTTCTGAGGGCCGCTTTCGATTTTCTTCATATTGAAATATGTTGTGAAGGGGGCTCCCCTGATAACACTTATACCCGGTTTTGGGCGCAGACGGGTAATAGTTTAAAAATTATGACCCAAAATATATGTACTAAATAAATGTATAAATTGTTTAAATATTCAATCATTTATAAAATATTCTTGGTGTAATATGTTTTTATGTATACAGGGTGTTCGCGGGAACCGAGTGATCATTGCTAACTTTGTTATTATTGGAGCTAGAAGATCGGTTAAATGGGCAAAGTATCAGTATTTTTTCAGGGATGAATAATGGCGTTGTCAAAAAAACAATTGAATGTCAAATTTCAGAGATATATTGAAATATAACATTTTTTTAAATGGAACACCCTGTTTATTATTATTGAATTTTGTAGCTAAGGATGTTCTCTTTATTAAAGTGCAATACATGTATGATGGTAAAATTGATAGAAAACAAGTTATAACAAGTATAAAATTAATAGAAAATATCGAAAAATAGTGTGCTATGAAGATTTAATAAAATACAAACAAATGATAAAAAAATTTAAAACAATAATTTCAGATATTTGTGCCTTATTTCGCAGATTTTTAACATTTTTGAGCATTATTCATAAAAAAATATAATTAATTATAATAAATAATTTTTTTCATTATTAGTTAAAATCAAAAACATTTAAAATTTGCGAACAAATGACATAAAAATCTTAAACTATTGTTTTAAATGTTTTAATCATTTGTTCACAATTTATTAAAACTTCATAGCACACTGATTTTCAATATTTTCTATTAATTTTATACTTGTTATAACTTATTTTCTATCAATTTTACCATCATACATGTATTACACTTTTATAAAGAGAATATCCTCAGCTACAAAATTCAAAAATTATATACTAGGTGTTCCATTTAAAAAAATGTTATATTTCAATATATCTCTG
The DNA here is from genome assembly GCA_949319165.1 of Sialis lutaria. Lineage (NCBI taxonomy): Eukaryota > Metazoa > Arthropoda > Insecta > Megaloptera > Sialidae > Sialis > Sialis lutaria. The sequence continues at coordinate 30,438,946 of OX439235.1, forward strand.
AAATTTGACATTCAATTGTTTTTTTGACACCGCCATTATTCATCCCGGAAAAAATACTGATAGTTTGTCCATTTAACCGATCTTCTAGCTCCAATAATAACAAAGTTAGCAATGGTCACTCGGTTCCCGCGAACACCCTGTATAGTATATTTACGATAGATAGAAAATGTTGTCAAATTCATAAGATATTTTATAGAAGAATAATATATTTAAATAATGTCACTGTTTGCAATTAAAAAATAAAAACTTAAAAGAAGTCGAACCACGGCTGCATTGGTTACTGGTCTATTATCATAACCGCTAGGCCAACAGACGCTTGTAGGTATAGATTTTAAGTATATATGCAACATTAAAATAAATTTGGGTCATAATTTTTAAACTATTACCCGTCTGCGCCCAAAACCGGGTATAGGTGTTATCAGGGGACCCCCCTTCATAACATATTTCAATATGAAGAAAATCGAAATCGGCCCTCAGAAGGGTTCCCCTTGTGAGTAATTGTGCTAACTCAAAGAACCTACACTCGTAATTTTGGGGTCAGAAAACCACTACATAAACAAACTAACTATGAAAGATAAAGTATACCGTAACATTACGACAGGTGATGATTCACGCCTTAGAAAGAACGCGTCAGTGTAAAGCACAAAATGGTGGTTATTTAAGACTTTAGGGACTCGCTAATGGGTCTAACGTATTTTGGTTAAAATCTTTTAAAGTTTGAAGTGTGCGACGTTGCCGCTTTCAGTATTTTTCAACGATAGAATAGCACGGCAGATGACGGTCATAGTCGTCAGTTTGTTCAAATTGTCATAACTAAATTTGATACAGAAAGCGACTGAGATGTGATTTTATCCAAAAGAAGATATTTTAATTTTGTTAATTTTCAAAGTTGTTTTATTTTTATTTTTTATAATGATTGATCTCTCATTGTTAATTCGTATAAGTATATTATAGTAGTGTAAGAAAATATAGTAGATTTTGCTTAAAATAAGTAATTACAGAAATTTCAACAATTACTCTAAATCTAGTCAGTATGGAAAAATTCTTTTTATTTTTGTAATGACTGTTTGATTAAATAAAAACAATAAATATTAGTATATGATTGAATGTTGTCTTTCTTTATTGACAAAGTATCCTTATAAGAAAGTAAATGTGCAGTTTTGGAATAAACATTTGATATTAAACTGGGTCCAGCGCACCCGGTAGCGAGTATTTATGTTACAAATCAAGGCGCGAGTCCCTAAGTGTTAAAAGATGTAATTTTCAAAAAACTAAATAAAATTTATTTCCAAGAAGTGTGTTTTCTGTTTATGAAAGAATAAAAGGGAATTATTACGAAATGAAAAAGTTATTCCATTTTTAAATGGTGTTGTGACTTTTGGGCCATCCTGTATTACAAATAAAGAACACACAACCATAGTATATTTTTCGATCTCACTTTGCACTAATTGAATTAAATAGAATCAAAAAAAAAAATTTATTAAATAAATAATTTAATTTTAAAATCCGATAATCAATAATAATCTCTCACGATTAATATTATAACAGCCGATCCTATTAACATAACATACAAAACTTCACTCCATATTATTATTTTCTTTTCCCATTGCTGTACTTCGAAATTACGTAACAGGCACAGTCCTAGTAAAATTCCAGCAAGGGCTCCAAATATGTGAGCAGTGTAACCAGTATTATCTTTAGTTTGTGGATCGGCATCGAGTGGGCTTTGGAATATTTGTAGGTACTTTTTATAGACTTGAGAAAGGACGTTTAAAACTACAGCCACGAAGAAAAATATTAGTTGTATCCAGGCTGTGTCCATCTGACGCCAGTTCTGTGAAAATTTGAATAAATATTACTATCAATTACACTATGCAACCAAAAAAAATTCACATAAATTTGAATAGGTGCTTTAGAAGGTATTTGTCATGCTGAAACCGAATTCGTTGCTCAAATGATTCCATCACGTCAGGTTTTTTAGATATCCGAAACTAAAAGTCCCAAAAATGACGATTGTTGGGGAATTTATTACTAAGTAGGTATTTTTTTTCTGGAGTTTTCTTTCATGATTTCGAATATTACTATCTTTTCTCTTTAAAATGATTTATTACATTTTACTATGCGATTTTTCTTTACCGAAATATACTACTTTGAAGATATATGTAGTAAAGTTCATTGTATCTATTAACAAAAATATCATATCTTCAAACTAGTACATCTCGGCTAAAAAAATCGTACAGTAAAAAGTTAAAACTCATTTTAAAGAGGAAAGATAATACTATTTGTTACCGTGACCGAAAACTTTAGAAAAAAAATTACCTACTTGATAATAAATTCTTTAACATTGCCAATGGACTTTTAGGTTAGAATATCTCAAAACCCTGACGTGATGAAACAAATTGGGCAACAAACCCAAAATACCAAACTGATATTATTTAAAAATCAGTAATCATTTTTAATAAATAAAATATTATTATATTAATTTATAAAAATGAAACAATTACACTCCTGTATAAGTAAGGACAAGTATATTTCCAAACTACTATCTATCTCTTTCTTTTGACACGGCTCTGTCACGGCGAGTCAGATGCGCGTCCATGTCTCTATATCTATATAATTTTTACTTTCTTATACTCATGTTTAAGAAATATACATCTATTCGCCATGTTGTCTGTCTGTAGACGCTGTAACTCAAATACGACAAATCGTAGAAAGGTGAAATTTTATACTTAAGATTAATTTTTTTCTGGGAAGAAAACCTCCTATTTTTGAAAACGATCTTTCAACCGGAAAACGGATATTTACTGATGTCAATTTTTTTTTATAGGTAATACTGGTGAATGTAACTTAAAGAACGTACAGACAGACATATTATTACCAAAATAAGGGCTGATAGGTGGGCTGTCATAAGTGCATAAACCCCTCCACTTGAACCAGCCAAATCTGTTTCAGGTTGGATTATAGAGGTCCAAAGGGATGCTGTAAGAACACCCCCTAGATACAAAGATAGTACCCTCCTTTGTTTATGGACCATTTCGAGAGGGATCCCTACTATTAATTGTAGAATTGTGTTGAAACTCAAATGAAGCCAACTGAAAAAAAATTATGTTTGTATTAAATAAATGAAATCATAGGGGCCCCATTCCCGCCTATGGAAAATGGAGGGGTAAAATATTATTTTAAATGTGATTTGAATGAAAAGTTATCATGTTTCTTGTTTTTGAGTTGATCTTTTTAATGATAAAGTGAAATTTGATGCATGAAAAATCACTAAAAAATGAAATGTTTTAGATTTGGTTAAAAGTATGTTTTTTAGATAAAAAATGATGTGAAAAGTTGAATTTTTCTGTATCTCAAACCGTTCTCGAGATATGGCCACTCAAAGTTTTGATTTTTCAAAAATTTTGAAGAAAAATGGACGTAACTTTTGAACGTGTGGTCGGATTTGATTTTTGTTGACAGATTTGGAATCAGCGTGTCAAAATCTATATAATTACATGTATAATACTTTAAAATTCGACAAAAAAAATTTCGTCGAAAATCGACATTTTTTTAAGGTATACCCCTTTGAATTTTTTCGATTTTTCGCAAATTTTTTTTTTCATGTTTTGAAGTATTATACATGTCATTATATAGATTTTGACACGCTGATTTCAAAAATGTCAACAAAAATCAAATCCGACCACACGTTCAAAAGTTACAGCTATTTTACTGCAAAAATTTTGAAAAATCAAAACTTTGAGATGCGATATCTTGAGAACGGTTTGAGATACAGACCTGCGGTTTGAAAATTTCAACTTTTCACATCATTTTCTATCAAAAAAACATACTTTTAACCAAATCTAAAACATGCCATTTTTTAGTGATTTTTCACGGTTCAAATATCAATTTTTCATTAAAAAAATTGAACATTAAAAAACACTGAAAATGATATAATAAATAAATTTCTTTAACCCAACCAGTAAAAATCTTTTTTAAAAATAAAATTTTCAAAAACTGTTTTTTAAAAACAGTCGTTCCGTGACCCGAAAAATTCCCAACCCGCAGGCCCGGATTTACCATGCAGGCAGTGTAGGCACGAGCCTAGAGCGGCAAAAATTAAAGGGCGGTAAATTTTGGCGGAAACTTTGAGAAAAACAAGAAAAAATGTTTTCATACTTTCTTTTTAATAACTAATAAGCGTTTTACATGTAAACCTAAAAAAAGGTCAGCGATATCAAAAACCTTAACTTTTCTATTTTTATTCAATCAAAAATTTTTGAAAAAAATCTCGTACCACACTGATAGAGCGGCAATTTTCGCAACTGCCTAGGGGCGGCAAATTTCTAATACGGGCCTGCCAACTCGCACTAAAAAAATATAATTAATCAAGCTTTACTCACTCTATATGTAAAAACAGATACGTAAAAAATCTCCACATTTGATGTTTCTTCTTATGGTTATAATAAAGTGCTTGAAAAATCCGCCCTCTTGTAATTTCACCATTCGGCCCCACATCAATATAATCATACAAAAAACAAAACACCTGAATGATAGATATAAGAATAAAAAACCAAGGGAAAGGTTTACATGAAATACTTTTTTCATAACTTCCTTTCTTATGAAGTATATTATAATTTGGAATTACAATAAAAGCACCCAGAAAGAATATAGATTTCTGGTATTGAGGTTTGTGTATCATATGTAAGAACTCCTTCCATGATATGAAACCATTTCCATCTATGTCTCCTAGTTTCATTATTTGGGTTATAACACAATCGGATAGTTCGTTACAATTTGAACTATGTTTCATGATCATTTCTTTTAATTCGTCGTATGATAAACAACCATCTTTATTTGTGTCGGCCTGTAAAAAAATCATATAGTGAACCTTTCGTAACTCAAAATCTTAAAATTTTTAATTATGTTGATAATGAGACAAGTTTAAGCATATAAAAAAACACGTATTTTTCAGAAAGGACCCCGCACATTCCTTATGGGAACTGGCTTTCCGTGAAAATCGCTAAATTTTTGGTATGTTGTAGTTTATGTGATGTTGATCAAAAGCTTTCACAGGCACAACTTCGAAAAATGAGTCGTTTCGGCGATAAAAATTTTTCAAGATAAAAAAATGAAATTGAAGTTTTATTTGAGATTTTATTGTTTTAATGCTTTTTTGGCTATTCTATGATAGTTTTTCACTAATGCTATATCAGAGGTAAGTTGTTATAAATGATATTACAATGATGAAAAATGTAATTAGTATTTTTTTGACTATGGTGTGTAAACAACAAAATTGATATACACCCTGAAAAATTAAGATTTATATTCGGTTTCATTTAAGTTTGCAGTGGTTGCCGAGTGATTTGACCGTACGATACACGATTCATACCATCAAATCACACTGCAAACTTAAATGAAATAATATAGCAAAGATTTTGATGAAAAATAAATGCTGTTCAAATCATCGATTATTTTAATTAATAAATTCCACTAAGGTATTTATGTAAACTAGTAATGGTATATTATAAATGTGAGTTATTTGTAACTTTAAAAATGTTAAAAGATATAAAACTTTAATTTCAATTTTTCATCTTCAAAAATTTTTATCGCCGAAACAGCTCGTTTTTCGAAGTTATGCCTGTGAGAGCTTTTGATTAGCATCAAATAAACTACAACATACCAAAAATTTAGCGAATTTCACGGAAAGCCAGTTGCCATAAGGAATGTGCGGGGTCCTTTATAAATATTTATTTGACTTTTTTGGGAGTGACATTACTGTGAGTTAATCGTAAAAAACACTTATGTGGTATGGCACATTCTTTGAATATTGAAATGAAAAAATTCTCACCAAACCGCTTATTCAAAGTCAAGTGGTATGTCTGTAACATCAATTATCACTAAACAAAAGCATAGTGATTTAGTATTTTGACGTGTAACATGTATTATGTCGTCACAACAATGACAGATGCATTTCTGATGTCACGTGACACAAATAGGTTAAACATAACATTTTATAACTTTTTATTATTAAAAATATTGACTTATTTCACGTAAAAATTTATATTATTTATGATAAAATACTTTAACAAAATTGATTAACAATACTGTCAAATACTTTTTTATTTAAACAGTTTTTCAGTGTTAGCCATTATACGTTTTAAAAAAATTATATCTCTTATCGGAAGGATAGTGACTTAAGTCATTGACTTGACTTACTTAGCACCAATTTCCTGTTTATATTGTTCACTTATTAGCATAATATATGACTTAGAATTTACCAACAAATTGCGTCTTTTTTAAATACAAATCAAATAATATGTACCCCCCCCCCTTGAATTTTATTTTTTAAATAATTTAAACAATTAATTTTTATAGAGTTTAAAATAACTGTTAGCAAAATTTCAAAATATTCTATAGGTAATATACAATAAGTACCAAATTTTCAAAATATTTTGACATTTTTGCAACAATATTTATTTTTTTTACCTCTTCAAACATGAGTTTTAAATCATCCAGTTCTATTTTCCTTGGTGATAGTAGATCGATTGAAGTATTCATTTTCTTCAACATATATTTTTTTTACAAATTTCACAATGATATTAATAACAACAATTAAAATATAACTTTTACTAAACTATTACTAATTTTAAAACCCAGTGTATGTAAAAAAAAACGATAAACATATTTATACAAATCTTTTATTTTGTACCTATCTATAGATCAGGGCCGTAACGATATTTTTATATATATTTTTTTATGCTAGATATATACAGGCTGTGACATTATTGTTATTATTATTTATTTCATTGGTTTTATATCAAAAAAGTTCAAATAAAAAATTTAAGATTCATGTTATGATATGATATGTTTATTCATTAGGATATACAAAGATGTATCGCTTGCTTGTATGTACCCCCCCCCCAACCTGTATATTTATAATTATGTAAAAAATAAATACACTTTTGATTGGTAACAGAATTTTTTTTAAATTGTTATACTTTTATCGGCTTTGATTCATTTTTATGTTTACAGCATTTCGAAAAATCTATTGAATTTAAATCAGGAAAGGGCATTAAAAAGTAAAGATTATAGACTTTTAAATGCTTTTTGAATTATTATTCTAGAGTTATTTGCTTCGAAGATATGGCGTTTTGAATTTTACCTAATTTTTTTTACAAAAAAAAATAAATCGAAATTTTTTATTTCAATTAAATCAGCCTCTGTAAGATGTATTTTTTTATAGAAAAACAATACACAGAAACATTTATAGTGTCATTTCCGGGACATGCTTATTTAGACAATTATCATTGGTCAATAAAATCTTTGTAAAAATTACGGAAATCACAAATTATGAATAAGTGTTAAAATAGGTATTTTGATTATTTTATAATAATACATATATTATGTATTATTTTCTATTTTAAGTTATCTGTTGTCCCTAACTTGCAATAAAAAATACAGTTTGTATCCCCCCCCCCTCCCCCGCCCTTCCAGAAAATAAGAAATACGTTGAATCAACATTTATTAATAAAATTAATTCCCCTTTTTTATCTATCATTTATTTTAAATAGAATTATAATAATTTATTGTTTCTATAATTAAATTATTTCATGATAAGGCTGGTTTACACGCTACGATAAATCGTAACAATTCGATCGTTACTATACATTGTTACAATAAATCGAAAGAGTGTGTACTGTTTACATGCAACGATTTCTTGTCCAATATTCATTGTCGACCGCGGTATACTTAGTCAGTTTTTGTCATGGAAGAAGTACTGTTGTGAACGTTTGTTTAGCAAGAAAAGTGAAAAGGTCACGAAGACCTAGAAGAAAGTGGAGCCGCCAGTAGTTGCTGAAGAAAAGGGTATTTTCTCATATAAAATTATTGAAAAAATTGCGAAATGAACCCAATCACTGGCGGAATTATTTAAGAATGTATGAAGAGACTTATGTTGAGTTGTTAACAACCTTTCCCGTGAACAGCTAATGTAAACTTAGTCAAATCGTAGCAAAGAATGGCTGCTACTTGTTTACACGTTCCAACTTGTCGTTACGATTTGCAGAAATTGATGCCGGCCGGCAACAATCATCCAATCCAATTCCAATTCCAATAAATCGTTACAATGTCCTGTTTACACGCTACGATAAATCGTAACGATCGAATCCTTACGATAAATTGTTACGATTTATCGTTGCGTGTAAACCAGCCTTTATATTTTTTATTTATTTAATCTATTATTCGGTATTTTAAATGAGCTAGCTAGAACTTTCAAATTAGGTAACAAAATATGACAGTTCTCTTTGAGTTTCATGAAGACTTAGACAAGTTGCACACACGTGTTGTATGTAAACACTAAGGCCCGGTTTCTCAATATGAGTTTAAACTTCAGATTAAATAATCTTCATCCTAGGTTTAAACTGGAGATTATGTCCAGTTTAAACCTCACTCTGTTTCTCAATATAAGTTTAAATGGAGGCATTTTTATGTCAAACTAAAAATTAACCTCTAATTATTATATTAAATGTGATAAAACCGGGTTATTTTCAATAAAAGAGAACAGGGTACATTACTAGAATTAATAAAAGAATATAGTGCTACTATAGAATATAAAAGAAGTTGGATAATAAGTTAATATTTAGGCTAGAAAAATAAATTTTTTCATCTGTCAGTTAAAAGTTAATCTTAAGATTAATTATAATTTTTAACTGGACATTGAGAAACAAATGTATAGTTTAATCTTAAGTTTAACTGGGACATGTGGTTTAAACTCATATTGAGAAACCAGGCCTAACAAGGGTGTTAAAACAGTGGTGATAATTATACTACGTACAGTCAGAGTCTGCACCAACTGTGTTACAATACTGTAGTCAAGTTATCACTCATCTAAATTCTGAAACGAATCCATAGATAATAAGAAAGAATTAATACCCCATTTGAAAGATTTTGTTAACTAATAAATTCAATACCAGATACATATATGTATGTATGTATATTAAATATTAATCTTTAAGGGGTTACATACAGTTAGAATTTTCAAAAAATCGATTTTGCTTCCTCGCAATATCGAAGATACGAGAAGCTTCGTTATCGTTTTAAAACGAGAAAAAAAAATTGTTCTCCGATTTTAAAAATTTTACCGGATCTATCCGTTTCAGGTCAAGACAAACACTTTTTGTTCCGTGTCTATCTGTGTGTGTGTGTGTGTGTGTGTGTGTGTGTGTGTGTGTGTGTGTGTGTGTGTGTGTGTGTGTGTGTCTGTCTGTCTGTCTGTGTGTCTGTCCCCCAATCCTTGTCACACGCTTAACTCATGAACCACTGAACCGATATTGATGAAACTTGGTTGGTTGGTTGGGTCTGGCTTGAGGACGGTCCCATTTCAAAATAATTAAATTTGTGTGTAAGGGGGAGGGGTGACATCACAAAAGATTTATTTTTTGAAGATATCTCAAGAAAGACAAATGTTACGTGAAAATTTTATAGAACCTTTTTTGTAGAGCATTCAATTCTCTATAATATAGATCACCTACTTTTGTTGTAAAATATTCCCTTACAAAGATCTATCTCAATTTGACTTAAGAAAATCGTCATTTGTTTTTTTAAAACTGCTATTTACTTTGACATATTAAATGTCACTTTGACGTTTTAAATGTCATTTTGACATTCATATAGCAGAAAAATAATGATTTTGATTGAAATTGTAAAAAAATTCAAAATATACGACATAATAACCAGGCGCGTATTAAGAAAAATGTCAAATTAATTTTTTTTATTAAAATCGTATGAAAATTAAATGGTTAACCAATGACAGGCAGTTCATCTGTATACTTTATCGGTTTTTATTTAAATTGTTCAATAATTAACTACCTTTGATGAATTAACACGAGGAAGCACCGTGCATTTACAAGGCAGAGTATTTTTTTTAAATTTCATTTTCGTAATGTACATATATTTAAATACACACACAGAAAATTGTCAATCCGGCGATTATTATCCGAAGTTAGACGCATATTTGTAAAGACGTCTCAGAGCGTTTGAATGTAGGAGGTCGGAGCTCCATGTCTCTGGCACCCCCATTTTTGAATTTCGAATTATATTATATGCAGTTCGTTTGTGCTCGTTTGTGCAGGAAATTCATTCGTTTGTGCATTAACCCTTTAGGAGATATTCAAAAAAATCAAATGGGGGGGCCGTAGACATGCGAGCCCCCCCTTTTTCGAAAATCGAAATTTATTATATGTAGTTCGTTTGTGCTTCGTTTGTGCACGTTTGTACAGGAAATCCCGTTGTTTGTGCTTTAACCCTTTAGGTGGTATTTACAAAAATCAAAGTGGGTGCTGTAGACATGGGAGCCCCCCCTTTTTTGAAATTCAAATTTTATTATATGCAGTTCGTTTGTGCTTCGTTTGTACACGTTTGTGCAGAAATTTTCATCGATTGTGCTTTAACCCTTTACATGTTATTTATTTTTAAAAATACCGAAAAAATATCTCTGGCACCCCATTTTTTTAAATTTATATTTTTGAATGTGCAGTTCGTTTCTGCTTCGTTTGTGCACGTTTGTGCTGAAATTATATTCGTTTATGCTTTAACCCTTTAGGAGCTATTCGTATAAAAAACTGTTAACGTATTATCAAGTAGAGAATGTTCGTTATAATGGTGTTGCAATAGAAAAAAACTATCTAATGTAAGTATGTATAAGAAAATTCATGTCGATTTTAATAATAATACATAGATAGTTGATAATGTCCATTCAAAAATTCCAAAAATGTATGTTACGATTTTGTTTTTAATGGGACGATAATTGCAAAAATATTTTTTTTATTTCTTATTGCTTTCATTTTTTTTGACATTTTAACAATACATACAATCACAGAAGTACAAATTCGTTATTACAAAATAATAAGAAGCTGTTAACACGACATTGCCCGTCGTTGTGAATACCACCTAAAGGGTTAAAGCACAAACGAAAGGATTTCCTGCACAAACGTGCACAAACGAAGCACAAACGAACTGCATATAATAAAATTCGAATTTCAAAAAAGGGGGTGCCAGAGACATGGAGCCTGAGGTCGGAGCGGCAGCGCGTTTTTCTCAAAATCTGTGTTTTTAAAGTCGGTGACCACGATTCCTAGAAAACGGCTCAACCGACCAGTCTCAAATTTTAACACAAGTTTCTTAAGAATATTTTTTAGTAATTAATCGAAGGTTTTTTTTCACCGATGAATATATTTTTTTTATAAACAATTTAAAGTCAAAATTTTTGTCAAAAATCGATTTTTTTGAGAAGCCGCCATTTTCTCAAAAAAAATTATTTTGCTTATTCCTTCGATTAAGTACAAGATTATACATTACTTTAACGAAATCCGTTTGGGTTTCTTATTTTAAATGATCCAGTCCAGAGATATCGTGGTCACCGCAAGGCGCCTCTTTTGAGAGGACCTCCTGGAGAACAGCTGTAGCCGCTTTCGAAATTATTATTTTTACAAATAAAAAATGTTAAAATATAATTGAAAGTTACCATAATATGTGTACACATTTTTACATTGATAAATTTAAAAGTTTTCTCTTAAAAAATTCTTGAAAAAAACGTTTTTTTGGCCTTCTGACTGTATGTAACCCCTTGAAGTGACTTACTCATCAACACCCAGTGTAAATCCTTGGACCCAATAAAAAAGTACTTTCTTTAGTTAATTGTTAATAATTACTTCGTTTTCTATATTTAATAAAAATAAAGGTTTATGTGGGATAGAAAAAAATGCATTAAACTTTAATCATTTTATTTTATTTTTTAATAAATAATGTATAAAATATACTTTGACCTGATTTTTTATAATATTTATTTACACCTATGTATAATACAACTAAAAAAATTAACATAGCAGTATATATGTAATAAACATTGCCCCCCCCCCCCCCCACAAGAGGGGGTGATAGGATTTTAATTTACAGCTCAATTTTCGAATTGAAAAATCGTAACGTTTTTTTTACACCAGCGTTTATATTTGTACATAATAGTTAGTCGATCTGACTTCGGAATAACTCAATATACAATATACATATACGAGTATTACTAGTTAGGTTGTACAATGTGTTAATCATTAGTTTAAATGTACATTTCCGGTTTAAACTATGTAAATAAAAATTTGACAGTAAAGGCGTCATATATTATGTATCATACAATTTACCACTTACTAATTGAAACAGTTTTTTTATTTATATTTGTCATTTAATACAGGATTTTTTAATATGTATCACAGAATCTAATTCTACTGTGGCCAGCACATGATTTTCTTTTAAATAAACTAATTATATGTTTATATTTATTATATGAAAAAAAAGTACACCATTTTTTTCCAAAATGCATCGTTTCGAAAACAATTCAAAAAAAGTATACATTCTTCAGAAAGAATATAAACAAAAATCAGATATATTTGACTGTAGTCAAACAGAAGTCATATAAAAAATTCGATAAGATTTTAATAAAACCCGGGAAAAAATTGTAGATCTGCAGAACTCTACTCAGATCTCGACAGATCTCCATTTTGAGATAACATATTTGCACAAGTCTAGCCCTGAGGGGAAATGACAGATACAAGTAATTCAGTGACAATTGACGATCGAATGAAAAATGGGATATTCTCGAAATTGAACAGAGATGAAGCTACAAAGGATACAACTAGTTCTCTTATGTTTTAAGGCTTACATTCAATATTTTCAAATGAAAATTGCAGAATTATTATAAAATTAGAAAGCTTAAACAAATATCCATGTCGTGGTATATTTTTTTCTCCGTATTTTTCAAGAGTTTTTGTTATATATTGAGTTTTATCATATCAAGAAAAATACACACATTTTCAGATTTTTACTTCCATGTTCGAAGAAATGGAAGTATTGTATACCGTCAAAAAATCATGTCCGAAAAAAAAGCAGATTCTGATTGTACTAACTTCAAAACGTAAAGAAATGTTAATTTCCGCATGGCGGCTGTGCGTGTATCTGTGTGTCTGGATGTAGAATTTTCTTCCGTGTACGATAACTACTGTAGATATGCACCGATTTGAATTATTTTTGGGGAAAATGTTTGCCTCAGTGAGTATTCCAGACCTATTGATTTTGGTGCTAATCGGATTAGGGGTTTCCGAAATATTCGAAATTTTGTACCTATTATCGTCTGAAAAGTGAGTATTATATCACCAATTTTGATAAGACTTGGTACACTTATAGTTCAATCTAATCTAAGGGGCACTTATTTCGTAAACGTGCTTAGATAGCCACTGAAGGGGTGAAAACCACCCTCAAAATTTTAACTTTAAATACTAATAAATTCATGTTGCCATGGAAACAAGCGCAGTTAAATTCAAATGTCAGATAATTATTATTTTACAAAAATGTCTATTCTACAACTGGCATTAGAATATTAGAAAACTAATATTTATAATACAAAGGTGAGTTTTATATTAACAATTATCTATTGTAAAAGATATTACAGAACATGGAAGTCATGTATGGTTCTCCATACCGATATTTTTATTAATATATAAAACAATTAAATTGAAAAATTAAGTATGTCAAAACATAGAAAAAATATCGGTATGGAGAACCATACATGACTTCCATGTTCTATAATATCTTTTACAATAATTTTTAATATAAAACTCACCTTTGTATTATAAATATTAGTTTTCTAATATTCTAATGTCACTTGTAGAATAGACATTTTTGTAAAAAAATAATTATCTGACATTTGAATTTAACTGCGCTTGTTTCCATGGCAACATGAATTTATTAGTATTTAAAATTAAAATTTTGAGGGTGGTTTTCACCCCTTCAGTGGCTATCTAAGCACGTTCATGAAATAAGTGCCCCTTAGATTGGATTGAACTACAAGTGTACCAAGTCTTATCAAAATTGGTGAGATAATACTCACTTTTCAGACGATAATAGGTACAATATTTCGAATATTTCGGAAACCCCTAATCCGATTAGCACCAAAATCAATAGGTCTGGAGTACTCACTGAGGCAAACATTTTCCCCAAAAATAATTCAAATCGGTGCATATTTACAGTAGTTATCGTACACGGAAGAAAATTCTACATCCAGACACGCACACCCACACACACAGACACACGCACAGCCGCCATACGAAAATTAACTTTTCTTTACGTTTTGAAGTTAGTACAATCAGAATCTGCTTTTTTTTCGGACATGATTTTTTGACGGTATTACAATACTTCCATTTCTTCGAACATGAAAGTAATTAATCTAGTTTATCACTGTATTTTTTCCTTAATGATTTATTAATACTGGTCAGAGCTGAACTTCAAATACAAAACCGTAATTTCTCTATAGTAATTCTTATGACAATTCAAATAGCATGTTCAGCCTTAAAAATTGAAATTTCATAAATTTTCAACGTTACAATGATTTTCAGAGATCGTTTTGAGAACTATGCTAGTTTTTACAGATCAAAAACCAGTAAAATATATTATGTTATCTCAAAATGAAGATCTGTCGAGATCTGAGTAGATCTCTGCAGATCTACATTTTTTTCCAGGTAAATTAAATAATACTAATTATTTTGTACTTAAGTCATAAATACTAATAAATAAATTATGTATATCTTAATAATTATATAATAATCTTTCAACCGATTTAACTTCTGAGCCATTTCAATCTCCATGCCTTTCTTCCAAATAAAATTCTTCAATCTACCATCAACGTGGTAAAACAGAAAAATAAAATACATATTTCAAATGTTGTCTTTCCAGACATATTCTTGATGAAACCAAAAACAATCTATTCAAATTAATTTCATCTTACAATAACATAAACAATCGCAGATCCTATTAGCATCACATATAGAACTGCACTGCAATACTTCATCTTTTTTTCCCATGTCTTAACTTCGAAATTACGTAGAATACATAAGCCTAAAAGAATACCAGCTAAGGCTCCAAAAATGTGAGCAGTATAACCAACATTACCAATTGGTTCTTTTAAAATAAACCTTATGTTTACTTGACTTATTACATTCAGAAGAACTACTAAGATGAAGACAATAACTTGTATCCATGCTGTTTCCATTTGGTTCCAATTCTGTAAGAAGAAAAAAACAAATAAAATACCCCCACATCATTCTGAACATACGGATGCAATTTTATAAAAATCTAATAAAAGTTATTAAATTTTTTATTTGGTAAGATACTTTATGATCACACCTATTATATATTTATAAGTCCAATGCTTACCAGAATTAGAGCTGATACGTGGGCTGTCATAAGTGCGTAAACTCCTCCACTAGATCCTGCTAAATTTGTGGTAGGTTGGATGACAGTGGTCCAGAGAGAAGCTGTGAGTATTCCCCCTAGAAATAGTGTAAGGACCCTCCACTGTTTATGGACCATCTCAAGAGGAAGGCCTACTAGAAGTTGTATTAGGATGTTGAAGCCTAAATGGAACCAACTGAAATAAAGTTATACAAATTAGTAAATAATTGAGGAAAAAATATATATAATTTTTTCTTATTTATATAAAAAAAAATGTGGCAAAATAGAGAAACAAAATGGTACAAGAAGTAAGTGAAGTAGAAATATGAAACAGTTGAACTGATTTTTATAGGATATTCACACCAGAGGGCACCCAAAAATTGAATTTTTTTTCTCTTTAAAGGATCAACTTTTAGGAAAATTTGCAATAGTAAAAAATACCAAAAAAAATAAATAAAATGCACAAAAATGTAGATAAAAATTGTTTCACTGCCCCCTGGAACAAAAATAATGGATTTTCGTATAGTTTGTAGTTTGTACTCTTTACAATTTTTCATTAAGGGGGCAGACCCAGTTGGGACTTCCAAAAAAAGCTCTTTTTTAGGATTTTTTGGCCACGTATTAAAATAATTAATAACTAATATTTTTTTCCATATAAAAGATATGTATTTACAGAAAATGTTATAATTTTTTTATGGCAAAATATTAAAAAATAAGTGGGATACAGCAATTTTGGGAGGGGTCCAAAAAAAGTGTTTTGCCGTCATCACTGCTGCTCGTCATTGGATCATCAGAAATTAAAAAAAAATCATTAGTTAATGACATAATACTCCGGATGGATGAAGGGATTTGAAATTTTTTGAATTTTCACAAAATGGCGGATGTTGAAAGTTAAAATTCTTTATTTGACTAAAATTTCACCCGCATTTTCGGCTATAAAAACAAAACTAATCGTCAAAAAAAATCCTTCGTCCATCCGGAAGACAATTATGTATAGAATAAAATATATATATATATATATTAGGGTGGTCCTTAAAATAGAAAAAAAAAATTTTTTTCGATTTTTTTATGGGGCACCATTTCATTTGATTCTTTACATTGAAAAAGTATTCTAGTATGTTTTTCATAATTTTGGAACAGTATTTGAGGGTCGCTACCAAGGTTCGAAATTTAGTAAATTTTAAATTGTTATAATGAAGGATTCATTCGCATTTATTAATAAAAAATCTTTGCATGCATAATTAACAACAAAACAAATCATATTTCAAGTGTCTGCATATAACTTAATCAGTGACGTAGTAAGAAAAAAATTCGGGGGGGGGGGGTAATACTTTTCGGGGAGGGATATATGTATACAATATACAAACAATGTGTTAAATTTTGGAAGGTATTTTGAACTGATGTTTTCTCAAAACATACGTCTTTTTTAGAACATTGAACATTTCAGGGAGGGGTGGGGGGTTGACCCCACTCCCCCGTTATCACGCCACTGAACTTAATAAAAAAAATTAGATAGAAGTGTTGATTTTTTTGTATTAGAATATTTTTTTCTTAACTCTTTGACTAATAAAAGCAAATACTGTTTTTGCTCTTTTTGTTGTTATAAGTTTATTATATTCTTCCATCAAAGCAACACCACGCTCCGCAATATCATTAACTGCCCACATAGAACATACTTACATTTTAAGGCTTTCCAGTCTTAAAATCTTCGTCACTCTCCCAAGTTTCAAAATCTTTACTCAAAAACTCAGAAGAAATACCGAGTATCTCAAAGAATCGTAATGAATTACTAGACACAAAGTCTTCTATATTATTTTCATTGACGTGTTTGACTTCGAGGTTTTTTCTTTTTGGGCAAAAGTTCAGACCTTCAGTTTTTAATGCATCTACCATTTTTCGTTTGTCATCAACTGAAAGTTCATCGTCGAAAACAGCAAACAACACCAATTCTTCAGACAAGTACCATAAATGACCCAACATTTTCTTTATGGCGACTTTCGACATCGTTGGGCTTATATTCTGAAACGCAGTGAGGTATTTTAAGAGTTGTAAGTCATTTCTCGGCGCTGACCATCCAGCAGGTGCTTGAAACCAATATTTTATGTAAATATTTACAGTGAAAATACAAATTTCTTTTATAGCGTTTTCTTCTATTTTCGCTATCTTAAACTGGTGTCTAAACAGAAAAATCTTTAGGCAATACATAGCCTTTGCCATCCATCGAGCACGGTGAAGTCCAGCAGGCCTTCTGAATGAAATACCTTTCTCGGGAATTCCTCCTAAGTAAATTATGGTGAGGTTTAGCAATTCTTTATTGTCAACTGTTTGTTTTGTTTCTCGTTGATAAACTTTTAACACTATTTGTAGATGCCATGGCGAGTTGATAAATTGCGGGAAAACAAAAACGCGTGCTGTTTCGCTTACAACTAGAAGTCAACGCGGGATGTGGGATTAATACCTAGGTAATGGGGTGTTTACATTTGCTGTTTCAACAATGAAAGTTAGTTCAAATTTCGCAAGGCTACAATGCTATCATATTTATTATAACAATTTAAAAAATGTTTAGGTGGAATTTCGAACTGAAGATAAAAGCAACCGAGAACGTCAAACAATTCGTCGGGAGGAGGGGGGGGGGGGTCATATTTTTTTTGTAACTATGTATATGTAATTTTTATATTATATGTATCACAACTGTTAAATAAAACAATGTATATAGACAAATTCGGGGGGTAACCCCTAAACCCCGCTCCCCTTGGGTGCGCCACTGATCGTCCGTGTGTAACAGCAAATATAATTTCGCTATAAATATGTGGTATACATAAAAATAAGCATTAAAAATACATACATAATCGTCTATGGACTTTTGGTTAATATGCTAAATGTAGTATGTTTTTCAAAAAGTTTGACGGGGGGTAGCGACCTCTAAAACTTTACCAAAAATTAAATAAAAAATAACTAGTCCATATTTTAGGGTAAAGAACGATATGATAGGGTGCCGCGATAGTTTTTCAAAAATCGCAAAATAAGGACCACCCTAATATATATATATATATATATATATATATATATATATATATATATATATATATATATATATATATATATATATATATATATATATATTTTGAATGTAGATATATGACCATTATAAATTATTTTCCTTCGAAATTATTGGGTTGTTTGGTCAAATGAAATAAATAAAAAAACACTTTAGTTTTTTTAATTAATTATTTTAATAAGCATAAGCGCTTTTCGGAAATGTATTTCCTTCATCAGTGATCTGTTGACAATTATCAGGATTTTAATATACATACATATTTCTAATTCTAATATAATTTATATAATATTTAACAAACTCACCATTAATAATTAAATAATACATTATAATATACAAGTTTTATATAATTATTTGCTGTAGCAATTTATAAAAATGCATTAAAAAATTAAAAATGTCAAAAAAATTGTTTTTACAAAGTAAAGATAATTTTAAACTACCTAGGAGACGCTATATATTTTTGAATTTTAAAAGTTGGCTACTATTTTTATTTTTTAAGAAGATTTTGGTAAACTTGTTTTAGATATTCAATATTAGTTCTAGAATTTATACTTGTGGGGTCTTTTAGAATTTGGATTGATTCGCTAATAAGTCGTTTTTTTAAATCGTTTTTTTAAAGATGATTGATAACTTAGAATTTTGGTGTTTTCAAAATCAAATTTATGTCCATATTGTATACTGTGTTGTTTTAGTGCAGTCTCTTCTTTGGCGTATTTGTGAGAATTTATTCTTTTATTTAGATATTGTTTTGTTTGTCCGGTGTAGGTCCTGTCACAGTCAGAGCATGGGATATTGTATATTAAATTTGATTGTTTAAATTTGTCTATGGGAGATTTTAATTTGGAAAAAAATATTTTTGTTGTATAATAATTTTTGTTCACATGGATTAACTCAGAAGATTTGGTGATTTGTTTAATTTTTTCTGATAGACCTGGAATGTATGGAAATGAATACATGTGTGGATTTTGATCGTTGTCAATTGTTTCGTGGTTTGTCTTGTTCGTATCATGTGAAATGTTTTGTTTGTTTATTGTAGTGTTATTTAAATTGTGAAATTTGTGTAATTGTTTATTTATAATGTTTTTAATAAAATTTATAGGATAATTGTTTATAAGAAAAATTTGGAATATTTTTTTAATAATGTCATTTCTGTATTGAGGACTGGTAAATGTTATGGCTCTATTTGTAACGGCAGTTATGACATTTTTTTTGTTATATATTGGTGTATTAGAGTTGTAATTTAAATATCTACCAGACCATGTAGGTTTAGTATACCATATAGTATCAATTTTATTTGAAGAATTAACAATAATTTTAATGTCGAGAAAGTTTATGGTTCTGTTAGTGTCTTCTATTT
This sequence comes from Sialis lutaria, assembly GCA_949319165.1. Lineage (NCBI taxonomy): Eukaryota > Metazoa > Arthropoda > Insecta > Megaloptera > Sialidae > Sialis > Sialis lutaria. Next base: position 30,458,610 of record OX439235.1, read on the forward strand.
CAGATGTGAATTTTAGGTGTTGATTGTATGAGTTGAATATTTTAACTAATTTTTCAATTTCGTCAGTAGGAACGCAAGTAAGTATGTCATCTACGTATCTTTTAAAAAATGGTATATTATATTGTATTTTACTTAAAATTTTGTCTTGTAGATCTTCCATGATTATATCGGCTAGAACCACAGAAAGAGGGGAACCCATTGGTGAACCAAAAATTTGTGTATAATATTGATTTTCAAATTGCATATACGATGTTTGGCAGCAAAATTTTAAAGCTTCAATAAAATCAGTTTTGGAGATTGATGTAAATTGTTCAATTTGATCCCATTTTTTATTTATAATGTCTATTGTTTCAGTTATGGGTATGTTGGTAAATAAGGATGTTACATCAAGAGATATTATTTTGTAGTTGTTAGGTATGGTTTGATTTTTAATAAATTCATGAAATTGCCACGAGTCTTTTACAAAATAATCATTATTATTAGTAATATTTTTAAGGATATTGAAGAGAAATTTTGCTAAATTTTGATTAGGTGAGTTGTAAGATGCTACAATGGGACGCATAGGGTAACCATCTTTGTGTAATTTAACTAGACCGTATATTTGGGGTGCTGTGGCATTGTGTATTTTGAGTTCGTCAGCTGTGTTTTTAGTTATATATTTTTTTTCATAAAATTTTTTTACAATATCATTATTTTTTGTTTGGTAAATGTTAGTCGGGTCTCTATTGATTTTTAAGTAAGTATTTTTGTCGTCTAGTAAGTCTGTCATTTTATCTAAATATTGTTTTTTGTCAATTATAACTGTTTTGTTAGTTTTGTCAGCTTTGATGATCTTTAAATTGGGGTTAGCTTTCAAAAAATCTTTAGTTTGTTTAATATTTTTTATAATTTTATTGTCATCTGCATCAATTTTGGGGTTGCTTTTATAATTAGTTACAGCATTACAGAATCTGTTTCTTAAAATATTTTTTTCGTCGATGTCAAATACAGAGTCAATAGCTGTCTCAAACGATATTATCATTTCTTCTATAGGCAAATTATTTTTAGTAATAGGTAGATTGAAATTGTGACCTTTTTTTAAAATATCTACAACAGGTGAAGGTATGTTTGTATTTGTTAAGTTGATAACCCATTCATTGTCGTTAGGAAAAGAATGGCTTTCAACGGAGGTATTTTTGTTATTACTATGTTCATATTTGTTATTTAATTTAGAATTTATAATTTGGGTATTTTTGATATTATCGTTTATTAGAGAGTCATTGGTATTTTTTGAAAAAGTTGTAAGTTTATTTATTTTTTGAGAAATTTTGTTATATGAGACAGTATATTGTCTCTGAAAAATGACATTTTCTAAATAGCGTATTTGATAATAGTCGTATTCTTATACAACAAATTAAATAAATACGACTATTATCAAATACGCTATTTAGAAAATGTCATTTTTCAGAGACAATATACTGTCTCATATAACAAAATTTCTCAAAAAATAAATAAACTTACAACTTTTTCAAAAAATACCAATGACTCTCTAATAAACGATAATATCAAAAATACCCAAATTATAAATTCTAAATTAAATAACAAATATGAACATAGTAATAACAAAAATACCTCCGTTGAAAGCCATTCTTTTCCTAACGACAATGAATGGGTTATCAACTTAACAAATACAAACATACCTTCACCTGTTGTAGATATTTTAAAAAAAGGTCACAATTTCAATCTACCTATTACTAAAAATAATTTGCCTATAGAAGAAATGATAATATCGTTTGAGACAGCTATTGACTCTGTATTTGACATCGACGAAAAAAATATTTTAAGAAACAGATTCTGTAATGCTGTAACTAATTATAAAAGCAACCCCAAAATTGATGCAGATGACAATAAAATTATAAAAAATATTAAACAAACTAAAGATTTTTTGAAAGCTAACCCCAATTTAAAGATCATCAAAGCTGACAAAACTAACAAAACAGTTATAATTGACAAAAAACAATATTTAGATAAAATGACAGACTTACTAGACGACAAAAATACTTACTTAAAAATCAATAGAGACCCGACTAACATTTACCAAACAAAAAATAATGATATTGTAAAAAAATTTTATGAAAAAAAATATATAACTAAAAACACAGCTGACGAACTCAAAATACACAATGCCACAGCACCCCAAATATACGGTCTAGTTAAATTACACAAAGATGGTTACCCTATGCGTCCCATTGTAGCATCTTACAACTCACCTAATCAAAATTTAGCAAAATTTCTCTTCAATATCCTTAAAAATATTACTAATAATAATGATTATTTTGTAAAAGACTCGTGGCAATTTCATGAATTTATTAAAAATCAAACCATACCTAACAACTACAAAATAATATCTCTTGATGTAACATCCTTATTTACCAACATACCCATAACTGAAACAATAGACATTATAAATAAAAAATGGGATCAAATTGAACAATTTACATCAATCTCCAAAACTGATTTTATTGAAGCTTTAAAATTTTGCTGCCAAACATCGTATATGCAATTTGAAAATCAATATTATACACAAATTTTTGGTTCACCAATGGGTTCCCCTCTTTCTGTGGTTCTAGCCGATATAATCATGGAAGATCTACAAGACAAAATTTTAAGTAAAATACAATATAATATACCATTTTTTAAAAGATACGTAGATGACATACTTACTTGCGTTCCTACTGACGAAATTGAAAAATTAGTTAAAATATTCAACTCATACAATCAACACCTAAAATTCACATCTGAAATAGAAGACACTAACAGAACCATAAACTTTCTCGACATTAAAATTATTGTTAATTCTTCAAATAAAATTGATACTATATGGTATACTAAACCTACATGGTCTGGTAGATATTTAAATTACAACTCTAATACACCAATATATAACAAAAAAAATGTCATAACTGCCGTTACAAATAGAGCCATAACATTTACCAGTCCTCAATACAGAAATGACATTATTAAAAAAATATTCCAAATTTTTCTTATAAACAATTATCCTATAAATTTTATTAAAAACATTATAAATAAACAATTACACAAATTTCACAATTTAAATAACACTACAATAAACAAACAAAACATTTCACATGATACGAACAAGACAAACCACGAAACAATTGACAACGATCAAAATCCACACATGTATTCATTTCCATACATTCCAGGTCTATCAGAAAAAATTAAACAAATCACCAAATCTTCTGAGTTAATCCATGTGAACAAAAATTATTATACAACAAAAATATTTTTTTCCAAATTAAAATCTCCCATAGACAAATTTAAACAATCAAATTTAATATACAATATCCCATGCTCTGACTGTGACAGGACCTACACCGGACAAACAAAACAATATCTAAATAAAAGAATAAATTCTCACAAATACGCCAAAGAAGAGACTGCACTAAAACAACACAGTATACAATATGGACATAAATTTGATTTTGAAAACACCAAAATTCTAAGTTATCAATCATCTTTAAAAAAACGACTTATTAGCGAATCAATCCAAATTCTAAAAGACCCCACAAGTATAAATTCTAGAACTAATATTGAATATCTAAAACAAGTTTACCAAAATCTTCTTAAAAAATAAAAATAGTAGCCAACTTTTAAAATTCAAAAATATATAGCGTCTCCTAGGTAGTTTAAAATTATCTTTACTTTGTAAAAACAATTTTTTTGACATTTTTAATTTTTTAATGCATTTTTATAAATTGCTACAGCAAATAATTATATAAAACTTGTATATTATAATGTATTATTTAATTATTAATGGTGAGTTTGTTAAATATTATATAAATTATATTAGAATTAGAAATATGTATGTATATTAAAATCCTGATAATTGTCAACAGATCACTGATGAAGGAAATACATTTCCGAAAAGCGCTTATGCTTATTAAAATAATTAATTAAAAAAACTAAAGTGTTTTTTTATTTATTTCATTTGACCAAACAACCCAATAATTTCGAAGGAAAATATATATATATATATATATATATATATATATATATATATATACAGTGCGTTCACGATGAAAGGAACAAATTCGTTTAAAATTCAGGTAATTATTTTGTGGAAAAACGCTCGGACCCGTCGATTAGTATTTTTAGTTGCGGATTTTTTGACATAAGAAAATTGTATATAGGGTGTCTCAAGAAGAAGATACGCAGACATCATTGATTTTTTTAAATGGAACACGCTATATATTATGCCATTTTTGAATTGTACGATAATTTCTTAACACTTTTTGTACAACATACCATAGCTCTAAAGTCAGCGGTTTTTGAAATAATGACGTATGAAATATATCTTAAGATGAATATAATGAAGTTATCATTGATTTTTATAATGGCACAGCCTGTGTTTTATGCCATTTTTTAATTGTCCGGTAAATTCTGAACACTTTTTATACAACATACCATGGCTCTAAAATCAGCAGTTTTTGGAATAATGACGTTTGTAATGTGATAAATAAATAAAAAATTAATGAACTTTAATAATAAAATATTCAAAAGAAATAAAATTATTCAAAAAACCACTGATTCTAGAGCTACGGTATGTTGTACAAAAAGTGTTCAGAATTTACCGTACAATACAAAAATGGCATAAAATATAGGCTGTTCCATTAAAAAAAAATCAATGATGACTGCAAATATTCATCTTGAGACACATTTCCAACGTCATTATTCCAAAAACCGCTGATTCTAGAGCTATGGAATGTGTACAAAAAGTGCTCAGAAATTATCGTACAATTCAAAAATGGCATAATATACAGGGTGTCCCATTTAAAAAAATCAATGATGTCTGCATATCTTCTTCTTGAGACACCCTGTATACAATTTTTTTATGTCAAAAAATCCGCAACTAAAAATACTAATCGACGGGTCCGAGCGTTTTTCCACAAAATAATTACCTGAATTTTAAACGAATTTGTTCCTTTCATCATGAACGCACTGTATATAGATGATGGGCGATGGCTCCGTTCAAAATGGTCCGATTTGTTTGAAATTTTTAGAGAATACTTTTGAAATATTCTACTTTGAGAAAATGCAATAAAAAATTGATTTTTTTAAATTATAACTGGGTCTGCCCCCTTAACTTCCCCAAGTACAAAAAAATCAATCAAAACCCATAAAATTAAATTTTTAGTAACTACACTTACTCTGTATGAACGAACATGTACGTAAAAAATCTCCAAACTTGAGTTTTCTTCGAATGGTCATAAAACAAATACTTCGAAATAGGCCCATTAGTAATCGAACTATTCCCATGATGTCCAATTTCATTAGTATCATAAACATAGCATCCCAGCTGTACCAACGACATGAAAATGAATATCCAAGGGAATGGGCTGCAAGAAATGCTCTTCTCATAACTACCATCTGTATGGCTGTTGTTAACTTTAGGAATTACCATGACTTTTCCTAAGAATTTCTCGTATGGGAAAATGTTTTGTAGTTGAGGACTGTTAAGTAGTTTTAGGAATTCATTTTTATCTATACGGTCGTTGCCGTCTCTATCGCCGAGGGAGTGAATTTGCTTGATTACGTTTTCTGGTAGCATATTCTCGTCTGTTGAGTTCTTTTTAATTAATTCTTCTAGTTCGTGGTATGAGATGTAGCCATCGTTATTTGTGTCGGCCTGAAAAAGAAAAAAAAAGTTTAGATTTTTTTATATAATACTTTTACAAAAAAATGATTTAGGTTTTAGAGGGGAACGCAGCTACAGTTTATGTACATTTTTGAATTTTTATTTAAATTAAATATTATGTTATTATCTATAATTTATGTCACATTTCATTTTTTTTCAGTAAATTAAAGATGTGTTTTATATCAATACACTATTTTTATTTGCAGTATTACGTATAAGAAAGTCTCATAGTAGCCATGGCATCAGAAATATTTTTTTTGTGTTTCTAAAATAAATTTAAAAAATATTTGATTTTTTTTTTCACTCACTGAAAAAAATCGTCCTGTATATTTTTGTTCGAATTCTTGAAAGTAACAGTATCTATAGAGAAAAAACTGATATTATAAGTATATGCAACCCCCCCCCCCCCCCCCACCGAAATAAAACCATACGTTTTTTAATTTATCAGGAACATTTTTTTTAAATAAATTCAATAGGTTTTTAAAACTATTCATTTAAAATGGGACATATTTTAACAAGCACTCTCAAATGGGGTATCAAACTTTTTTAACAATTCTCTTAAAGACTTTGACAAGTTTCACGCATGTGTTATATGTAAACACTAACAAGGGTGTTAAAACAGTGGTGATATTATGAAAATTATACCATGTACGGTCAGAGTTACTAGTTCGGGTTATTTGTTTCGAATTCTACGCCCCAAAATCTATAATAATCAATCATAAAATTTCTTGCCTCGGATTTTAGCACTCTTCACTGCACCCTTGACTGGGTTAACAGTTTACTTAAAAAGTTTTGATTCTACGAAAAAATTATAAATACCTTTTTTGTGTAGAATTTTATAAGCTACAATTTTCTTCATAACAATTTTTATCGAAAAATTAATAATTTTTGAGATATTTGCAAAAAACTAGAACAGCCCCCCTTTACCTCCATCCGCCATCCTAATTAAGGGGACTTTTTAGGGTATGTTTAGGACATCAAAATAAAAGTCTCCACCAAAATCCAGCTTGGTCGGAATTTTTTCTTAGTTTGACTGTTTTTTTGAGTCTAATGCCTGGGCTATAAGTTGAAGTATCACTGCTCTAATTTCTAAAACAAATTCGTAGATAATATCAAAGAAAATTAATACCCTGATGAAAGTGCTTGTTAAGGGGGATGGCCACTGTGACGGAAAAAAAATATTTTTTTCTTAGATTTTTCTAAAGTTTACATACTCATAAATATGTATACAAAAAATTGAATTTAAATTTTGAAAATTGACGGAGTTACAGTCAATTTAGTGAGACGAGGTAGCACGGCCGGTTATGACAACAAAAACATTAAACACGTTTATCTCGGAATGACATTTTTCGACCTGGTCGACACAATTCCTCAGACTAATGAACCGATTTAAATTTTTTTTTAAATAATTTTCGTAATTGCAGTAGCTATCGTTGTACGTAGCCGATTTTTGAAATTTTGATAATTACTATTTTTAAAACCGCTCTGACAAAAAATAGGTCTTAAAAATGAAAAAAAAATTTCAAACGATCGCCATTTTGTGAAAAAATTTAATTTAAAAAAATGGCTACGTGCAACGATAGCTACATTCATATAGATATTGATAAAATTTTTATTTATTTTTTTCATATAACCCTTCTCGAAATTTCGAGTCGACCATAGAGAAAAAAATTTTTTTTGGTCGTCACATCGAGACTCATAACTTTGTAAATATTTAATATTTTTCAATAAAAATTGATATTAAATAAGTTGAATATATACTTAATAAAATGTCTTTTACCTGATTCAAAAATAATTAGTTATATCTCTGAAAAAAATTCCCAAACATTCACAATTTTTTGACCCGTCACAGTGGCTATCCCCCTTAAATAAAATTAGCTCTTTTAAAATTCCTGATATTTAATTCATAAGTTATAATATTTAATTCAATAAATATTTAACTGCCCCTCTATGTTACATCATAAACAATTGTTTCAGTCAAGGTATTTTTCCTGATATATTAAAGACAGCAATTATTAAACCCATACACAAACATGGTGAAAAAGATCGCCCTGAAAACTACAGACCCATAGCCTTATTAACCTTCATAAACAAAATATTTGAAAAAGTAATCTATATTAGATTGAATAATTTTTTAAACAAATTTCATATTATTAAAAATTTTCAACATGGGTTCAGAGCAGGATTTTCTACCAACTTGGCCATTTTTAAAACCATTGACCATATTCTAAATGCTTGGAATAAAAAACAAATATGCATTTTATCATTATTTGACTTATCTAAAGCTTTCGACACAGTTCATTTAGATTTATTAAAATCAAAACTTCATGCTTATGGAATAAGAGGTGTAGCATTAGATTTAATCACATCATATCTCTCAAATAGAAAACAATGCGTTAAACTTGAATCATATGATCAAAATATAATTAAAAATGTCTTCTCTGACATCCTAAATATAAACCGCGGTGTTCCCCAGGGATCTCTTCTTGGTCCATTATTGTTTATCTTATATGTAAATGACATAAATAACTTTGTTAACAATAACATTATTATGTATGCAGACGACACTGCGATTGTTTATGAAAATAAGGATAAAACTGCAATAATTGAAACAATCAACTCATCTATTACAGACGTATTTGATTGGTTTAATAGCAACAGTCTAAAATTAAATATAAGTAAAACGCAACTAATTAAATTTGGGGAATACAGTATGACTGACGATCTTATAAATTTACCCGACCATGGCACACTGAACCTATCCGACTCAGTTAAATTCTTAGGCCTAACAATAGATAAAAATATGTCCTGGAAAGAACATATTAACCTGATAGCAAATAAAATTAATAAACAAATATACCTGATAAGAAATATTAACAACTTTTTACCCAACTCTTTGTCCATCACTATATATTATGCATACATACATACTCAATTATCTCATGGGATTATCTTCTGGGGAAACTCAGTTAACGCTAAGGACCTCTTTATTATTCAAAAAAGATGTATCCGAACTATATGTAATGTAAGCAGCCGTACACCGTGTCGTCCTCTCTTTAGACAAATGCGCATCTTAACCCTATATGATATCTATATTATGGAATGTGCAATATTTGCAAGAAAACATTACTCTCTATTCGAAGCTAATAAATACAATCATGATCATTATACAAGAGGGAACCAAAACTTACTACCACCACAAACTACCCTCAATGTGGTTCAGAAAGGTCCCATGCACCAAATAATTAAAATCTTCAACAAAATCCCTGACGGCATAAAAAATGTACCTTTTAACCAATTTAAAATCCTTTTAAAAAAATACCTATTACAAAAAAACCTCTATAGTATAAGTGAGTTTTTCTCTGGTGAATAATACACTACAACTTTTAAACTTTTTAACTGTGCCTAAATATCTTTATATGTTTATTGAATATGTATTCTTGACTTATTTCACACTGTATTGCAGTATTACGAAATAAATTTATTATTATTATTATTATTATTATTGGACAACCCTAATTTTAAATTACAAAAAAAAATTGGACATTATTGTATGTATTATTGGTTTTTCACAGAAATACAAAATCAAATATGTATAAGTCAAGGTCTTTTAACTCTATTATTATTTAATTTAGTATCTATTAATACAATCATCAGACTTTTAAATTCAAGTACGTTTTAAAACATATATATTACGTGTCAGTAAGTCTACTAAAATTAGATAATAACAGCTAACAAAGTTCAGTATTCTTTGCTAGTTAACCCTTTGGACACGAAAATCTGCAAAAATCGATTGTATATTTTTTTCACTTCCGACAAATCGAAAAAAATACCGTTGCACGCGGAAATCGACTTTTATTTAATGTTTTTAGAAGAAGAATATAAAAGGCAGTAAATTCTCCCCCCCTCGTTTTTTATTCATTTATGTATTTTATATTATATGTAAAATAAAAATTATTTTTGTTAATTTTTAATTTCGTATATTATAATTCTAAAATGAGATAATAACAGCTTACTTAGTTTAGTATTATTTACTCGTTAACCCTTTTGACACGAAAATCTGCAAAATTCGATAGTAGTATTTTTTTTTCACTTCCGACGAATCGAAAAAAAACACCGCGGAAATCGATTTTTATTTAAAGTTTTAAAAAAAAAGAATGTAAAAGTCAGTAAAATCTTTCACCCTCCCAACCTTTGTTTATTAACCCATTACTTCCCAGTGTCCTATTTATAGGACATCGTATTTTGTATTTTTTTCTCGGACATAATAACGTTGTTAATTTAATTTACATTACTTATATGTTTTTAAGTCTTTCTATTTACAATAATTTTTAAAACGAACTCTAGAGTTCATTCAATGATAAATTATAACAGTGTAATTATTCCAGCTAGCCGACATTTATAGTTACATTTTTTTACATCGTAAAACGTTTTTAAATTGACGAAACTATATATAATATTACTTATAAGAGTGGAAATAAAGCATAAAAAAATCAATAATTTCAAAAATAAATTCAGGTACAGACTATCGTCATTAAAAAAAGTGCTGTCCTATAAATATGACATTGGTGATATTTTCAACAAAAATTGTGTATTTATGTAAAATAAAAATTATTTTTGTTAAATTCGTAAGTTATTATTCTAAAATTAGATAAAAACAGCTGACATAGTTCAGTATTCTTTGCTAGTTAACCCTTTAGACGCGAAAAACTGCAAAATTCGATTGTATATTTTTTTTCACTTCCGACAAATCAAAAAAAATACCGTTGCACGCGGAAATAAACTTTTATTTAATGTTTTTAAAAAAAGAATATAAAAGTCAGTAAAATCCTTCACCACACCCATTGTTTATTTATTTTTGTATCTATAAAAATTTTATATTTTTGTAAAATAAAAATTATTTTAGTTAATTTTTAATTTCGTAAATTATGATTATTTGACATTTGTACAATCACAAAAATATTAAGTCGGTCACATCAAAAAGAAAGTTTTGTATTTGAAAATATTATTTTGCAATTTTAGCTCATATTACGTAATACATATAAAATATAATTCTTTGTTTGAGTTGGTGAATAAATTTACTAAAATTCTTGGAATTTAAATACGCGATGTTATAAGAAGAAAGTAAAAGTGCGGTTTTTTTCAATGAAACGTTACTAAATTTAAATGAAATCTAAAAAAAACAGTTTAGTTAAATATATACATATATACACACACAAAACTGTATTGGACCAAGAAAATCTTGTTTTGTATATAACGAAAACAATATTTTCTTAATATAAGAAAAGTACTCTTAATCCAACTACGTTATTCCTTCGTCCAAGAATACTATAGTTGGTTTAAGAATATATTTCTTATCTTAAGAAAATATTGTTTTCGTTATATACAAAACAAGGTTTACTTGGCTCAAGTAAACCTTTCTACCTGTGTATACAGGCTGATTTACAACGAATGGAAAAAAATCAAAAACAAAATAAGTAGCCCTCAAGAAAAATTTCTGAACATGTTTATAAAATTTTCTATTTTTCTATTTAAAGTTGTACTGTTATTTTTTACATTTGTTATAAATCATCCTGTATATAGGAAATCGAGTATTAAAAGATTAACTAATTCTATAATTTAAAAGTTGTTTTTTTTTTGTAAATTATAAATAGTAAATTTCAATAATGTATTTTCATATCAAGGAATTTTTTTTTTTTTTTTTTTTAATTTATATATTTGACAAACACGCTGATAAAAAATGCCCACTACTTAAATTTTATCTCGATAATCTTTTAAAACTTAATTTTCCGTTTAAAACCTATCAAAAAAATTCGAGTTATAAATAAGTAAATAAAAACAAATAATCAGAATAGAACCCAATAAGAAATTCTACGAAATCTATTATAATAAAAAGTGACTTCCTTATCAACACCCAATACTTAGAAATTTGAATTTTCATGACTATCTTCCCCTTTAACACAAGAACCCACTAACAAGTAATTTATCAAAATTCAACGCCCTAAAGTGAAGAAAAAAAGGTGTTAAACTTAAAAAAAAAAATACAAAGTTCTAAGGGCAAAAAATAGACGTAGTTTTTTTATAAAAAAAACTATGTTTGAAAAACCTAGAACTCATCGAAATAATACTATTTAGATGTTAAATCGTTGTATTCCGCTGAGATGCTATGAGATGTTACGAGAAGTTAGCATCTCATTTTTTCAGAATTTTTTTTTTATGAGAAAATCAACGGAACTATTGTTAAAACTTATCAGGAACTATAGAACTATGCTGGATGCAACATTTGAGATGCTAAGTTTACATACGTATGTGAACTTAGCATCTCAAAAAAAACTTCAGTTCTACTTGCATCCAGCATAGTTCTATAGTTCCTGATAAGTTTTAACAATAGTTCCGTTTATTTTCCTAGAAAAAAAATGATCTGAAAAAATGAGATGCTAACTTTTTCTTACTATTTTTTTTTCGATGAAAGAATTTGAAAAAATTTAAAAATGCGCAGTTATTAATATTATTTAATTAATTTATCCAAAATCAACCCCTAAAATCGGGAAAATCCTGTTAAACTTTTTTTTAAATATAATACAAAGTTCAAAGGATAAAACATATTATAATTATTATCCCATTGCTTACCGATTTTTTTTTCTTCGAATTTTTTAATCATATTTTCATCTTTTTGAAAATAGAATCCACTATGTCAAAAGGAACTGGGAGGTAATGGGTTAATATTAACATTTTTTTACCCATTGAATTTGTTATTATATGAAATATTAATGGAAGTAATGGGTTAAATAATAATTTAACCCATTACTTCCATTAATATTTCATATAATAACAAATTCAATGGGTAAAAAAATGTTATTAATATTATTTAATACCTGGTCAAAGACAGTTTTCCAATAAAAATAATTAATTTTTTTCACTAGTAAATAATCCTTAAATAATTTCGTCCTTTCTAGAATCCCTAAAGTAGGAGGGGGGGTCATGTTAACTTTTTTTTAAATATAATAAAAAATTCAAAGGGTGAAAAAAGTGATTAATATTATTTATTACCTGGTCAAAAACAGTTTTCCAATAAAAATCATTAATTTTTTTCGCTAGTAAATAATCCTTAAATGATTTCGTCCTTTATAGAATCCCTAAAGTAGGGGGGGATCATGTTAACCTTTTTTTAAATATAATAAAAAAATCAAAGGGTAAAAAAAGTTATTAATATTATTTATTACCTGGTCAAAAACAGTTTTCCAATAAAAATCATTAATTTTTTTCACAAGTAAATAATCCTTAAATGATTTCGTCCGTTCTAAAATTGCTTGCTTTCCGCGTTTAATCGACAACATTGTTAATTAACTAAGGTATAACAACACGCAACAACACGGCAACAAAACAACTAATATACGACCGCTATCGCGAGAGAAAAATAGCTGTACCTCTCACTACGCGAAAGCCAGTATACTGAACGAATGAACAGAAACTTGGCACGTCTCCCCGCTCTTATAACTATACCTAGTGTATAAAAATGCGTATGTAAAGAAGATACATACATAGGTTTAAAAACATTATACAAAAAAACTTGTTTTTATCAACAGAGGTGGGCAACATGGTAATTTTTTTTAGTGAAGTATCGGCCCCTAAATAAAGTGTCTATATACACAGAAAAAAAGAAACATTATGAATTAGGTACAGTTTTTTCCTGGACATCCCGAATAGTAAGCGAAGTTTTGTAACTAATGTTTGCAAATACCAAAAGCTCGGGGGTCTCGGGGCAGAGTATTATAATATAAATAATAATACAATGACATTTTTTTTGTATGTTGACCATGAAAAATGATTTTTAACAATTATTTTTACACTTTCAAAACTTTCATTCTTGGATCAATGTACGAAGCAATTGATTAATTTTTATTGATGTAGGTATGTATATTTATGTACAATAATAACTAGTAGTGACGTTAAAATATAATAAATAAAACAACTAATTGTTTGACGTTTAGACAATTAGTTGTTTTATTTATACTTATGTACATATATATAAATAAGTATGTACAGTCGAAATCAATTATAACGACATCGAGGGAAGCAGTCGTATTAGGACGTAAAAGTCGATAATCGTAAAAATCGGTAAAAAGGTATTTTTAAAGGATTTATTGTCAGTTGTACTTTCGTTTTGAGTCGTTAAAACCGATTTCGACTGTATGTGTATATCATTTATTTAAAAACTTTAAATACACATAGGTGCATTTGTTTGTATCTGTAATGTCTTCACGGTGTAAAATAAATACAACAATATATCAATGATATCTTTATTTATTATTATTATAGTATAAGATAATTGCTAGCCGATACATGACTGTGACTGTGTCTGTACACACTTGTTAACAACATTATTATTTGTTAATACGTAGTACGTTTATATGCGTACCACGTTTACAATGTCTTTATTATAATATATGACACCTTCCCCCTTACAATCCGGCCTGAAAACGTTCTGGCTCTCTTACATTTCTTCGAGGGCGAGTGTCACTATTTACATCTGTATTATTTTGTATGTTTTCAGAAATTTGATTATTACTTACACTATCTAATTCTATATTACACTCATCGTTATTTTCTGAGAACATATATGTTTTAATTTTTTATTTGTATATTTTGTTTTCTCGATACGATTTCTTCAGTTTTTGGTAGTAACAAATCAAATCTACTGCGCAACTGTCTGCCTATTAATAATTTTGCAGGAGACTCCTGAGTAGTAGAATGTTTAGTATTTCTATAATCAAACAAAAATCGATTTATAATGGTATTTAAATCTATCGAATTTGAACTCATTGCATTTAAAATACAATTTTTTATTTGTTTAACTGCATTTTCTGCAGCTCCATTCGATGATGGATTATACGGTGGTGTAGTGATGTGTTGTATACCATTCATTTTTAAATAATGTTGAAACTCATCAGACGTAAAAACCGTTGCATTATCCGATACAATCTGTTTTGGTAACCCAAAACGCGCAAAAATTTCTCTAAGTTTACTTATTGTTTCGAATGAAGTGACATTTCTTACAACACAACACTCCAACCACTTGCTATGAGCATCAATTAACACTAAAAAATTTCGTCCTAAAAATGGACCTAAATAATCTATATGTATACGATGCCATGGCTCTTTTGGCCATTGCCAAGGATGTAATTTTGATCGTGGTGGGGAATTTTTATATTTATTGCACGTTACACAATTTGCTGCTATCTTTTCAATATCTTTATTCATATTTGGCCACCAAAAATATGATCGTGCTAAATGTTTCATTTTAACCATGCCCATATGGCTGGTATGTAATTCATTTAATATATTTTCCCTCAACCTGTTAGGAATTATAATCCTATAGCCCCACATAAGACATCCCTGTTCTACTGTAATTTCTTGCTTTCTTAAAGCATATGGTTGTATTATATCTTCATACTTTTTAATTTTAATTTCTGGCCAACCATGCTTTACAAATTTCAATACTTTACTTATTTCATTTTTAATTTGCTTAAAATTTACAACTAAATTATTATTTTCTTTAATATAGTTTACATAACAACTTTCATGTTCATTTTTCTCATAATAACAATTTACTTTAACATTACATCTAGATAAAAAATCTGCTTTGTTCCTTTTAGAATCAATAAACTCAATATCATAATCATATGCAGATAATTTATATGCCCAACGCTGTAAACGTGAAGCTGCCATTTGAGGTATACCTTTATTTTTACCTAATATTGAAAGTAACGGTTTATGATCCGTAACTAAAATAAATTTGTTTCCGTACAAATATTGATGAAACTTTTCTACTGACCATATTATCGCTAAAGCTTCTTTATCTATTTGCGAATAATTTGTTTCAGCTTTATTTAATACTCGAGAAATATATGCTATTGGTTTTTCCGATTTATCGGGAAAAACGTGCGATAAAATTCCACCTAAACCTGTGGACGATGCGTCAACCGTTAATTTCAATGGCAGGTTCGGGTTATAATGCACTAATACAGGTGCAGTTAATAACATTTCTTTAACCTTCTCAAAAGCCAAACTACAATCTTTAGACCACACATATTTAATATTTTGTTTAGTTAAATTATATAAAGGGTGTAATATTGTAGCTAAGTTTGGAATAAATTTACAATAATAATTTACCATACCCAGAAATGACCGTAACTGCGTAACATTTAAGGGTTTAGTAATATTTTTAATGGCTAATAACTTTTCTTCATCTGTATGCAACCCTATAGCATCAATTTTATGCCCTAAATAAGTTACAGAATCCTTTATAAATTCACACTTCTCTTTTTTTACTGTCAATCCATAATTTGACAAACGCTTAAAAACTTCTTCTAACCTTTTTAAATGCTCTTCGCGAGTCTCTGCGGTAACCAATATGTCATCCAAAAAACAAATAACCCCCTCTAAACCAGCTAAAACTGATTCAATAGTTTTTTGAAATAATGCAGGAGCAGATACTATTCCATATGGTAATCTATTAAATTTAAATAATCCTTTATGGGTAGAAATTGTGCATATTTTACTACTTTCTTCATCCAATACAAGTTGATTATACGCTTGTGACAGATCAATTTTACTAAACTTTGTACCGCCCTGTAATTTTGTAAATAATTCTTGAATTCGCGGTATTGGATGTTTATACACATTTAAACCTGGATTTACTGTAATTTTGTAATCCCCACATATTCTTATTTTACCATTAGGTTTCCATACCGGAACTATCGGTGTACCCCATTCCGAAAATTCAATGGGTGATAATATTCCCTCCTCTACCATTCTGTTTACCTCGTCTCCTACAATTTCTTTTATTTTAAAAGGTAAAGGTCGTGCATTATAAAATTTTGGTTCTACATTTTCCTTTAATTTTAATGAAACTTGACCCCCTTTAAATGTACCTAACTTTTTTTCAAATAATTTTGAATATTTTTGGCATAAACTATTGATATCACTGGTCATTGTTAAATTATTTATAATTCCCCCATTATTTGTGATATTAAAATTTAACTTTTTAAACCACATTCTGCCCATAAGCGGACAGCCTCCATTTTTAATAACATAAGCCTCCAAATGATATAGTTTATTTTGATAAACTACCCTTACTACTATTAACCCTATCGGCTTAATTTTATTTCCCACATAATCATGTAATATATCATTACAATTATTTAACTTAACATGTGGAAACTCCTGTTGCCATGTATCAACTGAAATTGCTGTCACTGCAGCCCCCGTATCGATTTCGAAATCAATTTGCTTACTCTCTACCGTTAATGTTACTTTAAAAGGATCATACACTTTATCCTTATTTTTAAAGTTAACAACAAAAAACGGAATATCATTATCATTACTATTTTTACTTAAATAATAATTATTATTAACATTAGTTTTGTATTTAATATTCCCCCTATAACACACCGCAGACGTGTGTCCAATCTTACCACACTTTGCGCATTTAAAATGTTTATACTTGCACGTCGTTGAGATGTGACCTTTGACCCCGCATGCATAACAGCTGATTTGTTCGCCGCTCTTCGGCTGCATCCGATGCACTTTACTCGGCAATGCAGTGTTGCGCGTGCGTCCCCCACTCAGCTTGTTCATCGGTTCTGTCTTGATCACCACCCTTGATGACGTAGATGCTCCGGCCTGCGCCAACTCGTCCATCTGCCTTCTCGAAGATTCTTTGCTTTGCGCCAACTTGATCGCTGACTCCAAATTCAAATTCGTCGCATTTTCTTCGAAAAGTCGATCCCTTATCGGCCCAGGATTCATACCGACGATAAAAATGTCTCTTATTACCACTGGCAATTCTGTAGCCGAAAAATCGCAAGGAATAGCCAAACTTCGAACACGTGCTAACCAGTCGATCACTGATTCATTTTCGTCTTTTTTCGAATTATAAAATTTATACCGGGACGGAAAATGTACCTTTATTTCTCTAAATTGGTCACTAAAAATCGTTACCAGTTGTTGGTATGATTTTTGCTCCGGCCTCTGCGGATTACACAACTCGTACATCAGTTTGTACGCTTCCTCCGCTAATGAATTTAATAAAATAGCACGTTTTATTTCTTCGTCGTTAATATTGTTGGCCACAAAATAGTTATTCAATCTTGCGTTGAATATCTCCCAGTTTGTTGATTTTGGGTCAAACGACACCAACTGCCCAATTGTTGAAGCCATTTTTTGTTTCTTTTATTTTATATTATATAATACTCTTACTTCACACAAAAAACTTTAACCTCGTCGCCAATGTAATGTCTTCACGGTGTAAAATAAATACAACAATATATCAATGATATCTTTATTTATTATTATTATAGTATAAGATAATTGCTAGCCGATACATGACTGTGACTGTGTCTGTACACACTTGTTAACAACATTATTATTTGTTAATACGTAGTACGTTTATATGCGTACCACGTTTACAATGTCTTTATTATAATATATGACAGTATCCGTTTCCGGTTTTAAAGTATTTGACAAATTTCATAATAATTTTTTCAAGGTAGTCAGTAATTATATTTTATTACTGCTTTATTTATTAATACTTGAGATAGTGTATCCTAAATTTATTTTTTTAAATTTAATTAATTTTACCAATGTGCCCCATATTTGTCAAAATTATTTTTTATGAAATACAACAAAAATACGCTACATATAAAAAGATATAAAAAAATGTATGGGGCATAAATTATAGAATTTACTGTCCTTGACCGATATTATTATAAAAATTTTTCTGTTATGAAACATTCGAAAAATATTTTAAAATATCGGTTTTTCCTTAATTAATAGAATATAAATTATGTATAAAAAATTCATTTTATATTATATACATATTTTTCTAATATAATTTTTCAAAAATAATTCAAGAAATTCCAAAATTGATGAGTCAAGACTGAACATCCGTTTCCGGTTTTATGATCGTTATAAAAAAATATCAGATTTTCTTCTCAGACGAAAATTAATGTCTGTTTTTAATTACAGACAGACAGACATTATGGAGAAAATAATTAGAATAGATTCAGGGAAAATCAAAAATGGATATTTTTCCATATACAAAATTTGGAACTCTATATAAAAACCGGCTCTACAATATTTATCGTATAAGAAAGTTAAATCTATTACTTTAACCTATATAGGTACATCGCACCTCCGCAAAAAAGTATAACAACTCAAAAAAAATGTAATTTTGATAAAATAGGAATAATGTAACAATTTTTATAAAAAACTGTTTTAAAAAAAATGGTGACTTTTTTTAGAAGAAATATATTGTATTTTTATCTCAAATATGTAGTTGTGACACTTTTTTATGGGGGGCGGGGTGCGATATATCTATATCTATAAAAGAGTTTGTCCTTAACCACTCACTCACTCACTCACTCATATATCAACGTACAGTCCAAACCCCTGGACCTAGAAACGTGAAATTTCGTAGGTGCCTTCCTTTTGTGATGTAAGCATCCACTAAGAAAGGATTTTTCGAAATTCAACCCCTACAGGGTTAAAACAGGGTGTCAAAGTTAATATAAAAAAATATTTTTTTGTTCGCATTTAATTGAAACTTATCGAACATACTCGAAAATATAAATAGTGAAACTATTATTTCAGCATTTCCCAAAATTGACCCCTAAGGTGCTAGGGGGGGTGGAAAAATTTGTAAAATAATTTTTTTTTGTATTCACCGAATGAAACATGGCATAAATAGGTACTCTACAAGACAAATATCAGTTACGAAAATTCAACCCCTATGGGAATAATAATAATAACTGTTCATGATATTAAAATAAATTCGGACAAATTAATATTCAATTAAAAATGAAAGTTCGACGGGGACTAGGATGGATTTAATCTGCAATAAAAGAATTTGATATGAAACCCCTAATGGCGAGAGTAGACGGGGTTAGTTTTAAAAAAAAAATTAACTAAGATCTGGGATATTTACGTTTTTTTATAAGTAATGAATAAAAATCAATATAAAAAAAATGTAATATGTCATCCCCTATTACTTATAGAGGGTTCTAATTAGTTTCGAAGTTTACGCGAGCGAAGCCGCGGGATTCCGCTAGTTTATTATAAATAAGTAAAGTCAATATTATACCTCTCTAAACTTTTGCTGCAAATACATATCATTACTTTTCTTAATAAATTGATATTCCTTCTTCTCTAGCATCGCTTGCTTGATATATTTAGACACCATTGTAAACATATTGTTAACTTTTAACTCACAACAATTAAAACTATCAACAATGAACTACCACTCACGAAGTCACAACACCAAATATTGTCTATCTTTACGCTGTTACGGTTTAAGTAGAGAAACACGCGCTTAGCACCGTATTGGCTTAAATATCTCATGCATATATGCAATATTAGGACAGTTTCCGGTTAGTATCTTAACCAAGAGAAGGGGGGGGGATTGATTTCGATGAAATCATCCTCACCCATGTGTTTCTGAGTTTTATGTAGATACCTATATTTTTTTTTGAAATGCTGATTCATCTATATAAGGAAAAATGTACCGTTTATTTGTTTTAATTAATAACATTGACCCCACATTAGGAGGGGGGGGGGTGAATAAAGGGGCGTGTATTAGAGTGTGGGGGTATGTTAAATACAAATTTTTAAATGTTCATACAAAATTAGTTTATTTAAAAAAAAATTAATATTTATAAAAAATATTGCATAATATTATTTTTAGCTATTGCGTTGAAAATATTTATTAGTGAAGGTGGTGGGGGGAGGGGTAAATTCAAAGTTACTTACGTGGGGGTACGTTAAATACAAATTTTAAATATTCATACCTACAAAATTAGTTTATTTAAAAAAATATCATATTTATAAAAAATATTGCATACCTAATATTATTTTTAGCTATTGCGTTAATAATATTCATTAGTGACCGGGGGGGGGGGGGGGGGGGGAAGCAAAGATACTTACGTTAGTTTTGTCTTTTAAAAATTTTTTTAAATTGAAAACCAGTAAGAAAATAAAATGAAATGTTGTCTAAAAGTTTTAACATCTTCGTTTAGAGCAGTTTTTGTCAAAGTTTAAATCCCAATGTGCCCTTTTTGAAAATTAAATGTTACTAGCGTACCCTCGGGAATACTTTTATGGGCTAGTTAAGGAGGGCAGTGGGTAATTTTCAAAAAAATCCATAACAAATCACAATTTTAAAACTGTTTTTTTTTTATGTATAAAATTGTAAAAAAATCTAAATAACGCAGAATTTGTTATTAAAACAGAAAACTATTTAATAAAAAAAATATTAATAAGTACACCTAGTACCCCTTGAACCACATTTTGATAAACACTGATCTCTAGAAGGCATAAGTTTACAAATTCAGTAAAAATTTCAAATTTCTAAACTATGGGGGGGGGGGGGGGTCAAATATCTCAAAAATCTTAATTAAAAAACGTTCTTTACATATTATACAAAATGTTGAATACCACTGATATTGCCTGCAGCAAACTTGTTTTTGTTTTTTTAGTAGGTTGCCTGTGGACGTAGTAACCAAGTTCACGTTTGTTTACATGTCGTTGCCATGGTAATTCCATGTTGTTATACAGGTTTCAAGAATTCTGCGTTACTGAATATTTATTCCGTTTTTTTTTCTGTACAACTTATTCTGCTTTATGTAAATATTCAATAATAATAATAATGATAAATAATGCGTACACGGGTATTTACAAATGTCAAGATGATATTAAACATTTTAAAATAAGGTAAGTGGACCCATTTGACTTATCAACATGGCAAGGGAAAGTTGGGTAATAATTTTTTTTGTATTATTTTATATTAGCTCAAACGTAGTTTTCTTTAGTTTACTGTACATGGGTCAGTCCGTGGTGACGGGTGTGACATTTCAACTCGGATTGGAGTTCATAATTTCTAAATAATACTAATTAATAACATGGTTTTACCATTTTTCTGTAAATTTTAATGTAATAAATGTATATTGAAAGAATAAAAGGTCTATGGTTATTTTACAAAAAAAATGCCAGCATTCAAAGCCCTGTGACGGGTGTGATGCCAACTATTGGAAGTCTTGCAACCTCTATTCAAAATATCAAAAGTTTAGCGAAAATATTGAAGTTACTTTATAATAATCATACTTTAATATGTTACGAATAAATTATTTTTAGTAACGCAAGAGCATCAGGTAAATAAGTAATCTATTTAACTGCTTATTACTCAACAAACATTGTGACGGGTGTGACACGTTGAATAAAAGGTTACAATAAGAGTAGGTACTATTTGTGGTTTAATTACTTATTGATATTATTAATTAATACTTATAACAATTATTTATCAAATACATCAATAGGACTCATTAAATTTATATTAAATGCGGTCACCCTTAGTCATTATTATTGGTGAGGGTAATTTTTTTTTAATTTGGTCAAACGTCACGTTTGATATGTAATTGTCAAGACTTTTAATAGTTTACCACGATCGTCACTTATTCTTAAGTAAGTTATTGTGATTTCACCTTATTTGTTGTCTTTTTTAAATTTTTTTTGAAATATTTCGAAAATTAACCAACATTTTTCTAATTTTCTTTTGGTTTATGATAATTGATGTTAAATAGCCTGTTAATTTTTATATTTTAGTATTCATTTTCGTAAAATATTTTTTGACTATCTGGTATCGATTACCGCGGACTGACCCACATATTATCGTTACATTATTTGTTACCAATGTGCTCCACAAAAATGCTCTCCGAAATGTCGGCAGTGTGATATTTAGATCTTTAATTATATAATTTTTTCAAAACATTTTTGGCTCATTTTACATTAAGTTAATATAATTTTAGAGTACGTTTTAAGCAAGTGCATTCTACCCTTCCTTTACCACCCCTGGACCAAACTCCAGCCCCCGAGAATAGCTACACAGATGAATTATCAGATGATAGATATTTTGGATGGCAACAAAAAGTATTCAGTCAATTGGAAAAAGAGTTTTTCAGTGATTCGAGGAATTGCTATAATGAGTTAGAAAGAACTTACCATGAAATAATTAAACAAGGCAGTGAAGTTATAGAGAATCGATTATTTACGTATATTAATGAGGATGATTTTTGTCAAACTGATAAGGTAATAAATAGACATGATGCCAGTAACAAAGTATCATTGAAATAATGATTTTAAATAATGTAATAGGTTAAAAAGATTCTAAAAATGTATTAAAAGTGAAATTAATATAATTTTTGTTAAAATAAAAATACAAAATACAGCAATCCGCCGCCATGTTAAATGGAACACCAATCAGAGCGAATGACGTCACGCATCAGTAAACGTGTTTTATTTTAGACAAATATCTTATTTAAGACTTATATACTTTGGAATTCATTTTCAACACACAAAATAATTAAATTATTGTCTAACTCTGAATGTTTGATTATTGTTGACAAGGAGTGTGACGTCACAACTCTGAAATGTCATCTGTGAGCGTTTTGGCGTCAAATTCAAAATTAGTTTTAAAAGAGTCAATTTTTGCGATCAAAGCTTTATTTTCTGCAGAAATAAGTATTTTTTGGAAATAAAGATCATCAAAATATTATACACTAATGCCTGACTCATCAACGTACAGCCCCAACCCTTGAATCAAGAAACGTAATTTTTCTTAGTGTAAATTTTTTTATGAAATTAAACCCCTAAAACCGTGAAATAGGGTATTAAAAAGTTTAATTCTAATCGGGGTAGAAAAAATTCAAAATTTATTATAATGTTTATGAAATATAATATAACACGAGTGAAGCCACGGTTAGTATATTATAAAATAATGCATATATATTTGTTAAAAATACCCAAAAATGTAAAATTCCAAAACTAAACAAAAAATATTAATTTGATGTAATTATAAATAATAAAAATTGCAATTATAGAACCAATAATTGATATTTTTTCGCCATATATATTGAAGGCTATTATTACTAAACGTTTCTAGAGAAAATAATTACGAATAAATTACCAATTAAATGCAATTTACAAGGAAATTATTTATGTATAGCTGTAAAACATTTTTAAAGTAAATATATAAATTTTTTACAGATTTAAAAATATTTCTATGTATTTGATAAATATTTTAAAATATAAATGAGTTACCTTTAAAATTATTTTTAAAACACTAACCAGGTTTTTTTTATATAAAATATACACTTATTTATTTATTATTATTTCTTATCATAATAAGCTAATATTCTATTTTTAAATTTTTGCTATTAATATAATAATTTCTTAATGCTATTTATTTTCTTATAATTTATATAAAATAATGATTTATAATTTTATATACAATACTTTTACATAATATGCGACATATAAAAATAAATAAATTATTTAAGAACCCTTAAAATGAATTTGCCATTTTTTAATCCAAAAAAGTAAAGTTTGACTATTAAATTTAGCGAGTAACATTTTTATTTTTTTTAAATTTTTTCAAAGTAGTGCTAATAAGTCAAATCTAATCGATTTTGGAGTTATTGGGGGTGAAAATTGAAGGAAATTTATCTTCTTTTCGAATTCAAGAGTGTTTTTATTTTATTGACCTTTTTTTATGACCATATAGCGGCAAAAGGGGGAGAAAAGGTGTTGAACTATTTTAATTTTGATGTTTTTTTTGCATGTTTATTAAAAAGGTAGTTTCAGACAAAATATTATTTTTAAAAGAATAAAAAATTGTTCCAGGTCAACAGTAATTTTATAAATTATTTAAATATTCTTAAATATGAATAGAGTTTGAATAATTAGAGAACTATTATGTTATTTTAGAGTCACCCAACTACAGAAGCAAATCCTTTTGAAACTAAGTTATACAAAAACATGACGAATTTAAGAAATAGAAAAAATAACTCGGTTAATAAAATGTTTGAAAAGTTACATCTATGTTCGGGAGATAGTCAAATATTTACAGAAGTACTTCCAGTTATAGATAATCAAATAATGCATGTAATGGTAGATTTAAGACCGAAAAATAGGTAAGTCTTATATGAATAAATCTGATCAAAATACAAATTTTCAAAAAAAAAAAAAAAAGTTAAACTTTAGGGGGTCATATCTCGAGAACGATTAGAGAAATGAATCTCCGGTTTAAAAATTTCAATTTGTCAACTTGTTGGTCTTCTCGAAAAAAAAATTATTTTACCTCCTCCCCTCCCTTGATCAAAATAAAAATTATCTTTTAAATTTTGAAGAAAATTAAAAGTAAAACTTTAAGAGGTCATATCTCAAGAACGATTTGAGATACGAATCTCCGGTTTAAAAATTTCAATTTGTCAACTTGCTGGTCTTTACGAAAAAAATAATCATTTTACCCCCCTCCCTGATCAAAATAAAAATTGAAGGTTGATTCAAAAATTATCTTTTAAATTTTGAAGAAATTTATAAGTATAACTTTAAGAGGTCATATCTCGAGAATTATTTGAGATATGAATCTCCGGTTTAAAAATTCAATTTGTTAACTTGTTGGTCTTTTAGAAAAAAATAATAATTTTACCACCCCCCCTTAATCAAAATAAAAATTATCTTTTAAATTTTGAAGAAAATTAAAAGTAAAACTTTAAGGACATATCTCGAGAACGATTTGAGATACGAATCTCTGGTTTAAAAATTTCAACTTGTCAACTTGTTGGTCTTCTAGAAAAAAATAATTTACCCCCTCCCCTGATAAAATAAAAATCTAAAGATCGATTCAAAAATTTTCTTTTAAATTTTGAAGAAAAAAAAGTATAACTTTAGGGGGTCATATCTCAAGAACGATTTGAGATACGAATCTCTGATTTAAAAATTTCAATTTGTTAACTTGTTGATCTTTTAGAAAAAAATAATAATTTACCCCCCCCCCCTCTAGTACCGAAGAAATCAGTTACTACCGCACTGAATACATTCTATGTACTTTAAAATACGATGAGAAAACCCAGCTTTTAACGATGTTCCCGGATTTTTCCAAAGGTGAGGATGATCCTTATACAATAGAAATCCACACGGATAGCAGGAATATCTTCCATTACTGGATATATAACGCTTCGGAAGAAGTTGACGAAGTATTGAAGAAACAGGAAAGTGAAATTAAGAAAAAGGTATATTTAGTATATTTTTTTTATCTTAATACCTGACCTCAAGAGCGGAGTTCGAATTTTTAGTGACATTAGAGGGGGGTAAAACTTGCTGGTTAAATCAAAACAATCGAATTGAGATTAACTCCAGAAAAAATAAAAGTTTCGTCAAAATCGGTTCAGTTTTTTTTTCTTCTAAATACATGACCTCAGGAGCGGAGTTTGAATTTTTTTAACATTCGTAGAGGAGGGGGTTAAATTCTACTGATTACATCAAAACAAGCATTTCAAATTGCAGAAAAATGAAAGTTTCGTCAAAATCGGTTCAGTTTTTTTTTGTGATCATTAAATTACTAACTTCAGAGAAAATTGAAATAATGATAAAATTTACAAATTGTTGATTTTTGTGGAATTTAAAAAAGAAGACCTGTGTGATATTTTGAAATAAAAAGTTAAATAGGTAATTTAAAAAACCGGTTATTTACAATGAAATTTTTTTTGTAAAGTATTTCCACCTACGCTTCAAAAACAACGACGTCCGAATTTATTTATTTTTTGTGTTTCTGTCTTTCTTAGACAGCTTTTTACTTTTTTATTTGTCTTTTTAATTTTTAATTATTTTTTTAAAATTATTTTTCGTTAGGTTAGGTGTAGATAATACAGTTTTCTGTTATGCTAGTCGGTATAGTCGGTTTTAGGGTTTGAATTTGCACGCTAGATGTCACTATGTCGAAGAAGTATAACTTCTAACGCACGTGTATAAATACACACATATTTTTTTATGTTATATGGTTTTTATTTCTTTATATTTCGTGTTTTATTTTTTATATTTAGGTATATTTACTCAGAATCCATTATTTTAATAAAATCGATTTTAATGATAGATTTTTTTCTACAACTCTTCAGCAACCCCCCCCCCCCCCCCCCCCTCTATTAAAATATACGTAGGCGACCCTGAGCTGTCATATTGAAACCCTGATATTATCAAAGTATGTACTATTATTGTTTATACTACATAAAGTAATAACTAGATAAATCTAAGGATTATTATTAATTATCAACATGTGATTGAATAATTACTATACATATAAATAATAATAAAAATAACGTTAGTGTATTTAATTTTATTATTATTACTATTATAATTATTCTATGCATTAATTATTTATAATATAATATAAAATGTAACTACATATTATTATATACAGGATGTCCCAGGACTGTGTCAAAGCTCAATATTTCATTTATTATAAGAATAAGAAGAAAACTTTAAATACAAAAGTTATCAGGTTAGAGCAGCGGCATAGTTTGAAATTAGTTACATTTATACAGGGTGACCCATAACTGCGCTACAAATCAAAGTTATGTTTTTTTAAATACAAACTGTATATTTTTATTTGATAATCTAATAGCATTCATTTTTCTGAGTATTTTGATATATCATTATTGGATTATTCAGAGGGGCTTAGAAATTATGATCAATTTTGTAAGAAAATGGGAACATTTTCAACACCTTGTAATTTTCTTATTAAAACAAAAAAATTGTTTTCTGTTTGAAGTAGTTTTGGCATATTCTCTATTATTGCGATATTATGTCAAACATTTACAACATTGTATTATTTGTACAGGGTGTATCAAAACACTAAACCTAGTTTTTTTCAAAATTTTCAAATGGAACATCCTATATATTTTTACATTTTCGAATTTTCTGTTCAATTCTCAACACATTTTACAAACCATGTTCTATACCAAAATCTAGCCGTTAATAAGGCATTAATTTTATATTAAAATCTTAAGATTTTTTTTAAAACAATACAACTTTATTATATTCCACAAAATAATTAAATTTTTATGTTGTTAAAGTTTGTAAGTTCTATTAGTTTGTTAAGTTATTTTTAAGCGAACTGTTTCATTGATTATAATAAAGTTGTATTGTTTTTATAAAACATCTTAAGATTTTAAAATTAAATAAATAACTCTTTCACGGCTGGATTTAGGTATAGAACATGGTTTATAAAATGTGTTGAGAATTGAACAGAAAATTCGAAAATGTAAAAATATATAGGGTGTTCCATTTGAAAATTTTGAAAAAAACTAGGTTTAGTGTTTTGATACACCCTGTACAAATAATACAATTTTGTAAATGTTTGACATAATATCGCAATAATAGAGAATATGCCAAAATTACTTCAAACAGAAAACAATTTTTTTGTTTTAATAAGAAAAATACAAGGTGTTGAAAATGTTTCCATTTTCTTACAAAATAGGTCATAATTTCTAAGCCCCTCTGTATAATCCAATAATGATATATCAAAATACTCAGAAAAATGAATGCTATTAGATTATCAAATAAAAATATACAGTTTGTATTTAAAAAAACATAACTTTGATTTGTAGCGCAGTTATGGGTCACCTGTATAAATGTAACTAATTTCAAACTATGCCGCTGCTCTAACCTGACAACTTTTGTATTTAAAGTTTTCTTCTAATTCTTATAATAAATGAAATATTGAGCTTTGACACAGTCCTGGGACACCCTGTAGGTACATCTTTGAAATTTATTAGTTTATAGCAAGGTTTCCTGGACCCTATGGGGGTCATTGGAAGTTTGAAAGGGGTCTATTGTATCCCAGGTGTCTAAATTGTATGCTTATATGCAATGCAAAAGATTAAAAACAGTTAAAAGAGTAAAAAAAAAATATTATTTCTTCAAAAAGGGTCTACGTGGAAAACAGGTTGGGAACCCCTTGTTTATAGTATATAGACATAGCCCCCACTTATTGTCAGATCTCCTCCTTCTAAGAAAAGTAGGACATTTTTTTACTACAACAAAAAAGAAAAATGCTTTTTGACTCATTGCGTTGGGATTAGAGCCCTGTTACCCCTCCCCCCCCAGCTCTGTATGTACATAAAAAATGTGAATTTGACTGTTTTATAAAATATACAACGGAAAAAAATACAAACCCACGCCACTGATTTTATACAATAAAAATAATTGCCATCGACCATAAATCACTTTTGCCAAATAGCGTCTGCATTTTTTGTTCTGGTGTTTTATGAAAAATATACACATACATACATAATTATATACACTTTCGTGTAAATATTATAACTAACAAATAATAAAATTTTCCTTTACCCAAGTCAAGGCCCCATTGTATTTAAATTTTTATAGATATTACTAAAATTCACCACGTTTATGTAGAGATTTATTTTTAATCTATACATTTTATAAGAAAATATCAGTTATAATAATATTATTTCTCAATACGAGCCTGCCCTGATTCAATTATGATATATCCTTAACTAATTCAAAGATTTTAGACTTTTAATCACTGAAAGTCCCATCGAAATCGGTTCAGTCGTTTTTTTCTTATCACAGACAAGCAAAATTTAACTCATGTCAATTGTAA
Organism: Sialis lutaria; assembly: GCA_949319165.1. Taxonomy (NCBI): domain Eukaryota; kingdom Metazoa; phylum Arthropoda; class Insecta; order Megaloptera; family Sialidae; genus Sialis; species Sialis lutaria. The sequence goes on from OX439235.1 coordinate 30,487,820, forward strand.
TCATATTATTTCTCAATACGGACCTGTCTTAATTCAATCATCACATACCCTAAACTAATTCTAGGATCTTAGGCTTTCTATCAGTGAAAGTCTCATCGAAATCTGTTTAGTAATTTTCATGTTACAGACAAACAAAATTTAACTTATGTCAATTGTAAAATCCTATTATTTCTCAATACGGACCTGTCTTAATTCAATCATTACATATCCTAAACTAATTCCAAAGTCTTAGGCTTTTTATCAGTGAAAGTCTCATCGAAATCAGTTCAGTAATTTTCATGTAACCGACAAACAAAATTTAACTTATGTCAATTGTAAATTGTAATCATATTATTTCTCACTACGGACCTGCTCTAATTAAATTATCATTTATCCTAAACTAATTCTAATGTCTTACAATTAGGCTTTCTACCAGTGAAAGTCCCATCGAAATCGGCTCAGTAGTTTTCAAGTTACAGATAGACAAAAAAAAATTAATAATTTAAATGTTATTTCATTTTTTCATTTTAATCAAAATAATGACCCTAGATGCGCCCATGTTTACATATCTGTCTCTCTTTAGTTGCAGATGCGTAATAATGAATTTAATAAACAAAATTTGAAAGAATGTGAGTTTTTTTACCCACGACAAGATGAGTTACATATTTTTGTCTATGGAGAAATTCACACCGCGTCTGATTTCGAATATGATAACCTTTACATCCAGTATATTGTTGATTTGCCGGAATTTTGGACAGCAGATGAAGGTAAATAATAATACTAACCAAACTATAAAAAAAATTTATTATATTTTTGAACTTAATTATCTTAAAAATATTGATTAATTTATTTTTATAATTTTTATTTTAGACGGCAAAGAAAAACTATCGGGAATAACGCATAGTGTGAAAACTAGAAACAGTGGAAAAGCCTTTATTGGATTTCCATTTGATTTGCATCTTATTTTCAACACTAGAAATTGTGATTCCGACTTAGGTAATGTAGTAAATTATAGTCCAGTTTACGCTGCAGACATTGCGAAAAAAATCTGTTTAATGTATAAAAATGTATGTACATATTAGACAAAAATCTGATTTGCACTAAAATCAAAAAGTATTGGGTTCACATCGATACGAATATTTTGCAACCAAAAAAAATCGAATCGGAGCATTTTTACAGAAGTTATTGCAAACGAGACAAAATATAGGGGAAAGAAACCGATGATAAATAGACCACGCATTTTATATTAACATAGTGTCTAAAATTTGGTTCAATATGTACATATAAAAAACCCAAACAATTCGCAGCGTGCGCGATGACAGCGCCAACTAATGGGTGGACTTTAGTAGCAACTTGGGTGGACTTTGACGTACTAACAAACAAATAATTTCAATAAAATATCGTAATATATACATTTTAGACGATTATTTATGACTATTAGCTATGTGCACGAAGTCTATTAGCGCCGCTAGCGGGTAATAGAGAAGGATTGAATGGATTTAACTCTATTTTTATCATTGTTTAATATGTTTAATACCATGAAATTTTTTATTAAACAAATATCATTTAATTTAGCTGTTTGCATATAATATAAATAGTATAGCATAAGAGGTATGTGAAAATTATTTATTTTGGGTATCTTTTTCTCTTTAATTATGGCGTATAATAGAGAAATAATTAATTCGTTTATATTGACAGCATAACCTCAAATTTTGGCGCCGATAATTTTACAATATTGCTCACCACGAACACTCGCATCGACATTATTTCTAACTCCACCCCTTGCACATAGTCTATAGTGGGATTAACCATGTTGACCTTTCTATTTTCAGTTAAAAACGAGTTTATTAAAAATGACAGTCTATCCAAAGTGTTATTTTTTGCCACGTTGTGCGCTGTGATCGATTTCGTTACCCCCACTACCTACTTTGCACCCAGCGAATACTCTATCTTTTTTATACACAGCTCAAAAATACCCTTGCCAATCGATTCGTGAATCAATCCCGAATCCAACGAGGTATATGAAGCCACAATATAAAAAATTGACATTATGCATGTCCGATCGTCATGACTAGTGTTTCCTCCCGGGAATTCCCGGGAAATTTTGTAGTTTTTTCAGTTCCCGAATCCCGGGAAAAATAAAATTATTTCTCGGGAATTTCGGGAAATAAAAATAATCATTGAAATATATACTTTCAACTGTAGGGGCACTTATATTGTTATTATATTCAATAATGTATGGTATGTACTTTTAGTTAAGAATATGGATTGGAAGTTAAATTTTTGTTTGGTACATCAGGATGTAATTTAAAATGATTACTAGCTTGCAATTCTTGTAGATTTAGATTTAGATTAGGTTGTGATTGATGATGAGGGTTAGATGCCTCTAACACTGCAGCCTTTGGCTTATGCAATTCTTGTAAGGATTGTTTTAGTTGTTTGTGCATTGTATTTTTCTGAGAAAGAATAAAAAAAAATGCATTTTAAAGTTAAAAAGAAAAGGTTTATTATAGTAAAAATTCAAATTGTCAGTTTGCATTCAATGATTGTTTAGAGTTTAGATAGAGTCTAAACTCTAAACTAACAATAAGACTTGGCATATTTGTTTGTTTTTAAAATTCTATTAAAAATAGTATTTGCTTTTATAACTTTATATTGTGTTACTACTGCCCATTTGTAGAGGGGGTGCTCACTTTCGGGCGCATTTTGCTAGAGACAGCAAATAAAAAAAAAAATTAATTAAAAAAAAAATTTATTTCTAATATAAAATAATTCCTGCTTCCACTTATTGTTAGACTATTTTTCTATTTTATATAATATTTTCTTCATCCAAAGCATTATTATATCTATGCCTCATTATTTCTTTCTTTATAATTTTCAATTAACAATTTTTCTTTAAATGTAATAGTATTGTTTTTAGATAATCACCGATTAATATTAAAATTCAAAAAGTGTTCTTAATTTTTTATTGTTCTTATTATTACTTTTTAAGAGAAGCTATGAAAATAAAAAAAAAAATATGTATATAAATTTCGAGAATTCCCGTTTTTCCCGGGAATTGCGATTTCCTGTTCCCGATTCCCGGCGTTGGAAAATTCCCGGGAATTTGGAAACACTAGTCATGACCATGACCGTAGAAATTCCTAAAATGGGCTAAACTAGAGACACATACCTACCATTTAGCAAAAACCCTAGGTCTCTAGGTGGTCAGGGGGCCGAGATCTCGCTATCGAAGACAGACGGATGGACAGACAGAAAATCGACCACTTTGTTATTTAAAAATAAACATTGACCTACTAAGTTTTCTTCATAATTTTAAACTATCGAATTACAATTTAAAAAAAAAAATTATTAATTTCCCACAAATTGATTAATTTCGGAAAATCGAATGACGCCAATTCAATACTGAAATAACCAATATTGATTGAATATCTATTGCACAAACAGACGTCATACAAAGGTGTACTGTGTGAAAGAAACATTACAAAATATTTCACCAATGCATTTAATTGTTTTTTCTGTAAGTGTATGTGAGTCTGTCTGTCTGTCTGTCTGTGAACGCAGAAATCCCAAACTTGACCAACACGCAACGGTATATGTTAACTATACATATCATATTATAGAGGTAATAAATACAGCATTATTAACACACAAATTCTGCGTTGGCTGCGATGTGAAACGTGTTTGTAAATCCCCAGAGCGAGGGAATACCCCGGCCTTCTAGATTCTGTAGTAGTATAGTAGTGTGGCGGGTATAAACATACACGTGGTATGTCTGTGTGTGTGTGTGTGTGCGCGTGCGTCATACATTCTTATTACAAATAGAAGAACGCACGCATGTATATATATACACACCCACAATTTGGTGTAATATGGTTGCACGACGCACGGGAAGGTTAGTCGAATTGTGTCCTTCGTAAATTAATACGATTAAAATTTAATTAAAAAAGTTTATTTATTTCATAGGAGGTAACTTTTCGGGCTGTTGCTGTTAACCACGTTGTTGTACACCTATCCCCCGATTTACACGGCACTTGTTTTACACGATTTCACTTTTACACGATTTATAAATTGACAGTTTTCAAAAAACTAGTAAAAATGTTTATTCCGCTCCATATGCGCCTATACAAAGATTTGATGGCATTTTTGAATTTTTTTGAAAGAAATGATTGATAGTTCAAGAAAGTGATGATAGTGATTAAACTTATAAATAATTTTTAATTTTTTTTTTAAATTTTATCTTCCTAATGTAAAATAAATTAAATATCTACTTTTTTTTTGTTTTACACGATTTTACTTAGCAAAATCCAAGATTTCAGTTTACACAGTTTTGTGCAGAACGTATCTACCGTGTAAATCGGGGGATAGGTGTATTCTTATACTTGACGTTTCGACTCTCATGTCGAAGTCTTCTTCAGAAGTGATTCTGAAATTCGAACAACAACCAGAAAAGTTTATTTATTTATTTTTATATTCAATTTATTCGTATATAAGAAATTATAAACGGTTTGTTTTCTTAAAAAAAAACAACTGTTATGTACCCCCCCCCCCCCCCCAATACCAAAAAACATATATTTTATAAATATTTTTTATTTTGGCATGATTTTTTTTTCGTTAAGTTTTAATCCTTAATAAGCTCATCTATGTATATTTGGCACCTGGAGTACAGTGTGTGCCCCCCCCCTCTGCCCCCTCTTATTCTTGAGTGCTCTTATGCTCATATACATATGTTTTAGTCAAAAAATGGGTATTTAATTCGAAACAAAAAAAATACATTGACATGTTTGCGAGTGTGTGTATGCATGTGTGTGTGTGTGTGTGTGTGTGTGTGGGTGTGTGACACGCGCAACCACAAATTGAGTCATTCATTATCAGTATACACTTTTATATTTAGAAAATAAACTGTTCTTATAAAAAAAAATTAATCTGGTGATAATATATATATTATGTAATATAAACATGTAAATTAGATGATTCAACTACACTGCACACATAGGGGGGGGGGGGGGTCATTTGATACAGAAGGTTTATTTGTTATCTAAGGTGACATATATATAAACCTAAATAATTTTTTAAAATAATTTTGATACAAAAATACTTACCAAACGTATTTTTTTATAAATTCATTAAATAATATATTATTTAATTATCCTCAAGGCAGAGGGCAGGTTTTCCAGTACATAAAAAACAGTATTATCTGCCCATTTTCTGTAAAATTATTCAACACAGTTTTTCTTAAGGGGTTAGGTGTAGTCAGTGACATGAAAAAATGACAATTTTAAATAATTTTTTTTTGCCAGTAAATTATTTTATTTTATAAAAGTAAAAACATAGCATCATTAAATAAGGTTTCGACTTGACTTGACAAAAATTTTAGAAAAAAAAATTAATAATTTTAAAAGTAATGGCTGTTTGTGTTGATCCAGTTCCAACCGAAGCTCCTTGCGGTGACCATCACTTATCCTTGGAGATTCATCCAAATTCAATCGGACAAAAAAAAATAGTTTTATTAATAGATAATCTAGTGCCTGATCGAAGCTTTTTTTTCTTTCTTAAATTAACAAAATGGCAGCCTCAGGAAATTTTTTTCAAGATTTTCGGGAAAAAAAAACAACAGTTAATTGTTTATAACAAATCGAAATTTAAAAAAAAAATCATTCGATCGGGCACTAGTTTTTCATGTTTTCAAAAAGCTGTATAAATTTCATTAAAATCTACCAAGCGGTTTTCGAGCTACAGTGGTCACCAGTTCAAAAAACATAGTTTTGAGAAAAACGCATTTAAAGTTTTACACTCAATTTACGTAAAGTAATAAACGTATTATTTAATTACTTACACCGAGTCAACTATTCCTGGGCCATAAAATAGTTCTTCAGCCGTTGTAGCAGCTTCCAAAAATGCAAAAAACAAAAATCGATTTCTTGAAAATTCTGACTACACCTAACCCCTTAAGCCTAATGCGGTGTTTACACCGAACAAACAAAACAGAAACATCGTGTCTTTAAAATACTTCGTACTTATAAATGTATAGGGTTTATTACTTTTTGGTCATAAAAACACCGAGTTTCTGTTTTGTTTTCTCGGTGTAAAAGAAAGGGGTAAGAGAGTCTATCTTGTTACGCCCCTGGGAGTGGGGGGGGGGTCAATATAAAGACATTCCAATCATCATTGTAATATCCACGTCTGCTGCTGTTGATATTATGATTCATTTATTTCGTTTGAAAGTTAGAACCAAGTCAATCCCCTATGGTGTTAAATACATAGATGATTCATACAACGACTTAAGTACAGGAAATACATAAGTATTTAAAAAAAATGTTGTGTATCCCCGAACTAACTATGTCTATATAAAAACAGTTTAGAAAATATCTCTTTTAAAAGTTTAATGGGACAACTTTTTTAATGATTTTTTTTAGGATAAGAATAATTATGTTATAGATAGGTAATTGATATTTGGCGGTGAAGTCCCTATATAAAAAAATCCCTATTTAATCCAATAGCGAAATTTTTAATATAGCATTAATAGACAAATAAGAAATTTCTTGTATCAATATATTTTTTTTATTTACGGCGGCCCATAGACGATCAATTTTATTGTGCAATATCACGGATTGTCCAATATTATTGACCGTTTAGGAATCATATTGAAGATTGCACAATGCTTTTAGAAAAGTTTGAGCGAGTTTAAATTTTATTGCGCCATATTTTTTCATTGTGTCGTCTGTAGGGCTTATTGTACAATATTTTTTAGTCTACTGGCGGAGCGGTCCCGTACGCACGCACGAATATTTATAAATTTATTTTAAAAGACGTTCATGACTGTACACTGGCCTTCTTTCGTTTTTATTTTGTTTTGCCAGCAAAATCATCAGCATAGCTGCAGCCAAATCTTCATCATCACACATGTTGCTCCGACGAAAATATTGACGCGAATAATTCAAGATTCAATATTATTGAACGTGTAGGCGTAAGGTATATTTCAATACAATTGTGCAATAATAATATTGCACAGTTATATTGTAGGTGTATGGGGGGCCTAAGGTTATTCGATCATTAGAGCAATGTAAAATTTTAATATGTTATTTATGGATAACTCATATATTTTACTTAAAATATTGGACGTATGGTTTTTGAGTAATTGGATATTAAAAATAGAGTTTTTAACACACGATAAATGAGAGCACTTGCCGAAAGTGCTCTATTTATTAAAATTCTACACAATTGGCTATATAGAGACGTTTAAAAACTAATTATTTGAAACTTCAACCCTTTTAAATACTATAAAAATTATAAAACAAATATATTCACGTGCAATTTACTCAAAACAATGAAAAACTAGCTCTGCCATTGCAGCAGTACAAATTAGTACATGTATGTATACCGTTCTGTCTATTTCAATTTTGAAATTAAATTAAACTTTTTTTACTTTTAATAATTAACAAAAAGTAAAATATTCCATTAAATGTAGGTACATGTGTTCTAAATATAAATTAAAAACAATATTTTTCGAAACCAAATCTTTTTTTATAGCGTGTTAGACGTATAACCTCAAAATTGATATAAATAAAAAAAATTATTATCAAATCCGTTTTTAATGCCCAAAAATAGTCCAGTTTTGTTAAATATATATTAATTAATAAGAACAGACAGCACCACGAAGTCTAAAAAACAAATATATCTTCCATAGGAATCCCCAAACCCCCAACAATATATTTCGAGGTAAGTTCAAAAGACACCTGGAGCAGATATCGGACCGAAGGGTATGCTTACACCCACATACCTGTCAATCGACCCGGGTCCCACTTGCTTGAACTGCCGTGCGTTCTGACGAGGCCCAAGGGCCCCTGTGCCCAAATGCAGAGGTACTTTGTCGGCGGATGCACTGTACTAGATGATATCACGTGGTTTGGTATACCCTCAGACCACAAGGTATAGTTTGCTGTGTTTGTTTTGTCGAACGTACTGTTCAAATAATATGTTTATTTAAATTCTGCTATTATAATTTTAAATTTTCTTAACAAAAGTTGTTTATTTACAGATCTTTATTAAGATAAAGTAGTAATTGATGTACCATTGTATTTAAAAATTTTGAATTACCCCTAATTGAACTTTTGCATTTTTGATAAGTTGCGAATGACACTTTAAACTATCAAAATGTCAAATAATCATACATCTTTACAAAGTTCATTATTTCTACTTTCTAAATTTATATAAATAATAAAATTCCATTAATATTTAACGAAATTAGAGCATTTTTAGTTAAACCCTAAAATTTGAGAACAAGTCGCCATATTTTATAAACAATTGAAAGTATGAAAATTTTTGTTTTACGAAAGTTTCTTATTTTTTTATGATCTTTACAAATATCTACTTTTTGATATACCATTTCATTTGATTTTGGTGAGAAACGGGTATGTACCCCTCAAACTACCCCCCAAAGAACGGTTTTAGGTGGTTGAAAATATTTTCCTGAAATTCATTAAAGTGATTGAAAAATGAGATATAACTTCGAAAGGGATCATTACACTAAAAAAGTTATAGTAACTTTTTTATGAAAAATTGAATGCTCTACAAAAAATATTCTATAAAATTTTCAAATAACATGTGCCGTTCTTGAGATATTTTGAAATTAATAAAAATTTTGAATTTGGAAAAAACTAGATTTTTATATGAAATCATTTACTAGCAAAACAAACCAAATTTCATTAATATCGGTTCAGTGGTTCATGAGTTACGCGATCATTTTTTTAAAAGAAATTATCACTTTCGTTCGGATATTTCGATGAAGCTTGAAATTCAATGTTTTCTTAGGGTGAAGTTATAAATAAATTTGGAGTATCAACAGAAACTACAGGCAATATAGAAGTCAAAATGAACATTTTACAACAGTCTCTGGTTACAAGCAATGGATCGAGTTTAAATAGCAATACTCCATGTTCTACGAGACGTTATAACGTAGCAACTCTAGTGAAAAGTGTGGATCAAGTTCTATCAGCTTTTCATAGAGCCAGAGAAAATATGCAAAAAGCTAGGAAAAGTCTTAGAGTTAAACATAATATAATGTAATAATTATATTATTAATTAATATTTTATTTATTTTATATATTATTGTATAAATATTTGGATTAATAAAATAACACATATTTCCTTAATGCTCCTATATTTTTGTCATTTAGTTTCGAAGTTATAGATTAGAAAATCAATGTTTTTATATAAATTATTTATATTTTAAAAAAAATGGGCTAGCAAAAGTATTATTTTAAGCTTAATTGGAACAGTAGTTTTTTTTACAATGTTAACGCCCAGTATTATCAACTTTAACTAAATGCTCCTTTAACTAACTGTCGTATTATCAACAGATCCAAGCATAATACATTTAATTAAATAGATTTTAAATTATCTGCAGTATATCTTTACAACATATATTATATCCATTTTTCATTGAAAGCTTAAATATTGATTTAAATCACGTTTGTAATACAGCTTTACTTTAAAGGAGCATTTAGTGCTAAAGGAGCTTTAAATTGGTTGATAATACCGGGCATAAGAGTTTTAGACGATCTGAAAAAAACGTAATTTTCAATAAACGTTTGTTGTGTCAGTAGCGTAATTAACGAACAGAAAATTCGTTGTGCGTAGTGTTCGTTAAACGAGGCGGCGTTCGTTATGCGAGGCGGCGTTCGTTGTGCGAGGCATCACTGTAACTCATCGTAGAAGCTTTAAATTTCAGATGTAGAATCTATAGGTGATGATGATGACAACTACTGAGCCTTTTTGGAATAATTTTATAAAAATAATAAATAAATTAAACTTTACAATTAAAAAGATTACTCATTAGATTGTTCTCAAAACATGACCCAATAAATAATAATAATAATGACTGCTTGACAGTTCATTTGTTCTATACTGTGACATCATTATCACTAAATTTTTCGTTTATTAACGTATTAATTTATGTACTGAAAAAAAACGTAATTTTCAATAAAATCAAAATTCAATTCAGTTCAATAAAAAATTTATTAATAATAAAATAACAAAGTAAACACAAACATATAAATCCAAATCGCAAAAAACTTACAAATTTCAGATTTGTTATTGGTCCACTATTAACTATAATTTTAACAAATCTTAAACAGTTCAATAGCTAGAAGGCTGTAGGCAGACAGACAGACAGACTATGATATTTATGATAATAAATAATTCATCTTATAAAATATTTAATAAATAAATTAAACTTAAAATTAAAAAGTTCAAACATTAGAATATTTTAAATTATGTGATTTCAAATTAAAAGGTCGCTTATTAAAATGTGTTAATTTATGTCTATTCAAGCCATTACTTCGTGTACAGCTATATTCACACTGCTCACACTTAAATGGTCGTAGATTATTATGAGTCATTTTATGTATATTTAAACTATCCTTTTGCTTATAACTGTTCTCACACTGTTCGCATTTAAAAGGTCGCTTATTGGTATGTCTTAATTTATGTGTATTCAAATGACCTTTATGTCTACTGCTGTATTCGCACTGGTCGCATTTAAATGGTCGCTCTTTAGTATGAGTTAATTTATGTGAATTTAAATGACCTTTATGTTTACAAGTATAATCGCATTCGTCGCATTTAAAAGGTCGCTTATTAGAATGCGTTGATTTATGAGCATTTAAATATTTTTTTCGTATACTACTATATTGACACTGGTCGCATTTAAATGGTCGCTCATTGGAATGTGTTAATTTATGTGCATTTAAGCTAACTTTATGTTTATAACTGCTATCACATTGGTCGCATTTGAATGGTCGTTCATTAGAATGTGTTAAATATGTCATTGTATCATTATATTTTGTATCTTCTCTAACATCTTCATTTTTAATGTTGATGTCTGGTAGATTTTCTTCTTTAACTTCCATTTCTTCCTGCAAAAAAAGACAATTATCTCGTTAATAAAGGAATAAGATTAATCAATTTTTGTTAGAATAGAAATATCAACATTTGTATACAGGGTGTTCGCGGGAACCGAGTGATCATTGCTAACTTTGTTATTATTGGAGCTAGAAGATCGGTTAAATGGACAAACTATCAGTATTTCAACAGGGATGAATAATGGCGGTGTCAAAAAAACAACCGAATGTCATATTTCAGAGATATATTCAAATATAACATTTTTTTAAATGGAACATCCTGTATATTATTATTGAATTTTGTAGCTGAGGATGTTCTCTTTATAAAAGTGTAATACATGTATGATGGTAAAATTGATAGAAAACAAGTTATAACAAGTATAAAATTAATAGAAAATATCGAAAAATAGTGTGCTATGAAGATTTAATAAAATACAAACAAATGATAAAAAAATTTGATCCCCTTCATCCCCCCCCCCCTTATCTACGCTACTGGTCCAAGATAAGCGTGAAATGCATGGGGATATCCTAAACGGTAAGAGATACAGGTGTGGTTAAATGAGATGAATTATTTCAAAGAAAGGGGTGAGTATTACAACATCAAAAAAAATTAATAAATTCGAAATTTTATCGGTGAGAAAAAACCTTCGATTAATACCTAAAAAATATACTTAAGAAATTTGTGTTAAAATTTGAGACTGATCGGTTCAGCCGTTTCCGTGGTCACCGACTTTAAAAACATAGATTTGAGAAAAAAACGCTGCGTCGCTCCGACCTCCTACATTCAAACGCTCTGAGACGTCTTAACAAATATGCGTGTAACTTCGAATATAATCGCCGGATTGACTTGAAATTTTCTGTGTGTGTATTTAAATATATGTACATTACGAAAATGAAATTAAAAAAATCGATTTTTTGAAAATTCTAACTGTATGTAACCCCTGCTTCTCGAATACACTAAATTGTCTGTGACAACTTTTTGTGATTGTATGTATTGTTAAAATATCAAAAAATACGAAAACAGTAATAAATTAAAAAATGTTTTTGCAATTATACATTTATAACATTTGAATTTATCCACCTGGTGACGTCAATTCTCGCGCCAACGCTTATTGGTCAACGACAGCATGGCACTACTTATATATTTATATACTTTCTACCAACACAATCTTTATTTAAAGTAAAAATAAATATAAACATACAAGTTACTCAATATTAATAATATTTAACATTACCTGTAATTCTTGCTTGTAATATTTTGAAAATTCGTCGTAAACATCGATATCTTCCAGAAGGTCGATTTCTTCTTTTATATCTTCTTGTTTAACAGGAAACATTTTTATATACTTCTGATATTAAGGTCACTTACTATTTACAATATAAATTAAATGAAAATTCTCGACTACTTTACTCAAATAATAGAGACAGACTTACTGAGAATTATCACAAAGTATTAAACTAACAATTAGTAGAATATAACAGAGAATGTTTAACTACATTTATTTATTAGATATCTGATCTCACAGCTATTCATACAATGGTGGACATTACTAGACATGTGTTACATATACCAGTGTCTCTAAACCGGTGCACTCACTATACTATAGATCATAGGTGTCCAACCTTTTGACCCTCGTGGGCCGCAGAGCGCAAAAAAATAGCGAAAAAATTTGTTAAGGGCCGCAAAAAAATTTGAAGACCTATTTTTTTTGACTTGATTAATTTATTTATATCTCTGTGTATTTTATAACACAAAAAGTATGAAGACCTTTTTTTACCTGATATCGTTAATTATTTTCATAGTTTACCTAGGTACTTTTTTTATTTTAATATTATATTTTTTATCTTTATATTTTATATTAAATCTTATGCGGGCCGCATAAAATGTGCTCGGGGGCCGCATGCGGCCCGCGGGCCGCGGGTTGGACAAGCCTGCTATAGATAATGTCCCCCCCCCCCACCCCGTCTCCATACTTACCGGAAACAACAATCTGAAAACATTGTAATGTTCAATCAAACAAAATCAATTCAGTTCAGTTAAAAATATTTATTAACAAATTTTATAAACAAAATAGACGTAAATAAACATATAAAAATTATATTAAAAAGAGTAAGCGCAAAAAACAAAACAAAATATTTTGATATCAGATCGGATATTGGTCCATCTTATATATTTATACAGGGTCCTCCAATAGTGTGTCCGGCATTGTTTTACGCCCAAACTATCGGAGATAGAGTTTTAGGATAAAAAATTTATTATATATATTGACCCCAAAGAATTTCAGGAAAATATTTTCAACCCCCTAAAACCGCTCCTTGGGGGGTTGTTTGAGGGGTACATGCCCGTTTCTCAGTAAAATCAAATGGAATGGTATATCAAAAAGTACATATTTGTAAAGATAATGAAAAAATAAGAAACTTTTGTAAAACAAAAATTTTCATACTTTCAATTGTTTAAAAAATATGGCGACTTGTTATCAAATTTTAGAGTTTTACTCAAAGTGCTCTAATTTCGTTAAATATTTATGGAATTTTATTATTATTTTAAATTTAGAAAGTAGAAATAATGAACTTTGTAAAGATGTATGATTATTTGAGATTTTAATAGTTTAAAGTGTCATACTCGACATACCAAAAATTGAAAAGTTCAATTAGGGATAATTCAAAATTTTTAAATACAATGGTATATCAATTAGTACTTTTTCTTAAAGAAGATATGTAAATAAACAGTTTTTGATAAAAAAAAATTAAAATTAAAAATTTTAATTTTCAGTTTTCATTTTTAAAATTATAATTTTAAATTTTCTCAACAAAAGTTGTTTATTTACATATCCTTTTTAAGAAAAAGTACTAATTGATATACCGTTGTATTTGAAAATTTCGAATTATCCCTAGTTGAACTTTTGAATTTTGATATATCGCGTATGACACTTTAAACTATCAAAATCACAAATAGTCATACATCTTTACAAAGTTCAATTTTTCTACTTTCTAAATTTGAAAAAATAATAAAATTTCATTAATTTTTAACGAAATTATAGCACTTTTAGTGAAACCCTAAAATTTGAGAACAAGTTGCCATATTTTTTAAACAATTGAAAGTATGAAAATTTTTGTTTTACGAAAGTTTTTGATGTACCATTCCATTTGATTTAACTGAGAAACGGGTATGTACCCCTCAAACTACCCCCCAAGGAGCGGTTTTAGGGGGTTGAAAATATTTTCCTGAAATTCTTTGGGGTCAATATATATAATAAATTTTTTATCCTAAAACTCTATCTTCAATAGTTTGGGCGTTAAACAATGCCGGACATACTATTGGAGGACCCTGTATACAGTGATGCCTCGCATAACAAACGTAAATCGATCCAGAGCAAGTTCCTTTTGCGAAAAGTTCGTTATAAGCGACCTTGGAAGTTCGGGCGACTTCGTGATACTTAGGAACGTTCGGGCAGCAAAATGAAATACGATACAGTACGTTGAGTGAAGCGGGGTTCGTTGAGTGAGTTGCGTAATTAACGAACAAAAAGTTCGTTGTGCGCAGCGTTCGTTAAGCGAGGTGGCGTTCGTTGTGCGAGGCATCACTGTAACTTATCACAGAAGCTTTAAATTTCAGATGTAGAATATATAGATGTTGACGATGACAACTACTGAAAAATGAATCCCTATTTCCCTTGGTCACGACATCACGCGTGAACGGCTGGACCGATTTCAATTATTTTTTTTGTTGTGTTTGTTATTGTCAGGAGAAAGTTCTTATGAAAGAAAAAATTAAAAAAAATTGCGCGGAAAATTAGAAAAATTAGAAAAACAGAGAAAACCAATTATAGAAACCATTAATGGTGGTTCGCATACGCGCTATCTTAGACACAAACCATATTACAGTTTCGGTTTGTATATACCGTTTGTATGTAAGCCGTTCACGCGTGATGGCGTGACCAAGGGAAATAGGGATTCATTTTTATATATATCTTAATATATATAAATTACGTGTCACATTGTTTGTCCGCGATGGACTCCTAAACTACTTAACCGATTTTAATCAAATTTGTACACCGTGTGCAGTTTGATCCAACTTGAAAGATAGGATAGCTTACATCTTAATTTATGATCGCAATATTATTTTAATTATTTGTCTATTATTTGACGGTCTCAATTATCTGTTAGCTCCAAACGATTCTAACAGATGGTGACATCTGTTGACTGGATGGAGTAAGTATTCAATAGATGACGCTATGTCAAACTTCCAAACGTTTCATATAACCTACAATTTAAAGTTAACCACAGCAACGCGTGGCCGGGTCAGCTAGTATATATACATATATAGATTATACCAATTCGAATTCAATATTCATAGTTAAGACAGGGCAACGTCTGTCGGTCAGTTTGTAATAAATAAAATGAACAAATACAAAGGTCACTCATAAGAATGTTTTAATTTATGTGTTCTCAAAACATTCTTCAGTTTACAACTGAATTCACATTTGTCGCATTTAAATGGTCGCTCATTAGAATGAGTTAATTTATGTACTATCAAAATACTATTCAGTTTAAAACTATGTTCACACATGTCGCATTTAAAAGGTCTCTTATTAGAATGAGTTAATTTATGCCTTTTCAAACTGTTTATTCGATCATAGCCATATTCACATTGCTCGCATTTAAATGGTCGCTTCTTACTATGCCTTAATTTATGTTTATTCAAATCACCCATTTTTTTATAACTGTATTTACATTGCTCGCATTTAAATGGTCTCTCATGCGTTATTTTGTGTATTTTCAAACGACCTTTTTCTATACAAGTATAATCACATTTGTCACAGTTAAAAGGTCGCTCATTAGTATGTTTTAACTTATGTAAATTTAACATAACCTTAGATTTATACCTGTTCTCACATTGGTCGCATTTTAAAGGTCGCTCATTAGAATGTGTTACTTTATGTTTATTCAAATTACCTTTATCTATACTACTGTATTCACACTGGTCGCATTTAAATGGTCGCTCATTAGAATGTGTTAATTTATGCCTATTCAAACTTTTCTTATATCTATAACTGTTCTCACACTGGTCGCATTTTAAAGGTCGCTCAGTAGTATGTGTTACTTTATGAGCACTTAAATGACCTTTATTTTTGCTACGATATTCACACTGTTCGCATTTGAAAGGTCGCTCATTAGAATGTGTTAATTTATGTATATTTAAACTATTCTTATATTTACTACTATGTTCACACTGGTCGCATTTAAATGGTCGCTCATTAGAATGTTGTAATTTATGTCTATTTAAATTAGTTTTCTGTATACTACTGTACTCACACTGGTCGCATTTAAATGGTCGCTCATTAGAATGTTGTAATTTATGTGTATTCAAAGTACCTTTATATTTACTACTATATTCACACTGGTCGCATTTAAAAGGTCGCTTATTAGAATGTGTTAAATATTTATCACTATATTTTGTATCTTCACTTTGTTGTTCCTCATTTTGAATGTAGGCGTCTGGTAGTTTTTCTTCATTAACTTCCAAGTCTTCCTGCAAAAACAGACAATTATCTCGTTAAAAAAGGAATAAGATTAATCAACTGCTATTAGAATAGAAGGTACTGGTCTATTATATCCCTCGTTGTTTTTTAAAAAAAAAAACAAGTGACAAGTATGAATTTGAAATTCTAATTGTCATATTTCGGAACTGCTATTTATTAATATTTCACCTCCCATCCCAATTATAATTTAAAATCTAATTGTCGTATTTTAAAACCGTTAACCCTGGATGGGTAGACGTTCGTAATAATTACGACTACATTTACACAACGCCCTCTACAGGGAAATCAAGACGGGGTGGGGAGCCGAGCGGGAAGATATGCCTCGTTTAATAGTTCGTCTTCAACCTCTGCCAAGGACAGGTGTCAGTGTTCGCTATTTTTCTAGAGAGAGCCATAGATCGACAAGTCACATCGTATCTTTCACGAAGGTCTACTCTTTTACGTAAATTTTAGTCGAAATATGTACGTAAAAGGATATTATGCTGTGAATGTGAAAAAGATCTCATTCGTCTCAATGCTTGATCCAATGATACTTTCTTTCGTTTGTCGATTCGCTGTAAACTTATATTACTAAGCTTATATTTTAATCTTTCGTATTTCGGTATTTTTGTAAATACATAAATCAAAAGATTTTAGAAGCAAAACTTTTTTTTGCCATAAATTTATTAGAAAAACAAAAATTATATAGTAGTAGTCAATTTTACGAACATCTACTCTTTTCGGCTTAAATTTGACGTCTACCCATCCAGGGTTAATAAACATAATACATTGTTTTTGAGATTTAATCCCCGTTTTTATCCTAACAAAAACTAACCAACCCAAAACACAACTCTGTTTCGTTCAATAGATTGCCCTAACCAAGGACAGAAGTAATCATTCAAAAATAATTAAAAATGTAATACCTACATTTGCCCATTTAACCGATCTTCTAGCTCCAATAATAACAAAGTTAGCAATGATCACTCGGTTCCCGCGAACACCCTGTATATATATGAGTTTTAGAAATGATAATGTAGGTACATTTTCTATATTTTCAAAAAAAATGTATTTTTAATATGACTGTTTTTGAGTCACTGGTATTTAAATTAACTACATTTTACATTAACGCATGCGCGTTGCTTTATATGTTAAACATGTGATATCTACAAACACAACCTATATTTATTGTAAAAATACAATAAACATACATATTACTCAATATTAATAATATTTAACATTACCTGTAATTCTTGCTTGTAATATTTTGAAAACTCATCGTAAACATCAATATCTTCCAGAAGGTCGATTTCGTCTATTTCTTCTTTTATATCTTCTTGTTTAACAGGAAACATTTTTATATACTTTTTTGTTTTGTTTTCGACTACTTTACACAAATAATAGAGACAGATTCACTTTTGAATTATCACAAAGTATTAAACTAACAATTAGTAGAATATAACAGAGAATGTTTAACTACATTTCTTAGATATCTGATCTCACAGCTATTCATACAATGTAGACTTGTGTAGTTCACGAACGAACTAGTTCAAAAGAGCGCTCTCATACGAGAACTAGACGAACTAGTTCGTATACGCTCCGCTCCCACTATTTTTTAAAAATGCGTTCAAATACATTGTGCCCGTGCCGATCAAATTTTCCTGTGCAATGTGCATTGCTGCGCATTACTTTTTATATATTTCGGCATCTAGAATATTTTAGAACATATAGGTACTGTAGGTAACAAAAACCTTAACAATGAGACGTAAAAACTATAGATGCATCATAAAATATGGATGGAATATTCTGACACATAATTACGTGATTATTATGAGATTTTTTTTGTATTATCTGTAATAATAATGTATATTCTTTGAATAAAAATGTTGACGTGAGATTTTCAATGACCCCCGGTTCCCTTTAAATGAGATTTTGATGGACCCCCCCTCCCCATTTTGAGATCACGGTAATTAATAGATGCCCCCTAATTGGACCTAATATACTGTAACAATGATACATCAAAATTATAAAATTCATCATAAAATAATTTGAACGCTAAAATGATAATAAATAACCTTTTATTTATTATTTAGTATTAAGAATACAAGATACAATTACTAATCTCTAATTTACCTATGCAATATTATATGAAAAATTTATGTAGGTATATTATGAATGTTTATAATATTATATGAAAGGTTATGTTATGACTTATCAAAACTCAACGGCGGCCATCTTTCATTGATTGAATGTCATTTTTAGAACTGACATCATATAGTTACAAAAAAAAATCATGAACTAAAAAAACTAGAAGAACGAACTAGTTCATTAAAGACAATTGAACTATAAAGAGCGCTCTCTGTCACGAACTAAAATGCCCAACTCTAATACAATGGTGGACATTACTAGACATGTGTTACGTATACCAGTGTTTCTAAACCGGTGCACTCACTATAGATCATGTCACCCCACGCCCCTCCATACTTACCGGAAACAACAATCTGAAAATATTGTAAAGTTCAATTTAAAAAAATCAATTCACTCCAGTTGAAAAAATTTATTAACAAATAGTAAAAGAAATAGACAGAAATATACATTTAATATTATGATTATTTTTGGAAATAAAATACGTACTAAATTTGCTCCTCTCAATAAGCGCCAAAAACAAAACAAAATCTATCTCAGGTTGGTTATTTTACTAAAATTATTCCAAATCTCAGCTTTCTATAACAAACAGTTTAATAGCTAGAAGGCTGTGGACAGACAGACAGACAGACAGATGATATGATATTTATGATAGTAAATAATTAATTTATCTAATAAAATAAATAAATAAGGACGTTAGATTAAATAACAAAACTCATGATAATCGTTTGATATAATAATTATAATCTATTGTTGGAACCTATAGACGTACCATGTTACTGGTAATCAAAAGTAAAAGAGATAGAGATATTGGCTGAAGCCACCGCTCCATCTCTCTCACTCTTAAAGACCATTTGAAAATGCGGATCACGCTGTCCAGTACTATATGTCTATGGATACCACACTAGTAACCAGTGGTGTAGTAAGAAAAATAGGGGGGAGATATTTACATATGTGTTAAAGGCATGGTATTTTGAACTGATACTTTCTTAAAACATACGTTTTTTTTAGAACATTGAACATTTGGGGGGGGGGGGGTTGTCCCCCCCCGTTACTACGCCACTGCTAGTAACAAATAAGTGCAACGTTGCCATGTTTCACTCAATTTTTTCGATAATTTATAATGAATGTTAAATATTTTTTGAAAGCCAAAACTTGTACTACGATATATTATTTATCGACTCAAATCATATCATAGCAAAATTAGTCAGTAATAAATAAAGGGTATAGCCGGATAAGCATGTACAAACTGCCCCCAGCGATTTTTGAAAATCTATATGGCTGATCGATTTCTAGTTAAAAAAGAAATTTTTCCTGAAAATTAGAGCTTGCCAACCTAAAGATTTAGGGTATAATATGGAAAAACGTGTTTTTCGGTTTTTATTTTATTGTGACCGTTACACTTAATATTTTTTTATGAAATTTTTTTTGAGAAGACTTATCGATAGAACACACGAAAAAAAATTTTTTTCAGAGATTTTCTACTAACTGTTTTTTACAAAAAAATTTAATATTTTTTGGCGCCATATTTAAATATGTTCCCTTCGAGTGTCAATCACTACATTTTTTTAAAATACTTCTTATTTGTACCTATGTATGTGGTAAAATTTTCAATTTGATCTATTTGGTGCAACATAGTAAAAAAAAAAAAGTTATTTTTTTAATATATCATATAAGTGCTTTGACCGTACAGATCACGACTCGTGCCGTCATATCACCAGGCAACCACTGCAAACTTAAATGAAATAGAATATACATATATTGATATGTATGGAACACTATTGTTTTTTACCTAAAATTATTTTTTATCTTCTTTTTAAACAAATTGAATAATGTAAAAAAAACATTAATTTATTTGTTCAAGTTATATAATTATGATTTTTATTTTCAAACTGCAGGTATCTAACATTTTTTAAAATCTTTGATATACATACATACGTATATACAAACTGTAGCAGGGGTTATTTTAGTGTATGTTTGTAGCTTGTTTCTGCAGTTCTAAAAGTCAATAGTTGAAAAATATAAAGTATATTTTATTTATATTTTATAATAAATATATAATGTGTAGTATAAAAAATATACTACGTGAAAGTTGCATCCAGTTGAAATATTACAAGTTTTCTTTTTGCTTTGTACTTGTGATTTTTCAACTGGATTTCATGTAGTATATTTTTTTTTACTATGTTGCACCAAATAGATCAAATTGAAAATTTTACCACATACATAGGTACAAATAAGAAGTATTTTAAAAAAATTTAGTGATTGACACTCGAAGGGAACATATTTAAATATGGCGCCAAAAAATATTAAATTTTTTTGTAAAAAAACAGTTAGTAGAAAATCTCTGAAAAAAATTTTTTTTCGTGTGTTCTATCGATAAGTCTTCTCAAAAAAATTTCATAAAAAAATATTAAGTGTAACGGTCACAATAAAATAAAAACCGAAAAACACGTTTTTCCATATTATACCCTAAATCTTTAGGTTGGCAAGCTCTAATTTTCAGGAAAATTTTCTTTTTTAACTAGAAATCGATCAGCCATATAGATTTTCAAAAATCGCTGGGGGCAGTTTTTACATGCTTATCCGGCTATACCCTTTGTTTATTTATAACATATGTATTTTAAAGTACAGAAATTTTAATTATTTGAGGTTGGTAGCTTTGCAGAGCTCCCATGCTAAACGTACAGGCTCTTCCCTGCCCTGCATGCCCCGCAAATGATCGATCGAACGTCCTTAAACTTACAATTAAAAAAGTCGCTCATTACTATGTTTTAATTTATGTCTGTTAATATTACATTTAAATCTACTACTAAATCCACACTGCTCACATTTGAAAGGTCGCTCATTAGAATGTTTCAATTTATGTCTATTCAAATGTACTTTATGTCTACTACTATATTCACACTGCTCGCATTTAAATGGTCGCTCAATAGAATGTTGTAATTTATGCTGATTAAGACTACCTTTACGTGTACTACTATATTCACACTGCTCACATTTAAATGGTCGCTCATTAGAATGTTTTAATTTATGTATAGTCTAATCTCTTTTACATCTACTAGCATATTCATACTGGTCGCTCATTAGAGTGTGTTAATTTATGTTTATTTAAATTAGTTTTCTGTCTACTACTATATTCACACTGCTCGCATTTAAATGGTCGCTCATTAGAATGTTGTAATTTATGTATATTCAAAGTAGCTTTATATTTACTACTATATTCACACTGCTCACATTTAAATGGTCGCTCATTAGAATGTTGTAATTTATGCTTATTCAGACTACCTTTACGTGTACTACTATATTCACACTGCTCACATTTAAATGGTCGCTCATTAGAATGTTTTAATTTATGTGTATTCAAATCTCTTTTACGTGTGCTACTATATTCACACTGCTCGCATTTAAAAAGTAGCTCATTAGAATGTTTTAATTTATGTATATTCAAATCTCTTTTACATCTTCTAGCATATTCACACTGGTCGCTTTTAAATGGTCGCTCATTAGAATGTGTTAATTTATGTTTATTAAAATTTATTTTATATTTACTACTAAATTCACACTGCTCGCATTTAAATGGTCGCTTATTAGAATGTTGTAATTTATGTCTATTCAAATCACTTTTACGTATACTACTATATTCACACTGCTCGCATTTAAATGGTCGCTCATTAGAATGTTTTAATTTATGTGTATTCAAATCACTTTTACGTATACTACTATATTCACACTGCTCGCATTTAAATGGTTGCTCATTAGAATGTTTTAATTTATGTATATTCAAATCACTTTTACATATACTACTATATCCACACTGCTTGCATTTAAAAGGTCGCTCATTAGCGTGTGTTAATTTATGTCTATTTAAATTATTTTTCTGTCTACTACTATATTTACACTGGTCGCATTTAAAAGGTCACTCATTAGAATGTTGTAATTTATGTGTATTCAAAGTACCTTTATATATACTACTATATTCACACTGATCGCATTTAAAAGGTCGCTCATTAGAATGTTGTAATTTATGTGTATTCAAATCACTTTTACGTATACTACTATATTCACACTGCTCGCATTTAAATGGTTGATCATTAGAATGTTTTAATTTATGTGTATTCAAATCACTTTTACATATACTACTATATTCACACTGCTTGCATTTAAAAGGTCGCTCATTAGAGTGTGTTAATTTATGTCTATTTAAATTATTTTTCTGTCTACTACTATATTCACACTGGTCGCATTTAAAAGGTCGCTCATTAGAATGTTGTAATTTATGTGTATTCAAATCACTTTTACGTATACTACTATATTCACACTGCTCGCATTTAAATGGTTGATCATTAGAATGTTTTAATTTATGTGTATTCAAATCACTTTTACATATACTACTATATTCACACTGCTTGCATTTAAAAGGTCGCTCATTAGAGTGTGTTAATTTATGTCTATTTAAATTATTTTTCTGTCTACTACTATATTCACACTGGTCGCATTTAAAAGGTCGCTCATTAGAATGTTGTAATTTATGTGTATTCAAAGTACCTTTATATTTACTACTATATTCACACTGATCGCATTTAAAAGGTCGCTCATTAGAATGTTGTAATTTATGTGTATTCAAAGTACTTTTATATATACTACTATATTCACACTGGTCGCATTTAAAAGGTCGCTCATTAGAATGTTGTAATTTATGTGTATTCAAAGTACCTTTATATATACTACTATATTCACACTGGTCGCATTTAAAAGTTCGCTCATTAGAATGTTGTAATTTATGTGTATTCAAAGTAGGGGAAAGGACCCGAATATCGGATAGTTGCCTATTATCGGATACTCGATTATTTTGATTTCAAATTGCCGCCCTCGAACGGCTTTTCTACTAATCATTAAAGTACAATAAGTTGGCAGCACTGCAGAAGTTTCGTTGGCTATCTTGTCAAAATGGCGCTCTCATAGTTATGTAACGGTTTTCCTTCGTCACGAAATTTAATTGTTGTTGTGAAAAAGTTAATATTTTAGTATAATGTTAGTGCATTTTGATAATATTTTTTTGCTTGTATTTGGTTAACTGTAAATCATTTACGTTATAAAGCCCACTACGTCAAAAAAATAATGCGATTCTGATTATCACTTTTATTTTTTTAGGTTATGCGTGAATTCCTAATATCGGACACATGGTATTGCTCAGTATCAGATATCCGATATTAGGAGACTTTATATTTTATTTTATATTTATATATTATATTGTTGTTATTTATTGATTTCAGTTTAATTATGGCTCCTATCATTGTTTATTTTTATGTACTTGTTTGTGAAAGGACGACTTGTAGTAAATAATACACATTTAGTTTTTGTTTCATTTATTTTTATTTTCTTATTTTATTATAAAATTTATTTATAACCATCGTAAACTCATAAAAGAATATTCAATGTATTGCATATTTTCAATTAAACGTAATTTCAGTTGACAATGCCATGCGTTTCATTTTCTTACTTTAGGAACCCAAAATCGGATATCCGATATTCAGGTCTTTGTCGCCAAATATCGGACATCCGATATTAAGAGCCTCTTTGATGGACTATCAGATATCACATTTAAATAAAAAAGATAATTATTCGTATTTTCTATACATTAGATACTAAGTTCACTCTAAAGTCTTAAAGTATGTTAGTCAAACATAACGTTAACCAAATTTCAGATGTATGCAATGATTTATTTCAACTTTTTTATTACCTTTACAAAAACTATCCGATATTCGGGTCCTTTCCCCTACCTTTATATTTACTACTATATTCACACTGATCGCATTTAAAAGGTCGCTCATTAGAATGTTGTAATTTATGTGTATTCAAAGTACCTTTATATTTACTACTATATTCACACTGATCGCATTTAAAAGGTCGCTCATTAGAATGTTGTAATTTATGTGTATTCCACAGAATAATAAGTATACAGAAGTGACACTCAACGTTATTTTTTTGTAACAACTCGATGACAGTTCCGGTTGCACCAATCAGAAAGCAGAATACATTCACGTGATTCACATATATCGACCAATCACAGAACTGCTTACATATGTTTGAAACGCCACCTACATTACATTATTTGTTTATATTTTTATTTTTCTAACCTATAAATAATCCAAGTATTTTTAACAAATAAAACAGAAAATTGGTTAAATATGAATCTTTATTAAATTATATTATGTTATCACAAACATTTCTTAAATGTAAACATTTCATATATTTTATAGTCCAAGTATTATGATGTTTCACTGTTTGCGAGTAAGTAAATTCATACACTGACACTTACCGAAAATTAATCAAAGTTCTATTTTGTCCTTAAATAGTAGGAAATACACAGTATGTGGATGTTTTTAGAATCTGAAAAATAAAATATTTATTTTAATTGCCTGTATTGTATGCCACTTAATAATAATCAAAGTATATAAAAATGGGAGTCACTTTTTTTTAAAACTAATGAATCAATATTATTAAAGTAGTTTCCTAATTATATAAATTGAAATATACGTACAACGTTATTAAACAGACGAAAAAAACAATATGTAATGAAATACTTACATTAATATTCAAATAAAATCTCAAATATAGTTAAATATCTTCTGAAGATGCCATACATTATACACATGGCCATAGGAATATACATTATACAGATTATACACCACTACACACAAAAACGTAAAACTTGTTGCCAAATATATTCAGTGTTGCCAGATTGGAATACCTTCCTTTCCTTTACGTCTTACCCGTCTCGTCCTCAACCGGAACTGTCAGATGAGTTTCCAGTTTTGCCTATCCAGTGACATCCCCGTGGTGTATTCAAAGTACCTTTATATTTACTACTATATTCACACTGGTCGCATTTAAAAGGTCGCTTATTGGTATGTGTTAAATTTTTTTCTTTATATTTTGTATCTTCACTAAGATCTTCATTTTGTTGTTTTTTATTTTGAATGTCGGCGTCTGGTAGATTTTCTTCATTAACTTCCATATCTTCCTGCAAAAACAGACAATTATCTCGTTAAAAAAGGAATAAGATTAATCAACTGCTATTAGAATAGAAGGTACTGGTCTATTATATCCCCCGTTGTTTGAAAACGGCAAGTGACAAGTATTTTTATAATAAAATCACCGGCAATGTGAATTTAAAATTCTAATTGTCATATTTCGGAACTGCTATTTATTAATATTTCACCTCCCATCCCAATTATAATTTAAAATCTAATTGTCGTATTTTAAAACCGTTAATAGGTACATTATACATACATTGTTTTCAGATTTAATCCCCGTTTTTATCCTAACAAAAACTAACCAACCCAAAACACAACTCTGTTTCCACGGGGGTTCAACCACGGGTGTTTAACTCAACGTTAAAAAATTTTGATCGCAATATGTGCTGCCGCCTGGCGACTGTTGAACTAACTATACCATTCCGTAGCGCGAAATTCAAATCCCTTTTCATTTCAATATATATTTTGTATTATACTCAACAGTTTAGATGCAAAATATTGCAACTACAATAAAATATATCACCAAATATGATATAATTTATTGTAATTACAATATTTTGCATTTAAACTGTAAATCTGTAATGAAAATAATTGAAATAAAACAAAATATTTTTACAAATATTTATTATCATTTTTTTCTAGAAAGCTTGCAAACATAAATATATTATATAAATTGGAGAAACAAAAAAAAATGTTAAATTAATTAAAAGATTAACTATAATTAATACAATATCTATCATATTTAATTAAGGTATTTCTCTGAGAGCAACAATGTTTGATAAATGATAGAAAAAAATAAATATTGCATGATTTGTAAAATTTCTCAGAAAATTGAAAAAAATCAACTGTAAACTCAGATTTTATAAATAAATAACAGAAGAAGTTCCATTCAAAATTCTGAAAACATTGCGAGTACAATTTCTGCATTGTTAAATACATTTATTTTATTTTGATATCTTTTGCTCGCAGGTATTATATATCATTTGAGGATTTTATTTGGAGCTTCTTTTACTCTTCTGTTATTTATTTACAAAATTTGGACGTACTCTTCAATTTCTTAATTTGCCAAGGAATATCTTAATAAAAAAATTTAATATTCATACAAATTAAGTAACAATTACAACTGCATTGTTTCTTATTCAATATTTCATTTTATATCTTACATAAAATTCAAGATTTCAAACAATTTGCATTTGCTAATTTGATATTTTAGAAATTATTTACTAACAGTGACTTTTTCGATATTCATTTAATTGATAAATGTTAATCTTTTTTAAATTACAACTACATTAAATGTATACCTAAAAAATAAGTCATAAAAATCTTCATTATGTGATTAAGGCCACAAAAAGATTTAATGGAAATCAGATTTAATCAAAACTGGATATTGTTCAGATTTTAATCAACATTGAAAGCGAAATATCAAATGAGATAATAAAATGTGCTTAATCTTGGTAACAAGCATTGTGTACAGAATGCACACATACAATGTCTGTCTTTACTAATAATACTGGTCCAGATATTATAGTTTTCTCAGAATTATTGTTGTCCGGTACATCATTCTGATGGGTCCTGATTAAGGCGTTTTCATTATCCTGACACCTGACGATTTAATCTCTTGCCAAACGTTCTTCACAGCTTGAATCGTTGCCCACCATCCCTTGATTGAAAGTGATCGATAGGAACTGTCATTCCGGTTAAAACTCCAATTTAGAAGATCCTGTGAATCATAAATATTGTTGTTTTAAAATGTTTTTATAAGAAATTTCTATTATTTCAATATACACTCACCGCTTGATTAACCGACATAGTTGGTAATTGAACCGTTTGAATTGCCGATGTCGAGAGGGACCCCCACCACTGTGCAACCTCAACGTTGATTGGTGAATTTAAATTACGCGCAGAGATAGCAATCACGGTAGTATTGTGGAGGGGATTGAGAAGGTCGGCAAATCGCGCGTCTGGCACGTCGGTCATTCAAGCTGCCGGTAAATCAAAGGTCGGTTAATCAAGCGATGAGTATATTATTTTATGTTAACATACCTTCAATGTTCGGATTCTTCTGTAACAAAACAAGATAGAACATTCTGCCACTTTGGAGTCTTTTCTCTGCAGTTTATATTGTCGAACAGATCATTTATCATCTTCACAAATTCAGCGGGTGGCACTGTAATCAAACAATGATTTTTTTTATGATTATATGTATATACAAAATAATGGTAAAAATCATTTTAATTTTAATTTGTGGAATTTATTTGCACCATAAACTATCTTATTTGTTTTATTTCTTTTACTTTTTTGTTTCGTGCCCCTAAATCTTTATGCTTCATACATAAAAAACAATCATATTAAATTAAATATAAAACTATTTCAATGAAATTCAGTTATTTTCAACTTATGTATTTTTTTTTTATTTCAATATACATAATCTACATAATCAATTAAAATTCAAAATAAAGTTTTACTTACTGATATCCAAATTACGACGTAATGTATGACATTTTACTCCAATTCGTTCTTGATTAATTATACACACTTATTGTTAGCATAAATGTTTATTTTTATTAGCACTAAACTGATCAGACATACTTATTCAATTTAAAGTCGAAACCACAGAATATACTGTCGAAACACAGTTAAAATAGTTTTTAACACAAATACATTTTCAACAACATTACAAATGGCGACGATGATTTTGAAATGTTCCCCTCACCGCTCGCTCTCGTCATCCATGCTATGACTTTTTAATACTAGTGCTGCCATCTAGCACCTGTTGAACCTTACTAAAAACGACGTTTACATAAAGAAAAATTTCCTCATTCTCAGTCGGTAACAGTTGGACCCCCGTGGGTTCAACTCTTCGTTAAAAAATTTTGACAAACTACTTGTGCTGCCACCTAGTAATGCGAGAGGAAACTATACCATTTCGAAGCGCGAAATTCAAATCCCTTTTCATTCCAATATATATTTTATATTATACTCAACAGTTTAGATGCAAAATATTGCAACTACAATAAAATATATCACCAAATAAGATATAATTTATTGTATTTACAATATTTTGCATTTAAACTGTAAATCTGTAATGAAAATAATTTAAATAAAACAAAATATTTTTACAAATAGGTATTTATTATCATATTTTTCAAAAAAGCATGCAAACATATATTATATAAATTGGAAAAACAAAAAAAAATGTTAAATTAATTAAAATATTTACTATAATTAATACAATATAATATATAATTAATAATATAGAAGTATTTCAAGTATTCAATGCAAGTATGTTGCTAATATTCCATATAATGTCTATATTAAATTTAAAGTGAAAATATTTAAAGAAGCAAATAATAGTATAGATTGATAAAAAATTAAATAATTGAAAAATTAAAGTATAATCAAACATGGTTGCAACGAGAAGGGAAATAACAAGCCATGATTCTAATTTACACATATTCCCATACCAGTGCTAATATATATAATAAACGTACTACAACCAAATACAAAATTAAATGAACTCTATTTAAAACAAATATAAATCTCAAAATCAATTGCAAGGATTAATTATTCACAAGGAAAAATACATTATTTTCTCTAATATTTTTAATTTATCATCACTAATATAGAGAGTAATAGAAAAATTTTATTGATTCTCTGGTGCTCGTTACAACCAAGTTCGATTGAATAACTTATTTGCTAAAAGTTCAATATACATGCCATTTTAAACTGATACAATAAATTAAAAAATAAACTATCATGAAATATCTTTTGAAATTAATATTTTTTAACAGAATGATTAAAATTAAATAAAAGTTTAATAAAAATATATATTAAATCATGTATGACAAATAAATTAGCTAATAACGTTTAAGAAATATATTTTTAAAAATCAGTGTGTCCTGTGTCTTTTCAAGGCAATGTTTCTATTCCTGCAGAATATGTGAATAAACATTCTACAGACACTCAACAGAAATCTGTCTTTGATTATTTCTGAATGATCCGTGCAACGTAACCAAGTGAAACAAATTTCTTCCCGCAATTTTTGAGACAAAATCCTGACTATACCATCACTGTGGCCTTCACTTTTTAAATTCTCCATGATAAAAAGTTCTGCAAATCTTGTAACGCTGTAACAGCAAATAACTCATACAATGGATGATCAATTTCTGATATATAGTCATGCGTGCGAATAATATCAATCACAAGAACCAAGGAATCAGGATTTAAGCATTTGCAGTCATCACAAGAAACGTTACTAAGAATAAGTTTTGCAATAGCAATGCACACCACCGAGAATATTTCTAACTTACGTTAGAATTTTTATAATGCGAGAAACATTACAAGATGATTGAACATTAATATTGCCTGTTGTTTCACTTGGAATATTCACAGATAATCCAGCAACATTAAATAAAGATCTTAGGTCACTTAAAATTGTACAATTATCTAACTCACAATTGCTTTTTTATATCCAGTTATCACACAAGTTTTTAAAGCTCCCTTAAATTGAGAAACTGTAGGATGTTTATTGGATCCACAAGAAGATCTAACTGCTCCAAACAAGTTCTCTAATGGGTCCTGATTAAGGCGTACCATTTTCATCATCCTGGCACCTAATGATTTAATCTCTTGCCAAACGTTCTTCACAGCTTGAATCGTTGCCATTCTTTCAGTGAAAGTGATCGATAGAAACTTCCATTCCGGTTAAAACTCCAATTTGGAAGTTAATGTTCTATCCATGTACCAGAATCTGTTCATATAAAATAAAATTTAAAATTAGTGAATCATAAATATTGATGTTTTAAAATGTTTTTATAAGAAATATAACACATCACTAATAATTTTTATTTGTATACTTTTATGAATATATATATCCAAAATAATGGTAAAATTCACATTAATTTTAATTTGTGGAATTTATTTGCACCACAAACTATCTTATTTGTTTTATTTCCATTACCTTTTTTGTATCGTGCCCCTTAATTAATGAACTAAATTTATGTTAACTGATATAGGAAAATTTCAAACAAGTTCAAAAATTCTTATGGTTCATACATAAGAAACAATCATATTAAATTTCAATATACATAATTATATATTAATTAAAATTCAAAATAAAGTTTTACTTACCGATATCAAAATTACGACGTAATGTACACAAGTGACAAGTATGACATTTTACTACAATTCGTTCTTGATTAGTTAATACGCACTTGTTGCTAGCATAAATGTTTATATTTATTAGCACTAAACTGATCAGACATATTCCATTTAAAGTCGAAACACAGTTAAAATAGTTTTTTAGCACAATTATCTACATATTTGTTTTCAGCCATTTTGCAGCTAATATTCCTTGTCATATTGCGTTCGTAAACTTTCGTTTGTACGAACTTTAACGAAACTAGAAATTAATACTAGTGCTGTCATCTAACCCTGCGAGAGGAAACTAAAAGTGACGTTAACATTAGAAAAATTTGCTCATTATCAGTCGGTAAGAGTTGAACACCCGTGTCTGTTTCGTCCCAATAGATTGCCCTAACTAAGGACAGAAGTTATCATTCAAAAATAATTAAAAATGTAATACAAACAATTAAACAATATAAAAACATATAAATTTTTAAACTAATAGTACACAATTTACTCACACTGGCGCTGATTTTATTATAAAAATACATCACTTGCAGTTTTCAAACAACGAGAGCTATAATAGACCAGTACCGAAATAAAATTTCAACATTTATATACACCGTATATGACGGTGTCAAAAAAATAATTGAATGTCGAATTTCAGAGATATATTGAAATATATCTATATTGAATATATTGAAATATATTTGACACCGCTATTATTCATCCCTGTTGAAATACTGATAGTTTGCCCATTTAACCGATCTTCTAGCTCCAATAATAACAAAGTTAGCAATGATCACTCGGTTTCCGCGAACATCCTGTATATATATGAGTTTTAGAAATGTTGATAATGTAGGTACATTTTCTATATTTAAAAAAAAATGTATTTTTAATATGATTGTTTTTGAGTCACTGGTATTTAAATTAACTACATTTTACATTTACGCATTTGGGTTGCTTTATATGTTAAATATGTGATATCTACAAACACAACCTATATTTATTGTAAAAATACAATAAACATACATATTACTCAATATTAATAATATTTTACATTACCTGTAATTCTTGCTTGTAATATTTTGAAAATTCATCGTAAACATCAATATCTTCCAGAAGGTCGATTTCGTCGATTTCTTGTTTTATATCTTCTTGTTTGACAGGAAACATTTTTATATACTTTTTTGTTTTGTTCTCGACTACTTTACTTAAGTAATAGAGACAGATTCACTGAGAATTATCACAAAGTATTAAACTAACAATTAGTAGAATGTAACAGAGAATGTTTAACTACATTACTACATTTATTAGATATCTGATCCCACAGCTATTCATACAATGGTGGACATTACTAGACATGTGTTACGTATACCAGTGTTTCTAAACCGGTGCACTCACTATAGATAATGTCTCCCCACCCCTCGATACTTACCGGAAACAACAATCTGAAAATATTGTAATGCTCAATTTAAAAAAATCAATTCACTCCAGTTGAAAAAATTTATTAACAAATAGTAAAAGAAATAGACAGAAATATACATTTAATATTATGATTATTTTTGGAAATAAAATACGCACTAAATTTGCTCCCCTTAATAAGCGCCAAAAACAAAACAAAATCTATCTCAGTTTAATAGCTAGAAGGCTGTGGACAGACAGACAGACAGACAAACTATAATATTTATGATAGTAAATAATTTAATTTATCTAATAAAATATTTTATAAATAAATAAGGACGTTAGATTAAATAACAAAACTCATGATAATCATTTGATATAATAATTTTAATCTATAGACGTACCATGTTACTGGTAATCAAAAGTAAAAGAGATAGAGATATTGGCTGAAGCCACCGCTCCATCTCTCTCACTCTTGACGACCATTTGAAAATGCGGATCACGCTGTCCAGTACTATATGTCTATGGATACCACACTAGTAACCATATACATATAAAAGAATATACTGAGCATAGAAAGAGTGTGTCCCCAACACTGAGCGATAGAAAATGATAAATAGGACGGTATGATACGCGCATATTCTCTGAAATACTAGAACACTATTGGTTGTATTGACGTTTCTGACGTTTTCCATATTAATTTTATTTTGAAGTTACATACATTCGCTGTGTGTAAACTCTAATGCCGGCAGTACACACTCGCCGAGCCTAGGCGAGACTACCCGAACGCGAGTGTGTACTGGCAACGCTCGCTTCGCCCTGTAGTGTCTCGCCATGCCTCGCCTCGCCTCGTGTTCGCTCCACATAAAGTCGGTTTTTGAACACGAGTCAAAGGAAGCGAGTGGCTAGAGCGAGCGCATTCAGTATACCTCTCGCGCTCACTCTCGCTTGAATTTACTTCAATTTAAATAGAACTGGGTAGTTTCGCCGAGTGTGTACATCCATGCGCTCGTACACATTCGCCTTACCAAATGTCTCGGCGAGTGTGTACTGCCGGCATTAGACATGCACTGTAATGGCTTTCCTAACTTAAAGGACGGATATATCTTTTCCCAATAATGCTATCGCTTAGTCTGTGGGACATGTTTACTTCAGTAATCGTATGGGGAATGCGCGATATAGTCTTATTATATATATGGATACCACACTAGTAACAAATAAGTGCAACGTTGCCATGTTTCACTCAATTTTTTCGATAATTTATAATGACTGTTAAATATTTTTTGAAAACCAAAAATTGTACTACGATATATTATTTATCGAATGTAATAGCAAAATTAGTCAGTAATAAATAAATTTGTTTATAAATAAGATATGTATTTTAAAGTACAGAAATTTTAATTATTTGAGGTTGATAGCTTTGCAGAGCTCCCATGCTAAACGTACAGGCTCTCCCCTGCCCTGCATGCCCCGCAAATCATCAATCGAACGTCCTTAAATTTACAATTAAAAAGGTCGCTCATTACTATGTTTTAATTTATGTCTGTTAATATTACATTTATATATACTACTAAATTCACACTGCTCACATTTAAAAGGTCGCTCATTAGAATGTTGTAATTTATGTCTATTCAAATCTCCTTTATATATACTACTAAATTCACACTGCTCACATTTAAAAGGTCGCTCATTAGAATGTTGTAATTTATGTCTATTCAAATCTCCTTTATATATACTACTAAATTCACACTGCTCGCATTTAAATGGTCGCTCATTAGAATGTTTTAATTTATGTGTATTCAAATCTCTTTTACGTGTGCTACTATATTCACACTGCTCGCATTTAAAGAGCAGCTCATTAGAGTGTTTTAATTTATGTACATTCAAATCTCTTTTACATCTACTACTATATTCACACTGCTCGCATTTAAATGGTCGCTCATTAGAATGTGTTAAATTATGTTTATTAAAATTTATTTTATATTTACTACTAAATTCACACTGCTCACATTTAAATGGTCGCTCATTAGAATGTTGTAATTTATGTGTATTTAAATTAGCTTTATATTTACTACTATATTCACACTGCTCACATTTAAAAGGTCGCTCATTAGAATGTTGTAATTTATGTGTATTCAAAGAACCTTTATGTCTACTACTATATTCACACTGCTCACATTTAAATGGTCGCTCATTAGTGTGTGTTAATTTATGTGTATTTAAGCTAACCTTATATTTACTACTATATTCACATTGCTCGCATTTAAAAGGTCGTTCATTAGAATGTGTTAATTTATGAATTGTCAAATTACTTTTTCGTATACTACTATATTCACACTCGTCGCACTTAAATGGTCGCTCATTAGAATGTTGTAATTTATGCTGATTAAGACTATCTTTACGTGTACAACTATATTCACATTGCTCACATTTAAAAGGTCGTTCATTAGAATGTGTTAATTTATGAGTTGTCAAATTACTTTTTTGTATACTACTATATTCACACTGGTCGCATTTAAAAGGTCGCTCATTAGAATGTGTTAAATATGTTTCACTATATATTGTATATTCACTAAGATCTTCACTTTGTTGTTCCTCATTTTTAATGTCGGCGTCTGGTAGATTTTCTTCATTAACTTCCATATCTTCCTGCAAAAACAGACAATTATCTCGTTAAAAAAGGAATAAGATTAATCAACATTTGTATACAGGATGATTTACAACTATTGTAAAAAAAAAATTAACAGTAGATTGAGGATGTTATTTTAAGCAAAAAACTTTATATGAACATGTGTCCGAAAATTCTTTGTGAGGGAGCTACAGCCTTCCGAAGATTTTACTGAAAATTAGTGTTCATTTAATAACTAGAGAACCCATTGTGGTACAGTTATGAAATTTGATATGTAGATAAGTATTAATAAGTGCTATCAATTTTCAGTATCAAACAATAATAATTTAGTCCAAGGGTTTGCAGGGTCAGTAGGCTCACCGAATTTTATCAAGTATTTTTTTGTTCTTTATTTTTTCCTGAGTTGGGTACTTGTAAAAGATACACAAAAATATACTTTGGTCATTTATTATAAGACCAACCGTTTTTGAGAAATATTGATAAAAATAAAGTACTGCAGAATTTTCCTTAATACGGGTGCTCCAAATGACCAAAAATAAAATTATGGTCTTATTTAATGACATCAGGTTTTTTGCTCAAAATAACATCCTCGATCTACTGTTAATTTTTTTACACTAATTGTAAATCAACCTGTATACGAGTTCTAGAAATGTTGATAATGTAGGTACATTTTCTACATTTCAAAAAAGTATATTTTTAATATGACTGTTTTGGAGCCACTGATATTTAAATTAACTTGTATACATATTACATTTACGCATGCGCGTTGCTTTATATGTTAAACATGCGATATCTAAGCTCAAATCTCTAAACAACGACCATCCTATTAATGTACGCTCCTAGAAACGACTGACCAACCGCTCCATGTAACGACTTTTCCCTATCCCTACCACAATACTACTGTGACTGCTATATTTCTGCGCGAAATTTAAATTCACCAATTAACGTTAAAGTGGTGGGTGCCCATTTAGCCTACGTTGGTAGGAGATTCTGAATTACCGATGCCTACGTTGTTCGGAGCGACAGGTGTACCAACATAACTTTTATTTAATATAATATACATATTACTCAATATTAATAATATTTAACATTACCTGTAATTCTTGCTTGTAATATTTTGAAAATTCATCGTAAACATGAATATCTTCCAGAAGGTCGATTTCGTCTATTTCTTCTTTTATATCTTCTTGTTTAACAGGAAACATTTTTATATACTTTTTTGTTTTGTTTTCGACTAGTTTACTCAAATAATAGAGACAGATTCACTTTTGAATTATCACAAAGTATTAAACTAACAATTAGTAGAATATAACAGAGAATGTTTAACTACATTTATTAGATATCTGATCTCACAGCTATTCATACAATGGTGGACATTACTAGACATGTGTTACGTATACCAGTGTCTCTAAACCGGTGCACTCACTATAGATAATGTCACCCCCACGTCTCCATACTTACCGGAAACAACAATCTGAAAATATTGTAAAGTTCAATTTAAACAAAAATAATTCAGTTCAGTTTAAAATATTTATTAACAAAATATACATATCAATTAAATACTAATTAAATTTTTTTATAAATATTTTTTTTGCCTTTAAACCGTTTTGCAAAAAAAAAAAACTTTTTCACCTTTTTCTGCCCCCTTGGCCGACTACGCTCAACGTTTTTTAATGTTTAAGGTAAAAAAAAGGATTGTGCGGTTTTATGAAACCACGGTAAAAGTGAAACTTTTTTTTCACATTATAGACATTTAACTAAAAAATTTCGGAATAATAAATTCAAGCACTCAAAATTGAAATAAATCCATAAACAACAACATGCACCAGCAAAAAGTTCTAATAATACTAATAAATTCTATATAAAAACCAAGATCTTTTTTTCCTTTTTCTATAAGCACGTGCTCTGTCGGCGTTCTTTTTTTTTACGGCGTAAAATCTGTGCGTAAAATTAATTCATCGTCATTCATTTTTGCACTATTCTTTCTCGTTGATCAGTTTTTTGGACTCACTAGCTGTGTCGTTGTTTACCAAAAGCAAATAAATAACAACATTTACATTAAACACTGACAAATTACAATACAAACTTACTAAATATGTATAATAGCACACAGTACATAAACTGTCATACAATGAATGGCTGCTTGTTCCACGCATGCGCAGTCCACGCGACATGCAACACACAGACCAAAAAGTTTGAGACGATGTAATAAAAGTTTCACTTTAAAACTAAGTAAGTACCAATATTTGTTGATAAATTGTGTTTTGTTTATATATTTTTGAATATTTTATTTTACTTAAGGTAGTTGGTCCATCTTAATGTGATCACATTAGGCCACGAGTACATATTTTTAATTTAGAGAAATGATCATGGCAACGCTGTACATTATCTACTATTAACTACTTGTCAAATGATTATATTTTATCATCTAAACTACCACAGAATATATTAATAATTAATGAAATCGATTATAATTCCCTTCGTTCCACTTATCATATTTTGTAAAAAAATATTTCATTATTTCGTGTATTTTTTACTATAATCAAATGAATACGTTGTTGCCACATTGTCAACAATACTGTAATTTATGTGATGGTTTGGTAGTTAAATCTGGTTAAATCTTAATAACGGGATGGTCAATAATTCCAATTTTTTGTATACTGTTTTCTTTCATATTAATATACAACATGTCAGTTTTTTATGAAAAACTGACGCTAAGTTTAAATTTTATCTAATAAAACGTTACGTTCATTTACGGTTAGTCCATATAAGCTGTGTTAAAAATATAAACTTTGGGATCGTTTTTCATGACTTTGAGATGGTCAATTTTAATAAAAATGGACTATTTTTCAGATATTAATCTAGGGAATATTCTTGTGCAATTTAAACAAAATCTGACGAAAACATGTTTACGGACCAACTACCTTAACAAATAAAAAATAAGTTAAACCTTACATATATAAAAAGATCACTCATTATTATGTTTTAATTTATGTTTATTAAAACTGGCTTGTTGTCTACAGCTATATTCACACTTTTCGCATTTAAAATATCGCTTCCTAGTATGTCTTAATTTATGTCTTTTCAAATCACCACTTTGTACAGAACAAAACTTACACTGGTCACATTTAAATCGTCGCTCATTAGAATGTCTCAATTTATGTCTTTTCAAATAATTATTCTGTACACAACTGTATTCACAATGGTCGCATTTAAATGGTCGCTCATTAGAATGTTTTAATTTATGTGTATTCAAACGACTCTTAATTATGCTGCTAAATTCACACCTGTCGCATTTAAATGGTCGGTTATTAGAATGCGTTGATTTATGTGCATTTATACTATTCTTATGTTTACAGCTATATTCACAATTGTCGCATTTAAATGGTCGCTCATTAGAATGTGTTATTTCATGTAATTTTAAATGGGTTTTTTGCTTACAGCTATATTCACACCTGTCGCATTTAAATGGTCGTTCATTAGAATGTGTTATTTTATGTATTTTTAAATTGTACTTTTGTTTACAGCTGTATTCACACTCATCGCATTTAAATGGTCGCTCATCATTATGTCTTAATGTATTATGTAACTTTAAAAGATCTTTTCGTAAAGTAGTAAACTCGCAATGGTCGCATTTTAAAGGTTGCCTATTACTATGTATTATTTTATGTCTATTTAAAGTTGATCTATCTCTGCACCTGTATTCACAATGGTCGCATTGAAGATATCTAGGTTCCCTTTGATCGCGATTATTCGAATGTATTAATTTATGTGTTATCAAATGAGCATTCTGTTTATAACTGTTCTCGCACTGGTCGCATTTAAATGGTCGCTCATTAGAGTGTGTTGATTTATGTATTTTCAAATCACAATTTCTATTACAGCTATATTCACATAGGTCGCATTTAAATTGTCGTTCATTAGAATGTGATAATTTATGTGTAGTTAAAGTAACTTTCTGTTTAAAACTGCTCTCGCACTGATCGCATTTAAATGGTCGCTCATTGTTATGTGTAGTTTTATGTTTTTTCAATTGACTCTTTAGAATACTGCTATGTTCACACTGGTCGCATTTAAATGGTCGCGTATTGGTATGTATTAATTTATGAATAGTCAAACTACTTTTTCGTATACAGCTATATTCACAATGGTCGCATTTAAATGGTCGTTGATTGGTATGTGTTAATTTATGTGTATTTAAAGTAAACTTCTGTTTATAAGTGTTCTTACATTGGTCGCATTTAAATGGTGGTTTGTTAGAATGTATTGTTAATTTATGTTCATTTAAAGTTAACTTATCTGTACAACTGTATTTACAATGTTTGCATTTAAAAAGTCGTTCATTAGAATGTGTTAAATATGTATCACTGTATTTTGTATCTTCACTAAGATCTTCATTTTGTTGTTCTTCGTTTTTAATGTCGATATTTGGTAGATTTTCTTCTTTAACTTCCAAGTCTTCCTGCAAAAGGACAATTTATTTATTTATTTATTTTATTAAGCATTTTTGTAAATCATTACAGATTTCATACATTTGTCAATTATAAAATATCTAAATTTAATCTTATGAACTATAATAAAAAATTAAAATAAGAATAGAAAAATAAAATTGTCTTTCATTAATTATATAGGAATAGTAGATGCAAATTGTAATATGTTTGTAATTTAACTGTTTGCAAGAAAGTCTTTTATACTATAAAAACATCACACTATAATATAAACGTGTATGTTTATATATATATATACTAGGGGCTGTGCCCCTGGGCGCTTCGCGCCCCAACCCCCTTTCACGCCACATTTTTTACACAAATTTACTCGGGTCTGCGACCCTCGAATGTGAATATATCATACTCGTTCCACTATTTTTTGATAGTTAATTTTTGAATTTAGCGGAGATAATCAATATTAAAATTTTCAGTAATCTTACATGTACAAATTACCTAATCACAAATTTACTAAGGTCTGCGACCCTCGTATGTGTATATTATAATAATCTTCCATTCTTTTTGCTGATACTAATTTTTTTCTTTTAATTGGCGGTGATATTCACATATCATTTTTACAATTTTCAGTAATATTACATGTATAAATTACCCAACCTAAAATGTAGTTTTTAATTTTTATTCAATTTTAATCAAAATTAATTTGTCTACGTCACTTTTAAAAAATAGCAATTTTAATTAGTTTCATGCGACGCCCCTGACTTAATAATAATTTTAAAAAAATGTATGAATATATCAATCTCAAAACTAAAAAAAAAAAATCCATAAATAATTTTTTTTAGACGCTACTGATTTATATTATAATTTTCATATTTTTCTGAAGTTTCTAAATTTTGAACAATTAATTTTTTTTTTAAGTTTTTACAAACGTTACGAAAAAATTCATATATTTAAAACGATACCAGCCCCTGACTTAATTATTATTTTTAAATATGAAATGTTGTAAATTGCATCAACAAAACTCTTAATAATTATATTATTATACAATTTCATTAAGAAAAACACAAATTAAAAAATATTTGAAACGCCGTT
Organism: Sialis lutaria; assembly: GCA_949319165.1. Classification (NCBI taxonomy): domain Eukaryota; kingdom Metazoa; phylum Arthropoda; class Insecta; order Megaloptera; family Sialidae; genus Sialis; species Sialis lutaria. The sequence continues at coordinate 30,528,092 of OX439235.1, forward strand.
CCTGATTTAAATGAATAATTTCAACAATTAAAAAAAATTCAACAATTTCACTCAAAATAATTTTTTTTTGTAATATTATAAATAATTTTATTCATAATATTACATGTATAAATTACCCAACCTAAAATGTACTGTTATTTATTAAGTGGTTAACTTTTTATTTTTATATATTCCTGAAGTTTTTAATTTTTGTTCAATTTAAATCAAAATTAATTTGTCTACGTCACTTTTAAAAAATAGCAATTTTAATTATTTTCATGCGACGCCCTTGACTTAATTATAATTAAAAAAAAAAGAATGATTAATATATCAATCTCAATTTTCAAAAAAATAATAATTCATAAATTTTTTTTTTGAGGCGCTACTGATCTATATTATAATTTTCTTATTTTTCTGAAATTTCTAATTTTTGAACAATTAAAAAATTTTTTTTGGGACGCTACTGACTTATTTATTTTTAAATGTGAACTTTTGGATAAATTGCATCAATCTCCTACAATAAAACTATTAAAAATTATATTTTTATACAATTTCATTAAAAAATGCAAATTTAAAAATATTTGAAACGCCGCCGTCCCTGATTTAAATGAATATTTTCAACAATTAAAAAAAAATTCAACAATTTCACTCAAAATAATTTTTTTACAAACATAAAAAATATGTCACGTGTAAAAAAACCACGTAAAACGTCATCAAAAATTTTCTCACTCCTAATAGAAAAGGATAGAAAACCTTCTGGAACATTCCCTGTCAGCTGTCAGCTGTCAAGAAGCACGTGTATGTCGAATCTGACAGAACATACGTCATTTTCGACCAATCAGAAACTCGAATTAGAAATAAATGCCGATGGTTTTTTACCTTAAAATTTAATTTTCAGTAAAATTTCGATGTACTTTTTCGGAAAAAAATCACAGCTCAGAGACCTTTCATAGCTAAGAAATGAAATCTAGCCTATTGACTGGAAAAAGAGTCAAGCTACATGACAAAAAAAAAATTATCAAAATCGGTCCGGTGGTATCAGAGTCTATAAAGCTATAGTTTCGTCCGGACATACATATATATATACATATACACTCGACAAATTAATTAAGGGGACACCTAAAAAATAGCAAGTTTTCAAATGCTTGTAACTTGGTCAAAAATTAACTTTTTTCTAAACTTTTTTATTATTAAATTGAGCAAATTTACTCTACTTTATGATGGTCTAATTCGTTCCTCAACATCTTTTAATTTTTTAACTTTTTTATGTAATTATATAAATTAAAAAAAAAACTGCATATTTTGACACTTGATGTAGAGTGCATTTATGTAGAAAATGAAATTTTGAAATAACCTTTTTGTAGAGAATTTTAATACCTTCAAATTTATTATGGTGCGAAAAAAATGTGACAAAAATTCGCAAAAGTATTACAGTTTTAGTGAAAATCAGGAAAAAATAATTCAAATGAATATAGCCGGAGTAATTTTGGTGGTACAGAAAATAAATAAAAATAAAAATGAAGCTCAAAGTATCACCTTTCAGATTATGCAATGTAATGAAAGATTTTTTTATGAATTACAAAAAATATTCAAACTTTAAACAGAATAGAAAATATGAGTAATTAGACAGCAAAATTAAAACAAAGAATACATACCCTAAACATTACATTTTAGGTGGCCCGAGCTAGAGGTCTCATTAACAATACATGTTCTTTATAATTAATTTTTATTTTTTTGAATAGGACCATATTACGCGAAGATATTCAACTTTGATGTCTCAACATCAGAAAACCCAAAAAAAAATACAAATTGCAAATTGTTAAAATTTTTTTGTAAAATAAAGCAGGTCATGGAATGTTTACGAAGTCAAAAAATACTTATTTTTACTAAATATTTATTTTTACATGCACAAATGAATGTAAACAGTAAGCACGCATATTTAGGTAGAATTTTAAAACCATATGGATCATTTTGGGTTATTATTTCAGTAAAATAATGCATTTTTTGACTTCTTAAAATTTTTCATAAGCTGCTTTATTTCGAGAAAAATTTCAATAAATTCCAATTTGTAATTTTTTTGGGTTTTCTGATGTTGAGACATCAAAGTTGAATATCTTCGCGTAATATGGTCCTATTTAAAAAAATAAAAATGAATTATAAAGAACATGTATTGTTAATGAGACCTCTAGCTCGGGCCATCTAAAATGTAATGTTTAGGGTATGTATTCTTTGTTTTAATTTTACTGTCTAATTACTCATATTTTCTATTATGTTTAAAGTTTGAATATTTTTTGTAATTCATAAAAAAATCTTTCATTACATTGCATAATCTGAAAGGTGATACTTTGAGCTTCATTTTTATTTTTATTTATTTTCTGTACCACTAAAATTACTCCGGCTATATTCATTTGAATTATTTTTTCCTGATTTTCACTAAAACTGTAATACTTTTGCGAATTTTTGTCACATTTTTTTCGCACCATAATAAATTTGAAGGTATTAAAATTCTCTACAAAAAGGTTATTTCAAAATTTCATTTTCTACATAGATGCACTCTACATCAAGTGTCAAAATATGCAGTTTTTTTTTTAATTTATATAATTACATAAAAAAGTTAAAAAATTAAAAGATGTTGAGGAACGAATTAGACCATCATAAAGTAGAGTAAATTTGCTCAATTTAATAATAAAAAAGTTTAGAAAAAAATTAATTTTTGACCAAGTTACAAGCATTTGAAAACATGCTATTTTATAGGTGTCCCCTTAATTAATTTGTCGAGTGTATATATATTGCACGTTTATATTATAGTGTGATATATATATATATATATATATATATATATATATATATATATATATATATATATATATATATATGTATATATATATATATATATATATATATATATATATATATATATATATATATATATATATATATATATATATATATATATATGGGACGTTCTTTGTCAAACGGAACAAGGCTGTATCCAAAATTCATGTTGATGGATTTTAGTGATCTTGGGCTTAAAATGTTCGTTATGGATTCTTCTTTATGAAGGAGTGTGGCCTTTTGGAAAATTTCAAAATGGCGGCTCAATATGGCGGCCAGAAGTCAGCGAAAAATCAAGATACTGGAGAAAAATATTCGTAAAAGAAAAAATTTACGACCGATTCGATTGGTTTTAGGTGCAAGTTGTTTGTAATTGACAGCCCAAAAAAGTTGGATAGGTAGGTTGGCGAAATCCAACATGGCGGATCCAAGATGGCGGCTAAAAACTGAAAATTAAAAATCAAGACATTGACTAAAGTTTTTGACATTTAACCTAATTATATTGGTCTCAAATGTTGAGTTTCAATCATTCATTACATATACAGGTTATTATGAATTCAAAATATAAAATGGCGGCTTCGATTAATCTCAAAATGTAATAAAATCGGTAAAAAATGGTGAAATATAGGTGGAAATAGTCCCGAACTAGTATATTGATTAATTATATTATATTAATATTAAAAAAAAAAAAATTTTTAAATTAAAAAAAAATTTTTTTTTTAAATTAAATTTTTTTTTTTTTGGATTCTGACCAATTCTGAGCGCGGATTCGTATTCAGAATGAAGAAAACAACAAGTTTCGCTTAAGAATTTCAAGTAAATGGGTTGTGTGAGTTCATTTGACAGTGGGTTTTTCCTTATATATGGCATTTCTTTACGCCATTTTGACTCCGCCATATTTGATTTACAAAGTTTGATTTCATGATACAAAAAAGCAATCATTTGACGTTCTATGAACCATCAATATACTCGTTCGGAACTGTTTCCACCAAAATTTCACCGTTTTTTACCGATTTTATTACATTTTGAGATTAATCGAAGCCGCCATTTTATATTTTGGATTCATAATAACCTGTGTATGTAATGAGTGATTGGAACTCAACATTTGAGGCCAATAAAATGAGGTTAAGTGTCAAAAACTCTTGTCAAAGTCTTGATTTTTTCATTTTTCGACGATTTTCAGGTTTCAGCCGCCATCTTGGATCCGCCATGTTGGATTTCGCCAACCTACCTATCCAACTTTTTTGGGCTGTCAATTACAAACAACTTGCACCCAAAACCAATCGAATCGGTCGTAAATTTTTTCTTTTACGAATATTTTTTTCCAGTATCTTGATTTTTCGCTGACTTTTGGCCGCCATATTGAGCCGCCATTTTGAAGTTTTCCAAAAGGCCACACTCCTCCATAAAGAAGGATCCATAACGAACATTTTAAGCCCAAGATCACTAAAATCCATCAACATGAATTTTGGATACAGCCTTGTTCCGTTTGACAAAGAACGTCCCATATATATATATATATATATATATATATATATATATATATATATATATATGTCCGGACGAAATGTTTTGTTTATAGACTCCGATCCCACCGAACCGATTTTGATAAATTTTTTTTTGTCATGTAGATTGACTCTTTTTCCAGTCAATAGGCTAGATTTCATTTCTTAGCTATGAAAGGTCTCTGAGCTGTGATTTTTTTCCGAAAAAGTACATCGAAATTTTACTGAAAAATTTATTATAATGAAGAAAACACATGGATTTTTATTGACATTTTAATAAAAAACACACTGATAAATTACTTGATTAATTTTAAATTGTCAGATTTGTGGATGAGTTAGAATTTCTACGTAAAATAGAATTTGATTGAAATTGTTAAACGATGAAATTATAAAAAGCTGTTTTTTATCTTATATACGTCAGGAGCGTGTAAAGAAATGTTATTTTGTACATTTTGATTAAATTGTTTATAAATTAAATTTTAACCAAAATTGATTGGTAATTTGATGTAATTAGTATAATTATCTATACATAATATTAAAAAGTTTATATTTGTTAACTATAATGTCAGGAGCGTCGAATTAAAAATATTTAAAATCTTTTTTTCTAATTAGTTTAAATAGAAATTTCGTAACGTTTGTAAAAACTTTAGATTTTTTTTTAATTATTCAAAAATTAGATTTTTCTGAAAAATATGAAAAGTATAATATAGTTCAGTAGCGTCCTAAAAAAAATTATTCAATAATTTTTTTTTTTAAGTTCTGAGGTTGATACATTAAAATTTTTTTTTAATAATAATTAAGTCAGGGGTGTCGCATAAAAATAATTAAAATTGCTATTTTTTAAAAGTGACGTATACAAATTCATTTTGATTGAAATTGAACAAAAATTAAATTTTAATAATAATAAATGTTTTCAATGATCATTTTTAGGGTTATAATATAATATACTCATGCATACGAGGGTCGCAGCCGAAGGCTGAGACCCGAGTACATTTAAGGTTGGGTAATTTGTACATGTAATATTACTGAAAATTGTAATAATGATAAGTGATTATCACCGCCAATTTAAGAAAAAAATTAGTATCAGCAAAAAGAATGGAAAATTATTACCATATACACATGCGAGGGTCGCAGACCCGAGTAAATTTGTAATTAAGTAATTTGTTCATGTAAAATTACTGAAAATTTTAATATTGATTATCTCCGCCAAATTAAAAAATTAACTATCAAAAAATAGTGGTAGGAGTATGATATATGCACATACGAGGGTCGCAGACCCGAGTAAATTTGTGTAAAAATGTGGCGTGAAAGGGGGTTGGGGCGCGAAGCGCCCAGGGGCACAGCCCCTAGTTTTGATAGTAAATAGTTAGTTAGTTCTGTCTTAAATTTGTTGTAGGTATGGATATTTTTTATATCGTTGGGAAGATTATTGTAGATGGTTACGGTGGATACTTGAGGACTGTTTTTAAAAACATTGATATTTGTTTTAGGAGTTAAGAGCTTATATTTATTCCTTGTGTTGTGTTTATGTATGTCAGACCCCATTTGATATTCATCTAAGTTTTGTTTTACGTAGAGTGAGGCTTGCAAGATATATATACCTGCTAGTGTAAGTATTTTATATTTTATGAAATATGGAGCACAAGATGTAATTTGTTTCATACCAAAGAAACATCGTATTAAAGTTTTTTGTTTAATAAACACTCTACTGGCAGTCTCAGAGTTACCCCAACATAGAATGCATTGTTTTAAAAAAGGATAGGCATATGCGTAGTAGATTGTATAAAAAAGATCCACATTTTGGTAGAATTGTTTGATACGCCTAAAAATGTAAAAACATTTTGACAATTTGTTACATATGTGATCGATATACATATTCCATTTTAGATTTGACTCAATTATGATTCCTAAAAACTTGCAGTTTTCAACTGCTTCCAATTTAGAATTTTCGATTGTTATAGATTCGTCTAAGGACCTTTTGTTATTATTATGATTAAAGATCATGAGTTTTGTTTTGTTGAGATTTAAAAATAAGTAATTACTTGGACACCATTTTGACAGTTTAGTAATGGAATTTGTGATATTATATTGTAGCGACATTCGCGACATCTCACACGTTCAAATTTCTTAAATTTTATTTTTAATATTTCGTACTATTTTTATTAATCATTTATTCCTTTATTTAAGTTTGCCGACAACTTATTTACTTTTACAACGTGTCTAGACTTTTACATTTTTCAGCAAATTCTTTAATCTTTCTTAATCCTCTGTAGTTTATTAGTAACACGTACGCTTGGGTATTTCCGGTCGGCTTATCGTCTAATTTACCTTAAGTGCAGTATTACAGTAATCAAAGACAAGCCGCCCGACCCTTTCTTTGGGTTATTCCAATTTCAAGTTCACGCGGTATGTTCCCCTTCTCTAAATATCTATCGCTATCCTTGTCTACCGATCCTAAGACAGGATATTTCATTTTCTAAAACAGACACTTGGTCTTCGCTCTTAAGACAGTAAACATCTCGCTGCAGTACTCGCGCGCTCGCTACATTACAATACATTACATCAACTTACAACAATCATCATTGTACTTTCAACAATAAATAAATATACATACAAAACTACTAAAGTGTTATAATTTTATAAATATCGTTTGTCCCGTACACCAGTCACTAAAGTGGTGACCCCGACGTGATCTGTCCGCGCCCGACGTGATTTGATCACAACCGACGTGATTTGTCCGCGCACTACGTGAATTTATCCGCGACCGACGTGAAACATAGTGACGTGTTGTGTTTTTCTCGCGTGTTATTGACAATTCATAGTGCTACTGACAATTTAAAAAAAGTGATTTGTGTATTCGACAAACTTTTATAAAGTGCAACTGACAATTTTTTTTTTTTTGTGTGTAAAAATCGTGCTTTTCGTGTTTTGTGATTAACAAGATAACTTTTTAACATGGCGTTACAAGGTGCACATAATCTCGCAGAGAACGAGGAGTTAGCCATTAACCGCGTAGCCGTCCGTATACCGCCGTTTATTCCATCAGACCCAGAACTTTGGTTCTCGATGGTGGAAGCGAATTTCGCGAGTGCGGGCGTAACGACCGACGCTACAAAATTCGGGTATGTGACGAGTGTATTAGAGCCGCGATTTGCGCTCGAAGTGAGAGACATAATAGTGAATAAGCCGGCAACAGATGCATACGCGACGCTCAAATCAGAGTTAATTAAGCGCCTCAGCACGTCGCAGGAACAAAAGACTCGCCGCCTACTCGAGCTCGAGGAAATGGGTGACAGGAAGCCGTCACAGTTTCTCCGCCATCTCCAAGGACTCGCAGGAACATCGGTGCCAGAGAGTATGCTGCGTACCCTGTGGTGCGGACGACTACCCGCCAACGTGCAGGCTATTCTCGCTGCACACAAAGACCTCAGTCTCAACAAAATCGCTGATTTAGCAGACTCTATCATGGAGTTAACATCGCATCGACCGACGATCGCGGAAACCACAACCCAGGTCGCGACAAGCGACCTTATATCAACACAATTACGGCAGCTGGCACTAACGTTAAGCCAGGAAGTTACTGCCATGCAAAGGGAAGTGAACGAACTTAGAAGTGAGATAAATGAACATCGAAGTAGATCGCGGTCTCGCACACGACCACGGTCTCGCACACGATCACAGTCCCGCGATCGCAGCCACGTCCAAGGTGTATGCTGGTATCACCACACATTCGGCCAGGGCGCAAGCAAATGTCGGCAGCCATGTTCATTTAACCAGTCCAGATCGGGAAACGCGACGGGCAGTCGTTAATGGCGACGGACGACACCTGCCCTACGACATCGCGCCGCATTTTCATAACTGACAAGACGACGAAAACACAATTCTTGGTGGACACCGGAGCCGATTTGTGTGTGTTTCCTCGTTCATACCTACGAGGGCCGCAAGAAAGGTCTTCGTATGAACTTGCTGCAGCCAATGGAACGCCCATATCGACATACGGTACGAGAACGTTCACACTCGACTTCGGACTACGCCGCGACTTCACATGGAGGTTCGTGGTCGCTGACGTATCAAAACCAATCGTTGGCGTTGACTTTCTGGCATACTACAATTTACTTGTGGATGTGAGAAATCGACGCCTACTCGACGCCACGACACGCATAACCACGCAGGGACAAGCTGTCGTAGCCAAATACGATGTACTGGGAATCAAAACGGTGTCCGGAACATCGACGTTCCACGAACTGCTGCTGCAATTCCCCGACATCACACGTCCGGTCGGAGCAGTTAAGGAATTACGACACCAGACAAGACATCATATCAAGACTACACCAGGACCACCCGTCGCTCACAAACCGCGACGTCTCGCACCAGACAAATTAAAAGCGGCCAAACAAGAGTTCGACGCGATGCTAAAGCTCGGGATCGCTCGACCATCGAAAAGCTGCTGGGCATCTCCGCTTCACCTGGTGCCCAAGAAAAACGAAGAACTGCGACCCTGTGGAGATTATCGTGGCTTGAACGCAAGGACGGAGCCGGATCGATATCCCGTCCGTCACATTCAAGATTTCGCACAGGCTCTCCAGGGAAAAACTATTTTTTCAACAATCGACCTAGTGCGCGCGTTTAATCAGATTCCTGTCGTCGAGGAGGACATCCCTAAAACAGCTATCACCACACCGTTCGGATTGTTTGAGTTCCCGTTTATGACCTTTGGTCTACGCAACGCGGCTCAAACATTCCAACGTTTCATCGACGAGGTGCTGCGTGGCCTAGACTTCTGCTATGCTTACATCGACGACATACTCATAGCGTCTTCGTCGGAAGAAGAGCACCTGGACCACCTGCGGATTCTTTTCACACGCCTTCAGGAATACGGCGTGGTTGTGAACCCGGCTAAGTGCGTGTTCGGTCAGCCTGAAGTGACATTTCTGGGCTACCTTATTTCAAGCGCAGGCACACGACCGCTACAGGATAAAGTTGAAACTATACGCAATTATCCGCAGCCTACGACCGTGAAGAAACTTCGTCAGTTTTTGGGTATGCTAAATTTCTATAGGAGATTCATACCCAAAGCTGCTCAAGTCCAAGCCCCTCTTAACGACCTTCTCCAGGGGAATGTGAAAGGGAAAGCTCCGATCAACTGGAATTCGGAAACAGAACGTGCTTTTGAGCAATGCAAGGAAAGTCTTGCAAAGGCTACCTTGCTTGCTCATCCCAAAATCGACGCACCGCTAGCAATATTCTGCGACGCATCAGATTATACCATCGGTGCCGCACTCCAACAACGACTCGACGACGCCTGGCAACCACTGGCGTTCTTCTCCAGGAAGCTGAATTCCGCCGAACGAAAATACGGTGCATACGACCGCGAGCTACTCGCGATATACTCCGCGGTAAAACATTTCCGTCATATGATTGAAGCTCGTACATTCACCATTTTCACGGATCACAAACCGATTACGTTTGCGTTCAAGAAGAAGGATGGTCAGTGCACTCCTCGGCAGTTTCGATACCTCGACTTTGTGGGACAATTCACCACCGACATCCGGCACGTAGCCGGCCAAGACAACGTTGTCGCCGACGCATTGTCACGCGTCGAAGAGGTTGAAGCTACTCTCGACCTCGAAGCACTCGCAATGGCACAGAAAACTGACGAGGAGATCAAAACGTTAAAAAACGCAAACACAACGAGCCTTCAAATGAAACTTGTTAAAATACCAAATACTGATGTCACATTACTTTGCGACATTTCAACATCCACAGCTCGCCCATTCGTCACAACGCAATTTCGCCGAGCCGCATTTAACGCAGTGCACCGACTCTCTCACCCAGGTGTTAAAACGACAGTCAAGCTCGTGACGCAACGTTACGTCTGGCCGTCAATAAAAAAGGATTGCACAATGTGGGCCCGTAGCTGTTTAGAATGTCAAAAATCGAAAGTCACACGACACGTTTCATCGACTCCTGGAACCTTCACATTACCATCTGCGAGGTTCGAGCACGTGCACATCGACATCATCATCATGCCGAGTTCGGAAGGCTGCAGATATTGCCTTACCTGCGTCGATCGCTTCTCTCGCTGGCCTGAAGCCATACCTCTCGAAAACCAGGAAGCTGAAACAGTCGCCCGTGCATTCTACGCTAACTGGATTGCACGCTTCGGTACACCACTCCGTGTAACAACCGACCAGGGAAGACAGTTCGAGTCATACCTGTTCAAGCATCTAAACCGCCTGACTGGTACGACTCACCTGAGAACGACTGCATATCACCCTGCCGCCAACGGCATGGTTGAGCGTTTTCACCGTCAACTGAAGGCTGCGATAAAATGTCACAACGAGCGATGGACGGAAATTCTACCAACGGTGATGCTAGGGATTCGCGCTGCCTGGAAGGAGGACCTCCAAGCTTCAGCAGCCGAAATAGTCTACGGAGAACCTCTACGCCTTCCCGGAGAATTTTTATCAAACCGTCTCTCGGACAACAATAACGACGACACGACTAATCAATTCATTAAAGACCTAAAACAACATCTACAGACTTTGCGTCCAACCAATGGCACGCAGCATGGCAACAAACGCACTTTCGTTTTTAAAGACCTAACCACAACGCAACACGTGTTCGTTCGCCATGACGGACCAAAATCACCACTCCAGAAACCATATGAGGGCCCTTTCAAGGTTGTCAAACGAAGCGATAAAACTTTCATCGTTCATATGCGTGGCCGCGACGTTACAGTATCCATCGATAGACTCAAGCCAGCATACATCACATCAGACGATGCAATTGATGACGACATCCACGGCGAGAAGACAAACGACGCAGACATTGCATCTCGAGTTCCAGTCATTCCCGCCCACCAGCCCGAAGTTCAGCCAGACGAAGGAGTACGACGAACACGGTCAGGTAGACGCGTCCGCTTCACGGACCGTCTACAGATAGGTTTTTCGTGATTTAAATCACTGGCAGGGGGGTACTGTAGCGACATTCGCGACATCTCACACGTTCAAATTTCTTAAATTTTATTTTTAATATTTCGTACTATTTTTATTAATCATTTATTCCTTTATTTAAGTTTGCCGACAACTTATTTACTTTTACAACGTGTCTAGACTTTTACATTTTTCAGCAAATTCTTTAATCTTTCTTAATCCTCTGTAGTTTATTAGTAACACGTACGCTTGGGTATTTCCGGTCGGCTTATCGTCTAATTTACCTTAAGTGCAGTATTACAGTAATCAAAGACAAGCCGCCCGACCCTTTCTTTGGGTTATTCCAATTTCAAGTTCACGCGGTATGTTCCCCTTCTCTAAATATCTATCGCTATCCTTGTCTACCGATCCTAAGACAGGATATTTCATTTTCTAAAACAGACACTTGGTCTTCGCTCTTAAGACAGTAAACATCTCGCTGCAGTACTCGCGCGCTCGCTACATTACAATACATTACATCAACTTACAACAATCATCATTGTACTTTCAACAATAAATAAATATACATACAAAACTACTAAAGTGTTATAATTTTATAAATATCGTTTGTCCCGTACACCAGTCACTAAAATATTTTATTTCATTTATAGTTTTATTGGAAATTAGAATATTAGTATCGTCTGCATATAAAATAGTTTTATTATTGTGAAATATATCAGGTAATTCGTTTATGTAAATAATAAATAATAACGGTCCTAATATTGACCCTTGTGGTACTCCCGATATAATATTTTGAGGGTCCGATAGATGATTTTTAAAGACGACTTGTTGTTGTCTGTTTTTCAGGTAAGATTCTATCCACGTATTTGCGACACCTCTAATTCCATAGTGGTCTAGTTTTTTTAATAATAAATCATGATTTACAGTGTCAAACGCTTTACTAAAGTCACATAGAATAGCAGTAGGAAATTCACCATTATTTAAACTCAGTGTGATATAGTTGTAAAAGTCATAAATAGCTGATTCTGTGGATTTATTTTTACTGAATCCATGTTGTGCTTTTGTAATAATGTCGAACTTTTTTATAAAATTTTGTATGCGAGCTGCCATAGAATATTCAAAAATTTTTGATATGGTCGATATGACAGAAATGGGTCTATAATTCGCTTTATCCTGTATATTACCTTTTTTATGAATGGGCACTACTTTTGAAATTTTTAATTCATCAGGAAAAATTCCTTCTGAGAAGGAGAGATTGATTAGGTAAACAAGGGGGTTTATTAATGCTTCAGATTTTTTAATTATACAGTTAGGTATCTCATCAATACACTGAAGAAAAAATAACAGTGGAGCCAACATTGCCACGTAGTTGCCCGATATTAATTTGAATGAAAGAAAACATATTTGTAATAAATATACTTCCGTTGAGGCAACTACGAGAACAACATTTGGTTCCGTTGAGCTAACTACGCCCACATAGTTGTACTAAATACAATAAATATTTGAATAAACGAAATAATCGTTGATTCTATACAAATTACGCTGTACGAAATATTTTCTACAATTGAATTAAAAGTTCTCAATATATTGGTCTAAACAACACTGAATTGAATTAAAGGAAAAACTTATTTGAAGACTGTTGTAAGTTAACTCTCACTAACAATGTGTTTTAAGTTTCTAATGTATATATACACCAAATTGGGTATATTTACATAGTAAGTAAGTTTATGTATATGTATTACACACACATAATGTATCTATTTATCTATCCATTGTTACTTTACCAGATGGCGCTAAACGAACGAGGTACCCCCCCCCCCCCCAGTGTGTTTAATAAAATTATGTGTTGAGGATTTATAATATGTTTGTTGGTTTGTTAGTTAAATTAAACAATGCAATATCGCGCGACATATTTGGAGGGTGGTACCCCCCCTTGGACTACTGAAGCGGATCGTTTATTCAAATATAAGAATGAATTGATACAAAATCCATAGTACATTTAGCTAAACAAAGAAAACTGTGAATCCAATTATTTTACATAGTTAATTTAAGTATTTTTTCTTAATACAACAATATATATTGTTTGTTCAACCGACAAATAATTTCAACCATAAATATCAGTTACTTAGACTAAATGAACATTATTTACTTCAACTACATATTGTAGTTGCCTAAACGAATTTTTTCAACGGCGCAGCGTTGTTGACGCAACAACGGCGCGTCACTCGCCGCATCCACAAACGTACCGTTGTTGACTCAACTACGTTTTCTTTAGCTGTACTATACTTTTTTTCAGTGTACTAGATGAAAAGTTATTTTTTAATTTCGATAGTATCTGTTTTAGTTCTTTTACTGTCATGGGATATAAGAAGATACTATTGCTGTTTCTCTTGGATATAGAGAGTTTCAAGCTTTGGTTTTTTATATTAAAATTTTTGGTATAATTAATAAAAAATTCATTAAAAATATTAGAAATTCTGTGCGGTTCTTCTATGAGACTGCCATCACATAGTAGAGTTGTAGTTGTAGTTTTTTTTTGTTTTTAAATTAAATTCAGAATTTAAGATATTCCATATTTCTTTACTTTTGTTTGTAGAACAGTTTATTTTTTGTTTAAAATAATTACTTTTAACCTCGTTTATTTTATTTTTATATATCTTCTTTTTGTCAGAATAAACGTTTCTTAGAACAGTATATTTTTGAGATAGAACATAAAGACTTTGGACATTGTTTTTAAATTGAAGTAGTTCATCGGTCATCCAGTTATTATTTTTAACAGTTTTAGTGTTTACATTTTTACATCTTATAGTTTTAAAAGGAAATGATACGTTAAAATAGTACATTAATAGTTCATTAAACAGTTATTATCTCGTTAAAAAATAAATAAAATTAGTCAACTGTAATTACAGGGTGGGCCAGGTAAAACGAAACGGGCGCGGTTTTGGTCATTTAAAATAAGATTTTGAAAAATAGCTCGAACAAGTCGATTTTGCTTTCGAGGGGGACATCTTTTGCCATAAAATTTTTGCAATAATCTTTTCAACCCTCAGCGCTATGAGCGCAACCCTTAAAATTTTAAATAGCATGATAGGGCAAGTGATACCTCATTTGAAAGGTTTTTTCATTCTGAATACAAATTAATTAAAAAAATAAAAATAAATTATTAAAAAAAAATTACCAACATCCAAAACTTTAATTAATTGAATAAATGTCCAAATTGGATGTTTTTGAACTATTTGATAAGAAAATAAAATCAGGTTAAAAAAAGTTGATTTTGTTCATACTAGAAGAGTTAAAAAAAGTATCTTCTAGTATGAACAAAATCAACTTTTTTTAACCTGATTTTATTTTCATCTTTTTAGTTGGTTTTTCAAAGGCAAATTGTTTTTTAAAAAAGTTTTTTTTATAATTTTTTATTTTTGAGTTTTTAGTTAAACACATACAAAGAACTAAATTAAAAAAAATCATGATAACATACCTCCTGAATCTTTACCAACAAGTAATCACTTTAATTTCATTTTTATATCAAGTTAGTACTGATCATTATATACAGTTATATTTTTTCTATATATTAATTATGACTAAAACACATCACGTATATTATGGTACATATATTAATATTTATTGATTTGAATAGATTTCCTTCTATTTATATCGTTGTCTAATGTCAATAATAAATAATATTTTCAACAGACAGTAGTGACAGATGGTATTTTTAAAACATGTAGTTATGGAAATGGGATATTTCGGTTGTAATTTAACTCTCGTTATCACTGTGTTTTCTAATTGTATTGGTATATATAGATGATTCGTTGCCACAAACATATAAAGAAATAAATAAATTTATTATAAATAAATAAATAAATAAATAAATAAATAAATATCGCGGTGAGTTAAATAAGGCAAATTTAATAAACCTACTTTCTTTTGAATTTTAGTTGAAAAAATTTGTTTTTTGATCAGAAAATCATTGCATTTATGGAATTCAAAATGTCAATAACTTGACTAAAACTAAACAGATTCGAAAAAATCAAATAGCACTGTATTCAGAATGAAAAAACCTTTTAAATGAGGTATCACTTACCCTATCATGCTATTTAAAATTCTAAGGGTTGCGCTAATAACGCTTAGGGTTGAAAAGATTCTTGCAAAAATTTTATGGCAAAAGATGTCCCCCTCGAAAGCAAAATCGACGTGTTCGAGCTATTTTTCAAAATCTTATTTTAAATGACCAAAAGCGCGCCCGTTTCGTTTTACTTGGCCCAGCCTG
Source organism: Sialis lutaria (assembly GCA_949319165.1). NCBI lineage: Eukaryota > Metazoa > Arthropoda > Insecta > Megaloptera > Sialidae > Sialis > Sialis lutaria. Next base: position 30,543,616 of record OX439235.1, read on the forward strand.
TATAATAGAATTTTCAACATATATTTTAGAGCTAATAACGTTGATAATGTTCATTTTTTATTTTCTCTATAATATATTTTTAATATGATTGTTTTAGAGCCACTGTTTTTTTATTTACTGTAATCTGTTACATTGACGCATGCGTGATATATGTCAAACATTGCTTTAGTATCTACATACATATGTAAAACTATAATATACATTTTAATCTATAATAATAAGGTAAAAAAAATGCTGTCAAATTGTAATGAGCTTTTTTTATGACGTTTAATTGTAATGATCTATGGTAATTGTCGATATATTTTTTAAATAATATGAAAATCAATAGTAATTGTTGTAGTTTTTATGTTTTCGGAAGTAGATAGGAGTATAAAATCTCGAAAAGGAGTAGTTTGAAAGTACAGTTTAAAAAGGAGTATTGTCCACAAAAAAGGAGTTCAAAACTCCCTAAAGGAGTACGTTTGGTCACCTTAATAATAATGTTTTACATTACCTGTAATTCTTGCTTGTAATATTTTGTAAATTCATCATAAACATCAATATCTTCCAGAATGTCGATTTCTTCTTTTATATCTTCTTGTTTAACGGGAAACATGTTTATATATTTCTGATATTGAGGTTCACTCACTATTTACAATATAAATGATAATTGTCGACTAGTTTACTTAAATAATAGAGACAGACTTACTGAGAATTATCACAAAGTATTAAACTAACAATTAGTAGAATATAACAGAGAATGTTTAACTACATTTATTAGATATCTGATCTCACAGCTATTCATACAATGGTGGACATTACTAGACATGTGTTACGTATACCAGTGTTTCTAAACCGGTGTACTCACTATAGATAATGTCACCCCACGCCCCCCCCCCCTCCATACTTACCGGAAACAACAATCTGAAAATATTGTAATGTTTTATTTTTAAAAATCAATTCACTTCAGTTAACAAAAATTTATTAACAAATAATAAAAGAAATAGACATAAATATACATTTAATATTATGATTATTTTTGGAAATAAAATACGCACTAAATTTGCTCCCCTTAATAAGCGCCAAAAACAAAACAAAACATATCTCAGGTTGGTTACTTTACTACAATTATTCCAAATCTCAGATTTTTAGAACAAACAGTTCAATAGCTAGAAGGCTGTGGAGAGACAGACAGACAGACAAACTATGATATTTATGATAATAAATAATTTATCTAATAAAATATTTTATAAATAAACTAGCTGACCCGGCCACGCGTTGCTGTGGTTAACCTATACTTTAGCAACATGTGGCTATTAAATTGTAGGTTATATGAAGCGTTTGGAAGTTTGACATAGCGCCATCTATTGATTACTTACTCAATCCAGTCAACAGATGTCACCATCTGTTTGAATCGTTTGGAGCTAACAGATAAAGACAAATAATTTGCAATAAAATAATATTGCGATGATAAATTGAGATGTAAGCTATCCTATCTTTCAAGTTGGATCAAACTGCACACGGTGTACAAATTTGATTAAAATCGGTTAAGTTTTAGCGACTGGTGTATACGGAACAAACGTTGATAATAATTATAACACTTTAGTAGTTTTTTAATATATATTTATTTACTGTTGAAAGTACAATGATGATTGTTGTAAGTTGATGTAATATTGTTTTGTAATGAAGCGAGCGCGAGAGTACTGCAGCGAGATGTTTACTGTGTCAGAAGCAAAGACCAACTGTCTGTTTTAGAAAATGAAATATCCTGTCTTAGAATCGGTAGACAAGGATAGCGATAGATATTTAGAGAAGGAGAAAAATAGAAAGTGGGGTTTACTTGGGGAAATCCAAAAGGCGGCATCTACTTTGATCCTAGCACAACTGAGCTTAGGATAAATTAGACGTTAAGCCGACCGGAAATACCCAAGCGTACGTGTTACTAATAAACTACAGAGGATTAAGAAAGATTAAAGAATTTGCTGAAAAATGTAAAATTCTAGACACGTTGTAAAAGTATACGATGTTGTCGGCAAACCGTAATAAAGGAATAAAAATAGTACGAAATATTAAAAATAAAATTTAAGAAATTTGAACGTGTGAGATGTCGCGAATGTCGCTACAAAGTAGTTTAGGAGTCCATCGCGGACAAACAATGTGACACGTAATTTATATATATTAAGATTAAACTTAGCTATAATCAAAAAGGACGCTCATTTGTATGTTTTAATTTATGTCTATTAAAATTACTTTTATCGCTACAACTATATTCACACTGTTCGCATTTAAAAGGTCGCTCATTAGAATGTGTTAATTTATGTTGATTAAAATTACCTTTATGCCTACCACTATATTCACACTGGTCGCATTTAAATGGTCGCTCATTAGAGTGTTTTAATTTATGTGTATTTAGACTGTTTTTTTGTCTACTACTGTATTCACACTGGTCGCATTTAAATGGTCGCTCATTAGAATGTTTTAATTTATGTATTTTCAAAATTCTCTTCACTTTACAACTGTATTCACATTGGTCGCATTTGAATGGTCGCTCGTTAATATGTTTTAATTTATGTGTTTTCAAATGACTTTTATCCCTACAACTATATTCACACTGTTCGCATTTAAAAGGTCGCTTGTCTGAATGTATTAATTTATGTTTATTTAAAGAATTTTTTAATGGACAAGTGTATTCACACGTGTCGCACTTAAATGGTCGTTTATTGGTGTGATTCATTTTATGTGTATTTAAGCTAACCTTATGTCTACAGCTGTATTCACATTGATTGCATTTAAAAGGTCGCTTGTTGGAATGTGTTAATTTATGAGAAGTCAAATTACTTTTTCGTGTGCTACTGTATTCACACTGCTCGCATTTAAATGGTCGCTTATTAGAATGTGTTAAATATTTATCAGTGTAATTTATATCTTCACTAAGATCTTCATTTTGTGGTTCTTCATTTTTAATTTCGACATCTAGTAGATTTTCTTCTTTAACTTCTAAGTTTTCCTGCAAAACGACAATTATTTCATTAAAAAATAAATAAAATGGATACTTGACTATTATAACCTCCGCAGATTGAAAAAAACTAAAATCACTAGGAACATAATCAGGTCTACAGATAGGCAAGTGTCGTGCAGTGGCGTCACTAGGGGGATGCGGGCCGCACCGGGTAACACCATCACAAGGGGGTGACACCAAAATGCAAAAAATATTATTTTTTTCGTATATTATTATGCATTATATATTCATATGAAGTGAAGTAAAAAAAAAGGTCTTTCACTCTGAATATTAAACTGATCTGATATAACTATTATTATTATTATGAGGGGGGGGGGGGGGTGACACCATGAGTACCGCACTGGGTGACACCATCCCTAGTGACGCCACTGGTGTCATGTATTATTTGAGATAATCAGCACCAATGTAAGTAAAGTTTGGTATTATTAAATTTAATATTCATATTTATGTAAGTATTACATTTATCATTATTTTTGAATAGAATTTTCAACATTTACATGAGAACTAAAACCGTTGAAAATGTACATGTATAATATTCTCATTAATATATTTTTAACATGATTGTTTTGGAGCCACTGGTATTTACATAACAATTACATTTACGCATGCGCGTTGCTTTATATGTTAAACATTGTGATATCTACAAACACAACCTACATATATTTATTGTAAAAATACAATAAACATTACATATTACTCAATATTAATAATATTTAACATTACCTGTAATTCTTGCTTGTAATATTTTGAAAACTCATCGTAAACATCAATATCTTCCAGAAGGTCGATTTCTTCTTTTATATCTTCTTGTTTAACAGGAAACATTTTTATATACTTTTTTGTTTTGTTTTCGACTACTTTACCTAAATAATAGAGACAGATTCACTGAGAATTATCACAAAGTATTAAACTAACAATTAGTAGAATATAACAGAGAATGTTTAACTACATTTATTTATTAGATATCTGATCTCACAGCTATTCATACAATGGTGGACATTACTAGACATGTGTTACGTATACCAGTGTCTCTAAAACGGTGCACTCACTATAGATAATGTCACCCCACCCCTCCATACTTACCGGAAACAACAATCTGAAAATATTGTAGTTTTATTTTAAAAAATTAATTCACTTCAGTTAACAAAAATTTATTAACAAATAATAAAAGAAATAGACATAAATATACATTTAATATTATGATTATTTTTGGAAATAAAATACGCACTAAATTTGCTCCCCTCAATAAGCGCCAAAAACAAAACAAAATATATCTCAGGTTGGTTATTTTACTAAAATTATTCCAAATCTCAGCTTTTTAGTTCAAAAGCTAGAAGGCTGTGGACAGACAGACAGACAGACAGACTATGATATTTATGATAATAAATAATTTATCTAATAAAATATTTTATAAATAAATTAAACTTACAATTAAAAAGGTCACTCATTAGTATGTTTTAATTTATGTCTATTAAAATTACTTCTATCCCTACAGCTATATTCACACTGCTCATTACAATGTTGTAATTTATGTGTGTTCAAATGTCTTTTAAATTTACTACTGTATTCACACTGGTCGCATTTAAAAGGTCGTTTATTGGTATGAGTTAATTTATGAGTAGTCAAACTACTTTTTTGTCTACAGCTATATTCACACTGCTCGCATTTAAATGGTCGCTTATTGGTATGTCTTAATTTATGAGTAGTCAAACTACTTTTTCGTCTACAGCTATATTCACACTGCTCGCACTTAAATGGTCGCTCATTAGTGTGTCTTAATTTATGTCTTTTCAAATAACCACTTTGTACAGAACTAAATTTGCATTGGTCGCACTTAAAAGGTCGTTCATTAGTATGCCTTAATTTATGTTTATTCAAATCATTATTTTGTGTACAACTATACTCACACTGCTCGCATTTAAATGGTCGCTCTTTAGTATGTCTTAATTTATGTCTTTTCAAAACACTATTATGTGCAAAGCTGTACTCACACTGGTCGCACTTAAATGGTCGCTCATTAGTATGTCTTAATTTATGTGTATTCAAATGACTTTTTGCTTTACAGCTAAATTCACATTGGTTGCATTTATAAGGTCGTTTATTAGAATGTGTTAATTTATGAGTAGTCAAATTACTTTTTCGTATACTGCTATATTCACATTGCTCGCATTTAAAAGGTCGCCTATTAGAATGTGTTAAATATTTATCACTGTATTTTGTATCTTCACTAAGATCTTCGTTTTTAATGTCGTCATTTGGTAGATTTTCTTCTTTAATTTCCAAGTTTTCCTGCAAAACGACAATAATCTCGTTAAAAAATAAATAAAATTAGTCAATTATAGTTTCAATAGAATTTTCAACATATCTTTTAGAGCTAAAAACGTTGATATGTACACTTTAATACATTTTTAATATGATTGTTTTAGAGCCACTGTTTTTTATTTAACGCATGCGCGTTATATGTCAAATATTGCTGTTAGTCCGGGAGCCGGTGACAGTTAACTGCACTTATACGGATTTTCAAATTTTGCATGTAAATCAATAGTGTATAGTCATAGGTACAACATAGGTCTAATGTGCCAGGATTTATCCTGACCAGAATATTTTTTATAAATTTTTATATTATTAATAAGTATTAGCAATACTAATAATAATATAATAAGATATTTAAAAAGTACCTAGAGCTAAAAACGAACAAATAAAAAAAAGTAATTCCGCGATGAAAACATTCCATTGCTTGTACGTATTTAAAATCGGTGTGCCAGACTTTTCTGCCACGATGGTAGCTGTCACATCAAATTTGCAATAAAATGATCTTTTCAAAATTAATTTCCGTCAAAATGTAAAATGCTAATAATACTTATTAATAATATAAAAATTTATAAAAAATATTCTGGTCAGGATAAATTCTGGCACACCAGGCCTATGTTGTACTTATGACTATACACTATTGATTTACATGCAAAAATTTGAAAATCGGTATAAGCAGTGACGGATTTGCAGTCCTAGCCGCTCTAGGCCCCAGGCCATGTGCCGCCCCTTTCTCAGCACCCATAATTATAGACTAGATACATAATTCATGAATTTACTTTATTCCCACTTTTAATTGATTAAAAGCTAGTTTATAATATTTTTCGAGGTTTCAGGGATGATTGGACATTTAAAACGGTTTTAGGTTTAGTTTTTAATAAAATAAATGTTTTACAATGTGTTACAAAAATCGTCTGCACTTTAGCGCAGCAAAATCATTAATAAATCTTCGCAATCCAATTTGCTTCTATGTTAAGCAAAGCAAGATCGTTTAACCTCTGCTCCGACATTATTGTGCGTAAATAGTTTTTAACTCTGCGCAAACAAGAAAACGATCTTTCTCCTGTACAGTTACTGGCGGGTGTACATATTTTATATGTACGATGTACAAAATTATTTATACTTTGATACGCAAAAATAGTGATTTAGGAAGATTATAATCATACGGTACGCGAGCCTTTAAAATATTAAGATACTTTGCATTTGAGTTATTTCTTGTTAATCTTGTTATCACCAGCACGATTTGCCGCCCTTAATATATGGCCGCCATAGGCCCGGGCCTACTGGGCCTTATGGCAAATCCGCCACTGCGTATAAGTGCAGTTTTCTGTCACCGGCTCCTCGCCTATATAGTATGTATGTAATTAACATCAATATCTTCCAAAGGGTCGACTTCTTTTTTTATATCTTCTTGTTTAACGGGAAACATGTTTATATATTTCTGATATTGAGATTCACTCACTATTTACAATATTTACATGATAATTCTCGACTAGTTTACTTAAATAATAGAGACAGATTCACTGAGAATTATCACAAAGTATTATGTCCGGTATTATAAACGACCTAGCAAAATTTGTTAGCTTGCAAGCACTCATAAATGAGGTTATGAATTTTGTTATAGTATCTATGGATTAGTTATGGAATTTAGAGCAGTGACACTTCAACGTATTGTAACACAGTTGGCGACTCTGACCATATAAAATAATTTTCATAATAGCACAACTGTTTTAATACCGTTGGTTTTTACATACAACGCTTGCGCGAAATCTGTCAAAGTCATCAACAGAACTGTCATATAAGTTTGGTATCTCATTTGAGAGTGCTTGCTAGCTTGCAAATTTGCTAGGTCGTTTATAATACCGGACATTAAACTAACAATTAGTAGAATATAACAGAGAATGTTTAACTACATTTATTAGATATCTGATCTCACAGCTATTCATACAATGGTGGACATTACTAGACATGTGTTACGTATACCAGTGTTTCTAAACCGGTGCAGTCACTATAGATCAGTGGTTTCCAAACTTTATGTAACAACGCCTCCCTTTAAAAAAATTAATCTCTTGCGCCCCCCCCCCCTTTATTTCATAAAATTATACAGACATATTTTAAAAAGGTAAAAATGTATTTTTTTGCATATAAAATTTATTTTTAATGCGATGAATATGCTTGTTTATTAGCACAAAATTCATTAAATCTAGGTGTTATTAAGGGGAGTGATTACACTCTGAATTTTTTTATGATAATTCTATCAGTTTTGCTTTTTCAATAATAGTTGTCAGCAGTGGCGTACGCAGGATTGTGTCATGGGGGGGGGGGGTTTCATAGAGAAAAAAAAATTATCTTTGAAATTGAAATTTTTAATGACTAAAAAAAAAAAGGTCTCCAAAATAAATGTTGCAAATATTGGTTTGAAAATAAAGATCACAGATGTCATGGGGGGGGGTTCTAACCCCCCCCCCCCTAACACCCCCCTGCGTACGCCACTGGTTGTCAGTCAAAAACTACACAGACGTCTCTTTCAGAAACAGATAGTATGTACATATACATATGTATACAAAATTATGTTATGTTATAAAAGTTTATTTATAATTATATATTTTTTATTTATACACCTTAATGTGATGTTATGAAAATAAAATTTCTGTTAAACTTTTCGCGCCTCCCTTTGCACTTGTCCGCGCCTCCCAGTTTGGAAATCACTGCTATAGATAATGTCACCCCACCCCCGTGTAAAATCATGTAAAAATTTGACTGAAGCAGATGCATTTAAGATTAACTTTAGATGTAATTGTTATAATCAATAACAATAACAATTTATATTATGTATATTAACAATAACAATTTATATTATTATAAATTATATAAAGATATTTGAAGAGTACACGGGAAAAAGAGGCTAACAATAAGTCAAAATTTCTAGTTTTGAGTTATCGCTGTATTAAGATTGGTATCTTGGATTCTTTTATACTAAAAATGATATTTTTCAAATTTTATTTTACGGAATTTAGTATGTTTTCCCCCTTAATACATATGTGGCTAGAAAAGTACCTAGATTTTCCACTAAATGGCACTGTTATCTAAATTCGACTAAAAATTGACTTAACCTCTTTTTCCCGTGTACCCTTTATTTGTTATATCTATTAATTAAATATAAATACATATTTTATAAAAGTTTTTGCTAGTTATGTTTGCTAAATAATAACATATATTAAACTACTAATATGACCCATCATGAGTTTTTTTGCTTCTCCATCGAGAAACGTAGGTGGCTCTACTTGTACCTAATATTGTATTTAGCTAGTAAACAAACCTTCAAGCATCTTCAAGGTCTTCAAGGTCATTTACGTACGATTTTTATTTGAAACATTGGGACGCGTTCAATTTGTGTATCGTGTGTATCTTATAGTGTGCGTCCACTATATATCTATGTAAATATACGCTTTACTTTGCACATTACAGCAAACTATATTATTATTACTTTATTTATTTTTTTCTGTTGGTTTTTCCGTCTTTTAAGTTTCGTCATTGAATATAAAATAGGTATTAAAATACCTTACCAAATTTCTTTGGTTTTCAATAATTAATTTAGTTTTATATATTTTCTTTGGTTTTCAATAATTAATTTAGTTTTATAATTTTATTAATTTTCTTTTGACTTTAATAACTTGAATTTAAATATTTATAGTTGTTTTTATTTTGTTAATTTACACTCGTGGAGAAAATTTAAAGAACACCTTATTTTATTGAAAAATTTTTTCATTTTTAAAGTATTATCAAATGTCAAATATGACCATTAAATTTTTAGCAATTTTGATGTCTAATTTTTTTATCTAAATTTCAAGAAAGCATTTTTTTAGAACATGTTTCCTTTTTAGGGTTCCGTAGAAAACTAGGAACCTTATATATTATGTCCGTCCGTCTTGTAAAAATTTTGACATAAGATGAAATTTGGTATACGGTCGTAGATTGATGACCCAAAAACAGAAATGATAAGATTTTTGAAAAAAAAATTTTTTTTTAGACCCCCCTTCCATAAAATGAAGTGTTTTCAAAAAAAAAAAATCACCTACTCCATTGAGTGGGGTGTCGTTTGATAGGTCTCCTAAAACACAATAAAAAATGTATCAGAACCTTTTGATTTTAACCCTTCAATCACGATGTATTTGCTCTCCAAAGTCATTATAAAAGCGTCCACCCCTCTATTTACTATACCTTCAATTCAAAAAATCTGAAAAATATTCAGAATGTTGTTTTTAATATAATATTTATTTTATACTTTCACTGAAAAATATAACGAACATTGTCAAAAATATTTTGGACCCCCCTTCTATAGACTGAAAAGTGAACTCACATTTTTTTCCCACTTACCCCATTGAGTGGGGTGTGATTTGATAGGTCTTCTAAAATGCAATAAAAAATGTCAAATAACTTTTTGATTTCAATCCTTCAGTCACGAATATTTGCTTTTTAATGTCGTTGTCAAAGCGTCCCTTCCCCTCTATCCCCTTATATTAATATAAACTATCGATTCTAAAAATCTGAAAAAAATCAGAATGTAGCTTTTAATTAGTACTTTCACTGAAAATTATAACGAACATTGTCAAAAATATTTTGGATCCCCCTTTCATAGATTTAAAAGTGAATTAAATTTTTTTTCATTTACCTAGTTGAGTGGGGTGTCATTTGATAGGTCTCCTAAAATGCAATAATAAAAATCAAATGACTTTTTGATTTTAACCCTTCAGTCACGAAAATTTTGATATAACTCTTTTTTTTAAATCGTAGTGAGAACCCTATATCGTGTGCGTGCCCAACACGCACTTTCCCGTTTTATTTTATCATTGTTTAAATCGCCACAGATTAAGATTTAAATAAAACCGAAGAAAAATGTAACTAATGAAATTCGATAAATTATAACTACCAGAAATATAATAGTGAAAACCAAATAAAAAAAAAAGAAAATGAAACAAATTAAATAACGAACGAAGAATAATTATACGAAATAAATTTGAACCAAAACCAAAAGATGAATAGCAAAAAACAAGGAATTTATAACAGTATTTTAAACTAAAAATACACCTTAACCACAAAATTTATGTCACTCGACACGTGTTTCGACTTCACAAGAAGTCCTCATCAGGAGCCTAACGATTCCAGACTGATATAGTCTTGGTCAGAACCTATATATATACTAAAAGGACTTATCACGCTTCAATGATTCAGACCAATCAACGGCAAGGTCTAGAAGGATTGAAGCTGGGATAGGTCCAGTACCTCCATTAAAAATACTATTCTTATCCCTCAAGATTTCTAAGCTTTCTGCTGCGTCTAATTGATTATTATTGCACGTTTTAATTAATTTTAAATTATTAATGTCCGTTTTATGATTTAATGTAGTCATATGATGAGCTACGCTAGATTTATCCACCCGATTGTATTTAAGGTGAGCCATGTGCTCTTTAAATCTAATGTTTATAGATCTCCTAGTTTGGCCTAAATAACTTTTTTCGCAATTTAAACAGCTAATTTTATAAATACCGGATTTATCATTTACTTCTATTTTATCTTTGGGGTTACCTAGGAGAGTTTTAATGTTATTATTATTAGAAAAAGCTAATTTAAAATCAAATTTCTTAAACATTCTGGACAACCCTTTGGTGGTCTTGTCAAACGGGAGTTTAATGTAGTTTTTAGGTTCTTCTTTAATTTCTTTAGTTAGAGTAATGTCTTGGAGACGATTTAGTTTAGAATGTTTTTTATTTAAAATGTTATTTATAATTTGTTTATTAAAACCATTGAATTCCGCAATCTCTTGGATGTATTTAAATTCTTTATTAAATCTTTCTTGAGTTAAAGGGATATTAATTAATCTATGGACCATCGTATTAAATGCCGCAATTTTATGTTGGTAGTGGTGATTAGAGTCAAAAGTTATGTATCGTTTAGTAGTAGTATCTTTCCGGTAGATATCAAATTCTAAAATATTATTATTTCTTATTATTAATGTGTCAAGAAAAGGTAGTTTCCCATCTTTTTCTATTTCACATGTAAATTTAATACTTTGAAATTGCGCGTTCATGTCGTTAATGAAATCATTTAAATTATTATTTTTATTATCAAAAATCGCGAAAATATCATCGACGTACCTGTACCAGATTTTAGGAAAATATTTAAATTTCTTTTTAAAGCTGTGTTCGAGATTACCCATGAACAGATTAGCCAGAAACGGTGATAAACAGTTGCCCATAGCCGTGCCTTCTGTTTGTTTATAAAATTTATTATTAAATTGAAAATAGTTTTGGTCCATGCAAAGTTCAGTTAAATTAATGAGTTCTTCGATCTCTGAATTATTAAAATTGTTTTTAAGTAGGAGTTCTTTTAAATATTTAAGAGTTTCTTTAATGGGTACGCTAGGGAATAAAGCTGTGACGTCAAAGGAAACTAATATGTCTGAGTCATATAATTTAAGATCTTTAATTTGGTTTACGAAATCTATGCTGTTTTTAATCTCAAAGGATTCCGGTTTAATTTCTAGATTACTGAATTTACTGTTAAGCCATTTGGATATTAAGTAGGTAGGTGAGTTAATGCCGGACACGATGGGACGTAAAGTTTTACCTGGCTTGTGAATTTTAGGGAGACCGTACATTTTTGGTATTACAGGGTTAGAAATATTTAATTTAAATTTATTTAATTTATCTAAAATAGTAGTACAATTATTTAAGATGTTTTTACTTTGCTTAATCATTTTGTTTATCGGATTTGATTTAATTACTTCGTAAGGACCTTCCTGTATTAGTTTTTCAACTCTATTATTATAATCGTCTTTATCCAGAATTACTATCGCGTTACCTTTATCTGCTTTTAAGTAGAAACAATTTTTATTTTTAAGATTTTTAGTTATTTTATAGTTGATATTATACTGGTTGTAATTTTTGTTATTATTAAGATTTTCTATGATTATGTTTTTGGCATTGTTACGTATAGCGTTTTTAGTTTTTTCGTCTTTATATTTAATCGCGCTTTCTATACCGATAACTATTTCGTCAATAGGAGGTGTCAAATAATTTAAATTGAATTTAAGTCCTTTGTTTAGTAAGTTTAATTCCTCAGGTTTAAAAGTTATGCTAGATTCATTTATAACTAATGGTTGTTCCGTAGTTTTAGAGATTGACGGTTTAGTAGCTTTTGTTAAATTTTCCAATTTTAAATTCTGTTTATCTGATTTAGTTTTAGCTTTATTATCAATGGCATCATACATTTTACGCGTGAAATGGATCCATTCCTCGTGTTCAATGCGGTCAAGATCCTTGGTTAAAATTAAATAAAGTTTATAAGCTTCTATTTCAAGTTTAGATAATTTACTGTATAGATTTTTAATTTCTAGATTAAGCCATTTCTTTTTTGCGGTTTCTATGGATTTGACGGCCGAATGTGTTTTAACTTTACATTTTAAATTATTATTTATAAACGAAGGAAATATATTATTAGATTTGCAGTTGCGAAGAAACCTAAGGTCTAGCCTAGTAAAATTAATGATGGTACTTACCCTCGAGTAGCGATTCCGTTCACTTGACCGGTTAGCCATACTTCTTACTTGAAAAACGGAGAAACTGTGGTTTCTTAGTCACTTAAACTAAAAATACACCTTAACCACAAAATTTATGTCACTCGACACGTGTTTCGACTTCACAAGAAGTCCTCATCAGGAGCCTAACGATTCCAGACTGATATAGTCTTGGTCAGAACCTATATATATACTAAAAGGACTTATCACGCTTCAATGATTCAGACCAATCAACGGCAAGGTCTAGAAGGATTGAAGCTGGGATAGGTCCAGTACCTCCATTAAAAATACTATTCTTATCCCTCAAGATTTCTAAGCTTTCTGCTGCGTCTAATTGATTATTATTGCACGTTTTAATTAATTTTAAATTATTAATGTCCGTTTTATGATTTAATGTAGTCATATGATGAGCTACGCTAGATTTATCCACCCGATTGTATTTAAGGTGAGCCATGTGCTCTTTAAATCTAATGTTTATAGATCTCCTAGTTTGGCCTAAATAACTTTTTTCGCAATTTAAACAGCTAATTTTATAAATACCGGATTTATCATTTACTTCTATTTTATCTTTGGGGTTACCTAGGAGAGTTTTAATGTTATTATTATTAGAAAAAGCTAATTTAAAATCAAATTTCTTAAACATTCTGGACAACCCTTTGGTGGTCTTGTCAAACGGGAGTTTAATGTAGTTTTTAGGTTCTTCTTTAATTTCTTTAGTTAGAGTAATGTCTTGGAGACGATTTAGTTTAGAATGTTTTTTATTTAAAATGTTATTTATAATTTGTTTATTAAAACCATTGAATTCCGCAATCTCTTGGATGTATTTAAATTCTTTATTAAATCTTTCTTGAGTTAAAGGGATATTAATTAATCTATGGACCATCGTATTAAATGCCGCAATTTTATGTTGGTAGTGGTGATTAGAGTCAAAAGTTATGTATCGTTTAGTAGTAGTATCTTTCCGGTAGATATCAAATTCTAAAATATTATTATTTCTTATTATTAATGTGTCAAGAAAAGGTAGTTTCCCATCTTTTTCTATTTCACATGTAAATTTAATACTTTGAAAATCGCGATTTTTGATAATAAAAATAATAATTTAAATGATTTCATTAACGACATGAACGCGCAATTTCAAAGTATTAAATTTACATGTGAAATAGAAAAAGATGGGAAACTACCTTTTCTTGACACATTAATAATAAGAAATAATAATATTTTAGAATTTGATATCTACCGGAAAGATACTACTACTAAACGATACATAACTTTTGACTCTAATCACCACTACCAACATAAAATTGCGGCATTTAATACGATGGTCCATAGATTAATTAATATCCCTTTAACTCAAGAAAGATTTAATAAAGAATTTAAATACATCCAAGAGATTGCGGAATTCAATGGTTTTAATAAACAAATTATAAATAACATTTTAAATAAAAAACATTCTAAACTAAATCGTCTCCAAGACATTACTCTAACTAAAGAAATTAAAGAAGAACCTAAAAACTACATTAAACTCCCGTTTGACAAGACCACCAAAGGGTTGTCCAGAATGTTTAAGAAATTTGATTTTAAATTAGCTTTTTCTAATAATAATAACATTAAAACTCTCCTAGGTAACCCCAAAGATAAAATAGAAGTAAATGATAAATCCGGTATTTATAAAATTAGCTGTTTAAATTGCGAAAAAAGTTATTTAGGCCAAACTAGGAGATCTATAAACATTAGATTTAAAGAGCACATGGCTCACCTTAAATACAATCGGGTGGATAAATCTAGCGTAGCTCATCATATGACTACATTAAATCATAAAACGGACATTAATAATTTAAAATTAATTAAAACGTGCAATAATAATCAATTAGACGCAGCAGAAAGCTTAGAAATCTTGAGGGATAAGAATAGTATTTTTAATGGAGGTACTGGACCTATCCCAGCTTCAATCCTTCTAGACCTTGCCGTTGATTGGTCTGAATCATTGAAGCGTGATAAGTCCTTTTAGTATATATATAGGTTCTGACCAAGACTATATCAGTCTGGAATCGTTAGGCTCCTGATGAGGACTTCTTGTGAAGTCGAAACACGTGTCGAGTGACATAAATTTTGTGGTTAAGGTGTATTTTTAGTTTAAGTGACTAAGAAACCACAGTTTCTCCGTTTTTCAAGTAAGAAGTATGGCTAACCGGTCAAGTGAACGGAATCGCTACTCGAGGGTAAGTACCATCATTAATTTTACTAGGCTAGACCTTAGGTTTCTTCGCAACTGCAAATCTAATAATATATTTCCTTCGTTTATAAATAATAATTTAAAATGTAAAGTTAAAACACATTCGGCCGTCAAATCCATAGAAACCGCAAAAAAGAAATGGCTTAATCTAGAAATTAAAAATCTATACAGTAAATTATCTAAACTTGAAATAGAAGCTTATAAACTTTATTTAATTTTAACCAAGGATCTTGACCGCATTGAACACGAGGAATGGATCCATTTCACGCGTAAAATGTATGATGCCATTGATAATAAAGCTAAAACTAAATCAGATAAACAGAATTTAAAATTGGAAAATTTAACAAAAGCTACTAAACCGTCAATCTCTAAAACTACGGAACAACCATTAGTTATAAATGAATCTAGCATAACTTTTAAACCTGAGGAATTAAACTTACTAAACAAAGGACTTAAATTCAATTTAAATTATTTGACACCTCCTATTGACGAAATAGTTATCGGTATAGAAAGCGCGATTAAATATAAAGACGAAAAAACTAAAAACGCTATACGTAACAATGCCAAAAACATAATCATAGAAAATCTTAATAATAACAAAAATTACAACCAGTATAATATCAACTATAAAATAACTAAAAATCTTAAAAATAAAAATTGTTTCTACTTAAAAGCAGATAAAGGTAACGCGATAGTAATTCTGGATAAAGACGATTATAATAATAGAGTTGAAAAACTAATACAGGAAGGTCCTTACGAAGTAATTAAATCAAATCCGATAAACAAAATGATTAAGCAAAGTAAAAACATCTTAAATAATTGTACTACTATTTTAGATAAATTAAATAAATTTAAATTAAATATTTCTAACCCTGTAATACCAAAAATGTACGGTCTCCCTAAAATTCACAAGCCAGGTAAAACTTTACGTCCCATCGTGTCCGGCATTAACTCACCTACCTACTTAATATCCAAATGGCTTAACAGTAAATTCAGTAATCTAGAAATTAAACCGGAATCCTTTGAGATTAAAAACAGCATAGATTTCGTAAACCAAATTAAAGATCTTAAATTATATGACTCAGACATATTAGTTTCCTTTGACGTCACAGCTTTATTCCCTAGCGTACCCATTAAAGAAACTCTTAAATATTTAAAAGAACTCCTACTTAAAAACAATTTTAATAATTCAGAGATCGAAGAACTCATTAATTTAACTGAACTTTGCATGGACCAAAACTATTTTCAATTTAATAATAAATTTTATAAACAAACAGAAGGCACGGCTATGGGCAACTGTTTATCACCGTTTCTGGCTAATCTGTTCATGGGTAATCTCGAACACAGCTTTAAAAAGAAATTTAAATATTTTCCTAAAATCTGGTACAGGTACGTCGATGATATTTTCGCGATTTTTGATAATAAAAATAATAATTTAAATGATTTCATTAACGACATGAACGCGCAATTTCAAAGTATTAAATTTACATGTGAAATAGAAAAAGATGGGAAACTACCTTTTCTTGACACATTAATAATAAGAAATAATAATATTTTAGAATTTGATATCTACCGGAAAGATACTACTACTAAACGATACATAACTTTTGACTCTAATCACCACTACCAACATAAAATTGCGGCATTTAATACGATGGTCCATAGATTAATTAATATCCCTTTAACTCAAGAAAGATTTAATAAAGAATTTAAATACATCCAAGAGATTGCGGAATTCAATGGTTTTAATAAACAAATTATAAATAACATTTTAAATAAAAAACATTCTAAACTAAATCGTCTCCAAGACATTACTCTAACTAAAGAAATTAAAGAAGAACCTAAAAACTACATTAAACTCCCGTTTGACAAGACCACCAAAGGGTTGTCCAGAATGTTTAAGAAATTTGATTTTAAATTAGCTTTTTCTAATAATAATAACATTAAAACTCTCCTAGGTAACCCCAAAGATAAAATAGAAGTAAATGATAAATCCGGTATTTATAAAATTAGCTGTTTAAATTGCGAAAAAAGTTATTTAGGCCAAACTAGGAGATCTATAAACATTAGATTTAAAGAGCACATGGCTCACCTTAAATACAATCGGGTGGATAAATCTAGCGTAGCTCATCATATGACTACATTAAATCATAAAACGGACATTAATAATTTAAAATTAATTAAAACGTGCAATAATAATCAATTAGACGCAGCAGAAAGCTTAGAAATCTTGAGGGATAAGAATAGTATTTTTAATGGAGGTACTGGACCTATCCCAGCTTCAATCCTTCTAGACCTTGCCGTTGATTGGTCTGAATCATTGAAGCGTGATAAGTCCTTTTAGTATATATATAGGTTCTGACCAAGACTATATCAGTCTGGAATCGTTAGGCTCCTGATGAGGACTTCTTGTGAAGTCGAAACACGTGTCGAGTGACATAAATTTTGTGGTTAAGGTGTATTTTTAGTTTAAGTGACTAAGAAACCACAGTTTCTCCGTTTTTCAAGTTATAACAGTATTAATAAAACAGAAATATTGTATTCAATAATGAAACCAATACTATAACAAATCTATTTTGATTGTTGACTACAAATTGAAGACAAAGATCAAACAAAGACTGACGTATAGGGATGAAACGATACGAGTAAATACGAGTACTTACTCGATACTTTTCTTCCGATACCAAGTACTTTTTGTATCGATACTTTGAAACTAAGTATCGAGTAGGTATCGGTCAAAAATACTCGTATCGGTAATCGGTATACTGATGAAAATGATTTTTTGTGAATTGAATATTGAAATTTTTGAACGCACCGTCATGTACAAAAACAAACAACTGTCAAATATATTAATTAAAATCTACGCTATATAAGCGTCTATCTCATTTTTTACATGTCGTCAAGTATACGTTGTACTCATTTTAATGGACTTTATATTCAACTGAGCTGAGTGCGCTATTGCTACATTTAACACGTTTCAAGTTCAAATAAAAAATTAATTCTTTTACCTTTAGATTTTTTATTAGAAGTATTGGATGAACTGCATGCATATATAATAAGAGTGAAAATACATTTTTTTAAATAAATTATTAGCCACTAACAACTTATTTTAAAGGTTACAAAATTATTTTTATGCGATTGGCAAATTTTACAAAAAAATCGATCGATACGAGTATGTATCGATACTTTTCAATCGATACCGAGTAAGTATCGATACTTTACGACCGATACTGTATCGAGTAAAAGTATCGATACCTCAGCGGTATTGTTTCATCCCTACTGACGTAGAAACTCACAACGTAGCAACAACTCACCATACATTTCATCCCCACCAATTACATATACATATATACTTTAAAATCTAAAGTATACATATGTATTTTCAATGGTCTAAACTCTAAAGTTTAGTTGCAATTACGAAAAGTAAAATAAAAATATTCTTTTGAAGTAATGTTCATTAGATAGATAATAAAGAACATTTATGCATATAACAAAAAAGTCGCAAATTGTTTAAAGAATATATAAACAATGATCAAATTATGTCAAAGTTTTAAGAATAGTATTTTTAGGGTTCCGAAGAAACCCTATTAATCTCACTTTGTCGTCCGTCCGTCCGTCCGTCCTAATCACTCTAAGCTCAATAGCTCGTAAACTATATAAGCTAGAACCTTGAAATTTTGACAGAATATGTAAAATAACACCCTCTAGTAAAATATGTACAAATATTTTCGAAAAATATTTTTTTAGGGGGGGTGCTAAGAAGCTAAAGACACCCAAAAAAAATATTTATTTTTATACCAAGGCAAGTGGCACATCAAAATGTGTAACCAAGCTAGTGTAATTTGATCCTTATTCTTATTTTTTTATAAATCAAAAATGGCGCCTACATGGGGCTTTAAAGCAAATTCAAAAAACCAAAAAAAATGTATTCCAAGTCGTGTGGGATGTCAAAATGTAGATCTCAGTGAGTAGAATATGACAGTATTTTTTATTTTTTTTATAAATCAAAAATGGCGCCTACAGGGGGCTCCAAGCAAAAAAAAAATTGTCCCCCCCCCCTCTCTAAGTCGGTAACTACTGGCTCGAAAAATCTGAAAAAAATTAGGTAATAAGGCTTTGGTGAGACTACCAACGACAAATACTAAAGTCACCAATATCATTTCAAATTTTGGAGAAAAAGGGAGGGGTGTCATACATTTTTTTATTTTTATTTTTTTATCTGGGCATGTGGGGTGTCGAAATGTAGATCTCAGTGAGTAGAATATGACAGTATTTTTTATTTTTTTTATAAATCAAAAATGGCGCCTACAGGGGGCTCCAAGCAAAAAAAAATTTGTCCACCCCCCCTCTAACTCGGTAACTACTGACTCGAAAAATCTGAAAAAAATTAGGTAATGAGACTTTGGTGAGACTACCAACGACAAATACTAAAGTCACCAATATCATTTCAAATTTTGCAGAAAAAGGGAGGGGTGTCATACATTTTTTTATTTTTATTTTTTTATCTGGGCATGTGTGGTGTCGAAATGTAGATCTCAGTGAGTAGAATATGACAGTATTTTTTATTTTTTTTATAAATCAAAAATGGCGCCTACAGGGGGCTCCAAGCAAAAAAAAATTTGTCCACCCCCCCTCTAACTCGGTAACTACTGACTCGAAAAATCTTAAAAAAATTAGGTAATGAGGCTTTAGTGAGACTACCAACGACAAATACTAAAGTCACCAATATCATTTCAAATTTTGGAGAAAAAGGGAGGGGTGTCATACATTTTTTTATTTTTATTTTTTTATCTGGGCATGTGGGGTGTCGAAATGTAGATCTCAATGAGTAGAATATGACAGTATTTTTTATTTTTTTTATAAATCAAAAATGGCACCTACAGGGGGCTTCAAGTAAACAAAAATTTGTCCACCCCTCTCTAGCTCGGTAAATACTGACTCAAAAAATCTGAAAAAAAATTGGTAATGGGGTTTTTATAATACTAGTAACGACAAATACTAAAATCAACAATATCATTTCAAATTTTGAAAAATAGAAATGGGCGTCATGGAATTTTTTTTAGTTTCATATCTAGGCTTTTGGGGTGTCAAAATGTAGATCTGAATTAATAGAATATGATCCTATTTTTTATATTTATTTTTAACTCAAATATGCACCTGTAAATTGCTCTAAACAGTCCACGTAGTATATACTTCGGAACCCTTATGGCATACATTGGTGTATGTCTTGACAAATTTTTTATCTTTTACTGCCTACGTATAATAACGAGAACTAACAATAAGCAATATACACAAAAATGCCTCAGAACCTTTTTAGGGTTCCGTAGAAAAATAGAAACCCTTATAGTTTCGTTCAGTCCGTGTGTCTGTCTGCCTGTCTGTATCTCACAACCCTCCCATTCTCTCATTTATATACATATTAAAATAAAATTTGGTAAACGGACATAGATTGATGATAAAAAAATTATAAGATTTCTGAAAAATAATTTTGGAGCCCCCACCCCCCTTTCATAGACTGAAAAAATCACTTAAAACATTCTCTCATTTTATATACATATTAAAACAAAATTTGGTAAACGGACATAGATTGATGACAAAAAAATTATAAGATTTCTGAAAAATAATTTTGGAGCCCCCACCCCCCTTTCATAGACTGAAAAAATCACTTTAAACATTCTCTCATTTATATACATATTAAATCAAAATTTGGTAAACGGACATAGATTGATGACAAAAAAATTATAAGATTTCTGAAAAATAATTTTGGATACTGGTATAGCTGGTATATATGCTTACAATAGACAAAAAGTCGCTCTATATTTTTACCACAGATGAAAATAATATAACGATAAGATTTATCATAGACTGTATTTATATTAAAAGATGTAACGCCATCTAGGTTATTTTTGTGTAAGCTTAATCATAGATAAGAATCAATTAAGCCTATATAGCTCGATCATCAACGCCATCTAGTTATCACTACGTTTGAAACACCTCGTGGGACATATTAGTAGTTTAATATATGATAATAATTTTTAAATTAAAATCAAGTTTAATGAAAACAAGATTTCTGTTTGACCTACATTAAATTTAGCGACATCTCTTAACCATTTTTGAAACCATTACAAAGTTCTACTTTTTTGTATATTCGATGTTTTATAGTTTTCTCAACAGATGGGGCTTACTAAATAAAATTCTGAATTTCTAAAAATAGTTACAATGTTTATTTCTGAATTCTATTACGTTGTGCATTAAAAAGTATCGGTTTGGGGGGGGGGGGGGGGGGGGTAAAATTAATGTGAGAAGCTAATTTGAATAGGAATATTTATATTTCAGTTTTGTTTTTCTTAATTTTCCAGAAAGCAATTTTTTTTTAATCGTATTATTTTTAGTTTGATTTTTTACATTTTTTTAAATATAATAAAAACATAAAATAATATAAATTTTTAAAGTTGACATGTATTTTTGTATCAATAATTGCCTTTTTATGCTTCGAAAAATACATTTATTACTATTATTATTATTTCAAATTTCATTTTCCTACAAAAATAAAAATATTTAATTTAATATGGGGGGGGGGGATCAGATGAAACTTATACCATTCAAAAGATATGAAAATGTGCAAAATAATCATATTTTTCAAATAACTCTGAAACTAATGAAAATTTAAAAAAATCTACAATACAAAATTTTCATTACTTTTTTATGCTCTTTCGAATTTTGACTGTCGCCATTCGAAATAGCATAAAAAATCATGAACATTTTGTATTGTAGATTTTTTAAAATAAGTTGATTATTTTGCACATTTTCATAGGGGTGTTTCACCCCCTTAAACCGTTATACCGCAGTTGTGATATTTTTTTTCTTACTTACCTCGACCTCCTCTAACTATATACAAAGTTTAAACTCGGTACGAATTTTCGACTTGAAAAGGTTCCCATGTTAGTGATTTTTATTTTAGTTTAGTTACCTTATCACGAATGAGAAAAAGTCAAACGAACTGGAGAATTAATAGGGGTTCAGTTCTTTAATTTTATTATAATATAAAAAAAATAGTCCAAAAATTATAATTTTCTTTTTTATTATGAAAACAAAAATATGCAAATATTTATTATCTCCCTAAAATACTGTCAAAGATCACTTAATCGAATTTCTATGTACAACATCCATTGTTTTCACTATAATCATTCTTTTCTGCTGCGTCAGTTATGTCTGCTATAAAATACCCCACCACCATATAGCCAATAAAAAAATTACAAGGGCCATCCGGGTAAGATAAAATAACAAAATATTCCGGCAACACTGCACGCGTCCCAGCCCAAAAATCGATAACATATTCAATACCAAAACTAAACGAAACCACTTCGGGAGTTTCCGTAAACTGATTTTACGTTTATTTAAATATAAACGATTTTTAACGTACCCCGAAGTTACGGCACTTGCTTCAGAGTTACGTCTATTTATTAACACTTATATAAAACGAATCCACTTCAGGAGTTTCTGTATAAAGTGATTTTACGTTTATTTAAATATAATCGATTTTTAACGTACCCCGAAGTTACGGCTCTCGCTTCAGAGTAACGTCTATTTATAAACACTTATATAAAACGAAACCACGTCAGGAGTTTCTGTATAAACTGATTTTACGTATATTTATATATTATGGATTTTTAATGTACCCCGAAGTTACGACACATGCTTCAGAGTTACGTCTATGTATTAACACGATTATCAACCCTTATACAAAATGAAACCACTTCAGTATGTAAATATATTAAGCTCATAATTTAAATTATAATTAACACAATTGTATTCAAAAACAGTGTGTATTAAAAGTTTTTGTTATGAAAATAAGTCTTCATATTTTTACCTATAATTTGAACAATTTTAAAGTTATCGTGGTCGGACAGTAACCATTATTTAGGGCATTAAATTTTCTATGGATTCCTAGCCGGAATTTATTTTATTCGGTGTAGAGGGTCTTCTCTGTAGTCGTCGAAAAACATGAATAATTTTCCTTAAATTTTTCTGGTATCTATAACTTTGAGTGCTTATAACTCAAACATTTTTTGAGATTTCGAAATTAAATACAGATCACTATTTAGGGCACTCTTTTTTCTTTTATAATTTAAAATTTCATTTTGAAATTCAATAAAAGACATATTAAACACAGCGGTCGAACGTAACTACATTTTAATCGTGATTACCAAACTCGATGTCACTAAATTATTTTTTCGCGGGCTCTATTTCAATAACTATTATAGATACACAATTTTTAAAAGCACCATTTTATTCGAAATTTTATCAGCTTTAAGATTTATCTGACCTATTTTATCCTAAAACTGACAGTCTCAATGTTATTCCTAAATAACTGATTTTAGACAGATTTGTAAGCCACTAGAAAGTTATGCACCCCCCTTGGGGGGGAGTTATTATTATTATTGCAAAAATGACTTTTATAATATAATTTATATAATTTTGTCGACAAATTTTTACCCCTGCCCCCCTATGTTGGTGCATTTTCTGCAGGCATGTATTACGTATGAATATATGTTTCCGGAATGTCCCGAGCTAGTTCGATGCGAGCTTGTTTCGTGTACTGCGTGTATGTGTGTGTCCGGGCGCGACGTTGCCATATCTAGCAATAATGTTATTGACGCACTGCCGCTCGGACGCAGGAATTGCAACGTCGCATGCATCGGCGCATTTAAGTCAATGACACATTTATGTTAATTATTACTTTGGCTCAAACGTTGTGTTATTGAGTAAACAAATGGTAGCAGATGTGTTTTTGTTTTTTATTTACTTTCTTATACAATGTATGAAATATATTTAAGTAAGTTTTGTTCACTGAATTTTGTGGAAATCAGGATTTTGATGGAATCATATATTTTGACCTTTCGTGAATCCTGTTTGACTATTTTTGTCATGCTGTCTGTCTGTCTGGCTGTAATAGACGCAGTAACTCAAAAATGAAATTTTATTTTTTCGTATTGAAAGAAAACTATACTTAGATATTTATTATAATTTTATAATGGTTTGAATTATTTTTCAAATGGTGCGAATTAGAGATTTTCTTTTATTTGTTTTAATGTAAGGGAGGGGGGGGGGGGGATTTCGCAAATGGCACATTCAGTATGGTTTTTGTCACGACAAAATATTTTTTTGAAAAATATATCGTAAATAGTTTTTATTTCACATAAAACCTATTTAAAAAATATATTTACCTACAAAAATCTTTTTCTTTAAAATAGTTATTTATTTTATTTTTATAACTACCGGGAAAAAATTGTAGATCTGCATAGATCTACTCAGATATCGACAGATCTGTATTTTGAGACAACATAATATTTTTCATTGGTTTTTGATCTGTATGTAGATATGCAAAGATCTACAAAGAGATCTTTGTAGATAAAAAATATTATGTTGACCCAAAATGCAGATCTGTCGAGGTCTAAGTAGATATCTGCAAATCTACAATTTTTTTCCCGGGTACCTTTTTTTAATTTTCGTTTTTCCACACTAGTATTTGGTTTTTATGCAACTATCAATAAATTTTCATGGTGTTTTGGTAATTTAAAAATTGTACTGTTATTCTTAAAATGTATAGTATAAAGTCATGCTTATATGCACGTATACTATATGTACATACATATATACATGTACATATAAATATAAATATATATACAGTATGTATGTACTATGTACAAATATACTTATTATAAAAATAGATTTCTTTTAATGTAATATTTATTCTACTAATACAAATATACATACATATGTATTATGTATATATGTATGTATGTACCATTCATTTTAAACATTTTATTTGCTTTTACAAACGTTTTGTAGAAATATATTGATTTTTTTTAAATATATACACGATTCTTTTAAAAATTAACAGAAAATGCTGTGAACCTGAGGACAGAATCAACTTCCGAAAAAAAAATAACAGAAAAGTCGGTAGAATTTAAAATAAAGTAAATGAAAAATTACAATGACATACTGGTTAATTTTAATTTATCTATTAAAATTTATTTACTCTGAAAAAGTAAAAAATAGAAACTGCTATACAGTATATTGAATTGTAGTAGATGTTCTTTTAAATTTTACCATGTTGGGTGTTCAAAATTTCTAGGATACAATTTTTTTTCATCAATCTATGCAATTTTTTATTTTTTTCTATTCCTAATAATTTAATTTTTTTCATTTGACTATTTAACAGTGGCGTAACTATAGAAATGGGGGCCCCAGAGAATATTTCAGAGGGGGGCCCTAGACAGGATTTTTTTTACACTATTCCCCCTCCCCACAATAATAATTATTGCTTAGAATTTTGAAGGAATGTAAATATTTGAGGTATGGATACGGAAACGCTCGAGAAAAATTGATTTATGTAAAAAAAAAAATACAATACTAAAATGAAAAACAGTCAATACTGCCGTGCTAAGCACAAAAGCGGTATCTCAGTAAAGGCGAGTTTCGAGAAAATCAACGTTTTGTTAAAATAGTTTTATTTTTACTTTACAGATTGTTTTTTTGATTTATTAAATGAAATTTATTCATTATATTGGGAATTTTGGCGGTATCAAAATATACAGTTATTCGCCTACGTATTATTGATATACCTCTAATTCTCTTAGTGATTTAAGGTAAACCTGAGATAGGAAATTTTTTTTCAGGGGTTTTTCATATGTTTTAAATAAGATATCGCTATTTGGCTTAGTTCATTGGATTCGTTTTTTTTAAGCTATTCGATGCCATAAAAATCAACTTTATGATTTTTTTTGAGATACCGCTTTTGTGCTTAGCACGGCAGAATAACACGCCAAATTTTTGAGATTTTGATATTTAATTTTAGAATTTTCAAATAAAATAAGTGAAAAATTTGTTTTTTCACCAAAATCTTTATTGATTGTTTCGATTCTAAAAAAAAAAACACAGCAATTAAAAAAAATATTTCACCACTTTTGGGGGCCCCCTAGATGCTCGGGGCCCCGGACAATCTAACTGGCTAGACCGGTGGTAGTTACGCCACTGCTATTTAACATACGATATAGTAATTTTTGATACTGCTGTTACCGATTAATTTTTTACAGAATTAAATTTCGTCCTCCCGTTAACATGTTTTTTATGTTAAAAATTAACATTACATTTTTTCAGTGTAACATTCGTTAGAATTTAGAATTTTACTTCAATAAACATTTTTTATTATTATTAATTTTTGGCGTATAGTTCAATAAATATTAGGGCACCACATGAGTCATTATGACATTTAGTATTCATAAGAAAATATCATATTTTACAACAAACTAAAATTTAATAGAAAACTTTATACTCTACAAAAAGATTATATAATGTATAAAATTTTCACGTAACCTGTATCGTTTTTGAGATATCTTGAAAAAAAATATATTTTAGAATGTCACCCCTCTCCCTTATACACGATTTTAATTATTTTTCTAAAGGATCGTCCTCAAACCAGACTCAACCAACTTACCAAGTTTCATTTATATCTGTTCAGTGGTTCATGAGTTATGCGTATGTGTGACAGATAGACAGACAGACACACAGACTTGAAATGGACAGATCTTGAAATCGAATAATTTTTTTTGTCTTTGAAAAATGATCGCAAAGCTTCTCGTATCTTCGTTATTGCGAAAAGTAAAAAATAATTTTTATATATTTAATTTAAAATTATTTTTGATAATTAAATCGATACTTTTCAATGAATAATATTGATACCGTATCGATCCTGTCTCGTTCGAATTTATACCTTTCTTGTCTAGGGGGGGTGAAAATTAGGAATTTTCGATTAATATTTTGTTCAAAATAAAATTATTTTTATTCTCAAGTTTTTTGAAAAATATTATTGATATATAAAATGTAAAATTGTAAACTTTATTTACGTATAGCATAAAATGACTGTTGTATTTTTTTTAGATTTTTTTACCCTACATGGGTAATATTAACATTAGGGTAAAATATGTCTAACATATAATAGTAAACATATGTACAAAAAAATGGGGAAAAAAACTACAGACCTGCAAATGTATAGCAGGTAGCAACTCGACTAATGGCTATAGCAACCATATTCATGGGCGTATACGGGAAAATTATAAAGGGGGTGGAAATTATCCACATTATACGATTTTTTTTTGTTTTCTTATAAAATTATTTATACATATGTTTATTTCAAGCAACTGAAAATAAGTTTAAATATTGAAGAATAATTTAAAAACCCCCTCCCTTTATTTGACAAAAAAATCCTTATTTTTTTAAATATTTATTTTGTCTAATTTGAAACACGGTATATTTAGGAAGGGGGGGGGGAGGCATTGATATAAAATATATTATATATTATCTGACCCCTTTATTGGTTTCAACACTGTAGCGGGGGGAGGGGAGGGGAAGGGTAAAGAGCACCCACGTTTTCTTTTCTCTTCATAATAATCTCATATTTTTCATTTTTTTTTCTCTCTTAAAATAGAGTGTCTCCTATATTATACATAAAAAATGTTTTTGTAGTTAATTTGTGGAATAACAGTCTGTTGATTTTTGGTAATTTAATATTATATTAATATACTTTGTTGTCTTTTTTTCTGGCTTATTATGTAGCAAAAACATTTTTTTTCGTAAGAAATTAATATATCACATAATAGTGTCGTATTTCATTATTTTTTTTGGGGGTGGGGGGTGAATTAAACTTATTTATAACTACGAAATAATTGGAAGGTGGGGGTATATTTGAGGATTAAACTCAAATAAATTATTTTATTTATATAAAAAAAACATTTTTCGGTCAATTTAAAAAAAAATCAATTTCTAATTATTTATTTCCCTATTTTTTTGTTTATAAATAATAAATATACTACAATACATACTTCAATCTTTTTTTTCATACATTTTTTATCATATTTTGTTTGTGTTTTCTATAGCAGTTTTTCTTAAATTCAAAATTTAAATACACCTACACGAAATTTGACTAATTCAAAATGCAAATAAAATATATGCAAATGCATATAACATTAATGTCTATATGGCTGATGTCAAACTAACGGAGAATTCTGATTATTTATAACTTGAAATCTTAAAATGGTTACCTCTCTAAGTTGAATTAAAGTCGATATACTGTTACTCGAACATCTATGTATACCTACCTAGTGTTGTGCAAAACTTCATATAAGTATATTATATCTATATAGCTTGTGTGAGTGTGTGTGTGTGTGTGTGCATGGGCGCACGTAGTGCTATTCAAAGAACAAAGGGGTGGGGTGGGAAAAGTATTATTCATTATTAATATATAAATAAAAAATAAAAAGACGAAAAAGTTCTTATTGCTTGACTCATCAACAACGCCTAGCCCAAACCTGTGGATCTAGAAAAGTGAAATTATTGTTCCAGAAGAGAGGGGGGGGGGGTATTAATACAGTTATCATCAGTCTGTGTATAGGTATATACAGGATGGTTTTTTTATGAATGTAAAAAAATATATTAGATTTAAAATGATATTATAACCAAAAATAATGTATATTGACCTTCAAATGTAAAAAGTATATTCTAGGGGGGGGGGTATTATTCGTCTTTGTTATCAAATTGTATACAGGATGGTTTTTTTTATGAATGTAAAAAAATATATAAGGTTGGAAATTTTATTTTAACCAAAGTAAGGAGAGGGGGGGGGGGGGTATTATTACAATTTACTATCAATCTATATACAGGATGACTTTTTTACAAGGAATGTAAAAGTAAAAAATAAGAAAGTTGTCGAAATAGTAAAAAAAGGTCTTCAAACATTTTGGATCGTTAACTTTTTAACGATTAACTTTAACTTTCGTTAAATTTTCGAATTTTCGGTTAACTTTAACTTCCGTTACATTTTCGGAATTTTAACGCTTTAACGGTTAACAAAGTTAACTTTTTTATTAACGGATTAACGATTAACGAAGTTAACTTTTCGATTAACTGTGCCCACCTATGCAACTGGCAACCCCTTTAACAGTATTATATTTAATAATTATATGAAAATTAAACAAATTGATATCAACCCCATATACCCCTTAATGCGCCCCTGCGCGCAACATGTTAGAAGCAATACTGCATTACATTATATACAATATACATAACTATACATAAATATGTTATATATCTGAAATTCAAATCAATATCATATAGTACCAACTGTTAAATATTAAACTTGCATTCGAAATTTTGATAACAATTTTATACGACCTATATTATCTACCCCAGCAGCGCATATAGCCAAAAATTCTATGGGGGGGGGGGGGGTATTTTGTTGTTCTTGTAAATAAAAAAAATCTTATAAAAATAAAAATTTGAGATGGGAAAATGCTTAATAAAATTTTCTCAAAAATTCTTATTGAGGATATTTGAAATGTTTATCTAAAAAATCTTTTCATTTTTCAAATTAATAAATAATTTATTACACCAATTAACGAAACTTTCAAATAGATTAAACATAATGGTTGTATTAATAAATATTTATCAGTGTGATTATTTTTTACTCCACCCAACTAGTGAAAGTGTAATTTTCGATATGGTAAATTCAGTGATGTATTTTTTTGTATTTAAAATATATGTTTTCAATACGAAACAAAATTTTCACTGTATTAGTAATAATATACATTTATCAATAAGATAAACGTGGATATTTCCATATTGGTAAAAAATTATCATATTAACAAATATCGGAGCCAAATCGATCACGTATTTTTACACTGATCTAATTTTTTTAATTCATAGACAAATTATTTTTTTCTGTGTATTTAATATAGTTTATTTTTCATAAAATAATGTATATTAATAAATTCGAGGTAGGGGGGGTTCCCGCCTATATAGCCCTCTATGGATGCGTCAATGTTCTATCTAAATATGGGATTTTGTTCATTTGGTTTTTACATTCTATTGATGTTGAGGTAAATACATTGGGAAATGTCAGTCACTTTTGGGTTTTAGAGTTGAAAGAAATGTCAAATTTAAGTAATGTTTTGAATTATTAGCAGGGCCGGATTTGGGGTTTCTTTTTTAGGGTTCTGTACCTCAAAATAAAAATAAAAACGAACATGAATGAAATAGATAGGTTTGTTTAAATACACTGGTAGAAAGGATTTCTCAAACCAAGTAAACCTTGTTTTGTATATAACGAAAACAATATTTTCTTAAGATAAGAAATAATCTATTAAACCAACTATAGTATTCTTGAACGAAGGAATAACGTAGTTGGATTAAGAGTATGTTTCTTATATTAAGAAAATATTGTTTTCGTTATATACAAAACAAGGTTTTCTTGGTCAAATACAGTTTTTTTTCTGTGTAAGGACAAGTATATCCTAAACTATTTTCCGTCTCTTTCTTTTGTTTTCGAGTCAGATTCGCGGTCTATAGCCCATGTAGTAAAGTCGGTATTTTTGGAACAAGCGGGTAATATGGACACCTCCTTTTTTTGCTCTATTTTACATTTTATAAACACAACATTAATATGTATCTAAGCTTATACACTTCTAAATAACTGCGTCAGCTGACGTGGCAGTGTTTAGAGTACCGGTGTGTTATTGAGAGCAATTTTTTGAAATTTGTCATATGCTCGATTTTCCGTCCGTCCGTCCGTCTGTCTTTCACCGCGATATCTTGACCCCCTGACCATCTAGAGACCTCGGGTTTTCGCTAAATGGTAGATCTGTGGTTCTATAGTTTAGCCCATTTTAGGAATTTTTCCGGCCATGACCCTCCCCCTCAAAATATTTCATATATGGCTTCATATACCTCGTTGAACTCGGAATTGATTCACGAATCGATTGGCAAAGGTATTTTTTGAGTTGTGTGGGTTTTATTAAATTTTTATATAAAATAAGACTTTTAGGAAATTTTAAAAGCCCCCACTCCTCTCGAACTAACGACATATTTTTTTATCCTAGATAGTTAAGTTTAGATTTTATGAATCGAATTTCTGAAAGATCGTAATTTTAATTTTATCATCCGGGCCCCTAATTGGTAAAAAGGGCCAACCCTGTATGTAACAAAGGTCACATTATAATGGTTATACGTATATATGTAAATATATAATATAGTAAATTACATATAATTTGTTCGACTCACCACATAATTCTGTATGTTTCTTGTTTGAAATTATTAATGCCATTTCAAAGAGGCTCCCGTTACTATCTCTGTCTTTATTTCCTTGTCTGATCAACAGTCATTGATTGACGTGTTTGTGAATTATTGATAATGTATGTGAGTATTTAAGTACAGTGTGTTTTGAAAAAACTGTTCCTTAATAAATAAAATGTAATAATGAAAAATATTATTTTGGGTTTTTTAGTTTACACAGGTAGAAAGGTTTACTTGAGCCAAGTAAACCTTGTTTTGTATATAACGAAAATAATATTTTCTTAAGATAAGAAATATATTCTTAAACCAACTATAGTATTCTTAGACGAAGAAATAATGTAGTTGGATTAAGAGTATGTTTCTTATATTAAGAAAATATTGTTTTCGTTATATACAAAACAAGATTTTCTTGGTCCAATACAGTTTTTTTTTGTGTGTAGAACAGCGTTTTCCAATGTGGTCTATGTGGACCCTCTGGGGGTCTATGGAAGTTTTAAAGGGGTCTATAGTACACCAGGGGTGTATGGAAATTTGTATGTTTTGAAAATCGATGCAAGAGTTTAAAAAGTGTTCAGAGAGTAAAAAAAAGGTTATTTACAATTCATAAAAATATAGGAGGAGTCTATTAACTTCATGTTATTCCTTGAAAAGGGGTCTTCGTGCAAAAAAAATTGGGAGCCCCTGGATTTAAAATTAGAGAACCCTTGAGTATACCTATAAATGCAATAATAGCAGAGGCGCACCCATGAGGGGGAGGTAGAGTTTATAACCTTCTACGAATTTGCATTATGTAATTTAAGAATAATTTACGATATAGTTAAAAAAATAAAAATTAAAAAAATTATTTTAAAAATATTTTCCCTCCTTTCTGATTGAATGTAGGATTCGATAGGATTTCATTTGTAGATTACGAATTTTTGGGGGTGTTTTTTGAAAAGTTGTTCTACTAAAAATTATTCGTAAAATACAATTCGATTCGGACAATTTTTTTGGTCAATTACAACACAATTTTTGTAGGGATTGTTATTAGAGTTACTCATAATAAGAGATCTGACAGCCCGAATCGATTAAATATATTAATTTTATTACATTTTTATACCTGTTAAAAATAATACATAAATGGAAATTTTTGAATTGTTAATTAAAATTATTTAATTAAAATACGGTGCATCATTTTCAGACCACTCTGTACATATACATTATATAAAATATTTATTTATCAGCAGGTTGTATTCATGTTATTTCCCTTAATTAAAATTTTAATAATTATTGTTTCTTTATTGAAAATTAATTAAGAAAACTTATAACATCTCAGTGTTATTTAAAATGTAATATCAATTATATGTTTACTTATTAATGAAACGTCAGTGGTTCTCAACATTTGTAAGAAAATAGATTTCGCATACACCAGAGAGAGATAGATAGATACTTCTTGCCTTCACTCTGTGCTTATCCACATGCACTTACCCGCTAAGTCAGCCCCGCAACCTCTTTAAATTTTATTGTACAGTGGTGCCTCGCATAACGAACATAGTTCGTTCCAGGAGCAAGTTTGTTATGCGAAAAGTTCGTTATGTGAAACGCGTTTTCCCATAACAATACATGTTAAAATTTTTAATTCGTTCTGTAGCTTAAAATATGGTACTGTAACATAAAAAAGATTGTACACACGTTTTTTATTTTTTAGTTAGACTCAGATTTAGGAGAGTTTACCGAGGCTTGCAGGGTCAAATCCTCTTTCTAATTATTTCTTGTTTCATTTCAACAGAAATCACCTTCCTGCTTTTTTTAGAACTCATAATATAGACACACAAAATTACATTTATTAAAACAAACAGGTGTGTGAGTTAAGCGCAGAAAATAACGACTGACGCGCGTTGATGCATGTTCGTGCAAGTTTGAGCATCGACTGCGTGCGACCTTGGAAGTTCGGGCGACTTCGTGATACGTAGGAGCGTTCGGGCGGCAAAATGAAATACAATGCAGTTCGTCGAGTGAAGCGAGGTTCGTTGTGCGAGTCGCGCAATGAACGAACAGTTCGTTGTGCGAGGCGTCACTGTATTTATTTCAATCGAATTTTTGTGTTTTACACTGTCACTACAGACCACACTAAATTAGTTACGCAATATTACATACGATCATCCCCTTCGCCCCCCAAATCCTGGCAATCGTTGAACTATTCATCTCTCGGCTCTAAAAACACTCCCCCCCCCCGCACGTTACCATGACAACGGGGTAGCGCCGCGTGATTATAACAACACATATACTTTGAAAACATATAAATTTACGTCCATTGATAATTTCGCAGACACGTTACTGCCTCATTTAATGAGCTCATTTCTGAATCTTATTCACGAAATGTTTACTCACACACAGACAGACACACAGACACAAATTTAAGTAGTATATATGTACCTATGTACAAGTTTATTCGATAGTACATAGAAAAAAACTGTATTGGACCAAGAAAACCTTGTTTTGTATATATAACGAAAACAATATTTTCTTAATATAAGAAGCATACTCTTAATCCAACTACGTTATTCCTTCGTTTAAGAATACTATAGTTGGTTTAAGAGATTATTGCTTAACTTAAGAAAATATTGTTTTCGTTATGTACGAAACAAGGTTTACTTGGTTTGAGAAATCCTTTCTACCAGTGTATATAGTGTCGAATCTAAAATGATTTTATTCCGGCGGGAGGGGGTGATGTGATATATGTATGAAAATTTCGATTTTTGTAATCAAAGACTTTGTGATCATCCCTAGTTAAATAGTGCAATAGATATATTTGTAAGGGGATATTTTAATTCAAATTATGTAGTGACATTTTCTTTAGAAAATTTAATGCTCTATAAAAATGATTGTATACATTTTTTACGTAATATGCGTTGTTTTTTAGATATTTTGAAAAAGAAATAAGTTTTACTAAAAATTCTGTACTTACAATTAGACGATTTACGGGACTGATAGGCAGACAGACAGACATAGAACGAAATGTGTTTGTTTTGAACTGAAATGGAAATATTAAGTAAACATTTTTTTCTATTTTTAGAAATTTAATAATCATATAGCTTCTTTAGTATATTCTAGTATTTCGGATATGTACATAAATTAAATGGCATAAAATTAATAATATGATTCATATCTACTACTTAAAAAATATATTTTACCCATAGAAATTGTGAAATATACAAAATATTAATTAAATAACAATATTTTAGACCTGCATGGGATTCCCCCTGGGGGATTATGGAAATTTAAAAAAGGGATTGTAGTCTATTGGGGTGTATGATAATTTTTTTTGTTTTAAATTTTTTTATTGTTATTACCTTTTTTTGCTTTCTATTTGTATTTTTTTTCGACAAGATTGTTTTAAATGTAAGGGGGTCTATAAAGAAAATAATTATTTTAAAAGGGGTCTATGTAGGGACAAGGTTTAGAACCCCTGGTTAGAACGAGGTAAATTTCGATTTATTATTTTTATATGTAAAGATGTCTCCCGTTTATATATTTTTAACTCCGCCACTGTATAATATACGTGTGTGTATATGTTTTTTTGTAAAGGGTTTTTTTTTGTCATTCCCTCCCAAGGTTTCAAGGGTTGGTTTTTGGATATATGGAAAAATGTTTGTGTTGATTTGAAATTAAAAACAATGTTTTTGTTTTTTGTTTTGCGTTTTTATTTCGGATAAAGTATAAGGGATGATACAAAATAACAATGGGTCTAATATTGTGCAAAAATAAATATATATTTGTAAGGTAAATTCGACAAAATAAATTGTCTTTTTAAATAGTGATATTTAAATTTAAATATATTTTTCAGTTACTTTTTTTTCAACTTTCTGTAACTAGTGTAAAATATTAAATAGTCAAGAATTTTTGAAAATATTTCGTCCAAACAACTGTCTGTCTCTCTGTTTCAAAACTGAAATTTGGAACAATACAAAACTCGATCTTATTGAAAATTTGAGATGGAAAAATGCTTAATAAATTTATCTTGTTTAATATAACAATATTTCATCAATATAATAATAAAAAAAATATTTTTGAGAATATTTTATTAATTTGAAGAATATATCTTCATGTTTATCTAATAATCTTTTAATTTGTTAAATTAATAAATAATTTATTACACCAACTAACGAAACTCTCAAATAGATTAAACATAATGGTTGTATTAATAAATATTTATCAGTGTGAATATTTTTTACGCCCAACTAGTGAAAGTGCAATTTTCGATATGGTAAATTCAGTGATGTCATTTATTAAGTATTTAAAATGTATGTTTTCAATACGAAACAAAATTTTCACCGTGATAAAAACATTGTTAGTAATAATATACATTTATCAATAAGATAAACGTGGATATTTCCATATTGGAAAAAAATTATCATATTAACAAATATCGGAGCCAAATCACACAAAAAATACACACAAAAAAACTGTATTGGACCAAGAAAATCTTGTTTTGTATATAACGAAAACAATATTTTGTTAATATAAGAAAAGTACTCTTAATGCAACTACATTATTTCTTCATCCAAGAATATAAGAATATATTTCTTATCTTAAGAAAATATTGTTTTCGTTATATACAAAGGTTTACTTGGCTCAAGTAAACCTTTCTACCTGTGTAGACAAATTATTTTTGTCTCTGTAGAAACTACACGAATAATTCGTATAAAAAATCGACTTTAATTAAAAAGACTACAAAAGAAAATAATTATTTTTATTATTATAAATTTTAAAAATATATATTTATACATTTTATATATTATAATATAGCAGTATTATTGAGTAAGAGCGGCTCCGGGAGGTTCAGCGTTGGCGGGAAGCGCCCGGGCTGGTTTTCCTCGATCGATTTTGGCACGACTGGCGTATGCCCAGACACACGTAACACGGGACACAGCCGGGTCTAAACCCCGGCCTGTTATATTCACCAACACTGTGCTGTATATTACTATATACTACTATACTTGTACACCGACCGAGTCACCGGAGGCTTGTACGAGTAAATAGTTTTTATACAATTTAATTTGACCGCAAAACCCTTTTACACTTTTCAAAATGTATGTATACCTTATTTAACACAGGATTTTCTTATATCTAATTTAAGAGCCACCGCGAAAGCCTTAGCGTGTTATAATGTATAATTATACTTTATTTAAGGGGTTAGGTGTAGTCAGAATTTTCAAGAAATCGATTTTCTTTTTTTTGCATTTTTGGAAGCTGCTACAACGGCTGAAGAATTATTATATGGCCCATTAATAGATGACTCGGTGTAAGTAATTAAATAATACGTATATTACTTTACGTAAATTGAGTGTAAAACTTTAAATGCGTTTTTCTCAAAACTATGTTTTTTGAACCGGTGACCACTGTAGCTCGAAAACCGCTTGGTAGATTTTAATGAAATTTATACAGCTTTTTGAGAACATGAAAAACTAGTGCCTGATCGAAGGATTTTTTTTTAATTTCGATTTGTTATAAACAATTAACTGTTGGTTTTTTCCCCGAAATTCTGTAAAAAAAATTTTCTGAGGCTGCCATTTTGTTAATTTAAGAAAGAAAAAAAAGCTTCGATCAGGCACTAGATTATCTATTAATAAAACTATTTTTTTTTGTCCGATTGAATTTGGATGAATCTCCAAGGATAAGTGATGGTCACCGCAAGGAGCTTCGGTTGGAACTGGATCAACACAAATTAACAGCCATTACTTTTAAAATTATTAATTTTTTTTTCTAAAATTTCTGTCAAGTCAAGTCGAAACCTTATTTAATGATACTATGTTTTTACTTTAAAAAATAAAATAATTTACTGGCAAAAAAAATGTATTTAAAATTGTCATTTTTTCGTGTCTCTGACTACACCTAACCCCTTAAACAGGTTTTTCTTATATCTAATTTAAGAGCCACCGCGGAAGCCTTAGAGTGTTAAAATGTATTTTTTGTTCGATATGAATAAAACTGTTTTTTTTTTAATTAAATTTTTTTTTATTTCTGAATTTGCACTGTTTCTACCACTTTTAACTGTCACGAGACTAGACGATACTCACCTGACTCTCTTCTCGTCTAGTATGTAACCCTGTTTTTAACGTGGGGGTAATTTTAAATGTATTTTTTGATATCTACACATGTATATTATAGAAAAAAAAATTCTGATGTATTTTTTTTAAATTCGCAATAAATTAATGTTTTTTTAGATTAAAGATATTTCTTCTTAAAATGGGCACGTATTTTCTATTTTTCTATATATTTACATATATTCTATTTTTCAGTTCAGTCTGTCCAGTCATTTTTGAGTTATACGAGGATTTTGATGGATGTATCAAATAAATTTTTTATTAATTTTGTTTAATAATAATCATATTTTGAAAATTGAACACATTAAGCGACTGATTCGATTAAGTAATGATTACAATAAAAAGTGTCTACTGTCATGCCCCCCCCCCCTCCTTCTCTCTATATATATCTTTTTCGCTCAAAAAATATTTTTTATAACGAAAAAAAACAAACCTTTTTGACTCACCGCTTCAAGCTTCTAGGTTAAAGCTCTGTACTCCCTCCCCTCTCCTTCTTAGGGGGTAAGACTTCTGTATTAAACGTTATAAGCCACTCAGTGTGGCTTATAAAATTTTGAGTCGAATTTTTATTATTATTAAATATAGAAAAATAAAGATTTATGGAAATTTTTATTTTTCATTAGAACAAAATTCGTAATACGGAAACAAAAAAAATCTAGTACCTCTTGAATTGAATTCTCAAACACACACTCACACACACATCCATACACACACCCAACGTGCCACCCAAACCCACCCACTCACACATGCATATATAATATATATGTATACCTTTATACATATTCATACATACATATATACAATTTATTTTGGCTTACCATTAGAATTATGTCAAGATCATAGTGATATTATGTGATACATATATATTGTAGATATAAGTGTATGTGTGTGTGTGTGTGTGTGTGTGTGTGTGTGTTTTGTTTATTGAACTAACAGGGGTTTTACAATTTGGGTCAACAACTACGTCTATTGCAAGTGCATAAATGTGGAATGATTTTTCGAGTGCGAACGTTTCAGGTTTTAAACTCTTTTTTTATTTAACATTTCACATTTTATATTTCTAGTGTTGGTATTATAGCGTGTTGTAGATATAGGAGTAGTTTAAGGGGGGGGGGGGTCGTGAAGGATATATACATACATTGTATTTGAGTAGATATGTCTATGACAGATTTAAATTTGAAATATATGAACGGAATTCTGTTTTTTGATTTTGTTAATGAAGAAAATCTATATGTATGTTTGTTATCTTTTCACCGCTGAACCACTGAACCGATCTTGATGAAATTTGGCAGGGAGATAGCTTACATCCTTAGGAAGGACATGGGCTAATTTATAACACGAAACATCGATTAGATACAAGAAAAATATATACTTTGACGTGGACAAAGTTATGAGAAACTGTAATAGTAATTTATGATTTTTCTTTTTATTTTCATATCTTGATATTTCTATCAAAAAAATTTATACTTGTTACAGTGAAACTTGATTAAGTGGAACTTGAATAAGTGAGAAACTATATAATTCATCAGTCGTGGCTGTACGGGGCCCACCCTAACGCCAAAACTCTAAATAAAAATTATAAAAACTATATATGTAATTCATACTAAGGTCTCGTCACTTCTACATTTGTACCTCTATGGGACACATCTTTCACTATTTGCCACAGCTAAAAGTCGGCCACTTGGAATTAGTGCATATACACTCATTTAAACAGTGAAATTCACTGTAGTTATAGTTCTAATGTATCAGTGAATTTCACTGATACATTAGAACTATTTGCCACTAATAACTACAGTGAATTTCACTGTTTTCATAAGTGCATCATTTCACTGGGTAAATTAGTGTATATGCACTAATTCCAAGTGGCCGACTTTTAGCTGTGGCAAATATACACTGTGAATTAGTGATAATTCACTATTTCAGGTTTAGAGAGCATATATAATATCTATTATCAATTAAATATCAGCTTATTACTTACCGTAATATTATTACTTATACCATACCTACATTAATATTAGCTAAAATGCCGTATATATACTGAATCAAAGTGAAATCACACCGTTAGCGAGAGTTAAGTTTTGTATAAAACTGAACTTGAAAAACGACGTAGGATATGGCGCTCTCAGTGACGCGGTAAAAAGATGAAACCACTTTTCACTAATCATAGAGTGGATTGACTCTTGAGTCATTAGTCAAACAAGTGAAAAAAAAATCTACTGTTTAAAAAGTAAAATTTTCACTATTTATAGATAAAATTCACATTTTTCCAGTGAATTAGTTGATCACTGGGAAAAACAGTGAAAATTTCACTATTTCAAGTTTAGAGAGTATAGTCCAGAGCATGATCCAATAATACAAGGTCTGTTTGACAGCTCACTTGCTTATACTGTGACGTCATCAACATTAAATTTGTCTAATAAGTAATTTGTGAAAAACGAAATATAAATAAAAAAACGATAAATACAATTTACATAATAATTTTTTACTTTTTTATACATACATGAAATATAATGTATAAATAAAGTATAGTGATCACGAAAAAAAATCGAACTCGAGATTTTAACGGAATTACACGTTTTGAGCGTCCCTGAATCATATACAACCATTAACTCAATGACGTCTGTGTGTGTGTCTGTCTGTGTGTGTGTGTGTGTGTCTGTGAACGCTCTACAGCCAAAACTGTAATACTTACGAACGTGGAATTTTAAACTTAAGGTTCTTTTATGCTCTAGATGTGCACCTCCTATTTTTGAAAACCATCACTAAACCGGAAACGGATGTTTACTGGTGTCAATTTTTGAACTTTTCGAATTATTTTTGAAACGGTGCGCAGTAGAAAAAATATTTTAGCTTAAAGTTGTAGAAGAGACTTTTATCTATAATTTATGTTCTATTCATTTCCCCCCCCCCCCCCCCCCCCCCAAAAATTGTTTTTAGGAAATAATCGATTTTCTAAAAAAAAATATTTTTTCGATTTATTTTTTAAACGGTAGGTATTAGAAAAAAATGTTTTAGATACAAGTTGTAGAGAATATTATTTTCTATAATTTATGTTTTATTCTTTTTTTGTATCTTATGAATTAACCAAAAAAAATAATTATTTTAGTTTTAATGGTTTTAATTTAAAAATGATTTGAATAATACAAACAATCTAGTTATCTATGAAAATTTTAGCATTTATTATTAGAAGTGTCAAAATTGAAATTTAGCAAAATAAATACTTGTTAATACAATAACCACTAATCTTAATTGATTTCGTTTAATATTTAATGTCAATATTAAATAGAATGTATTAATTTCATTCACTGAAAATCATTTTGTAAGTAAAAAATTTTAAAATCAAATATTAAATTATAAAAGTAATCACATATTAATACTTCGGTGTCATGATGTATAAAAAAGTCTCGTGCCTGCCAAGGCAGTTTATTTTAATTTTATTCTTTGATTTTTTCATTTTTTATAAATTTATTCAAACTTCTAATTCTGAAAAACATCCTACATGTAAAAAATAATGTTTTTACATCAAGTGGAATATCTACTTTATCACTTGCATTTACGTGAAATTTTAAATAATCACATTATGATTTAATTCCTGTAGTATTTATAGAAATAAAAATAAAAATACCACAAGCTTTAATCCACTTTTCGTTATTTCGAGATTTTTTGAAAAACGAAAAAAATTAATACTTGTATTATCTGTCTGTTTCCAGTTGAAACAAATTTTTACAACACAGTACCGCATTATTTTCATAACCAATATAATGTCAACAGTGTTTATTTCACTTCACACTTCTTTTTTCTTCAATTCTAAATTTAATAATTCAAACTTAATATGTACAATGTCAATTTTTAATTTGTAAATTTTTGGCAGATCTACGTCATCAACACGATATGCAATAATGGCGGCTGTCAAAATAATCGTGACAGACCTTAGTCCAGAGTATGTTTTAAATATTAATCAATCACCCTCTATATAATTATCTATAAGTACGCAGTACGCCATTGTATATCACCCCCCCCCCCCACCCCTAAGTGCAACAATCATTTCTTTCAATCTATATTCATATAAACTGTAC
This sequence comes from Sialis lutaria, assembly GCA_949319165.1. Lineage (NCBI taxonomy): Eukaryota > Metazoa > Arthropoda > Insecta > Megaloptera > Sialidae > Sialis > Sialis lutaria. Next base: position 30,585,023 of record OX439235.1, read on the forward strand.
AATTGTAGCTACATTCACACTGTATTATACCTATAATAAATAACGTTAATCTGATGTAGTTGATCAGAAAATAGTTATTTTTGATTAATTATGTTCTTAAGGGCACTGAAACTGATGGAACACCAGTATTTATAAACACATTACTATACATAGTATAGCTAATTACTGCAAACGCATACACCTTGTATGAGTGTGTGTCTGTGTTTCTTATTATACATATAGGTACAAGAAATGAAGTCTATTTTGTATATTGTTGCAATTATTGTATATAATTATTTTATCGTTAGTATTTTATATTTACATACATTTATATGTACTCGTATATAGATACACAGGGCCGGATTTTGAAATTTGCCGCCCGTAGGCAGCTGCGAAAGTGCCGCCCTTTTTGATTGAAAAAAGTGAAGTTTTTTTTTATGTTAACGATCTTTTTTTAGGACCTCAAGTAAAAGTTTTATCAATCTTTTTTTTACGCTAAAATTTGCCGCCCCTAAAATTTTGCCGCTATAGGCACGTGCCTGCACTGCCTGCATGGTAAATCCGGGCCTGTAGATAGGTACATAAAATACAGTGGTGCATCCATGGAGGGTTAGGGGTTAAATCATTAGATACTCCCCCCCCCTCACATTTCGAATTTGTTAATATAACAAATTAACAATAAAAAAAAATAACATTTTGGTTACCTACTACTTACTACATTGTATTGATATAAAAAATAAATAAAAATATTTCAAAATTATAAATACAGTTAATCCTCTATTTACGCGGTTATTCCATGAAAATAGTACGTAAATGGAACAATATAATTTTTTCTAATGAATGTCGACAATTTTTTTAATGGTTTTTTTCGCTTTTTTTTGCAAAAATTAAATATATATTATGTTATAAATAAACATTTAAAATATATATGTAGTTGATACTTTTATGAAAAGTTTATTTTTTATGATATTTCTATGAATAGTGAAATAAGAATTATGAAAAACTAAATTTTAGATTTCGTTAATTTTTCATTTAAAATTCACTTGTCTAACTGACTAAGTACACTGCAGATATACATATTTCTGGGTAAATTTTAATTCTACTTCATGTGAATTTCAGTGGATATTTCAAAGGTTAATTGAAATTTGATACATGAAAAATCATTAAAAAATGACATGTTTTAGATTTGGTTAAAAGTATGTTTATTTTATAGAAAATGATGTGAAAAGTTGAATTTTTCAAACCGCAGTTCTGTATCTCAAACCGTTCTCGAGATATGGTTTCTCAAAGTTTTGACTTTTCAAAATTTTTGGAGAAAAATGGCTGTAACATTTAAACGTGTGGTGGGATTTAATTTTTGTTGACAGATTTGAAATCAGCGTGTCAAAATCTATATAATGACATGTATAATACTTTAAAATTCGACAAAAAAAAATTTGTCAAAAATCGACATTTTTTTGAATTTTTTCGATTTTTTGCAAAAATTTTTTTTCCGAATTTTAAAGTATTTTACATGTCATTATATAGATTTTGACACGCTGATTCCAAATCTGTCAACAAAAATCAAATCCGACCACACGTTCAAAAGTTACAGCCATTTTTCTCTAAAAAATTTGAAAAATCAAAACTTTGAAAGGCGATATCTCGAGAACGGTTTGAGATACAGACCTGCGGTTTGAAAATTTCAACTTTTCACATCATTTTCTATAAAATAAACATACTTTTAACCAAATCTAAAACATGATATTTTTTAGTGATTTTTCATGCATCAAATTTTAATTTGTCATAAAAAATCAACTCAAATACAAAAAACAAGAAGAAACATCAAAAGTTACGACCATTTTTCTCCAAAATTAAAAAAATAATTATAATTTTGAAAAAACAATTTTGAGAACGTTATGAGATACAGACCTGCGGTTTGAAAAAAACGATCGTTACCCTCTCCATGCCTCTAAATAGGCGCCTATGTCTGTACAATTGTATATATACATATATGTATTGAATTTTGTGGTATATACCCCATACCCAATATAATAAATTCTTTATTTTCATTTCATAATATTCGTATGGATTTGAAATAAAATATTTTATAACCTTATAAATCTCAAGTAACAAAGTGTAGAATATTTTGGCCATATTCGTTTTTAATTTTTAATAGCATATATTTTTTTGACGTGTATTTTATATTTTATTATTTATAGATTACACCAGTGGTGTAGGTTGTCTTATTTCCAGATCAGTAGCGGAGAATTTTATTTTTTTTAATTTGAATTTTGAATTTTTCTTCTAAAATAAAAAAATCATATTGTTTTAAGCTTTTACCCTTTTTTATGTCAAAAATTTAATTTTAATTTTTTTTATTGTAAAAATAGAGGGGAAGGGGGTATAGACGTATGAATGGTGTAGCTTGTCTTATTTCCATATCAGTAGCGGAGAATTTTATTTTTTTTAATTTAAATTTTGAATATTTCTCCTAAAATAAAAAAAATCATTTTTTTTATTGTAAAAATACAGGGGAAAGGGGTATGGATGCATGAATTAATTAATTTAATGATTTTATTTTAATATTGAGAAAAAAATTCATGTATTTAATAACATATATATTTATTTTCGTATTTCGACGCATAGAGAAAAAAAATACGCTTTTTCAATTTTACAGAATCGTTTGCTTCAATAATAATAATATGCTAGAAATTGTAGAGCATAGAATAGCAAAAAAAATATCGATTTGAACTATAAAAAAAAACAAATACGAGCACAGGGATGTATTGGTTAAAATTAGACCCTATTTTTTTTATTATTATTGTAAAATGATTAATTAAAAATTATCAATGATTTTGAGTTATCGGTAATATAGGGTCATCCCCCCCTGACTGTTTTAATTATTCAGAATTACAGTTAATTTTACCCTATTAAAAAAAATTATACGGGCGTCCCTGGTTTTTAAATTACCTATATATAAAAATATTTAGAATTTTTCGAATCTTTTATTTTGATGAAATTTTCACTATCAGATTTTTTATCAAATAATACTTTTTAATGGGAACCCCGTAATTGTATTCTACCTAAAACCCTCCAAATTTCGTAATGCTTCCATTTTACCCCCCCCCCCCCCTCTCTATGTTAGATAGTTGCCTGTGTACACACCCGTAAAGTTGAATCGACACAAATCACAAACAATTGTAACACAGTGCAACGTGCTATATTGTTTGTTAAATTGTGCATGTACTTGCAAACTTTCTGAGGAAAAACTATTTAAATTGTTTCAGGGAAATTGTAATCAAAACAAATTACTAATACCGTTTATTTAAGTCGTGCCTTTAAATGAAGTCATTCAACTATAGAGAATTTATTATTTATAATTAATATTATTATGAAACGTACCTATCTTCCAAATAGCTAAAATAATCAAAATATGTTAATATAATAGCCTATTAACAGTGTCAAATTAGCATGCGACACTGGCGGTCATTTCATGAACTATTCAAAATGGCCGCAACCACGGACAAATTTGACGTATTGAAAAATTCCGTAAACTACTGTTTTAATTTATATAAACAGTAATATCAACCCCGTGTTGTGGAGAAAATGGAATTTCCGGTCGGATATAGAAAAGCAAGCTTATTTTCATCATATTTTATACAACATAAAAATTTAACCTTCATTTCAAGCATATAATAAAATAAAATCTCCACAATATTGAATTAAATAGATGTTTTTAGAGTTTTTACATATTTATAATCATATTGTAAGTTTTATTTAATATAACTGATATTATTTTGTGTAATAATATAATTATTAATACAACATTTCCGATGACAGCTGTCACATTATTATCATATTTTAATTATCATATATGTATATCTTCTATAAATCATATTATCTTATAAGTAATATTGAAAATTAGCATTATGTTGAAAGATGTACACGTTTTTTTTCTATTACATATCTTATGTATTCTCGTTTATTGAAATACAAATTAATACATAGTTGACTTCATTACTATTAAGAGTCCAGAATTAATGACTTCTTGCCCTTCGCGCATATTTCGCGTTGTAGGAGTTGCTGCAGTGTACCTGCACAACTCCTCCAGCGATACAGTTAACATTACAATGATTGATATCACTTCTCTCGCGTAATTTGTGAAAAATAGTTAATGACGTTTTGTCCGTGGTTGCGGCCATATTTGTTTCGGAACACTAGCACCACCGTTCTCGCGGTGTTATTTTTCAGGTCAACCAAACTAAAAAAAAAGTTTTATTATTTATGTGTTACAGACAGACTCACAGTCATTGTGAAAAAATAGTCCTATTAAATTAAAATCGAATTTATCATATATTTAAATGTCAATTTATAAAATCGATTCGGGCTGTCAGAACTCTTATTTTGAGTGACTTTAACTGAGATTACGTATTTTTACTTTGTTTTAAAATAAAATCAATAGATAAGTCATTTGAAATCCCGTATAAAATTGACGTGCATTGGTGAAACCGGTAAGTATGTAAAAAATTACAGTGCAAAAGCAGTTTAACTCGTTCTCTTTACATCAGTGGCGTATCACTTGGGATTTTACACTGACAAGGGTGAAGGGGGCCTTGTTCAGTTGTTGGATTGAGGTTTTTAGTCAGATTTTGGAAACTATAGATTAAAAATAAAAAGATACGTATTCGAGCATTTATTTGAATTTTTTTTATAAGAAGTTATTTAATTTTGAAAATTGTTATATTTCATATTCTGTAGGGATTCCTAATGGGTTCTATTGAAGTTTAAAAAGGTCTATAGTAGCCCATGGGGTCGATGATAAATTTTTCTGTTTTAAAATTTTAATTTTTTTGCTTTATTTCTACTATTTAATTTGAAAATGTATAAAGTCTAGAAAGAAAATAATTCTTTTTAAAAAGGGTCGTTGTAGGAAAAATGTTGGGCACCCCTGATGTACTGCAATACCAACTTGGTGACTATTGGTTCGAATCTCCGTTTAGGTTTTTTATTTTTATTATTTTTACTTTCTTATACCAATGTATATGAAATATACATATAGTATATTACTTTCTTATACCAATGTATATGAAATATACATATAGTATAAGTAAGTATAGTAAACGCGATTTTTTTCGAAATCCGGTTTTTGATGGAATTATCAATTTTGACCTTCCCTGAATCCATACTGACTATTTTCGCCATGATGTCTGTGTGTCTGTCTGTCGGTCTGTCTGTCTGTCTGTAGACGCTGTAACTCAAATACGACAAATCGTAGAAAGGTGGAATTTTATACTTAAGATTGATTTTTGCCTGGGAAGAAAACCTCCTATTTTTGAAAACGATCATTCAACCGGAAACGGATGTTTACCTACATCGATTTTTGAATTTTTCGAATTACACTGAAACAGTGCGAATTAGAGAAAAATGACAATGTTGAAAATTGTAGGTAATATTATTATCTATAATTTATGTTCTATTCATTTTTTCGAAAAAACAAATTTAATTTTTTTTTTTTTTTTTACTAAGTATTCGATTTTAAGTACATTTCAAATGGTTCATAACAGAGAAGAAATATCTGCCATGAGTGTCATGGGACTTTCTTATACGTATTACAGAGACTGTACGTGTTTGCTATAGGTACCATGGGTCTTTCTTATACATAATATTGAGAATAAACACTGTACACTTTATTTCATTTATTTTGCAGTGATTGCCGGGTGCCTTGACCGTATAAGTCGTGATCTGTACCGTCAAATCACCCGACAACCAGTATAGATTATTCTAAATAATGATTTTTAAAAAATTATTTCTGGCTAAATCATAAGTGTTGGAAAAAAATGTATGGGGAATAAATTATAGATAATAACATACTCGACATTTTTTATCAAAAACATTTTTATCTTATTTCAAAAAATTAAAAAAATCACAAGAGTAAACATCCGTTTCCGGTTTAGTGATCGTTGTAAAAATTAAGTGGTTGTCTTCCCAAATGAAAGTTTATTATAAATATAAGATAACACCCTTCCATCATCAGTCGTTTAGGAGTTATGGTATTTTTACTTTCTTATACCAATGTATATGAAATATACATATAGTATAAGTAAGTATAGTAAACGCGATTTTTTTCGAAATCCGGTTTTTGATGGAATTATCAATTTTGACCTTCCCTGAATCCATACTGACTATTTTCGCCATGATGTCTGTGTGTCTGTCTGTCGGTCTGTCGGTCTGTCTGTCTGTCTGTCTGTAGACGCTGTAACTCAAATACGACAAATCGTAGAAAGGTGGAATTTTATACTTAAGATTGATTTTTGCCTGGGAAGAAAACCTCCTATTTTTGAAAACGATCATTCAACCGGAAACGGATGTTTACCTACATCGATTTTTGAATTTTTCGAATTACACTGAAACAGTGCGAATTAGAGAAAAATGACAATGTTGAAAATTGTAGGTAATATTATTATCTATAATTTTATCACGTACACTGTTTACTGTCATTATTATGTATAAGAAAGTCCTGTGGCACACGGCAGATTATTTTTATACATATACATATTTTGGCTCATACATCTCGTTCAAAAGTTATTTATTTTATTTTTAGGTATAGTAAAGGGTTTAAATTTAAATTTTAATCAAACCCCACAGAATAAAAAAAAACATACAAGCCGTAAATAGGGGCCCCTGGGGCAGCAAGTAAACGAGGGCCCCTCACTATATATAAAATATAAATTGAAAACCTTTTTTTTCGTTGCTACCTCAATCTGTAATTTTTTGTTCCTCAATCTTACCGACCATAATTTTTACATTGCTTACCCCCCCCCCCCCCCTCTCCCGTCTATATTCAGGGGGGCGAAGTACTGCTACGGCTGCCTCGGTTATAGTCCTAAACACATAATTTAAAAATTCTAAATAACAAATATTTTACTATGATAAGAAAAATTTTCAAAAACTTTTGAATACAAATATTTAAAACAAAAATAAATGATATTATTATACAATCAAATCAAGTTATAATTAGTAATTACTAGCGCATCAATAACAAATTTGCGCGTACTATGTACCTACTATGTATTTGTTCAAAATTGCTAGCACTAGCTTATACTAGAGTGCTAGCATATGCATTCGCAAAATCATTACGTCATCTTGTTAAAATAGCTGACAGTAACCGCTGATATCACGTGACCGTTGGAATCACGCATTGCTGTCATCATCTATGACTGTCTGTCTGTCTGTATGTATGTTCAGATATGTTTTAAAAATACCCCCTCCCATTTAAATGGCTATACCAGTGTGAACGCTGGAAATTTGGGTGATTTTCGGAAATTTTTTGGAAGAAAAATACTCAATGAAATATTTTGGATAATTGAGAAGATATTTAGCTATATTAGAGGTGTATTACATAATTTTTTCACGTAAAAATATCGATATCTAAGCGACTTCGGAGGCGCAAAAAATCTCCTCCACTGCGGCCATGATTCCGGACGATGGAGTAGTTGAATTGAAAAAAGAAAAAATGTCGTTAAATTGGAAGGTATTTCCTGTACGATGACCTACAATTTTCGAAAAATATCAAAATCTTACAAAATGGCGTAGTTATGGAAAAAAAGTATGTTTTATTGCCTATAAAATGGTCGTATTTTTAATGCCAAATCGTCAATTTTCATCCAATCAAAAATATTCTAGTTCATTGTAGAGTAAATATATTCAAGAGTACTCAGTTCAAATTTCAAGTAAATCGGATAATTGCTCTTTGAGTTACAATGTCAGCAAATTTGAAAAATCTCATTTCGAGAAACACGCATTAAAGATTTAACTATCGATTTCATATCTGCGAGCGGTCGCTCTTTAGAAGGCTACTGTTTGGAGAGTATTAGAGATACGGCCTATTTATTTTCCATCAAAAAATAAATAGATTAAATTAAACATTATTGATAACATACATAATAAAAATACAATATTTTTTCGTATACGTTTGCGTTTGAAATTTTGTAAAAATAAAAGAAACAACGCGCAAATTTAAAACAAATATTTAGACTTCTATAAAAAACCATAAAAATAATATGTACTTTGTATACACCAGGTTCAATAAAACGTGTGATTTTTAGATATTTATTTAGTCTATGGAATGTCACACGCAAATCAGAACAGTATTAAGTTAAAAATACTCCAATATCGCGATTACAATTATCAAAAAAAAAATCTAATAGTTAATAAAAAACAGCAATTCATACTGTCTGTTGTAAGGGGGCCCCTTTTGTTATTTGGGACCTTTTACCTACTATATAATGCATCACTGTATAGACTATGGATACCTATTGTTAGTGAAACTGAGCATTAAACGTTACAATATTTTAGTGATTTTTTTTGTTAGTAGAAAGAGTCCCATATAAAAATTATCAAATTCGATGTACGTAAAAATCATATAGAACCTTTTTTGTAGAGCGTTAAGTTGTCTTTAATAAATATCCTTACAACTTTTGTAGTAAAAATTTCCCTTACAAAGTTATTGTAGAATTTAGTACAACGATTTTTTATTGTGCAAAAAAAATTCTTACGTTCTTCAAATTCTAAAAGAAAGGCCCACTTAAAATGTAAATTAATAAAAAAATAATTTTCAGGTACCTAATTAAAAAATTATGAATTTGAAAAAAAAAAATTGTAAGTACACCCCTGGCTATGAGTCATAGCTATTATTTAAATAGTACATTATTTATTATGTCCTATGTAATTAGTTGATGATAATTATTAAACGTAATAATCATTTTATGATAAGAAAAAGCGAGTGTTATGATTTTTAAATTTTAATATAGGTACAATTTTTGTACTTAACTTAAAAAAATTATCTATTCAATAGAAAATATCTAGTTTCAATGCTATAGGACTTTCTTATACGTGTTATTATTTTGTAAAAAACATTTTTGTTCTTACAATTTTTCTTTTAAGTTGATTAAAAGATGCAAAAAATATCTATTCAATAGAAAATATCTACTATCAATGCTATAGGACTTTCTTATACGTGTTATTATTTTGTAATAAACATTTTTGTTCTTACAATTTTTCTTTAAAGTTGATTAAAAGATGCAAAAAATATCTATTCAATAGAAAATATCTACTATCAATGCTATAGGACTTTCTTATACGTGTTATTAGATCGTAATTAACATTTTTTGTTCTTACAATTTTTCTCTAAAGTTGATTAAAAGTTATGCAAAAAAAAAATTATTTCGATTTTTCTAGTTTTCTGCTTAGTATTGCGTATAAGAAAGTCCCGTGGTACTTACAGCAGTTTTTTTATTAGGCTGTTGTAAAATTACAAAAGAAATCTTAAAAAAAAACATATGGACAACATATGACGCCTTTAGTGTAGAAGTAAATATGGTATATAATTTTTTATCATAGAGAAATTACGAAATTTATATTGTATAAATATTTTACCTCCTACATGAAACGCCTATGTTTTAAAAATAATTTATAGGAAAAAAATATGATTAAAAAATAAAAATCTATAAAAAAAATAGTATTTCGACATATCTATTTATTGTATTAAGAAAAAAATGTATTTAGATGAAAAATATATATGATTTAATGCTTTAATAATGATTTAGATTTAAAAATATAATTGAATTACTAATATTATTAACAATTTAAACATATTTGATGAAAATATTTTAATATTTTCTTAATAATTAAATTTCTCAATTCTGAAAAAAATATTTGAAATAATTTCTGTAAACATTTACACCATAAATAAAAATGTATTTTTAAAAATTTTGTAATACAAAATATTAATTCAAAAAGTAATATACAAAATTAAATTTCCAGCTTTTGGATCTATCCGCTTTAAAATGAAAGTTATTAGATATATCTTTCCTTGTCTGAACCATTCTTCCATATGACCTCCAAAATGATAACTGCAAGCTTACGCCTGTTTGTGAACTTGTAATCACCAAACTACCATTCCTAAATTCAAGACAATAACATCTCTAAAGATCTATCGAACATTTTAATGTTTATTAGTTACACAAACTAATTAATATAGATGAAAAACATTAAAATTATACATTTTTCATTGAATAACGAGATCTTCTCTCTCCAACGTTATTTCCTATGGCGCCCAAACGTTTCTCTAATCATCTATCTCTGTTTGATGCACTGTACCAGTGTAGTAAAGAATCGAGTACGTATATCGTGAATAATTTGTAAAATATAGCTACATTTACGACATACGTATTTATCAATAATTCAATAAATATACATGAATCGTAAGTTTATCTTTGCAATCGAAGATATAGGTAAATATAATTTTGAGAGGACGTTTTATATATGTATATATTTTTTTGGAAAGTAAAGAATTTAATAGATTAAATAGCTATCTATTTCACAGTGAGATTAAAAACAGCACGTCGTTGATAGTAGCGTACGTTGAAGTGATGTTCTTTGTTGGTGGTACCGGACACCCCTCACAACATGCAATGGACTCGCCCAGACCTGTTTAGTCGCCCCTCTTGTCCCTTGCGTCCCGCGCGTGCCCCGCACACAGAAAATGTCCGCTTTTCACTACGAGCTAAAGTATATGGCGTATACAACATACATTTTTGTCTGTTCCTTATGTATTTCAACAGTTCATTGACATTATATAGGCTGAAAAATAATTATTTTTTCATAAAAATATCGATCGAACATGTATTAAACAATGTGTGTGTGTAATTTTTGTAATAAAAAACGTATCATATGTCTCGTCAGCAGTATGTGAAACTTGTCGTGCTGGAATAGTGCAAAAGGTGTTGATAAAAGTGTTTAAAATATAGTTCGTTTTAAGTTTTGTATAGTTCGCATTCCGTAATACAAATCTTTTGTTTTTATTTTTTATTTTTTAATTGTTGTAAATTTCGACTGATTGTAACAGTGTTCACACATCTAAATACATGGCATATGAAATTCGGTTAATATTATAAGTGTTCGGCTAATTTCAAAAGTGTTTTACAAGTTTAATCGTAATGGCGACGGTATCCGACACGATATGTAACATACGACAAAACTGAAACTGTTTTGTTACAATGTACAAAAAGCGCTTAAAAATCTTATTTTTGTGATAAGTTTTAACCGGTCATCGAAGTTTCAATCAATACACAACCATTTTGGATTACAATAAATAAAAAAAATCGGCGATTTCACTCGCTTTTAAAAAAATAACGCTTACAAAACAACTTATATGTGATATCTTTTTTTAATACTTCTTAAGTCATTTTTGTATCAATATAAATAATATTCCTTCTTGTCCATATTTCCGTATATATATATTAAACAAAATTGTGATAGTTATATTCAATTTCTATGATATCACATAAGACATTTTAAATATTAAAATATTGGTGATTGTTGATAAAAATATAATATTTTGGTTGCGGTGTGCTATGTTTTAGAATATATTATGTAGTTAGTTAGTGTATTTATGGTGTATTATGGAAGCTATTCATTCTGTTAGAATTGACCATGGTGCAGTACCTCCTAACAACGGTATGGCCTATTCACAACGTTCACAATCTGTTCACAGGTATGTTATTTATTAATAAATTAAATAGATCAGTACAAAAATATATAGTGTTTAATGTTTTCAAGTTGTTATTGTATTCGTATAGAGTTGTTTTTAATATAAGACGCAATATGTCTAAAGGCTATACGATAGCAGTAAGGTTTTTTTCTCTAGCAAGTTAAAATTAAAAATGTTATGTTTTGCTGCGACGTAGTTGAAGAAAATAATTATTTGTTAACATATTATGGTTTTAACGATGGATTTTTTTTTAATTTTAAACGTTATTGCACTAAAATTGATAGGGTAGGTAGGGAATTAAAATAATTACGTATTTTTTTATTTTATTGCTTCCTCACAATATTGTGATCGTTTAAAAATGATAAAAAAAATGCCTGATTATTTGTTAAAATATATTTTAACGATGATTTTTTTACTAACTATTTATTTTAATAATATACGTTATTGAACTGAATATAAGTATTCTTGAAATTCGAAGTTACGAGAAGCTTTGTGATCGTTTAAAAATGAGAAAAAAATGCCTGATTATTTGTTAATATATTTTAACGACGATTTTGATGATTTTGTTTACTATTTATTTTAATAATATACGTTTTTGAACTAAAAAAAATATAAGTATTCTTGAAATTCGAAGTTATGAGAAGCTTTGTGATCGTTTAAAAATGAGAAAAAAATGCCCGATTATTTGTTAAAATATTTTTTAACGACGATTTTGATGATTTTTTTTTACTATTTATTTTAATAATATACGTTTTTGAACTGAATATAAGTATTCTTGAAATTCGAAGTTATGAAAAGCTTTGCGATCGTTTAAAAATGAGAAAAAAATTGGTATCTGATTTCTAATTATTTGTAAACATATTCTAATGACGATTTTTTTACTATTTATTTTAATATTATATAATTATATTAATATTTTGCACTAAAAACTATATTTTGAAATTTGATAGGGCGTGGAACAAAAAATATAAGTCTTTTTTATTTTATTGCTTCCTCGCAATATCGAAATTACGAGAATTTTTAGGTCAAGACAAACAATGTTTGTTCCGTGTCCGTCTGTCTGTCTGCCCTCTGAATCTTTTTTATTGCGATTAAAAACAAAATTATAAATAATTACGTAATTTTTTGATAATTAGTTTTATTCGTATAAAATGGGTAAAAATGGACAGATTTCGTTAAAATCAATTTAAAAAAGGATAAAATAAATGTCAAATGGTAAGGTGACCATCCATCCTTTTTTAAGAGGACAGTCCTCTATTTTGGCCAACTATTTTTAGTTTTTTGTTTAATTTGGTAAAATAGCAGTTGAATTATTACAGATAAATTTTTAATAAATTTTCGAGATCCAAAAATAAAGTTACTTTTTTCCCGACGACTTTTCTGAATGGTAGGAAGGGTTCCCCTCTTTTGAAATTTTGTCCTCTTTTTTATTTTTATAATTCTGGTCACCTTACAAATAGTTCCCAATCTTTTGCAAAATATTAACGGTCGGTTAGCTAACCTACGATTTACTTTTGCGTTTAAAAAGTTATTTTCTCGAAGACTATTTTTTTTAAATATTAACGGATGATTAGTAAACCTACGATTTACTTTTACATTTCAAAAATGTTATTTTCTCGAAGACTATTTTTTTAAATATTAACGGTCGGTTAGTAAACCTACGATTTACTTTTGCGTTTAAAAAGTTATTTTCACGAACACTATTTTTTTACGTATACCTATAAAGGGATTCATCTTTTTTCTGTGTAATTGTATATAATGTGAGAAATGTATTCTCCACCGGAAATGACGTGATTTTTACGGCGAAACAATCTCAAATTCTATCTCTAGGCCATATTTAAGACGGTGTGGAAAAATATAAAATAAAATGCATTATACATTACTTAAATTATTTTTAATTTTGTATAATATTATACATGTTTATAAATACATAAACAAAAGTATAATATCTTAGTATATAAATAAAATTTCACTGCATTGGGTGACAGAAATGTATTAATAGATTTTCAAAAGATTTTATACTGTTTTTTTTTTTTTAATTTATTTATTTATAGTTATATGGTTGTATGTTCAGTATAACCGCCATTTTGTGTTACTGAAAGACATGGCATCCGTTATGTATATTTTTCTTATTTACTTCATGCGTATATTTTGAAATTTTACGTATTTTGGACGTGAATTAATATATTTTTTTAATGTTCAAAATTTGCGCCTATAATGGAATTTTTTTCGTGCTTCCGTAACATGTATTTTTCTTACTTCATGCGTATATTTTGAATTTTTACGTATTTTGAACGTCAATTAATTTTTTTTAAATGTGAAAATTTTTTAGACATTTTGAGTTGGATTCATTAAATTATTATTAATTTATTTTTTAAATTCTTAAGTTCTGTCTTTCTGGGTTATTTTTACGTATTTTGGAAGTGAATTAATTTTTATTTTAATGTTCAAAATTTTATTCTGGTATTTTTTTTCGTAAATAAGCGAGTTTTAGCCATTTTGAGTTGAATTAATGAAATTATTGTTAATTTTTTTTAATTCTTGCGTTATGTGTATAGGTCACGTCTTTCTGGGCTGCTATTTTTACGTATTTTGGAAGTGAATATTTTTTTAAATGTTTAAAATTTGCGCCTATTGGTATTTTTTTTCGTAAAAAAGCGATTTTAATACATTTTGTGTTGAATTAATAAAATTTTTGTTATTTTTTTTTTAATTCTTGCATTATGTGTATAGGTTATGTCTTTCTGGGTTGTTTTTACGTATTTTAAACGTGAATTAATTTTTATTTTAATGTTCAAAATTTTATTCTGGTATTTTTTTTCGTAAATAAGCGATTTTTAGACATTTTGAGTTGAATTAATGAAATTATTGTTAATTTTTTTTAATTCTTGCGTTCTGTGTGTATAGGCTACGTCTTTCTGGATTGTTTTTACGTATTTCGGACGTAAATTTTTTTTTAAATGTTTAAAATTTGCGCCCAACGGTAGTTTTTTCGTAAATAAGCGATATTTGGACATTTTGTGTTGAATTAATAAAATTTTTGTAATTTTTTTTTTAATTCTTGCATTATGTGTACGGGTTACGTCTTTCTGGGTTGTTTTTGATATGTTGTATAAAAGGTATATAATAGTTGCTACAAAATGAAAGAGATATCGTTGTGTAGATTTGTATGATCTTGCAGGGTGGCTAGTTTCTGGAAAACCGGGAAAAGTCAGGGAATTTTGCTATACCGGGATAGTCAGGGAATTTGGTTGGAAGTCAGGGCTGAAACCGAAAACGAACCGAACCGAATGGAACCGCGTATGTGTGAAACAAGGCTTATTAACAAATAATTCAACTTTTGAATAAATCTTAATGTAAATGATTTTTACTACCAATATAGTAAAAATTACAATATAGATTGCAAATAGAAGTTACTCAATTGAGAGTAGGTACATGTTTGTTTTAAACTGATATTATTTTTTGATACATTTTATTAAAAATTTTCTCCGCGGAGTTTTAAAAAAAAAATTAATTTTAATGACATGTTCAATTAAGTATCAATTTCATATTGATTAATTAGAGATGTTTTTATATTTATAATTAGTCGTGTTAGACAGAGAAAGAAGGGAAGTATATGAAACAGAAATTTTGTAATTATAAAAGTAATTATAATGTTATTAATATATAAAATGAAATTCGCTTTTTGTGCCTTTGTAAATCATTTTTATTAATAAATATATTTAATATAATATATACGATATATTTATATTTGAAATTGTTTCCTTTTTTTTTTAATTAAAAAACATATGAAATATTCAAAAGTCAAAATGATTGAATAATTCTTGGTAAATGAATTTTTTATATTATTAATTTATTTTAGCCCTTCTCCAGAATAATATACCTACCACACTGGGGTCACCACGTACACCAGACACTAAAATGCTAACTACTTGTAAGATATTGAGTATTTTAATTTAATAAAATTCCTCTATCATCTTCGAACGTTATTTAAAAAATTGAAAACCTTGTAAAATTTGAACAGCCTACACAGAAAAAAACTGTATTGGACCAAGAAAACCTTGTTTTGTATATAACGAAAACAATATTTTCTTAATACAAGAAAATTACTCTTAATCCAATTACGTTATTCCTTCGTTCAAGACTACTATAGTTGGTTTAAGAGATTATTGCTTATCTTAAGAAAATATTGTTTTCGTTATATACAAAACCAAGGTTTACTTGGTTTGAGAAATCCTTTCTACCAGTGTACATTGAAGTTGAAATAATGTGGGGCGCCTGATACCCCACAGTGTCTACTAGGGATTAAAAAACGTTATTTTGAAATTGGTAAATGCCTCCTCACTATGGTATAAATTTTATGGAGATCTGTAGGAGTAAAAATAGTTTTTACTTATCTAATTCTAATAATTAATATTTCTTTCGAAAATATAAAATGAACAATTTTAAAATAATTCTTTGCATAAAAAATACGTGCTTATAGAATATTAAAAAGGAAAAAAAGTTCACTTCAGCATCTGTACATTTAAATTAGAGATCCTCAAATAAAAGTTACGACAGTGTCACTATTTTTTTTCCAAATCTAGTGATGCAATTTCTTTTTCAATAATATCGAAAAATATTTGGCTACTATACAATAAATTCGAAGGCTGTGTGTTTATTACCTTTTTGCGGCTAAACCGCTGAACCGATCTTGATGAAATTTGGTAAGGAGATAGCTTACATCTTGAGAAAGGACATTACCTAAAAATTGTACGCAGAAAAGTGTATTAAAAGATAAAAAACGGGTATAAATAACATTTTTAAAAATGTCCTATTTTTTCGACTATTACAAAAATCTTATTTTTCTTCTCTATGAGTGACAGCTCCTACCTAACTTAAACTCCACGCAAACCATATACATCTTATTTCAATCAGAAATCGCTTCAGGGTGTCAGATATAATAGTTTTTGTATAGTGACTGTGCTAATATATGATATAATTTTGAGTTATTTTCAAATATAACAAATATGTTATCAAATCTATGACACCGCATGTGCAGTGTTTTTGGTGATAATGATAATTTTAATGATTACTGCTAATAACTGGGAGTTTATTTACATTTAATATAATAACATATGGGTGATGTATTTCGTATGATACGCAGATAAAAATAGAGGTTAAATAAAAGTAAACAAAAATCATTGATAAATGCTTCGATTTTTTTAATTGCATTCAAGAATTAAAAAAAGCTGCCATTGGTTCACAGGACTTTCTTATACGTCAAACTGAAGGTTGATAGTGTAATTTTATTTAAACAAAATATTTTTGATTAATGTAGGCTATTTTTTCTGTAATTTACATCGTTTTCGGTTAGAAAATAGTTTTGAAAAAAAATGATTTGTTGTATTTGAGTTACTGTGTCAGACAGACAGACAGACACACAATCAGTCGAAATCAAAATGAATAATTCTATATGAAAATCCAGAATTTGAAGAAAAAAAATCGATATAACAATACTTACTTCTACGTATAAGAAGGTTTAAAAAAGTAACAACTCGAATTTTTAAAAGAATTTGGATGTCTGTGTGTCTGTCTGTCCGTCTGTGAACGTTCTATTGTTAAAATTATCTTTACCAAAAACTGGTTAATTTTTTAGTTACTTTTTTCTAATTATTTTTGAACCGTAAAAGTATACACGCATCCGCACGTAGTACGTACTTTTCTTACGTATTTATTCGATTAAAAAAACGTGGTGCGTTTTGAAAATCGAAAACCTGTATTATATATTCTTGTATTTTTGATATATTTCGTAAAATAGCTAGAATATACGCGCCTACACGTAGTACGTATTTATTCGATTAAAAAACGTAGTGCGTTTTAAAAATCGAAAACCTGTAGTATTATATATTTATATATTCTTATTAATTTTGCATTTTTCTAATTATTTTTGATATATTTCGTAAAATAGTTAATAGTATACACGCGCCTACACGTAGTACGTATTTTTTTACATATTAATTCGTGTATTAAAAATAGATGGGCTCTAGTATCGATCTATTTAACATATTTTTGTTTGAAGAAAATGTATCTTGCAATTATTTTTAATTTTATTGAATTTATTGTAAATTGTTTCGAATAAAAATATTTAGTATTTATTATAAATGCAATTTAAATTTATTCTGATCCTATACGAACTAAAAAACACGAAAAGAAAGTGTTCATATTGCATATTAGTATTTAATAAAAATGCATTTTAAATTAGGGAAAGTAGAAACACTTAAGTAAGCCTTTTGTTCTTTTTACTATAGCTATAAAAAAATATTTGACTGGATCATTAGTGGAACTAATTAATTAATAAATAATTATTTTGGGTATATTAAAAATATTGTAAAAATCAGGGACCTTGACTTTTCTTATTTAACTTACAGTTATGTCACTTTATGATGACACGACGGCCATTTTGTATGCACAATGATTCAGCTAAGTAAGTACTCAGTTAGTTTTGGTATTGGTCGAAAAATTATTGCTTAATTTTCTACAATTGCATCATGCAATGTTGTTATTATAGTAAACAAATTTGATCTATTTTGAAGATCAGTTGTGGCAGACTTTTCAATGAATTTTAGGGAAGTCTGTAAGCCATATATATTTTAAATTAAAAGTTAATTTTTGTTATAATAAAAACGCAAAATACAGCAATCCACCATGTTAAATGGAACACCAATCAGAGCGAATGACGTCACGCATCAGTAAACGTCTTTTATTTTAGACAAATATCAATTCCTCTTACAAGATTATTAGGTACATAACTTATATACTTTGGAATTCATTTTTAACACACAAAATAATTAAATTATTGTCTAAATCTGAATGTTTGATTATTGTTGACAAGGAGTGTGACGTCACAACTCTGAAATGTCACCTTCGAGTTTTTTGACGTCAAATTCAAAATTAAAGTAAATTTTCGCGATTAAACTTTTATTTTCTGCAAGAATAAGTATTTTTTTTGGAAATAGGAGACACGTAAGATCATCATAGAATATTTTTTTTTAATTAGTCATCATGCCCTATTACCGAAATAACAATTTTTTCAAAAAGATTCAAAATACATTAGGAATTATGCCCCATCTGTTTTTTTATAGACGAAATTTGCTGAAATTAATTTAATACTAGACGTTACGGGACACTTATAGGCGAGATGTGTCTTGCATTTGACAATTTTTCAAAATTTTTATACAAATACATTATGAATTAGGACCCATCTGTATTTTAATGGACAGTACGGGACACTTATTGGCGAGATGTGGCTTGCATTTGACAATTTTTCTAAATTTTTATACAAATACATTATGAATTAGGACCCATCTGTATTTTAATAGATAGTACGGGACACTTATTGGCGAGGTGTGGCCCGCATTTGACAAATTTTAAGGTATGAGTTTATTAAATTTCTTTAATCATCTACACGGAAATACCCCCCCCCCCACAGATCGTATCGTTCGTTTTTTCTCACTGGATGTCTAATATTGGATTTCAATTCAGTATGAAGTTCGTTATAAGTCGGAAATGCTTTCGTCAGCGAAATTATATTATCTCTGTAATGTAATAAAGTGAATGTAGCAGCAAACCATTCTCTTATACATGTTTGAGACGAATTTCACGTCGGTTATTTGACTTATTTGTCATATACAAGAATTTTTCTATTGTTTGTTGAAATTTAGTGATTTTTTTTCATTGTATGCTATTTATTTTTTAAAATGTTTGTTTGAAATATATACAGGTCTTGTCAAAAGTAAAGACCGTTTTTTTGTTTGAACTTAAACAGTAATTTTCAAAATTTTGAAATTTTCGTGATGTATTTTTTTATCAAAAATTCGAAATTTTTATATACTGTATCTTCGTCATTTTTTAATATTTTGACTTGATATTTTTTAGAGATATTTTTGAATGTGTATTCTTTAAGAAAATATAAAAAAAAAACGTTTTTTTTGCCCGTTCCTTTTTTAAAAAATGTTTATTTCCTATAAACGTAATTGTTTATTATTTTTAATACTTTTACAACAAATGTAAAAAAAAATAATTAACAGTAGATCGAGGATGTTATTTTAAGCAAAACACAAAAAGACATGTGTCCGGAAATTCTTCGTGAAGGAGTTACAGTCCCCCATTTAGTTTTTATTTAATATCTGCCTAACCCATTGCGAAAAAAAATATGAAATTTGATAGTTTAATATTAATTAGTTTTATCGATTTGCAGTTTATTTAACACAGGGGTGTATGGGGTTAGTAAATTAAATTTTGATTTGAAGAAATTCCAGTTTTTTTTATAATTTGAGTTATAAATATTAATTAATGTAATAATTATGGAACAATTTGTACCAAACCGTTTTATTGGGAGCGTTAAATATTTATTTATAAAAGCGACACATAGAGAATATTGTCTTATTATTTTATTAATACTCATTGTCAGTTTTTTGTTAAGTTTTCGTTTATGGTCACGGCGCACCTTTATGATTCTATTTCCTTGTAGAATCTTTGTGTGGGAGGGGGGGGGGGGGGGGCTCAATAAATCATTTGTAATCTCTATGTAATAATAATTTATTCATAGAGTACATCTTTGACACGACTTTGTATATTTTTAAACCATTATTTTGTTATTAAAATTTGAAATAAATATTTTTTATCATTTGGGAGTAAAAAATGTTTTAGATAATTTTTATTTTTATCTTCGTTTAGAATTAGATAAAAAACTGTTTATTTATTAATGTAATAATTTTTTATTAATATTTTTTTTACGTTTAGAAGATAAAGCTAAAAAAATATCATTGTTTAAAATAATTACAACAAATACATTATAATTTATAAATTTACACGCCATATAAAATTCAGTCGTCTGTATCCTTTAAGTGGGCATTAAGAGCTTTTATTTAAGGGGCCATATGATGCGATTGTTCGTCAGGGCACTGAGAAAAAGTCATTTGAAAATTTGTCGAATTTTAGTAAAAAATTTACGTATTTTTTTTTATTGCAGGTATGTTCTTTAATTTCGGCTGTATTTCAAAACTAAGCAATTGACAATTTTTACATCTATAAAGAGGGCATTAAGAGCTTTTATTTGAGGGCGCATATGTTGCGATCGTAATTCAGGAAGTCGAGATATAATCATTTGAAAATTAGTCAATTTTTAGTAAAAAAAATTACGTATTTTTTTTTATTGCAAGTATGTACTTTAATTTCGACTGTATTTCAAAATTAAACAATTTGCAATCTTAACATCCTTTAAGTGGGCGTTAATAGCTTTTATTTGAGGGCGCATATGTTGCGATCGTAATTCAGGAAGTCGAGATATAACCATTTGAAAATTAGTCAATTTTTAGTAAAAAATTTACGTATTTTTTTTTATTGCAAGTATGTACTTTATTTTCGACTGTATTTCAAAATTAAGCAATCGGCAGTCTTTACATCCTTAAAGGGGGCATTAAGATCTTTAATATGTCGCGATTGTATGTTAGGGCACTGAGAAAAAGGTATTTGGAAATTAGTCGAATATTAGTAAAAAAATTACGTATTTTTTTATTGCAAGTATGTACTTAAGTGTCGACTGTATTTCAATATTAAGCAATTGGCAATTTTTACATCTATAAAGTGGGCGTTAAGAGCTTTCATTTGAGGGCGCATATGTTGCGATCGTAATTCAGGAAGCCGAGATATAAGCATTTGAAAATGAGCCAATTTTTAGTAAAAAAATTACGTATTTTTTTTATTGCAAGTATGTACTTTAGTTTCGATTGTATTACAAAATAAAGCAATCGGCAATTTTTACATCTATAAAGTGGGCATTAAGAGCTTTTATTTAAGGAGCTATATGTAGCGATTGTATGTTAGGAAGTCAAGATATAAGTATTTGAAAATGAGTCAATTTTTAGTAAAAAAATTACGTAATTTTTTTATTGCAAGTTTGTACTTAAAAAATTCTAAAATTGTGATTAAAAATTTATTTTGAATTCAATGTAAAGGATGTGTCATATAAATTTAAATAATTAATATAAATAATATAACATGTTTCTCTTACAAACTAGTTTTCAATCTAACTTTTTTTTGTGCATCCAGTGCAGTGTATTTTTTTTTTAATCACCTGATACCTGATTAAATCTAGGAAGAATGTACTGATAATATCCTATACACGGTGTGTATTTTCCGCATATTTTGCCCGTTTTTATTAGGTGTTGTAATCAGCTTCGGTCAAGCTGTTTTTTAATATTGTATTATGCAAATTCAGAATGCTATTGGCCTTAGGAATTTTAACTTACTTAGCCGGTTTGCAGCGGTTTAAAGCGTCGATTTTTTTTATAGAATTATTATCAGCATGTTATATGTATAGTTTTGATTATCCAATTTTATAAGAAAAATATTGTTTAACCATTTAGTAATACAATGTGTTAAAAAATGTGATCAATGTAAAAAATCCGTGATCGATTTGGCTTCGATATTTGTTAATATGATTCTCCCACTGTTAGCCTCACATAAGTAAGGTTTTACAGACCCCCTCCCCCCTCTTTTCTAATTATAATATCTTGACGACCGCTGTAAAATTGTAGACCACGTTTATTTCAACGACCAAATATACTGGTGTGTTGTAAGTAAATCCCGTTAAACTGGTCACATGTTTATACACACAGATACACACACACACACACACACACACACACCATGGAATTTTTATGGCGTAGTAGCAACTTCATTTATAAGGTAGATTTTACTGTTCTACTAAGCAATTTTTGCAATAGTTGAAGTAAATATAATCGAAATCAAGTTGAGAGTTCATATTTATTCTATGCCATAATTGTTTATTTTTATGTTTAACTTTAGTTGTGATATTTTAGTCGTTAATTAATTTTTTGTTTGTTTATTTTTGGATGGGCGTTTTTTTATAGAAAAAGATGTTAAAATATATTATTTTAAACCGCATGTTCCTATCTTAAACCGTTCTTGAGATATTATTTTTGAAAAGTTAGTTTTTTATGATATTTTCGTGTATTTGATACAATATTTTTTAATTTGTATTTTTTTGGTAATTTTTAAGTGCATAGCAATTCATAGCATATCGTCCCTTAGCTAACAACACCGCACAAGTCAAAAATTAGCAGTTTTTACATTTTAATGCCATTGGATAGAGCTACTCATTGCGCGTCGATCTACTAATCACATTCTAGACGTTTCGGACAATAAGAGACAAAATTTCAAAAAATAGTGAGAGCGCGCAAGCTGGTAGCCTATATAAAACATACACAGTTTTTTCGCTCTCCTGTAAAGTTGGTCAAAACGCCTTGAGCGGTTTTGTCAGCTAAGGGACGATATGCTGTCATATTGATTTGAATCCGCTGATTTCAAAAATCCCAACAAAAATCAAATCTGATACACAGTGCAAAAGTTACAGCCATTTTTTCATCGCAATTAAAAAATATTATATTACTCAAAAAGAATACGACAAAAATAATTTAAAAAAAATCCAGTACCTTCCAACACCGCTCTCCCCCCCACTCAAAAAATGTCCAATATCAATCTTTTCCTACAAAAAAATTAACCCAACTATACATTTTTGCAACCCCAACTATTGACATAGGTGGGCACAGTTAATCGAAAAGTTAACTTCGTTAATCGTTAATCCGTTAATAAAAAAGTTAATTTCGTTAATCGTTAATCCGTTAATAAAAAAGTTAACTTCGTTAACCGTTAAAATTCCGAAAATGTAACAGAAGTTAAAGTTCACCGAAAATTTAACGAAAGTTAAAGTTAATCGTTAAAAAGTTAACCGTCCAAAATATTTGAAGACCTTTTTTTTTAGCTATTTCGACAACTTTCTTATGTACTTTTCATTAAACAACCAATGTAACGGACTAAAGTTAACGGAAGTTAACAAAAGCGTTAACATTTATTTAAGTTAACTTAAAAGTTAATCCGTTAAGCATTTTGTTAACTTCGTTAATTAACGATTAACGGATTAATGCCCACCTATGACTATTGAATACACAAAATTCGACATAAATACTTAAAAAAAAATTAATTTATTCGATCCAAAAGAATTCAGTACATCCCCACCCCCCACTCAAAAAATACCCAATATCAATCTTTCCCTACAAAAAAACAACAATCAAAAAAAATTTACACCAAAAATTACCAAATAAATCCAAATTTAAAACATACATTGTACATCCTTGTGTAAACAATACAAAAAAATAACACACCGTATTACCTGGCCCTGTATACAATGACTCACACAACTTACACATACACACTCACACACACATACTCGCATACACACTCGCATTATGTGTGTGTGTTTTCACGGAACAATTGAAGCGACCTACATATAATATAATATCATTATTTCGTCCACCCACATCGATACGACACGACAGAGAGCCATATATACGATATGAATAATCATATTTACTATTATTATTTGTTAAGTCTCTTGCAACTTAAGTCGCGACCTCATCACGTGCTTTGAATATATTACTTATCGGTGATAGTTCGTGGCTGATATGTTTTATCAAATCAGTCACCTTGCGGCCAAAGGTTATAACAGAAAGAGGCAAGAATAATTTAAAAAATGGGGGGGGGGTCCGTCAAATCTTACGGGAAGAGGGTCAAAAACGTTACTTATAAAATGTGTTTTTTTTTTACTAATTAATTTTTTTTAAATAAAAATAATTCACTTTTTATATATAATTGTAAGGAAATAAAGGGGAGGGGTCATCTCCATACACACGAAAATTTTGTAAATGATTCTTACGTAAATATAAGTTTCCTTATATTTATTAATTATTACGATATAAAAATTAATTTAGCTATCGAATCTTGTCTATGACGTATTGGGACAAGTTTGAAAAATATTATAATTTGTCAAAAATATTTTTCAAATTTATAACAACATAGAAATAATTACAGTGCTTTATTTTAAGAATAAAATGAATGGGGCATAAACTAAGTATAGAAATATTATTTTATACATTCTATAAAGAACGAATTTTGTTTGACGTAATTACGAAAACGGATGTTTACTCTTGTCATTTTTTTAAATTTTCGATTAATTTTTGAAATAAAACAAAAATGTTTAGGATAAAAAATGTCGAGCGAGTATGTAATTTTCTATAATTTATTCCCCAAACATTTTTTTTCAAACATGTTTCAGCCAGAAATATTTTTTAAAAATAATTATTTAGAATAATCCACACTGTTTATTCTCAGTATTACGTATAAGAAAGATCCATGGTACCTATGGCAAACATGCACACTGTAAAGTCCCATGACAATCTTCTTGAGGGGTTCATTTTTTTATAAATAAATTTTTTCTACGTTGTATTAAATGTATTTAAAAATGAAATCAAAATAAATACATGTTTAAAAATATGCTTAAATAAAGTCTTGGCATCTTAGGACGCCGCGCCGTCCGCACCGGCCGCACCGTCCGCCAGACACGCAATACTGATGTGTGTATATTATTTTCAAGGTTAAAATTATTGCGTGTCTGGCGGCCGGAGCGGCCAGCGCGGTCGGCGCGGCGTCCTAAGATGCCAAGACTTAAATGTCATTAAAAAAAATATGTCAAGATGATACGATTTGAAATTTTTTATTGAAGGAATCAAAGGATATGTCACTTAGATGAATATTTTATAAAGTAAACAATTAAATATAATAATAGATATTAACGCTTTTATAAAAAAAATCTTACACTTTCTAAAATCCTATTAGGGGGAGTCCGGGAGAGTATACCCGCCCTCCACTAAAAGACTAATTTTTTTTTTATACTTACATATTGCTATTTTCTATGAATTGTATCTTAAGCTGCACTATTTAGCTATATTTTCTCTTAAGAACATTTGATATAACTTTAATAATTTGTCAGTTATTAACGAATTTTCCCAAAAAGGAATTTGGTTAATGTCTCCCTCCTGGGTGGGAGATTTTACCATCCAAGTAGGGAGCCATTACCCGGGTTTAAAAAATGGGTAAAATAATGATACCAAATAAAAAAACTGTAATTTTATGAAAAAATGTTATATTTATAAGGCACTTACTATTACATAATACAATGATTAAATTAGGAACTTTGAGTAACTTTGAAGTATGGTAAAATCAGTAACGTTTTTTCTGTTAAAGCTTGTTGATCTGGATAAACTGGTTGCTTCAGGGGTTCTCAAACTAAGTTCAAGATTTCTTCGCATAAAGCCTCTGAACCAATCTTTTCCAGCGCAGTTATTTGAAGTCCAAGACTGTGGAACCCTTCTGGTCAAGCCATAATTCATTTTGCTACAAGTTAGAAGATAATTAACAAGTGCTTTTTCTTCTTCTATTGTAAATATTTGAGATGTTTTAAACTGGCTTCCTTGTTCATTTATTTTAGTTAATTTGTTCCTGTCCCTTAGATAATTTCGTAATGTATTTCGATCAATTCTGTATTCCAAAGCAGCACCTCTATAATAGATTTTCCTTTATCGATGTCATCTAAAGCATTTTTTATTACTGATACATCTAAATTACTCCTGTTTCTTGTTGGATTTTTATTTTTATAATTCAAGGCATTTTGGTGTTTATTTATCTGAAAAACAGAAATCATTATAAAAGGAAATTGCGGGAGAGATTACCCTGGGTAAAGTCTCCTCCCCATGTGTGACTTATGTCTCCCTCCCCACGTCAGTTTGTGTGTTATTTAATTTTTATAAAAAACAGTCCCACGTAATGGCGTTTCGTGCGAGGGACGGGGGGAGTGTGTGGCATTTCAGAAGTCAGGCAACGTCGCAATACATAGTGTCACAAAGATTCTATGAGCAATGGCTATTGTCTCCCCCCTGGTAAACTCTCCCGGACTCCCCCTACTTATTAAAAATATATGTATAATAAATAATTAATAAAATATAATTAAATTAAAATTAACTTCATAAAACAATATTTAAAATTAAATTTAGACACTTCTAATAGAAGCTAGAGTTTGGTGGGAATTTTGGGTGGTATGCAATGTACTGTAATGATGTAATGTAACTATAATTCCCCTTATTACCCCCCTGTTTCTACGAAAACTGTATATTTGTTTGAAAATAAAAACGTTTTGTTACAAATATAGATGTAGTAAAAATAGATGCATCCATTTTTCCTGTTTTATTTTAAAATAACTTAACTATGCATGTGGTTTAATGGATATGACAAATATGTCGTTTTAAGTAAGGTCTAATATCAAAGGTGCCAAACAAAAAATAAAAATAAAAACGGTATAGGCATTTCAGAAATGAAGTGTCACGACTCGAAAAATAATAAAAAAATGTCAAGTTATTTTAATTTTCAAATAGGTTTTGAGCAAAAAAGGGAAATTCAACCATTATTTTATCTGCCTTACCGGCAACTTACACACATGATTTTTGTATGGGCATATCTACGGCACAGTACCTTTCGAATGATATAATTCATTCCCCTCCTTTTATAATAAATACTTAAAAAAGGTACAACAATTTTTGATGTTTTCCTATTCATATATAGATTTAAAAATAAATATAGAAAGAGTATTGGCATATTTTTGATAAAATATTATATACACTGTCGTGCAAAAATCTGTGGTTTTGAATGTAAATATACAGATTTCAGTCAACAAAAATTCCCAAAATAGCGATAAGCATATGTTTACTCGCAGTCAAAATAGTAAAAAAAAAAACAATTTCTCGTTAGTTTGAAAGACACTGTGCGTCAATACTTTCAACTTGAGTAAACCTCACCTTTCAGGCATATAATTCAAAAATAACATGGAAAATTGTAAATGCTGTATTTTAGATATGCTAGGATTATTACAAAAGTTGTAATTAAGTATTCTTATCAACATTTAACTATTTTTGCAGTTTTATATTTCCAATACGCAAAAATGAGTGTCCAAAGACTTTTGCATGGCAGTGTATATTTGTAAAGACTTATGAAACATACTATATATAATATACATAATATTACCAAAATAGATTTAAAACTTAGAACATTGTTCAATTGTATTTAGAATGGATATGTTCTACCTATGAAAACATTCTTAGTAAACTGATTTAATTATATTTCGTAGAAAATAGGTATTATATAAATAATTTATTTAAATATTGTTCTTATGTTTATCGTCATAAAAATTCCAATTTCAAAAATATTTCTTATTAGTAATAAAATATTTAGCCAATGAGATTAACTTAAATTAAGACACATTTTCTTATTTTAATTTCGACAAAATTTAACGGGGTATTCTAACTTTCTAATCTTAAAAAATATTTTTTTTACATTTTATTAATAAACATAATTTTAAAAATATATGTCTAAAACCACAAATTCCCAAAACTGTCGTAGTGAAAACAGTTTACGTAAATTTTGAACGTGTTTTTCTCGAAAAATTTATCATAATCGCCGACGGTAGGCAATTTTTTGAAAATAAAAAATGTTACATTTTATTAAAAATATCACATTTCAAGCATTAATTTTAAAATCAAAACTAAATTTTGTAAATAACTAAAATATTCAAAATTCTGAATTGCTTAAATTAATTGATTTTATTTTGACGATATCTTTGCTCACAGGTGAATCATTTCAAGATTTTGACTGGAGCTTCTTTTAGTTATTTACGAAATTTGGGTTTATATAATTTTTTTTATTTTTCCGAAAAATACCATAAAAAATTATTTTCAGTATAATTTTAAAATATGACATTTTTCTTCGTAAAATAACAAATTTCTAAACCTAAAAATAAATATCTTGTCCATAATACATATACATTTGCTAACAGCACAAAAATTGTATAAGGTAAATACACAAACAAAAAACAACGACCATTAAAAAAGAGAGATGGAAACAGACAATTGCATCTAACCATAATTTATTATCCTTCTTTTTGAAACGTCAAACTTAACGGTAAATGAAAAAAAGGAATAGTGACTTAGGTGTTTTTTTGCTTACAAAAGATTGGCCGTGTTGTATTTGTGGGGGGGGGGGGAAGAGATGTAAGGGGTGGGGAATTGCAAACAACAACTTATTGGACTTATGACCCAGGCCAAATCTTCCAAAAAAAACCTGCCCAGTATTTTTGAGTGGTCATTTTATAAAAGCATATGGGTAACTTTTCGTAGTTTTTTCTAGAATGGTGTAATTTGTACTAATTTCCTTTATTGTGGGTAGGAAGTACAGTAGTTCTAAACAGTTTTTAGTTGCTTAAATTTTGATTTTTATTATTTAATAGGTTAAATATAATTGCAATAAAAATTTGTACACTCGAACATACATTTTAATATTAAATTTTAAATGAATTACAAAAAATATCTGCCGGGACTTTCTTATACGTAATACTGACAGTGAACAGTGTACGTGATTTTTATTTTATTGAAACATATTTCTGATTAACTAATTACAAGATATTAAATATTTTGTATATTTTTATTGACTGAAATCTCTAACATATTTTCACATTCAAAATCACAGGTGTCCAAATACTTTTGCATGGCATTGTATATATTTTTTTTAATTTACCCCACCGTTAAAGCTAAAGATTATATACTTTATATTTTATATTTTCAGGTTAAGTTCTTTAAAATATGTATTTTTTTCGTGTAGATTGGTATCTAATTTAAAATTTAAAGGTGGAAAATTTAAATTCCAAATATTTGATATAGAAACATGAAATCTTAATATTGTTGAAGTTAAATGATAAAAGAAGGTCATATTATTTATAGTTTTATGTATTTTCATAGCACAGATAAGGTTTGTTTTTATTTAAGTATGTACATATGTATATCTTCTATGATTACAAATATTTATTTAATATTAATCAATGAATATATTCAATATTAGTATTTTTTTTAAATACTATTAATTTTTTCTGTAGAACATTTCGAAAATATATAAAGGTATAGACATTCTGGGGTAACACAGGCTATCTATCACACTATCACTTGAAAAGACTGAGCAGGTTGTAAAATTTACTATTTAATTTTTCTCGATTTTTATTTATAAAAAATCGAAACAATTCTATTTTTTTGATATTTTTACGTATTTGATAGGAATGTTGGATGAAGTAAATGGGAGAGGGGCATAGGCTATCGCACTATCACTTAAAATGACTGAGCAGTTTGTAAAACTTACTACTATTTAATATTTTTCAATTTTTATTTCTAAAAAATCGAAACCAATTTTTGATATTTTTACGTATCTGGTAAGAAAGTCGGATGACGTAAATGGAAGAGGGGCATAGGCTATCGCACTATCACTTAAAATGACTGAGCAGGTTGAAAAATTTACTATTTAATTTTTCTCGATTTTTATTTATAAAAAATCAAAACAATTCTATTTTGTTTGATATTTTTACGTATTTGGTAAGAAAGTCGGATAAAGTAATTGGAAGAGGGGCATAGGCTATTGCACTATCACTGCAATATGACTGAGCAGGTTGACTGAGCAGGTTGTAAAATTTACTATTTAATTTTTATTTATAAAAAATCGAAACAATTTTATTTTTTTTAAATATTTTTACGTATTTGGTAGGAAAGTCGGATAAACTAAATTGAAGATGGGTATAGGCTATCGCACTATCACTTAAAATAACTGAGCAGGTTGTAAAATTTACTACTGAATTTTTCTCGATTTTTATTTCTAATAAAAAAATTGAAACCAATTTTTGATATTTTTACGTATCTGGTACGAAAAGCGGATGAAGTAAATCGAGGGGGGGGGGGTCGAATATCATTGTGTGTGTTTATCGATAAAAAAAAATGTTTTTATTTATACATATACAAAAGTATATTAAAGAATAAATATATAATTTTAAATGTAATTACGTAATACATAATAAGTTTTAATAATAAGTATACAGGGTGTCCCATTTTAATCTATCACCCCCCTAATTTTTTTTATCTATCAATTAAATCAAAAAATGCTTCAAATAAAAGTTGTTTGGTTTTGAGGGGGACCCAAAATGGCGTTATTAATTTTTTATTTTTTGGACGTCTTCATGGTCAAATAGGCCCAACTTTTTTTTTTCAAATGGAAACCTATATTTTTTATTACAATATCTTATTGTTTGGAAAAAAACAAGTAGCTTTTGTTTCAAAAAAATTTTTGTATGACTTCATTTTTTTTAATATTCAACAAAATAATTTTAGATTTTAGTTTTTTAATAATTTTTCACTCGAAACCCATTAACTTTAGAGGAAAAATGTAAAAAACAAAAAATGTTTATTTTAATCTGATATAACTAGGAAAATTATATCAGGATTTTTTCTTAACTTTTGCTCTTCAAAATATTAAAGCAAATAAGAAAAAATCTGAAATAATTTTCCTAGTTATATCATATTAAAATAAACATTTTTTGTTTCTTACACTTTTACCCTAAAGTTAATGGGTTTCGAGAAAAAAATTAGTAAAAATCTAAAATCTAAAATTATTTTGTTGAATATTAAAAAAAAAAATGAAGTCATACAAAAAATTTTTTGAAACAAAAGCAACTTGTTTTTTTCCAAACAATAAGATATTGTAATGAAAACTATAGGTTTCCATTTGAAAAAAAAAGTTGGGCCTATTTGACCATGAAGACGTCCAAAAAATAAAAAATTAATAACGCCATTTTGGGTCCCCCTCAAAACCAAACAACTTTTATTTGAAGCATTTTTTTATTTAATTGATAGATAAAAAAAATTAGGGGGGTGATAGATTAAAATGGGACACCCTGTATAGGTATGTGTATAATGTATATTATATATTCGATCTATAAGTTCAAGGGACAATCGTGTGTATAGTTATAGACTTCAATATAAATAGATAAATAATAATATATTAATTAGTATAATCAATTTTGTAAACAGTAATTATTTATGTATTTTAATAAACTATATTATATCAACTACCTTCTGTAGGTCATTTTAAAAATAGTTGCTCGTAGTTTTATTTATTATCTTTAGATAATTTTTACATTCATGTTTATTTGTACCAGAGGTTGTCAAACATTTTATTGTTCGTAAATTATCATTTATATAAATATCATTTTTATTACATTATTTTAACCATTTTGATGATTTTTTTTATTGATTTTTGTTATTAGAAGGGGTGTGAGAGCCTCCTGGAATGATCAGGGCAGTTGAGAATATTATGTATAAACTTATGACCGGTATTATAAAGGAGGTAGTAAATTTGCTAGCTTGTAAGCACTCTTAAATGAGGTATCAAACTTTTATGACAGTTCTCTAGGAGTTTTATTCACAATTAACTTAGAGTTATACATTTTACTGATTAAATTTTAATTCTACTTCATTTTTCATGAATTTGAGTGCACATTTCTATGACAAATTGAAATTTGATGCACGAAAAATCACTGAAAAATGACATGTTTTAGATTTGGTTGAAAGTATGTTTAATATATAGAAAATGATGTGAAAAGTTGAATTTTTCAAACCGCAGGTCTGTATCTCAAACCGTTCTCGAGATATCGCCTTTCAAAGTTTTGATTTTTCAAATTTTTTGGAGAAAAATGGCTGTAACTTTTGAACGTGTGGTCGGATTTGATTTTTGTTGACAGATTTGGAATCAGCCTGTCAAAATCTATATAATTACATGTATAATACTGAAAATTCGGAAAAAAATTTTTTGTGAAAATCGACATTTTTTTTATGATACCCCTTTGAATTTTTTCGATTTTTCGCAAACATTTTTTTCTCCGAATTTTAAAATATTATACATGTCATTTTATAGATTTTGACACGCTGATTCCAAATCTGTCAACAAAAATAAAATCCGACTTCACGTTCAAAAGTTACAGCCATTTTTCTCCAAAAATTTTGAAAAATCAAAACTTTGAGAGGCCATATCTCGAGAACGGTTTGAGATACAGACCTGCGGTTTGAAAATTTCAACTTCTTACATAATTTTCTATATAGAAAACATACTTTTAACCAAATCTAAAATTTGACATTTTTCAGTGATTTTTCATACATTAAATTTCAATGTATCATTGAAAATCCACTCAAATGTGGTTAAAACTAAAAGTTAGCATGAATTTTTTGTTTTTCCTTTCTATAATTTGAGGAACTACTGTTCGAGAATGATTTGAAATAAAATTTATGACATTTTAACTTTTTAACCCCAATTTTTTTTATTATTATTATTGTTTATTAGAGATAAAACTGTACTGATAAAAGATAATAATTGTATTTTATTTAATATACCAATATTATAAGTAATTTATTTTATTCGATTTTTTTGTTTTATATTTTCTACGAAATATAACAAAATATAAGATTTGATACAATTACAGTCGAAATCGGTTAATATTGGTTTTAACGACTCAAAATAAAAGTCCCGACTGAAGCCCATATACGGTTTTTTCTTCTTCTAAAATTAATAAAAACAAATTCTGTATGACCCCTTCTGATAAGTTAGGCTGTATACGCTGCTGGATAATCTGCGGTTAAAAGCTTGTTTGATATAATGAATATAGTATTTTTTACATAATATACATATATTAGCATCCTGTTTTTTACTAGGGCTTCAGCTTTGCTTAACGTGTAGATTTTAATTAAATTATTAGTAAATAGAAAAATAGTTATTTTTTTCAAGGAAAAAAACGTGATATTTCACATATAGGTAATTATATTTTTTCGTATAAAATTGATATTTTTCTCAATACATTAGCCTAGAGATATTTATAGATGTTTTAGTAAGAGTTGTGACAGTCTGAATCGATTTTTGATGGATTGTAATGTAGCGTAGTTTCCCCCAGAGCTGTATTTTCTAATTTTATCAAGAAATATATTTATTTTTAATAGACTTCAAAAAAGAAAGAAGGTTTTCAATTCAACAATTTATAACATCGACAAATTTGCATCGATTTGGACGATTTTTAGTTTGTTTGAAAGAGTGTACTTCCTATTTAACTCTCATATATTTTTATTTTCAAAATCTGAATACGGACTTCAAAAAATTATGGGGTGTTCAATTTTGCTGTATATATATATTTTTTAAATACATTTCCGAGCATAGCTCCGACAAATATGTAACTTTTGAAAAAATTTTATTGTTTGAAATAATCACATATGTATATAAATTTTCATTTTTTTTTTAAATAAGTTTTTTATTAAAAATGATTTGTAACTTAAGGTTATACGTCTAACACACTGTAAAAAAAGATTTGGTTTCGAAAAATGTTGTTTTTAATTTATATTCAGAACACGACATGTACCTACATTTAATGGAATATTTTACTTTGTTAATTATTAAAAGTAAAAAAAGTTTAATCTAATTTGAAATTTGAAATAGACAGAACGGTATATAATAGTAACATGTACTAATTTGTACTGCTGTAATGGCAGACCTAGTTTTAAATTATTTTCAATAAATTAGACGTGAATATATTTGTTTTATAATTTTTATAGT
Organism: Sialis lutaria; assembly: GCA_949319165.1. Lineage (NCBI taxonomy): Eukaryota > Metazoa > Arthropoda > Insecta > Megaloptera > Sialidae > Sialis > Sialis lutaria. The sequence continues at coordinate 30,618,945 of OX439235.1, forward strand.
TGAAGTTTGGAATAATTAGTTTTTAAAACGTCTCTATAAAGCCAATTGTGTAGAATTTCAATAAATAGAGCACTTTCGGCAATCGTGTGTTAAAAACTTTATTTTAATATCCAATTACTCAAAAACCATACGTTTAAGTAAAATATATGAATTATCCATAAAAAACATTAAAATTTTATACTTTTATCTATCTATACATTGCTCTAATGATCGAATAACCTTAAGGCAAGGTATTGTCTCAGTACCTACACCTTAATCAGATCGTCATCTGAACCATTATTACCCCAAAACGCAATTCTCTCAAACTATCCCAGAACAAACCGTTCGACGCGACGGCTTGTTCACTTGCATGACCTAGCGCGCACAGCTAGCGGCGGCCACCGCGCGGTTACTTCTCCCCCCTTTACACCACTCTAGCCCGACCACGTAACAGTGTTGCCAAATAGCGCGTACAACAGAGAACGTGACTGACGTACTGACGTGTACGTGCGACGACTTGGCAACACCGCAACAGTCTACATACACATCACTACCTACTATCATATTATTGTAACGAACAGTGCACCAAGTAAGATATGTATTGTACGTACCTACATCTTGTTGGGTAATAGAAATATTGATAGATAGATGGGTCAATGTTATAGGATAGTTTAGAAATAGTTCGTTTTTAACCAATCGAGATTTGGTCAAAAATTATTTTTATTAAGGTTATTCGAACATTAGAGCAATTAGTCCATTGAAATGTTACATTTTTTAGGCCTTACCTTGCGTTTTTTAGAGGACGCAATTTTATTTTTTTGATGTGTAGGGGGGGTCAGTGTAAAGCTAAAATCAAGTTTTTGGGGTCGCCACCCTTGCCCCACGGCCGCCATCTTGAAAATAGGGGTTGAAATGGTTATTTCGATTTATCTCTTAAACTATTTATCTGATAAAAAAAATGTGTGAACATTTTTTGTTGCAAATTTAATTCTCTACAATTTTGGTCCAGTATCTTTTTGTCGTAGAATTATAAATAAAAAAGTTATAAGCGAAAATGTTCGGAAATTCGAGAAAATTTTTTTTATTTTTCGATATAACTTTTTTTTATCATTTTACGAAAAAATAATATCAGACCATTTTTGTAGATCGTTTTTTAAGGAATAAGTGGAACGGCTTTGTTTCTCAACAAGAGAGTTGATCCTGCTTTGCTCACTGTAATTGGTGAACGTTTTTTTATCTCTTTATACGGTGGTAATAAAGATGATAATTCTCTTGACAGCCTAAGATACAAACAATTCGCCAAGGCAGTGACAAAAAGTACATTTAACTTATCTTCACTTCCTCCAACACAAGACACAGCTCGCTTTCATACTTTCCGAGTCTACCATCAGGTCCAGTCGTGGCTTGGTAATAATAATGATCCTGAAGAATGGGGCTGGAAAAAATGTGGAAAATTATTGATGCCAGTGCAGACCTCTAAACCTCCAGCACCCTCTGAGCTTCTAAAATTGATTTTTTGCAAATGCAAAGGAAACTGTGGAGCGATGTGTGGATGTCGAAAAGCAGGGTTGAAATGTTCTGCAGTGTGCTTCCATTGTTCTGGAGAGACTTGCAGCAACGTAATGGAGCTCACAGAATTAATAAATGAAAATGACTTTGATGATGAACCGCCGACATTAACACCCCTTCCTTCTCCAGTTCTCCCACTAATATTTAATTCCGAAAGCCGATCAGATGCTGAGCCGCAGCCTGGTCCATCGAAAAGACTAAGGACGGAATAGTTCAAATATAGAAAATCACCGTGGATTATGCCTATTGAGGAAACCACGTAAAAAAACGCGCCTCCAGACTCTACCTCGTGGGTGGTGGGGAAGAGTCAATAATTAATTATTAATAATATTGCAAAATTAATAATTAAAAAAATTATAATAACAAAACAAAAAAAAAAAGAAAATAACTGATGACACATTATTAGTACAGACGCATAATATATGTATAGTTAAGAGTACTGAAAAATAATACTCACTTCGGAGCGCTGTAAAACCGTAGCTATTGACTTAATTAAAAAATGTTGCTTATAAAAGTTATTCCTTAAAAAACGATCTACAAAAATGGTCTGATATTATTTTTTCGTAAAATGATAAAAAAAAAGTTATATCGAAAAATAAAAATTTTTTTCTCGAATTTCCGAACATTTTCGCTTATAACTTTTTTATTTATAATTCTACGACAAAAAGATACTGGACCAAAATTGTAGAGAATTAAATTTGCAACAAAAAATCTTCACAAATTTTTTTATCAGATAAATAGTTTAAGAGATAAATCGAAATAACTATTTCAACCCCTATTTTCAAGATGGCGGCCGTGGGGCAAGGGTGGCGACCCCACAAACTTGATTTTAGCTTTACACTGACCCCCCCTACACATCAAAAAAATAAAATTGCGTCCTCTAAAAAACGCAACCCCAAATGTAACTTTTCAATGGACTAAATGTTTAGATAAAAGTATAAAAGTGGATAACTCATATATTGTACTTAAAATATTGGATGTTTGGTTTTTGAGTAATTGGATATTAAAAATAGAGTTTTTAACACACGATAAATGAGAGAACTTGCCGAAAGTGCTCTATTTATTGAAATTCTACACAATTAGTTATATAGAGACGTTTTAAAAACTAATTATTCAAAACTTCAATACTATAAAAATTATAAAACAAATATATTCACGTGTAATTTATTGAAAATAATGAAAAAACGAGCTCTGCCATTACAGCAGTACAAATTAGTACATGTTACTATTATATACCGTTCTGTTTATTTCAAGTTTCAAATTAAATTAAATGTTAGATGTTATATATGTTTTATTTTCTTCCTTTTATAATAAATACGACAAATTTCGATGTTCACCTATAAATATATAGATATTTATTTAAATGGCAGCTGTTTTTTCAAGTATCAAATATTTGATGATGAAATAGAACAATTAATTCATTTTTATCTGTTTATCTATAAAAACATACTCAAACATTTTCCAATATCTATGAGATTATTTGTAATTTATCTCTGAAAAAATGTAATCATTTGATAAACATATGATTATATTTTGTTAATTTTGAAATATTGTTTTGAAGTAAAAATGTATAATCTTTATTTGTTTTGAAATTATTCATCGATAATAATTAAAATCAACTGTGATTTTTTCCCACAGGCCCTATAGATTGAGACTTTCTTATATAGATGTACTAGTATTGGAACTATACTCTACACATTTTTAAAGGGGACACCTAAAAAATAACCTGTTTTCAAATGCTTTCAAAAACTTTTTTATTCTCAAATAGAGCAAATTTACTCTTCTTTATGATGGTATAATTTGTTTCTCAACATTCATTTTCATTTTTTTACTTTTTTATGTTATTTAATAAAAAAAAACTGCATATTTTGAAACTTGACGCGGACTGCCTTTATGTAGAAAATAAATTTTTAAAATAACCTTTTTGTAGATAATTTCAATACCTTGAAATCGGTATCATGATCATTTTTTTGCAAGAAAAATTCAAAATCAGGAAAAAATAATTTAAATGAACAAAGCCGAAGTAATTTTGGTGGTACAGAAAATAACAAAAAAGTAAAATGAAGTTTAACATAACATCTTTCAGATTATCTATTGTAATGAAAAACATTTGATGAATTTCATAAAAATATGAAATTACATTTCAGGTGGCCCGAGCAGGGTAGCCAGTTTCTGGAAAACCGGGAAAAGTCAGGAAATTTTGCTATACAGGGAAAAGTCAGGGAATTTTTATAAAAATGCAAAATCACACAAATTCTCGCAAATATTTAAAGAGTGACTTTTTTTCAGGTTTTTTATCTAAATTTTTCAAATAAAAAACAGTAAAAATTCTCCTGGAAAACCGGGAAAAGTCAGGGAAATTTGTTCCAGAGAAATACTGGTCACCCTGCCGAGCGATTTTTATGTCCCAATTTTTTTTTTTGTAATGAATACCTACCAAAAATGATGGATACATATTAAAAGTATTAAGTAAATAAATTAACAAAATACTCATTCTTATGATTTATCATTAGGGGTTCGTTGGAAACGTTTTCACCCCCCCCCCCTCCCCCCGAATAATCCCTTTCTAGACCCCCACTAACCTTTATTATAATTAATTCAGCATTTAAAAAACCGATAGAAAAAATTTGGAGTTATTCAGTTCGTCCTCTGAAAACTCAAAGTATAATAACAACAAAAAATATATGTATATATAATCATCATATGAACAATATCACGATTTTACAATCAATTCAATTTTGCTGAGTTCATAACAACACATACATACACACACACAAATAGATGTATGCGTGCATGCATAGAAATACATTCTAAACAAGTCAAATCTGGCAACGCAGGCACACATGTGCACGAACCGGCAACGTTGCCTTCTTATTTATTTACCCGCGTCCTTGTCGACCGCCTGGTACAGTCGCCCAAACCGAACACTCCGTGTCTCTTTTACTATATCTACAAGCAAGACTCATTACAGTTGGTTATTTTTCATATATCGAAAATTTGTGCGATTTTTAAACAAATTCCGCTAAAAATAGAATTGTTTTGGTGTGCTACATGACATTTATTTTTGTTTCTATTGGTATTGATTCTTTTTGGGTCGTTCCGGTGCCAAATAGCTTAACTTATACAGGATGTAATATCTCTTAAAGGGTTCGTTATAACGGAAAAATTTATAGAACATAAGTTATAGGTAATATGATTTACCTAGAAATTTTTTTCTCTATTATGGAGCGTTTATAAAATAATTTACTGATTAAAAAAAACTATTCTATGCTTATTTCTGCAGAAAATAAAGATTTGATCGCAAAAATTGACTCTTTTAAAACTAATTTTGAATTTGACGCCAAAACGCTCGTAGATGATATTACAGATTTGTGACGTCACACTCCTTGTCAACAATAATCAAACATTCAGAATTAGACAATAATTTAATTATTTTGTGTGTTAAAAATTAATTCCAAAGTATACAAGTTCTTAAATAAGGTATGTATGTACCTAATAATCTTGTAAGTGGAATTGATATTTGTCTAAATTGATGCGTGACGTCATTCGCTCTGATTGGTGTTCCATTTAACATGGCGGATTGTTGTATTTAGCATTTTTATTTTAACAAAAATTATATTAATCTCGTTTTTAATACATTTTTTAGAATCTTTTTAACCTATTTCATTATTTAAATTCATAATTTCAATGATACTTTGTTACTGGTACTTATATCCAGAATCCAAGATCTTATTTTAGTTAAACACAGATTTAAAAATAGTTATTTAGTCCTACAGTTTTTTTTTACAGAAACTTAATATTTTACGTATAATAAAAATGTTATGTAAATAAATATTGTATTCTCTCCCTTTACCCGTTTGAATATTTATTTGTTTATTATTTGATGTACTGCATTTTGGTTCGGATAGCACTGCCAGTCACCTGGGACATCCGGGAAATTAGGAGCTCTGGAATAAGTAAAAATTTAATGTCCATTCTATACAAACTAGGAAGGGTTTTGGGGAAAATTGTTCCAATTTTAATTAATTATTCAATTTAACGAATTAACAAGTTATTTTTAGATATGAATGTTTTGAAATTTGGATTGTTTTTGTTTCCATATTAAAGTTATACATACGTCTAGCATACTGTAAAAAAGATTCGATTTCGAAAAATTATTTAATGGAATATTTTACTTTGTTAATTATTATTAAAAGTAAAAAAAAGTTTACTTTAATTTTGAAATTGAAATAGACAGAACGGTATATAATTGTAACATGTACTAATTTGTACTGCTGTAATGGGCAGAATAGTTTTTCATATTTTTTTAAATAAATTACACGTGAATATATTTGTTTTATAATTTTTATAGTATTTAAAAGGGTTGACGTTAGTTTTTAAAACGACTCTATATAGCCAATTGTGTAGAATTTCAATAAATAGAGCACTTTCGGCAAGTTCTCTCATTTGTCGTATGTTAAAAACTCTATTTTTAATTTCTAATTACTCAAAAACCATACGTTCAATATTTTAAATTCAAATTTTAGACTTTTATCGATTTTTACGACTATCGGCTTTTACAATAGTTTTCGACTGTATTTACAATATCTATAATACTGTCTAAAATCTTTATTAAATAAATAAATATGCATCACACTGTTTTAGAACGGCTGGTATTAACATACATACATACACACATACACATATACCAGTTTATATTTTTGTTTGTAATTAGTCGTGCGACAGCTGAGATTTACTGCCCTGCATTAATTGTTATGTTAATTCAGCGGCCATTATAGTAGTTGCATTGTCGATACAGACAGACAGACACACAGACGGAACATCCGGAAAATCATATAGTTACAATATTACTGTTGATGAATTTTTGCGTAGTGATGTTTACTAAAAATATTACGTAGTTATTAAAAAAAAATCTGAAAAATGTATTGTGTATAGGGAAATCAAAGTTTTTTTAGATACGCATGCAAATATTTATGTATACCTGTATAACCTAAAAGTCAAAAAAATGACTAGATTGGCAATGTTAAAGAATGTATTACCCAGTAGGTAATTTTTTTCTAAAGTTTTCGGTCACGGTAACAAATAGTATTATCTTTCCTCTTTAAAATGAGTTTTAACTTTTTACTGTACGATATTTTTTAGCCGAGATGTACTAGTTTGAAGATATGATAGAGTGTAGTATAGTAGATACAATCAACTTTACTACATATATCTTCAAAGTTGTATATTTCGGTGAAGAAAAATCGCACAGTGAAATTTAAAAAAATCATTTAAAAGAGAAAAGACAGTACTATTTGTAATCATGAAAGAAAACTTCAGAAAAAAAATTACCTACTAGCAGAGCTGTCAATACTTCAAGTAAAATACTTGAAAAAGTACTTCAAGTACCAAAAAGTACTTGAAGTACTTTACTTCAAGTACTTTTGAAAATTGCGCAATGTACTTGATACTTGAAGTAATTTTTTAAAAATACTTGAATTTAGTACTTGATTTTGCAAGTAAAATACTTCAAGTATTTTACTTCAAGTATATTTTTAAATACACCATGTCGTTTTTCAAGTACTTACTTTAATAAACTGATTTTCCATAAGAAAAGTTTTTTTAAACAAAATAATTAATTTTATCACTTATAAAAACATGGAAAGAAATTTATAAAGCCTTTGAAAATATTTTAAAGATATCAAAGAGGTATATTCGTTGATTATTTAAGATATACCTACTTACTACCTATAGTCTGTTTTATTTAAGTTTGCAGCGGTGGCCGGGGATTTGACGGTAGGAATCGTGACTCGGTATACACCCTCGCCCTTAAAACTTTTTTTTATTATTCTCTAATTTATATACCTTTTAAGATGAAAATTGGGATAAATGACGTAGATTGATGGTCCAAAAACAGAAATTATGAGATTTAAAAAAAAAAATTTGATAGACGAAGTGTTCAAATTTTTTTAGTTACCCCATTGCATTGACCAGAATGTTATTAGATAGGTTTCCTAAAATGCAACAAAACATTTTTTGGAACCTTTTGATTTTAACACTTCAGTCACGAGATATTTGCTTTCAAAGTCGTTATTCAAGCGCCCCCCCTAGCCCTCTAATTTCTAATACGGATAATTCAAAATACACAACATAAATCTATAGATGGGTTCTAATAGGCCACATATGTTATTTTCTATTATAAAAAATAGTTTTAACAATTAAAATTTTTAATTGAGTGACATAAATAAAACAATATTTTAAAAATTATTTTTAAGAAACAATAAGAAATTAAAATCAGTTTCATACATTCTGAAATATCCAATACTTAAAAAACACATAATAAAAACATAATTTATTAATAATATGTGGCCGCGGCCCGCAAACAAAAGCTCAGCTGATTTTCACGTGTTTTTAAGTATTTTTTTTATCCGAATACTTGACACTACCCTTGTTAGGTAATGAAGATAATTATGTATATAAATATTTAAAATTACCATTTTTTTTTGTATTTTAATGGTTCTAACAATTAAAATTTAAAATGTACTTGAAATAAGTTACTTGAATTTTCAAGTACTTTTCGGTACTTGAAGTACTTTACTTCAAGTACTTTTAAATATTGCGCAATGTACTTGAAACTTGAAGTACTGTCACTAAATACTTGGTACTTGTACTTGAAGTACCTTGACTAAGTACTTTTGACAGCTCTGCCTACTAGTAATAAATTCCTCATCATTACCAAATCGTCATTTTTGGGACTTTTATGTTCGAATATCTAAAAAAACTTGACGTGATGAAACCAACTCCAGGAGCTGACTCTTTGTTTTTGGGCTTAGAATTTAGTTAGCACACTCGTTAATGTGTTCTTTCTTCAAATAAACTAATTTTCTTGAAAATTGTTCTTATTCAATGCTTCCTTACTTTAAAAAGAAAATAATTTTCAACTATTTGGGGCAAAAAGGAGTTAACTCCAGAATAAAATTGACTCTAGAATTGCGAATTTGACAAATTTCCCAATGGAATTTGGCCAAAACATGTGGTCGGTGACAAATAATAATTGGACGAAGACAAAAGCGATTTAAATACATTCTCATTTTTTTAAACAGTTTTTTCTATTATCCCACAAATTATAAAAACTGGAGTTAACCCCTTGTCGCTGCATACCCCTCAATTGTTCTTATTTCTGTGTGTTTGTCACTACACAAATTCAACTTTTACCTAGGACAGTATCTTAGCTCAAATGTGTAATAATTGTTTATTTGTTTGTTACTTGTTGTTAGTTAGTTACATCATCATTATTGTTCACCATGGCCTTTGGTTTTCTTTCGTTACGTAATCGCGTCATAAGTAAGTTTTCCTGCTCCAATCGCAAACAGCCATTATCTTCTATGAATATCTATGTCAGTTCATAGAACTACTCTATTCAACCTTTCACCGCACGAAATCCGTGTCCAAGGTTACCTTGTGTACGATCCGGGGGATCTGCATCACCAACAACGGCAGGTTATAGTGTTTTTGTAGTTGGTTCTGGTAGAATTCCACCAGTGGCGTGCTTCGAGCTAAATATATCATTTTTGTAAAAATAGCGAAATAAAAAATAGAAAAGTCGTATCAATTTTGAGAGTTTACAGAGCGCATTGTAGATCAGACTTTTTTTATTAGTTCTGGTTGATTTACACCATATTTAAACGAAATATATATATTTTTATAAAAATAAAAAACATATATTCAGTTTTTAGAGTTTCTACAGTAGGGGGTGCTGAAGATCAGATTTTTAGTGTTTCTGTTAGTTCTTGTTAAATTCCACCAGTGGCTTGCCTCGAGCAAAATAAATATATTTTTATATAAAAAAAAAATTATATAAATTTTGAGAGCTTTTACAAGGCGTGATAATTTTTTTTCACCAAATCTAATATATGATTTTTGAAGAACATACTTTTCCCTTTAGTTAACTTTTTTTTTAAATCTCTGTACGAACATTTTTGGCCGAGTTATTTGCGATCAAAAATAAATAAATAAAATCAGTTTTCAGTTACTCAAAAATGGGCCTATAGGAATACAAAAAAAGCAAATTTAAGAGAAAAGTCTGTCCTAAAAAAATATTTAACGTTCCATGTAAGTTCCCAAAAAAAATTTGTTTTTAGTATTGTAAAATTTTTGGAGGGGCTGAATAATCAATTTTGTCAATAAAGGCATTTAAAAAAAGTGTTACCAACTCAAAAAATGTCATTTGAAATAAATATATAGAATGATTCCAAATTATTATATATTTCTATTAAAAATTGTCATTAATGTAGTTCGTGTACCTACCGTCAACAAAACTAGCATATTCTAAATAAATATCATATTTTTTATTTGTTTTTTTAAATACTTAATCACTAAACGTGTTAATAGTTACTATTTTTCAAACATCACAGGAATACTGAAATATTTAAATTAAACACTCTGTATCAGTCTTTTTTCCTAAACTACCTTTACAATTTTGATTTACCTAAATTGTTATAATTTCATTTATTTCTATTTCCTCAAAACTACATTTTTTGAGTTGTGACACTTTTTTAGCGAAACATTATGTTTATTATATTATTTTGAACTACGCCTCTGTACAAGTAATTTAACACAGTGCATACATCTATCTTTGTCTGAATTTCATTGTTACCTGTCTCGGTCGAATCATTACCATTGAAAGTGTCACGATTTGTATATCCATCCTTTTCTAGTTTGATTTATAAAAAAACAAAGCACTCTATGTTATTCTTCGTCAGGTGAATTCATATTTTTTACTCGACTATTTTAAATATGATATAATAATAATTATTGTTGAAAATTAATTGTAATTGTTGCATTTTGTAAGGCTTCCGCGGTCAGATATTTATTGGGGATCGATGATTAATAAAGGTCAATTTTACTTTAAGGTTATTCGATCATTAGAGTAATGTATAGATAAAAGTCTAAAATTTAAATATGTTATTTATGGGTAACTCTAATTTTTATTTAAAATATTGGATGTATGGTTTTTGAGGAATTGGATATTAAAAATAGAATTTTTAACACACGATAAATGAAAAGTGATCTATTTATTGAAATTCTACACAATTGGCTATATAGAGACGTTTTAAAAACTAATTATTCGAAATTCAACCCTTTTAAATACTATACAAATTATAAAACATATATATTCACGTGTAATTTATTCAAAATAATGAAAAACTAGGTCTGCTATTACAGCAGTACAAATTCGTACATGCTACTATTATATACCGTTCTGTCTATTTCAATTTTCAAATTATATTAAACTTTTTTTACTTTTTTTTTACTTAATATTTTTATTATTTTTAGGGGCTTTAAATAATTTGATAACCTTTTTAATATTTTATTAACCTCAGTTGGATTCATTGTGGATAAAAAATTGTTATATAAAAAATATATATATTTAAAACACTATAAATTTTTAAATTAAAAAAATTAATTAAATTTTATGAATTTTTCATTAAATAAAATTTTATAGGTTCATTTCATTCTTTAGAAAACAAGTTGTAAAAAAGGATATAAAATTTGATCAGAATCTATAAATTGTAAAATGTATATTACATACTTTTATATACACAGAGCTGGCTTTATATTTTAAACTATTGTAGCCCCTCTCACAAATTTGTGCACAATATTAAAAAAAACATTTTATAAAAAAATATGTTTAGATAAAAACCATACGGTACCGCACACTAATACACGTAGCTTCACCTGGCAATTGACAAACTTTTTTTTTACTATAAATAAAAAAAATATATATTTTTATTGATATTTTAAGCTATTGTAGCCCCTCACAAATTTTTACACAATATTAAATAAACTTTAAAAAAAATTTTTTAGATAAAAACCATACGGTACAAGACACTAATACACGAGACTTCACCTTGCAATTGACAAACTTTTTTACTATAAATAAAAAAATTATATATTTTTATTGAATCGACCCTGAAAGTACTTTGAACAAAAAAAGTACAATAAAATTAATAGAGATTGGAGCCTTAGCCAAAAACAAAAAAAAATGTTGTTTTGTGAAAAGTTAGAAAAACATTTTTCTTGGAAAAACATGCGTTAGAGAATTCAACTATAAGCCGAGAAAATTTTATAACTTTTGAAGTAAACAACGAATAAAAGAACTTTTCTTAAAATTCTATCGATTTTTCTTCAATTATTTTCTTATATGAAATAAATACAGTGGGGACTTCGGTAATACCTTTTTAAAGGGACTGAGGAAAAAACATATAGGTACCTACTAACGTAATATTTAAAAAAATGGGTCTTAAATGCTGGGACCTAAAAATAAAATGGTGAAAAACTTACTAAAGAAATTCTACTTTATATTTAGTTTAACCCATTAACGCCCGTCGTACACATTTGTGTACACCTCATTTTATAATTAGTGGTGCTGTCTATGGATATTAATTCACAATATTTCAGTTGGTAGAAGTGCAACAAACAAAATCCGTTAACGTTATTAGTTTCATAAGTGTTTAAACGTGTTTTAATTGTTCTCAATAATTTTTAAATGAAATATGTACGTGGTATGCTAATATATTTTATCCAACTAGAGCATGTGATTTCGAATTTTGTTCAAATCATATGAAATAACTTAAATATACATATAACACGACTTTATTTAAATAAAAATGATATCAGAAAAGCAGTCTCACACAAAATAGACTTCATATCTGCCCAATTTACTCGCTAGAGTACTCACTATTATTTTTTTTCTTCTAAATATTAAAAAAAAAGTTTGTGTTGTATATTTAGTTAAATATATTGAATATGTACTTAATTTCATTAAAAAAATCTTTTGTATGTTTTTGTTTTCTTTTGGGCGTTAATGTGTTAAATAAATATTGTTATGCCCTATTCGATAATTTTATTGAAATATCCATTTTGACCTCCCTGAATCCATTCTGACTATTTTTGTCATGCTGTCTGTGTGTCTGTCTGTCTGTAACTTATATATACGACAAAACACAGAAGGGTGAAATTTTATATTTAGGTTACATGTTTTTATTTTATTTTTAAAAACTGTCTTACGACCGAAAATATATATGTTAACTCTTGTCAATTTTTGAATTTTGAAGTCTTGGCATTTTAGGACGCCGCGCCGACCGCGCTGGCCGCTTCGACCGCCAGACACGCAATACTGATGTGTGTTTTTTTAACCTTGAAAATAATATACACACATCAGTATTGCGTGTCTGGCGGTCGAAGCGGCCAGCGCGGTCGGCGCGGCGTCCTAAAATGCCAAGACTTGATACAAAATAAAATTTTATTTATGTTTCTATTATTATTATTTATTTTTAACGAGCTAATATTTAGCGCTAATTGTGGGAACGAAATGAATAATAAACAATAGTTTTTTTTTCTGTTATATAAAATATACCTTCACTACTATATAAAAATTAATTATGTAGTACTGAAAAAAAGTTGTATATCAATATATGTTAATTGTAGTTAATATATTTCTTTTTAAGCTATCCGCAGCTACATTTTTTTTGATAATTTAAATAAGGCAATAAAAATACAATAAAATTAGTAGGTAATATTTCCTTACGAAAAAAAATTGAAAAATTCGAAAAACCTTCTTAACCCTTTCAGACCTGCAAGTGGCATTTGAATTTTCCATCGGATATTTGCAGAGATCTTATCTTAAATAAATTAGTCTGTAGTTAATTTCTTTTTTATTTTTAATAAAATATATTGATTTAAATTAATAAAAAATACACTTGTTTTTATTAAACTTTTATCTGGCATTTTTGATGATTTCCTAGTTTTTTTTACACCTTCAAAAAAACTAGTTCACACTTGATGAAGATATATCTGCAGGTACCCCAACTATATCTTAACTTGGGTTTTGCCTAATAGACCCCCCCCCCTCACTCTTTACTATTTTTTTATTTATAAATTTAAAATTAATGCTATAGTATTTATTGGTACAGAAAGTTTTTATACTTTATACTTACGAAGATAATTTTAATTTAATAATATCAGCGATTAAAAATAACGGTCCAGCTCAATTTAATCGTTTTATTAATTTTATTTTATTTTAAAATTATTTAATTTCCCGTTATTGAAGTTTAAATATAGATACATTTAAAATTATTACAATAATTGCTAATTATTTTGTTTCTTTTTCTTACAGGTGTGTATTAAGAACCAATTTGTACTGACGTGTCTAATTTGTATAATTTTGTAAGTATTTTTAATTTAATTATTAATTTTTTTCGGTATTAAAAGGCCATATCTTTTTTTGCATTGAATTTTTTAACAGGAATTTGAAAATGTAGATTTTATTAGGTATTTGATATTAATTTCAAATCGATATCCTTCTAGAGTCAGGACAGACAGACAGACAGATAGACGGACAACAAAGTGATCTTATAAAAATTCAGTTTTTCATTTCACATTAACAAGGAAACCTTTTCAGGTCGAAAATTCGTATCGAGTTTAAACTTTATATATACAGTCCCTGGCCATATTATTAGACCAAAGCTAAGAAATAAGTGTTTCATATTATTTTTGTTGTTTTATTGTAAACACTGTTACCATTCCTTAACAGAACTCGTAGTTTTATACTTATGGTAACATTTAATCTCATTTTTGAAAGACTTACCACTTTCAAACTTAGATGGCAGCAGTGTTTACACGAAAACGTCAAATAATCAAATAACCGTCAAACAGAGTGTATCGTTTCAATTGTTGTACAATACATAAAAAATCTTTATTAATCTTAATTAAACAAAGTGATAGTGCTTCAAAAACGTGTAGAGTAAGTTCTTTGTTGATGCTTTAACATTTTTTGATAAAAATTTTATACAATTTTTGAGATTTGTAACAACAATAATAATAAAACTCATTATATTATATATATGCTATTTCATAATTTAACGAAAACTGTCAAAAATTAAGGTGTATTGTAGTTAAAATGGCGAAAATGTGATTTTCAGCTTTGGTCTAATAATATGGCCAGGGACTGTAGTTAGAGGAGGTCAAAGTAAGTAAGAAAAAAATTATCACAGCTGCGGTAAAACGGTTGAAGGGGGTGAAACATCCCTATGAAAATGTGCAAAATAATAATATTTTTTCAAATAACTCTGAAACTAATGAAATTTTTAAAAAATGTATAATACAAAATTTTCATGATTTTTTATGTTCTTTCAAATGGCGACAGTCAAAATTCGAAAAAATAAACCGTTAACCCCCACCTCACACCCACTTAATTAATTCGAATTTTGACTACCGCCATTCGAAAGAGCATAAAAAATCGTGAAAATTTTGTATTATGGATTTTTAAAAATTTTCAGTTATTTGAAAAAATATTATTATTTTGCACATTTTCATAGGGGTGTTTCACCCCCTTAAACCGTTTTACCGCAGCTGTGATAATTTTTTTCTTACTTACTTTGACCTCCTCTAACTATATGCAAAGTTTAAACTCGATACGAATTTTCGACCTGAAAAGGTTTCCTTGTAAGTAATAATGCGTTTTAAAATTTGATTATTTTTTAGATATTTTTTTATATAATTTCAAATAGATCGATTTCGTATTAGAATAAATATCAATTGATAGGGCGCGTTATGGCTATGCGTGCCAGTGATATATCTATAGATATTTATAAATTGGCCTCATCTACAAAGAAAGAAAGCATAAGCAAGCGCACGTTATTTTTAAACGTGCTACACGCTTTCAGAGTAAGCCACGTGGCACTATAGCGAGTTAGATTTCTTTAAATTTTATTCGATTATGTAAACCAGGGGGTCACAACCTTCCCCTCCCCCCACATAGACCCCTTTTGAAAGAATGATTTTCTTCATAGACCCCCTGATGTAAAAAATCGTTTGCCATATAACATTTTGTTGTAAGTAAAAAAAATGTAATTACATATTGCATTACGTATATATGAATTTTAAAACAAGAAATTTTCTATAGCCCCTTGGCATATAGACCCCTTTTTAAACTTCTATAGACCCCAGGGGGTCCACCTAGACCTGATGTAAACAATATACATTTCGCACCCCGCAAAAAAAGTGTCACGACTCAAAAAATTTCATATTTGAGATAAATATGTAGAATGATTCCAAATTACTATATATTTCTACTAAAAATTGTCGTTAATGTATTTCGTGTACCTACCGTCAACAAAACTAGCATATTCTAAATAAATGTCACATTTTTTATTTATTTTTTAAATAGTTAATCACTAAGCGTTTTAATAGTTACACAATTTTTTCAAACATCACAGGAATACTGAAATATTTAAATTAAATACTGTGTATCAGTCCTTTTCCTATACTACCTTTACAATTTTGATTTACCTAAATTGTTATAATTTCATTTATTCATATTTCATCAAAACTACATTTTTTGAGTTGGGACACTTTTTTGCGGGGGTGCGATATATGGCATTTAAAAATATAATATAATTTCTTCTAAAAAATCTTAAACTATTTTTTCCGTAAGGAAAATCCTTACTAACGAAAAAAAACGGTTAAATATTTTGTAAAAAAAATTTCAGGGTTTAAATTAATTTTTTTTATTTTACCGCGGAATGACCTTGAAAGGGAAAATAAAGTTTTTATAATTTTAGAATAGTTTTATTTGATTGTAATAAATATTTTTCATTCTTTGAACTTTTTTTCTAAACTTAATAGTTTTCGAGTAAAAAAATATTGGAAATGAAATTTTACATTAAGGTGGTTGACACTATAGGGTGCGGGGTAAGGGTCTGTGGATAAGCAGAGAGTGAAGGCAAGATGTCTCTCTCTCTCTCTCTTTTTTTTACTTTCTTTTAATTAAAAAATGCGGTTCCTAATCATTCTGAAAATGTACAGATATCTTTGTAAATGAAAAAAGAATGTATGCTTAAATTTTCAACAAATTTTCTGTCACATCGTTTTGAAAAGTCCTGTAATGTCTTATGTCATTATGCAGTTCTCATAAGAATGCATGTTAATTTGTTTATTTAATATATCTCTTAAAACTTTTCTCCAAATGACCTTTAAATTTTGCAATGTTTTTTTAAATAAAAATAAATATATATAAATATATATAAATACGAATCAAATACACGTGTCAATAAAATTCGTGATTTTGCTCTATTTAACACGAAAATTAAAAAATCAATTATTCAAATATAATATTTATTAGTTTTTTGTGCCGTTATTGACATAAACACGCCACGATTTCTTGATACGAAAATATAAACTCAATTTTATAATTCGTTTCGAATGATTTATAAAAGAAATTTTTAGTGATGCATTTGACAGCGTCTTTTTCATCTCGATAAAATTGGTAGGGGAATGGGGTACAGAAGAAAATGTATTTAATGATCCATATGATGATCCATATTTTCATATCTTAATCATAATGTATAAATGTATTCATATTTTAACCGCGGCTTCGAACGTGTATATTCCGAAACTGTTTTACGTCTCTGATCAGTAGTGCTCAGCGTTTTGATTTATTAGTGTGTTTTTTTTTAGCATAAACGAATTCGTTTTTTTTTCAGTATTACATATAAGAAAGTACAGTGGTACCTTTTGTATATATATTTTTTTACCCATTTTTGGTACAGATTGTTTTTTTTTTATTATTATTTTTTTAAAAATTATTATTATTATTATTATTACCTATTTAAATACAAACATACAGTTTTTTTTTTCAGTATTACGTATAAGAAAGTCCAGTGGTACCTTTTGTATATATTTTTTTACCCATTTTTGATTCAAATTGGTTTATTTATTATTATTTTTTTTTTTTTTTATTTATTTATTTAATTTTTATTATTATTATTTATTTCTATTATTACTAAAGTAGAACACAGTTAGTTATTTCCTTGGTATAAGGAAGAGGTTAACCACTAATTTTAATTACGTTCTTCTCTTTTTATTTATTTGTAATACTTAAAAAGTGTGTAGTCATTTTTATTGCCAAAACACGACTATAAAAAAATAAAATATTTTTGTTAATTTCCCATTATTTTTTTCTTATTTTATTTTTTTATTGAAATCTATTTCCATAAGACACTGTCATTGTGTTTTTTGTTATTTTGTCTACAATTTTAAATCGGCTTAAATTGTTTATTCAATTTTTAAAATTTAAATGAAAAAACATATAATATACTAGCTTACCCGGCCACGCGTTCAGTGGTTAACCTATACTTTAATTGTAGGTTATATGAAACGTTTGGAAGTTCGACATAGCGCCATCTATTGAATACTTACTTTATCCAGTCAACAGATGTCACCATCTGAATCGTTTGGAGCTAACAGATTACGACAAATAATTTGCAATAAAATAATATTGCGATCATAAATTGAGATGTAAGCTATCCTATCTTTCAAGTTGGATCAAACTGCACACGGTGTACAAATTTGATTAAAATCGGTTAAGTAGTTTAGGAGTCCATCGCGGAGGAACATGTGACACGTAATTTATATAGGTATACTAGCTGACTCGGCCACGCGTTGTTGTGGCTATCGTTTTTGTCATATTACATTGTTGTAAACTATTTAAGGGGGGGGGGGAGCGCTTGTAAATTTTACTAGCTTCTTTATGATACCAGGAAGGTAAAAACGTATATTTCTGTATAAGAAAGTAAAAACTAGGTTAAAAATACAATTTAATAAATTTTCCAATTAACAGCCTAATTAAAAATATATAATTCATACAAAAATAATTCACAAGTAACTGTTCTTTTGATGAAAATACTAATAGAAACTTATATTATATATCTTGAATGCATTCGTCTTTGACTGCATTTACGTTTAAGGCCGTACATGCCGATTTTTCCGAAACTAAAATCTACGAGATGGCGTTAGTAGTAAAAATCATACACGAGTCTTAGCCCTGAGGGGAAAGCATACAGAAAAGAATAAGATATATCTGTTATGATATTGTTATCTTATTTCTGTCGACAGACCGAATTTACATTGGAACAGTTGTATCATCACGCTGTTAACCATTATTTCATATTTGTTATTGACTTGACCTATTATGTTTAGTTTTCACCATTGATACATTTTAAAATGTGTAGTAGAAATGGGTTGAGAGAAGGCAAACGAAAATAATAAAAGAAAAGAATAAGACGTATATCTTATGATATTGTTATCTTACTTTTGTCACACTCAGAATTTACAGTGGAACAATTCTCTCATCACGCTATCATCCATTATTTCATATTTGTTATTGACTTGACCTATTATGTTTAGTTTTGACCATTGTTACATTTTAAAATTTGTAGTAAAAATCCGGAACGATTAGAGTCTATACGCTCCCAAATTCTACATTAGATTGATATAGTTTAATTTAAAATATAAGTACACCTGCATGTGTATGTAATTATTATAAAATGCAAATATCTTATTGATCAGGCTTCCGCGGTCTATAATTTTATAAATAAATAACTTATCTTTTATGAATTTTTTAACAAATATTTTATTTAAATAATTTGATATGTGATAATATATTGTGATCAAAAACAATCTATAACAAATACGTATTAAGGTAAATTTCGAGCCCTTTTACATAAGATAACGTTATCTCAGAAACAATGAAAAATATAATATCTTATTTGTAATCATATATATAATTAATTAAGTCAGACACGTATTTAGGAAAATTTGGGCCCTTTTTCTAAATATTTTAAATTTTTTGAAAAATAAAAAATAAAACTAGAAAGTAAATTATTTCAAACATTAACTATATAAAATTAAAGTCTGTCACGTATTAAGGTTAATTTAATGCCCTTTTTTTAAATACAACATTATTTCAGAAGCAATGCCAAATATATTATCTTAATTGTAATCATTTATATAATTAATTAAGTCAGACACGTATTTAGGAAAATTTAAGCTCCGTTTTCTAAACATTTAAATGTTTCGGATAAATAAAAAAATAACATGATATAGTAAGTTGTATCAAACATTAACTATATAAAATTAAAGTCAGTCACGTATTAAGGTAAATTTAATGCCCTTTTATTAAATATAACGTTATATCAGAAACTAAATTATCTGACTTGTAATCATTTATATGATTAATTAGTTCAGACACGTATTGAGGGAAATTTGGGCCCCGTTTTTTTTTAAATATATATTTTCGAAAAAATAAAAAAATAATATGAGATAGTAAGTTGTACCAAACATACTATATAAAATTTAATGTCAGTCGCGTAGTATGGTTAATTTATTGCCCTTTTTTATTAAAATATTGTAATGTCGGGAATAAAATTATAAAATTAAGATTATATTATCTATTAATTAGGTTTTCATTTCTTTTTTTGCTAGTGTTAAAAATATAATACATGAAAATAAGATACCTATATGGGTCAGTCCACGGTAATCGATACCAGATAGTTAAAAAAATATTTTACGAAAATGAATACTAAAATATAAAATTAACAGGCTATTTAACATCAATTTTCATAAACCAAAAGAAAATTTAAAAAATTTTGATTAATTTTCAAAATATTACAAAAAATTTAAATTTTTTTTCGAAAAAGACAACAAATAATGTGAAATCGCAATAACTTACTTGACAATTAGTGACGCTCGTGGCAAACTATTAAAAGTCTTTGACAATTACATATCAAACGTGACGTTTGACCGAATTAAAAAAAAATTACCCTCACCAAAAATAATGACTAAGGATAACCGCATTTATTATAAATTTAATGAGTCTTTTGATGTATTTGATAAATAATTGTTATAAGTATTAGTTCATAATATCAATAAGCAATTAAACACACAAATAGTACTCTTATTGTATCCTTTTATTCAACGTGTCACGACCGTCACAATTTTCTGTGACAACCGTCACAATGTTTATTGGGTAATAACCAGTTAAATAGATTACGTATTTACCTGATGCTCTTGTGTAACTAAAAATAATTTATTCGTAACATATTAAAGTATGATTATTATATAGTAACTTCAATATGAGAAGAGGTTTGATGCATAAGTAACTATATAATTAACTATATGATTAACTATATAGTTTTGTATTTATCGATGGTAGGCACAAACAGTGATTCGTGATAAATGATCTTTTTAAATCTAGAAACCAATTTTAAAAATTATATATAATATTATTATAAACTGAATAATAATAATTATTTTTACAAGAAAACATAGGCCTCGTTTTGTAAATAATATTAATTCTCAAAAAAATCTATGAAATTATGGTAAATTACATAATTAATCTGAAACAAAATAAAAAAACAAACATTGTATACTTGTATAAAAATTAACAAGAAACATTTACAACTTAATATCACAAGGATTTTTAATAGTTATTAGCTATAGAATTAAATAATCAGTTATTGAAAATTGAAATTGTACCAAGTAACAAGACTTCAAACTTCAACACATTTGTCAGGTTACAAAACATAATATGTACAGTATACTCAATGTAAAAGAGATGTGTTCATCTTTTATTTAGTTAAATAATATAACTATCCTTGTTTGTGTAAAAACTTAAACGAATTGCAATGTTGAAATATAACGATATTTCTCATTCTATCATAAAGGCAGTGTAAAGTCCAGTAAGTTATAAACTCCTCTATTACCTAAATCCAGAGCCGGCCGAACGGCCAGGCGACCCAGGCGACAGCCTGGGGCGCCAATTTCGTGGGGGCGCCAATTGTTATAAACTTATTTTCTATGTTCTGTTCTAAGGCGCCAAATTTAAGCCTTACATATTTTTTTAATAATAATTTTGATTTTTTCTGCAAAATAATAAAATAAAAAAATGCTTAATATCAAAAATAGTTTACGAAATTTCCAATCTTTGTATGTGACGTTTCTGAACACACTGAAATAATAGTAAGTGTCAAATAAAAACTGCACTATCGACATGCACAGTGACGGCTTTAGGGTGGGGGGAGATAGGGCGATTGTTCGGGGCGCCAGGCCGAGAGGGGCGGTGGAAGACCACAATAGCTTTTTTAAATAAGTTTAAAATCCAATAATGTTCTTCAGCAATTAAAAGTGTGTAATGACAACATTGATTACTCAACTCTACATTTTTTAATCATTAATTTTAATACATTTTTTTTTTTCAAATTAGGTATCACTGATTTTTTTTTGTCCGTCAGACTTTTTTTTGTCGTTCGCCATTTTTTTTGGGGGGGGGGGCGTCAAAAAAAATCTCGCCTGGGGCGCCAGAATCACAAAGGCCGGCACTGCCTAAATCATTGATACAAAGTTGAAAACATACAATACGAAGTAAAAAAATGAACACAAACATACGCAATCTATAGATATTTTTAAATATGTATTATATGATGATAATCGCAGAATCAAAATAAAATATAAGTACCAATATTATAATAATATTTTAAATTTGAGAATAATCTATATATTAAACTAAACAGAAACAATGGCCTTATTAAAATTAAAGAGTCCCTTTCTCATACTGCGGCTGCGTATTAAACCAAATATAAAAATTAAGTCAAGAATGAAATCAAATTTTTTTACTTCATATTTTGATGAAACCTGCACCAACATGTTCCATGAAAAACGATTTTCTCGATATTCTCGCGCCCCCCATTCAGTTTTATCACGCCCCCCTAGGGGGGCGCGCCCCACAGGTTGAGAATCGCTGACATACACATTTGTATTCTTTAAATGATAAAATAACATCTAAGTTTTTCAAATTATTATTGTAAATTTTCATAATTCAGTCTTCAAATTTTAATTAATATGCGTCTGAACTATTTTTTTATTGGTTAAATTATGTCCAAGGTTTCCTATACTGTTTATGTGAATATGTTATTTTAACAGTAGGGGCCTCAAATATTACTTAATACGCCTCTGTAGTATTTTTTATTAGTTAAATTATATACAATATCTCCGTACGGTCAGTGTGAATGTTATTTTAACAGTAGGGGCTTTAAATATCACTAAATACGCGTCTGGACTATATTTTTATTGGTTAAATTATATTTAAGGTGTCCCATGCAGTTTATGTGAACATGCTATTTTAACT
Source organism: Sialis lutaria (assembly GCA_949319165.1). NCBI lineage: Eukaryota > Metazoa > Arthropoda > Insecta > Megaloptera > Sialidae > Sialis > Sialis lutaria. Next base: position 30,641,497 of record OX439235.1, read on the forward strand.
GTAGGGGCCTCAAATATCATTAAATACGCGTCTGGACTATATTTTTATTGGTTAAATTATATTCAAGGTGTCCCATGCAGTTTATGTGAACATGTTTTTTAACAGTAGGGGTTTCAAATATCACTAAATACGCGTCTGGACTATTTTTTTATTGGTTAAATTAAATTCAAGGCAGTGGCGGTGCGTCAGATGAAGCAAGTGAGGCCAAGCCTCACTTACTTTATCAGCGAATAAAAAAGAAATATTTATTTTATTAAACATAATAAAATCAATTATAATATATTAGTATTTCTATGTGTATGTCATAATTTTTACTAAAACAAACTTTTATTTCTCTCCAATGTATTATTTTAACATGAAAAAAGTCATTTTAAAGCCAATTATTTACATTTGAGCCAAATATTTTTCTGGCCTCTATAGCAGCATTGCAGCGCATGAGTGTGAGAGAGAACGAAAATAAAAAAGTAGAGAGGGTAATGCAGATTATAACATAAGGCTGAGGCCAATCTCATATTGCTTCAGTTCTATTTCGCATGCGCAGTGTGTATGTTTGTATACATATTCGTACTATAGGTATGGTATATGTATGTGTGCAGAGGCAATATACTTATTCGATTCAGTTAGCTATTAGCTGAATGTTATTGTTGTGAAATTTTATTTTAGATTCTTGAACAACAATTTTATTACATATTACTATATGATTGTATGTTATTTAGCATAATATTAATTGATAATATTTATCAATTAAGTATAACGTTATTAATTCTTAGTCTTCAATATCTATTTTATGTTATATTTTTTTATATTGTATATTGATTCCATTCTAATGTAATTTTTCGCTTGTACATAGTATCTACATACTAATTTTCATTTTCCTAAACATTCCATTGGTGTTTTGTACCATTTTACTTCATATTTTAAATTTTCTTTAATACCTAGTTCTAGTAATAGGAATTTCAATTTAATATAGAACCGCGTAATGGATATAATTTGTAATTTGTTAGAAACTCCATTTTCTAGGAAGGGGGGGGGGATTTCGCCTAGGGGAGTAGGGCGCCAAATTTCAACCCAGCTGATATTATTTAAAGTGATAGGATTTTTTGGCCTCACTACAGTCATTTTACACGCACCGCCACTGATTCAAGGTGTCCCATACAGTTTATGTGAAAATGTTATTATAACAGAAGGGGCCTCAAATATCACTTAATACGCCGCTGGACATTTTTTTTATAATTAATTTATTTATATGCAACGTCGAGACAATTTTTTAAATTGATTAATTATAATTACAATCTTATGTAGATTTCTGTATTGTACTTGTGAACTTTTTTTCCCAGTTTTTGTTGTAAATATAAACCTAAAAAATTAATAGTTATGCACGAAATTTTTGAAATAATGCATTATTTTCACCATTATTAATTATCTTGAATGTAATGAAAAATTGTGATTTTTGCATTATTATTTTCAAATCAGTGCAGTAATGCACCCATATTTTCATTACCGATAGTTTTTGATAATGCATAATGTGCATTGTGAGATAATGCATTACTTTTAGTAATGCATTACGAAAACAATGCATTATTTTACAGCGCTGTTTATAACTCATTGACAACTGATACAAATGTGATAAGAGATGAATATAGCGAGTCGATATACTTGAAATACTGTTCTGTTATTGGTCAGAGTAATGACAATGGGATATTCTCGAAATCAGACAAAGTCCGCGATACGAAGGATGGTGATATTTTTTTTATTTTCAGTAGTTTTCAATATTTTCAAAATGAAAATTGTAAAAATTATTATAAAATTAGAAAGCTTGAACAATTACCTATGAAACGGCTTTTTATTTTTTCCACATTTTTCAAGAATTTTGGTTATATATTGAGTTTTATCATATCAAGAAAAATACACACATTTTCAGAATTTTTTTATTAATATTTAAAAAAATAAAATTGAAAAATTTGGTATGCCGAATCAAAGAAAAATTAATCTAGTTTATCACTGTATTTTTTCCTAAAGGATTTAATAATACTGGTCAGAGATGGTGTTGAATTACAAAACCGTAATTTCTCTATAGTAACGCTTATGGCAATTCAAACAGCACGTTCAGCCTTAAAGTGCACTCAAATAGCGGTACTAGTTGCATTAATAAGTGCACCGTATGCATGTATTCATACAAACAGTGTTGCAAGATTGTACACACAAAAAACATTGCAGTGTTGCAAAATTTCTCACATAATATATTCGCTTTCTTTCATGAAACATTGTATATACCTATTATGGTGGCCTTTAATTTACTTATTTTCGAATTTCTTTAAGGTCACCCCCCAAATTTTTGAAAGGTACGAAAAAAATAATGTATACAAAATTTTAAAGTGATTGGATATTATTAACACGTGCCACCGAGCGATCGAATATTAACACGTAAAATGCATTAAAATTTGATTTTTTCAATTTATCTTTAAACAGCTGTATCTTTGTGAAAATTGAATGAATTTTGATGTTCTAAAATGCATTGTAAAGCTGGCAGTTTCTAGTTTGTGAACCTTTTACTCGATTTTATTTATCGCTTCCCACTACCCCTTGAGAGATTTCAGAAAAAGTGAAAGAAGTCTAAAAATTAATAATTTAGGATAATTCAAAATTGGCGTATCAAACTTCAACAGTAGGTTGAAGTAATTATTTTGAGCAAAAAACTTTATTTAAACATGTCTCCGAAAATTTTTCGTAAGAATGTGAAAGAAGCCAAAAATTTAATAAAGAAAAAGTGAAAAAATCAAATGCATTTTACGTGTTAATATTCGATCGCTCCTTGGCACGTGTTAATAATACCTATTCAATCACTTTAAAATTTTGTATACATTATTTTTCGTACCTTTAAGAAATTTGGGGGGTGACCTTAAAGAAATACCTATTAAAGATACCTATCATCATCACATAAGATAGATATAGAAACCTGGACTCTTAAATTGCACCTACACTTAATCCCCCCCCCCCCCAAAAAAGAGGGAGTATTATTTATTTTCCATACATAGTATCACAATAATAATAATAACAACATTGCACACACTGGCAACGCTGTATCACTGTATCGTCCTCATAGTGAATATGCATTTATATGTAACTATGTCTGTTGCACCGGGACCAAATGCAGCGCGATAGGGGAAGGTGGGGCGTGTTTGTAGAGGGGAGGTGGGGCTAGGTAGGTTCTGGGAGATCGGTGTGTTTTGGGGGTTAGGGGGAGGGGTGGGGGGCACATACACAGCAAGAGCCAGTGCTTGCCGTATGTAGGGCATTCACACCATATCTTCTGTCTTGTTGATGCTATAAATAATGTGTGTGTGTGTGTGTGTCTGTGTGTGTGTGTCAGTCACAGTCGCAGTGGTACTCAACAGGTTTGAGTGTGAAATAATACTATTGTGAGAATTGTACGTACAGTAGCATCACTGTTATTCTGAAACGAACGTTATAAAATTGAGGGATCTGCAGCAGCAAGGAGTTATCTTCAGTTTTTATAGTATGTGGGAAAATAGAAAAAACTGTGTAAAAAATTGAGAATGTATTTAAATCTCCTTTGTCTTCATCCAATTATTAGTTGTCACCGACCACATGTTTTGGCCAAATTCCATTGAGAAATTCGTCAAGTTCGCAATTCTAGAGTCAATTTTATTCTGGAGTTAACTCTTTTTTGACCCAAATTATTTTCTTTTTAAAGTAAGGAAGCATTGAATAAGAACAATTTTCAAGAAAATTAATTTATTTTAAGAAAGAACACAGTAATGAGTGTACTAACTAAAATTTAAGCCCAAAAACAAAGAGTCAGCTCCTGGAGTTAACTCCATTTTGACCCAAGCGAATTAAGCAGCTAACTCGTTCTAGCGGATACCTTGAGAACTATCAACGGTAGGTAATTCTTAGTTGAACCAAACGAAAGAATGATTCCCCCTCCCCAGAAACGGTTGTTCTCAGTTTGGTTTAAAAATGGGGTTAACTCGTTGTTGCTGCAAACTCCTCAATTTTATTTTTTGAACCTTTTTCAAGTAAAAATTTATTTAATGACAAAAATTCGCTAATTATTTTGTGAAAAAAATAAAGTATTTAAAAAAAATTAAAAGTTGACCTTGAAATAAATAAAAGAGTAGCATCTTAGTCCCCCCCTCTTCTATTTTTGTTTTATAAATCGCGTAATAATTTTATTATACTTTAAAAAAAACTTCAAAAATATACTAACGTAAAAAAAAGCTTGGATCGTGAGTGTGTATAACCGTGAGTCAAATCGTGATTAGAATCATACGGGCGTGATTCTGTTTAATATACTTAAAAAAAATTAAAAGTTTTTTCTTAAAACGTTTGTATTCTTTTTCAAATGATTATAATTATTATAGAGTAAATTGAAAATTGTCAGGAATTCAAAAATGTTGTTTACTACTGTTCTACACACACACACCCGTATACACACTCGTAATCAGTAGCGACTCGTTTAAATGCCAAAGACTATTACCTCACGAAGTCTATATAAAGATAAGAACATTTGTGTTTGTTTATTTAGCTGTTATGTTTTGTAGTATGACCTTAAGGCACTCGACTTACAATGTCATTAGCGCATTTGCGACTAATGTTAATAACGTACTTACAACCTACTGCATTCTTAAATCTGCCCTTCTCCTTAAAAATATTTAAAAAAGGTTTTAGAAAATAATTCTATACGAATTAAATTTTAACCCTTTAACGCCCGCCGTACCTCATTTTATAATTAGTGGTGCTGTCTATGGATATTAATTCACAATATTTCAGTTGGTAGAAGTGCAACAAACAAAATCTGTTAACGTTATTAGTTTCATAAGTGTTGTTTTAATTGTTCTCAATAATTTTTATATATATTTTATTTATACGTGGTATGCTAATATATTTTATCCAACTAGAGCATCGGTTCTCAACCTTTTTTAGCTTGCGTACCCCTTGGCAGTTCATTATCCTAAATTGTACCCCTTATATTAGAAAAATGTTTATAATTTAAATACTCGTACTTGTTATTATTTTAAACTTGTTCTAACACTTAAGAAATAACAATAACGTGTCAAGGAGTGTGCCCAAAATGTTTATTAATGAAAACTAAAAGATTTTTATAGATACATAATTTTTTAATAAAAAAACACAATAAATATAAACTATTATAAATATAAAGTTAAATATTCGCAATTTTACATTAAATTTAACTTAACTTATTATATTCGGTGAGATCCTTGTGCTTGCTTTGAGGCACATAGTTTTTTTTAATCAGGTTCGATTGATGCAAGGTACAATCTTAAGTCTGGAGCTGCATTCAGCTTATTACGGTATTTGTTTTTAATAAAGAGATACGAAGAAAATGCTCTTTCCACCAGCACTGTACTTATAAATGGTAACAAAACGTTAAGCGCTTTAGCAGAAAGCTGTTCATATTCGGTGCTGATATGTGACCAAAAGTTAATAAGACATTTTTCTTTAAATTCGACTTTCAAAGTAGAGTCATTTGAAAGATCAATTAAGTTCTCTTTTTCTTTGATAGATAATTTAGCTACTCGAAAGTATTCTACATTGAAAAGATTTGAAATCCTATTGTTGAGTGTCGCTTCTGTATATTTCTTATTCTGTAATTTAATGTAAAAAGTTACGTAACAGCGGGAAACTGAATCGAGACGAGAGGAAAATAGTTATATTTTTAACATCGGCCATTGCTCATTTTTTTTTCGCGTACCCCCAAGTCATGAAACGCGTACCACGGGTTGAGAATCGCTGAACTAGAGCATGTGATTTCGAATTTTGTTCAAATCATATGAAATAACTTAAATATACATATAACATGACTTTTAAACGAAAATCTTAATAAAAATGATATCAGAAAAGCAGTCTCACACAAAATAGACTTCATATCTGCCCAATTTACTCGCTTGAGTACACACGGTTATTTTTTTCTAAATATTAAAACAAAGTTTGTGTTGTATATTTAGTTAAATATATTGAATATGTACTTAATTTCATTAAAAAAAAATATTTTGCATGTTTTTGTTTTCTTGTTGGCGTTAATGGGTTAAAATTAAAAAAAAAATCTTTATTTATTGTTTAATTGTGAGACTTAATATTTTTTTATTAATTTAAAGTAGTTCACTTAAAAATGACTTTATTAGAAATCTGAGAAATTATATGTTTGTATGTATACCTTCACTATAATTAAATTTCTAAAGTTTATTACAAATTATATTTTTAATATAAATTTAAATCAATATAATAATAAATAACTATCGAAGTGGTTTATTTTTTAATTCAAGATATTTTTGCAATAATGTCTGTCTGTCTGTCTTTAAACGCTGTAACTCAAAAACAGATGGGTGAAATTCTATACAGGTATATTAAAAAATAAATTTTTTATCTGTAACTTTTTTGTCTTATTTTAAAAATAATTCAAATACTGACAAAAGTAAACAACCATTTCCGGTTTATTTATTACGTTAAATAAAATTCATTTGGTTAAAAATGTAGAGAATATTATTATCTATAGTAATGCCCTATTCATTTTTTTATTAGTTAATCAGAAATATGTTTTAAGGTTATGTATACGTCTAGCACACTGTAAAAAATATTTGGTATACATTTAATGGAACATTTTACTTTGTTTATTATTAAAAGTATAAATAAAAGTTTAATTTAATTTGAAAATTGAAATAGATAGAACGGTATATAATAGTAACATGTACTAATTTGTACTGCTGTAATGGCAGAGCTAGTTTTTCATTATTTTGAATAAATTACAAATGAATATATTTGTTTTATAATTTTTATAGTATTTCAAAGTGTTGAATAATTAGCTTTTAAATAAAATCAATTGTATAGAATTTCAATAAATAGAGTACTTTCGACAAGTTCTCTCATTTATCGTGTGTTCAAAACTCTATTTTTTAGTAACCAATTACTCAAAAACCATACGTCCAATAATATTTTAAATATATGAGTTACATTTTAAAATTTTAGACTATACATTGCTCTAATGATCGAATAACATTAATAAAATAATTTTCACGTACACTGTATTACGTATAAGAAAGTCCTATGGATCCCATGGCAGATATATATTTTTTTATATTATTAATACCATTTTTAATTAGCCCAATGTCTCGATGTTTAAACTTCCGTCACGTGATTTTGAAGTTCAAGAAACTATTTTTATCTACTTTGATGAATTATTTACGAAGTCTTTCGAGGAATGACGTCAAAAAATTTATCGAAAGATGTTTAGTTATTTATAGAAAAGAATTTCATATTTATTTAACTAGTGCGTGATATCTAGTTTTTATTAAATAGGTTTTTTATAATAGGTAATACTTATTGTTAGGTCATTTTTCAAACTATAATATCCGGTATCATACAGAGCATAGCAAAATAAGTTAGCTAGTAAGCACTCACAAATGAGGGGTTTGTAGCAACAACGAGTTAACTCCATTTTTAGGCCAAACAGAGTTAATAACCGTTTCTTGGGGGAAAAGAAATCATTCTTTCGTTTGGTTCAACAAAGAGTTACCTACCGTTGATAGTTGTTAAGGTATCCGCTAGAACGAGTTAGCTGCTTCATTCGCTTGGGTCAAAATGGAGTTAACTCCAGGAGCTGACTCTTTGTTTTTGGGTTTAGAATTTAGTTAGTACACTCGTTTTACTGTGTTCTTTCTTGAAATAAACTAATTTTCTTGAAAATTGTTCTTATTCAATACTTCCTTACTTTATATAATAAATAATTTTCAACTATTTGGGGCAAAAAGGAGTTAACTCCAGAATAAAATTGACTCTAGAATTGCGAATTTCTCAATGGAATTTGGCCAAAACATGTGGTCGGTGACAACTAATAATTGGACAAAGACAAAGGCGATTTAAATACATTCTCCATTTTTTAAACAGTTTTTTCTATTTTCCCACAAACTATAAAAACTGGAGATTACTCCTTGTTGCTGCATACCCCTCAATTTTGTGATAGTATAGCTATATAATTTAGATGAGTGATACTTGACTACAGTATTGTAACACAGTTGGTGCAGACTCTGACCGTACGTGGTATAATTATCATAATATCACCACTGTTTTAACACCCTTGTTAGTGTTTACATACAACACGTGTGTCAAACTTGTCAAAGTCTTCATGAAACTCAAAGAGAACTGTAATATAAGATTGATACCTCATTTGATAGTACTTGCTAGCTTGCAAAATTACTAACTCCTTTATGAAACTGGACATAATTAAATAATTTACAAGAAATTATTGTTTATATTGTAATTTATGATGTCCCCTTCTTATTTTCTTACCTTTAAGTTGTTTGAGATACAGATCTGCGGTTTGAAAATTTCAACTTTTCACGTCATTTTCTATAAAATAAACATAATTTTAACCAAATCTAAAACATGTCATTTTTCAGTGATTTTTCATGCATCAAATTTCATCTCACCAAAGAAAAATCAACTCAAATTCAAGAAAATATGAATAGAATCAAAATTTCGATGTGATTAGTTAGTTTGGCAACTGAATTAATGAGCCATCAAGTTATTACGTTAAAATGTATAAAATTATACTTATTATATGAACTCAAAATAGCTATATTTTCCTTCGGAAAATTCGCGAAAACAATAAATTATTAAAACACAGTTTTTTTAGTTAGAAAAAAAAACTTGATTTCAAAGGAAGTTAATCGTTTTGTCTAGTGACCGTTTTTTAATTTGTTAAATTACAAAACATCGTAGACGTCCGTGAAAAATAATTTTAAGACTACAAGGTCAAGGCTAGAGTGCTGTAAGAAACCCAAACACTGACTGTTCATACGAGTATATTATTTTAAATACCATTACTGTATACTGTATAATATCATCGATTATACAGGATATTTGTAACAGGGCCGTAGTAAGGATATTTAAAACATTTATAGAACCACTGGGGTACTCTCCTCTACCCCTTTAAGCCGTTTCTGATATCAAATCTATTTCTATAATCCATATTATTAATATTATAAATGTTTGTTACATTTTCACGGCTAAACTGCTGAACCGATCTTAATGAAATTTGGCAGGGAGATAGATGAAGGACATACACAGAAAAAAATAATTTGTCTATGTGTTAAAAAATGTGATCAATGTAAAAAATTCGTGATCGATTTGGCTCCGATAGAGGTTGTTTGTTAATATGATAATTTTTTAGCAGTATGGAAATATCCACGTTTATCTTATTGATAAATGTATATTATTATACTAACAATGTTCTTATCACGATGAAAATTTTGTTTCGTATTGAAAACATATATTTTAAATACTTAATAAATGACATCACTGAATTTACCATATCGAAAATTGCACTTTCACTAGTTGGGTGGTGTAAAAAATATTCACACTGATAAATATTTATTAATATAACCATTATGTTTAATCTATTTGAAAGTTTCGTTAGTTGGTGTAATAAATTATTTATTAATTTGATAAATGAAAAGATTTTTAGATAAACATGAAGATATTTTTTTCAAATTAATAAAATAAATATTTTTTTAAATTATTATATTGAGGAAATATCGTTATATTAACAAGATAAATTTATTAAGCATTTTTCCATCGAGTTTTTAATCTATCTTCATTATAAAAAAATTGAGACAATTTATTTAATATTAATAAAGAAAATTAAGATAAAAAGAAATCAATTTTAAATATTATTTTATAAAATTCAGAGCTATCATTTTTTCTTCACATTTTTTCCAATTTATACACGGAAAAAATATTGTAATAAAAATTACTATGCTTTATGGTACTGGAAGGACGGTTCAGTATTATGGTAAAAATTGCAATGTTCATTAAAATTTTTATTAGAATATTAGTAAAATTGTAGAGATTACAAATTACATTTTACTATAATATTAATAAAATTTTTTGCAATTTTTACTAATTATTGCTTTCCGCTTTGAAAATGATTCAACGCACTAATTTATATATAATTAAGTATATTACTTATTAATTTAATTAAAAACTTATTTTGTAAAATACGAAAAACATTAATTTTCACTAAATTAATAAAAATAATAGCTGTTATCGTATATTTTGTAAATAAGCTCTAATGAATATAATATATTTAATTATACTAACGACCTTTTTTGTTTTGTTTCAGGTAAATTTAGTTTCAAGATTCCAATCGAACCTATTCCAAATCAATAATATACTGAACAACTTCAAAAATATACGGTTTGACCTTTATTTTATACTTTCGTATTATTATAAATTATAATAGACATATAAATTTATAGGACTCGCATCTCAAAAAAAAAAAAAATGTTACGAATGGGCTCCGCAAAAAATGCGCTGCGTAAAATCAGCGGCGTAACTCGTAACTTTAGAACTACTGGTCCGATTTAAATTTTTTTTTCACTGTTAGAAAGATTACACTCTCAGGAACAAATAAGGCTATATAAAATCACGCTATCACCCAAATCGACTGAGCAATGATTAATTATATTGCGTAAATTTTCTTTAATTAGAAATTAAATCCCCTCCCCCCATATTATCAATAGTTGCTTTGTCATCATGTTCATTATATATTTTTATAAATAACAAATTAGAAACAACGTGAAAAATTATCAATACAATTCGTTTAATTAGACATGGTATATACAAACAATGGCATGTCTTTTTAGGCGTGTTGTAACACCGGACTTAAAATATCGTAGGGCAATTTATGAAGTCATTTAGATTTTACCGATAGCTGAATAATTATTGTAAACAAAATAAATCTTCAAACTAATTTTCTACGATATGTAAATTAATTTTTCGACATATTATTAAGTATATGTCCATATTAACATGCTAATTACAGATATAATGTACGTAATATATGTACTATTATGCTGTATGCATGTGTTTTACATACATATACAGGGTGGCCAGTTTCTGGAAAACCGGGAAAAGTCGGGGAATTTTGCTATGCAGAGAAAAGTCAGGGAATTTTTTATAAAAATGCAAAAACCACACAAATTATCGCAAATATTTTTCATCAAAATTTTATATATAAATAAAAACGGGCAAGTGCGTGTTGGACACGCACATGATAGGGTTCCGTAGTTATTCTCACTACGATTTATAAAAAGTATTTTTCAAAATTTTCGTGACTGAAGGGTTAAAATCAAAAAGTCATTTGACTTTTATTATTGCATTTTAGGAGACCTATCAAATGACACCCCACTCAATGGGGTAAATGAAAAAAATGTGAGTTCACTTTTCAATCTATAAAAAGGGGGTCCAAAATATTTTTGACAGTGTTCGTTATAATTTTCAGTGAAAGTACTAATTTTTAATAAAAAGTATCAATTATTGATTTTCATTTATACGGGCCTGTCCTATTTAAATTATCATATATTCTAAACTAATTAAAGGAGATTAGGCTTTCGTGTAGTGAAATTCTCATAAAAATCGGTACAACAATTTTCGTGTAAACTCAATATTTTTAATAAAAAATATCAATTATTGATTTTCATGAATACGGGCCTGCCCTAATTCAATCATCATATAGCCTTAATTAATTTAACGAGTTTAGACATCCGTGTAGTGAAAATCCTATCGAAATCGGTGCAGTAATTTTCGTATTAAGTAAAAAATATATAATTAACCCATTAACGACCAAAAAAATCAAAAAAACATGCAAAATATTTTTTTAAATGTAATTAAGTACATATTCAATATATTTAACTAATTTTTTTTTATATTTAGAAAAAAAAATAACAGTGTGTACTTAAGCGAGTAAATTGGGCAGATATGAAGTCTATTTTGTGTGAAACTGCTTTTCTGATATCATTTTTATTTAGATAAAGTCATGTTATATGTATATTTAAGTTATTTCATATGATTTGAACAAAATTCGAAATCACATGCTCTAGTTGGATAAAATATACATATTAGCATACCACGTACCTCTTTTCATATAAACATTATTGAGAACATTTAAAACACGTTTAAACACTTATGAAACTCATAACGTTAACAGATTTTGTTTGTTGCACTTCTACCAACTGAAATATTGTGAATTAATATCCATAGACAGCACCACTAATTATAAAATGAGGTACGGCAGGCGTTAATGGGTTAATAAAGTAGATATATTTTATACAAGATATATTACCTATCTATAATATTTACTGTTTATTTTAAGGACATAATAAATCGTTATTTAATAAACCAAAAAAATACGCATGTTTTTATATATTTTGTATAAAAATAATAGAAAATGATGTCACCATTTCATTTTAAAAATATTATATTATCGTGCGCTAATAACCTAGATGTTAAGCGCCGCAAGGTCGAATAAAAAACATCACATCGGCCATTACTCGATCCAATATTAAATTAGAAAAAAATAAATGTTTTTATTTATTTTTTTTAAGTATGCATATTCTAAACTTTGAGTATTTTTATTTTTACTTACAGTTATTTTCGTATTTTTCCTAAACACTTTGCCAGATAATTATATGAGATTTGGCAACGTATGGCTTTATTTAATAATTTTGCATTCTGTGTATTGTTTAATGCAGTCTAGATAAATTCACTTAAATCTACTGTTTTGTAATATGAATCTTTTATTAATGTATATTATACAGAGGCGGCTTTAAGCATAATTTCATTGAATTAAATAAAATTTTGGATGAATAAAAAAAAAAAATATCCTACAGAGGATAGAACTAGTTCTTATGTTTTTAGACTTACATTCAATATTTTCAAATGAAAATTGCAGAATTATTATAAAATTAGAAAGCTTAAACAAATATCTATGTCGTGTTATATTTTTTTCTCCATATTTGTCAAGAATTTTTGTTATATATTGAGTTTTATCATATCAAGAAAAATACACACATTTTCAGATTTTTTTTATTAATATATAAAAAAATTAAATTGAAAAATTAAGTATGTCATAACATAGAAAAATTAATCTAGTTTATCACTGTATTTTTTCCTAAATGATTTATTAATACTGGTCAGAGCTGAACTTAAAATACAAAACCGCAATTCTTATGGCAATTCAAATAGCATGTTCAGCCTTTATAGAGCTCAATTCAAAACAACTCGATTATTTTATGATACAAATGAAAAACTGAAAACGTATTTTTGAGTAAAATAAAATTCTTTGCCCGTTGTTTGTGCCTCAAACCGGCCCTGTTGTTATACATAAATGCAGATTATTTTATAATAGCGTTGGCATAAAAAGATCTTCATCTTAAAATGGTCCATTGTATTTGCAGTTTGCTTGCTTTTGGCACATATTTGTTTCTTTGCGGAATTTTAATTATTTCTTCCAATTGTATTGCTGCTCACCATCTTACCAACTCACCACTGAACAACTGTGCAAAGAAACCAGAGAGAGAAAGAGGGGGAGATACCGTTTTAGTATTCACTGAATGAATCATACTATATTATTATGTGAATTTTTTTTTAAAAGATTTCGTAATATTTCGCAATAGATAAAAATATACATACATTTATTTACGAGATCTGTTCTGGTGATCAGGAATTGCCAAAGAGTCGATTGCGATCTACCCTATTTACCTCCCCCTCCTCCCTAAACAAACAAAGTAACAAATTGTTACAAAAAAAATTTTCCGCAAAAAAATATTATTTTGATTTACGATTTTTTTTAATTTGACCTTGAAATATGTAAGGTTGACTTAAGTATAGTAGAAAATAACGAATCTGCCTTAACTGTTTTATTATAATTAATTAACAACCTATTTTATCATAATCTTTCGTAGAATATATACACTGGTAGAAAGATTTTCTCAAACCAAGTAAACCTTGTTTTGTATATAACGAAAACAATATTTCCTTAAGATAAGTAATAATCTCTTAAACCAACTATAGTATTCTTGAACGAAGGAATAACGTAGTGGGATTAAGAGCATGTTTCTTATATTAAGAAAATATTGTTTTCGTTATATACAAAACAATTAGACCAAGAAAACCTTGTTTTGTATATAACGAAAACAATATTTTCTTTGTCTAATACAGTTTTTTTTCTGTGTATAAGTATGTACCAAATTTCCAAGGTTCTAGGATCAGTAGAAATTTTTCCTATTCCTTGAGGACTTTGGAAGCTTATATCTCTGGAAGTTATAGACGTAGAGCAATAAATAAAACAATAATAGATAGCTCATATAGTCTATTTTATAATTAAACCATAATAACCCCCCCTCCCCCTCAATTTCTCAACCTTGAAATGCAAAAGTATATATAAGATTTTATACATACAATTTACCTTCAATATTTCGTCCCATGTTACAGATGAAGGGTTGTAATTGATTCTACAGGGGTGTAGGGGTTTAGATAATCCATACAGTCTATTTTATAATAAAACCATATTTATCTCCCCCCCCCCCTCCATTCTTCGAAATTTTAATACAAAAAATATAAGATTTTATATAATTTACCTTCAATATTTTGTCCCTTGTTTCAGATGAAGGGTTGTAAATGATTCTACAGGGGTGTAGGGGCTAAGATAACCCATATAGTCTTTTTTTTATAATAAACCCATATTTACTCCCGCCCCTCGAAATTTTAATACAAAAAATATAAGATTTTATATAATTTACCTTCAATATTTCGTCCCATGTTACAGATGAAGGGTTGTAATTGATTCTACAGGGGTGTAGGGGCTTAGATAACCCATATAGTCTTTTTATAATAAATCCATATTCCCCCCCCCCCCATTCTTCGAAATTTTAATACAAAAAATATAAGATTTTATATAATTTACCTTCAATATTTTGTCCTTGTTTCAGATGAAGGGTTGTAATTGATTCTACAGGGGTGTAGGGGCTTAGATAACCCATATAGTCTTTTTTATAATAAATCCATATCCCCCCCCCCCATTCTTCGAAATTTTAATACAAAACATATAAGATTTTATATAATTTACCTTCAATATTTCGTCCCTTGTTACAGATGAAGGGTTGTAAATGATTATACAGGGGTGTAGGGGCTAAGATAACCCATATAGTCTTTTTTATAATAAAACCATATTTATCTCCCCCCCTCCATTCTTCGAAATTTTAATACAAAAAATATAAGATTTTATATAATTTACCTTCAATATTTTGTCCCTTGTTTCAGATGAAGGGTTGTAATTGATTCTACAGGGGTGTAGGGGCTTAGATAGCTCATATAATCTATTTTATAATAAAACCATATTCATCCCCCCCCCCATTCTTCGAAATTTAAATACAAAAGAATTTAGATTTTTATAGATACAATTTGACTGTCAATTTTTCGTCCCTTGCAGGGATGCTAGCGCTCCTCTTTTTTCCTCTTTTCCTCTTTTTTTGGGAAGTCGGCCCTAAAGTACCCTTTTTTCAAAAAAACTCCTCTATTTCCTCTTTTTTGCCTGATTTCAAGTTGAACTTGTTATTTGTTAGCTTATAATTAGCTTATAATTTTATTTAAAAAATAAAATTGTTCGATTTAAGAGAGGCGAAGAAAGAAACGTAAAAAACGAGTTCAATTTTGATAATATTATGCATTTCTTATGGTAAAATATAGTTTGTAGTTTTATTAAATGATTTTTTTTCTTATAAAATATTCAGAACTTGTTGTCTTTTAGATTCTTAATATTTTCTGGAATGTTTTTTGTCCTTAATTAGTCGAGTCAATGAAGCTCGAAAATGGCCAAAACTTCGGAACCTTCAGAAACAGCACCGATTTTGATAGAATTTTTTTTAAATGTTCGTTATACCATACTATTTGAAATCAGAAACATTCCAGTCGTCGGATTTAACCCCCCCCCCCCCAAATTTTGAAAATTTGTATAATTTACTGGTTTAATATATTAAGTCCGATTTTCAACGACATTTTTTTACCTGTAGGGGTTTTGAGGGTCGCTGAATAAGAATACGTTGTCAAAATAAGGATTTTCCGGGAAATTTTCCAAAAGTTTTTATTTATGTACATTTTTTTTGAGTCCGACTGCTGGAATGTTTCTGATTTCAAATAGTATGGTATAACGAACATTTAAAAAAAAATTCATCAAAATCGGTGCTGTTTCTGAGGGTTCCGAAGTAAAAACCTTCATTGACTCGACTAAATAGTAAGAAATAATAGCACAAAAGCGTAAAAAAATATATTTCAAGATTAAACGCTAAAAAATATATATCTATAGATAACCTATTCAAGAGCTAGAAAATTCCTCTTTTTGGTCTCTTTTTCAAGGAAAAAATTCCTCTTTTTATCTTTTTTGAAAAAGAAAGAGACTTTCATCCCTGCCCTTGTTTTAGATGAAGGTTTGTAATTTGTCTCATTTGATTTTACAGGGGTGTAGGGGTTCCATGGGAAGGTTTAGCCCTCTATCTTGTACAGGAGAGTGAGTCCACCCCTGTACATGACGATTAATATAATGCAAAATAAAAAAAACTTTTCCAACATGCAATTAAAAAAAAGTCTAAACTAATAAAAACAAACGAGGTGAAACTTTAACATTTTAATTAAACTTTTTCGTGTTAAGCAACAATTTGGAATTTTCAAAGTTTTAATTTTTGTTCCGAGCCACCCTGGAGAGATTTTTTTAGTAGTATGATAATTTAAAAATATAATAATTAGATATGTTAATATATTTTTGAAATGGAAAATAGAAATCGTGTTGTTTTTTTCGACACAGCTTGTATGATTTCATGATTTGAATTGTAAAATAAATTATATGCATTGTTGGTGAATATTTATCATTTTCTTGTAACCAAGCGGTTCTAAAACATTTTTAATTTAATTTTTTAATATTTTTTTTTGTTATAAAAATTACGTAAAATTCAAATTCTCATATCTTCTTTAAAAATTATCCCAGAAGGGTCATTCAAAAAACATTTTGAAGCTTGTAATCTCATCTTTTTAATGCCCTTTACCGATTTAAATTCAAACATTTTTTTGAAAAATTATTGAATTTTTCGTTATATTTCCAAAAAATTCATTTCATATGCATGCCCTTTGATCAAATATCAACAAATTGAAATTGGAATATATTTTTAATTAATTCATTTTAAATATGTAGAAGTTATTGTATTTATTTTGTTTATTTATCTTGCCTGTTGAGACAACAATAATAAAATTAATGTCATATGACTCTTATCGGAATACGTATTTGTAATTATTAATTCTAAACGGCCTTTCTCAATTACCTCTGTTATCTTTACATTGTAAACAATAATATACATATGATTTAATCATATATGCATAACATTATTAATTATGGAAGGTAGAAAATAGTCGCATGATGGCTAATTTAAAAAAAAAACTATTCTATGATGATCTTACGTGTCTCCTATTTCCAAAAAATACTTATTTCTGCAGAAAATAAAGGTTTAATCGCAGAAATTGACTATTTTAAAAACTAATTTTGAATTTGCCGCCAAAACGCTCGCATGTGATATTTCAGAGTTGTGACGTCACACTCCTTGTCAACAATAATCAAGCATTCAGAATTACGACAATAATTTATATATTTTGTGTGTTAAAAATGAATTCCAAAGTAAATAAGTTCTTAAATAAGGTATATGTACATAATAATCTTGTAAGATGAATTGATATTTATCTTATATTTATTCGCTCTGATTGGTGTTCCATTTAACATGGTGGATTGCTGTATTTTGCATTTTTATTTTAACAAAAATTATATTATTCTCATTTTTAATATAAAAATAAATACATTTTTTATAATCTTTTTAACCTATTTCATTATTTAAAATCTTAATTTCAATGATACTTTGTTACTAAATATATATATATATATATATATATATATATATATATATATATATATATACAGGGTCCTCCAATAGTGTGTCCGGCATTGTTTTAAGCCCAAACTATTGAAGATAGAGTTTTAGGATAAAAAAATTATTATATATATTGACCCTAAAGAATTTCAGGAAAATATTTTCAACTCCCTAAAACCGCTCCTTGGGGGGTAGTTTGAGGGGTACATACCCGTTTCTCAGTTAAATCAAATGGAATGGTATATCAAAAAGTACATATTTGTAAAGATCATAAAAAAATAAGAAACTTTCGTAAAACAAAAATTTTCAAACTTTCAATTGTTTAAGAAATATGGCGACTTGTTCTCAAATTTTAGGGTTTCACTAAAAGTGCTCTAATTTCGTTAAAAATTAATGGAATTTTATTATTTTTTCAAATTTAGAAAGTAGAAATAATGAACTTTGTAAAGATGTATGACTATTTGTGATTTTGATAGTTTAAAGTGTCATACGCGATATATCAAAAATTCAAAAGTTCAACTAGGGATAATTCGAAATTTTCAAATACAACGGTACATCAATTAGTACTTTTTCTTAAAAAGGATATGTAAATAAACAACTTTTGTTAAGAAAATTTAAAATTCAAAATTATAATTTTAAAATTGAAAACTGAAAATTAAAATTTTTAATTTTATTTTTTTTTTATCAAAAACTGTTTATTTACATATCTTCTTTAAGAAAAAGTACTAATTGATATACCATTGTATTTAAAAATTTTGAATTATCCCTAATTGAACTTTTCAATTTTTGGTATGTCGAGTATGACACTTTAAACTATTAAAATCTCAAATAATCATACATCTTTACAAAGTTCCATATTTCTACTTTCTAAATTTAAAATAATAATAAAATTCCATAAATATTTAAAGAAATTAGAGCACTTTGAGTAAAACTCTAAAATTTGATAACAAGTCGCCATATTTTTTAAACAATTGAAAGTATGAAAATTTTTGTTTTACGAAAGTTTCTTATTTTTTCATTATCTTTACAAATATGTACTTTTTGATATACCATTCCATTTGATTTTACTGAGAAACGGGCATATACCCCTCAAACTACCACCCAAGGAGCGGTTTTAGGGGGTTGAAAATATTTTCCTGAAATTCTTTAGGGTCGATATATATAGTAAAATTTTTATCCTAACTCTCTATCTTCAATAGTTTGGGCGTAAAACAATGCCGGACGCACTATTGGAGGACCCTGTATAGTAAAATTTTACATCAGAAATTGTTCATTTTTGTTCTCATATTGACTAAAATTAAACGTATTTAATTTTTTTTTAAATTTTATTTAATGAAATAATATCAATTTTGGGACGTTTTATGGGGATATAAATATAATCTGTAATAAACTTTGTTTTCATTATTTACGTGAAGATATTTGATGAACTATTTACAAATTATGCACCTAAATCTTCCTGGTGAAACTCTCTATCTATTAGTGAAAACCGAAACAAAATCCGTTCAGCAGTTATTTAGTAAATCGTACACTTACAGACAGATACGGCGATTTACTTTGTTGTATACTATGTATACAGTAGAAACCGGTTATAACGACATCGGTTACAACGACGTACCGGTTATAACGACGCAGAATAAAAGTTCCGGCTGAATCCCATATGATTGCCTGTTATAATATACCGTTTATAACGACATCGCTTATAACGAAATACCGGTTTTAACGACTATCTGTTTACAATATTTTCGGAGAATTTTATCGATTTGTACGACGGACCGACTTTTGTTTCAATTTTTTTTTTTAAATATAGTATTTTTATGTAGGCAATACTCTATGCACATGTATTATTTAACGTTAATTAAAACAATTTTGTGTTTTTATGTCATTAATCTTAACGTAAGAATATTATATTTATCCTTAATAATCCGTGTTGTTTTATTGTGTCTAACATAATTTGTGCATTTAATTTTTTGTACAATAAAAAATATTGATTGACATAATACATAATGTTTTGTAGGTTAGGTTTAATTCTAATAAACAGTAAACTGATGTATTTCAAATCGTATACGTACATGATTGGTGGAGAGTAACCAATCAGAACGCAAATGTCAAACTATATGATTCCGTAAAATAACATTATTAAAGTGTCTCTATTCTAATCTATTCTGAATATCATAATATAGTATTCGGGTATTCGTAAATGTTTTATATTTTATTATTCTCTTGTTTTATTTTGACGATATCTTCACTCACAGATGGTGAATTTTACAAAATTTCAGCATACAGCATGAAATTTTTAGTTTTTCCGATAAATTACCTTAAAAAATTGAACTATCGGATATTACGACAATCGGTTATAACGACCTAAAATTCCGGTCCCTTCGATGTCGTTATAACCGGTTTCTACTGTATATACATTTTATACATATATGATACTATTAACTACATGCTAAGTATATTTTTTACTACTTATAACAATTTTCTTTGGTTCTATGATTCCCATAGTGATACAATCTTATTAATTATTATTGTATATTTTCCGTGAAAAGAATTCATAGAGTATAGCGTGTGCACGCTTACAAATGATTTTTTTTCATTATGTTAATTATTATTAGACTGATATAACTTATGTGAATATGTCCAGGCACGTATTAATGAGGGCTACAAATATTTATAAAAGTAAAAAAATATTAGTTATTTAAAATAACTCTAATGTCCGGTATTATAAACGACCTAGCAAATTTGCAAGCTAGCTAACACTCTCAGATGAGATACAAAACTTATATGACAGTTCTCTTGGAGTTTTGTGATGACTTTAACAACTTTCGCGCAAGTGTTGTATGTAAACACAAGCAACGGTGTTAAAACAGTGGTGATATTATGAAAATTATTTTGTACGGTCAGAGTCTGCACCAACTGTGTTACAATACGTTGAAGTGTTACTGCTCTAAATTTCATAGCAAATCCATAGATACTATAACAAAATTAATAACCTCATTTATGAGTGCTAGAGCAAGCTTGTAACATAAGAATCAAAATTATTTTTCAATTTATTGTAAATTTCCTAAATACAGACCTGTTGTAAAAACAATTGTCAAATAGCCTAAAGAATATCTAGTATCTTAACCTTTGTACTCGTATAATCAAAGTCCCATCAAAATCGGTGTAGCAATTTTTACGACAATTCGAAAAATCTAAAAATTATATTACTTTTTTTTTACGGCGGCTAGATTAAAAATATTTTTTAATTAAATATTCATAAAAATTCTAAAAATTCACATAAAAATCAATCAGATTTTTTTTTGTTTTCTTAAATGAAATCCATCTCTGTATATTTATGTGTAGATTAGGGGAGGGGTATATGGAGAAAGGGGGGAAAAGTTCAGTAACCCAGTTTTATTCTGATTAACTCGTGCGTTTGTTAAATTATTTAGGTAATTGTGTATTAAATTATTATAATTGAAACAAAAAAAAAATTGAAATTAATACACGTACTTTACGAGAACATATATTTTTTTAAATAAAAATCATCATTCTGAGTACAAGCCGTGTCTTTTTCAAACGTGTCATATTTAAAATAGAATATAACCCCCATTTTGAGCCTATTTCACTCTTGAATGACCCCATTTTAATCTGTAATTAATGAACAATTTTTGAATCCTTGGTTTCTGAGTATAAATAAAAAACAATTATAAAAAACTTCGTTTACGAGACTAGGACGGTGATGATTAAATAAATAATAATAATAACAATGCTTCTTGGCTTCTTAATTCAACCCATGACTTGTCTATAGTTACAAATCTATATATTAATTGGAGAATATCGAATTTTTTTTGTATTTATTATAAAAAGGGAGGGGGGGGGGGGGAATGAAACTTATATCATTCGAAAGGTACTATACCATAGATGTTTACATACAAAAATCATGTGTGTAGGTTGCCGTTAAGGCAGGTAAAATATTGATTGAATTTCGTTCAATATTTTATTCAATATATGATAGGAAGTTTTATCAATAAAAACATGTTCTACGTCAACGGGAATCCAAGAACTGAATGATTTCTGTGAAATAAAGATGATTATGAAACATATCGACTTGATACTGGTTTTCTGATAATATTATTTAATTATTTTTCTTAGAAAAATGCGTAGATAGGTACAATGTATCTTATGAATAGGTAGGTACTTGTATAAGAAAATTATAAAATAATATAGGGTCAACTGGGGTAAATATGAAACACGAAAAAAATGGGGTAAAAGTGAAACAAGCTTCTAACTAAAAAACTAATTTCTTTACAGAAGAATTATAAAAACTGACATGATCTTTAAAGATTTGTTAAAGCGATCTGAAAATATAAATCCTCTAGTAAGTGATATGTCCCCCCTACAGACTTTTCTGTTAGACGATGGCAAAACGTGTGAATTAAATTTTAATTCTTTGCACATAACTTTCTGCATAACTCAGGTATAAATTAAAGTTACAAATTTCACATTGATATGCCACAAAGAAAATAAATCAAAGTTGCCTTTGTAGTTTTTTTTTAAATTTTTCGATAAGTATTTTCCATCTAATTAAGATTTAAAAATTCGGGAAAAAGTGAAACAGAAATATGGGAAAATATGAATCACAGTCGGGGATAATCTGAACCAGTTTTTGCAAGTCTGGACAAGTCACACATGTTACAGTTAAAGTCAGTTTGAGTGCAGATTTCAGAGTGGACGCATCATTTTGGTTGCAGTCTTCAAAATGCCACGAAATTACGTTAAAAAGGTCCTAAATAAGGCTGTACCGGAATTCCGGTCCTATGGAAGTTTGAAAGGGGTCAATAGTCAATAGTACATCAGGGGTCTATGGAACAATTTGTATGTTTTGAAAATCGATGTTTTTTATGCAATGCAAGAGTTTAAAAACAATTAAAAGAGCACAAAAAAATGTTTCACTTTTACCCCATTATTTTTAAAAAATTCATTTTCGGTTTAAATATTTATCTGATATTTTTCAAACTTTGCAGATGTATTTAGGATGATATTAAGAGTACACATTGTATGTGATATATTAGCAAGAACGAATATTATTTAAAAAAAATACATTATTCGCAAGCATATTCTAAGTTTTATTGTAGTTTCCATAACCTTTAAATATATTTCATTACCTGCTGGTTAGACATTTATAACCTAGCAAGGTGCGACACATGTTTCCTATGCAGTTTTTCCCACTTATTTCATTTTTACCCAGCAAATATAAATATAACGCATTATATGAAAGTTAGAAGCCTGTTTCATTTTTACCCTTACCTGTTTCACTTTTTCCCAAACTAGAGGTTAAAAATGAAACACACATTTTTCATTTTTTAAATCTGTGTTGTATGGTACAGTTCAAATGACGTAGGTATTTGAAAGGGTTATTCATAGGCACATCTAGTAGAAAAAATTAAAATATGAATTTGTATCGTTAACTGCCAAAAAAAATGAAAGATTTGTATTTTGTTTCACTTTTACCCCAGTTGACCCTACTATAAATATACTCAAAGATATACCGTCAGGAAGTTAGCGCGGACTTGTGGAAAACAACAAAAATGTTTTGACCTATACAAAACATTCCCATATTGCATAATTATTAATGCAGTTTTACAACAATTAAAATAAAAAAATTAAATTTAAATTTTGACTAAAAAATATTGATAATTTTGAAAAACTAAGTAGAGAGCATTTTGGAGCAATTTGGGAGCAATTGATTGACCATAAGATTTATTACAAAAAACGATTCGTTTTTGAAAAATACCATATTATTTTGTTTGTTTAGTTAATAACTTTTGTTTAAAATTTTTTAGAGTTGGAGCAATTTCAGATACATGAGGAGCAATTAAGGAGCAATTTTTTGAGCTAAAATTTTTTGTTGTTTTTCACAAATCCGCGCTAACTTCCTGACGGTCAAAGATATAGTTTAATTTTTGTTCTAACTAACGCCCTGTATAACGTAGTTTAACTAATTGCCATATTACCTACAGAACTATAGAAAAAATAATAGAAATTTTGAAAATAAATATATTTAAAAAATCATTGCAAAATTTCAATGTCATTAGGAGAATAGTTTTAAGAAATATTAAATAAACAAATTAACATGCATTCTTATGAAAACTGTATCATACATGAGACATTACAGGACTTTTCAAAGTGATGTGACAGAGACAGGGGAATTTGGTGGGGGCATATTTAAAAACACGTGCATTGAGTTAAGACAACAGGTAAATCATATTTTGCAATGACACAGGTATGACGCTGTTTTTCTAATAGTAGAAAAACCAGTTATATCTAGTTTGTCTATGGTAGGTTTAAGATACTTGTAATAAAAAGTAGTAAGAGTTCTGACAGCCCCAATAGGCATGTAACCAGTAACAAAGTATCATTGAAATTATTTTTTTAAATAATGAAATAAGTTAAAAAGATTCTAAAAAATGTATTTATTTTTATATTAAAAGCGAGATTAATATAATTTTTGTTAAAATAAAAATGCAAAATACAGCAATCCACCATGTTAAATGGAACACCAATCAGAGCGAATGACGTCACGTATCAGTCAATTGTATTTTTACATTTTATTTATCAGCTAGCGGAATCCCGCGGCTTCGCTCAAGTAAACGAAACTAATTAGAACCCTCCATACGTGATAGGGGATGACATTAAATTATTTATATATTGATTTTCATTCATTACCTATAAAAAAACGACGTAAACCGACTCCACCATTATAACGTAAGCAGCTATGCAGATAATCAAACGTATTCAATAGACAGACCCTGTCTACCCCCGCCATAAGAGGTTGAATGTCGAAATTTTTATTTTAATAGAAGACTATTTTGCCCAAATTTACCTTTATAAGTAAAGCAGGTATGCAAATAAACATATCTAAATCCATCCTCGTCCCCATCCTATTATTAGGGGTTGAATATCGAACTTTTATTTTTAATTGAATATTAATTTGTCCGAATTTATTTTAATATCATGAACAATTATGAAGATAAATATATCAAAATTTTATCCCCCCCCCCCCCCCAATTCCCAAAGGGGTTGAATTTTCGTGAATGTTTACATACATTTCATTCGGTGAAAACAAAAAAAATATTTTACAAATTTTTCCACCCCTCTACAACACCTTAGGGGTTAATTTTTGGGAAATGCTGAAATAATTGTTTCATTATTTATGTTTGATAAGTTTCAATTAAATGCGAACAAAAAAAAATTATATAAACTTTGACACTGTTTTAACCCCGTGGGAGTTGAATTTTGAAAAATCCTTTCGTAGTGGGTGCTTACATCATAAAAGGAAGGCACATACGAAATTTCACGTTTCTAGGTCCAAGGGTTTGGGCTGTACGTTGATATATGAGTGAGTGAGTGGTTAAGGACAAACTCTTTTATAGATATAGATATTATAATATCTTTTACAATAATTTTTAATATAAAACTTACCTTTGTATTATAAATATTGGTTTTCTAATATTCTAATGTCAGATGTACACATTTTTGTAGAATAATAAATTATCTGACATTTGAATCTAACTGCGCTTGTTTCCATGGCAACATGAATTTATTAATATTTAAAATTAAAATTTTGAGGGTGTTTTTCACCTCTTCAGTAGCTATTTCGGCACGTTTATGAAATAAGTGCCCCTTAGATTGGATTGAACTACAAGTGTACCAAGTCTTATCAAAATTGGTGAGATAATACTCACATTTTAGACGATAATAGGTACAAAATTTCGAATATTTCGGAAACCCCTAATCCGATTAGCACCAAAATCAATAGGTCTGGAGTACTCACTGAGGCAAACATTTTCCCCAAAAATAATTCAAATCGGTGCATATCTACAGTAGTTATCGTACACGGAAGAAAATTCTACATCCAGACACACACACAGACACACGCACAGCCGCCATGCGGAAATTAACTTTTCTTTACGTTTTGAAGTTAGTACAATCAGATCTGCTTTTTTTTCGGACATGATTTTTTGACGGTATTACAATACTTCCATTTCTTCGAACATGGAAGTAAAATTGCATTTTTATACACATTTTTCGACTGTTTTATTTTTATTTTTTAAATAACAAACGTATGATGTAAAAACTGTTTTTGAAGCTCTGGTTTGTAATATAAATGTTTACAAACATATGTATAACCTTTTAATCTATAGAACTAGTTATTAGAACATGAAATTGTTTTCTTCTAATAACGACCTTGTCGCCGATTTCACTATCAGACGTTTTAAAAAAACAAATATACTGTAGATTTATTTACTTTCTCTGAAGAAAGAAATCTATTGGTACTATATTATCGTTTAATAAATCAAGCGCCAGTGCATGTTTGGGAAATTCATTTTGATTTTATTAACCGACGGAAATTTTTTTTTACAAGTATGGAACAATTTGTTAGTAGAATTAAATATATGTATTGACGTAATAATTTTGTTCAACCTATGTATTGTATGTATACTAAAAATTTTATTTTATTTAATATTTATTATAATTTAAAAAAAAAACGTGAGCTAAATCTAAACTTTTCTCTTCAATTTGTTTAATTTTTTTAGTTTTTTCGTAAAAATTTTGTCTATTTTTGATTGCAAATAACTCGGTCAAAAATGGGCGTATATCGGTACAAAAAAAAAGCAAATTAAAGAAAAAAGTCTGATCTATAAAATTCATTAATTAAATTTGTCAAAAAAAAATTATTACCGCCCGTAGAGGCCCATAAATTTGACTTTTTTAGTACCCAAAAATACGCAAGAAAAATATATATATGTAAAATTTTTGTTCATTTTTGATTGCAAATAACTCGGTCAAAAATGGGCGGAGAGTGATACAAAAAAAGCAAATTAAAGAGAAGTATAATCTACAAAAGTCATTAATTAAATTTGCCCAAAAAAATTTATTACGGCCTGTGGAGACCCTTTAAATGGACCCAAAAAAATACAAGAAAAATATATGTAAAATTTTTGTTCATTTTTTATTGCAAATAACTCGGTCAAAAATGGTTGTACAGCGATTTACAAAAAAACAAATTAAAGAAAAAAGTCTGATCTACAAAAATCATTCATTAGATTTACTCAAAAAAAATTATTACGGCCTGTGGAGGCCCTTAAAATGGACCCAAAAATACGCAAGAAAAATATATGTAAAATTTTTGTTCATTTTTGACTGCAAATAACTCGGTCAAAAATGGTTGTACAGCGATTTACAAAAAAAACAAATTAAAGAAAAAAGTCTGATCTACAAAAATCATTAATTAAATTAATTAAAAAATAATTATTACGGCCCGTAGAGGCTCTTAAAATTGACTCTTTTTCTAGTACCCAAAAATTTAAACAACCAAGTTAAAATTGTCATAAATATTTAAACAGTTTCACAATCTTGAATATAGATACATTTACCAACCTTCTGGAACGAAATTACCAAAATTGAACATGCAAATTTGTTCACTGACATTACTTTGGCTTACCGCGCTATAATTACCTACGAAGAAAAAACCGCCATGGTAATTGCTACTGGTTAGAGGGAGGGGTAATGGATAGACAGAGAGAGTGGGGGTGATGTATTCAGTACATAGTACATAGACTAAAGTCTAGTAGAGTCGAGTCGACATGCTCTATTAATTAGTATTTGCATTACTTTAAATATTTTTGATAGAGGAAGACAAAATATGTAATATTAGATCTTACCCTTAATATATAAAAAGCTCAACATCTTCTGTCTGTCCGTTAGTGCGCTTATCACTCGAGAACCACTTATCCGATTTACGTGATTTTTTTTTAATTCATAGGTACATTCTCTGGCCAGGTTATAGGCTATATTTTGTTACGTTAGGTAACATAACAACTAAGCAGTGACGATAATAGTAAATCAAGTCGGAAAAAAATTACCGACGGCGCGCTGTTTTGCAATACGCTGCCTAAACCGTTGAATATAGAACAAAATAATGTATTAAAGAATTGTGTAGAATCAAAAGTGCTACAATAAAGTCCGCGACACCATATGTCTAATTTTTATATTTAAGCCACAATAACTGCTTTTATGTTACAAAGAAAACATAAAATATTTGGATTCTGTTTACATGGACTTATGACCTACAAAACTTTAATCATTATCGAAATAAATGATTTCATCGTCATAAGTACTTAATGTAGATATAATTTACCTTTTACAGAATTTAATTTGGTCTTTTGGTTTAGGAAATAACGTGAAATAAGTATATACAATAACATTTTTCGTGACAATTTGCGCGAACTACGACTATGTAGACGCCGCGCTGGGCAGAGGAGACAGGCCGGTATTCTTTTGATTGTCAATTGCTAAATTTGTTTTCAATAATTAACTTTTAAATAATCAACTATATATTTTTTAAATCCTAAACAATAATTCCATAGTCCACGCGAGCGAAGCCGCGCGGGCCAACCTAGTATTTAAATAATTCATAGTTTAAATTTTAAGTACAGGCTATTTTCGAAGACGTGAAAGTAATGAAACACTACCTAAATTACGCCCCCCCCCCAATTTCTATTGAATATTTTATGTGATGAAATATTCAAAAGAAGAAAAGTTTTCCCCTTAATGGAAAATGTAAAGTGTCTTCATAATAACATCTAAATATAGTGCATTTATCACTCGAGAACCACTTATCCGATTTACGTGTTGTTTTTTAAATTCTTTAGCCAGGTTTTAGTATATATTTTGTTATGTTAGGTAACATAAGAAATAAGCATTGACGATTATAGTAAATCAAGTCGAAAAAAAATCGTAAATATCTCAACTCCTATGCGAGATATTAGGTTGTCTGACTCCCCCCCCCCCTAAAACCATCATTCCCGTTGGATCTAATGAAACTAATTGCAACCCCCCATATGTGACAGGGGGTGAATTATTAATTAGTTTTTTTTCCTTTATGTTTGTTTCAACTTTATACAAAAATTACTGAACAGATTTTGATGTAATTTTTATTATGCCTAAAACCCTAAAATTAATTTGTACTACGGGAAATGTCATTTTTTTAATATAAATTTTAATTAATTTTGAATCCCCCCCACCATGGTCGTCCATTTAATTGGATATTCATCAATTTTGTCTTTTGTTACGTAACCTATTACTGCAGTGAATATAATCAAAAATGAAACATTTGCATGTGACAATATATCACAAATGGTAATTCGTTATACGTACAATAAATTGATCAAAATTGAAACATGTCAAATTTATAATTTATTTTCAAAACAATGACATTTGGTGTATGGGGCTTTAATATTTAATGCCTGTACTAACATGAAATGTATTTTTAAGTGTCTTTTATACAGATCTTTTCAATTTAATTAATATGGACAAAAACATACCTACTACGTATTTTTATGAAAATAATTCAAAACTTTAGTAGGTCACTTAAAATCATATTTTTTCTATTAGACGAACTATTAAATACAAATATTGGTTCTTAACCCTCCGTCTGTACACTATATTTTCGAGACACGGTCTGTACACTGGGTCTTTTAGGGAACAGTCGTGTTTTCAAAGTTTTATAGGCTTTCAAAAAATCTGAAAAAAATCAGGGTTACTTCTTGAAGTGTCTACTACATGGCTCAACAGTTGTCAAAGCCAAAAGTTAAAAACCATTGGTAATAAAAATTTAAGTATAGTGAAAAATGGAGGAAAAACGGGATTTTGTTAATAAAATTGTAACTTTGCAATAAACAATTATATATAAAAAAAAGGTTATATGGTTATGAAGCTTAGACTATGACCTTTCAAAAGAATATAGTGTCATTGGCATAACCTCCAAAAAGTCGAATTATTTCAGCACCTGAAAATGGGAAATATTTTACGGGTTCAGGCACGCCATAAATAAACGAAATGGTAATTATTTTGCACAAAATCAGTGTTTTTTTTTTGACATAAAAATAGTCAAAAAAGCCTAGAATTACATGAAACATTTATTTTAACCACGAAAAGACGAAAAAAGAAAAAAAAACGGTATCCATTTACCATAAAAAACAGTAACGCCGTCTGTACACTGACCCATTTAGGGAACGGACGCAGCTTGCATCTGCTGGCATTTGCAAGAAAATTGTCAGACCCGGGTGCCCTTTGAGCCTTTAGTCCCTACTCATACCTATTTTTTTTAGGCGAGGTAGCACAAGCCCGCCTCCCATTCGTAGGAGAGATATTGAAGTTTTTCGACTGTTCCTTAAAAGACCCAGTGTACAGACGGAGGGTTAACTATATTATAATTAAATTGAATAAATTTAAAAATATAAATATATATGAAACGAGACACTAATACGTGAGGTTGGACTCGCATATGACATTTGAAACATAAATTTAATTGTAAATTTGCTTCTCTTTTAGGGGAAAAAGAGGTGGGTGCAGCTCTGTATGGGGTTACACATATTTTTGGTTCTTGTTGAAATAGTTTATTTATATACTGTGGGGGGGGGGGGCGAAGGTAATTTGATTTAAATAATTTAAATACGTTCAGTTTAAACAAAATGTATGTATTCCTATAAATAACAAATAAAATAGTGTTTCTTTTTTTTGAGGGGGGGTACCCACATACAAAACAACCATAAAGTGAATATGGGTAAAGGCTCGCGCTCTCAAATATGTACATAAAGTGTAAATAATACAATGTTTAGATAAGTTAGGACGTTTAAAAGTTTACAGACGATTCAAGTTGCCACAAAAGTTTTGTTGGTGGGTAATCAATACAAAAGTTTCTCGCGCTCTCGTAGGAACTTTGGACGGGTTTGCTCGAGTAGCGGAAAGGGGTGGTGGGAGGGGTGGGGGGGGGTGAGGAGAAAGGGGAAGGGGTAGAAATGAACGAAAGGAAATACACGAACGGATATTCGGAAACTGAAACGCACTTCCAGTTTTTTTTAATGTTTTTTATTTATAGAATGGATGTATAGGTATATGTTGTTTTGGTTCGTGGTTTCTGGGTTAAAGTAGTGTCTTTACCGAAATCTTATGGATATTGAAACCGTGATAAAAACTCTGCGATGTGAATGCTGAATGCATCCCAATGCTTTTTTTATTTATTTAAAAATGTTAATTCATAATTTAGTTTTTTTTAACAATACGTCAAAATGACGTTTAATCTTTATAAGCCCCCCCCAATACACCTACAATATAATTGTGCAATGTTATTGTTAAAAAATATTGTACAATAAGCCCTATAGACGACACAATAAAAAAATATGGCGCAACAAAATTAAACTCGCTAAAACTTTTGTAAAATCATTGCGCAATCTTCAATATGATTCCTAAACGGTCAATAAAATTAGACAATCCGTGATATTGCACAATAAAATTGATAAAAATATTCCGCCTAAGGGAATATTTTACTACAAAATTAATAGAAGCTTTTTTATATAAAATTGAATTCTCTACAAAAAAGTTTCTATAAAATTTTCACGTAACATGTGTCGTTTTTTAAATATCTTTCAAAAAAATATCACCTCTCTCCATTAAACACAATTTTGTTGATTTTTAAATCATACTATCCTCAAACCAGACCCAACCAACTAACCAAATTTCATTAATATCGGTTCAGTGGTTCATGAGCTATACGTGTGACAAGACAGACAGACACACAGACAGACAGACAGACACGAAACAAAAAGTGTTTATCTTGACCTGAAACGGAAAGATCAAGTTAAATTTTTGAAATCGGAGAACACTTATTTTTTTCGCATTTTAAAAACGATCACAAAGCTTCTCATATCTTCGATATTGCGAGGAAGCAAAATATGTTAAATAAAATTAGATTTTTACTGTTGTATTTAGGTATGAGTTGTAAATAAATCACACTATAATATAAACGTGTATGAATATATATATATATGTATGTCTCCACTAAATGTTATGTTTATAGACTCTGATCCCACCGAACCGATTTTGATAATTTTTTTTTTGTCATGTAGCTTGACTCTTTTTCCAGTCAATAGGCTATATTTCATTTCTTAGTTATGAAAGGTCTCTGAGCTGTGATTTTTTTCCGAAAAAGTACGTGAAAAATTTTGTTAAAATTAAATTTTATGATAAAATACCGTCGGCATTTTTTTTAAATCTGTAGCTTTGATTGGACGAAATCATATGTTTCTGTCTGATTTACGTGCATTTTGATAGATGACAGAGAATGTTCTAGAAGGTTTTCTATCCATTTCTTTTAGGATTTTTTACGTTTGTAAAAAAAATTATGAGGGAAATTGTTGATTTTTTTTTAATTGTTGAAATTATTCATTTAAATCAGGGACGGCGTTTCAAATATTTTTAAATTTGTGTTTTTTTAATGAAATTGTATAAAAATATAATTTTTCATAGTTTTGTTGATGCAATTTATTCAAAATTTCACATTTAAAAATAATAATTAAGTCAGGGGCTGGTGTCGTTTTAAATATATGAAATTTTTGGGAACTGTCACATTTCGTAACGTTTGTAAATAAGTCAGGGGCGTGACATAAAAATTTTTTTTTAAAAAACATTTTTTATTGTTCAAAAAAGTTTCAGAAAAATATGAAAATTATAATATAGATCAGTAGCGCCTCAAAAAAAATTGTTTATGAATTATTATTTTTTTGAAAGTTTTGAGATTGATAAATTAATAATTTTTTTAAAATTATAATTTAGTCAGGGGCGTCGCATGAAAATAGTTAAATTTGCTATTTTTTAAAAGTGCAATTTTTTTTAAGTTATTTAATAAATAACAGTACATTTAAGGTTGGGTAATTTATACATGTTTCATTTAAATCAGGGACGGCGTTTCAAATATTTTTAAATGTGTGTTTTTTTTAATGAAATTGTATAAAAATATAATTTTTAATAGTTTTGTTGTAGGTGATTGATGCAATTTATCCAAAAGTTCACATTTAAAAACAAATAAGTCAGTAGCGTCTCAAAATTTTTTTTGTGTTCAAAAATTAGAAATTTCAAAAAAATATGAAAATTATAATATACATCAGTAGCGCCACAAAAAAAATTGTTTATGAATTATTTTTTTTTGAAAGTTTTGAGATTGATAAATTAATAATTTTTTTAAATTATAATTTAGTCAGGGGCGTCGCATGAAAATAGTTAAATTTGCTATTTTTTAAAAGTGCAATTTTTTTTAAGTTATTTAATAAATAACAGTACATTTAAGGTTGGGTAATTTATACATGTTTCATTTAAATCAGGGACGGCGTTTCAAATATTTTTAAATTTGTGTTTTTTTTAATGAAATTGTATAAAAATATAATTTTTAATAGTTTTGTTGTAGGTGATTGATGCAATTTATCCAAAAGTTCACATTTAAAAATAAATAAGTCAGTAGCGTCTCAAAATTTTTTTTTAATTGTTCAAAAATTAGAAATTTCAAAAAAATATGAAATCACACTATAATATAAACGTGCAATATATATATATGTATATATGTATGTCCGGACGAAATGTTTTTTTTATAGACTTTGGATTGGCCAGGCCGATTTTGATAATTTTTTTTTCGTCATGTAGCTTGACTCTTTTTCCAGTCAATAGGCTAGATTTCATTTCTTAGTTATGAAAGGTCTGTGAACTGTGATTTTTTTCCGAAAAAGTACATCGAAATTTTACTGAAAAAACGATGAATTAGCTGGTTCGAGTGTCGGCTTTTGTTTTTCGGACAGTGTGATTGTCGTTTGAAAAATACTATTTTTACGATAATTTGCTAAATTACAAGATATCACTGTTGTATTTTGTTTATATCTGTCAAAATATGACATTTATAAAGAAGAAAACACATGGATTTTTATTGACATTTTCATAAAAAACACACTGATAAATTACTTGATTAATTTTAAAATGTTAGTTTTGTGAATCTATTATAATTTCTACGTAAAATAGATTTTGATTGAAATTGTTAAACGAAGAAATTATAAACAGCTGTTTTTTTTCTTATATACGTCAGGAGCGTGGAAAGAAATGTTATTTTGTACATTTTGATTAAATTGCTTTTAAATTAAATTTTAACCAACATTGATTGGTAATTTGATGTAATTAGTATAATTATCTATAGATAATATTAAAAAGTATAATGTCAGGAGCGGCGAATTAAAAAATATTTAAAATCTTTTTTTCTAATTAGTTTAAATTTGACAGATAACAGATTACAGGGAATGTTCTAGAAGGTTTTCTATCGTTTTCTATTAGGAGTGAGAAAATTTTTGATGACGTTAAATTTGATAGTTCCAAAATTACGTGGTTTTTTACATGTGACATATTTTTTATGTTTGTAAAAAAATTATTTTGAGTGAAATTATTGAATTTTTTTTAATTGTTGAAATTATTCATTTAAATCAGGGACGGTGTTTCAAATATTTTTAAATTTGTGTTTTTTTAATGAAATTGTATAAAAATATAATTTTTAATAGTTTTGTTGATGTAATTTATTCAAAATTTCACATTTAAAAATAATAATTAAGTCAGGGGCTGGTGTCGTTTTAAATATATGAAATTTTTGGGAACTGTCACATTTCGTAACGATTGTAAAAACTTAAAAAAACATTTTTTATAGTTCAAAAATATTAATTTCATAAAAATATGAAAATTATATTATAGATCAGTAGCGCCTATAAAAAATTGTTTATGAATTATTATTTTTTTGAAAGTTTTGAGATTGATATATTGATTTTTTTTAAATTATACTTTAGTCAGGGGCGTTGCATGAAAATAGTTCAATTTGTTATTTTTTAAAAGTGCAATGTTTTTAAAATTATTTAATAAATAACAGTACATTTTAGGTTGTGTAATTTATACATGTTTCATTTATATCAGGGACGGCGTTTCAAATAATTTTAAATTTGTGTTTTTTTAATGAAATTGTATATAAATATAATTTTAAATAGTTTTGTTGTAGGTGATTGATGCAATTTATCCAAAAGTTCACATTTAAAAATAAATAAGTCAGTAGCGTCTCAAAAAAATTTTTTTAATTGTTCAAAAATTAGAAATTTCAAAAAAATATGAAAATTATAATATAGATCAGTAGCGCCTCAAAAAAAAATTATTTATGAATTATTATTTTTTTGAAAGTTGAGATTGATATATTAATCTTTTTTTTTTAATTATAATTAAGTCAGGGGCGTGCATGAAAATAATTAAAATTGCTATTTTTTAAAAGTGACGTAGAAAAATTAATTTTGATTAAAATTGAACAAAAATTAAAAACTTCAGGAATATATAAAAATAAAAAGGTAACCATTTAATAAATAACATTTCATTTTAGGTTGGGTAATTTATACATGTAATATTATTGAAAATTGTAATATTGATATGTGATTATCACCGCCAATTTAAGAAATAAAATGATTATCAGCAAAAAGATTGGAAAATTATTATAATATACACATACGAGGGTCGCAGCCGAAGGCTGAGACCCGAGTAAATTTGTGATTAGGTAATTTGTACGTGTAAGATTACTGAAAATTTTAATATTGATTATCTCCGCCAAATTAAAAAATTGACTATAAAAAAATAGTGGAGCGAGTATGATATATACACATTCGAGGGTCGCAGACCCGAGTAAGTTTGTGTAAAATATATGGCGTGAAAGGGGGTTGGGGCGCGAAGCGCCCAGGGGCACAGCCCCTAGTATAGAGATATCGATTAAATATTTTTGTTTGTAAATATTTTTCATAGGTTTTCATCCATCCTATACCCGCGGTGCTTTTACGGCAGCTCTTTGGCTATTTCCGGTTTAGTATTTAGTTTATTTATATACACAATAATACATTATTTATAATTCTGAGAAAGTTATTAGTTTGTTATTACAACATTTTAAACAATATTTTATGTGTTTATATATTTAGGTACTTTAATTTATAATGGATTTTATTATTTGTTGTACTTTGTGATACGTCTTGCAAAAAAAAAAACAAATATAAAGAAATTACTTGTTTGCTTATAAGGTAATGATTCAATATAAGGTGTTTTTTTTCTCTTCCTTTTTTGTGGTTGAACTTTGATTACTTATTATTATATTATTGGCGATTGAAATTTTATGACTATTTTTTTATTTACCTTTTTGAATTGTTATTTTCAATTTTTTTGATTGCTTTAAGGGGGAAGCCTGCTTTAGAGGCTTCAAAAAATCGATTTTTTCAAGGATTTTTTTGGGAAGGAAAAAAATATCCGATTGAAACAAAACTTTCAGGTTTTATTGTTATATATTTTAGCAGTCTTCTTAAATTTTTTCATTAAGATACATTTCATATTATGCTCGGTACAAGCATTTCGCCGAGGCGTCTCGAGTGTGCATTTGTCGTGCGGCGGGAAAGGTGCAGGTCGCAATTTTCATCTGAAACAAAGAACCCAAAAAAATTTTTACTTCTCAATAGTATAGCTTCTAGTTAAACCAAGAAAATTCAACAAAAAGTAAAAAATTCACTTTAGATTGTTTAAAAAGTAAATCGATTTTTTGAAGCCTCTAAAGCAGGTTCCCCCCTTAAAAGGAATTCAGTTTACAAAATTATTATGTCTAATGGCAGTGGCTTTGTAAGAAAAAAATTCAAAGGGGGGAATAAATACATGTGACAGGGTTGCCAATTTCTGGAAAACCAGAAAAAGTCAGGGAATTTGGTTGGAAGTCAGGGAATTTTTATAAAAATGCAAAATCACACAAATTCTCGCAAATATTTAAAGAGTGACGTTTTTTTTTGTATCTAATTTTTTTAAATAAAAAAAAAAAACAGGGAAAAACGGTAAAAATTCTCCGGGAAAAGTCAGGAATATTTGTTCCAGAGAAATACTGGTCTGCCTGCCTGTGTTAGTCAAATTTTGAATTATGAAGATATTTCAAATGTTACTTATTTATAATATAATATTTTTTAGGGAGGTATTTTTTTGAACACAAAATATCCCCCCAACCTCCGTTAATATACCTCTGTATACTGCCCATCTTCGAGTTATTGTAATTTTTTATCGTTTTATAGGAGAAATTATCAAATTTGCCTCTATGGTCAAAATTCGACCAATATTTTACCTGCATCTATGGCACAGTACCTTTCGACTGATATAAGTCCCCCCCCCCCCTTCTAATTATAAATACAAAAAAAGTATAGATATTTGATGTCCCCCTATTTTTTTTAATATATAGATTTGACATGAAAACTACTGAACCGATTTTAAAGGGACTTTCACTGTAAATCTATGATCATAGAATTATGTTAGGCTATATTTTAAAATAATTGAATAACGACAGATCTGTATTAAGGAAAAAAATGTTTTATCATAATAAAAATATAGACTAGATTTAAAAAAAAAAATAACCGTTTTTGGTATAATTTTTATAAGACCTTAAACTGATTTAGGTAGTATGGTGATACTACTTACGACAGGTCCGTATTGATGTTTATTTTATACAAAGGGTTACGTTCTTAAGAAATATGGCG
The DNA here is from genome assembly GCA_949319165.1 of Sialis lutaria. Lineage (NCBI taxonomy): Eukaryota > Metazoa > Arthropoda > Insecta > Megaloptera > Sialidae > Sialis > Sialis lutaria. The sequence continues at coordinate 30,678,716 of OX439235.1, forward strand.
TGAATAGGAATACTTTGTAGCGAATTTTATATATTTAAAATAATTATTTTGATTTACTTTTATTTTTTTCGTTTTAATATTTAAATATTTTGCAGATATTTTTACGCTTGTTGATTCTGGTAGATTGTACCTGTTATTTAAAAGAAATCTTTATTATTTTTCACATGCTTTCTATTGTTCATAATATGTGAAAAAAAATAATATGTATGCCAACTAATTAATTAAATCTTCAGTATGAGAAATATTTAATAATTGTATTATTAAAATAATAAAAATAATAATAGAAATAATTCATTTGTATTTTTTTTTATTTTGTAGAAATTAACATCCGCGTTTTGCAAATATTTTCGCGTTTTTATGATTCAATTAGTAGAACTACACAGCGGGAGGGGGGGGGGGGAAGAAGGGGTTTATTGGAATTTTGCAAGTTAGTTTTTAATTGAACTGTTTCATGATGAGAATTACTATTATTTTCTTGTTTTTGAGTTGATTTTTCTATGAAAAATTGAAATTTGATGCATGAAAAATCACTGAAAAATTTCAAATTTTATATTTCATTGAAAGTATGTTTATTTTATAGAAAATGATGTGAAAAGTTTTATTTTTCAAACCGCAGGTCTGTATCTTTAACCGTTCTCGAGATATCGCCTTTCAAAGTTTTGATTTTTCAAAAATTTTGGAGAAAAATGGCTGTAACTTTTGAACGTGTGGTCGGATTTGATTTTTGTTCACAGATTTGAAATCAGCGTGTCAAAATCTATATAATGACATGTATAATATTTTAAAATTCGACAAAAAAATTTTGTCAAAAATCGACTTTTTTTAAGGTATACCCCTTTGAATTTTTTCGATTTTCACGAAAAAATTTTTTTCCGAATTTAAAAGTATTATACATGTCATTATATAGATTTTGACACGCTGATTTCAAATCTGTCAACAAAAATCAAATCCGACCACACGTTCAAAAGTTACAGCCATTTTTCTCCAAAAATTTTGAAAAATCAAAACTTTGAAAGGCGATATCTCGAGAACGGTTTGAGATACAGACCTGCGGTTTGAAAAATTCAACTTTTCACATCATTTACTATCTAAAAAACATACTTTTAACCAAATCTAAAATTCAAAAATTTTCAGTGATTTTTCATGCATCAAATTTCAATTTATCATAAAAAAATCAACACAAATACAATAAAATATGAAGTAGAATCAAAATTTTAGTATAGTTAGTCAATTAGACAACTGAATTTTTGACTCATAAAGTTATTACTAATATAAATGTATAAAATCTATACACTTATTTTGTCAATACAAAAAACATCTTTTCTTAATTTCCAATTTTTTTTATACTAAATTCCTTCATTTTAAATAACAGACTAAATAATTAAAATAACATTTCCTTTCATAACCATCATATTTTGTATATTACATAAATATAAAAAAATAAATAAATAAAAAATATAAACGAAAAATCTTCATTAATTTCTTTTTAGTTCAATCTTCATTAGAATCGATCAAATCAAACAGAAATAGACTATGTAACTAATAACATCGAGGTTATTACTCTAATGAATTTAATTCATAGATTGCATGTCTAGCATTTTCTGTATATATTTTAACTATAGCTAGCGAATCGATATTTTTTTTAACAACGCTATATTATGATTTTAAATATAGCATGCATTTTCATTTAGATTAAAAATAAACATTCCTATTACAGTGCCTTACAAAATGAATTGTTCATAAGCCAAACCGATTTTATGTTCATTTTTAAGGAAGGTCTATCCGTCTGTCAAGGCACTTTCTCTCAAACTATTTATTATCAATAATAATTAATTTTGATATACATACACACAGGTTGAAAGGTTTACTTGAACCAAGTAAACCTTGTTTTGTATATAACGAAAACAATATTTTAATTAAGATAATAAATATATTCTTAAACCAACTATAGTATTCTTGGACGAAGAAATAATGTAGTTGGATTAAGAGTACTTTTCTTATAATAAGAAAATATTGTTTTCGTTATGTACAAAACAAGATTTTCTTGGTCCAATACAGTTTTTTTTGTGTGTATACTAGCTGCCTCGGCAAACGTTGTTTTGCCAAAAGATAATTTGCATCATGCTCTTTCTCGTGTTTGTACTCATTGCTATGGTATTAAATTTGCTAGGGTTATTTTTTGTATTTTGACTATTTTGAATATTTCGACCGATGTTTAAAGCATTTTGTATTATTTCACCATATTTTAAGAATAAAAATATATGGTGTGAATATGGATTCGTTACGTCCAGTGGTTTAGGTCTAAGAAGATTTAAAAGATATTTATAACGTGTCGGAACTCTCAGGGCGCAAGATCTCCTCGCATATGTCCACATATTTTTAAAATCTATTAGAGAAAAGACAACACTATATGTTTTTTATTTTAGATTAAACAATAAGCAAAAATGTCTTTATTTTGTGAAATCAGCAAGGTCAAAATAACATTTATATCTTTATGTACTGAAATTATATTCATTTACTTGAATAAAATGTTTTTAACAATAATAAACAACTATGTTATTAGTTACAGCAGCTTTTATGAATGGCTAAAACCTTGCGCGTCGGTCACTGACGTCAAATTTTATCAAATTTATCGCATTTAAATAAATTATGTACCATTTTATGCGACAATTGTAAAAAATAAATTTAGCGACATAGAACTTTGAAACAATACATCACACAAATTTCAAATTAGGCTAAAATGTTTTTTATATAATCAACTTTACCCTATTAAAATTTTAATTCATAATAATAATACATTTTAAAGTTACAAGCTTTTAAATAAAGTACGTATACATTTTTTTATTATTTTTTTTTACTAAAATTGTTGTAACTTTTAAACGATCTATTTGATTGATTTGAATTTTTAATATGTTAAACTAGATTATATAACGATCATTTTGAGACCAACCGGAAGTGAGTATGTTTTATAGTTTCGAAGTTCTATGTCGCCAAACGAGAAACTTTTTTTTATCATCATATTGTATTGTAGTAAACGCTTTGGTTTCAAATACTTGAATTTAAATTCAAGTTGTTTCAATAAAATAATCGTTATTCTGATACATCTACTTTAATGTTCGTGTACTTTCACTCATATTACCCCTAACTTTACAAGAAAAGGATAGAAATATATACTATTGAAATATATTTATTGAATCAATTTTATTTAAATTTAAATAATTTTTTTTTCATAAAATTTTCGTGTTCTTCTTTAAAAGAATATAACTAAAAAACTATTCTTTGGAACAGTTTGAAATTTTTATACATAAAAGTAGACTATATAACGCCCATTTTAAAACTAATCTGAAATTTGTGTTTTTAATAGTTATATGAAAGTTATATGCCACCAAACTGGTGAACTTTTTTTCCTATCCACCTCAAAGTTTTCAAATTATTTATTTCCAATTTTTACCGAATGAAAAACTTCTGTTCATTCCAAACGGCTTTTTGTTCTATAGAAATTAGGGAGGGGGAAAGAGAGAGATGCATGTTGTTTAACAAAAACCATTTTAAAATTAATTAATAAATATTTGTGACATGTCATATACATTTGAAATTTTACTCGCGTTAAAAAATATTGGTTCATAAATAAATACATAATTGATTCATTTTAAAATGATACGTAGCAAATATTGTGCCATAGACTAGAAAATACAATCTACAATGATTATATCAGTGGTTTCAAACAGACGGCCCGCGAAACAATTTTAAACGGGCCGCAGATTTAATTAAAATAAAAGAACAAAAAACATGCTCTTTATCCATTTAAAAACGTATAAATTTACCTAAAGTCAAGGAAATTTATGATCAACCTGTAAATCTGTCAGATCTGCATATATTTGTACAGGCTGGCCAGTTTCTGGAAAACCGGGTAAAGTCAGGGAATATGGTTGGAAGTCAGGGAATTTTTATAAAAATACAAAATCACACAAACTCTCGCAAATATTTAAAGAGTGACGTTTTTTTTTGTTTTAGGGTTTTTATCTAATTTTTTAAAATAAAAAACAGGGAAAACGGTAAAAATTCTCCTGGAAAACCGGGAAAAGTCAGGGAAATTTGTTCCAGAGAAATACTGGTCACCCTGCTCTCTAAACCTGAAATAGTGAATTATCACTAATTCACAGTGTATATTCACTATTTGCCACAGCTAAAAGTCGGCCACTTGGAATTAGTGCATATGCACTCATTTAAACAGTGAAATTCACTGATAACATTAGAACTATTTGCCACTAATAACTACAGTGAATTTCACTGTTTTCATAAGTGCATCATTTCACTGGGTAAATGAGTGTATATGGCTATATGCACTAATTCCAAGTGGCCGACTTTTAGCTGTGGCAAATAGTGAATATACACTGTGAATTAGTGATAATTCACTATTTCAGGTTTAGAGAGTATATATAATATCTATTATCAATTAAATATCAGCTTATTACTTACCGTAATATTATTACTTATACCATACCTACATTAATATTAGCTAAAATGCCGTATATAGTATATATACTGAATCAAAGTGAAATCACACCGTTAGCGAGAGTTAAGTTTTGTATAAAACTGAACTTGAAAAACGACGTAGGATATGGCGCTTTCAGTGACGCGGTAAAAAGATGAAACCACTTTTCACTAATCATAGAGTGGATTGACTCTTGAGTCATTAGTCAAACAAGTGAAAAAAAATCTACTGTTTAAAAAGTAAAATTTTCACTATTTATAGATAAAATTCACTTTTTTCCAGTGAATTAGTTGATCACTGGGAAAAACAGTGAAAATTTCACTATTTCAAGTTTAGAGAGTGTTGTACTTTTTTCGCAATCCATACTAATATTTTTAATGCAAAAGTAAATCTGTATGTTTGTTTTGTTGCCTTTTTTTACTGCTAAACGACTGAACCGATCTTGATGAAATTTTGCAGGGAGATAGCTTACATCCTACGGAACGACATAGGATATTTTGTATCCTAAAAATTTGATGTTGCTAGTTTTTTTTTTATAAATATTAAAGAATGAAACTTTTTTAAGTTATTCTTTTCAATAATATTTGTAAAATACATTTATGATAAAATAAATAAATAATTAATTAATTAGATTAACATGTATCTACCCCCCCCCCCCCTCCAGTCTAAATAAATATAAAAAAGTAAACATTACATTTATTTAGTTGATTTAATTTCTACTTTCATTTTTTAATTGTTTAACACATTTTCAAACAAAAAAAAAGATAAACATCTATAAAGTTTTTCCAAGAGTCAATATTAAAGAAAATTTAATAATGAATTTTTTAATGAAGTTCTTATGTAATCTAAAATCAATATTTAGAGAATTCTTTTCAAGTTTAATTAATTGAAGATGTGAAAATGTTGATAAAAAAATATTACATGAAATTTTCAACTTGTGAATTTTTATAATTATTATTTTGAACGTCTTTATTGAGTTATCTACATTTTCATCTAAGTTTATATCGGCATGATCGGGTATATTATAAAAATCCCATACAAATCAGTTCGGTAGATTTTTTATCATGTAAAAAAAATTACTTATATATTTTTTCTTTTTGTTTTAGGTATGTAACGTGTCAATAACGAAGTATATGGTGGTTCCAAGTTTAAGTATGGTATTGTATAAAATTTGAAAACTTTCTTATACGTATGTAGAAATCGGTTAAATGTATAAAAAATATACTAAAATCAAAAATTGTTAAGTTAAAAAATTATGAAATTAATTTTCATAAATCGATTGAATTCAAATTGGAAAAACGTCTATTTTTATCAAAATTACCCCTCCCACTTCCCCCTCCAAATAAAATGAAAAGTAAAGAAACAATTATTTTTACCATAACTACAAAAAAAACTAGCAGTTACTTCTTTCTTTATTGTTTTTTGAACTCCCACTAGCTCTAAGAATATGACTAGCAAAAAATGTATATTATTATATTTAGTAACGGCTTTGTATCCCACCTGCCCCCACCTTTTTATGAGGAAATAAACAACTTTAGTTTTTTTTATAGAGACAATCCGTTATTAGTTTTTTTTTCTTTTTTAATGAATTTTGTAAAAATAAAAAAATATATTTTACCATAATTTAAACTTATCGTTTTATATTTTCTATAATTTTTTAAATTACTTAAGTATCATAACAAAACCCTTTATGGTTCTTTAAGGCCCTTTTTGATACTTTTTAAATTCAAACTCAAATATTTCAAAACCAAAAAATATATAAGAATCAAATGAAAAGCTTTTTAATTCGGAGAAAATTTCTTAAAAATCCCTAGAAATCGAAAAAAAAATATAATTTTCTTGAATCCAAAAAAACTATTTCGAAAATTTTCACAAAATAAAAATTATTTTTCTGTAAATGTTTAATTTTTTTCCAATGTTTTATCCATGTTTTAAATAATGTAACATAGAACCTTTCTACTCGGTTTTTGTCACATTTATTTCTGGATGTTTCGAAGCTGACTAATTAACTTTTATATAATTTATTTGATACAAATTAGAGCCCTAACTTTTGAAAAGTAATTTTCACTTTCATGAATATGTAAAAAAAAAACGTTTTTTTGAAAATTCTGTTTTATTTTTGTCTGAATCATTTCAACCTAAAAATAAATTACGATTTTTTTTAAACTGTTAGGTGGGCACTAGACACATATTTTTGATTAAAAAAAAATCAAGAGCAGTTAAATTCAAACCTTCATAAATATTGAAACATCATCATTGAATGAATGAGCCTGGCACGACATTACAGCGCTGTCTTATTTGCCAATATACACTTATAGTTTGACTCACTTAAAAATGTTCATTTAAATAAAAAAAAATGTTGTAACTCAAGTCTAAAATAATAATTCGAAATGTAAATTTATTAAAAAAAGTATTAAGGGGTTAGGTGTAGTCAGAGACATGAAGAAATGACAATTTTAAATAATTTTTTTTGCCAGTTAATTATTTTATTTTATAAAAGTAAAAACATAGCATCATTAAATAAGGTTTCGACTTGACTTGACAGAAATTTTAGAAAAAAAAAAATTAATAATTTTAAAAGTAATGGCTGTTTGTGTTGATCCAGTTCCAACCGAAGCTCCTTGCGGTGACCATCACTTATCCTTGGAGATTCATCCAAATTCAATCGGACAAAAAAAATTAGTTTTATTAATAGATAATCTAGTGCATGATCGAAGCTTTTTTTTTTCTTTCTTAAATTAACAAAATTGCAGCCTCGGGATATTTTTTTCAAGATTTTCGGGAAAAAAAACAACAGTTAATTGTTTATAACAAATCGAAATTTAAAAAAAAAATCCTTCGATCAGGCACTAGTTTTTCATGCTTTCAAAAAGCTGTATAAATTTCATTAAAATCTACCGAGCGGTTTTCGAGCTACAGTGGACACCAGTTCAAAAAACATTAGTTTTGAGAAAAACGCATTTAAAGTTATACACTCAATTTACGTAAAGTAATATGTATTATTTAATTACTTATACCGAGTCATCTATTAATAGTTCTTCAGTCGTTGTAGCAGCTTCCAAAAATGCAAAAAAAAGAAAATCGATTTCTTGAAAATTCTGACTACACCTAACCCCTTAAATAAATAATCTGGCTAATTTTTTTTTAAATCTCTTTCATGATAGAGGACTACAATAGATTATTATATGATTTTAATATTCACATATACATTCTACTCATATGATTGAAGTATTTCTACACAATGGGCCTTAAACCCTTTTCAATGTCAGTCAGAATTCTAGTTAATTTGATTCAGAGGTTCGCAAAATAAATATACCCAGTAAAAACATCACTGAAATTTAGTTTTGTTGCTATAACTACCCTAGAGACACTCTAATAAGAGTTGTGACAGCTTCACCTTTTTTAATTTAAAAAAAAAAAACGTGAATTACTAAAAAAAAAAAATATTTACGTAATTTTTTTTGCGACCATAAAATTAAAAATGGAAAAACGTACATATTCCTTAAATGAGGGTGTCTACACTCTGCAGTCTTTAAGAGGCAAGCGTAAAGAGGGGATACAGTATATAATTCAATAACCATTACAGTCTAAAAACAAATTTTTTAATCAAACAAAAAAAATAATTTTGGTCAAAAATAAAATTGAACATTTTCAAAACTTCTGGTTTATTCCCAAACGATACCACCATAAATAGCGGCGGTCATGCCTGTCGGAATGTAGACGGGTGTCTGTCCTGACCAGCGGTTGTCAATCAGTTGTCACATTCAAAGGGGAAAGGGGGGCAAAAAACGTTCAACTGATTGCTATATAAAAACTATATTCGTCGTAAATTTTACTGTCGGACTAGGGGATGTTTTATGAATCACTTCCCCCCCCCCCAACCCTCTTTGTAAAATATGATTTTTATGACGCATGATGCAGTAAATTCATATGATTTTTTCTTAGACATATGTTCACAAGCCAATACGATTTATATAAACTTTAATAATAATAAAAATTACAAAAAAATACATTTTATTAAAAATGCACTAAAAAGTAAAAAATTAATTATCAGCTATCACAAAAATTTTAAGTTTTTATGGCTAAAATCAATAAAATCGCGGGGCGCTCACGAAGACAAATAATGTATAGCTTTTAATTAATTAATTATTTCATTATTGTATTTTATAAAATTGTTAATTTGTTATCAAAAATTTTATATATTTATTTAACTAACAATTTCTTATTTTACATAATAATTTTTACTCATACATTTATCTTTATAGCACCTGGTTTTAGTCATAAAAACTTTTTATTTTTGTGATAGCTAATAATTTAGTGCATTTTTAATAAAAGGTATTTTTTGTAATTTTATTTTAAAATTTTTAGTTACTGATTCACTAACTAACTAGCTAACATACCTACTAACAGGTAAAACTCGTCAAATTCTTTTATTTTAATTTTATTATATTGGTTGTGATGAAAAAGGTAATCTGCCATCTTATATTTAGAACGACGTCATATAGCTTATTGTATTTTGATTGCAATATTTAATCTAAATATATACTAATTAACTAACAAGTGAAGTTAAATAAAAGTTTGTAAAAATATTACACCTAAATGTTAGAGTAAAAGGGTTCAAAATGAAAATATTGTGATTTTTTACTGTCAAAATACATACAAAAAAATTATCTAGCATTTTAATGAATTAATAGGTTTAAAACATTTTTAAGTACACTGTTTTTTTTTAAATTACACCCTTGTATGCATCCCCTGTAATACAATGAGGGGTTTCCCGGATCTGTTAGGGGTTGCAAGCTGGGATTATTTTTTTTTAGGCTCTCGACTACCTGTACGTGGTTTTTAAAAATATATTTTTCCAAGTTCTTTGTTTGAAATAAAATTTAAGGTTTCATAAAAATATGTTATAATGTTTCTTTAAATAATTTTCATTGTTTATTAATTAAATAAATAATATCATTGTTTTCGTCTGACAATATTAACCCATTAACGCCTAAGGGAATACAAAAACATGCAAAATGATTTTTTTTAATTAAATTAAGTACATATTCAATATATTTAACTAAATATACAACATAAACTTTTTATTTATTTAAAAAAAAAATAACAGTGTGTACTCAATTGGGCAGATATGAAGTATATTTTGTGTAAGACTGCTTTTCTGATATCATTTTTAGGGTTCCGTAGAAAACTAGGAACCCTTATAGTTTCTCCATGTCCGTCCGTCCGTCCGTCTTCAAAAATTTTGAGATAATAAGATGAAATTTGGTATATGGTCGTAGATTGATGACCCAAAAACAGAAATGATAAGATTTTTGAAAATACAAATTTTTTAGACCCCCCTTTCATAAAATGAAAAGTGTTATCAAAAAAAAAATCACCTACACCATTGAGTGGGGTGTCGTTAGAAAGGTCTCCTAAAATGCAACAAAAAATGTATCAGAACTTTTTGATTTTAACCCTTTAATCACGATGTATTTGCTCTCCAAAGTCGTTAAAAAAGCGTCCCCCCCTCTATTTTCTAAACTATCAATTAAAAAAATCTGAAAAAATTCCAGAACGTAGATTTTAATTAGTACTTTCACTGAAAATTATAACGAACATTGTCAAAAATATTTTCATAGACTGAAAATTGAACATACATTTTTTTCCCACTTACCCTATTGAGTGGGGTGTCATTTAATAGGTCTCGTAAAATGCAATAAAAAACGTCAAATAACTTTTTGATTTTAACCCTTCAATCGCGATATATTTGCTTTTTAATGTCGCTGTCAGAGCGTCCCCCCCTCCTCTATTTTCTAAACTATCGATTTAAAAAATCTGAAAAAAATTCAGAATGTAGCTTTTAATTATTAACTGAAAATTATAATGAACATTGTCAAAAAGTGAACTCACATTTTTTTCATTTACCCCATTGAGTGGGGTGTCATTTGATAGGTCTCCTAAAATGCAATAATAAAAGTCAAATGACTTTTTGATTTTAACCCTTCAGTCACGAAAATTTTGAAAAATACTTTTTATAAATCGTAGTGAGAATGACTACGGAACCCTATCAACTATCATGTGCGTGCCCAACACGCACTTACCCGTTTTATTATTTAGATAAATTTCATTTAAAAGTCATGTTATATGTATATTTAAGTTATTTCATATTAGCATACCACGTACCTCTTTTCATATAAAAATAATTGAGAACAATTAAAACAACACTTATGAAACTAATAACGTTAACAGATTTTGTTTGTTGCACTTCTACCAACTGAAATATTGTTAATTAATATCCACAGACAGCACCACTAATTATAAAATGAGGTACGGCGAGCGTTAATGGGTTAATTTAAAGAGAAACTATAATAGGAATATATTTGGATTAATGTAAAACAAATATTTCGTGAATCAATACAGTTATTTACCTATAAATAATTATATAAAACCTATTTATTGATTATTGATACTAGATACAAAAAAATGAATGGAACATAAATTATAGAAAATAACATTATTTACAACTTTTGTTATAAACATTACGTTCTAAAATAAACCGTTTTTTAAATAAATGAAATAAAGTTCAAAGTAAATATTTATAAAAAAAATATGCTAATGTTTATAATCTAATATACCTATGCAATTTATTTAAACAAATGTTATTTAAGTAAGATAAGATAGTATTGTTAAATTTTGACCTAATTAAACATGTTTTTAAAATTAAATTAATTATGATTTCGTAATAAAAAAAATAATTAAGAAAATCTTTTTTCGCTTTTATAAATTAGATGAAAAAAAGTTATATTAGGGAAAAATGTTTCGAATAACTCAAAAGGGGCTATTTCCGAATCTCAACAAAGGGTCCCATTTTTTATACTTAAAACCTCATTTTCATAAAAGAAAATTTACGGTTTTAGAAATTATTGTAATTTTTTATCAGACGTAATACATATTTCAGGGGTCAAAACTGGTCAGTAAAATCAGTAAAAGTCAGTTTTTTGTAACCCGGTCAGTTAAAGTCAGTTTTTTGGAAAAATGGTCAGTTTTGTCAGTTTTTTTGGGTTTGACACTCAAAGTTTTCACATCAGAGCTCAATTTATTGTGAAAAAACTCACTATTTGACTTCAAAACGATACAATTACCGTGAAAAATATATTCAAATTATTAATAATGTTTTGATTGTGAATTCGCAACAATGATTTACTTATTTAAAATTTAAATAAATCATTGTTATGAATTCACAACACAAAATATTTGTTAAATATGCACTTGATTGGCTGAATAAAAAAGATACAAAATGGGTATCTGAATGGGGAAAAAGGGATGGTGAAAGTGACTTTTTTGTTGTGTACTTAAAAAATTTTTCTATGACTTGGGGCTTCAAGGCAATTGAGTAACATGCATCATCTCAAAACTCAAAAATATAAAGAGCAATCAAGAGTAAAGTTGTCCGTTTCTCAATTGCATCTCTCATTCATTTTTTTAACTCGGTTCAGATAGTCAGTAAAAGTCAGTATTTTTAGATTTCTGTGTCAGTAAAATCAGTATTTTTGAACACTGAACTTGTTTCGACCCCTGATATTTAAAAAAAAAAAATATGTTACATAATAATTAATCTAACTATGTATAACCTGAACGTAAACAAAAATATATTATCTAAATATGGTGAGAATTGTGTTAGGAAATAATTATAAGAAATTACATTTTCAAGGTTATAATTATTTAAAAAAAAAAAAATTTTTTTTTTCGATTGGCATAATTTTACTTTCTTATACACCGTGTATATGAGATATTGTAAACATGGAAATGTTAGGTAAATATATGTGCTTTTAGGTTTCTACGTCAGCAAAAAAAAAATATTCATTTACTGTCCCGAGTTCTAAATTTCGAAAAAAAAAAAATCTTTCTGGCTAAATCATAAATGGTAAAAAAAATGTATATGGAATAAATTATAGATAATTTCCGATATTTTTTTTATGTAAAACATTTTTTTCTTTTTTTTTTCAAAAATAATTCGAAAATTAAAAAATTGAATGAATAAGAACATCCGTTTCCGGTTTAGTAATTATGTTAAATAAAATTCATTTGATACATATTGCAAAGAATATTATTTATTATTTACAGTTTATTTTATTATTTTGTCACAAATATATTTTTAATAAAAAAAAAAATCACGTACATTGTTCACATGTCAGTATTACGTATAAGAAAGTCCCGTAGATCTCATGGCAGATCTTTTTTAAATAGTAAATTGTGATTATACTTCCTATTTCTTTATTTTTGAGTTGATTCGTGTGCAGCCCTAATAAAATTATTTCGATTTATTAAAATTTTTATTATTTTCAGTATTACGAGTAATTTTTTTTAAGTCTATAGATCCCTTGGCAGATATTTTTATAGTAGGTAAATTGTGATTTGACTTGTTATTTCTTTATTTTTGAGTTGATTCGTGTACGATTTATTCAAATTTTTATTATTTTCAATATTATGAGTTAGCTATAATTTTTTTAAGCTAAAGTTACTAGATGATTGAAATATAATATTTTTATAAAAAATGATGACACACTAACCTTTTTCTCGTATCATCAGAAACTCAATACGACATTTTATGAATGCTTTATTTCTGTTATTTGAACTGTATATAAATCTGAAAAAAAATCTTAAATAATTGCTTGTGTGTTATTTATTTAAAAACATATAATACATTTTTTTAACTATACTGATTTTTTTAAATTTGTTTATTTTCTTTTAAGGTTATTCGATCATAAGAGCAATGTATAGATAAAAGTCTAAAATTTTATTAGGTACCTATGTTATTTATGAATAACTCTAATTTTTATTTAAAATGGTTTTTGAGTAATTGGATATTAAAAATAAAGTTTTTAACACACGATAAATGAGAGAACTTGCCGAAAGTGCTCTATTTATTAAAATTCTATACAATTGGCTATATAGAAACGTTTAAAAACTAATTATTCGAAACTTCAACCCTTTTAAATACTATAAAAATTATAAAACAAATATGAAAATAATGAAAAACTAGCTCTGCCATTACAGCAGTACAAATTAGTACATGTTACTATTATATACCGTTCTGTCTATTTCAATTTTCAAATTAAATTAAACCTTTTTTGACTTTTAATAATAATTAACAAAGTAAAATATTCCATTAAATGTAAGTACATATGTATGTTCTGAATATAAATTAAAAACAACATTTTTCGAAACCAAATATTTTTTATACAGTGTAGGTATAACCTTATATACTTATTTATCTAACTATTACAGGTAGAAAAAAAATACAAGGTCGCTTCTTCGGGAATCTCCTTTAAAAAAAAAAAAAAACTACCCTTAAATTCTAAATGGAATTTCCACCCCTAGTTCCACGTCAGCTGTGTTTCCTTCTCTCTCCTTGATAAATCGATTCCCGAGTCTACCCTGCCGCGTGCGTTCGTGTACCCCACACTCCTGGGAGGGGGATAACTACCCTATGGTTATACCCACCCTGTTTTCGCTACCCTACTGCCGTCGACAGACCTGGCTTTTAAACAAAAGTTATTAAAGTGAATTCATGCTGAAATAAATCGGCCAGCTCAGCTGTTTTCTCTATTGTTAACCCGGTAGTAGGCACGCTATGTATTAAATGTCATAACTACACAGAAAAAAATGTATTTAATTGGCAAAAGCCTCTTATATTTTCTTAATATTTAAAAATCTTATATTAATATGTGAACATTGAAAATTGTCGTACCTTTTTTTTAGTATTTATTATAGGGGGGGGGGATGAAATTTATATCATTCGAAAGGTACTGTGTCATAGATTTGCACACACAAAAATCATGTTGGTATGTTGCCGTAAAGGCAGGTAAAATAAAGATCAAATTTAGACTATAGGTGACTATAAGTACTCTTTTTGACATTTTTTTTTATTAAGTCGTTTTTGAGTTACAATTTATAACATAAAAGACAGAGGACACATAGACATTATAGCGCAAATAGTTCGGACAAAAAGGATATTAGCATCAAAATTACGAATTAATATAAACTACTTAAAAATGACTTTTTAAAGAAAGTAAAAAAAAAATAATCATACACTATTTTGGTGAAAACCGGTTAAAAACTAAAATAATACACGACATACCTAGAATATTTATATCAAAATCTCACATACGAAAAAGAAAACGACTTAACAATTTTTTTTAATATAAAAAAACACTATTATGGAGGAAATCGATGAAAACCCTAAAAATACACGTAATATCCAAAATATTTCCACCAAAATCTCTAATCCGAAAAAAACCCAGCTTAGGGTCAGTCCGCGGTAATCGATACCAGATAGTAAAAAAAATATTTTACGAAAATGAATACTAAAATATAAAATTAACAGGCTATTTAACATCAATTTTCATAAACAAAAAAAAAATTTGAAAAATGTTGGTTAATTTTCAAAATATTTCAAAAAATTTCCAAAACGACAACAAATGAGGTGAAATCACAATAACTTACTTAAGAATAAGTGATGATCGTGGCAAACTATTAAAAGTCTTTGACAATTACATATCAAACGTGACGTTTGACCAAATTAACAAAAAAATACCCTCACCAACAATAATGACTAAGGGTGACCGCATTTATTATAAATTTAATGAGTCTATTGATGTATTTGATAAATAATTGTTATAAGTATTAGTTAATAATATCAATAAGCAATTAAACACACAAATAGTACTCTTATTGTATCCTTTTATTCAACGTGTCACGACCGTCACAATTTTCTGTCACAACCGTCACAATGTTTGTTGAGAAATAACCAGTTAAATAGATTATGTATTTACCTGATGCTATTGTGTTACTAAAAAATAATTTATTCGTAACATATTAAAGTATGATTATTATAAAGTAACTTCAATATTTTCGCAAAATTTTTGAGATTTTGAATATAGGTTGCAAGACTTGCAATAGTTGGCGTCACGACCGTCACAGGGCTTTGAACGCTGGTATTTTTTAGTAAAATAACCGTAGACCTTTCATTCTTTCAATATACATGTACATATTTCATTAAGATATACAGAAAAATGGTAAAACCATATTATTAAATAGTATTATTTAGAAATTATGAACTCCAATCCGAGTTGAAATGTCACACCCGTCACCACGGACTGACCCCTTAGCAATATTTTTTGTAAAATAAAAAAAAAACACCATTATGGTTGAAATTCATCAAAAAAACCCAAATAATACACGTCATATAAAACCATTTATTTTTAGTTCCTGCAGCGCCTGCTCTGTTACGACATCGCACCCACCCCCTCATGGGTCTGTGAAATCCCCCCCCCCCTCCATTTCCACGTCTGCAAAGAGTGCAGCTGTCTTTGTCAGTGCGTGGGCCGTCCTTGTTTGACCTTGAATATTTGCTACACTACAAATTTCACACACACAAACACACACACACACACACACTAACGTACACATACACACACACAAACGCATACACACTCGCAAGTAGAATTCTGTTATAGATTCTCAAAGAGAAATTTTCCGATGAGGAAAAAGTTATTGGAGTTTTTGCAATTTGCTGAATAGAGGTTTGAGGTGGGGGGGTTGCTTGGGGTTGAGGGTGCATTTCTATTTATTTTTTTACGTAGTTATTATTTTGATGATGATTGGTAATGAAAGATTTGGATTATTTTTCGCTTCATTAAGTTCTCGTGATGCGAAAATAATATATATTAATTATTTTTTCCTCACTGGATTGATTTTCATGTTTTATTCATTAAAAAAATATCGTTTAATTTACGATTCTTGCATTTTTTAAAACTGGAATTCTAAACGGTTGAAGAAAAGTGTGTTATTTTTGTATAAAATTTTCTTAGGTTGTAAGAATTTTAATATTAAATTGATTTACGATATCTTCGAGATGTTAAATCCTTAAAGGAGCTAGCAAGTACTCTCAAATAAGGTATCAAACTTATATGACAGTTCTCTTGAAGTTTCATGAAGACTTTGACAAGTTTCACACACATAAATGGTTATACACTGCCGTGCAAAAGTCTTTGGACACTAATTTTTTTGCGTATTGTAAATATAAAACTGCAAAAATGGTTGATAAAAAAATCTTGAGTACTTAATTACAACTTTTGTAATAATCCTAGAGCATATATAAAATACAGCATTTACAATTTTCCATGTTATTTTTGAATTATATGCCTGAAAGGTCAGGTTCACTCAAATTAAAAGTATTGACGCGCAATGTCTTTCAAGCTAACGAGAAATCGCTTTTTTCTTTTACTATTTTGACTGCGAGTAAACATATTCTTTTCGCTACTTTGTGACCATCAGGAAGTTAGCGCGGACTTGTGAAAAACAACAAAAAATTTTAGCTCAAAAAATTGCTCCTCATGTATCTGAAATTGCTCCAACTCTAAAAAGATTTAACAAGTTTTACAACAATTAAAGTTAAAAATTTAAATTTAAATTTTGACTTAAAAATATTGATAATTTTGAAAAACTAAGTAGAGAGCATTTTGGAGCAATTTGGGAGCAATTGTTTGACCATAAAAAATATTACCAAAAACGATTAGTTTTTGAAAAATGCCATTTTAAGATTTTTTTTTTGTATAGTTCAGTTGGAGCAATTTCAGATACACGAGGAGCAATTTTTTGAGCAAAAAATTTTTGTTGTTTTTCACATGTCCGCGCTAACTTCCTGACGGTTATTTTGTGTATTTTTATTGACTGAAATCTGTATATTTACATTCAAAATCACAGGTGTCTAAAGACTTTTGCACGGCAGTATACATATATACTATATAGTATATACATAGGATAACGTATATTTTTTTCCGAATTGTATGTACTATGCAGTGGCGGATTTAGGTTCGACTGCGCTCTAGGCCCCGTCCGATATGGCGCCCCTTTTGCTTTGTAGTGATAATTATTATAATAAAACATCTAATTTACGAAAATTGAATATATTTATTATAAGCTTTATTAATTTTTATATAATAATAAATTCTTAAAAAAGCATACATAATTTTTTTATGACATCACATATCAGATAAACTTTTTTTTTCTTGCCTTAGCTTGCGCGAAAACATTAATGATATCCCCATAATCAATTTCTTGCACTAATTTCGCTTCGATAGACAACAATGCAAGTACATTGAGTCTGTCTTGGCCCATACTTGCACGCAAATAGCTTTTCACTCTTTTTAGAGTAGAAAAGGATCTTTCTCCAGAACAATTAGTAGCTGGAATACTCAAATATATGCGTAAAGCGATGTCTACATTAGGATATACCTCGCAAAGATGACGTGAATGTAAAAAATTACATATATTTGGTGCAGAGCGCACGTCTTCATTATTTTCTAATTGTTTAATTTGAAAATGTAAATGAATGCATTCGTTACAAAACGTCTCTTCCAAATCATTCGGATACTTATTGACTAACTTATTTGCTTGATTTGTTAAGTCATTTGTATCAATATCAGATAAATTATCAAAAAAATTGAAGTTGACGTGAAGCTGTTCATATACGTTCTTACGTCTGGTCAATTGAACGCTCAAAATATCTAAAATCCGGTAGTAAATATTGGTTCGAAAATTCTTATTTTTATTCAAAACTAAAAAAAAATTAAGGTATTTTGGGGCGCTCAACAGTTAGTGAGATTAATCTGACTCTAAAAAATAAATATGAAGAATTAATATTTTACACCTTAACCGTGAAAACATAAATATTTTTGGTATTAAAATACAAGCGAGTTAGTTTTTTTATTACCTATATATTAGTAATATGAAAACAATTCAGTTTTAGAAATATAAATATGGTATGCTTAAAAAACATTTTTCTAAAATTTTTTTGTTAAATAATTTAATAATTACTTATTTTTGTTTAATACTTATTTATTTTAAATACTTTACATATCAAAACTAAGTTAACTTGATTTTTAAATTTCAATCGTTCTTTAAATTATACAGCCTCTAATATTTTGGCGCCCCTAAAATGCTGGCGCCCTAGGCCCGGGCCTCACGGGCCTACTGGCAAATCCAACACTGGTACTATGTAATAGTTCCATAAATCTACTGGCCGTATATCATCTGTCTATTTCCGTCCGTCCGTCCGTCTGTCTGTCCATGCACTGCGGCGTACAGAGAAACTGTTTTGTGATATATATTTATTTTTTTATGCGCAATGTATTATTGTACCAGTAGCGTACGTAGTACGTATGTTATAAAAAGTGATTCATGTGTCGGTGATAAATTTTGAGTATATATATGTATTATATAGCAGGTATGATCGTGGTCATAGGCGCACACAGGAATTCGATAAGGGGTAAAAAATATTCTTCAAAATATATATAGTTTTTACCACTTTTTTGGGGTGTGGAATTTTTGTATGTTATTAAATTGGATATTTGTGAAATCTGCATAAAAAGACGCGTATTTTGACACCCCACTTGGATATTTAGAAACAAATAATATTTTTTTGTTACGTAATTTTATTTTTAAATTTTTAAATCAGTAAATAATTATTTTATTATATTCAAATGTTATAATTTTTTAATTTTAAATATGTACATGCTGCCCCTGTTTAAATTGAACAGTTTTTTAATCGTAAGACGAAAATTTAATTGGAACGAATTTTTTTATCTGTCTGAAATAATCATACTTACCAGAAATATTAGTCATAGGAAAAACATCTGGAAGTCAAAAGATATCAAATATCTTTTAAAAGGGCCTTGCATGGTCTTGATAAGTCGGTTTCTTTGAAAATAAACATAAGCGACGAAATAAATGTTAAATTTAAAAATTAGATCATACAATTTTATTTTAAAATTAAACAGCTGTTTTTTTTTCTGTAGAACTGTTTTGAATGTATTAAAAAAAAAAAAAATGTATTTTTATTTTTAAAAGAATATGTTCTGTTTTACTCATTGCTTGAATCATCAACATACAACCCATTTTTTACTTGACATACTTATTTTTTCGGTTTCTTTAATACAGTGTCTACGTAAATAAGGGTTAGTTTTTGTAATTATTTTGATTTAATAAAAAAACTACCTTTTTATTAAATCAAAATAATTACAAAAATCCGTAAATATAGTTTTTTTAAATGGATAACTCGTATATTTTACTTAAAATATTGGACGTATGGTTTTTGAGTTATTGGATATTAAAAATAGAGTTTTTAACACACGATAAATGAGAGAACTTGTCGAAAGTGTTTTATTTATTGAAATTCTACACAATTGGCTATATAGAGACGTTTTAAAAACTAATTCAACCCTTTTAAATACTATAAAAATTATAAAACAAATATATTCACGTGTAATTTATTCAAAATAATGAAAAACTAACTCTGCCATTACAGCAGTACAAATTAGTACATGTTACTATTATATACCGTTCTGTCTATTTCAATTTTCAAATTAAATTTAACTTTTTTTTACTTTTACTTACTAATTAACAAAGTAAAATATTTCATTAAATCTAGGTCCATGTGTTCTGAATATAAATTAAAAACAAAATTTTTCGAAACCATTTTTTACAGTGTGCTAGATGTATAACCTTAAGGTTGTTGTTCACTAAAATCGATCACTACAGAATTTGTTAAAATTTTAATATTAAGTAAGCTAGTTCGCATTTGTAAAAAAAATTCAGGTCAGTTTACCATTTCGTTTATTAATTATAAACGTGCAAAGTTGGCCTCTTATACATTGCAAGCACAGGGATCCACTTGGAATTCGATATTCGTTTAATTTGTGTATTAAAACTAAACGTCAGATTTTAACCAAAAACAGATATGTTATAGATTGGTAATTAAAGAATGTATATATAAAATTCTAGAAGGATTTACCACCTACTTAAATAATTATTAATTTTTAACTTTGACAAATTCCCGAACACATGACGTAAATATACGATATGGCAACACCGCATTCGGCGCGCTCCTCGAAATATAAAAACGTGGTATTGAAAACTGACGCGCGTTGTAAATAGCACGTTATTATTATTAACATTTAATGTTTTTATTTATAATAATAATAGTTACTATTGTTATTTTAATTATTACTATTGTCAGCAATAGTAATACTTAAAATATTGTTAAAAATAAATCTTCTATTCTTGTCTAATATTGTAAATTGTTGCCAGATCTATTTGTTCTTTTTTACCGACATATCAAAACCTTGTAGTTCATGCTAAATTCCGCTAGATGCCACGACTTTCAGTGAACAACAACCTTAAAACAAAAATATACAACACTGGGGTATTTTCCCAAAATTGGTGCCAGTATTCATTACTCAGTGCATAATTTGGCAACCCTGTATAACAGGCGACACATTTTTCACATCTAGGATTTCACCTGTGCCTTTGAGTGCTCGTACCTACCCGGGGTTTTTATTTCTTTCTAAACACGACGACCCCCTTTTGTCCGTTAAAAGAATTTCGCCGGGTGCAACCTTACCAAGCAAACACATACACCCTTATACACACTCGCTTTCACACACACACACACACACACACACACAACTTGAATGTCGGTGAGGAAATTTCTGTTGTACAGTATCGTCGAAAAGTATGTTAGTTAAAATTTGCATTTTTCTAACCGAAGAATGTTATTAAGGGAACGTATATAGATCCGGAATAAGGGGGGGGGGGTACAGATAATTTGTTATATTTGAGGGGGGTCATATTCAAATGAAATGAAAATAAAACATTGTTGAAGAATTTTTATTAAAAATATTTATTAAAAAATATATGATACTGTGTTACGTAATATTAAACTGGGAGGGGAGGGGGGCTTTAGAAACTGATAAAAACTGATTAAAAACACGTCAAAAATTTAACTCTATTAAATAAAATAAAATATTTATTTACTCTGAAAATGAAGTTTTTTTTTAAGGGTAGAAAATTTTTGCCCATACTGTATATATCTATATCTTTGTGCTAGCTTAGTTTTTCTTTGATCTCTCCGTTTCTTCTGCATTTATTTCTTCTTCCATATCTCTACCTTTGAGAGGAACATATGTTTTTTTTCAGATTACTTCGAGAAATATCGATATTGCTACAAATTGTCAAACGTGTTTTTGTAAAAAAAAAAAAAAACTGTCGTTAATGACATTTTTTTTTTATTTGGTGAGAAATCTCATTTTGCCTAGAAAGTAATTGTGAGAGACGTTATTAAAGCATCACAAAAGATTGTAATTAAAATTGTAATGAGCATCAAGTTTTTTTTTTAAGTAAAATTTGTATTTTTTAGAAAAGCGCACTGAAAACAAAACTGGTAAAAATCAATAAATATATTTTTTTCGTGTTAAGTCTAAAATACTTGACCATTTAGGTTCGTATTGATTTCCCGCGTTCCATAGACAAAAAAAAAATCAAAATGGCAACTGTGGACAAACCATATTGTTATAAATTAATATATTTGTTTATTTAATTTCTACGGACCTGTTCTAATTCAATTATAATATAATCCAAAATATCCTAAGAAATCATGCTTTCTAATGGTGAAAGTTACATCAAAATCGGTTAAGTAATTTTCGTGTAAAGTTAGAATAAAAATATACCTTATAAAACGTTGAATTTTCTTGCTACGGGCCTGCCTTAATTCAATTATTATATAATCTTAACTAATCTTAATAAATAAGACTTTCTAATGATGAAAATTGCATCAAAATCGGTTGAGTCGTTTTCATGTAAAGTTAGAACAAACATATACCTTATAAAATATTGATTTTCTTGCTACGGACCTGTCTTAATTCAATTATAATGTAAACCAAATAAATCCTAATGAATTAGGCTTTCTAATGGTGAAAGTTGCATCAAAATCGGTTGAGTCGTTTTCGTGTAGAGATAAAATAAACATATACCTTATAAAACGTTGATTTTTTTTATTAAAAAATATATTTACAAATAACGCACTAATTGCTTTACAAATATTGATTATAACATCTATTAATAAACTTTTTTAGTTTTAAAAATGGGCGTATATTCATATAAATCAATAACGGCAAAAAGCAAAAAAAAAAAACAAACAAACATATGAAAGTTGGCACATTTTTGACTAATCATCCTAATTAAATTTAAATATTATAGTTAAGAATCCTTATTTTAACGTCAAATTTCCAAGAATTAATGTCAAAACTTTTAATTCATTTTTAATGTCTTTTTCAGACAACTTACGCTAAAGTTTTTATATAATAATTATCTTTAACAAATATAAAAAAGTGCATATATTAAATTCTGAAGTAAAAAAAACACTATTTTTTTTTAAATTAGAGGCACCTACCAATACATAACCAAAATTTCACAAAAAATACATTCACTTTTTACGAAACAAAAAAAAAATAATAATAAAACACGACTGCCCCATAATAATTTAAATTTAACTAAAATAAAAAAAGCGCAATACACTTATTTATTTTATTAAATACTAAATACACATCAATAATTGCGCAATAATAATCATTTAATTTAAAAGAAATATGAACATTCAAAATATAGAAGTTATAATAATAATAAATAAATAAATATATTAAATAATAATAATTCAACAAAACGTATAAAAAACACATTATTTTATTGAATAATTTATAATAAAAAAATAAAAAATATATATATGTAATAAAAATAATAATATAAAATCAAGTTCACTCGCTAATAGCATAAACAACTGATACAAAGCATAACAATCCAGGTTTTTCACGTTGTTCTCCCACCAAAGCTCTGAGAACAACTAAACAGCTACCAAAATGCGACAGTGTTATAGAATAATACTTGAAAAACCTCTTCTGCGCATTGGATTCGTCCAAAAACACATTTATACCGCTTTCTCGCACTAAAATCATATCGTTCTACCCTTTTCTATCATCCCCTCTCACTTATATTACGGGAAAATGGTATACCTATCCTTCACTACCATTTGCAATATCGTTACGTAGCGAAAATAACATGTATACGGTAAAATCATATACCTATCTCTTTTTTGAGTATGTTTCACTCAAATGAGATGTATCTATCTTTGTTTGGATTGAGTAAAATGTGTATGTCTGTTTCATTTGATTGCACATCAAAACAAGATGTGACTTGCTTTTTTCATAGCAGTCTCTTTTTGGTTAGGTTTTTGTTTTCTTCGTCGCGCGCCATTTCTGTCTTTGTTTAACGAGGTGTGTGTCCTTTACTAACCGCGCCATGGGCGTTTCGGACTCGAAGCGTAGAGGAAAGTACTGAAGAAACTTTTTTATACGTTATTTAAAAAAAAATGACTAAAAATAACAGTTTATTTTATTTAAATTTAATGGCCTCTGAATTCTAATATATGGTCGTTAAGTACTTTTGGCTGGAATTAAAAGTTGACATTTTTTTTTTGGATTTCAAAAGTACGGAAATATTAAATTTTTATTATGTTTTTAGTTGAATAGTCATAATTTATTTTTTTGTTTAGTTTATTTAGTTCTATTTTTATTTTTAACAAAATATTTAATGTAGGTATTTGACTGTTAGGCGGGCGCCAGTCAGAAGTGGGAATTTTTCTTGGTTAAATAAAAACTTATAATTTCCGACGGCAAATCAAGTTTTTTCGAAAATATTTTAATTTTAATTTTGTTGCTAAATTATTTTATTTAGGTAATTAATTGATGCAAATATTTGTCAACAAGTTTCCCCTCTCCCCCAACAATTTTTTATTTAGTTTAGGTTAAAAAAAATTGTTTTAAGAAATAAATTATTTCTTTAATGTATATGAAATTATGAATCTGATTTAGGTATGTCTCGTTCCATATTGAATTTATAACCGTCACTCTCGTTTTATTAAAATTTTCCCGTTTTGAACTAATTAAAATGAAATTTACGAAATCGCATTCTGTTCCGAATCATTTTACTTTTTTCAAAATATTCAAAAAACGACACATATTACGTGAAAATTGTATAGAACCTAAGAGCGTTAAATTATCTATACGAAAGGTCATTACAACTTTTGTAAAAAAAAAGATTTTACCCTATAATAAAAATTAATGGTATAAAATGTTCACGAATAAAAAAATATTAAATACTAACGAAATTGCATTCCTCTCATACAATTTCAATATTATAAAAATGCCATTATTAAATAATAATATAATTAATTACAATACAGGAATAGTTTTGCGCCTATGAAACAGTTATCTATTCTTATCTCCCTTCAAGTACATACTCATTGTACTTTCTAGAATTACTACACTATGTTATTTCCAGCTATCTCTTATCTACGCTGCATATAAAGGTTATATATGTCCATACATGCGTGCTTTGTCTGGACCATTTCATATTGTCAATGAAGTTTCAGTTAAATTTGTGTTTTGTCATATTTTATCCTTGTTTTTCCAGCCACGCCTATATTTCTTAATACACGTCATCCCTGTTTACGATTTTAATGAATTATATTGTATTTATTTTAAATTTCTAATTTTATGTAAATACAAATGTAATTTTTGAATAAAATACAAGAATCGAATATATATTATTCATACTTGAAAAAACATCCCAATTATGGTAACGCAGGAAAAAAAATGCACATTTTTATTATATTTTCTATAATAACATTGTATTGTTATCGTTAAGATGGGCGGAGCTTGGACACATGTGTAGTCATATTTCCATGATGGCCGCCGACCTAGCAACCAATCGCTGCAGAGCGCATTTACGAGACCACACCCACTTAGTTAGGTTACTACGTATTTTGATAACAGTTTAACTGTGCACCTGCTATAGTGAACATGTTTGAGAATAGCCCAATGCGGGATCATGGCCTGCTTATTATATTCAATGGGTTTACCGGGCATGGGGTGTTCTAGTACGCGACTGCGCATCTTTGGGAATAAATATACCCCTCACGCATTATTTCAGTTATGTTTGGTGGGTTCAATACGACTATCTCTTTTGCCAATTTTGTTTCATGGAATTTGATAGTTCCTTTTTCTTTTCTATCTTTATTGCCCCAATAAAATAAATGGGAAATAGAGATAGTCCTACTTTTTTTTACGTAAATTGAGTCTATAGTATCAAATTTTCCTTTACAAAAGTTATTGAATGAGATTTCTATTAATTGGGGACATTTTTTTCGATAATTTTTAATACTTATATAAATTTTCCTCTCATATATCGTTTAAAACAACATATCGGCTTTAACAGCACAAAATAAAACTCGAACTAAAACCCATACATAATTGCTTTCAAACCGGTTTTTACGACAATCGGCTTTTACGACCTAATATAACTGGTCCCCTCAATGTCGTTACAGCCAATACAGTCGAATAACGACTTGCCCTGTGAGTTCAGTCAGTCTGCTACTTGCTGTGTCCAACACTACACTGTATTTTGTGTTAGTATTATCGTGTGCGACCATGTTATCTACAAAAAAAAGAAAACATTTTAACATCGAAGAAAAATCACGCATAATACAACGACTGGAGAATGGAGCAACTAATAAACAGTTAGCAAAAGAATTTGAAGTATCACATTCGACTATTTCAACAATTTGGAAAGAAAGGGTTAAAATTAAATCACATTTTGATAGTAATTTATTAAAAATGAAACGGGCAAGGACTACTAAACATAAAGAAATTGATAAGGCTTTATTAAAATGGTTTAAATACCAAAGAACGAATAATATGCCTATAAATGGGCCTATTTTACAACAAAAAGCTAACGATTTTGCTCGACGTCTCGGCGACCAAAATTTCATTTGTTCTGCAAGTTGGATACAACGTTTCCGATCTCGCCATAATATTGTCGATGGAGTCGTCGAAGAATGGTTTACAAGAAAATGGCCTATACTTTCCGAAGGTTACGATCCTGATGCCATTTTTAGTGCAGATGAAACGGGACTTTTCTTTAACACGACCCCAGATAAAATATCGGAATTAAAAATCGAAAATTGCTCTGATGGTAAAATGTCACATGCAAGATTAACTGTAATGGTTGCAACAAATATGACAGGAACAATTAAAAAAAAGCTGTTAGTCATCGGTAAATCTAAGGACCCAATTTGCAACATTCAATCACTTCCTGTCACATACGAAAACAATCCAAAATCGTGGATGTGTTCTGACATTTTCGAAAACTGGTTACGTAATTGGGACGAAGAATTAATAATAACCGATAAGAAAATATTACTTTTGGTAGATAACTGTCCTGCCCATCCAATAATAAGTAATCTACAGTGCATAAAACTCGTATTTTTACCCCCAAATATTACGTCATTGAACCAGGGGGTTATCCGATGCCTAAAAACTCACTATAGGACACTACAGGTCTTAAAAATGATCCAAAATCTCGATAGCAATACAGAAGATACGAATTTAAGTGTTGTTGATGCCATATTATTGCTTGCAGAAGCATGGGAAAAAGTCACAGAAAAATCTATAACTAATTGTTTTAAAAATGCAGGATTTTTAAACGTTTCAAATGAGGCCGAAGTTCCTTTATCGCAATTACTTATCATGTTGCCTAATTCTGAAGAAGAAAGTGGCATTTCTTTGGTTAAGTTAGCAAAGAATCTTAGGCAAGATATTTCACCTTTAGAAATAAATGATTTTATTGATATCGATACTTCTGTAGCTATTTGTGCTTTGGCTACTGAAGATGATATTGTTGCTGAAATTCAGGAACAAATTGAAGAGCAAGAAGTAGAAGAGACTGAAGATCAGTTTACAGGGCCGTCGATAAATGAGGGGCTTTATGCTATAAGTGTTTTACGTAAAATTATTATTTGTAATGAACAATTTCAAAATGGGAATTTTGAAGAGACTTTAGTGAAAATGCAGTGTGAATTGCAAAATGCTTTTGCGCGTTTAAAGTGCCCCCAAAATGAGTAAAATTACGTAATGTTTAAAATAACTACATATGTTACAATCTATTTTGTATTAGTTGTTTATTGATTTAATTTTAAAATAAAATAGTTTTAAATGATGTATTTGATAGTTTTATTTTAAAATAATTAAGGTTATTCGATCATTAGAGCAATGTATAGATAAAAGTCTAAAATTTTAATATGTTGTTTATGGATAACTCATATATTTTACTTAAAATATTGGACGTATGGTTTTTGAGTAATTGGATATTAAAAATATAGTTTTTAACACACGATAAATGAGAGAACTTGCCGAAAGTGCTCTATTTATTAAAATTCTACACAATTGGCTATATAGAGACGTTTTAAAAACTAATTATTCTATACTATAAAAATTATAATAAAACAAATATATTCACGTGTAATTTATTGAAAATAATGAAAAACTAGCTCTGCCATTACAGCAGTACAAATTAGTACATGTTACTATTATATACCGTTCTGTCTATTTCAATTTTCAAATTAAATTTAACTTTTTTTACTTTTAATAATTAACAAAGTAAAATATTTCGTTAAATGTAGGTACATGTGTTCTGAATATAAATTAAAAACAACATTTTTCGATACCAAATCTTTTTTTACTGTGTGCTTGTAGACGTATTAAAATCCTACAAAACAAGGTTAATAGTTTTAAGAGATTTTAAATAAACAAATTAACATGCATTTCTATAAAAATTGCATAATTTCGAAAGATGACAGAACTTTTCAAAAATAATTTGATGAAAATTTAAACATACATTCTTTTTTCATTTACAAAGATATCTGTAATTTTTCAGAATGATTCGGAATCACGTTTTTTAATTAAAAAATTATAAGTATGTGAAAAAAATAAAGACAGACCCCCCCCCGGTACAAAAATCTAATTACCAATTTTACGACCTTTTATGACTGGTCCCTTTGATGACGTTTAAGCCGATTTCGACTGTGGTATTTTTACCTGAATACGACAATTTCAAAACTATACATTTGGCAGTATATATGTATGTATGTAAGTAAATAAGTTTCTTATGTACGCTAACAGTCTAAGTTACTTAACCGATTTCAACAAATGAGGTATCATTAGATTTATTTTGATTTTCTGCATATCATAGGCTAAAATTTGTTGAAAAAAAAAAAATCAAAATTGCAACCGTGGAACGCCATTTTGTTATAAATAAAAAAAAATTAATAAAAACCCATCATGATGGGTATCAAATGAAAGGGCTTTAAAATACGATTTTTCTGAGTATCATAGGTTACAATTTTTTAGAAAAAATTCAAAATTACAGCCGTGAAACACCATTTTGTTATAAATAAAAAAAATAAAATAATAAAAACCTATTATGATGGGTATCAAATAAAAGGGCTTTAAAATACGATTTTTCTGCATATCATAGGCTGCAAATTTTTGGAAAAAATTCAAAATTGCACCCGTGAAACGCCATTTACTTCAAAAAAAATTTAAGAAATTAATAAAAACCTATCATGTTGGGTATCGAATAAAAGGGCTTTAAAATACGATTTTTCTGCATATCATAGGAGACATTTTTCTCAAAAAATTCTAAATTGTACCCGTAAAACACCATTTTTTCATAAATAAAAAATTTATAAAAAAACTCCATCATGATGGGTATCAAATAAAAAGGCTTTAAAATAAGATTTTTCTGCATATTAAAAAAAAAAAAAAAAAATTACAGTCGTGAAACACCATTTCATTATAAATAAAAATAAAAAAATTATAAAAAACCTATCATGTTGGGTATCAAATAAAAGGGCTTTAAAATACGATTTTAAAAATCGTAAGTTAAAAAAAAAATTGTCCGTGTGTCTGTCTGTAATTCAAAAAATAGAGTACACAGAAGGATGTTATTTAAAATTTGTGATCTATATGTTATTTTAATGTATGCATTTTATTGAAAATCAAATAAAATTAGGCAGGAATTGTACAGTTATCTCGAGATACGTGTTAATTCTTCGAAAGATATATTACCCGTTTTAAATTGGAACAATGCCGGTAAGTCTGGGTCCGTTATAACCGACAGACGTTTTTTTTTTTTTTTTTTTACACAATAACAAAGATGGCTGCGTCTTCCGGTAGAAGGACATAGCTACATATGTTCAATTTAAATATTTGTACAACTGTCGAGTCAGAAATTGTATCTCTGTCTTTATCTATCACTCAGCGGTTCTTAAACTTATGTGGTCTAGGGACCCCCTTTTGAACAATTATTTTTCAGGGGACCCCTCCCCCTTCTGAAAGAAAAACAAAAAAAAGTCGGTAGTAATTAATTACTGGTAAATCGAAATGTAAAAGTACTTTAATTTTTGCTAAACCTGTTTCAGGGACCCCCTATTTTAATTTTGTACCAATGGATTGTTTTACGTACTTTGGAGGTTTTAAAAAAGGTTAATCGTTTTGTGTCTATGTTCTCTATGGTAATTCGAGCATATTATTATATTTTATTTAAATAAATGTGATTTGAATGAATAATTATTTGTGAAAAAATGAAAAATAAAAGTGAAAATTATTGTTTGTATAGTTAGTTAAGATTTAAAAAAAAATTAAGTTGTTATTTTTATGATAAATTGAAGTTTGATGCGTGAAATATTTTTTTGTGAAAAATCGACATTTTTTTGAATTTTTTCGATTTTTCGCAAATTTTTTTTTCCGAATTTTAAAGTATTATACATGTGATTATATAGATTTTGACACGCTGATTCCAAATCTGTCAACAAAAATCAAATCCGACCACACGTTCAAAAGTTACAGCCATTTTTCTCCAAAAATTTTGAAAAAATAAAACTTTGAGAGGCTATAACTCGAGAACGGTTAGAGATACAGACCTGCGGTTTGAAAATTTCAACTTTTCATGTCATTTTCTATACAATAAACATACTTTTAACCAAATCGTAAACTCAAAATTTTTCAGTCAAATTTCATAGTTAAAATTTCAACTTTTCATAGAAATTTAATTCAAATACAAGAAAAAATAAAAGGAGATCTAAAACTAACCCACCAGAATAATAGATAATTTATTAGTAGTAGTAGATCGCTTTTAAAAAAACTATTAAAATGATTTTATAAATCATCACTACGAGTTAACGCTCTGTCGTTAGATACTAATTTATCACTGGTAAATAGAAATTAAAAAAACACATTCATTTATGCCAAACATGTTTCCTGGACCCCCAGAAAAATTTCCACGGACCCCCTAAGGTCCGGGGACCCTAGTTTAAGAACTTCTGCTCTATCTCCTTTCTTATAATATGATATATGTTTTAACTTTTCACGTAATTTTTTTATATACAAAAAAAACATATTTTTCACAAAATATCAAATTTTAGACAAATTTCATGGTTCAATTTTTTTTTTGAGTGGATTTAGTCGCTTTGGTATCTGAACGTAAATATAGTTGAAGTCGTGTTCAATAGTGCATTAAGAAATGAACGAAAATCGTTCGACCATTTCTCAGATTGCTGTTTTGATTATATTAAAATTATGAATAACTTAAACCTTCTTTTGCATTAAAAAAAAACTCATATTTAACATTTTTGTTCTTAGAGATTACATATAAAGGATGATTTTTAAATCGCAATATTTTATTTTTTACTACGAATATGTAAAATATGAACCTAATTTGAATTGTTATAATAAATTAATAGTTTTTGTATCTAAAGGCCTAAAAATGTGAAGGCCTTTAGTTTAATGGTTAATGCATATATATTTTATAATTTAAATAAAAATAGGCCTACATATTTTTTAATGCCTTTTTAAGATATTAAAATATTGAGTATTATAAATATTATAAAAGCTTCGTGATTTTTTGCATGTTTTAATTTTGTAGGCCTCCAAAAAAATTGCAGGCTTATTTTAAGGCCTTTTTAAGATATTAAAATATTGAGTAATATAAATATAATAAGGTTTCATGATTTTTTACATGTTTTAATTTTTGAGGCCTTTTAAAAAAATTGCAGGCTTATTTTAAGGCCTTTTTAAGATATTAAAATATTGAGTAATATAAATATAATAAAGGTTTCGTGATTTTTTACGTTTTAATTTTTTAGGCCTTTAAAAAAATTGCAGGCTTATTTTAAGGCCTTTTTTAAAGATATTACAATATTGAGTATTAGGAAGGCTTCGTGATTTTTTGCATGTTTTAAGTTTTTAGGCCTTTAAAAAATTGCAGGCTTATTTTAAAGCCTTTTTAAGATATTAAAATATTAAGTATAACAAATATTATTAACGCTTCGTGATTTTTTACATATTTTAATTTTTTAGGCTTTTTAAAAAAAATTGTTTACTGACTTATTTTTTTTTCAGACCAAATCCATCTGGAGGCGACACGGGGCCTCCACACAAACAAGCGCGCACGATTCTGTCGCCCCCATCATCGGGTGCAGGCCTGGTATCCGCGCACGGTGTTAGCGCAGGTGCCGGTGCCTACCATGGCTATAGATATATGCCGGGGCCCTATACTGCGTACGCGCCCCCGGCCGCGCCTTACCGCCCCACCGAATACCACCCGCCTGCGCAGAGGCAAATACCGGATAGGCAACAACAGGAAAGACAGGCTGCGCAAGATAACGTTAATAGGTAAGCTTTTTTAGGCTTTATTCAAAAAGGCAGTTTTGATGTAGAAGATAATAAAGCATTAAAAACAAAATCGTAATTTTTTTTTACCTATTTGTGTAGCCAGTTTCTGGAAAACCGTCAGGGAATTTGGTTGGAAGACAGGGAATTTTTATAAAAATGCAAAATCAAACAAATTCTCGCAAATATTTAGAGAGTGACGTTTTTTTTTTAGGTTTTTTATCTAATTTTTTAAAATAAAAACAGGGAAAATGGTAAAAATTCTCCTGGAAAACCGGGAAAAGTCAGGGAAATTTGTTCCAGAGAAATACTGGTCACCCTGAGACAGAAAGTTACGTATTTTGGGTGTGCGTACTTTTGTACACGCGTTAGTAGTTATACTTTTTTTTGGCATGAAAACTATTAATTGATAATCAAATAAAAAAATTGTTTTTTAATTTTACACTGTTCATATCCCTTAAGGCTGTTCATGCCGATTTTTTCCGAAACTAAATTCTACGAGATGTCGTCACCGTAGAAAACAAAAATTATTTGCACAAGTCTAGCCCTGAGGGGAAATGACAGATACAAGTAATTCAGTGACAATTGACGATCGAATGAAAATTGGGATATTCTCGAAATTAAACAGAGATAAAGCTACAAAGGATATAACTAGTTCTTATGTTTTTAGGCTTACATTCAATATTTCCAAAAGAAAATTGCAGAATTATTATAAAATTAAAAAGCTTAAACAAATATCTATGTCGTGGTATATTTTTTTCTCCGTATTTTTCAACAATTTTTGTTATATATTGAGTTTTATCATATCAAGAAAAATACACACATTTTCAGATTTTTTTATTAATACATATATAAAAAAATTAAATTGAAAAATTAAGTATGTCATAACATAGAAAAATTAATCTAGTTTATCACTGTATTTTTTCCTAAATGATTTATTAATACTGGTCAAAGCTGAACTTAAAATACAAAACCGTAATTTCTCTATAGTAATTCTTATGGCAATTCAAATAGCATGTTCAGCCTTAACCCAATAGAATGCATCTAAATGCACGATAATTCTTACTTCAGCCAACTGTATCTCAAAATCCTGAAGATTTAGGAGTTTTTGCCCATTGAGACATTTGATCAGACGTACAAAATACGCAACATATCAAAAATCCAATCAATTTAGCGGAAGTCAGTTTCCCATAAGTATTTTGCGGGGTCCTTTTAACCTCAACGCGTCTAAAGAAATTTATTCCTAAAATTAACACGTCCACATGGATTTTCCAGGAATATACAAAACCACAGATCCCTGCAGGAATCGAATCGAAGTCTGCAAGAACAACAACACAGATCTTTGGCCGAACACCATCGCAATATCGCCGAGCAACAACACAGAGGTCTACAGTCCGAGTATATCCGTCAATCGACGGCACAGCCTACGCAACAACAACAGCAACAGCAACAAGAGCATGTACGTGCCCCTCAGACACCACAAGATCACATACGAGAACACTTGCGTAACGTTTCGCAGCAGTCCAGGGTAAGTATATCGGAAGATGTTGAATAGGGACCCAGATTGTTATTCCTTTCGATTCACGCGATTATTTCCAGGTACCTATCTACCGCGGTAATCGAGGGATGAATCTTTTAGATCTCCTTCATATGTTCAAATCGTTTTGGTGGATGAAGGCATTGAATAGGAAACGAATTCTTTCGATTTACGCGATTATTTCCAAGAACCTATCTACCGCGTTAATCGAGGGATGGTTTTAGTACTGTGTTTAGGCAAAAGGCAGTAAAATTTTAGCTTTTAAAGAAGTCCTTCATGCGTCGAATAGGAACCCAGATAAACTGTGATAGTAAAAATGATTTATTTCGATTTACGTGATTATTTCCAGGTACCTATCTACCGCGTTAAACGAGGGATGCGTGGTACTGTCGTGTTTAGGTAAAAGGCAGTAAAATTTTAGCTCTTTCAGATCTTCCTTATCAGTGCAAATCGTTACTGCCTTTTCAATTTTGATTAAGGGGAAAGTCAATTTGACGAGTCAAAAAATTGTCAATGTTTTGGAATTTTTTTCACAGGTATAACTAATTATTTTTGGATCGGGTAAAGGACAATTTATTAAGTATATATTCAACTTATTCGTCCCTAATTTTTATTGAAAAATATTAAAAAATTCCAAAGTTATGAGCCTCGATGTGATGACCAAAAAAATTTTTTTTGTTTCTACATGGTTATATCGAAATTTCTGGAAAGATTATTGGAACCTAATTCCCGTTAATATTGACATTGAATTATGAAACACCCTATATAATTTCGAAAGTCTCTAATATCCATGTCTGGGTCTCATAATTTTTAGCCAATTAATCGTATAAATATTTATTTTATAATTTAGTAAAACACGTAAATGAAAATTAAATAATACGAATTCTATAAAATTCACTTGATTAGGTTTTTCTCGTAAAATTTCTCGAACGAAAAAATAAATTTTTTGTAAATACATAACTAAAAAAAAAGTTCATTAAAAAATCCTGAATTAATTCACTATCTGTGAGCAAAGATATCGTCTAAATATTTATTCATGTTTACATAAAGAAGAAAAATGTTATTGTCTACTTGGTTTACAATGTTTACATAGTTTATATAAGAAATGACCATGCAAACAATATGTAGATAATGCGTAGACAATCCACGTAAACTACACTTCATATCAACGATGTATTGGTCAAATATAAGTAAGTCGTTTTTGGTACATCATGATTCTGAAGATACGACAGAATATTATTTTTACCACTGGTTTTAAAAACCAACATATTCAATAAGGAAGAATTTCTAGATGTCCCCCCCCTCCCCCCTTAAATTTATTTGTATCTAAATATATTAAAAAAGAAAGCCACTGTGATGGGTCAAAAAACTGCCAATGTTTGGGATTTTTGTTTCCGAGGAATAACTAATTATTTTTGGATCGAGTAAAGGTCATTTTGTTAGGTATAGTGGGCTCTCACACCGGAACAATATAGCAATAGAGCAACTAGCAATTTATAACTAGCTGTCTGTCAATATACATTGAATCAGACATATTGTCTCACACCAAAGCAATATAATATCGCTATATTGCTAGTTGCTAATTGGTAGTTACTTTATTGCTGTGTTGCTATATTGCTATATTGCTCCGGTGTGAGAGCCCATATATATTCAACTTATTCAATTCCAATTTTTATCGAAAAATATTAAAAATTTACAAAGTTATGAGCCTCGATGTGACGACTTAAAAATCCCATCGAAATTTGGTCTCACTAAATTGGCTATAACTCGATTCATTTTCAGAATTTTGACTTGAAATTTGTTTTACATGTTTTTGAATATGAGCATTTAAAAAAATGCAAAAACAATCGTCACAGTGATTTTCCTTCTCATTTTTATCACGTCCCAAAAAATTGTATACATTTTTCGTAACTTCGAAATCGTCAATTCCAGGTCTTCAGCCCCCAAGACCATCAATCCCCCCACCAGCAACAACAGCAACAAAGCCACCAGCAACAGCAACAGCGCAACGTATCCGACCACATCCGGTCCATACCACCGGACCATCTACGCAACCAACAAGAAGTGTTGCGCATTGACGGTATAACACACGAGCAGCTTAACCAGAGTCAGATGAGACCGAGGATATCGCTACTGCCGCCTTCGGCCGAGTACCTGTCAAACATGGCGCCTAGACGTGACATGTACAGACCTCCTGACCAGGGTATGGTGCAGGATCTTGTGACGTCACACGGTGGCCAGATGCAGATTGACATGAGCTCCGGGCAGCCGTTCAAGAAGATCAGGCTTGGCGAGCAGAAAGTCGATATGCAACCACTTAGGATTGATACCAGGGTAAGTTTAGTTAATTTTTTTACAGACAGGCAGACAGACAAACAGACAGACACACAAACAAACAGACAGACAGACACTCCCTATTTTAATTTATAGCAAAAAAATAAAAATTATTGATTTCCGGTGAAATCGGATGAGTAAGTTTAGTTAATTTTTTTACAGAAGGACAGACAGACACTCCCCATTTCATTTTATAGCAAAAAAATAAATAAAAAGGATTGATTTCCGGTGAAATCGGAAGTTGAATTAAAACGACACATAGGTTTTTTTATTTAGGTCTACACAAAAAATAAATACCTACACCAAATTTTAGATCTTTCCATTCAACCGTTTTTGAGATAGTTTGCATGTTTATCGAAAAGACATACACAGCAGACAAAAAAAAATAAAATAATCTATTTCTCCGGTGAAAAATTGGATTTAAACGACACATTTATCGAAAAAACAGACAGATAGACGTTTTTTCAAATTCTGGGGATCTTGAAAATCTAAATTTGTGTAAAAAACTGACATATTATTTAAATTTTCTTGGAAAAAACTGTTTTTTGTAGTCAAAAATGAAAAAAAATCTGTTTCCGGTGAAACTGGAACTTGAGTCGGAGCGGTATATAACAATTTTTTATTAGGTTAATGAAAAAAACATATATACAAAATTTCAGGTTTTTCCGTCAAGCCGTTTTTGAGATAATTCATATGTTTGTCGAATAGACAGACAGACATTTAAGAAAAAATGTTTTTTCGAATTATAGGGTTCTTAAAAATATGGATTTGTATAAAAAACTTTCAAATTATTTAAAATTTCATGGAAAAAACTGATTTTTTGTAGTCGAAAATGAAAAAAAATCTATTTCCGGTGAAACCGGAACTAGGGTCGGAGCGGCAAATAACAATTTCAGGGTTTTCCATCAAGCCGTTTTTGAAATAATTCATGTATTTGTCGGATAGACAGACAGACATTAGAAAAAAGTTTTTTTCCGAATTTTTAGGGTCTTAAAAACGTAGAATCATCATAAATAGCTATCATACTATTTGATTTCTAGAAAAAAACTTAGTTTAAAAAGAAAAAAACATTTTTTTTTTTTCGAAAAAAAAAGTAACTATATCCTCGCGAAAAATAAATAATGCTATTAAAAAATAATATTTCAAGTTTAAAATGATTTTTTATTTATATCTGTAGGTACGATAATTTTTACCACGATTATATAATTTTTTTTTTTTTCATAAAAAAAAAGAAAATTAAA
This sequence comes from Sialis lutaria, assembly GCA_949319165.1. NCBI lineage: Eukaryota > Metazoa > Arthropoda > Insecta > Megaloptera > Sialidae > Sialis > Sialis lutaria. Next base: position 30,715,769 of record OX439235.1, read on the forward strand.
TAGAATACATACAACTTTCCAATACATCATTATTATTTTTCTGATTCATAAATTTCAAAAACCACTAGTCAAGGTACATTGAATTCATCTTATTAACTGCAAAAAAAAAGAAAAAAAAAACACATTTCATTCGTATATTTCTTCGTAATACAAACACAGACAAATTTATTTAACCACCATTCAAAAAGTACAACCAATACCACGATTTCTTAGAAAACAATAATATAAAACATTAAAGTAATAACAAAAAAAATAAAAAATAAAATAAAACTGCCGTTTCCTGTCAGTGCCGCCTCCTTGCGACATTGACCCGCATTTACACGCCCACTATGTGTTTTTTATTACGATACATACGACAAGGTCACGGTCAAAATCATGGGCTAAATAGTTAGGCGCGCTTTTTTAACAGAGCGGTATTTTTTGTTTTTATATACGAATATACGTAAACTTTTTTAATGTTTTTATTTTGTCTATGTACACAATAACGTAATTTTGCATGACTCATTTTATTTTTAATTGTTGATTTGAATTCGCAACAATGGTTTTTAATTTAAATTCGTTTATTGAAAATTAAATAAATGATTTTTTTTAAAGGGAGCAGAACGGAAGGGGGAGGTGGGGGTATTAAAAAATAAGAATCTAGGGAAAATATTTTCATTTTAGTGTTCAAAGGAAAATAAAATTTGTTGAAAAAATTTTTTTTTACCCAAATATTTACGATAATTTTTTTCTGATGTGATATTTTTTTGCATAGCACCCTATAGATTTGAATATCTAAATAAATAATTAGTAATTTGTATTATTTTTACATCAATAAAAAATATTATAAAGTCGAACAGTGAATGTTCGAGAAAAAAAATTGTTTGAAAAAAATTTTTTTTGCCCAAATATTTCCGACAATTTTTTTCTGATGTGATGTTTTTTTGCATAGCACCCTATAGATTTTAGTATTTAATTAAATAATTAGTAATTTGTATTATTTTTACACGAATAAAAAATATTATACAGTCGAACAGTGAAAGTTCGAGAAAATACGTAAAAAAAAAAAATTGTTTGAAAAAAATTTTTTTTGCCCAAATATTTACAATTTTTTTCTGATGTGATGTTTTTTTGCATAACACCCTATAGATTTTAATTTCTAATTAAATAATTAGTTATTTGTATTATTTTTACATCAATAAAAAACATTATACAGTCCAGCAGTGAAAATTCGATAAAATACGTAACAAAAAAAATATAGTATAATCACAAAAATTTTTGTATATAAATTAGTTTATTGCCGTGATATTCAAAGATGGAATTAAATTTTATTTTTACTGCCCATTAAAAATGTTATTTTTAGTTTTATAACCTTTTTTTAGAATCAAAGTATTTTATAGCAAAGAAATATTTTTCCAGTTAAAAAAATCAATTTATTTATTTAACATTTTAAAATAAATAAGGGGGGGGATCTAGGGATTAGTAAAAGAAATAAAAAAAATTAAAGGGCACACGTCGTAATAAATGATCGACCCCTTGAAATTTTAGTTAAAATAATAATAACAGTAAAAAGGAGAGTCAATATCTTTAAAAGATCAATATTAAAGTACTTAAAATTCAAAATATATCTTCAGTGTCATATAAACGCATAAATTTTTATTAGTATTCTAAAACTGTAATTTTTTCTCGAACTTTCATGTGATTAAAATTTTAATCGTAAATTTTATGCAGACATATGTTTTTTTTTAATAATAAATATGTATACAGAATTTTAATCAAAATTTATTTAATAACAAACAAAGTAATTTTTCATAAAATTTCACTTATTAATATTTTTAAATAAATCAATAATTATCCCCCCTCTACATAATAATATAACTCATAATCTTAGGGGCCTAACAGCCTCCCCTCTTTTAAGAAAAGATTAAAAATTGATATACGAAAAATAAGCGAATATTTTTTAATTTTTATTAATTATTTAAATATATTTGGTGGGGGGGGGGGGGGGGTAGTTATCGTAAAAGTTATTTTTGACACGTTAATTTTTCATAGGGGGCAATATTTTTTTAATTTTGGTATATCGAATTACGTAATAAATAATTTAAAAAGTTTTAAATTTTTTAGTTAAATTTTTCTACCTAATTGATTGAACTTTATTTAATTTTTGTTGAAAATACAAATTGTATGCATTTTAAAAAATTTATCTGAATGAATATTTTTGTTTTAGTTCGATTTTTATAAATTAGCATTTTATGCTAATTGACACCAATTATAATTTGAACTAATGCGATAAATAAAAATGTACATATCTCTTTATTAATTGTTTTTGACGTGGTTTCAATTTTTGCATTTTGTTTGTAAAGTAAATAGAATTTTTAATTGGAAAATTAAATATTAAAAAACGTTATTTTTGCAATTTATGTTCGCGATTTAAAAAATAACAATATTTTCAAATGGCCTTTTGTCCTCCTAAATAATACTGTCTATTTTTCAATATCTTGTGAAGTAAGTCTTTACTTTCTTTTTCTAGGAGTCGACGGGGTCATACAACCCTCAAGTAGAAGCGATCTCACCCACGCCCAACGATCACGGTCAAGACGACCATGCCTTTCGTACAACAAAAGACGGCCTCCTCCAAAACATCGGCCGTGTAGACCGAGAAATAGCGAAAGTAGAATCATCGATACAAAAACTAAAAAAGAAACAGCAAGAACTCGAAGAAGCAGCATCAAAACCTGCAATCAAGCAAGAAGTCGAGGAAGTATCGCAACCTAAACATCAATGCCAAGCCCAAAAGATCTACGCTGTCAATAGAAAGAAAGCCGCTACAGCCCACAGTTCGCTTGATAGTCTAGGCCCGAAAGTCGAATGGCCCCTTTACAACCAACCTTCAGATGCCCAAGTCTACCACGATAACAAACGGAGACACAAGTCGTTCAAGAAAAAACTGTTAGAGTATTTCAAAAAACGACATGCTGAAAAAGAACTTAGGGAACAGTATTTGACCCAAACTTACAGCAAATTGATGCAGGAGTGGTTGAGGAAAGTCGAAAAGATTGAGAGCTCCCAGAAGAGGAAAGCTAAAGAAGCGAAGAATCGGGAATTCTTCGAGAAGGTCTTTCCAGAATTAAGGAAGCAAAGGGAAGATAAGGAAAGATTTAACCGTGTTGGTGCGAGAATTAAATCAGAAGCTGACTTGGAAGAAATCATGGATGGACTTCAAGAACAAGAACTTGAAGATAAGAAAATGCGGAGTTATGCAGTGATACCACCGATTTTACTAGACGCAAGACAACGGAAGTTATGTTACGCGAATAACAACGGTCACATTTCCGATATGGAATCTGAACACAAAGAAAGACAGTTAATAAACGTTTGGATTAATTCCGAACGCGAGATATTCAAAGAAAAATATCTACAGCATCCTAAAAATTTCGGTTTAATCTCATCATTTTTAGATAGGAAAAGTGTGCAAGATTGTGTACAGCATTATTACCTTACGAAGAAAACAGAAAACTATAAACAGCTATTGAGGAAATCGAGACAAAGGACGAGATCTTCAAGGAACAATCCACAGAAAGTTAATAATGCGGCGAATAACTCGATCGTCGATATTCTTACGACGGGTGTTACGACGCGATTGCAAAGAGAGCAACAGCAGAAGACGACGGTAACGGCGCCTCATACAGCTGAAAGTACAAATAATAGTCAAACAACTTCGACGACAAGTGCCGGGGTAACGAATAGTGATGAGTGTAAGAGTCAGTCGAATAAAAGTCCGGTTAGTACGACGGCGCAGTCGACGACGGTGGTACAGCCGGCTGCGTCTACGAGCCCATCTACGTCTGTGATTACGACAAGTTTGACGACGGCTGTGGCGCCGACAACGTGTGTCACGGCGCCGGTTGTTAGTAATATAGTCACGCATCAAAGCGCGCCACCTACAGTCAATAATGGTGCGTCAAGCGATAATTTAACGGTTATAGCAAATCACGATGGGCAGGATACGGAGAAAATTGTTACTAGGTATGTATTTATTGTTCATTTTCAGTTAATAAATCGGATTTTTTTTTGGTGCAGAAATAATGGCCGATTTTTAAAACAACCTTTTTTTCTTATAATTGGATTCAAATTTTTAACGAAGTTAACAATCAAGTTTAAATTTCAAAAAAAATACGCATTTACAATTTTTTTCAGATTTTTCTATTACTTCCGGAGATACTGTAACAAGATGTTGACATATTTAAATTCTTTCGATTGCCAGTTTTCATTTGGTATCCTACTCGATGGGATTGTATTGGTAACCCCTTTGCCCCTTTTAAAAAAATATTTTTTAACTCTACTATATTTATGCCAAACCTCAGCTTTATAGATCAAACGGTTCAATAGTTAGACGTCTGTAACTGATAGGCAGGCAGAGAAATTTCGCTACAAAACTTCAAAAACTAACTTGACCTTTTTTTGGGAAATAATTTGATTTTTGATTTACAAAAGAGCAAAAAATTATATAATTTTAAACTTGGACAAGATAATTTTTTTAAGATTGTAAATATGAAGATTGATGTCAGGTATTATAAAGGAACTAGTAAATTTGCTAATTAGCAAGCGCTCTCAAATAAGGGATCAAACTTATATGGCAGTTTTCTTGGAGTTTTTGACAGATAGTTTGATGCATAGGAAGTAAAAAAAGACGATATGAAAAGCAGGGCTGTGGAGTCGGTACAAAAACCTACGACTCCGACTCCGACTCCTGTATTTTTCTAACGTCCGGCTCCGACTCTAACTCCGACTCCGACTCTTTACTGTACAAAAATATATTTTTTTAAAATTGTTTTCGGGCAAAATTTTTTTGAGTGAATTACGGTGATTCTGGTTACGACCAGAATTGAAAATTTCAAATCATTGTACTTCAAAATTCAAAACGAACAAAAAATATTAAATGTGTAAAGAAGTAAAAACCATTATTTAATTAAAGGAGTCGGAGTCGGTATCTTTTTACCGACTCCGACTCCACAGCCCTGATGAAAAGTATATTTACTAACCTTGAGTAAAAAACGGTAAATACCAACTTACTGTGCATACAAATATCTGTTAAAAACTTCAAGAGAACTGTCATATAAGTTTGATAGTGCTTACTAGCTAGCAAATTTGCTAGTTCTTTTTGATACCGAACATTAATTATTTTAAAATTTATTATGGGTCTAATGATCCTAAAATAATCGTAAATATTGATTTTTTCCTTGCACCAGTTTTCTAACCTCCTTAAGGCTATCTAGCTTAACTATAATTCACGAAAAATCCTTGGAATTAGTGCCCTTGCTGGTATTATCAGGGCATTATTTGAAGAATTTAAAGTTAATTAATTTAGAACAGGGTTTCCCAACGCGGTCTATGAGGACCCACTTTGTCATTCTTCCAAAAGGGATCTATATTCAAAAAAAGTTGGGAACCCCTGGTTTAGAAGATATAAAATCATTTTTGGTGAGTGTTTTAATATTGGAATCCTCCTTAAACTATAAAAAATCGACAACAAAAAAACGGCCATTATTTCTGCACCAAACTAAAACCAATCAAATATTCTTAATTTGGTATATTCTTTCACCTCTAAGGTTTAAATGTAACTTTAAATTGTGTTTAGACTGTGACAGAAATGTTTAGTTAAATTTTGAAACTAAAAATTCCCAAAATCACAATTTTTGGGACTTTTAGGTTAGGATATCTCAAGAACCAGAGTAATTTGAGCAATTTGAGGAAGAGCTTCGATTTTAACTTACCAAAAATCTTTGTTTCCCAATATATAGAAAAAAATATGCCCAAAATCGTCTTTTTTGGCACTTTTAGGTTATGATATCTAAATAATCTGAGCTTATTGAACAATTTAAGGAAGAAATTCGATTTTAGCATGCCAAATATTTTTGTTTCCCAATATATTGAAAAAAATATGCCCAAAATCGTCTTTTTTGGCACTTTGTAGGTTATGATATCTAAATAATCTAAAACTAATTGAGCAATTTGGGGAAGAAATTCGATTTTAGCATGCGTTTTTCAATACATAAAATGTTAAACCAGTTTGTTAAAAAAATCAATGCAGTTAAAAAGCAATTACTCAACATTACAATTAATTCATCAAGTTTTTTTTGTCGGTTGCCGAGATTAATTTCAATTTATGATTTAATATCATTGAAAGGGTACTCCCGAATTAAAATTCCACAGTATATTTGGTTGAAATGTAAACAATAATTTGCATTATAATCTGATAGAGTGATTTACAAATGAAACTGATTCCCAGATGGGAATCCAAATGTTAGAACAGTGTTCACGCTCAATGCACAATTATAGAATATACTCGATAATTTAATCAATTTACCAAATCAGACTGTAAGTGATTTACTTACCTATTTTGTAAACTAATAATACTATTTATTGAGTAAAAGATATGACTACACTTCCTTGGAGTCTCATAACTTCTATAAAACTTACTTGAATGCACCTTATTGCAGTTTATTTAATATACATGATGCCAGTAATTTTTTAAATAATGAAAAAGGTTAAAAAGATTCTAAAAAATGAGATGAATATAATTTTCGTTAAAATAAAAATGCCAAATACAGCAATCTACCATGTTAAATGGAACACCAATCAGAGCGAATGACATCACGCATCAGTTTTAGACAAATATCAATTTCTCTTACAAGATTATTAGATACATACCTTAACAACTTATATATTTTGGAATTCATTTTTAACACACAAAATAATTAAATTATTGTCTAATTCTGAATGTTTGATTATTGTGACGCCACAACTCGTAAATGTTACCTGCGAGCGTTTTGTGGCGTCAAATTACAATTAGTTTTAAAAGAGTCGATTTTCGCGATTAAACCTTTATTTTCTACGGAAATAGAAATAGTAGACATGTAAGATCAACAAGTTTTTTTTTTAAATTAGTCATCGTGCTTATTGGGATTATTATATATTAATTTGTTTTATTTTTGTTTCAGTGATCATTCGAGTGGAGCAACAGGGAATTCAACATTAGAAAAGAAAAAGAAAGATAGAAGAAAAGATAAAGAAAAAGACGTATCGATGGAAACAAGTGATGAAGAAACAACAGATGTCCAAGGTAAGAGAATTACGAATTTTTTAGAATAGCTTTAATGCCCCAATCACGTGCTTCGAATTCAACAAGTTGGGTACCATTAGAAAGGTTTTTACTTTAACTTGAACTCCTTTGACCCTATTTTCCCTTCTCCCTTCACTTTCTTCTAGTTCGAAAGTAATCAATTGTTTTTAGTCTTGAACGAAAATGAGTAGATAGAGAATTACGAATATTTTGAGATACCTTTAATGCCCTAATTCCGTCTTTGGAATTCAACAAGTTAGGTACCATTAGAAAGGTTTTTACTTTACCTTGAACCCCTCAGACCCCTCTTTCATTTTCTTTCTTTCAATTCAAAATAAACGAAAATTTAAACAACAGATGTCCAAAATAAGAAAATTACGATTTTTTTGGGATTACTTTAATGCCTTAACACTGTGATTCGAATTCAACAAATTGGGTACCATTAGAAAGGTTTTTACTTTAACTTTAATCCCTTCAACCCCCCCTATTTTCCCTTATTTTTCTTCCAGTTCAAAATTAATCAATTGTTTTTAGTCTTGAACGAAAATTTTAACAACAGATGTCCAAAGTAAAGAATTTCATTTTTTTTTGGGATAGCTTTAATGCCCTAACCCCTTGTTTGGAATTCAACAACTTGGGTATCATTAGAAAGGTATTTACTTTAACTTGAACCCTCCAGACCCCCCTTTCCTTTTCTTTCTTTCAATTCAAAATAAACGAAAATTTAACAGATGTCCAAGGTAAGAACTTTTTTACCCCCCCCCCCCTCCTCCAATACCTTTTCCCCGATTTCTTCCGATTTAAAATGAATCAATTGTTTTGTCTTAAAGGAAAATTTAGGAGACTGATTTTATCCTGATTTTCCATCGGAAGAAAAACAAATTAGGTATCACTCAAAAGATATTGACTTGAATTTGAACTTTTTTGACCCCCCCCCCCCCTTCAACGCTTTTCCCCCCACTTTCTTCCGATTTAAAAGAAATCAATTGTTTTGCTTTGAAGGAAAAATTGGGAGACTAATTTTACCCTGATTTTCTATCGGAAGTTAAACAAATTAGGTATCATTCGAAAGGTCTTGACTTGAATTTGAACCTTTGTGACCCCCTCCTCCTCAAAACCCACCCATTGACCCTCTATTTCCGGTTAAAAATTCATCAATTGTTTACTATTTAAAGAATATTTTATATGACAGTTTCTAAAAGTTAGATATCGTTCGAAATACTTAAATTTTGGCTTGCAGTTGTCCCCCTTTTGAATTTCACCCCCCTCTCTCTTATCAATTGTTTTATTTTTCAATAATTTCATACGTGAGTTACCGAAATAGATTCGGAATCGTTCGGATCTTGTCGTATATTACAGGTTTCTGTATTACCGACTATATTGATATTACTTGAACTGTCAGTGGATTCACGTGAATATAGCTACTGTTTAAAACCAGTGGTTCTAAACCGTTTTTAAGTACATGACCCCCATTGTATAAATAAGTGTTTTTTTTTAATATTTAACGTGAATTGTGGTATTTTTTATTGCTATCGTATTAGTTAAAATTCCTTTTTGATCGTAAATATGTAGAGAAATACTGGTCTAATCGTGTATATATATATATATATATATATATATATATATATATATATATATATATATATATATATATATATATATATATATATATATATATATATATATATATATATATATATATATATATATATATATATATATATATTATATTAAGGTGCGATAATTCGATATTTTCGATATGATTTTCATTTATTTATTAATATTTTTTTAATTAAAAATTTAATACTTTTAAAAATATTTTTTCGATTTTTTTCTGAAGGAGGAGAAAGTGATATTAAAAAAACTAATTAATACATGTGTTCAATAGATATAATAAGATAATATTAAAAAAAAATTATTCAAAAATATTACAAAATGGCGGAGATATTTATAAAAAAAAAACTCACATCAATTAAATTTTCAAAAATCAATAATTTCTCGCAAATTTTACATTTGAAAAGTTACCAATTAATTTTGAAATTAATATATTTTAAACATTTTTACTTTTTTCTGCAGATTTCTATTTTTTCACTATTACTTTCGAAGATACAAAAACAAATTCACGATTTTTTAAAATAAAATTAAACTTGCCCCTCTTAAAAAACTTTATTTTTATCTCAGGTCAATAAGTATACCAAATATCGATTTTTCAGATCAAGTAGGCTGTAACAGACAGACAGACATACGGACACTAAAAATAAAGGGGAGTAAAATAACAATAAACAAAATCATTTTCATTTATTAATTAAACATATATCTACATTTGTAATACTGTTCAATAAATCTTCCACTAATTTTACTTCGTATGATATTTATTTACATTAAAAATCCAAATTTGATATGTATTCGATATTATTTATTTAAAATATAATAATACTGTTTTAAGTTTTGAGCATTTAAACAAAAAAAAATCAACAAAATAATTAACCGCTAGGCCCTTCTTCTGCGTCAACCGTAACTATAACATCCATATTGCTCTTCGCCGAAGCTTCTTCCGGGCCGCAACTTTCCTTTTCAGCTGCCATTTCTTCTGCGTGATACATCTTCCTATGCTTATGCACAAAATAATAACTCGGAAATTTACTTCCACAAGTTTTACACGGATAATACTGAACATTCATATCGAGCAACTTAACTTCCCTTTTCGTATCATTGCTTTTAACATCAGCTTTACACGTCGAATCTAAAGTTACAGGATTAATATGCCGTCTTGCGTGCTTCTGATAACAATATTGCGATTTAAAAGTATGGTTACAGTAGACACAAGTGTAGACAATATCATTTTCTGATTTTTCTGAGCCATTTCTTGAAGATTCATCAGTCCGCGTAACTTTTTTTTCGAGGTTTGCATTTTTCTTCAAATTTTCATCACGGTTTATATTTTCTGTCATAATTCGGTTCATAATATCTGTACGGTTCCTCGTTTCGGTTTCAACTCGTTCTACGACGTTCGTAATACCGTAACAGTTATTTAAAACACGGTGGAATCTTACTGGACCATCACAACACGCAATATCGATAATAACTTGTTCATTGTTGATTGTACTCTTCGGAATTTCTCTCGAAGTTGAACTACTTCGTTTTTTCTTCGATTCACTTTTTTTCGAAGGTTGGCTATATTGTACAACTGCTTCGGAACTATCGGATAGATTAGGACTCTCACTTTGTTTCCTAATAGGACTTCTCTGATGACTAGTTGAAGGTTTCGGAGATAAGACTTTTTCTATATCGATAATTTTCCCAGGAGATTCCTTCGATGCTTCAACACTTACATTATCTACTTTTTGAAAACTCGTACGTTCCAAATCAGACAAAAAATTCGGTTGTTGCGTCCGTATGATCGGCTCAAAATGAAAACTATCCGGTATTACCTTCCTACTAGGAATCGGCTTAATAATATTATGATTCGGATACACCATACGATTCTCTAAATGATTCTGCTGAAGAAGGAAATTCCTGCATATTTCCAAAGCGCTAGGCATGTGTAAAATATGCGTAGCTAAAAGAACATTATAGATGTTTTCCACGTTTAAATCGATGAATCCAGTATACATCCATGTAAGAAGTGTTGTAAATTCCGACACGCCAATATTTGAAACGATAACTGGGGTCGTTGTAGGCGCAGATAGAACACTTTTAAAATAACCACTATGGGAAGCGAGTACAGCACGATGGGCCGCAAAATGTGTCCCGGTTGGGCCCACTTGGAGCACTACATCTGGCGGACTGTTTATTGAAGATGTGAAAGCATCTCGCATTAACCAAGCACGATATAACGAATACATGTTTTTTTTTAATTTAAAAAAAATACAACAATCACAATTTGAAATTTTTCATTGTTGAAACAATGAATGGTTAGTTAACACACTGACAGTTGAACATAAAATGCACATGATCCGATCGTGATATCATAACTTAATGTTGAGTGGTTGGCTGTCGGGGGTAATAACTGATGCCCCCTCTCTAACGAGTGGAGGGGAAGCCAGGACTGCCCTTACCGTGCTACTATACTGATAATTCGTATACTACCAGTTTATTATATGTGATTAGGCACTCATGTATTTGTCTTTTTCCGTATGATTTATTATTTATATTTATACTAGTTTTGATTGGAGCGGATTTTTTTTACAGCGGAATTAAATTTTATTGATTATAATTTTTAATAACTGTTTTTTTTTAATTGACGATTGAATTAGAATTTTTGTGGTACAAAAATTGATTAACTGATTTTAATGGGACTTTCACCAATGTATGATAATTTAATTAGAACAGGCCCGTTTTTTATGCAATAGGAAATTAAAATTCTTATTATTTTCAAAATTAAAATAAATGGTTTACAGTTAAAAGTTAAAATGTATGATAATTGAATTAAAAATTTTACAATTGATTTTTTTCGAAATCGGAGAATTTCTGGTTCAAAATAAAATTACTTTTTTTGATTGTTATAATATTTATTTTCAACAATAAAAATTTAAATGGGGTAAATTGGCAAGTATTTTGTTAAATTAGATCGTATTATGTTTTTTGAGAGAATTTCTAATTACAAAATAATAAAAATTAGAAAAAAAAACTTTTTTAAAAAACAAGCACTAAAAAGTAAAAAATAAATTTTCAAACTATCACAGTATTTCTCAGCCATTACATATTTAGAAATAAAAATAAAATAAATGTCTAAATGGTCAAATTAAAGAAAAACTACATTTTCTACTATAAATTAATATTTCCAAATATTACATTAACTTTATTAAAATACATTACCAGTGTGAAGTTTTCAAAAAAATCAATATTTTTTTTGCCTTTTTGGAGAGTTTATAGTTTTAAGAATATTCTGTGAAAATTTCAAGGCCGTATCTCTAATACTCTCCAAACAGCAGCCTTCTAAATAACGACCGCTCGCAGATATGAAATGCCCAGGAGCTGACGTTAAATGCGTTTTTTTCGAAATGAGATTTTTGAAATTTGCTGACATTGTAACTCAAAGAGCAATTATCCGATTTACTTGAAATTTGAACTGAGTACTCTTGAATATATATACTCTACGATGAACTAGGATATATTTGATTGGATGAAAATTGACGATTTGGCATTAAAAATACGATCATTTTATAGGCAACAAAACATACTTTTTTTTCATAACTACGCCATTTTGTTAGATTTTGATATTTTTCGAAAATCTTAGTTCATCGTACAGGAAATACCTTCCAGTTTAATGACATTATTTCATTTTTCAATTTCAACTACTTCATCGTCCGGAATCATGGCCGCAGTAAAGGAGATTTTTTTTGCGCCTCCGAAGTCGCTTAGATATCGATATTTTTACATGAAAAAATTATGGAATACACGTCTAATATAGCTAAATATATTCTCAATTTTTCAAAATATTTCATTGAGTATTTTTCTTTCAAAAAATTTCCGAAAATCACCCAAATTTCCAGCGTTCACACTGGTACAGCCCCTTAATTAATATTTGGAATTCTAGATTCAAACTATTATTTTCAGAAAGGAAAAAATTAAAGTGGGGTAAATTGGCAAGTATTTTGTTAAATTAGATCGTGTAATGTTTTTTGAAAGAATTTCTAGTCTCAAAATAAAATTACTTTTTTTTATTGTTACAATTTTTGAAGTATAATATTTTTTTTTCATCAAAGATAGGGTAAATTTGGCAAGTAATTTGTTAAATTGATTGTACGTAAAATGAATTTTCGTTACGTGTGGATTTTTCGAAAACTCCGCTGTCGTACCAATAGCGTGTCATTTGCGCAATACGCATGCGCGTCGACGCTGAACAAACCTGGGGAATAAATTGAACATAAAATTGAATTAATTTCTTATGTAAACATTGTTTTATATTTTGACTTTTTGAGTGAAATAGAGATGTATTTTAAATGATGTAATACATGTTTTTACATGAGCGGCACACACATTTTTCTTGTATATATTATCTACTTTTTTTTTGGGGGGGGGGGGGGGGGTATAATTTTTTTTATATTCTATCATTGCTTGGTAACATTTGCTCGTAAAAAGAGAAAGAAAGTTGGTATGCATGATCGTAAAGTGGGAAATTTTTTTTTTAATATTTCGCGTAATTTTTTTCGTTTTTTTTTTTTTTTTATGTCTCTTATTTTCGCCATAAAATTACGGTATTTCTCGGGGCGTAACTACTTTAGCTGACTTATTAGAAAAATAAATTTGTGAAATTTCTAAAAATATTAACATAAAATTCAAAATAAGTCCAAATTAAATTTTGTAAATAGTTAAAAAAAATTTTATGAAGTTTCATTCAAAATCCCGAAATAATTCACAGCCTGTGAGAAAAAATCGATTATAGGGGTTACGATCGCAATATGAAAATTTCTTGATTTTATCTAGTCTAGACGATATCTTTTCTCACATATGGTGAATAATTTCAAGATTTTAAACGGATCTTCTTATTAACTTTTGATTTTGATTTTCCGATCGCGGTAAATTTGTCCGCTCTTTAAAAATAGCGGTACCGATGCTACTTTCTGCTGCAAACATTGAAGCGCACGCTATATAGTTCTTGTTTAAACACTGAACACAGAGCGTTGGCTGTTAAGTCTACTTAATTTACGTGAGTGTGTCCTGAAGCTGTTTGAAATGATTTTTCTATAAATGTATCTTTCCCGAAGAAGATAGCAATAAATTATTCATACCGTTTGTATATCGAAAATTAAACAAAATTGCTATCATATTTATTATTATATAATACGCTATACCCGATCAAAATGGCTACCGTCTCTTTTTACTTTTTTATACATCCTTAATATATATAAAGCTCAACGTCTCTCTGTCTGTCTGTCCGTTTGTGTGCTTATCACTCGAGAACCACTTATCCGATTTACGTGGTTTCTTTTTTAATTCATAGGTACATTGGCCAGGTTATAGGCTATATTTTGTTACGTAATTTGTGACGGTAATAGTAAATCAAACCGGAAAAAAATTGCCGTCGGGGCGCTGTTTTGCAATACGCTGCCTAAACCGTTGAATATAGAACAAAATAATGTGTTAAAGAATTGTGTAGAATCAAAAGTGCTACAATAAAGTCCGCGACACCATATGTTTAACTTTTATATCTAAGCCACAACGACTGCTTTTATGTTACAAAAAAAACAAAATATTTGAGTTCTGTTTACATGGACTTATGACCTGCAAAACTTTAATCCTTATCGAAATAAATGTTTTCATCGTCATAAGTACTTAATGTAGATATAATTTGCCTTTTACAGAATCCAATTTGGTCTTTTGGTTTAGGAAATAACATGAAATATACATATAATAACATATATTATCCGTGACAATTCGCGCGAACTCTGATAGTGTCGCGGGGAGAGGGGAGATACTGCACTCGGCCAGCAGTTATTTATTTTGTGTTCATTTTATGTATTAAACTATCAAAAATATTTTAAATTAGGGGGGAGGGGGGCAAATTCTATGTCAGATATTTTTTTTATGATTCACCAATTTCTTCAAACGATATACATAGTTTTATTTTTGATTGGTAATAAACAATAGCTACGTCAATCAAAGCATTATAAACATTGTGATTGTTATCCGGGCCTAGTTACTCTTGTCGGCCGCCAGAGGCGCTCCTTGGGGAAATAAACGACGACAGCCCACGTCACAATGGCTGAATTCGCGCGGAAAATCTTTTCATTACTCGGTGCCGGCGCGTACGTGTTAACCGCCTGGTATTTACTGAGACTAACCTCTAGGGACATACGTCGTGTATTACTTACTCTTTATTTATGTTGTATCAGCGCTTGTCAAACAGTTCAAATACCAGAATCATGTATATTATACTTTAGACTAGTTTAGACCCTAAACTTATATCGCATTTTTAAGTTCATTCTTAAATGTGTACCTTCTATTTTGAATACGGTGCGTAATAGAACAAAATATTTTTAATAAAAGTTATAGAGAATAATACTATCTATAATTTATGTTCTTATAATTTTTTAGATATCTGTAACAGTTTTCGAGATATTCATTTATGTATAATAGTGTAAAATTTCACATTTTAAAGTTCATTCTTAAATGTGTAGATACCTTTTATTTTGAAAACGGTGCGTAATAGAAAAAAATAACTTAAATAAAAGTTATAGAGAATAATACTATCTATAATTTATGTTCTTAAATTTGTTTCGATATCTCGAACAATTTTCGAGATATTCATTATTATGTATAATAGTGTAAAATATCACATTTTAAAGTTCATCCTTAAATGTGCACCTTCTATTTTGAAAACGGTGCGTACTAGAAATTTTTTTTAAATGGAAGTTACAGATAATAATATTATCTATAATTTATGTTCTTATAATTTCTTCAATATCTTCAACAGTTTTCGAGATATTCATGTATGTATAATAGTGTAAAATATCATATTTTAAATTTCCTCCTTAAATATGCACCTTCTATTTTGAAAACGGTGCGTACTAGAAATTTTTTTTTTTAATTAAAGTTATATACAATAATATTATCTATAATTTATGTTCCTATAATTTTTTTCGATATCTCGAACAATTTTCGAGATATTCATTTATGTATAATAATGTACATATAAAAATCACACTATAATATAAACGTGTATGAATATATATATATATGTATGTCTCCACTAAATGTTATGTTTATAGACTCTGATCCCACCGGACCGATTTTGATAATTTTTTTTTTGTCATGTAGCTTGACTCTTTTTCCAGTCAATAGGCTAGATTTCATTTCTTAGCTATGAAAGGTCTCTGAGCTGTAATTTTTTTCCGAAAAAGTACATCGAAATTTTACTGAAAAATTTATTATAATGAAGAAAACACATGGATTTTTATTGACATTTTAATAAAAAACACACTGATAAATTACTTGATTAATTTTAAAATGTTAGATTTGTGAATCAATTATAATTTTTACGTAAAATAGGTTTTGATTGAAATTGTTAAAGGATGAAATTATAAACAGCTGTTTTTTTATCTTATATACGTCAGGAGCGTGTAAAGAAATGTTATTTTGTACATTTTGATTAAATTGCTTATAAATTAAATTTTAACCAAAATTGATTGGTAATTTGATGTAATTAGTATAATTATCTATAGATAATATTAAAAAAGTTTTTGTTATCTATAATGTCAGGAGCGGCGAATTAAAAAATATTTAAAATATTTTTTTCTAATTAGTTTAAATAGAAATTTCGTAACGTTTGTAAAAACTTTAGATTTTTTTTTAATCATTCAAAAATTAGAAATTTCAGAAAAATATGAAAATTATAATATAGTTCAGTAGCGTCCTAAAAAAAATTATTTAATAAATATTTTTTTTTGAAGTTTTGAGATTGATTTATTAATAAATTTTTTTTTAATAATAATTAAGTCAGGGGTGTCGCATAAAAATAATTAAAATTGCTATTTTTAAAAGTGACGTAAACAAATTCATTTTGATTGAAATTGAACAAAAATTAAATTTTAATAATAATAAATGTTTTCAATGATCATTTTTAGGGTTATAATATAATATACTCATGCATACGAGGGTCGCAGCCGAAGGCTGAGACCCGAGTACATTTGAGGTTGGGTAAATTGTACATGTAATATTACTGGAAAATTGTAATAATGATAAGTTATATCACCGCCAATTTAAGAAAAAAATGAGTATCAGCAAAAAGAATAAAAAATTATTACCATATACACATGCGAGGGTCGCAGACCCGAGTAAATTTGTAATTAAGTAATTTGTTCATGTAAAATTACTGAAAATTTTAATATTGATTATCTCCGCCAAATTAAAAAATTAACTATCAAAAAATAGTAGTAGGAGTATGAGATATGCACATACGAGGGTCGCAGACCCGAGTAAATTTGTGTAAAAAATATGGCGTGAAAGGGGGTTGGGGCGCGAAGCGCCCAGGGGCACAGCCCCTAGTCTATTAAATGATTAATACAGAATTCAAACACAAAATCAAAACTCTTAAATTCCGTTTATGATAATTACTAAATAAAAGATCTAAAACCCCAAATATCACAAATCAATTATTTATTAAACACACAATAAGTTTATTGAATAAATAATATTAAATATAATTGTCGAGTTTAATACCTACTATAAAGAAAATCATATGAATAATGAATTGATAATAATTATTTCATTTATAAACAACACTGTTATATTCTGTAATACAAATGTTTGTACATATTATTTAATATTTATTTATTTATACACATATAGTTAAGTTAATCTAGCGGATTATCTTTTAATTATTATATATATACTCTGCAAAATTAAATAGCATTACAATGTGTTACCCCTTTGAGAATATTTTATCACAAATTCATATAATCCTTAACTCTTGACTAAAAAGCATTTTCAAATGGAATAATCCTTGAGATCGTCGTGTGCTATCAACGTATTAATTATGTATTTTACTGAATTACAAATAACAATATGTACATAATCGTACTGTATTTTTATAAAGGTAGAACTACACCTTTTGTGTAAAAATTATTGCAACTAAATACTTTGAAAATTTATACTTCCAGAATAAATAATAGTAGAGCAATAAATAGAACTTCAATATATAAATTATATTAGTCCTATACATATAAACACCCTAAATCTAAAATACGTTAAGGGGCTGTACCAGTGTGAACGCTGGAAATTTGGGTGATTTTCGGAAATTTTTTGGAAGAAAAATACTCAATGAAATATTTTGGAAAATTGAGAATATATTTGGCTATATTAGACGTGTATTCCATAATTTTTTCACGTAAAAATATCGATATCTAAGCGTCTTCGGAGGCGCCAAAAAAAAAATCTCCTCCACTGCGGCCATGATTCCGGACGATGGAGTAGCTGAAATTGAAAAATGAAATAATGTCATTAAACTGGAAAGTATTTCCTGTACGATGAACTAAGATTTTCGAAAAATATCAAAATCTAACAAAATGGCGTAGTTATGAAAAAAAAGTATGTTTTATTGCCTATAAAATGATCGTATTTTTAATGCCAAATCGTCAATTTTCATCCAATCAAATATATCCTAGTTCATCGTAGAGTATATATATTCAAGAGTACTCAGTTCAAATTTCAAGTCAACCAGATAATTGCTCTTTGAGTTACAATGTAAACAAATTTGAAAAATATCATTTCGAGAAAAACGCGTTTAAAGATTTAACTATCGATTTACCATAAAAATTACTAATTTCCTCGAATAATGCCTCCAAAAAAATTGATTTTTTGAAAATTTTACACTGGTATGGCCCCTTAAAGAGTATCGTTACACCCAAATTTTTTTATTAAAATACTCAAATTACTCATAGACTTATCTAAAACATACCCCAACTCTATCTAAATCTAAAATACGAAAATTAGGAGTAAGGGAGTAATGATACCACCATAAAAATATTTTATTTTTCTAATAAAATACTCAAATTTCACATAAACCTATCTAAATTTTACCCCACTTCTATCTAAATCTAAAATACGATAATTTGGGGTAAGGGAGTATTAATACACCCATAAAAATATTTTATTTCTGTATTAAAACAGTCAAATCTTACACAGCTCTGTCAAAAACTTACCCCACTTCTACCTAAATCTAAATTCAATAAATAGGGGTAAAACACTCAAATCTCACATAGATCAAAAACTTACCCCACTTCTATCAAAATCTAAAATACGATAAATAGGGGTAAAGGGGGTTCGATACCCCTTTAAAAAATTATTTTATTTTTCTAATAAAATACTTAAATCTAACATAAACCTATCTAAAACTTACCTAATTCTAAAATATGATAATTTGGAGTAAGGGAGTATTGATAGCCCCATAAAAAATATTTTATTTCTGTATTAAAACAGTCAAATCTCAATCAGATCTATCAAAAACTTACCCCACTTCTACCTAAATCTAAAATACAATAAATAGGGGTAAAGGGGGATCGATACCCCCTTCTAAACATCATTAAACCCCATAGACAAACCAACAAAATAATAACATCAATTTGAAATCACATCTTGAACCCACACGACTGCTTTGTTAGCAATTAACAAGTTTTGCAGCGAACGAACGGGGGGTGAACCACCCCCCACCCCCCTGGAGAGATGGTGGGTAGTGTTGACATAGCGCCGGCTAATTAACGATGGATTAACGTTGGCAAATACAGTTGTTGTAATAGGAATGCTTGCATCGACGAAAAACTGAGATATATATGGTAAAGTACACATGTGTGTCTGTGTGTCTGTCTGTCTGTCTGTGTGTGTGTGTGTGCATGTACATATAAATCGCTACCGTTGCGTAAATGTGTATAGGGTGAAATGGAGATGTATGTATGTATGTATGTATTTTATTTTCCAGTGGAGTACGTGATAGAAATTAAAAAAAAATGTTATTTTGAAAAAAGAAAAAAATACGGTTCGATAATTGCAATTTGTAGAGGGGTGGTTGCAGTTATAGGGAAGATGAGGTTTAGCCCGTTAAATATTGGAAAGAAAAAAGAAAAAAAAACATTTTTTGTATGTTTAATAAATGAAAGTATAAATAATATAAAATGACGAAAAAGTAAAAATCAAAAAAATATTTTTTTATGAATATGGTGGTTGCAGTTATAGGGTAGATAAGGTTAGGTTAATAAATTAAATCAATGGAAAAATTGATAAAAAGTTAATAATACGTTTTTTGGGAAAGGGGGGGCCAAAAAAATTTATTTATTTTTTTTCAAAAATTTTATCATTTCTGTTTTTGGGTCATTAATCTACGACCGTATACCAAATTTCATCTTATTATCTCAAAATTTTTGAAGACGGACGGACATGGAGAAACTATAAGGATTCCTAGTTTTCTACGGAACCCTAAAAAAATATCTAGTTTTAATAAATTTTAATTTAAAATAAAATAAATATCGTACCTACTACGCCACTGTATTGAGTCAGAGTAACTCTTGCCTCTTCCAGAATTAAATAAATAATCAAATTAGAATAGTCGACAGTTAATTAAATGCTGTAAAGGTTCGTTTTTCATAATCAACTTAAATTATTAATTACGTTTAAATTTCAAAGTTTTATTTTAATATTCCATGTAATTAACGAACGAGAGAAAAGTGTAACTAAATAAAAGAGAATTATACCCCCCCCCCCCCCCCCCCTCCCGACGGTCTGTAGACTTGGTAGCTTTTCTGTATTTCTATCGTTTATTATTTAATGTTTTTCTTTTTCAAATTTACAAGTGAATATTATTTAATTAAGTATTTTTTTGTGGCCATGCTCGAAAAGGAAAAAATAACATAATTTATTTAATCATATGTAAATATCAAGTATATGTATTTTTTCATGTAAGTATACCGTTTTACGGCTAAATTGCTGTACCGATTTTAATGACATTTGGCAGGGGGGTAACTTGCTTCATGGACTAATTTATATCCCGAAAAAAAAAAATTAATTAAACAAAAAATGGTATTTGTACATGTGACCTAACTTTTTTCGTTATCTGACAGTTTCTATTTATAATAATAATACATTTTAAAAATTAGTCAATTGTGTTGAAAAAATTCAAACAAAGAAATAAATTATTTAGGTACTTAATTTGTTTTCATTAATTTGGATATCGAAAAAAGTCGATGGAGTTATATTAATTTAAGTGCCTGGTACTTAAATTAATATTTTACCAATTTAATAAATAATTTCTAATGTCGATTTCAGATAATAGACAAATTCAACTGAAATTTATTGTACTTAATTACGTATATAAAAAAATATAATTAAAATATTAATATTTTATCATTTTTAACTCGATTTCTTGGAAATTGTATTTGATTAATTAATTAATTAAACCAGTGGTCCACAAAATAATAGGATCGAAATTAGAAAATAAAAAAATCGATAATGAAAAAAATAGTACGAAAAAAATTATATCAATTTTGACAGCCTTCAAGGACCGTATTAATTTTTTTTAACAAATCTAATGTCTTTTATAGAACAGATTTTTATCTTAAATTTGATTTTTTCGTACCGCTGTACGACCATTTTTGAGCGAGTTATAAAAAAATATTTTTGAACACATTCAAAAGTATGATTTTTTTTTTGCTTTAATCGTAAATAACTCGGCCAAAAATGGCCGTAGAGCAATACAAAAAAAGGAAATTGAAGATAAAAATCCGATCTACAAAAATCATTCGTTAAATTTGGTCCAAAAAAATATACTTTCAAAATTGATATAAATTAAAAAAAATGAAAATTTTTTAAGGTCCCAAAAACAAGTAAGAATAACCTAAACCTTTTTCGTTGGCTGTTAAATAACTTAACCATTAAAAAACTGAAGAACAAAAAAAAAATTAATTGCATCTAGAACATTTAAAAAAACTCAATTCACTTGGACAATAAGAACGCTTTATTATTCCCTTTGTAAATTTACAATGAGGTTTACAAAAATTACATTTACTATACAAACAGATGTAGAAAAGAGAAGGGGTTTTGGAAGGGGGGGGGGGGTGCACGCTGCTATACCCCTTATGCATAATTAATTCGTTCAATTTATGTAATTGCTATCATATTGGTTGAAAATTCATACGTTTATTTTTCTCCACAGTAAAATTTATAAAATGTAGATGATGATATAGACATACAAATTGTCAATTAATATTTAATATTGGTATCAACGATTTTATTCTTTTTAGAAAATTGACTTCAAAGTAAAAGAGTTTTTTTAATTTAATTATATATTTTTTAATGTGGTAAAGATTTTTTTTAAATTGATATTAATTAATACTTTTTTAAGAAGTTTTATGATCGTTTTTAGGGTTCCGAAGAAACCCTATTTATCTCACTTTGTCGTCCGTCCGTCCGTCCTAATCACTCTAAGCTCAATAGCTCGTAAACTATATAAGCTAGAACCTTGAAATTTTGACAGAATATGTAAAATAACACCCTCTAGTAAAATATGTACAAATATTTTCGAAAAATTTTTTAGGGGGGGTGCTAAGAAGCTAAAGACACCCAAAAAAAATATTTTTTTTAATACCAAGGCAAGTGGCACATCAAAATGTGTAACCAAGCTAGTGTAATTTGATCCTTATTCTTATTTTTTTATAAATCAAAAATGGCGCCTACAGGGGGCTTTAAAGCAAATTCAAAAAACCAAAAAAAATGTATTCCAAGTCGTGTGGGATGTCAAAATGTAGATCTCAGTGAGTAGAATATGACAGTATTTTTTATTTTTTTTTTATAAATCAAAAATGGCGCCTACAGGGGGCTCCAAGCAAAAAAAAAATTGTCCCCCCCCTCTAAGTCGGTAACTACTGGCTCGAAAAATCTGAAAAAAATTAGGTAATAAGGCTTTGGTGAGACTACCAACGACAAATACTAAAGTCACCAATATCATTTCAAATTTTGGAGAAAAAGGGAGGGGTGTCATACATTTTTTTATTTTTATTTTTTTATCTGGGCATGTAGGGTGTCGAAATGTAGATCTCAGTGAGTAGAATATGACAGTATTTTTTTTATTTTTTTTATAAATCAAAAATGGCGCCTACAGGGGGCTCCAAGCAAAAAAAAAATTTGTCCCCCCCCCCCTCTAACTCTGTAACTACTGACTCGAAAAATCTGAAAAAAATTAGGTAATGAGGCTTTGGTGAGACTACCAACGACAAATACTAAAGTCACCAATATCATTTCAAATTTTGGAGAAAAAGGGAGGGGTGTCATACATTTTTTTATTTTTATTTTTTTATCTGGGCATGTGGGGTGTCGAAATGTAGATCTCAGTGAGTAGAATATGACAGTATTTTTTATTTTTTTTATAAATCAAAAATGGCGCCTACAGGGGGCTCCAAGCAAAAAAAAATTTGTCCACCCCCCCCCCCCCCCCCTCTAACTCTGTAACTACTGACTCGAAAAATCTGAAAAAAATTAGGTAATGAGGCTTTGGTGAGACTACCAACGACAAATACTAAAGTCACCAATATCATTTCAAATTTTGGAGAAAAAGGGAGGGGTGTCATACATTTTTTTATTTTTATTTTTTTATCTGGGCATGTGTGGTGTCGAAATATAGATCTCAGTGAGTAGAATATGACAGTATTTTTTATTTTTTTTTATAAATCAAAAATGGCGCCTACAGGGGGCTCCAAGAAAAAAAAATTTGTCCACCTCCCCCTCTAACTCGGTAACTACTGGCTCGAAAAATCTGAAAAAAATTAGGTAATGAGGCTTTGGTGAGACTACCAACGACAAATACTAAAGTCACCAATATCATTTCAAATTTTGGAGAAAAAGGGAGGGGTGTCATACATTTTTTTATTTTTATTTTTTTATCTGGGCATGTGGGGTGTCGAAATGTAGATCTCAGTGAGTAGAATATGACAGTATTTTTTATTTTTTTTATAAATCAAAAATGGCGCCTACAGGGGGCTCCAAGCAAAAAAAAATTGTCCACCCCCCCCCCCCTCTAACTCGGTAACTACTGACTCGAAAAATCTGAAAAAAATTAGGTAATGAGACTTTGGTGAGACTATCAACGACAAATACCAAAGTCACCAATATCATTTCAAATTTTGGAGAAAAAGGGAGGGGTGTCATACATTTTTTTATTTTTATTTTTTTATCTGGACATGTGGGGTGTCGAAATGTAGATCTCAATGAGTAGAATATGACAGTATTTTTTATTTTTTTTATAAATCAAAAATGGCACCTACAGGGGGCTACAAGTAAACAAAAATTTGTCCACCCCTCTCTAGCTCGGTAAATACTGACTCAAAAAATCTGAAAAAAAATTGGTAATGGGGTTTTTATAAAACTAGTAACGACAAATACTAAAATCAACAATATCATTTCAAATTTTGAAAAATAGAAATGGGCGTCATGGAATTTTTTTTTAGTTTCATATCTAGGCTTGTGGGGTGTCAAAATTTAGATCTGAATTAATAGAATATGATCCTATTTTTTATATTTATTTTTAACTCAAATATGCACCTGTAAATTGCTCTAAACAGTCCACGTAGTATATACTTCGGAACCCTTATGGCATACACTGGTGTATGTCTTGACAAATTTTTTAGGTTATAGGGGGTGAAAATTTATCTATTTTTTTTGTATTTAAGGGTAGTTTAGTAAAGATTTTTTTAAATTGATATTAATTAATATTTTTTTAAGTGTTATGATCGTTTTTTAGGTTATAGGGGGTGAAAATTTATCTATTTTTTTATATTTAAGGGTAGTTTTATTTTATGTTATAAACGTTTCTGAAAAAAATTTTTTTTGGTTCAGATAAAAATTTAGGGTTTAGGAAATTTATGTGGTGAGGTATTCGAGTTTGAATGAAAAAAAAAAATTAAACGACCATAAGAGGCTTTACAAAAATACAGAAATTATGAAAAGCATGAAATTTAGGAAATATGATTTTTTATCGAAAAGCAGTTAACTTTTAATTAAAATTGCAAGAGGCGAAAAGTTTTTGTTTTTAGTCAAAAATACATACATAATTTGTTTCATTTTTTTTTTCATTCAAATTCGATTTTTTTCAGTACAATAAAGATGCTGTAAAATTTAAAAAAGTATGTTAAAGCTGGTAAAATTTCCTAAAAGATGGCCATCTTAAGGTTATATGTACGTCTAGCATGCTGTAAAAAAAGATTTTGGTTTTGAAAAATGTTTTTAATTTATTAATTTAAGGAATATTTTACTTTGTTAATTATTAAAAGTAAAAAAACTTTTTCATTATTTTGAATAAATTATACACGTGAATATATTTGTTTTATAATTTTTATACTATTTAAAAGGGTTGAAGTTAGTTATTAAAACGTCTCTATATAGCCAATTGTGTCGAATTTCAATAAATAGATGACTTTCGGCAAGTTCTCTCATTTATCGTGTGTTAAAAACTCTATTTTTAATATCCAATTACTCAAAAACCATACGTCCAATATTTTAAATAAAAATTAATAAAATATATGAACTATCTATAAATAACATATTTAAATTTTAGACTTTTATCTATACATTGCTCTAATGATCGAATAATTTATTTAAAAAGAAAAAATAACAATAAATACTTCATAAGGGAATAACAGAATTTAAATTATTTTTATACCACAAAAATCATGAATCAAGATATTTTTTCTCATCGTTTTAAAATTCACTACACGTTATTTTACAATCATTTATATAACTGAGTAATTTGCGAATGTTTTTAATCAGACAGATAGACAGCAGCCTTTCGAAGCATTATTATTCTATTAAATATTGTTTGGAATATGTCGTAATTGACAAGTGACATATCAAAGTAAACAAATGGATTAAAAAATGACATAGCTGTAATTACATATGAAATATGTTCTTTTTTATTTTTTTTATTTAAGTATTATGTGATTAGAGTTATAATTTAATTCTCAATTATTCATTTACTTGTATATGTATTCGTTTATTTTCTTACAAGCTGTAAAAAAAGCCTGGGGCTTCATCCGCTTTAATATAAAAAAAGTTAAATGATATTTTTATTCTACACGATTTTTTATTTATTGTGTTTAGTAAACAGCATATTGCAAAATATCGATTTGATTTTCTATTATTGTCACTGCGTACTCCTTATGTTACCTAACATAACAAAGTATATACTAAAATCTGACCAAAAAACATATTTATGATTAAAAAAAAACATGTAAATCGGATAAGTGGTTTTCGAGTGACAAGTGCACTAACGAACAGAGACATATTTTATAATATATTTTTTTATATACAGAGTGTCTTAATACCAGGGGACACCATGGGGATCTCGGAAACTATGAGAGATAGAGATTCGGTTAAATGAGAGAAAAGTTACCTTTAAGAGGGAACAGTTCATTGGTGCATTTACATTTTACAAAATTTTCATAGCTTACTAGATATTAGCCAAAAACCATTTTACTCCGAAATCTTTCATCGTGAATATTTCTTAAGCGACTTGAAATTTAAAAAAATGTTTCAAATAAATGCTGTAGGGTTTAGTATTGTCTATTTAAAAATATTTTTTTAATTTCCAGAAATCTCATTGTTTTTGAGATATGACACTAACTTATGTTTTCTTAAATAGAAGCAATATGAAATTTTGTAATTTTTGAATAGAAGATTTTATTGCCTTTTCAATGATATGCAACTTGATATACTTATTTTTCAAAATATCTTAAAAAATGACCGAAAAGTATTTTTTATTTATTTAATACACAATACCAACCAAAGATGGCTATGACAGTCAACCATAAAATTAAAAAACAACTGAAAATTTATTTATTTATGGCTCACTATAGCTGTCAACAATGAAATTTTTAAAACAATTGAGAATTTGTTATTTTCGCATTCCTAAAAAAGTAACTTATAATTACGAGTCTTTGTGATACTTGATGATAATAATTTATAACATTTTAAATTTCAAACAATGTTTTCATTTTATTAATTATTATTATGACAACAATTAAATTTAAAATTTCATTGTTGACAGCTATAGTGAGCCATGGCCATCTTTGACTGCTATTGTATATTAAATAAATAAAAAGATGCTGTTTTTACTGTTTTCTTTCATTAATAAAAATAGCCTATAAGTAAATTTTCAATTGTTTTTTTTTAATATTGTTGATAGCCCCAGCTATCTTTGGCTAATATTGTGTATTGAATAAATAAAAATGTCTTTTTTTTTTAAATACAATAGCTAATTCATGCTATGTTAGTTTATAAATAAATTTTCAGTTGTTTTTTAATTTTATTGTTGACTGCCATAGCCATCTTTGGTTGGTATTGTGTATTAAATAAATAAAAAATACTTTTTGGTAATTTCTTGAGATTTTTTGAAAAATAAGTATATCAAGTTGCATATCATTGAAAAGGTAATAAAATCTTCTATTCAAAAATTACAAAATTTCATATTGCTTCTATTTAAGAAAACATAAGTTAGTGTCATATCTCAAAAACAACGAGATTTCTGTAAATTAAAAAAATATTTTTAATTAGAAAATACTAAACCCTACAGCATTTATTTGAAACATTTTTTTAAATTTCAAGTCGCTTAAGAAATATTCACGATGAAAGATTTCGAAATAAATAGTTATTGGCTAATATCTAGTAAGCTATGAAAATTTTGTAAAATGTAAATGCACCAATGAACTGTTCCCTCTTAAAGGTAACTTTTCTCTCATTTAACCGAATCTCTATCTCTCATAGTTTCCGAGATCCCCATGGTGTCCCCTGGTATTAAACCACCCTGTATTATTCAAATTTGATTTGAATATTTCCGAAATGTATTTAATAATTAAAAAAAAAAATTATGAAAAAATTAAAATTTATTTATATTAAAAAACAAGAATAATATTATAAAATCGAAGGTAAGGGGGGTTGTTTCCCCTTTCCCCGGACTATAAAATGTGTCGAAAATTTTAAGTTATTTAGAGTCGATTTGAAAAAATTCCCGCAAAATTTTTTTGGTCTCGTCAATTTTGAGAGTTCTCAAGGGGGGTTAATAATTTTTTTTACCAAATCTAATGAGTTACTTTTGTAGATCAGACTTTTTTCTTCAATTTGCTTTTTTTTTGTTTTATAATACGACCATTTTTCACCGAATTACGAAAAAAAGACTTTCATCTATCCAAAAAAAGTTAAAACTGCGAAAAATAATACATAAATGATTTTTTTGATCAAATCTTATGAGTAACTTTTATAGATCAGACTTTTTTCTTCAATTTACTTTTTTTGTTTTTAATATACGACCATTTTTCACCGAATTACGAAAAAAAAACTTTCACCTATCCAAAAAAAAGTTAAAACTGCGAAAAATAATACATACATGATTTTTTTGACCTTTTCACGTCTAAACCACTGAACAGATCTTGATGAAATTTTGCAAGGATATAGCTTACATCATAAAGAAGGACATAGACTACATTGCTTCCTGAAAAAATACAAAAAAATCAAAACTGCGTGAATAAACTCGCAGGTAGCAATTATCATATAATAACAAAAATCAATAGATTCGATACCTTGGAATGATTTTTTTGGTTACCTTTTCACGTCTAAACCACTGAGCCGATCTTGATGAAATTTTGCAAGGATATAGCTTACATCATAAAGAAGGACATAGGGTACATTGCATCTCGAAAAAAAAATACAAAAAATCAAATCTACGTTAATACACTTGCAGGTAGCAATTTCATATAATAATAAAAATCAATAAATTCGATACCTTGGGATGATTTCAATAATGAAACATAACCTACCAACAGCATCCTAGTATGTACCAATATATTTCTCTCCAAGTGTCAACTAGAGGGGGTGGGGGGTGGTCTCGCAATTATTGTAATTTGATGTCCACGTCGCTCTCATATATGAGTAATTGAAGAGTTGAATAATATATCAACACGAATAATTACACTTAAGCGTTTTGTGTTATTGTTCAGTAATCATATAATATCTGTCTGCCGATATATCGGTGCTAAATAAATTAATCTTCCAGTTAATCGTATTTGTTTTGTGATGGGATATCAAGTACAGTCAGTTGACAAAATCAAAATCAAGGTATTTATTATTTTTGGTGGATCGTTGCAGAATATACTGGCCTCAGAAAATATACCCCTCCCGGGGGTCCATCGTTTTTAATTTGGGTAAAAAAACTATTTATTTTAAACCATTTTTTTATAACGAAATATACTGCTTTGAAAAATGACGCTTTTTCCCTATACTTCCCTTCTTTTTGGTAGAATATACTGGCCTCAGAAAATATGCCCCTCCTGGGGGTCCATCGTTTTTAATTTGTGTAAAAAAACTATTTATTTTAACCCATTTTTTTTATTACGAAATATTCTGCTTTGAAAAATGACGCTTTTTCCCTATACTTCCCATCTTTTTGGTAGAATATACT
Source organism: Sialis lutaria (assembly GCA_949319165.1). Classification (NCBI taxonomy): domain Eukaryota; kingdom Metazoa; phylum Arthropoda; class Insecta; order Megaloptera; family Sialidae; genus Sialis; species Sialis lutaria. The sequence goes on from OX439235.1 coordinate 30,744,802, forward strand.
GGCCTCAGAAAATATGCCCCTCCTGGGGGTCCATCGTTTTTAATTTGTGTAAAAAAACTATTTATTTTAACCCATTTTTTTTATTACGAAATATTCTGCTTTGAAAAATGACGCTTTTTCCCTATACTTCCCATCTTTTTGGTAGAATATACTGGCCTCAGAAAATATGCCCCTCCTGGGGGTCCATCGTTTTTAAATTGGGTAAAAAAACTATTTATTTTAACTCATTTTTTTTATTACGAAATATACTACTTTGAAAAATGACGCTTTTTCCCTATACTTTCCTTTTTTGTGGCAGAATATACTGGCCTCAGAAAATAAGCCCCTCCCGGGGGTCCATCGTTTTTAATTTGGGTAAAAAAACTATTTATTTTAAACCATTTTTTTTATAACGAAATATACTGCTTTGAAAAATGATGCTTTTTCCCTATACTTCCCTTCTTTGTGGCAGAATATACTGGCCTCAGAAAATATGCCCCTCCTGGGGGTCTATTGTTTTTAATTTGGGTAAAAAAACTATTTTAAACCATTTTTTTATAACGAAATATACTGCTTTGAAAAATGACGCTTTTTCCCCATACTTCCCTTCTTTGTGTTGAGGTTCATGCTGATAAAAAAATATTAAAAACTACATTGGTAAATTTTAATTATAGGGTCTTAAAATTACCAACAGTGAATGTTACATTAAAATCGGTTTAGTAGTTTTCGTATAAAGTCTAAAGACACATCTAATTTTTATAATGAAGGTTTTTTAATATTCAAAGATTTATTTATGATTTTAGTACCTATTAAATTATTGTAATATTTATTTAATTGGTTATTTCTGAAATGATATTGACATGGTTTATCTTCCATTTTATCATAATAATATTAGTAACGAAACTGTGAATATTTTATTAATACCTATCTATACATATATATTAAGTAATTGAAATTATGATAAAAAGTATACGTATATTTTCTAATTTTTCGGAAAACTGAAAATATTTATTGTATGTATTTAATTATTAAAAAAATTTATTATAAAAATATACATTCACATAAATCTACAGGATGAATAAAAAGAAATAATATCGATTCTAGGTTATTACCTAGAATCGATATTATTGTCGACACTATTGTGCAAGAAATACAATTTTTTTAACATTGTTATTAAAAAAAGTTATTTTTTTAAGGGTTAAGGGACGGAGGGTTAAAAATAGACTAAATACGGTATATTTTAGCTCTTTATTTATTGTTCTATGGTTATTAATTCTAAAGATATAAGCTATCAAATTTAGACGTAATATATTTTATTGCATTCGTTCTTCAATTTACCCCTTACTTCCCTAAAATTGTCAAGAATCGTAAAAAATAGTAATTTAATACGTCTTGATCCCCTTTACCCCACCTCCCCTCAAATATATTAAAAAATCTTTTAGATAAAGAGTTAAAAAATTCGAATAACAAAATTTCATCGTTTGATCGCAGTTCTCCTAATAATTATTTAATACATCTTGATTCCCTTTAATGTATTATTTAATACATATTGATTCCCTTTACCCCCCCCCCCCCCTCTCAAAAATATTTAAAAATCTTTTAGGTAAAAAATTTAAACAATCGAATAACAAAATTTCGTTTAATCGCAGTTCTCCTGTATAAATAATTATTTAATACATCTTGATTCCCTTTAACGTCTTATTTAATACACCTTGATCCCCTTTAACGCCCCTACCCCCCTAAAATATATTTAAAAATCTTTTAGATAAAAAGTAAAAAAATTCGAATAACAAAATTTGGTCGTTTGATCGCAGTTCTCCTGTATAAATAATTATTTAATACATCTTGATTCCCTTTAACGTATTATTTAATACATCTTGATCCCCTTTAACGCCCCCTACTCCCCTCAAATATATGTAAAAATCTTTTAGATAAAGAGTTAAAAAATTCGTTTGATCGCAGTTCTCCTGTATATTTTTGATCATATAATATGTAAATAGATTGATATAATATTTATTTATCTTCTGTATTTACAGGAAAATATAAAATTCACCCATACATTATTATATAATCAAATTTGTTATTTAATAATATAGCGTATATAAAAATTGTATGTTTATTCAAATAAATATTTAATTTCATTAATGTACTGAAACGTCTATGAAAAAATGTCCAGCGTTTATTTTAACAATTTTTATTTGGTGTTTATAAACGCATTAATGTTATTGAAGTATAAAATATTAACAATTTTTTTTATCAAAAATCAAATTTTGTTGTAGATTTTATCTAACAAAAAGTAATATACTAATGGTATCGTAAAAAACAACATGGGGCAAATAGAGAGAGGTTGGGGGGGATTATTAAAATATTTATACATCGTTTATCTGTATCTGATAATAAAAAAAAATTATAAATGTATCTAATTTTGACAGGAGGGGCAGTTTTGTTTTTTGTACACTAAATATGATTCGATAGATGATTATTTTTTTGTTCGATTGGAAGAAATATATTTATTAAAAATTAATCCATTTCATGTATTTGTAATTTTACATTCTTTTAATTTTTATCGTAGAAAAAAATGGATATGCGACCTCCTCTCACCGCTCGCCTCTTAAAGACTGCAACCATCTTCCATATTTCCTACACCCATAATGCCTTAACACTTAGGAACTCGCGCCTTGATTTGTAACAAAAATACTCGCTACCGGGTGCGCTGGACCCAGTTTAATATCAAATGTTTATTCCAAAACTGCTGAATAGAAGTGCACATTTACTTTCTTATAAGGATAATTTGTCAATAAAGAAAGACAATATTCAATCATATACTAATATTTATTGTTTTTACTTAATCAAACAGTCATTACAAAAATAAAAACAATTTTTCCATATTTTTAAGACAAGATTTAGAGTAATTGTTGAAATGTCTGTAATTACTTATTTTAAACAAAATCTTCTATATTTTCTTACACTACTATAATGTACTTATATGAATTAACAACGAGAGATCAATAATTATAAAAAAAACTTTGAAAATTAACAAAATTAAAATATCTTCTTTGGGATAAAATCACGTCTCAGTCGCTTTCTGTATCAAATTAAATTATGACAATTTGAACAAACTGATGACTATGACCGTCATCTGGCGTGCTATTCTATCGTTGAAAGGTACTAAAGGCGGCAACGTCCGCATCGCACACTTCATACTTTAAAAGATGTTAACCAAAATACGAAGGACTGGGTCCGTTAGACCCATTAGTGAGTCCCTAAGTGTTAACAATAATATCTCGTGAAAAAAATAAAATAAAAAAAATTACTATTCTTTTGGATATGCGACCCCCTCTACCGTTCGCTTCTTAAAGGCTGCAACCATCGTCCTTACCTTCAAACATCCATGACCTACTTGCAATCCCTTTACAACAATATTTCCTGAAAAAAAAATACGTATTTTACAGAAAGCACTTTAACTATGATATGTATAACATCAAAACACATATGATTCATTAAAAAAACAAATATCAATTGTCGATAAGGGGATATATGTGATGCTATAAGGGTATTTTACTGTGGTTTTTAGTTAGGGGAAATTTTGCAAACAATAGATAAACCCTTAGGGAAGATTTTATATTAATTGTTAAAACGCTTTTCTTCTGTAGGCAACTTTTTTTAATTTTATTTATTGTAAGCAATAATGCCTCGCATAACGAACTTAATTCGTTCCGGGAGCAAGTTCGTAATGCGAAAAGTTCGTTATGTGAAACGCGTTTTCCCATAACATGTTAAAAATTTTAATTCGTTCTGTAGCATAAAAAAGATTGTACACACGTTTTTTTTATTTTTTAGTCAGAATCAGATTTAGGAGAGTCTACCGAGGCTTGCAGGGTCAAATCCTCTTTCTAATTATTTCTTGTTTCATTTCAACAGAAATCAACTTCCTGCATTTTTTAGAACTCATAATATAGACACACAAAATTACATTTATTAAAACAAACAGGTGTGTGAGTTAAGCACAGAAAAGAACGACTGACGCGCGTTGATGCATGTTCATGCAAGTTTGAGCATCGACTGCGTGCGACCTAGAAGTTTGGGCGACTTCGTGATACGTAGGAGCGTTCGGGCGGCAAAATGAAACACGATACCGTTCGTTATGCGAGGCATCACTGTAGTTGAAATATATTGTTTTTTAATTAAGGTTTTTTTAATTACATTTGAGACGCTCTTAGGAGTATAATTTCCCTATTACATATTACGCCACTATTTTATAATATAACCTAAAAAAAAACCTTTTCTTACAGAAAAAGGCAGTGGTCCTCATAACTGCGCAGTATGCAAAACAGAATTAGAGCAGTTTACGCAATCCCGGCCTCTTCCAACGACCCACGCGTCACAATACGGCTTACGGGCCGAGCAGGTACCAGCTGGGGCCCGTGTCTGCAATACCTGCAGATGCAAATGTATCCGGACACGCTACACGCATTGCCCTCTGCCGACTTGCGGCTCGGCCAACGCTGCCGGAGGAGCTAACGCGGCTACAGGTAAGAATACATTTTGGTTACATGAAGTATGGTGTTTAATTTTGTTCGTTGTGCAATAGGGGCAAATAGCGGTAACTCAGGCGCGCCTAATGTAGCTGTAAGTACAGCATCTGGTGCTACAACACCTAATACCGGCAGTCATTCACGTGCTGGAAGGGTTAAGCGACTTCGGACTATGCCTCCAAGGTGGGCAACAGAACTACCCAGGGATGTTTGGACAGCAGTCGTTCATGAATTCCGTAAGTCGAAATAATTCAATCTAGAAGGAAATCAATAATAAAAACCATATTTCCTTCCAGAAATTCCACAAGGTGTGACAAAATGCTGCTCTGCATGCTACAATCGCATCTCAAGAAGGCTTGCACCACATCTTCCCCCATCCAGCAGCTCTGCCGGAAGTCCTGGAGCTGCTTGGGGTGAAGATGAACGTACCAAGCTAAGAACACTGCTTGCCGAACACGGAGCACATTGGAGTCTTATTAGCGAAAAGATTGGACGCCCTGTACACCAAGTAAATACTTTGGTTCATATAATTTGGGTTTAAATATTAATACTGACGTAATTTCAGGTAAAAAACTTTTACTTAGACCAACGTAAACGTCTCGGTCTCGATATGATCGTGGCTGAATACAACCGGACTCATCACGGGGACGAACGCAAGCCTGTGTTAACTGATGAAGAGGAATCAGGAAGCACGACGTCTAGTTGTGAAGAGATAGCTGAGATTATCCCTCGGGACCGTTTGTCTAGTGATACAACGTCTGCGAATTCCCCGCCGGAAACGACTGGACTTAGCCAGACGGAAGGACGTCCAGCAAAGCCTGATTATGATAGTTCTGCTACGGAGACTGCGGATGAAGGGCAGACGGCTGAAGAGCAAAGACAGAACTACTCGAACCAAGCGACTATAACGGTTGTTAATGGGCCGAATCAAGGAAGTAGAGCGAATGATAACGTGTCGCCGATGACGGTTAAAGATCTTATGTTGAATGTGATAGAAAGGCAGCTGAAGAAGACTCCGGGGGTGAATTCGACGATGATGCCGTCTGGAGTTAGTAATGTGAGTAGAATTATCAATTTATAAAAACTTGCATTTTTTTATATTTTCTAGGTCGATATTAACAGGGGTACCAAATAGTTTAATTTTTCTTATTATTAAGGCTTCCGCGGTGTATATTTTTATAAAAATAAATAAGAACACCAAGTAAACAATTTAAAACAAATACGTACTAAGATAAATTTAGAGCCATTTTTGTTAAAATATCGAAAACAAATCAAAAATGATCATAAATCAATAATTAAGTCAGACACGTATTAAGGAAAATTTGGGCCCTGTTTTTTTTTCAGGAATATAAATAAATAATATGAGGTAATAAGTTGTATGAAACTTTGACTGTATAAAATTATATCAGTCACGTATTAAACTAAATTTAATGCCCTTTTTACTAAAATATTGTATTCTTCGGAACAAAATTAAATAATTACGATAATAATAATTGTACTGAGCTACAATATTTACAACGAAATTTAGCCTGTATTGAGTAAAATTCAATGCTCTTTTTCCTGAAATATGTAACCGCAAACAATATTATATAACATGTTATCAATCAGATCAATTCTTAAGTCGGGCACGTATTGAGGAAAATTTGAGCCCAATTTTGTAAATATTTAATTAATAATTATATCGGCGCGGAAATCAAATACGAATTAATTTTTGATTTTCTAACAGTTAAGCGGAATAACTCCAACGATATCATCGATCTTAAAAAGCCAAGAGGGTCAAGACATTAAGTTTGTACGTGAATACAAACCCCGTGCCCAAGATAACTCATCCCTCGCGACATTATCCGTCGTCAACTCTCACGGAGGTCACGGGCCACCAGCTCAACAACAGCAACAGCAACAACAAATGTCCAATATGCAATCACAACAACCTCCTCAACTAATGCCAAACGTTGGTCAAATAGCTGCAACAATCACACCGATACCTACACCTCAACCAATGCAACTAACACAGCAATCGCAACAGCAACAACAAGCTGAACTTCCGCGTGAAGGTCTTGTCGTGATGCAAGTCCAACAGGCCCTACGCGAACGCGAGCCTGAAACCTTAGATTTGAGTATAAAGAGGCCGCGCGACCCTAACCCACCGATGCCGAAGATGCAACACCCGCTCTATCGGCCACCTCCTGAACAATACTACCACAGTAAATCACCGTCTGTTTACGTATTGGCGACGCCTAGACCGAAACCACCGACGCCTGCGCCGAGTCCCAAACCTGCTAACCCGAAGTCAGGGTCTATCACCCAAGGAACGCCGGTTATTAATCAACAAACGAACGTTCAACGGTAATACAAGTCGAATTTACAACTTTGGAAATTTTGAATTAATTGAATTTTTGATTTCAGATATGATGGACTACTCCGACAAACCCCGCCACCGAAAATGGGATCGATAACGCAGGGAACGCCGATACACTTACCGACGCACATGCAGGACAAACAAAGGGCGTATGATTACTACGCGAAACGCCAGTCTCCGGTTGCTAACTATCGGCAGCCGTCGTATACAATGGAACAACAACTCAGCTCAAGGCAGATCATCATGAACGACTACATTACGTCGCAACAGATGCAACATCCTCCTCCTAGACGTAGCGAGAAGAGTCAAGAATCCCCAAGAGGCGTAGTTACGAGTAGTCCTTTGTATTACGAAGGGCAGTACGTAGCAAGGACGCCACCTCCTCCTCAAAGGCAAGGAGTTATTCAAAGACATCGTCCGAGTCCTCCGCCACCTCCTAGACGATCCTACGCGCCTCTTCCCGGCCATGAGGCGTTTAGTTCTTTGGTGGATGTTGCAGTCCAGCAACCTCAGCTTCCTGTGCCTCATAAAGAGAACCATGAAGGTCTGGGAAAAACGATCGCGGATCAGACACAAAGATACAACCAACAGATTGCTCTGCAGCATCAGAGACAGCGAATAGCTGATTTCAACCGACAGCAGATGTATCGGGAGCAAATGAGAATCCAGCAACCTCAACCTCCTCAAGCTGCTCCACCTACTCAACAAGTTCAAAGATCGCAACAGGAAAGCTCGACACTGACGGCAGCTAGTCTTATTGATGCGATAATCACGCATCAGATAAACCAGAGTGCTGAGAATAATGCAGGACCGAAGGAGAATGTTCCGAATATAAGAGCCGGTGACAGACTGTTCCAGGCTTTCCATACGCCGGCTTCGACGATAGAAAACAACGGAAGCCATTCTCCTGGAGTGATAAACGTTGATCTTGAATCGGACGGGCCGAAATTGACGGTTAAAGAGTTCGCGGATTCGGTGATCAACCGTGATTTTGGCGGGAGACAGGCGTACTACCAACATAAACCTCAACCTGATGAAAGAACTATTATCAGAGTGGCGCAACAACAAAAGGCGTATCACGCGTCGCCGCCTAGATCTTACAACCAACCTCACACGCATATGTTTGACTACGTGAAAAATCGTATAGTCGAAGTAATGCGGACGGAAGACGAACAAAAAGAAACGGATAAATCGGACAGTCCCGGTGAAATGGTGATTGACGAATCTAAGAGAGACTCAGTGACTCCACCTACATTTACGCCGCATTTTGCGTACCCGTACAATGCGCTAAATGTAGGGGGACAGCACGTTGTTAATACTAACCAGAAAAATGAAATGGGCCAGAACGAGACGAACAGACAGTCTGAGCCTAAACAGATAATGTCGGCCCAGTATGAGCCTCTTTCTGACGAGGATTGAGGCGTGTTATTTAGATACGTTTAGTGACGATAAGTGGCTGAAGTGTAACGTCTATTCCATTTATTATTTCTGTTGGCGAATTTTAGTCAAAGTTTTATACATAATTATATACAGGGTGAGGTAAAAAGATCGGATCTTCGAAAAAATCGAGTTTTTGAAAAAAAAAAGTTTTATGGTTGACCTTGAATATCTCGCAAAATTGAAGTCGGATAGAAAATTATACTCTTCTGAAGTTGTTCAGTTTTTGGTCAAGAACAAGATCCCATAATAAAAATAAAGGTTTTTATTTAAAAATATTTTGACCTTTTAAGGTCAAACTTAAAAATTTAATTTTTTCGATTTTTTTCGGGGCTGCGGATTTTTTTTCCCCACCCTGTACATTTTCCGTTTGATTTTTTACAAGTGAATCATACTAGTTTGAGTTTGAGTTAGACTTTCACATTTAGTGTTAAAAACAAGAACTTGATTAAATAATTTACAAGAAATAGGAGAATATAATGATTTTTCTATAATATATTTACCGTGAATATATTGAGACAAATGACTTGAAGATATAATTGCTTTAAACTGCGTGTTATAATAAATACACACGGTAAAAAAAATTATGCGATCGGGGATTTTTTTTCGTGGAGGAAAAAAAACAACAATATTCAAAGTATCGTATCTTCCGTTAAAATCGTCGAAATTCGGTCGGAAAAAAGCAAATCGTAGCTTAAGGTCTCTATTTTTTGGATCTACTGGGATTTTTTTCTAAAGGAAAAAAGTCCGGACCGTATAATTTTTTTCCGGGTGTAGTTGGTGTTCGAAACTAAACTTATATTGAGAAGTAAATGTAAATAATGCAGATATGTTAAAAGTTAGTTATGTAGCTAGGAATACATTGTAATTAGATACATTTTTGTTTTGTTTTAACAGTTTTTTTTGGTAATTTTTAATTATAGTTTTAAAATGATGGTATATTTGGTTTTATAAATCGACACTTTGCTTCCTTATACACTCGTAATAAAAATTGTGCAATATTCAAACAGCTGTATCTTCAGTAAAAAGGATGACAATGGGAATTTTCAAAAAGGAAATGAAAACTTTACGAATCAAAAAAAAAAAAAATTTTTTTTTTGACGCATCTTTATCGATCTGTATCTCCTAAAGTTCACGATGAAAATAAAACTTTTCCTGGAGTTGTAAAGTACATACTTCAAGCTTTAATTTCCTTTTTTTTAAATCCAATTTCGATAATTTTTACTCAAGATACAACTTTTTGAAAATCGCATAAGTTTTTTACCGAATGTAATATTATTTTCTTTTTTTTTTACTCGTAATAAAAATTGTGCAATTTTCAAACTGCTGTATCTCGAGTAAAAGAGGTCACAATGGAATTTTTCAAAAAGGAAATTAAAGCTTGGAAGCTCTATTTTACAATCCTAATTTTTTTTGGTCGCATCTTTATCGATATGTATCTCCTAAAGTTCTCGATGAAAATAAAACTTTTTCAGGGGTTGTAAAGGGCAGATTTCAAGCTTTAATTTCCTTTTTGAAAAATCAAATTTCGATAATTTTTACTCGAGATACAGCGTTTTGAAAATCGTACAAATTTTGCACCGAATGTAATATTATTTTCTTTTTTTTTAGAAGATAAGTTGACGAAAACTTTCACAAATTGGAATCAATTGTTCCAATTCAAATTTGTGAAAATTTGTATAATTGTTTTTGTTTATTTTTTGTCCAAAATATGTAAATATTGGCCCACTCAGGTCTATGAGATATAATTTTTAAAAATTAACTATAGAATATGTAGATTACGGTTAATGATAAAATAAATCATAAGATTTAACCAAAAATTATTTTTGGTTAAATTTTATTTTTTTATAACCGGACATAATTTTGTTTGTTTATTTCCAACAATTATTTCATCGGTGTGTTGTAAAATTAACTATAAAACTTTTTATCATCCGAATGTTGGATGTAAACAGATGAAAAATATAATAATGCTGTAAATAATTGTGAAAATTGAAAATTTGCCGTCTCTGAAGAAAATATGACTCGATTAAATATTATTCATACTTTTATTTATCACCCTTTATGTTACCCCCCTTATTTATATTTCAGGAATATTGTACCTATTTAATATTATTGCTGTATTTTATTTACTATGTAAAATATTTAAATATAATTTTTTTATGAAATATACAAATATAATAAAATATATATAATTACTTTTTTAATCATTAGAAAATAAACAGGTAAGTACCAGATGCGTTACTACAAAAATTCGGACCCTAAAAGGTAAGCAATAAATAAATAAAATAAAATGAAACAGTAAAAAATAGGTCTAGTTCTACAAATAAAAATATTATCTTCTCTGAATTTTCACGCCTTCAAAAATGAACCGGAAATAAAACCGCAAAAAAACAACAAAACCGGTTGTAGTATATTTTTTTTAATATTCGCGCCAACTATTAATTACCAACTACCGATTAAAATATTAAATAAAAACAACCGGAACAAAAACCGTAAATAAAACTAAAATAAACCGAACAAATTTTTTTTAAATATGTATCCACGCCTAATACTAGTAATAATACCGTATAAAAATTAAACACAAATTGAACTGGAACTAAAACCGCAAAAAAAGCTAAACTTAATCGGACATAGACATAATACATTTTTTTAGATGTCCATGCCTTCTTTTTTATTAAAATATAAAATAAAAATTGAACCGGAAATAAAACCACAAAAAAACAACTAAACTGGTTGTAGTACATTTTTTTTAAATATTCGTGCCTACTAATACCAACTACCAATTAAAATATAAAATAAAAATTGAACCGGAACTAAAACCGTAAAAAAAAACAAAACTAAACCGGACAATTTTTTTTAAAGAGGTATCCACACCTACTACTAGCTACCGTATAAAAATGAAACAAATTGAACCGCAAAAAAAGCTAAACTTAATCGGACATAATACATTTTTTTAATTGTCCATGCCTTCTTTTTACGAACTACCGATTAAAATATAAAATAAAAATTGAACCGGAACTAAAACCGCAAAAAAAAACTTAACTAAACCGGTTAAAGTATGTATTTTCTATAATATAAATACCGACGTCTTTTATTAACTCCTGATTCAATTATTAGATAAAAAACAAAACCGGTTCAAATATGTGCACCCTCGATTAAAAACATAATTTCCCATAGATAAAGACTGGTGTGAACGCATACATAACCTATTCATTTCTAAAAATCAATAATTATACCAAGAAAAAATATGGCCGACAACTGAAAGCAATATTTAGTGCAGTTGTAATAGTGTAGTTATTAGATTTTAACACGTAGTTAAGGAGGTTCTAAGTGAACTGCATATTACAAACAATTAGAATTAGACAACAATCATCGTTAACAATGGCGGATGAAGACGCATATAAATATGCTTGTATGAGAGCAGAATTATTAGGGATTGATAAACCTGATAAAGATATTTTTATTATGGAGTTGCAACAAAAACGGCAATTACAAGAAAATGAAGAAGAAAGAGAATTACAACGATTAGAAGTAAGTTTTTTTTTACATTTTAGAGAGGGGGGGGGGGGGGTGATTTTGTTTAATAATGTTAAATACTTATCAATTACGTAAAAAAAATTAATATTTTATTGGCGATATTTTTTGTAGATAACGGTCAGAATTAATTAGTTTTTAATCTGTATAAATGTATAATTAAGGGTAAATACTATAGAATTTGAATTAAAATGGGGCGATGAAAAAAATTACGTGATAAGTAAAAAAATATATATATTTTATTTATTTTTTAGGAGCAAGGTGATAGTCTTAAAAATATACATGGGGGGCTAGATGAATTAAATAATATATTATCAATTACACAAAGGAAGATTGTCAAATTCAAGGTAAGTTTTTTTTTATTTAATCATTTTAATTCAATTTTCTTGACTTCTGGTTATACGCCGTGTTATTTTTGTCGTTTTCTGGACCAAATGAAGCTACAAATTATAAAAAAAAACATTAGCTTTAAATTAAAAATTAACATTCTTTCAAAAATTCGGAAAAGGAGCTAACTGGGCGGATAAAAAACGTCCTATGTTTAGTTACATAGAACTCTGTAAGTATAAATCCCAGAAACATCAGCACGGTCTTAAAATATTCCTTATTTAATCTACTTTTACATATTAAAATTCCAAATCATTTAGAAAACTATTTTATCAGGGGCATTAATTTAAAATAAATTAAAAAAAAACACTATCACGAATAAAAAAAAAACAGTTACAAGTTTGAAGGCATATAACTCTGTAACTATTAATCCCAGAAACTTCAGCACGGTCTTAAAATACTCCTTATTTAATTTAGTTTAACATATTAAAATTTCAAATCATTCCGATATCTACTTTATCAATTGCAGACATTTGAGTAAAGTTATTAATATTTTAATTTTTTTGTAATCAGACAGCATCTGGGAGTCACAAGTTTGGCGACATAGAACTATGTAACTATTAATCCCAGAAACTTCAGCACGGTCTTAAAATACTCCTTATTTAATCTACTTTTACATATTAAAATTCCAAATCATTTAGAAAACTATTTTATCATGGGCATTAATTTAAAAAAAAAATAAAAAACATCACGAATTTAAAAAAAAAAACAGTCACAACTTTGAAGGCATATAACTCTGTAACTAAAAATCCCAGAAACTTCAGCATGGTCTTAAAATACTCCTTATTTAATCTAGTTTTACATATTAAAATTTCAATTCATTCCGATAGCAACTTTATTAGTTACAGTAATTTAAGTAAAGTTGTTAATATTTTTTTTTTGTAACCAGACAGCATGTGGGAGCCTAACCAACCTACTCAAACTTAAAGTAGGGCATGGAGACTCCACCGAATCGATAAACAAATCAGTAGATGTCGAAGAGATTCATCAATCAACATCCCCACGTCCGGAAATAGAAGAGCTCATCGCCGATTCCGATGATCAAAAGTCTTTGACAAGCGTCGTCAGTACGTCTGAAAAAAAGAAAGACTTCGAAATCGAGGTAAACAAGCAAGTAAATGCTTTGGACGCTTTGCTTATGAAGGCAGATAACGCCCATTGTAGCCTCACCCACCAAAATAAACAAATGAAGAAGATCTTAAAAAAATAACCGATACGTTTGGAATTTATTTTTGTCTTGAAATTTTCCATTTTTGTTTCGCTCATGAAAAATAATTGTAACGTGTTTCTTATCAGTATTAGTAGAAAAAATCATTCATTGTAGAGTGTTTTTTATTTTTTATGTGGGGAATTGTACAGTAGAAAATCGCGTTATTTATTTAAAAATCGAACTGCATAAGGTGTAAAATTATTTAACAGCGATTATAAAAAAATCTTAAGGGAGGATTCTGCTTTATGAGGCCAAAACAAAGCGTTTTTTGGGACTTTTTATGACAGAAAAAAATAAGCTAGTGAAGTGAAGTTTTCAGATTATTTTATTGCATATTTGAACGTTAAAAAAATTATTAACACAAAAATATTCAAACGCGATCGCAGTCTCCAATCGGCGGGAAAGATGGAGCTCGTAATTTTTGTCTGATAGAAAAAAAACAAAGAACATTTTAATTTTTATATATTTTTCTTCTATATGTACTAAGAAAAACCCAAAAAATTGTAAATTTAAAAAAAAATTCAGGTTTGAAAAAAAATGTGCTTTTTTCAAGAAAAAAAATCATTTCAACTTGCTAAAAAAGTTATTTAGAAATTTTTTCTCATGAATCTTTTTAGTTCATATAGAAGACAATTTAAAACTGAAGACAACAAGTTTTGTTTCATTTTAATCAGTCGTTTATTTTTCTTGCAATCACGCCCGCCAATTTAGAAAAATCATAAAAATAAAAACTCGAGAAAACGCGTTTCAAAGTTATACGGTCTAATGTATACCTGCTTGACACCCCACTGCGTTTAGTGCTATATCTTTGAAAATATTTCGAATTTTCCTATAAAACTTTACATACATATTCTTAGATATATTTGGAAGAGATTTAAGCAATAAAAAAAATGGATTTTTTGACTCATAAAGCAGGATACCCCTTTAATAAAAAATAAATGAAACATGCCATTTTTTACACTTTGGGTTTCAAAATATCTAAATACGGCCCTGGTGAGATTCCACTGATTCATTTTTTTGCTGATCAATCAGTAAAAATTCAATATTTAAATCAGTGATATCGATAAATAAGCTCGTAACTTAATAACTGAAATTTTTACATATATTGATTTATAAATACATTTCATTAGCGAGAGCTAAAGTTCCTAATAATGAATTAAAAATAACAGATTTGTAAAAAATGTGTATGCATCTAAAAAATCGTTGATTTTCCATTAAATTTTACACCTTGTCAGAATTTTTTTTTAATTTCGTAAATATGCCAATTATAGCCAAAAATTTATTAATCTTAAGTAATTTTGCTTTGCAAAGTATATTTTGTATTACAACCTCTTTAATTAGTTCGTATTTCTACTGTATTCAAATCCATAGAAAGTGGGCTCAAAAGTTGATAAAAAAAAAATTATTTTGAATTTTTGAACAGAGGTTGATCTTTTTAAATTAATTTTTTTTTAAAGGACTGATACATAAATATTGAAGAAAAGAGATATGACATATCAGTAGAAAGAGAAACATGAAATATTAATTTAAATAATTCAGTTTTACCCCAATTTTTTATTAAAAAAATTTTTTTCTTGGGTCTTCCACTGTTCAAAATTCATGTTTTGGTGTTAACAAAAAAAATCACTCTTTTTTATTAATATTTATTTTTAAGTGGGGGAGGGTTGAGGGTTGAATTACGATTGACAATACATTATTATTAATCCATTTAACGAAGTAAAAAAAAATGTAGCTAAAACTGTTTTATATTTAATACTTATCCATCATTATATGTACATACATTTGATGGCCATTCGCATATAAAGGGTTAAAAATAAGCTTAGCGAATTCTAGCTATTCAAAAGCCAAAGGGACTAAATGAGGTAAAAAAAAGTGCGATTTTCAAAGTTTTGTAACTTTCGTAAAAATGGTCGCATTTTCATAAATAAAAATCATTTTAAATATTAAAATATCTACTTTTCAATTATTTTTTACAAATTTTTTATGAAGTTATGGGTTTTTAAAATAAACAAGAAAAATTCAATTTTTTTATTGACGAAATATGTGCGATTTTCAAATCTTTGTAACATTCGTAATAATGGTCGCATTTTCATAAGTAAAAAATCATTTTAAATATTTAAATGTCTACTTTTCAATGACGTTTGCAGATTTCTTTTTTTACCAATTTTTTTAAAAAGTTATGGGTTTTTAAAGATAAGAAAAAAAATTAAATTTTTTTGACGAAATATTTTGTTGTGATTTAATTTTTTTTATTGAATAAATTTAAAGTGGAATTAGTCACTTTGGCTTTTGAGCAGCTCAATCAATAGATATCGTTTTATATTAACTAGCTTTTGTCTGCACTGTAGAACAATTCTAGCCAAAAATAATCTAAAACAAAGAAAAACTGACTATTTTAAATCAATTTTTATTAAATTAAATAAAAAAAAATAAAGCATACAAAAAGTTTCATGCAACTTGCAACCGTCTCGTGAAACTTTCTAGTTTCACGTAATAAAATATGATATCATTTCAGTGTATTTTTCAGGAATTACAGCAATTTTAGTAAAGTATTGTATTATACAAAAATAATAAATAAAAAAATCATTTTACAATTATAAATTTTAAAACACTTTTTATTGCTTTAATCTCACAATTTTTTTTAAAATTCTGTTGATAATAAGTTTTCTAATTATTGCATATGATTTTTCAAGTTTAAATCATTATTTTAACACAATTTTGATAAAAAATAAAAAATGTAATTTTTTTGTATATAAACGTAATTTTTAAACACTTTACTTAAATAGCTGTCACTTCTAATCTATGGGCAGAAATGGTTTTAAATTTTAACACCTTAAACTAGATTACATAACGAAACTTTTAAGACTAATTTGAAGTTTGTGCGATTTATAGTTACTAAGTTCTATGTCGCCAAACTTGGAACTAATTTCATTTTATTATTGTATTATAACAAATCCCCATTTTCATGGTAACTATTAACTAATATGCATGCATGTATAAATAACCAGTCAGTGGCGCAACAAATTTATTTTAGGGGTGCGTAATTAGACGCAACCCCCCCTTTAGAAAAAGCCACTGTACTAAATGTATACCTCACTAAATTTCGTTTTCCATAATTAATTTATTAAAAAAATACATGTAAATATATAACACATGGGCGCCAATCAGGGGTAAGAAAAGGATTTTCGGTTTCTGTGTGTAGGTAAGCCATGCTGTTAAGACCGTCAATTCGACTTGCACCCAGAATCCGAGAATTTTATTGGATTATGATAATTAAAAAATTACCCATTTTGACGCCCATGTTTAAAATTAGTTTTTATTATTGTTTTAACTTAAGCTTTGTTAAATGTTAATACATTTTATTAAATGTTTAATACTATTGTATAATAATTGTATTTTCAAATGGATATATTTTAAAAATGAAAGTACAATAATCGTATAAATATGACAATACGAAATTTTAATATATTTGTTAGTAAGTTGTCCAATGAATTATAATATATATGTATTTATTATATTATATATTATTAATATTATATTATTATAATAAAGTTGTTTTTATTGTATGACAAATTAGGGACAATATATTTATATTACAATAATTATATCTACATACGGGTCAGTCCGCGGTGACAGTCGTGACATTTCAACTCGGATTGGAGTTCATAATTTTTAAATAATACTATTTAATAACATGGTTTTACCATTTTTTTGTAGATCTTAATGTAATACATGTATATTGAAAGAATGAAAGGTCTACGGTTATTTTACTAAAAAATACCAGCGTTCAAAGCCCTGTGATAGATGTGACGCCAACTATTACAAGTCTTGCAACCTCTATTCATTTAGCGAAAATATTGAAGTTACTATATGATAATCATACTTTAATATGTTACGAATAAATTATTTTTTAGTAACACACGAGCATCAGGTAAATACGTAATGTATTTAACTGGTTATTTCTCAACAAACATTGTGACGGGTGTGACAGAAAATCGTGACGGGTGTGACACGTTGAATAAAAGGATACAGTAAGAGTACTATTTGTGTGTTTATTTGTTTTTTGATATTATTAACTAATACTTATAACAATTATTTATCAAATTCATCAATAGACTCATTAAATTTATAATAAATGCGGTCACCCTTAGTCATTATTGTTGGTGAGGGTAATTTTTTGTTAATTTGGTCAAACGTCACGTTTGATATGTAATTTTCAAAGACCTTTAGCTTGCCACGATCATCACTTATTCTTAAATAAGTTATTGTGATTTCACCTTATTTGTTTTCGTTTTGCAAATTTTTTGTAAATTTTTTGAAATATTTTGAAAATTAACTAACATTTTTCTAATTTTCTTTTGGTTTATGAAAATTGATGTTAAATAGCCTGTTAATTTTATATTTTAGTATTCAATTTCGTAAAATATTTTTTTGACTATCTGGTATCGATTACCGCGGACTAACCCATATATTATTTGTAAATAAAAAAAATATAAAAAAATGTTAAATTTCATTAGTCAACAAAAAAAAGAGCTGCACGTAAAATATTTTTATTTCTTACTCAATGGAAGGTAGGGGGTTCTTGTTAGGCCACATGTTGAATGGGATGTAGCTAATGGGACGATCATAGCAGGATTTGACGAATAAGTTATATTTCAAAATAAATGCAAATAAATAGAAAAATGTTTAATTTCATGAGAAAAATCGTAAACTTTATAAAGCCATGCTCCGGAGATACGGCTCTTTAAATTAACGTACATTTTACATTCCATGCTTTAATGTTACGTCTGATTTCATAATAGAATTTTCAAGAGTGATAAAAAACGACTAAGGCGCTCAACGAGTTAAATATTTTTTAAATGATAATTTATAGTTTTATATATGAACAATAGGCTCAATAGGGTACTTGATTTTTTTTTATTTCTCGCCAGAATGCTTTTTCAAAGTCACGTGGTATGCTGGTGATATCAGATATCATTAAAAAAATAATAGTGATTGAGTATTTTGACGTGTAACATAATTATGATGTTTACAAGTTAAAAATTACAATTTTTAATCAGGTTTCTTATAAAAATGCTAACTTATTTCACGTAAAAATGCTTTATTGTATATTTCTGTAACATATATATATATATATATATATATATATATATATATATATATATATATATATATATATATATATATATATATATATATATACTATATTTATATTGTCAAATATCCTATAAACAATAATAAAAAATACACCAATATTTTTTTTTGAGTTTTATAGGAACACCATAAAGGACTGAAATGTTGTGAACTACTGGATTGTCTCTTGTTTGACATGTTTTAATAATAATAATTAGCACAAAGTTCCCTTATACTTGAATAATGTTAATACAATAATTTATGGCAATTTATAATGAATAATAATTATTAATTAATATATTTATTAAGTAAAATATATCAATGAACGAAAAATAATTACTTAATATATAATGAATATACACTACCGTATAAATTGTCAATATTTCAAGAAGTCATAAGCTAATATTGTCAATATTATTGTCAATTTTTTTTTAAATTTCTTCATTTTTTCCTAAACGGTTGCCAGTAGAAAAAAATGTTTTAGATGAAAGTTATAGAGAATACAATTATCTATAATTTACATTCTAAGTATTTTTCTTTAAACACATTTTTTATGAGAATAATCGATTTTTTTCTTTTATTAAAAATGAAACGATTTATAATATAAAATATTTTTAAAACGGTGCATAACAAAAAAAAATACTTGAAATAAAAGTTATAGAGAATATAACTATCTATAATTTATATTCTACTCATTTTTCTCTACAAACATTTTTTATGGAAATAATCGACTTTTTTCTTCTATTAAAAAATGAAACAATGTATAATATAAAATATTTTAAAAACGGTGCATAATAGAAAAAAACTATTAAAATAAAAGTTAAAGATATTACCATTCTCTATAATTTATATTCTTACAATTTTTCCATAGAACGAACCGTTATTCCGATATTCGGTTTTTATTAAAAAAAATTTTAAAAAGTTTATGCTGGCCATATTTAATTAATTTCTAAGTTTTGGACGGTAGTGTAGGATATAATATATATAGCATATATTTTGCTTGAATGCCTTATAACTGTCCTGTGTGAAGATAATACAGAGAATTGGCGCTTCCACACAAAACAATTGTTAATCGATGTATAGAAAAGTTATTGTAAATGTTATATGTAACGTAAAATTATCTCATTAAATATTATAAACTGTAATTATTGTTGATTTTACTATATCTATAATACCATATGTTGTTTACAAACCTTTATCCCTTTTTGTTTTATTATATAATTGTATTTTTATGTATAGATTCGTCTTATCATTATTTTTTTAATATGTATTTTTTAAAAGATCGTAAAGGTAAGTACATTTTTTTAAATATTAAATTAAATAGATATATAAGTTAGATTTCGCCTGACAGTATTTCAAAATCAGTGACAAAATTTTATAGGCGTGAGAAAATTTCACTCACGCGCCCAGCTTTAAGTATTATTTTTGTACATTTTTATATACATACTAGCTGACTCGGCCACGCGTTGCTGTGGTTAACCTATACTTTAATTGTAGGTTATATGAAATGTTTGGAAGTTTGACATAGCGCCATCTATTGAATACTTACCCAATCCAGTCAACAGATGTCACCATCTGTTAGAATCGTTTGGAACTAACAGATAAAGACAAATAACTTGCAATAAAATAATATTGCGATCATAAATTGAGATGTAAGCTATCCTATATTTCAAGTTGGATCAAACTGCACACGGTGTACAAATTTGATTAAAATCGGTTAAGTAGTTTAGGAGTCCATCGCGGAGGAACATGTGTCACGTAATTTATATATATTAAGATATAGTGGAGACGTCGTCCTGATAAATTAATTAATAGATTAAATTTTTTTGAGTTAAAAGTTAAAAAATACCGAGAAAAAACAGTCTTCGGAATAATATCCAATCCGACAAAGTCCTTTAACCCTGGATGGGTAGACGTTCGTAATAATTATACGACTACATTTACACAACGCCCTCTACAGGGAAATCAAGACGGGGTGGGGAGCCGAGCGGGAAGATATGCCTCGTTTAATAGTTCGTCTTCAACCTCTGCCAAGGACAGGTGTCAGTGTTTGCTATTTTTCTAGAGAGAGCCATAGATCGACAAGTTACATCGTATCTTTCACGAAGGTTTACTCTTTTACGTAAATTTTAGTCGAAATATGTACGTAAAAGGATATGCTGTGAATGTGAAAAAGATCTCATTCGTCTCAATGCTTGATCCAATGATACTTTCTTTCGTTTGTCGATTCGCTGTAAACTTATATTACTAAGCTTATATTTTAATCTTTCGTATTTCTGTATTTTTGTAAATACATAAATCAAAAGATTTTAAAAACAAAACTTTTTTTTTGCCATAAATTTATTAGAAAACCAAAAATTATATAATAGTAGTCAATTTTACGAACGTCTACTCTTTTCGGCTTAAATTTGACGTCTACCCATCCAGGGTTAAAGTTTTTGATAGTTCAAGTTTTTCCCGAAAGATGGCGCCACACGTTCATTTAAAATAAATTTTTATTTTTCAGAGACCATTCCAATTTTGTTTTGACAGTTCAAGCTTTTCCCGTTAGATGACGCCACATGTTCATTTCAAAACAATTTTTTTAGAAGCTATTTTTATCGACTTAAAATTAGGTGTAATATTATGATAAACTATATTATTAATTTCAAATTCGAAAAGGGTGCAATTTTTAGTAAAAAAATTTATACACCCTAGTATTTATTAAAGAAGAAACTGGTTATAACAACATGAATACGACATATCGTTTTTAACGACTCAAAATAAAAGTCCAACTTAATCGCATACAATTACATTTTTACCGATTATTACGACTAGTCGCATTTTACGACCAACATGATCTGTCCCTTCGATGTCGTTATAACGTTTATATCCGGTTTCTACTGTACTTTCATTTATTAAAAATACAGATAATAATCTGTTTATCTACACAGTTTGTTAACTTACTGAAATAATTAATTTCCTTTAAATTATTTTTTTCATACCTATTCATCTACACAGATATTAATTTTTTTTAAAATGACCTAAGCGAGCATAACCTAAACGAGCATGACCTAAGCGAGCATGACCTAAGCGAGCATAACTTAAGCTAGCATAACCTAAGCTAGCATAACCTAAGCGAGCATAACCTAAGCGAGCATGATCTAAGCGAGCATAACCTAAGCTAGCATAACCTAAGCGAGCATGACTTAAGCGAGCATAACCTAAACGAGCATAACCTAAGCGAGCATAACCTAAGCTAGCAACCTAAGCTAGCATAACCTAAGCTAGCATAACCTAAGCGAGCATGACCTAAGCGAGCATAACCTAAGCTAGCATAACCTAAGCGAGCATAACCTAAGCTAGCATAACCTAAGCGAGCATAACCTAAGCGAGCATGACCTAAGCGAGCATGACCTAAGCGAGCATAACCTAAGCGAGCATAACCTAAGCGAGCATAACCTAAGCGAGCATAACCTAAGCGAGCATAACTTTTCCAATCTCTGGTGGGTAATTCGACACACGCAAATTTTTCGAGTGTCTAGTACGACATACCAAAGCCTATAGCTAGAGAGCTCGTGAACCCTCCGAGTAACCTTCGTCCTGTAAGGCTAGTAATTTTTTTAGTAGCGAGTCATAGCATACTAAGTACGAAAACCACCACCTGGCAGGCATCAGCCCTGTACATCATCAGCCCTTATATTTTTTAAAGTGTGCATAAAATTAAAAAAAAAACTTGTCGCTGTAAACTTCAAATTTTAATATGATTTAGTTCATTTACTGTAAAGTATAAAAAAAAATTGACAGGTGATTTCAACGAGCACAAGTACCTGACAGGTGAATCGAAAGGTGTGCAGTATATGATTCAAAATAAGAATTTAAACTCGGAATGAAAGATAATAAGCTACAAACTTGTATACATCTTTGTTTTGACATTTTATAAATTGGCTCAAAAGTCACATAGTATCTCGTGTCCGCAAGTCAAGATATTCAAGGTCAAAGGTCACGAAAAACGTTTTTTTTTGTAAATATCTTTTTTCTTTGCTCTAAATGTCATTTTGAGTTATTAGAGAAGTTGTAGAGCATAAAATTCTCTACAAATTTGGTACTAAGCAATATTTTATACATTTAACCGTTCTTGAGATAGAGTGCAAAGAGCGGAGAGCGCTTAGCCGTATGGGCCGTATACACAGAGTGATTCAGCCACGGGGGTTCAACTCTTCGTTAAAAAATTTTGACAAGCTACTTGTGCTGCCACCTAGTAATGCGAGAGGAAACTATACCATTTCGAAGCGCGAAATTCAAATCCCTTTTCATTCCAATATATATTTTATATTATACTCAACAGTTTAGATGCAAAATATTGCAACGGATTCAGCACTGTCGTGCCAAACTTAAACAGTAGATTGAGAAAAATATTTTAAGCAAAAAACATCCAATAAATATGTGTCTGGAAATTTTTCGTTAGGGAACTACAGCCCTCCAAATATTTTCCTTAAATTGAGTTTTTATTTAATATCTAGAGAACCATTTGTGAAAAAAATTTGAAATTTGGTATTCTGTTTAGTAATAATAAGTGTTATCGATTTCTCATATTAACTAGTTATAATTTAGACCAGGGATGTATGGGGCCAGTGGGCTCATCGATTTTTATCTAGTATTTTTTCTTCTTTAATATTTTTATAATGTTGGGCACTTATTTAAGGTTATATGACACAAAATACACAAAAACATACTTTACTTATTTTTCATAGGATAAACCGTTTTCGAGAAATATCGATGGAAAAGAAAGCATGCAGAATTTAACTTAATACGAATGTTCCAAATTACAAAAAATAAATTTATATTCTTGTTCTATGATTAAAGGTAAGAAAAAAAGTTCATATAAAGAAACCTCCTAATATGAATCCTCTAAGATCTATAGCCAGTTGTATAACTGTAGTATGTTCATTAAATTGGACAAAAAAACGAAACTAAAAATGGCTATTTGTTGATAAGGGTGCGTTTTTTAGGTATGTTATGTTAACTTTTTGTCTTAATTTTTATCATAGAAGAAAAGAATATAAATTTATTATTTGTAGTTTGAAGCATCCGTATTAAGTTAAATTCTGCATGCTTTCTTTTCCATCGATTATCGATATTTCTAGAAAACGGTTTATCCTATGAAAAATAAGCAAAGTATGTTTTTGTGTATTTTGTGTCATATAACCTTAAATAAGTGCTCAACATTATAAAAATATTAAAGAAGAAAAAAATACTAGATAAAAATCGATGAGCCCATACGGCTAAGCGCTCTCCGCTCTTTGCACTCTATCTCAAGAACGGTTAAATGTATAAAATATTGATTAGTACCAAATTTGTAGAGAATATTATGCTCTACAACTTCTCTAATAACTCAAAATGTCATTTAGAGCAAAGAAAACAAGATATTTACAAAAAACCGTTTTTCGTGACCTTTGACCTTGAATATCTTGACTTGCGGACACGAGATACTATGTGACTTTTGAGCCAACTTATAAAATGTCAAAACATAGATGTATACAAGTTTGTAGCTTATTATCTTTCATTCCGAGTTTAAATTCTTATTTTGAATCATATACTGCACACCTTTCGATTCACCTGTCAGGTACTTGTACTCGTTGAAATTGCCTGTCAATTTTTTTTTATACTTTACAGTAAATGAACTAAATCATATTAAAATTTGAAGTTTACAGCGACAAGTTTTTTTTTTAATTTTATGCACACTTTAAAAAATATAAGGGCTGATGATGTGCAGGGCTGATGCCTGCCAGGTGGTGGTTTTCGTACTTAGTATGCTATGACTCGCTACTAAAAAAATTACTAGCCTTACAGGACGAAGGTTACTCGGAGGGTTCACGAGCTCTTGGACTATAGATTGATGCCGGCCCTGACGATTTACCAAAAAAAAAAAAACGAATCAAATTTTTTTGACAGTTCCAAAAAATATACATTTTATGTAAATGCAAATGTCATAAATAATACCACATGCGTTTGCGCGTGCTAGCACGTGTATATACATACATACAGTGTGTCCGTGTGTCTGTGTGTCCTTCCATACCCGCGTAACGTGCATGCGCACAACGTCACATTAATAATAAAATAACTAACTTGCATGCACATACGCGACAGAACGTCAGTATCGAGTCGATATCTGAGAGATACGTACCAGTGCGGTTAAAAACAAAAATAAAAACCAATACCCCAGAAACCGGAGCCGGGTAAACAAAAAAAAGGTCGATTGACTTTGTAATGGCTTTTTTGAGATCTGCGCTATGTAAAAAATACGGTTTGAGTAAAGGAAAGCAAGTGGTCTACGAGTCGTACGTTTTGTTAAATGGTAGAGTGCAAATTTGTGGTAAATCTACAGCCGCTATTGTCGAAGAGAATAGGGCTGTAAGTAGTGCGAATCCTGCGAATCCTAGAGATCCTTTGGACCTGACGTTTGCTGATCCTGTGGCTTCGTTTAAGAGCAAGACAACTATAGAATTAATTCGGGCATATTTTGTTTATGCATTATGTTCGTCAGAATATTTGGTGGAAAACAATATGAAGGTAATTTTTATTTATTATTTTAAAGGGTTTAGAGGGGGGGGGGTAAAAGTTTTTAAATACAGGGCATATATATATATATATGCCCTGTATTTAAAAACTTATATATAATATATATATATATATATATTATTATATTATTATATATATATATATATATATATATATATATATATATATATATATATATATATATATATATATATATATATATATATATATATATATATATAATAATAGGTAAAAATGCAATTATTAGAGATTTAGTTGGACTTTTATTTTGAATCGTTAAAATCGATGCGTCGTATTAACCGATAACGGGTTTGTACTCTATTTTATTTTTTTAATTATAAATCCCTTAATTTTTTGGATCGATATTTATAATTATTTGACTATTAGCTATTAAAAAATTTAATTCGTTTCAAAATGCATTTATTAAAAATATATTAAATGTAAAATTCATTTTATCAGGAGAGGTTTTATTAAAATTCATCCCCTAAGGGGGGAAGATGGGATGTTAAAATGTTTTTTCATTTTTTATAACTTCGAGTACAGAAAGTACAAATTCTTTAATAACTATTTTTGGAACGATAATAATTATATTTTTTTCACTATAAGTAATTTAGGAATTTATTTTATTTTAAAATGCATCTATTAAAAATATATATTTTAATTGTTATTAAGAATGAGTTTTATTAAAATTCATATCCTAGGGGGGGGGGGGATGTTGTTTTAAATATATTTTCATAACTATAAGAACAAAAGTATTTTTTTTTGGTTATAGACGTAATAATTTTATAAATTGTGTTTTATTTCTAATTTAAACAAAACTATACTAAACATATTTTCAAATTCATCCCTTAAAGGGGGGTGGGGAAAGAGGGTGTTTTAAATATATTTTCATAACTACAAGAACAAAAGTAAATTATTTTGCTATATACGTATTAATTTTATAAATTATATTTCTAATTCAAACAAAACCATACAAAACTTATTTTCGTTATAAACATTTTATTAAAATCGATACAAAAATAAGTATACATACATTTCACAAAACAGTTGATACGAATTAATTTTTTAATTGATACGTAATCATTTTTTAAACAGTCTAAATGCATTTATTATGTTCGAACATGCCTCCTGTATTTACAAGAATTATTTGTATGTTAGTATAAACGTAGGTCGTAGCTTGTATGTAGAGACCGGTCGAGTTATCGATTTGTCGAGTCTTGCCGATGCGAATCGACCTCATCCTTTCGAATCCTTGCAGTGTGCCATGATTCTAGTATACACACTCAGCGTTCTGTAAGACGACCATCCACAAGACGACCGTTCCGTAATACAATGTTCTAACAGTTCTATAGAACGTCTTTCCCCAACCCCCACCATAATACCATTGTGACTGCTATATTTCAGCGCCAAATTTAAATTAACAAATTGACGTTAAATAAAGTCTTCTATGTAGATTTTACACACAAAACTTGTGTTTTGGTGTGACTCAATGTGGAAAAAAAATGAAATTCAATACAAATTTTCGTTGAAATTGAAATATAATAAATAGTATAAAAAAAAATGTGTAAGGTACATTTTATTTAAAATTTGATAATTTGAAAACGATTAAAAAAGGAAATAACAAAAATAAATTATGATTGTATAGAAATCTATACATTTTTGATCCAGTATTAAAGCAACGAATAACAATTGTCTAGAGTTCAATTCTAAAAAGTCAACAAACCAGGATCTCGTTCACCAACAGCGCCATTTTTATTATTACCTGTCAACTTTTAGGCGTGGTGGTGGGGGCTCCTCTAGTCGTTGTATTGGGGAATTTTTGAATTACCGATGTCGTCGTCTTATAGAACGCTGATGTATGTATGTATATGTGAGCTGTATGTGTATTTCCGCTTTTTATGAGTTGCCATTTCTTGGAAAAATATTTGTGTTGTATGAAAAATCACGTATGTCGAGGATTGTTGTGTCTGTCTTGCCTCTTTTTTTGTTTATTAAGGTTGTTTGGAAGTACGTGAATTTGTATTCTTTGCAATTTTTTTTTTGCAAACTTTGCGGTGCTGTAATTCGTAAAATATTGGTTGTATAGAATGACGTATTGAAAGAATATTGTAGAGAATTTGATTCTCTACAATTTCGTGATTGCATATAATAAGATTTGATCAATAATTGATGAGATATTTTGAAAAAACTATTTTTTTCAAATTTTGAGGTGCTGAAACTCGTAAAATTTTGGTCATATAGAATGACTCCTATAAAGAAAATTGTAGAGAATTTGATTCTCTACAAATTTGCAATTACATATTACTCGATTTGAAGATTAATTAACGAGATATTTTGAAAAAAGTATTGTTTTCAAACTTTGCGGTGCTGTAATTCGTAAAATATTGGTTGTAGAGAATGATGTATTGAAAAAATATTGTAGAAAATTTGATTTTCTACAATTTTGTGATTACATATAATAAGATTTGATAAATAATGATGAGATATTTTGAAAAAACTATTTTATTCAAACTTTGAGGTACTGTAACTCGTGAAATTTTGATCGTACAGAATGAAGACTATAAGAAAAATTGTAGAGAATTTGATTCTCTACAAGTTTGCAAATACATATTACTAAATTTGATCAAAAATCACCGAGATATTTTGAAAAAACTAGTTTTTTCAAACATTGCAGCGCTCTAACTCGTAAAATTTTGGTTGTAGAGAATGACTCCTTCAAGAAAATAGTAGAGAATTTAATTCTCTACAAGATTGAAACTACATATTACTAGATTCGATGAATAATTAACGAGATATTTTGAAAAAAAATTTTTTTTCCAACTTTGCGGTACTGTAACTCGTAAACTTTTAGTTGTACAGAATGACACTCTGTAAGAAAATAGTAGAGAATTTAATTCTCTACAAGATTATTATTAGGTATTTTAATTTAAAATCGATAGTTTACGAAATAATTTGCAAAAACTATTTATCGAAAACATATAATTAAAATAAAGTCATAAAAATAACCAACTTATTAAAAAAATGTTTCTTTTATCGAAACACATTAAAACGGAAATTCTTTATGGTTTTATATCGCATACAAATGACCTTGATATTGAAATATATATATACTTTAGTAATAAATAAGTACTTACTAAAAAGATAAGTGCATAATATTTATTAAATATATTATAAGGTGATAATATCTGTATTAACACTTATGATATGCGTTATTATTTGAAAATCAGTATTTTTGTTTTTCTAAGGAATTAAAAGATATTGATCTTTATTTTTTAAATTTATTTGTTTATATTTCTTTTGTAATTTATCATAAAAATAATTATCTAATTAAATAATAACTATTTCTTACTTAAGTATTAAGTTATTTAAATGTACAGTGGTGCCTCGCATAACGAACGTTGCGCACAACGAACTTTCTGTTTATTCATTGCGCGACTCGCACAACGAACTGCATCATGTTTATTTTGCCGCCTGAATGCTCCTACGTATCACGAAGTCGCCCGAACTTCCAAGGTCGCACGCAGTCGATGCTCAAACTTGCAACGCGCGCCAGTCGTTATTTTCTGTGCTTAACTCACACATCTATTTGTTTTAATAAATGTAATTTTGTTTGTCTATATTATGAGTTCTAAAAAAAGCAGGAAGGTGATTTCAGTTGAAATGAAACAAGAAATAATTAATAAAACGGGCAAGTGCTTGTTGGGCACGCACATGATAGGGTTCCGTAGTCATTCCCACTACGATTTATAAAAAAAAGAGTTTTTTTCAAAATTTTCGTGACCGAAGGGTTAAAATCAAAAAGTCATTTGACTTTTATTATTGCATTTTAGGAGACCTATCAAATGACACCCCACTCAATGGGGTTAATGAAAAAAATGTGAGTTCACTTTTCAATCTATGAAAAGGGGGTCCAAAATATTTTTGACAATGTTCGTTATAATTTTCAGTGAAAGTACTAATTAAAAGCTACATTCTGATTTTTTTTCAGATTTTTTGAATCGATAGTTTAGAAAATAGAGGGGGGGGGACGCTCTGACAGCGACATTAAAAAGCAAATATATCGCGACTGAAGGGTTAAAATCAAAAAGTTATTTGACGTTTTTTATTGCATTTTACGAGACCTATTAAATGACACCCCACTCAATAGGGTAAGTGGGGAAAAAAATGTAAGTTCAATTTTCAGTCTATGAAAGGGGGGTCCAAAATATTTTTGACAATGTTCGTTATAATTTTCAGTGAAAGTTCTAATTAAAAGCTACATTCTGGAATTTTTTCAGATTTTTTAAATTGATAGTTTAGAAAATAGTTGGGGGGGGGACGCTTTTTTAATGACTTTGGAGAGAAAATACATCGTGATTGAAGGGTTAAAATTAAAAATTTCTGTTACATTTTTTGTTGCATTTTAGTAGACCTTTCTAACGACACCCCACTCAATGGTGTAGGTGAAATTTTTTTTTTGAAAACACTTTTCATTTTATGAAAGGGGGGTCTAAAAAATTTTTATTTTCAAAAATATTTTCATTTCTGTTTTTGGGTCATCAATCTACGGCCGTATACCAAATTTCATCTTATTATCTCAAAATTTTTGAAGACGGACGGACGGACGGACATGGAGAAACTATAAGGGTTCCTAGTTTTCTACGGAACCCTAAAAAAGAGGATTTGACCCTGCAAGCCTCGGTAGAATCTCCTAAATCTGATTCTGACTAAAAAATAAAAAACGTGTGTACAATCTTTTTTATGTTACAGTACAATATTTTATGCTACAGAACGAATTAAAATTTTTAACATGTAGGTATTGTTATGGGAAAACGCGTTTCACATAACGAACTTTTCGCATAACGAACTTGCTCCCGGAACGAATTAAGTTCGTAATGCGAGGCACCACTGTACTTAAATCAGCATGAGTAAAAAATTAAAACGACAATAAAAAATTTCGTTAATTTTTTTTTACTCAAATCATTTTTGAGAGCCTCTATGGGCCGATAAAATTTTTTTTTGACAAAATCTAATAAATTAATTCTATAGATCATATCTTTGCCTTGAATTTATTTTTTTTATATCGCTCTACGACCATTTTTAACCAATTTATAAAAAAAAGATTTTCAATTTTCCAAATCAACCCTTAAAAGTATGATTTTTACTTTGATCGCAAATAACTCGGCCAAAAATGGATCTACAGTAAAACAAAAAAAAGCAAATTGAAGAGTAAAATCAGATCTAAATAGATCACTCATTAGATTTGGACAAAAAAATTATTACCGACAGTGGGGGCTCTCAAAATTGTTATATAAATATACTTTTTTACAGTAGTAAAAAATTTAAGTTTATTTTAGTTTTTAATACCTAAAAAGTACAAGACATTGTTTGAGAACTAAATTGAATTTAATTAGGACTCTACCTACACCCAGAAGCCAGACATTTGTTCAATTTAGAGCGAATGTAAGAGTATACAATTATTTTGATAGTGATAAAATAATATGGTATACAATTTTGTAGAAATAGAAAATTTGTATGTCATTTTTCATATATTTTCTTATCTATCTAATTTGTTTAGAAAACATACTTTACTTTATCTTTTTTATATAGGATTGTAGTACAGACAAAATTGTGACCTGTATCTGTCAGAATTGGCAAAATAAACATTGCTAAATTATATAATAAAGAATTAGTTCTGTAAATAATTTTGAAAATGATTTATTTCATATTTTATTATTTCCTTATTGTCTTCTTTTTTTTACTAACATTTTAATTTATGATACCTGCATTTGAATTTTATGATCATTTTTTTTATTTATTTTTTTCTTAATATTAGGTCAGCGTCTCTTAAATTTGGGGTTCGTTTACTCTAGATTTTAATTATTTTTTTTATAGTTAATAGAATCGTTTAAAAACTGTTTAAAAAAGACAAAATATAATAGAAAAAGTAATGGGACTTTTCAATTACTAATTTTTAAGAACCTTTGGTTTATTTTTGATTATTTAAATGTGTTTGTTCTTATTAAATTAAAAAAACAAGTTATCCCCTTTTTTAGGGGTTGAATTTCAGAAAATTCCTTTTTCGGGGGTGCTTACGTCATAAAAGGAAGACATAACTTTAATTCAACACGTTTTTAGTTTTGGATGTGTGTTGATGAGTCAGGCAAGACTGTTCTAATGTATTATTTTATTTTATTAAAACTTAAAAAAAAAGTTTCACACTGTTTTTCTATCCCACAGAGGTTGAATTTCTGAAAATCCCTTCTTCGAGAGTGCTTTTGTGATAATAAAAAAAAACACCCTTAAAATTTAACTTTTTATTTCCAGGAGTTTGAGCTGTGTGTTGATGAGTCAATCAAAACTGTATTTTTTTAAATTAAAACTTAAAAAAAATTTAACACCGTTGTTAGGGGATGAATATCAAAAAATCCCTTCTCAAGGGGTTGTTGCATAATAAAAGGAAGCCACCCTTAAAATTTCACGTTTCTAAGTCCAACGGTTTGAGCTGTGTGTTGATGAGTAAGTCAAAACTGTCTAATTTATTATAAACAATTACCCTAGATTAGAACGACCGTGAACTGGAAATACCTGACACGTAGACAATGTGTAAACAACGTGTCAAAATTATATTTTATACATCACGTCATAATATTGACTTAAATTGCCAGACAATTTTTTTTTTAAATACATACATATATAATATTTTACATTTGATTTAAAATGCCATAAAAATGTCCTTAAAGATAATTTCGGTAAATATTATAAATTCATTGTATTATTAAATTATATTGTTATGTACCTTGGCTTCTGGGCGTAAGTCGTGTCAATTTGGTCGTGTTTTTATACATTACATAGATTTTTTTTAAAATGTTAGGTTAGGTAATTATTCTAAATTCATTAGCAAATATTTTAAAACTATATTGTTATATACCTCGGCTTCTGGGTGAAAGTCGTGTCAATTTGTTCGTGTTATCGATCAACGTATTTTCACATTGCAGGGATTTTTTTTTAATAGTTAAAATATATTGTTTATTGCGAATATTATAATTTGAAGGTTTTTTTTCTTTCTAGGGAAAATAATCTTGACCCCGATATAGTTGTATATGTACAATTATAGGTTTAATAAACGAAAACAACTTTGAGCGACCTTGCGTCTTCTAAATGATTTTGAATTTGCAATTTTGTATAATCAGGGCCGTCTTTAACCAATAGGGGGCCCTGGGCACATTAGGACAATGGGGCCCCTATGACCTTGACAGAGCTAAATAAGTTTTCACTTCAAAAATTAAGAATATGAAAAACTAGTTTACTGATGATTTTTTTAAATAGTGTAGGTAATTACATAGTACACCATTAAACGGGTGGCCAGTATTTCTCTACAACAAATTTCCCTGACTTTTCACGGTTTTCCATGTGAATTTTTACGTTTTTCCGTTTTTTATTAAAAAAAAAAAATTTATGCATATTTTACACAATATATATTAAAGTTTACGGAACTTTAAAAAAGAACTTTAATACCATTGCGAATTTTGTTGCATTTTTTTTAAAATACTGATTTTAAGGTATCAAAATTCTCTACAAAATTATTATTTTAAAATTAAATTTTCTACATAAATGCACTCCGTGACGTGTTAAGATACACATTTTTTATTACATAAAAACGTTAAAACGGGAAAAATGTTGAGGAACGAAATGCACCATCATAAAGTAGAGTAAATTTCCATCATTCCAGAAAAAAAAAGATTTCAAATTGGTAAATTTTTGACCAATTTACAAACTTGAAAACAGGCTATTTTTTAGGTATCCCCTTAATTAATGTGCAAAGGGTACGTGTATACGTAAAATAAATCAAATTTCAAGAAATTATTTTTAATAAAAATATCTTCAATAACAAATCACATAATAAATTAATATCACTACTGTTAAAAACCATTAATATATTCAACGACTGAACAAATTGCATTAAGTGTGGTACCTATACACTTCTGATTATTAAAGAACTAAAAATTGATCACGTGATAAAACAGAATTATTTGTTGACAATAGAACTGTTTTGAAAATTGTGCATGTTTTTTTTAAATTTAAATAGATAATTGTTTAAAAATATTTGCGGAAAATTTCTTGACGTGGTGTGGGTTTTGCATTTTTACAGAAAATTCCCTGTCTAGAAAAATTTTCTGACTTTCCCGGTTTTCCAGAAACTGGCCACTCAATGCATTTTTATATATTTAAAATCCTAAACATGCTGAAATCGGAAAGCCTGATTTTCGGGCGAGAGTAGAGGGGCTTCGCGCATGCAAAAACTAATAAGTAAGTAGGTATTGTAGCTAGTCATTAATGTCATTATCGTTCGATTTTTTTCAAAATAAATATCGTATGTTTTTCGGTAATAAATATCGGTTATTGTTTGGTGATATGGGGCCCCTATCAATCGCGGGGCCCTGGGCACGTGCCCAGAGTGCCCAGTGGGAAAGAGGGGCCTGTGTATAATTGATCTATAGCAGTGGTCCCCAACCCTATGCCCGCGGGCACCATTGTGCCCGCCGACTGTTTTACGTGTGCCCGCCGCTGACTATGAACGATAAAAAAAATAAGTTTTCGTTTAAGTACATGTAATTTATTTTTTATTTTTAGTAACTAATTAGAGAAATATAAACGTATTTATTTGAAAAAAATATTTGTTTATAAATATACATATTATATCATTTTACATTTATTCTCTCAAATTTAACGTGTACCGTAAAGTTCAGCCTGAAAAATATGTAACCATTTAATCTTTTTCTGGCTGTACGCAATTACAAAAAACACTTACATTAATTCTAAAGATAAATTAAAAATATTTTGTTGATGTAGATTTGTTAATAAAAAACATTTGTGCATATATCAAACATTGCACAAATTCGTTTAACAATATAGGTTTTTTTACCTCTAATTCAAGTTTTTTCATTTCAAATTAAATTTTTTCCATTTCAAATTCAATTTTTTTCATTTCAAATTCAAAATTTGAAAATAAATTGATGTATTTATTTTTTTATTTTTTAAACTGAAGAAACTAAGTATTTTTAAACAATAATTTGAAATGAAAAAAATTTAATTTGAAATGAAAAAACTTGAATTAGAGGTAAAAAACCTATATTATAAACAATGATCAAAGTTTTATGAATAGCATTTTTCACCAGTGACGGTTTACGTAGGAACTAAGAATTATATGAAAAAATGCCTGTGAACCTTTTTGTAGATTACAAAATTTTCCATCAAAAAGTCAGCGAGAGCATATGTCTGCCTTTTTAGTTTAGGCGTGAGAAAAGCCTGAGTGTCTGAATCAAAATCGCGATTTTGATGTAGGCACCTTGAAAAAATAATAAATGGTGCCCGCCGCCCAAACGGTATCCTAGAATGTGCTCTTAGGTACAAAAAGGTTGGGGACCACTGATCTATAGCTATTAAGTATTATTAGAAATATTATTTAGAACAGGTTCATAATTAGTAGATTTTTTTTTACTTTCTTATACTATTATAAGTAAATAAGGTACGGGCACTGGTCTTGGTCGCTTTAAGGTACATACCTATACAGTTTTTTTTTTAAATATTTTACTTTGTTAATTATTAAAAGTAAAACAAGTGTATTTTAATTTGAAAATTGAAATAGACAGAACGGTATATAATAGTAACATGTACTAATTTGTACTGCTGTAATGGCAGAGCTAGTTTTTCATTATTTTTGAATAAATTACACGTGAATATATTTGTTTTATAATTTTTATAGTATTTAAAAGGGTTGAAGTTAGTTTTTAAAACGTCTCTATATAGCCAATTGTGTAGAATATCAATAAATAGAGCACTTTCGGCAAGTTCTCTCATTTATCGTATGTTAAAAACTCTATTTTGAATATCCAATTACTTGAAAACCATACGTCCAATATTTTAAGTAAAATATATGAGTTATCCATAAATAACATTAAAATTTTAGACTCTAATGATCGAATAACCTTAAATGTTCACCATTTTGATACCCATTGACCGATTATCATCAAATTAAGCTATTTTACAGTTAAGTGGGCTCTCACACCGTAGCAATATAGCAATTTAGCAACACAACAATAAAGTAACTACCAATTAGCAGCTAGCAATATAGCTATATCATATTGCTTTGATGTGAGACAATATGTCTGATTCAATGTATATATTGACCGATAGCAAAAATATCGCTAGTTATAAGTTGCTAGTTGCTATATTGCTATATTGCTCCGGTGTGAGAGTCCACTTATGAGTCAATAATGGCAGAGTAATCAAATATCAACAAATATACAGGGTGGTCCGGTTTGGGATACAGATATTTCAGGAGCTGATTCCCTGACTCATTGTGAGTAAGAAATTGTGCGGGAAGTGGGGGTCTATCTTTAACACCCTCTGAGTTACAGGGTGTTTAAAAAAAATTCCTTCAGAGTAGTTCTTACAACAAAGATTATATCATAACTTCTAAAGTAACGTATCTAGAGCAATCAAAATGAGTCAGTTTCATAGGTAATTAACTAACATATTTTTCAGTATTACGGTTATTGCTATCCGTATTTCTATTTCCGAGTTATAGCTCATCAAAGTCAAAAATATCTTTTTTTGTTGAATTTTTTTATGAAAATGACATTTTTCTCCAAAAGTACCTCTAAAATATGGTATTTTTTTATCATTATTTTGGTACATCATAATGTTACCTACAAATTCACTACACAAAGTTTGGACATGGGTCTTACAGTTTTCCGCTAAATAAT
Source organism: Sialis lutaria (assembly GCA_949319165.1). Classification (NCBI taxonomy): domain Eukaryota; kingdom Metazoa; phylum Arthropoda; class Insecta; order Megaloptera; family Sialidae; genus Sialis; species Sialis lutaria. Next base: position 30,780,685 of record OX439235.1, read on the forward strand.
AATTTTTATGGTAAATAATAATAAATAATAAAATTATGTAGTTATAAACCAATAGATGTATTGACTGTTTCATTTAGCAAAATAGTAACTTTGGGGATTAATTAATAACCGGAAAACTATAAGACCCACGTCCATACTTTGTATAGTGAATTTGTAGGTAACATTATGATGTACCAAAATAATGATTAAAAAATACCATATATTGGAGGTACTTTTGGAGAAAAATGTAATTATCATAAAAAAATTCAACAAAAAAAGATATTTTTCGACTTTTATGAGCTATAACTCGGAAATAAAAATACGGATAGCAATAACAGTAATACTGAAAAATATGTTTGTTAATTTTGTTGTAAGAACTACTCTGAAGGAATTTTTTAAACACTCTGTAACTCAGAGGGTGTTAAAGATAGACCCCCACTTCAATCAGCTCCTGAAATATATGTATCCCAAACCGGACCATCCTGTATATCTAATTTAATACAATTAATTATTTAAGACATATTTTTTTCGATGAGACATTTTATTTCGTAAATTACTATTTAATTATTGTTTACAAAAGCGTTCGTGATAATTATTGTACCTACATACATATACCTAACTTGTTGCTTCTTTATATCATGTGCATACGTACGTGTGTATGTCTGTACGTCTGTCCGTGCACATGATATGTATAATGTGTACCTATATCTACTGTGGAATAAACAAATCTATTTGTATAGTTTGAGATACTCGTGGCGAACGACATAATATTTTGATTAGTGATCTGCTTTATTATGTATATACTTACTTCATTCAGTGGCGTGGTTAGGAGGGGGGGGGGTAAATGGGTCAGTCTCCCCCCCCCCAATGAGTCTACAAAAATTATAAGTTGATTATAATATACGAGTATTTTTTCATGCATCTAAGATGACATAAAAGATCATTTTTGTAATGAAAAATATAAGTTGATGAAATTTAATACTGTCATATCCCCTCCCCCCATCGTAAGAAAGCTATCTGCGCCACTGACTTCATTACCTACGTATATATTATTGTGTTTTTGCTAAATTTGATGAATGCGTATTTTTCGTATATCTATAAGAAAAATGTTTTTCATGGCCGTTTACGTCATATTTTTTTTTATATATTTTTGTTATTGTTTTTTAACCTATTTTTTTAGATTGTATGTTATTCTGTCTGTCTGTTATCGTGAAGCAAATGAAAATTACAATGGGTTATGTGGGACTTTCTTATACGTAATATAGTGTATGTATATCTATTTATTTAAATCAATATTTATAGCTAATTGATTAAAGATATAAGAAAATTAATGGAATATAAATTAGAAAGTAAAATTCTCTATAATTTTTATTTGAAATATTTTTTTCTAACTTACACCGTTTAAAAAAAAAATACCGTTTAATAAAGTAGATACAGTGAATGTATCTAATTTTATAAAATCAATATTTCTAGATAATTGATAGAAGATATAAAAAAATTAATGGAAAATAAATTATAGATATTGAAATCCGCTGCAACTTTTATTTGGAACATTTTTTTCTAACTTGCACCGTTTCAAAAATAATTCCGTTTTAAAAAAAAAAAAACTTTTTTACGTAAAATTAATGTATGCGTATCTACTTTTATAAAATCAATATTTCTAGCTAATTGATAAAAGATATAAAAAAATTAATACAACATTAATTAATTTAGATAGTAAAATTCCCAACAATTTTTATCTGTAACATTTTTTCCTAACTCACACCGTTTCAAAAATATATTCTTTTACTTCCACTGATTCCAAATATAAAATTTCCCCCTTTTTGAAATTTTTGATTTACAGCTTCTACAGACAGACAGATAGACAGACATGTCAAAGACAGTCAAAATGAATTCAAGGAATCTAAAAAAAATATATTATTAAATCTCTAGCTATTATAGGACATCCTGTATTTCACACTAGCATGTGGAAATGCTGTATTAATTACAAATAAGTAGAGCAATAAGTAGGTACATAATATAGCTCTTGCAATTATATTAATAGACAATCGGTACTTTTGTAATGGTAATTTAATTACTATATAGGGTAATGGGGGGGGGGGGTTGTATGACGTCCCTGTAGTTTTCCGATAGTTATTTTATTATTATATTATTATATTCAATTAAATACATTAAACATTTGTTGGAACATTTTTATACTATAAATAATTCATTGTTAGTAGGTATAAATGGTATTTCTTTGTTACAATAATATATTATAATATGGAAAATGACCTTTTAGTTATATTATTTTGCATCATGTTTTGGAATTTGAATCATATAAAGGATGTTTATAATTTAAATATTAGAAAAAATATGTGCATTCAAAATTTATACAAAAGTATAAAAAATAATCTATCACCCTGTCTGTATGTTTGTGTACGTTTTACTCAGTAACTGCTGAACAGATTTGATTGCAGTTTTCACTAACATGGGGAAGATTTTGGTGTATATTTTGTTTAAATTTCGTTGAAAAAATAGGTATTTTCGTGGGTCTGTCTGTTTATGTATGATTTTCTCAATAACTACTCAACGGATTTTATTGCGGTTTTCACTATTTGATAGAGTATTTCATGGGGAAGATTTTGGTGTATAATTTGTATATATTTTGTATAAATTTAATTGAAAAAATAGGTATTTTCGTGGGTCTGTCTGTTTATGTATCATTTTCTAAATATCTACTCAACGGATTTTATTGCGGTTTTCACTATTTGACAGAGTATTTCATGGGGAGGATATTGGTGTATAATTTGTATATATTTTGTATAAATTTAATTGAAAAAATAGGTATTTTCGTGGGTCTGTCTGTTTATGTATGATTTTCTAAATAACTACTCAACGGATTTTATTGCGGTTTTCACTATTTGATAGAGTATTTCATGGGGAAGATTTTGGTGTATAATTTGTATATATTTTGTATAAATTTAATTGAAAAAATAGGTATTTTCGTGGGTCTGTCTGTTTATGTATCATTTTCTAAATATCTACTCAACGGATTTTATTGCGGTTTTCACTATTTGACAGAGTATTTCATGGGGAGGATTTTGGTGTATAATTTGTATATATTTTGTATAAATTTAATTGAAAAAATAGGTATTTTCGTGGGTCTGTCTGTTTATGTATGATTTTCTAAATAACTACTCAACGGAATGTATTGCGGTTTTCATTAATTGATAGAGTGTTTCATTAGGAAGATTTTGGTATATAATTTGTATATATTTTGTATTAATTTCATTGAAAAAAAGAGGTATTTTCTTGTGTGTGAAAAAAATTATTATTACAGATTGCAGATTTATCTTATATCCCCGGGTCTAGTAGAATTTAAAGTAACAAATGTATTTATTTGAAATAATTGGAATGTGTTTTTTATTTTATTTCTCTTTAAATTTCAAGGATTTCTTTGAATTTGTTTGTTACCTGTTTATTTACATTATCAAATTTTTTATAAGTGATTGAGTTAGTTATAAATAGTATTGATAAATATTCAGAATGACGTCTATGCGCTGTTTTAAATTAACTGTGTAACAGGAATTAGTACATACTTTCTGTTGGTAAACATTACTTATATAATAAGTAAAGTAAATGTATTTTTAAATTTTGTATTCATTCGCCAAAATTTATTTCTTCATTATTTTTGTGCTATATTCAAATAGCTATAACTTGGGTAAAAATATTCATAATTAAGATTTTCAAAATGAAAATTAAAGCTTGAAATTTCTACTTTGAGTCCATTTAATTTTTTTTTAATTTTAGTGAAACGTAAAAAGGTATAGGCTAATAAAGACTGTGCAGGATTTTTTATTTTTTTTTATTTTTAAAATTTCTTCATTATTTTTGTGCAATATTCAAATAGATATAACTCGGGTAAAAATATTCATAATTAAGATTTTCAAAAAGGAAATTAAAGCTTGGAATCTCTACTTTAAGACCATTTAATTTAATTTTTATTTTTAGCGACATGTAAAAAGATATTGGCCTTATAAAGGATGTGCAGGAAAAAATATTTTATTTTTAAATTTATTTCTTCATTATTTTTGTGAAATATTCAAATAGCTATAACTTGGGTAAAAATATTCATAATTAAAATTTTCAAAAAGGAGATTGAAGCTTGAAATGTCTACTTTAAGATCATTTTTTTAGTGACATGTAAAAAGATGTTGGCCTTATAAAGGATGTGCAGGAAAAAATATTTTATTTTTAAATTTATTTCTACATTATTTTTGTGCAATATTCAAATATAACTTGGGTAAAAATATTCATAATTAAGATTTTCAAATAGGAAATTAAAGCTTGAAATTTCTACTTTAAGATTATTTAATTTTTTTTTTTTAGTGTAATGTAAAAAGGTTTAGGCTAATAAAGGGTGTGCAGGAATTTTTTTTTAAATTTTTTTCTATATTATTTTTGTGCAATATTCAAATAGCTATAACTCTGGTAAAAATATTCATAGTTAAAATTTTCAAAAAGGAAATCAAAGCTTGAAATATCTACTTTAAGATCATTTAATTTAATTTTTATTTTTAGTGAAACGTAAAATAGTATAGGCATGGGCGTACCCAGCATTTTGTTAAGGGGGGGGGGGGCAGATTTTTTTTTTATAAACCGATTTAGTCAGTGTGTTTCGCCTAGGAACTCATGATAAAAGTAGTTAGAACATATGGGTTATTAACCTTTTTAGGTATTGAAGTGCAAAAAAATGTTGTGTACTGTCCTTATAAATGGGCATTATTGTAAATAAACATTGGGTAATTTTTCCTTTTTTCTTAAATGTTCTATCTTTTCTGTGCTATGCTGTTGCAACTTTGAATTTTGGCTACAAACTTTTTTTTAATCGTAAATTTATTTTTATCATAAAGAAGACAAAATATCAACCAAATGTACTCACTGTCGTGGGTTTTATTCATTCTATTTTAGGTAAAAAATCAATATGATTTGACTAGTCTTTAACTCGATAAATATATAAATAGTTTAATTGTAAAAAAATAAAATTAACATTTTTTTGCCTACTATAAAAAGGAAAATGACAACAGTTTTAACAAGAGAATGTAATTTTAAAAATGATGTTTTTTCTGGATCAAAAATTTAAATTAAAAATCAAATGCACATCAAATAATAATAATATAATAACTACCTAACTCGCTATCGCACGTAGCGCGATTTTTTTTTAAATTAACTCATAACGTGACTCAAACGTGAGTTTTCAGAATGAAAATTTTGAAATACCTATAAATTTTACTTCTTCAATTTCATAAATACAATAGAACTTAGGCATAGGCAAATGATTAACCAGCTAAATTGCTAAATATATAGTAAGTCAGGTCCAGGGGGGGGGCAGTTGCCCCACCCCTGCCCCCCCCCTCGGTACGCCCATGAGTATAGGACTTATAAAGGGTATGCAGGAAAAATATTTTTTTTATTTTTAAATTTATTTCTTCATTATTTGTGAAATATTCAAATATCTGGTAAAAATATTAACATTTAGAAACATGCACTGAAAAATTATCTAACTCTTGGTGAAAACCGCATTAAAATCGGTTCAATAGTTTTCGAGTTTACCTGTAACATGTAGAAAAGTAGAGATTAAATGATTTTGAAGACTTGATTACTTACAAAAATCGATTCGTGATGTCACAACTCTCACTACGAGCATCTCTAAACGTACTTACACAATCTTAAAGAAGTTTTATTCATGTATAACATATGGTTGATATTTATTTACCCGTCATCACTTGACGATTCGGTCCATGAATAAATCTTACTTGACCTTGGCAGTGTCAGAATAATGTATTATGTAGAATTGCAATATTCGTTCAGTATAGCAGCTAGGTACTTAACTTAATGATGCTCTTGTTATATAATATACAAATTACAGTAATTACTTGTATATACATATATTTCATTAGAATAATTGCGATTACTGTTGGTATGCAATGATATCGATTTGAAACAATAGAAAAAATGTTATGGAATGCAATATAAATATTACGTACGTGTCATTTTTTCCGGGACGAAATCTCGCAAACAAAAAATGCTATTGACTTCGTTGGGGTGCTAATCGAAGCATCTTGACGTGAATATGATCTGAAAGAAAAGATTTTTCGGCATTCAACCCCTACGGGGTTTTCATTTTTATTTTTTTTGATCGGATTTAGTCGAAACATACCTATAATAAATACTATACAATACAAATAATGAAACGTGTATTTCAGTATTGATTTTTTATATGGGTCCAAACAGTCATTAAAGGGATGAAAACCACTATCAAAATTTGAATTTCATACTAATAAATACGTCTAATATTTCATGTTGCCATGGAAACAAACGCAATTCACAATTCAAATTGTCAGATTAGTTATTCTAAAAATGTGCATTATATTATTGACATTATTAGGATATTAGAAAACTAATATTCATAATACAAAGGTGAGTTTTATTTCTGACAAATTCCATTAAAATTTTTCATATGCATACTAAAAAAAATATTAACAAACTATAACATAGTAATATTTATTATGGAAACAATAAATAATCAGTATTCAAGTATTGTTAGTCATACCATGTTGGGCAGTTGATTGTGTGGACCTAAAGGATCGCACCCCACGGCATTATACGTTATATAGTTTAATTTTATATCCCCGGGTAAAATTGAATCCGATAGCTAGTTAAAAGAATTATTTTATCTATAGACCCCCTTTACAGACCCCCTTTATATTGTCATTGCAATTATATCAGAAAAAATTATTAAAGACCCTTTTAAAAAAATTCTATAGGCCCCCAAGAAGCCCACCTGGCTTAACAATTGTTCTAGAGTATGTAGAATGATTTTATTTATAGACCCCCTTTACAGACCCGCTTTATATTTTTTTGCAAGTGTGTCTATGACATTTGGCCACGTATTTTTTGTTTACAGGATATGCGGTTCAAATGTTCAATTATTATACTGTCAGCTAGATTGGATGTAAAATAATATAATTGATTCAAATTTCAGTGCACTTGTTTGAAATTTGATTATTTAATTTTTGGTTCAGTAGAAACTAGATTATATGGATCGTTTCATAGGTTATAAAAAGAAAACTTAGATTAGTGGCACATATCCGAATTTTGTATGCATTATTTTTTTCTAACCTTTAAGAAATTAGGATGTTGACCTTAGAGAAATTCAAAAATAAGAAAATTAATGACCACCCTAATATTATATTAGTTAAAAATCATTTAGATAAATTAAAATTAAAATTGCATCAACAAAATAAATTTTATATAATGTTTAAAAATACTTTTAAACTAATGCACTGATATTTTATATTTGTTGAGGTAGAATAAAATGAATGGAGCATCAGGTACAGATGGTATTATTTTAAACTGCGACCTATATTTTCAGCTAGATTAGGCCGAACGCCAATAAAGTTGCATGAATATGCGCTTGCCTGACTGCCTTTCTGACAGCGTTTCAGAATATAATATATGATTGTTTATATTTGGAATTATTTAATGTAATACACTTATCAAATAATGCACTACACGATTATTTATAATATTATTGCAACAAGGTCACTTTGAGTTAAATTTATTGTATATTTGAATGTAATAACGTTTATTCAGGGCCAAACAGACTAACTATTCGAAAGAATGTAAAGGTGAACTTAAAAAATAAGGTGAAATGGGGTAAAAATATTTGTTTTTTTACGTAATCGAATTAATTTAAATACCCTTTATTTTCATAGGTGGGCATTAACTCGTTAATCCGTTAATCGTTAATTAACGAAGTTAACAAAATGGTTAACGGATTAACTTTTAAGTTAACTCAAAAAAAGAAACGCTTTTGTTAACTTCCGTTAACTTTAGTCCGTTACATTGGTTGTTTGATGAAAAGTACATAAAAAAGTTGTCGAAATAGCATAAATAAAACGGGCAAGTGCGTGTTGTTGGGCACGCACATGATAGGGTTCCGTAGTCATTCCCACTACGATTTATAATAAGTATTTTTCAAAATTTTCGTGACTGAAGGGTTAAAATCAAAAAGTCATTTGACTTTTATTATTGCATTTTAGGAGACCTATCAAATGACACCCCACTCAATGGGGTAAATGAAAAAATGTGAGTTCACTTTTCAATCTATGAAAAGTGGGTCCAAAATATTTTTGACAATGTTCGTTATAATTTTCAGTGAAAGTACTAATTAAAAGCTACATTCTGAATTTTTTTCAGATTTTTTGAATCGATAGTTTAGAAAATAGAGGGGGGGGGGACGCTCTGACAGCGACATTAAAAAGCAAATATATCGCGACTGAAGGGTTAAAATCAAAAAGTTATTTGACGTTTTTTATTGCATTTTATGAGACCTATTAAATGACACCCCACTCAATAGGGTAAGTAGGGAAAAAAATGAAAGTTCAATTTTCAATCTATGAAAAGGGGGTCCAAAATATTTTTGACAATGTTCGTTATAATTTTCAGTGAAAGTACTAATTAAAAGCTACATTCTGAATTTTTTTCAGATTTTTTGAATCGATAGTTTAGAAAATAGAGGGGGGGGGGACGCTCTGACAGCGACATTAAAAAGCAAATATATCGCGACTGAAGGGTTAAAATCAAAAAGTTATTTGACGTTTTTTATTGCATTTTACGAGACCTATTAAATGACAACCCACTCAATAGGGTAAGTGGGGAAAAAAATGAAAGTTCAATTTTCAGTCTATGAAAGGGGGGTCCAAAATATTTTTGACAATGTTCGTTATAATTTTCAGTAAAAGTACTAATTAAAATCTACGTTCTGAATTTTTTTCAGATTTTTTAAATTGATAGTTTAGAAAATAGAGGGGGGGGGACGCTTTTTTAATGACTTTGGAGAGAAAATACATCGTGATGGAAGGGTTAAAATTAAAAATTTCTGTTACATTTTTTGTTGCATTTTAGGAGACCTTTCTAACGACACCTCACTCAATGGTGTAGGTGAAATTTTTTTTTTGAAAACACTTTTCATTTTATGAAAGGGGGGTCTAAAAAAATTTTATTTTCAAAAATCTTATCATTTCTGTTTTTGGGTCATCAATCTACGGCCGTGTACCAAATTTCATCTTATTATCTCAAAATTTTTCAGGACGGACGGACGGACATGGAGAAACTATAAGGGTTCCTAGTTTTCTACGGAACCCTAAAAAGGTCTTCAAACATTTTGGATGGTTAACTTTTTAACGATTAACTTTAACTTTCGTTAAATTTTCGAATTTTCGGTTAACTTTAACTTCCGTTACATTTTCGGAATTTTAACGGTTTAACGGTTAACGAAGTTAACTTTTTTATAAACGGATTAACGATTAACGAAGTTAACTTTTCGATTAACTGTGCCCACCTATGCTTATTTTAATATAATTCACTAGTATAGTGGTTTCTTAAGGACTTTTTTAAACAATTATTTTTCAGGGACCCTCCCCATAATCTAACAGAAAAACAAAGCAGGTCGTTACCCCCTCCCACCTCCCAATTTGTCTATACAGTACTAATTTAACATTTATGATAGATAAAAAAATTAAAATAATATATTATTATTATTAAACAGAAAAAAGTTGAGCACACCCTGTTTTTTTTCTGGGTGCACCACTTGTATTGATCCATTTTACGATGTACATATTAAATATAAGTTATTTTAAAGTGCAGTCACTGATATTTGACCTATTTAGAATCTTGTGTACGTAATCTGAAAGCTAGAAATTGATAGGAGTAAAAAAAATTACAAGATTTTTTTTAAATTGAAAATATTAATTTTTTATAATAAATGAATTTAAAAGTATCATTACCCCCCCGCTAAGATGAAAATATAACAAAAGAAAAATTACAACCATTAAATATTTTTATGATAAATTAATTATTTAATAAATTCAACGTGTCTCACGACTTAAGGTCAGATGCGTCCCCCCCAAAAAAACACGTTTAAATTTTACACACACACACATACACATACAGAGAATGTGTGGTACTAATATTTGAGTTGCCAAGTCGAGCCCCTTGCGTTCTGGCCAATCGGCGTTAGTTTCGTGCGTCACGTGACGTGCTGTACCTCCGCCACCGCAGTTGTTTCTCGTGATGACGTCACGCGCTGTCACGGCACGTCACGTTTGCTTGCTGTTGTGGTTGTCTCACTCGCACTGTCTGTGTCGTATGTCGTTGCCGCGAGCCGGCCGACAGTGTTACTAGTGCTCGGGGGTTAGGTCGGATAGACAGACTGACTGTATGGATCGATCGCTTGGAGTGATGAATTTTTTTTTTGGGGTGAAGTACAGGGGTGGTATTGAAGTATGGGGCTTCTGGGCTGAAATTTTAGGGGTCTGAAAAATTATATTTTTTATAGTACTCATCGGAATTTAATGGCAGTTTTGCTTCCTCGCAATATCGAAGATACGAGAAGCTATGTGATCGTTTTAAAATGAGAAAAAAAATTTGATCTCCGATTTTAAAAATTTTACTTTATTTATCCGTTTTAGGTCAAGGCAAACACTTTTTGTTCCGTGTCTGTCTGTCTGTTTTTTATAAGTTTTTTTACAAGTTTTTTTTAGAAAATATAGATTTTGGTTTCGGGGTTGTAAGGTGCGCCAATTTGGTTGTTATTTTAAGGGTTTATATAATTTTAATAGGTATTGAAATTTAATACGTTATTTTTTCAAATTAAATTTAAAAAAAGTTTTACAGATTTTTTTACATGTTTTAAAAGATATAAATCTTGGTTTCTGGGTTTAAGTTGCTCCAATTTAGTTGTTATTTTCAGGGTTTACATAATTTTAAATGTAATTGAAATTTGATACGTTATTTTTTCAAACTACACATGTAGAAAGGTTACTTGAGCCAAGTAAATCTTGTTTTGTATATAACGAAAACAATATTTTCTTAAGATAAGAAATATATTCTTAAACCAACTATTATATTCTTGGACGAAGAAATAATGTAGTTGGATTAAGAGTACTTTCTTATATTAAGAAAATATTGTTTTCATTATATACAAAACAAGATTTTCTTGGTCCAATACAGTTTTTTTTGTGTGTAGTAAAAAAAAAATTTTTTTACAGTTTTTTTTTAAGTTTTAGAAAATATAGATCCTGGTTTATAGGTATAGGTAGCGTCTAATTGGTCAATGTTTCGTCACACATTGCAGTAGGCATCTTCAAGGATTTTGTTTTATATAATTTATTATTTTATGTTGTATTTGATAGTCATAAAATCATTTGTTTTTAAAATGAATCTTGCGATGAGATATATTAGTATAAATTAAGTTGATACCGTCTTTAAGACGCACGAAATTATTGAAAACACTAGTTTTATTTTTTTATTTAAATATGAAATAAATTCAAACAGATTTTTTTTAATAGACAAACATGATAGATTATAAGATAAAGTAAATATTACTTATTTTAAGTAATGTACGCGTGAATTAAAAAAAAACTGGATAGTTTTTGAAGGACAGATGTATTTTTAAATTGGTGGAAAACGTTTATGCAATTTTTAATGAATTAACAAACAGGCTGTTCCGTAAGTTCGAACATTTATTAGATTTCTAAAAACAGAGTACCTATTTATTTTGTAAGTACACTCAGCACTCTATAATACGACGGCATCAGTAATGCAAACGTTCTATCGATCGACTGATAGAGGGTCACCCACCACTGTGCCGTATTTAATTGATGAATTTAAATTTCGCGCAGAAATATAGCAGTCACGATTGTATTCTGGTGGGGATAGGGGAAGGTCGTTGGATAGAACTGTCGGATATACAGGGTTCATTTAACCTGGAATTTTGTATATCTCGAGAACTAAGCAAAATAATGAAAAATGGTTCAGACAAAAGTTATAAGGTATCGAGAGGGTCAAATATTGGTGGCCTTGAATTTCACCTTGATATTTATTTTCATGGTCAAATGAAGGTCAACTTTGATTTTTTAAATGAGAATCTATATTTTTATATTGCATATTCGTATTATACGGAATAAAATATGTAACCTTTGTACGAAGAGTTTTTTTTTAATGTAATTTTTTTGTTTACTAACGAAATTTCCATGCACTTGCAATTTACTAAATAATTTTTCTTTTTATACAGTCGATTAATAAACTATTTTTGGCGTATTCCTGGAATTAATCGACCTTATAAAAAGTAAAACTATTTAGTAATTTCAAATTTACGAAACAAATAGCAACTGCATATAAATTTCGTTAGAAACAAAAAATTACATTAAAAAAAACTTTTTGTACAAAAGTTACATGTTTTTTCCCGTACAATACGAATATGCAATAAAAAATATAGGTTATTATTTAAAAAATCAAAGTTGACATTCATTTGACCATGAAAATAACTATCAAGGTGAAATTCAAGGTCACCAATATTTGACCCTTTCGATACCTTATAACTTTTGTCTGAACCATTTTTCATTATTTTACTTAGTTCTCGACATATACAAAATTTCAGGTTAAATGAATCACCCTGTATACAGGATAATACAGTAATATGTTCATAATTTAGTCCTTGATTCTTGATATACTATATGTAATACAACTATAAGTATAAGAAAAAACGAAAACCTGCATAAAATAGAAAATATCTCAAAAAAGTATTATGATTGGCCATTCTTTTAATTAAAATTTTATACTTTTATCTAAACATTGCTCTAATGATCGAATAACCTTAACCCATTATCCCCAAACGAAACATTTAAAAAATATATATATATTTTTAAATATCTCATTGATGAAATGACTTTTTTTGCTGCTAACAACGTTACACAAACTGTTTTAAACTATTTCACACTAAGTAATAACTTCCGTTTTTCCAACGTTTCGTTTTTGAAAAAAAAAACAAAAAAACATGATTTTTTTTCTTCAAAAACCGTTATTTGAGCATATATTTAGTAATAAAATGCAGTTAGAACATCAAAATAATTTTTTTTCTACCCTTGGGGATTAATGGGTTAACAGAGTATTAATTTTGTAACTAGATAAAATGCGCATTAGTAAATTATAGAAATAACTTTAATTCTACGTCAATGCGGATTTTCTAGAAATTATTCATGCGATCTATATTTTATGTTTTAACTTTTCTTTACCACGAGAAATATGTACATAGGTATATTTCACATTATAAAAAATATGTATGAAAATGTAATAGAGTAGATTCGACAATACGAAAAAAAACTCATTTTTAAATCATTTTCTGTCTCAACTAAAAATTATAACAAAACATAAATTAATTCTTAAATATTGATAGATCGCTATGGGGCAATCGTTGGAGAGAGACAGGGGGGGGGGGTATCCAGTAAACAAATTTCGACAATACGAAAAAAAAATTTAAATCATTTTCTTTCTCAACTAAATATTAAAATAAAACAAATTAATTCTTTAATATTGATAGATCGTTATGGGGCAGTCGGGGGACAGGAGGGGGGGGATCAGTATACAAATTAAAAAAACAATGATATTTACTTATTATATATATATACTTTTTTTGACCTTGCTTATTGTTAAAATGTTTTCCAATAATTTTTGAATGGATTTAGAAGAAGAAAAAAAACAATAGATTTTTTTTGTGTACCTACTGAAAAAATAATATTGTTAAAAAAAGAATGGATTTTTATGAAGATACAAAGCATGTTTAAGATAATATGTATTTAAACAAGAATATAGATATTGGAATATCAGGGTCGTCTAGACTTTTTTCCTAGCCTTTTGGCCTAGTTTTTAAGTGTTTTTTTTTTCGTTTTTATTACGAAATTAAAAAACAATGGTAATTCAGTTTAATTCACTTCCTACACAGAAAAAAAACTGTATTGGACCAAGAAAACCTTGTTTTGTATATAACGAAAACAATATTTTGTTAATATAAGAAACATACTCTTAATCCAACTACGTTATTCCTTTGTTAAAGAATGCTATAGTTGGTTTAAGAGATTATTGCTTATCTTAAGAAAATATTGTTCTCGTTATATACAAAACAAGGATTACTTGGTTTGAGAAATCCTCTCTATACCAGTGTATTTAAATTTGTATTATTTTAAATATTTATTTATAATAAATATATGAAAAATATACAGTCTGTAACATAAAAGATGACCGGGCTAAACATTGAAATAACATTGCCGAATCGGTCATCTTTCACGTTACAAACTATATTTACCTACTTATTTTTTTTTTGTATTTATATACATTTTCATTTTTTCGCTATACCTATCACAATTGTTCAATAAAATATTGTATATTTACAAATTCGTGGGGGGGGGTAATAATATTTCCTTAAAAAATACACACGTATAAATTATAAAACTTAAACAGACTCTCCTACAATTTGATACGATGATCGGGCGGGTGGTTTTGTTGTGGTGTGAGAGAGACAGAGACAGTTGATGTTCGTTTGTATTTTTTATTAATGAAATATAATAATGTGTGTGTGTATAATATAATAATAAAATATATTATAACGAGACGAATTGGCTACGTCTTGGTGTGGAGTAGGTCTCGGCGTTGTTGGCGTCCAGGGTGCGGATGACCGGGGAAGCCTCAGCGAGACGGTGACGGCGGGGTGTCGCGTGGTGGGATCACGTAGAAGGTGACCACGAAAGTCAGGGCGGCGTGTAAGATGACGGATGCGTCGAAGTAGTGGGTCACACTGTAGGTAACCGCGAAAGCCTGAGCGGTGAGTGCGACAGCGAGGGTGTCGGCGTTGTGGGCGGCGTCGTAGGAGACGGTGAGGGCGGACCTGAACGGGCCTGGAGGCGACGTCCGAGGATAGAACTGGAGGTGGCGTCCTGGATGGCGTCCGTGGATGGCGTGCGTGACGGCGAGGGCGTCCGCGAGCGGGCCTGGAGGCGACGTCCGAGGGTGGACCTGGAGGTGGCGTCCTTGGGCGGCGTGCGGTGAACCCTGGCGTTGAAAGCCCACCAGGGAGGCTTTGGTCTATCAAAGGGGATTATTAACTGCAGAGGCGCAATGAAGATTGCGGGCCTGCAGCCGTGGAATAATCCCCGGTAAATATCAAAGTGGGGGGATTATTGACTGCAGAGGAGCAATGATGATTGCGGGCCTGCAGCCGTGTAATAATCCCCGATAAATATCAAAGTGGGGGGGGGGATTATTGACTGCAGAGGAGCAATGAAGATTGCGGGCCTGCAGCCGTGTAATAATCCCCGGTGAATATCAAAGGTGGGTGATTATTGACTGCAGAGGAACAATGAAGATTGCGGGCCTGCAGCCGTGGAATAATCCCGGTGAATATCAAAGGTGGGTGATTATTGACTGCAGAGGAACAATGAATATTGCGGGCCTGCAGCCGTATAATAATCCCCGGTGAATATCAAAGTGAAACAGTCAGGAGTCTATCAAAATATCTGAGCTGTTTCGTTGAGACTTGGAGCGAGTCTCCTATATCAACATTGAGACTCCCGAAGGAGGCTCCTCTCTCATCACTGAGCCGTCCCGAAGGAGACTCTTATATCGTCATTGAGCCGTCCCGAAGGAGACTGATTTTGACAGAGTTGTCGGGCGCTTATATACCCATTTTTGAGTGTATTTAGTCCAAGGTGGGGGTAGCTAACCAGCGTGCGAAATTGGGTTTTTTTCCCGGCCGGTTGTGCAGGCGAGCTGTGTCAGGTGCCATAAACGACCCTTCGGCCGGCAAGGGTGTTTATTACTTTGACGGCATCCGACAAGCAGCTCGGGCGGTATTGTCCTTTTAGAGATTTGTACAAAAATGCACTTTGTGTATATTATGCAATAATATATACGTCAGTGACGTATCAAATTTTAGATCCGCAGTATCTCCAAAAACAGTTAAAATGTATTTTTTTTGCAATATCAAAAATAAAATACAAAAAAAATGTTGTAAACAAGTCCATTATTTTCAAATTAAAAATAAAGAACCGTTTTGTATGTTGGTATAATTTGTTTCTTTGCAATAACGCATGCTTTGATCTTTAATTGCAGTTGTACAAGCAGCAATAATAGGGGAGAACTGTATAATTTATAGTTTAAATACATACACGACTGCATTATAATCACGTTAATGGGTTTTTAAACTTTGCTGCTTTTTAAATAACTTTTATAATAAATATAACATGAATTTATTTATTTGTTAACTAAATAAGGAATTAATTAAATTATTAAATACATTCTATAATAGAAGGGAGGGGGGGGGGTACAAAAATAGAATCGTCTTTTGAAGCCCTTTAATTTGATACCCAACTTGATGGGTTTTGAAAAAAAAAAATCATTTATAACAAAATGGTCTCTCATAGGTGCCATTTTGATTTTGTATCAAAAAAAATAGCTTGTATTATGTGGAAAATCAAGACGAATTCAATGATACTTGATTTGTTGAAATCGGTCAAGTAGTTTAGGTTTTACGGGGTGAAAAGATTAATAAGGGAAACGTGCAAAATGGAGAGTCGCTTGCCCTAGTTTGCTAGGCGCCATGGAATTGTACTCATTACTGTTAAAATAGTCGCAATGTCTGTCTGCATAGAGTTTCTCAGATTGTATTATTGATTTGTTTGTTCCATAACTATTTATTTTACATAGGAATATAAATCTTATGTTTAAAGAGGTATCATTTAGAATTTATTTATAACAAAATAGTAGAAAGTACACCACTGATATAACATGATAAAATAATTTCTCAACTGTGCTATTGTATCAAGAAAATTAGCATTGAAATGACTGAGAAAAAAATTGTATAGAATTGAAATCGATATGTTTCATAGCCTTATAAAGAAGTGGTCGCCAATCGGTGGCCCGCAGAACAATCTTGACATTATCTATATTTTTTTATGTTTTATTAATAAAAACGTTACCTCATTTGAGCCAAAAATTCATAGACTGTTATTTAACCATTTATTTTGTAATAATTTAATTAACTTATTTTACATAAATTTTTATATAAAAAAAAACTAGTGGTTCGCAGGATTTAAAAGGTTGGCAGCCGCTGATATAGTATATTCAAGGTCATTTTTAAAACCGCTGCTTTATTTTTTATGAATGACGTATTTATATGTTGAAGTGTATCGAAATAATTTACAATGGCTAGAATTTCAGGGCGTAAAGGGTTAAATATCTTCGTAAGGGAATATTAAACTACAAAAGTTGTAATAACCTTTCTTATAGATAATTTAACCCTCTACAAAAAAGATTCCATACAATTTTACGTAACTGTATAATTCTTGAGATATTGATATTTAAATGTTGAACAAAAAGCAAGTGTTTTGAAATTGTAATTCACAAAGGCTAGATTTTCAGGAAGTAAAGGGTTAAATATCTTCGTAAATTACAAAAGTTGTAATGACCTTTCTTATAGAAAATTTAACCCTCTACAAAAAAAGTTCCATACAATTTTCACGTAACATGTGTCATTCATGAGATATTTTGATTTAAATAAAAACATGGTTACTTTTTTTTATTTGCAGCTGATGAAGCTGGCCAAAAAGGTTTTTGGCGAACGGCTTTTCACGCTAATGATGAGGTACACGTTCTACGGGCACTTCGTAGCGGGCGAGGATCAGTACAAGATCCGGCCGACATTAGAAAGACTTCGGTCGTTTGGTGTCAAGCCGATCTTAGACTATTCAGTCGAGGAGGATCTCACACAGGAGGAAGCTGAAAAGCGAGAAGTAGCGTAAGTCTCTACATGAAGGTTTTTTTCGAATTGCCAATCATTTTAAGGGGCTATACCAGTGTGAACGCTGGAAATTTGGGTGATTTTCGGAAATTTTTTGGAAGAAAAATATTCAATGAAATATTTTGGAAAATAGAGAATATTTTTAGCTATATTAGAGGTGTATTCCATATTTTTTTCACGTAAAAATAGCGATATCAAAGCGACCTATGCGCTGTCTTCTGAAGCGCCAAAAAAAAAACTCCTCCACTGCGACCATGATTCCGGACGATGGAATAGCCGAAATTGAAAAAGGAAAAAATGTCATCAAACTAAAAGGTATTTCCTGTACGATGACCTACGATTTTCGAAAAATATCAAAATCTAACAAACTGGCGTAGTTATGAAAAAAAGTCTGTTTATTGCCTATAAAATGGTCGTATTTTTAATGCCAAATCGTCAATTTTCATTCAATTAAAAATATCCTACGTCATCGTAGAGTAAATATATTCAAGAGTACTCAGTTCAAATTTCAAGTCAATCGGATAATTGCTCTTTGAGTTACAATGTCAGCAAATTTGAAAAATCTCATTTCGAGAAAAACGCTTTTAAAGATTTAACTATCGATTTACCATAAAAACTACTAATCAGCTATACCTGGCCCATATAATGGAACCTCTTTTTCCTCGAATAATGCCTCCAAAAAGGCAAACAATTTTTTTTTAATTTCACACTGGTATGCCCCTTAACCTTCTAATGTGATTGCCTCCCTTAAACTGTTTACCTTCTCGTGTTACAGTTCATCAGTTTCGGAAGCAGGAGACGATAAAGATAAAGAGGGTGCGATCAAGCAGTATCATGTAGATAAGACATTCGCAGATCGGAGGTACAAAGTGAAATCGGCTCGTACTTATTTCTATCTCAATGAAGCCACTTGCGAAAGAAATATGGAGACATTCATACAGTGCTTGGAAGCGGTTTCTGGTGAGTTCAAAATGATCAAAAATGTTTCGATAGTTTATTTGGATTATTCTCAAGATATGTAAAGTACAAGGTAGTCTCAGTAGCTGACTCGGGGGAGGGAATACATCATCAAGGGTGCTCAAATGTGGAGAGGGGTCAAAGTTAGTAAATGACTAGGTTGGTCTACTTGTGACGTTATCACAACCTTCTTGATTTCATTTATTTATCTATGGTTTCAACTGTCATAATATTAAACACAAATTACACATAATTATAATTAATATCGTGTGTGAAGCTTCACTATAGCAATAAATGAATAGCACAAACACAGAACATAATAATAAATCAATCACAATCAAATTTATATTATGACAGTTTGACAGCGTTGGCGACCATTTGAAATCTAGAAGGTTGAAATGATCTTCGTGGTGACGTCAAAAGCGAGTAGACAAACCTAATCATTTACTAACCTTGGAGAGGGGTAATGATCTGCCCAATCATAACAAATGTTGCTCTAGTAACTCGGCACGAGAATGGGAAAAAACGTCATCTGGGGTGCTACTGAGGCAACCTTTGTATTTATTAACCTTGGATTATTCTGAAACCAAGTATAACTTACTTTTTGACGTAGAATTAAGTCTTCCTGGGGGAGGGGGGGGGGGACTTTGGGAGTACGAATGCAACGAAAATTAGCCACCCTTTAGAAAAAAAATCATTTTTCCTCTATACGTCTTTTGAAGCTTTTAAATTGATATCCAATTTTTTTAAGCTATAAAAAAATATTTACCCCCCATCCCTCAACCCTTAAATAGACGTAGTTCTACGATAATAGATTGGTGCACAGTTGCTACTTCTGTGCCCTTAGTACTTTTTTTCGTAATCTTCCAATTCCTAATAGGTGTAGTGATTTTTTTTTGTTATAAAAAAATAAAATTTTTGCAAAAAATGTAAGTTATTTGCAATTGTTTTTGGATGATATTTGGCTTCTGGGTATAAGTCGTGTCTGTGACGTTTATTGTACTAATCAGAAGCCAAGTATCAGTCATTTTAGACTTGTTAGAATTTATCAAAACAATTTCATTCTATCTGTTCTCGATAAATGTTACCACATTGTTATGAAAATTAATTTTATTGTATTGTTAATCATTCAAAATTTATATTTGGTGGTTAAAAATGTGGTAACATTTTTGATCCTTGCTTTTATCCTTTTCCTTAATGTATCCCGTTTTCCTTTTTATATGAATCCTGAACCTTGTTATTATTGTTTCAAGAGGATGACCAAAGTGGAAATTTTGAACTAGACACTGGTAAGATTGTTTAATTAATATTCTCTTATCCTTTTACCCTAAAACCATCAGATTTTCGTACCTCATACCTCGTGTACCCTATCATCTATTCTATAGAATGTAGTTATGTATTGTATCCCACTACCTATGTACCCCTCAGAGAAAATTCAAGACCTAGGGCAACCTTTATCTTTTAAATTTTAAGTAAGAAAATAAAAAAAATCTTAATTTAAATTAATAAAATTTTCCATGCTTTAAAAAAATTGATGCACCTAAAATATAAGAGGCTTATTGCAGATACCCCTTATACCCCCCCCCCCCCTATTCTCGACAGCATTTGAATTGGTATTAAAAAATTCTGTCTTTCAATGCATCGATGATTTTTTTGCAATGTTTTCTAATCTTTTTATTTTTATTTTAGGTGCAACTTTTGGTACGGGGATAACGGCTATTAAATTGACAGCTTTAGGAAGACCTCAACTTTTGGTGAGTGTACAAAATAGCAAATTTGAGTTAAACCCTTAGTTACCGCGTGAAATACCGTAACAAAGTTACTCGCGTGGTGTATTTTATACACCATATAAAAAAAGCTAGTTTTTGGGAATTTTGAAGGTATTATATTAATTTTTTGCCCAATTCATATTATGAACTATTTTTTTTTGAGGAACTAAGAAAAATTTTCTTAAAATTAACCCAACTAAAAATTAAAGGATTAGAAGAAAACCTAACCAAAATAAATTTAAAAAAGTACACAAAACTGTTCAATATTCATTTTGCAATAAATCGGACAACAAAATTTTTATTTTTGTTGGTAATTTTTTTAATTTTGCTCTTTTGACAAGATGTCTTCTATCAGCAGCATCACTTATGTCTTCAAAAACGTGGTTTTTTGCTTAGGATGCTGCTATGTGTGCGTTAATATCACTTACATTTAGTAAGTAAAAAATTAATACAAACTGCTACAATCCTCAAATTTTGACTGCCGGATTCCTATCACACTCTAGAATGACTAGAAAAGGTTAGATGGGGGTATACATTCCCACAAAAAATTATGCATTTAGTAATCGGAGAAAATGCGTTACTGGTGTACAAAATAGACAGGCGCGAGTACTTAAGGGTTAATAAAATTTCTGAGTATAATGTATTTAAATGATTTCAGTTACAATTATCCGAGGTAATCATGAGAACACGTAAGTATTTCACAGATGTCGTAGGAGGCTCAGGGAACGTCTTAGCGCATCATATAAAACCCCAAGAGCTAGAGAAGAAATTCGAACAGGCTCATGTCCTTGATCAGGATCCGGTCAAACAGTTCCTTAAAAAAGTTACTTCAGATCAAGAAGGGTACGTAGAAATATTAATTAAAATAAAGCAATGCGAAAAATTAATTTCGATGTTTTTTTTGTAGTATCCTTCATCTATTCCCTTGGTCTGGAGTTTTAGATGATAACCAACAGTTGAGTGAAACATTCCGCGTGCCTGATCTTAAGACAGGAAAAATGGTACGACTTATTACACAGCTGACGAAAAAGGAAGAAGAAATGTTTAAAAATATGATTAGAAGATTAAATACGATATCTCAGGTTTGTACCAAATAAAACAATTAAAATGAGTAGTCTTCCTAAGCTCCGATTTAGCTCATATTTTTTTACGTATGGGTGAGTCCGCGGTGACGGGTGTGACATTTCAACTCGGATTGGAGTTCATAATTTCTAAATAATACTAGTTAATAACATGGTTTTACCTTTTTTCTGTAGATCTTAATGCAATACATGTATATTGAAAGAATAAAAGGTCTACAGTTATTTTACAAATAAATGTCAGCGTTTAAAGCCCTGTGACGGTCGTGACGCCAACTATTGCAAGTCTTGCAAACTCTATTCAAAATCTCAAAATATTGAAGTTACTTTATAATAATCATACTTTAATATGTTACGAATAAATTATTTTTTAGTACCACACGAGCATCAGGTAAATACGTAATGTATTTAACTGGTTATTACTCAACAAACATTGTGACCAGTGGCGTAACTACCGCCGGTCTGGCCGGTTAGATTGTCCGGGGCCCCGAGCATCTAGGGGGCCCTCAAAAGTGGCGAAATATTTTTTTTAATTGCTGTTTTTTTTTTTAGAATCGAAACGATCAATAAAGTTTTTGGTGAAAAAGCTGATTTTTCAGTTATTTTATTTTAAAATTCTAAAATTAAATATTAAAATTTCAAAAACTTGAAAATTTGGCGTGTAATTGACTGTTTTTCATTTTAGTATTGTATTTTTTTCTTTACATAAATCAATTTTTCTCGAACGTTTCCGTATCCATACCTCAAATATTTACATCCCTTCAAAATTCTAAGCAATAATTATTATTGTGGGGGGGGGGGATAATGTAAAAAAAATTCAAGTCAAGGGCCCCCTTCTGAAAAGTTGTCTGGGGCCCCCATTTCTATAGTTACGCCACTGATTGTGACGGTCGTGGTCATAATAAATGTGATCACCCTTAGTCATTATTGTTGCTGAAGGTAATTTTTTGTTAATTTGGTCAAACGTCACGTTTGATATGTAATTGTCAAAGACCTTTAATAGTTTGCCACGATCATCACTTATTCTTAAGTAAGTTATTGTGATTTCACCTTATTTGTTGTCTTTTTGGAAATTTTTTGTAAATTTTTGGAAATATTTTGAAAATTAACCAAAATTTTTCTAATTTTCTTTTGGTTTATGAAAATTGATGTTAAATAGCCTGTTAATTTTATATTTTAGTATTCATTTTCGTAAAATATTTTTTTGACTATCTGGTATCGATTACCGCGGACTGACCCGTATGCATCTTTATCTGAAGAAGTATTTCACCAAGTTTGATTCAATTTGGAAAATTATTTTAGTCATTATTAATTAAAATGTAAAAATCGATATTTCATTTTCATTTTTTTTTTATTATTGATATTATATTTTCTATTACAGGCAGCTAAAGATATGGATGTCCGGATAATGATAGATGCCGAACAGACGTATTTCCAACCGGCAATTTCCCGAATCACCCTTGAAATGATGCGCAAATACAACAAAGAAAAAACAATTGTTTTTAACACATACCAATGTTACTTGAAGAATGCTTATGACGAAGTGACCACTGATTTGGAACAAGCGCAAAGGCAGAACTTCTATTTCGGAGCTAAACTTGTTCGGGGTGCTTATATGGAGCAAGTAAGTCGTGCAAAAAATCTGATATCATGACTTCGGAGCAAGAGTGGCAAAACTCAAAAATTCTAAGTTTTGGGAAATCACATTTTTAAATCTAAATATATAAAAGGAAGTGCCCTTACTCACTGATCAAAATTAACAATCAACTGTACGGTATCTTCCACTGTTCATAGAAAGCTCAAATTTGGAATATATATTCCTTGGTCATCGTAAGTAAATGTGACGTCGCGATTTTTGGAAAAAAGTTCAGTAGGGGGGTTAAAAAGGCCCCTCTAAATTTTAACGCCTATTAAATTAAATTCAAATGTCATGTCGTAACTATGGTTACAGTATGCATATATTATTAAATGTTACTTTATTTTGATGATTTAGAAAAGCGCTAGTGAATCCAACTTCTACACGCTTAATAGTACTAACGTTTGAGCAAATTTCACCATCCTACCACCCTTTAAAGTCTGTAAACGCTTGTGACAGTTTATCATACAAATTTTAGTAGAGTTTAGTACAAATTCGATATTTTTTTAGTTGTGCCACTCTTGCTCCGAGGTGACGATATGTCACAGGCGTATAATATATTAAATTTATTTTATTTTAGGAGCGAGCACGTGCAGCTGCTCTTGGATACCCGGACCCGATCTGCACTAACTATGAGGCGACGTCAGATATGTACCACCGCACTTTTACCGAGTGTTTGAGGCGTATCAAGGAGATTAAAAATCGTGGAGAGGACGCTAAGAAAATAGGGATTATGGTTGCGTCGCATAACGAGACTACGGTCCGTTTCGCTATTGAGAAAATGAAGGAGATCGGTATCTCGCCTGAGGATAAGGTCATTTGTTTCGGTCAGCTGTTGGGGATGTGTGACAATATTACTTTCCCGTTAGGTGAGATTTCTTAGCGGAATTTTTGTATTAGAAGAAATTCATTTTAGTTTTTTACTGATGTTTCGGCCATTTTTAACTTTATGGTAAAATAGTTGTATATGAAATGAAAGCTAATTAAATTCTCTACAGAAAAGGTCCCATACATATTTTTGTCAGATTCATACTTCACCGATTAATGATTGTCAAATTGAGCTAAATTGTGCGACATCGAAAAATATTAGAGGTTGTGCAACTTGCTTAAGATTGAGACAATTATTAATCGGTGAGTTACGATTCTGATAAAAATATGTATAGAACCTTTTCTGTAAAGAATTTAACTAGCTTTAATTTTATATATAACTGTTTTTGTCGTAAAATTGAAACAAAACTGTTTTTTTACTATTTTTCTGAATTTCTTCTGCATTGAAATATTCTTGTGGAAACAATTTTGATTGTAATTTTTTTTGCAGGCCAGTCAGGTTTCTCAGCTTATAAATATATACCTTATGGTCCAGTCAATGAGGTCTTGCCATATTTATCTCGGAGAGCCCAAGAAAATAGGGGCATCCTAAAGAAAATACAAAAGGAGAAAAAAATGCTTAGTTCAGAGATTATGAGACGCCTTATGCGAGGGCAGTTATTCTATAAACCGAAAGGAAATTATGTACCTGTTTAAAAAAGTGTAGTAAGTATCATATTATATTATATTAGGAGTGTATTTAAGGGGAACTTTTGGAAAAAATAAAAAATTGTAAAAATAGTATATTGTGTAGCAAGGGTTGAAACAAGACGATTTCTGACTAGGGCGAGAGTTGACTGCCCGAGCGAAGCGAGGGCTGTTATCGCTCTGGTCTGAAATCGTTTTTTTGTCATCCCGTGCCACACACGCTATTTTTCATATCACATGTAATGAAACAACGAGTTTTGATTTCTATAGCCAGTCGAAGTAAGACTATTTCAGACAAATAGCGCAGTAATATCTTATACTATTTTAATAATAGAATAATTCAGAAATAAGATCCGCTTTTGTTTATTACAAATGCGATTCTGACAGACTTGAAATAAATAATAAATAAATGAATGTGCCGGGCAGAAACAACGTTGTTTCTTTGTTTTTGCCCGGCACAGTCGCATTGGTCTGAAATTGTATTGTTTCGACTGGCAAAACAGGGTTCAAAACTAGTTGTTTCATTACATGTGATACGAAAAATTAATTATTTTTGGTTTTTGCTATCCAGTTTTCTCAAATTTGAATTGAATTAAAATTGGTAAATGGCATTAGAAAGTAGAGATTGCAAGATTCAAAATTTTTTTTGAATTATTGTAATGCGATTATTTTAAACAAATTTGTGAAAGTTTAAATTTTGCCTTTTTTTGATAAAAAAAAAGAAAAATCATGAATTTTTTTAATAGGTATATTTTTCAGTAATATATGTTTCTTTCAGTATTTCAGGTAAACCAATCCAGTCAGTAAAGTGATATCAGCGTCTTAGAAGGAATATTTTTAAAATTGTAGTGCCGTTTAAATCTCTAAATGACAAAATTGTGAAACTCTGGTATTTTTTAAAAGTATTTTATTATTAATTTATATTCGATTACATTCGTATTAATTGTTTATTGTTAGTTTTATTTGTTAATCGTTTTACTATTATTATAATTAAAAAAAAACAATACCAGATGTTTCATATATTATAACACAAACGCTGCCCATGTTTACAAATGTCAATTTTAAATAATGTTTTCAATATTGACATTAAAAACATAATAAAAAAAACTAGGTGTCATAATTTGAAATTATTATATAAATAAAGGAATGGTATATTTTTTAATGTCCAATTGATGATACTAAATAATTTTTAAGAATTGTAAGAAAATATGATATCTAGTCTATCAATGTATAATATTATAAAGCCAAGTTTTTTTTCGATGTGGTACCACAATCGCATTAAAGTGGTTACACAGTCGCACGAAAGTGGTTACACAATCGCAAGAGAGTGGCATCACAGTCGTTCGAAAGTGGTACCACAATCGCAAGAGAGTGGCACCACAGTCGCACGAAAGTGGTTACACAATTGCACGAAAGTGGTACCACAGTCGCAAGAGAGTGGCACCACAGTCGCACGAAAGTGGTTACACAATCGCACGAAAGTGGCACCACAGTCGCACGAAAGTAATACCACAGTCGCAAGAGAGTGGCACCACAGTCGCACGAAAGTGGTTACACAATCGCACGAAAGTGGTTACACAGTGGTCCGATTAATTTGTGGTCAAAAGCGATTTTTTTCGATACTTCGATGTATATTACAAAAAACTTGGCTTTTCTTTGTTTATTTTTTAATTTTTGTGAATGTGGTTTTTATATCAGTATTATTTAATTTATTTAATTAAGTTTAAAGAAATACTGTTTGATATTTTTTTGGTAAACAAGTGAAATGTAAAATTTTATTCAGGTGCGTGGGGGGGGGGGTAAGATTTTGTAAATAATTATTTATGGGTAAACAAAATTTATGTATGACTTAAATAAAATGCGCCCCTGAATCAAATTAAATTAAATAAGGATTTTTGAAAAAGATTTGTTTTTGTTCACAAAAATGATTTTATGAAATTTTTATTTTGAAATAAAAAAAAATATTTTTATATATGTAGTTGTACAGATGTTTATAAATATTTTGTTAATAAATTGTATTACTGAATTTTAATTTAATATTACGTTGTTTAAATAATTTTTTGTTACGATTCTTGTGTGTGGGGGGGGGGGGGGGGGGAATAGATTTGGTATGCAAATTTTTATAGTGTCTTGTTCTATCATAATTAAAAAAAAAACTTATGAAACGTACAATAAAAATGAAAAAAGGCTTGTGTATTTTTTAAATTATTTTAAAAATATCCAAAAGACATTATTTTTTTCTGAAGATTTCGAATAAATATAGTTTCATGTTGTACGAAACTTTTATCTTTGATGTGCAGACAGCTTAATAAAAAATTAAATAAATGTTCAATTGATTTTCAAAATGAAATATTACGAAATTTACTTTTTGGTTATTTCGAACATAAAAAAATAGGAACAAAAAAAAATGTAGGTAGAGTAAAAAATTATTGTGAATATAGAAAGAAGGTGTGTTTGTATGTATGTGTCTGTCTGTGTGTGTATGTGTGTCTGAGAATGCTCTACAGCCAAAACTGTAAGACTTACAGACATGGAAGGTGTGTCTTCATTTTTAATTAATTATATTGTTATCATTTTGACTTCATGAATATTATTATAAAAAATTATAATACGGGAAAAAGGGAGCTTTTTTTAAATTGAAGATTATTGTCATGAAATGTACTTAATCTATGTTTATTTCTATTTATGGATTATGCATATTTTGTCTTTTATTTATTTTATAAATTTCCATTTTATTTTCAGTGTTTTTTTTAATGTTAGTATTATTATCAATTATTTTGTTTAAAAAAAATTATTTTAGTTTTAAGTTACTATTTATTAGTTTATTAAATTATGTGATATAATTATGTA
This sequence comes from Sialis lutaria, assembly GCA_949319165.1. Lineage (NCBI taxonomy): Eukaryota > Metazoa > Arthropoda > Insecta > Megaloptera > Sialidae > Sialis > Sialis lutaria. The sequence continues at coordinate 30,808,147 of OX439235.1, forward strand.
TGAATGATATTAATATTAAATATAATATTATAAACAAATATATATGTATATCTGTAGTTATATATTATAAAGAAATTTATATATATGTCCTTAGGCTGTGGCCATACGTACTGTTGATACGAGCAGTACGTGTGGATGCAGCCTAAAGCTGTGTTATCAAATAGAATCAGGGGCGTCCGCAGAAGACAAATAATTAAGAAAAATAATAAACTTACAAAAAAATACTCGATTTCAAGAGATGTGGGAGGGGTAAAGTGCCCTGTTCACCCCCATCTGCGGATGTCCATAAACAGAATGTGTTCCTGTGAAAATAATGGGGGTAAAGAATCCTAGACCTATTGAATAACGAAAGAAAATAATATTACCTTAGTATTCCAATTCTTCCTTTAGCTGAAAATAATATAAAAACATAAAATACTTATTTTTATTATATCGTAATTCTTTCCCTTCACCAAACAGGGGCGCAAATACGTGTTTTTCAAGGGGATATCAGAATATAAAAAAAAATTAACCAAATATATTTTATAAATAAATTAGTAAAAAATATAAAAACTTGCAGGGGTGGTAAAGCGCCCCATATTTGTTAAAAAAATGATCACAGGAACACAGGGAATATATTTATAAAATAATTAGCTATTAATTGACATGGTAAATGACAATAATTAGTCGATAATAGAAAAATAAATGTAGAAAAAGTGCATTGTATATTATTTGGCTGTATTTAAAAAAAAAACTGAAAAAAATATTTTTTTTTTGTTTTTTTCAACTGTGATTAGTTTTCAGACAGATTCGCACTGTAAAATTTAAATATTAAATTCAGATGACCCGTGTAAAAGAACATTCGGCAAAAGCCGAACGTAAATTTAGGTTATGTTGATTGCAAATTCGGTGTGGATCGGTCTTCTGATTTAAATAATAAATTCAGAGGACGCGTGTAAAAGAACATTCGGCAAAAGCCGAACGTAAATTTAGGTTATGTTTATGTAAATTCGGTGTGGATCTGTCTTCTGATTTAAATAATAAATTCAGAGGACGCGTCTAAAAGAACATTCGGCAAAAGCCGAACGTAAATTTAGGTTACGTAATTTTTAATTCAGTGTGGATCTGTCTTTTGATTTAAATAATATTGCATTAATGCTTGATGTTATCAATAAAATATACTAGAATTCTGTAAATATTTTATTTCCGAGTGCTTACAGTGATTCCAACATTTATGTGTTGTAAATACATTTACAAGGTATTGTAACTTCATTTTACATTATCTTTACATATGAATATAGCAACAGATCGACTACATTTATTATAAACTGGTGAGTATCGTTAATATTATTATTTTAACCAAAAAAAAATATTGATTACGAACGAAATAATGTAAAATAAAAAATTATTTTACCCTTTTAAGGGGGATAGCCACTGTGACGGGTAAAAAAATTGTCAATGTTTGGGAATTTTTTTCACAGATATAACTAATTATTTTTGAATCAGGTAAAGGACGTTTTATTAAGTATATAGGTATTCAACTTTTATTGAAAAATATTAAATATTTACAAAGTTATGAGCTTCGATGTGACGACCATTTTTCTCTATGGTTCACTCGAAATTTCGAGAAGGGTTACATGAAAAAAAAAAAAATTTTTATCAATATCTATATGAATGTAGCTATCGTTGCACGTAGCTGTTTTTTTTATTTTATTTTTTTCACAAAATGGCGATCGTTTGATTTTTTTTTCATTTTTAAGACCTATTTTTTATTAGAGCGGTTTTAAAAATAGTTATATGAAATAGTAATATGAAATCGGTTGATTAGTCTTTGAGGAATCGTGTCAACCAAGTCGAAAAATGTCATTTCGAGATAAACGTGTTTAATGTTTTTGTTGTCATAACCGGCCGCGCTACCTCGTCTCACTAAATTGCCTATAACTCCGTCAATTTTCGGAATTTTAACTCAATTTTTTGTATACATATTTATGAATATGTGTACCTACTTTAAAAAATGTACTTTAAAATTTTTTCCATCACAGTGCATGGCTTTCCCCCTTAACTCTTTGGGGCTAGGCGGGACTGGAAATGTCCCACCTTTTTGTTACTTCAATCTGCATGGTGGGACTTTTTTTATACCACCTCGAAAAATTAAAATTGCTACTGGAACTGAGGTTTAAATTTAGTCCCACCTCTTGAAACTAGTTAATAATTTCACATCAGGTGTCTCACTGGTATTTGCTTGATTGATTGACCGTTAAACTTGTCAGTACAGGCTCGCCAGCCATTGAAAGTGGCTTAATGACGTTTTTTTTACTGTTTTAGCTAGAAAATATATTGCTATATTCATATTATAATAATCTTTACAGTTATTTATAATAACAATCATCCTATGAGCAAACAATTTTTGTTTGTAGCTAAATTGATGGCGATTTCGATATAAAAGTTACTTTTTTTTAATATGTATGATTGTTCTTTGCATTTGCTATTTAGATAACAATAATTTGCAAATATTCATTCAAAAGTAATTTTTTTTTTCATATAAAACTTTCAAATCGAATTTATAAAATTTAACTTTAATTTTATTTGATTATTACGATTTCCATTTTTTGCTTTTTGGTTTCAACCAAAAAGTAAAAGTAATAACATTTTTATTATAAGTAATTTTTTTTAATAATATGTTGATATATTTAGTTAATTTTATAAACAATTATTTTTATAAGTCGTAATATATTTTTCAGGGAAACTTTGGGTTTATTTTTAATTTTTTTGATAATTAATTAATACACTTTTCGATTAATAAAGTTAATATTTTTCATGCTTATAAATCTCTATATTTTTTAAAGTATTTAAATACTAGTTCTGTCCTAGAGATCTGAAAGTTTTAGATATACTAAAACCGAATTTGCTGTCCAAATTGGTCTAATTTATTACATCAATTTTTTTTGAATTATCGTAAATTCAAAAATTACGTTTTTAGAAGTAAATATTTTTTTAAGTGTTCGTACAGGGAATTTTTTTTTTTGGATTTAGGATGCCTCGAAAACTTGTGTTGAAACAATCTGGATGTTGGTATATCCAAAAACTTTCAAAATCTTCTGTTAAGACCTTTCGCAAAAATGATGTTTTTTGTGATTAATAAAAAAATACTAGAGAAGAAAATCTTATAGCGAATAAAGATGGGATCTACAATATTTTGATTTTGGGTTTTCAATTTGATAATTTCGTATCCTAAAAAAGGATCAACTTTTTTTTTCGAAAACATTTTTTTTCGTAGTTTTTTACGCAAATTACAATTTTACAAAAATTCATAGTTTTCAAACTATGAATTTTTTCGCGAGTGGCTACGAAATTTTTTTTTTTTTTTAATAAACCATATTTCCGAAACGGCTGTTCTGATTTTTGTCTGCTTTTCACTGTCGTATAGATCTGTTCTATTTGCTACTAATAGGCAAGTTTTATTCTTAAATTAAAAATAGTTTTCGAAGTATGATTTTTTTCGCGAGACTAGGAATTTTTTATTAAAAAAATTTCAAAATAAACCATATTTCCGAAACGGCTGCTCTGATTTTTGTCTGGTTTTCACTGTCATATAGATCCGTCTTGTTAGTCAATAATAGGTAAGTGTCATTCTTAAATAATGATTAGTTCTTGAACTATGATTTTTTTTCGCGAGACACTAGGAAATTTTTATTAAAAAAAATTATTAAAAAAAAACTTATTTCCAAAACGACTGCTCTGATTTTTGTCTGGTTTTCACTGTCATGTATATCTGTCCTATCCGAAGATAATAGGTAATTTTTATTATTTAATAACGAATATTTTTTGAACTATGATTTTTTTCATGAGACTACGAAATTTTTAATAATTTAAAAACGTTAAATTAGACAGTATTTCCAAAACAGCTTATCCGATTTTTGTCTGGTTTTCGCTATTGTGTACATCCATCCTGCCCGTAGCTAATAGTCAAACTTCACTCCTTAATTATGTATAGTTTTTGAACTGTGATTTTTTTCGCGAGATTAAAAAAATTGTAGTAAATATAAATATATTATTTAAACGGCTGATCCGATTTTTGTCTGGTTTTTACTGTCGTAAAGATATGTCCTACCCGAAGATAAAAGGCAAGTTGCATTTTTAAATACTAAATAGTTTTTGAACTATGATATTTTTCTGATTTTCACGAGACACTACGAAATTTTTTAGTAAAAAAAATAGATTTTTTTACGTCGAGTCGATAGTAAATTTTTTTCCTAGAATACTAATGTCATTTTTTAGGAACACAGAAGAATAAGACAGTGTTAAAACAGGGCAAAAACCACGAAAAACTGTATTTAAAGTTTTCGAAAAAAAATTATTTTCATAAAAATCCAAAATCAAATATATTTTCCCTCTTTTTTTTGATATGTAGTTTTTTTATCTACTTTCTATTTATAGTTCAATTCCATTTTTTAACTACGAGATTTTATTTCTAGCACCTAGGCTTCGAAAATTGACGAGAGTGTTAATAAATTTTTTAGAGATAAATTTTGAAAATCTTTCCGACCATTTTCTATATATTTAAAAACATTATTCATAATTCTTTCTACCATTTTTTTAGACACCAATACTATTATTCTACTTATATGTTATCATATTTTAACTAATAACCATTTTTACGTAAAAAATTGAACATTTTTTAAAAATTTTATATAGAAAAATATTCGCAGTTTTTTAAATAAATAAATATATTTCTTTTGATGCTACAGACTTCTAAGTATTCGCGTAATACATTTTTTTATTTTATTTTTAATATTTATTTACATATTTTTTAGAATCGGCATTTGCCGATTGTTTTGTTTATTTTACATCTACACATAAATCTTCAATAGTTGTAAAGTATAATTTTTTAAATATATAACGTTAAACTATGTTTAATACTATTGCGGATTTATTTATACACCCATACCCCGATTTACGGCTCTTTTTTAACGACATTTACGTCGTTTTTTCAACATTTTAAATTTAATAGCGTACATTTTCCGAATGTGACGTAACTGTGGGGTATAATTGTACATTTTTTTAACACACTCTTACCCCGAGTTACGGCTTCTCAACATATTTACGTCGTTTTTTTAACATACACATAAAATCATCAATTTTTAATTGCGAACATTTTCCAAACATGACGTAACTGTGGGGTATAGTTGTACGTATTTTTTAACACACTCATACCCCGAGTTACGGCTTTTTCAACATACCAAATCATCTATTTTTAATAGCGTATGTTTTTCGAATGTGACGTTCCTACGATTTACGTCAATTTTTTACATTCATACCTCGATTTACGGCTTTTCAATACATTTACGTAACTTTTTCAACATTTAAATTTTAGTAGCGTAGATTTTCTGAATTTGACGTATCTGCGGGGTATGATTGTATCTTTTTTTATTAAAATTATACCCCGATTTACGGCTTTTCAATACATTTACGTCGCTTTTTTAACATTTAAAATTTAATAGCGTACATTTTATGAAGGTGACGTAACTGTGGGGTATGATTGCACGTATTTTTTAATTCAATTTTACCCCGATTTACGGCTTTTCAATAGTTTCACGTCACTTTTTCAACATTTTAAATTCTATAACGTACATTTTCTGAAGGTGACGTAACTGTGGGGTATGATTGTACGTTTTTTTTTTTATTAACATACGATTATTTCTACGCACGCCTTTCTAAAAACATTTAATATTATCACGGTATATTTTAATAAAAAATTTAAATAACTAATTTTTTTCGAAAATTTTGTCCAATTTCAAATATGACCATTTTAATCATATTTAAACGATCTTTCTCAAAATCAACAAAAAAGTACAATTCAAATTATTTATATTATTATACAACTTCCCTATTTTTGATATTAATCAGAAAATAATACCCTTCTACCCCCCAGTTTTGGAAAAAAATATAATAAACTGAAGAAATATTTTCAGATAAGCGCATTTTTTTAATTTTTAAAAATACTTAGGGGGGAGGGGATTTATAATATTTTAAGGGGGACCCACAAGAATTTTTTTTATATATGTACCTCTTTCCACCAAATATCCACATTACATTTTTTAGAATCGGCATTTGCCGATTGTTTTAATAATTATAATAACAGACATTCAAAAATACTGTAGGGTGAGTAACAGTAGCGTAAATTACAGAGGGGGGAAGGAGTACTAGTAAAATAACCCCCATGGTTATATTTCCCCCTCCCCCTCTAAAAAAATTTCTATTTACGCCACACGGTGAGTAATAATTTGGCTCCATCACCAATTATTAATTTTTCGTCATAACCTGCTTATGTTCTTGAGTTTTCGCGTGTTGCCAAATTTTATTTCCAAGAAGGTGTACGGTATGACAGCTAGTACCATACAAACAGCAAGTGCGTAAAGTTTTATCCAGTTGCATAGTAGGCCGTGGACGCCGAACGCCAGCGCCAAACCGACGTAGCGGAAGAATGTTGAATTAGCGAACGCCGGTTCCCAGTTTTCGGCGTAGCGTCCAGTCAACAATGCTGCAAGAAAATTAAGTTGTATTTGATTGCAGCCTCTACAGGGTATCTTCTAAATATTATGCTAAATGGGGAGGGGGGCATGGGGGGTTAGGCTATACCCCTCTTTCTCTGGCATAAAAATTGATCTGATTAAGACATGCTTATACATTTTCTTTTTGGACGTTTCAATTAAAAAATTGCTGTATTAAGGTTATTTATAGATAAAAAGTTTAAAATACGAAATAAATGTACTGAAACTTTTTTGTAGAGAATTTTATTAGCTTTATTTTGTATGCAACGATTTTTGCTGTAAAAATTGAAAAAAGTAGATTTTTTACCTTTCCCAGAATAACTATCTGATAGTACTCATAAAATCATAGTAAAGAAAATCTTACTCGTAAATTAAGAGACTGGGTCGGAGGGGAGGGGGGGGGGGATAACCAAAATTTCACAAAAAAATCTTTTAATGGAGACGAAATTTCTTCAATTACTGATAAATCTTTAAGGTTATTCGATCATTCGAGCAATGTATAGATAAAAGTCTAAAATTTTAATATGTTATTTATGGATAACTCATATATTTTACTTAAAATATTGGACGTATGATTTTTGAGTAGGGGAACCCGGGGCGGAATGGGGTACCGGGGCGGAATGGGAAATGGGTGGTGCTCTCCCTATGGACGACGGAGACACGTGTCTTTTGCACACAATGTTTAGTTCGCTGTGCTACATAGTACGAAGTTGCCGTTTTCAGTGTAAGATTGCATTTAGTGTGAATTCTACTGAATGTCCAAGAAAAAGCTTACAAATTGTAATTTTTGCTTTACGACACCAAGATAAGTACACTGTATACTATTTTTTATTCAGAAATTTACATTACATGTTTATTTCATCATACTCTTGACTAACTAAAAGTCTAGTGATAACTCAAGGTCAACACATATAACGGTCATAATACTCATGTTATAAAGAAAGTTACGTCGGGGGCAGAATGGGGTACACCTAGTGGTGTGCTGGAGCCGGCTCGCGCGAGCCGGTTGTTAAATTATTCCGCGAATAAAAGTTCGAACCATTTCTATATTTTCGGCGAACATATTCAAATGTTGAATTTCAAACATATCTATTTCTTTATTAATTACAAAAGTACAAATTCAACATTGCAAAATCAAAAAAGGTTGTCACAGACAACATAAACTGGACAGTGTCGTGTTGACAGCTTTTTATGATTTTATAATGTCGAATTTGTACTGATAATATGAAGACAATAATAAATAAAGGACTGTTTTTTGCTATTATACATGTATTTATACCATTGGAATATGTCCGCATGAGCGTCAATTCCCACGTGGCCGCGTTTTGCTCTTTTCTTCAGTTCTGCCAATCGTTTTTAAATTTTCTTAACACAACCCATAAAGATAGAGATAGGAGAGGATCCTCTGTATATTTGTGATACAATTTTATGTGTCACAATATGATCGCGGATGTGGGCGATCTCTCGTGCATGGACCAATAACAATTTCCCATTCCGCCCCACCCTCTGGGGCGGAATGGGAAATTTCATATTTTTTTTCAGACACCATTTTTTTATTGTTGTTATCAACTTAGATAAGTTTAGCTGTAGTTTTTTTGTAGAGAAATTAATAAATAAAAGTACACATTGACAAATAATGGTGTTATTTATTTCAAACCCTCTCAACTTGTAATCAAAGCTTAGCTACCCCGTTCCGCCCCATGTTCCCCTAATTGGATATTAAAAATACGAGTTTTTAATACACGATAAATGAGAGAACTTGCCGAAAGTGCTCTATTTATTGAAATTCTACACAATCGGCTATATAGAGACGTTTTAAAAACTAATTATTCCAAAATAAATACTATAACAGTTATAAAACAAATATATTCACGTGTAATTTATTGAAAATTATGAAAAACTAGCTCTGTCATTACAGCAAATTAGTACATGTTACTATTATATACCGTTCTGTCTATTTCAATTTTCAAATTAAATTAAACTTTTTTTACTTTTAATAATTAACAAAGTAAAATATTCCATTAAATGTAGGTACATGTGTTTTGAATATAAATTAAAAACAACATTTTTTGAAATCAAATCTTTTTTTACAGTGTACTAGATGTATACTCTTATGATCAAGAAAAAAAAATTGTATGCATCTTAAATAATACTGATTCTTCGATGTTCCGTAGTTTTTTTTTTTTTTTTTAATAAATTAATATTAGTTTTCTTGTTAAGTTATGTTACAAAAATTTTCTAGAAATTTGTTAAAAATTTAAAAAGATTTTTCACGTCAGGAAAAGTTAAAATTTTCAATAATCGTATTTGTACTTGAACTGTGAAAACTTTTAAACTCGGAAACATTGTGAACTTATTTTAACAAATAAAATTTATAAGTACATATCTTAAATTGTTTGCAAAGTAAAATTTAAGATTTCTATTTTCTATCTCACTCGATAAAATGAAATATTTGATTTAAAATATACCTTTTAATTTTTTACTTAATAATATTCGTACTGATTGTGAGTTAAAAAATTACTCCAGCAAAATTTTTAAATTTGTATCAAGTAGGTAAAAAAACGACTAATGTTTGGCGACATAGAACTTCGTAACTATAAATCGCACAAACTTCAGCATGGTCTTAAAATGGTCGTTATGAAATCTAGTTTTTCGTGTAAAAATTTCAAATCATTCTTATATTTATTTTTTAAGTTACATCCATTTTAGTAAAGTAAAAAAAATCAAAAGTATTTTTAAAAATTATGTTACAGTAAATATCGTAACAAAAAAAATGACTTATGTTTGGCAACATAGAACTTTATATCTATAAATCGCACAGACTTCAGATGGGTCTTAAAATGGTCGTTATATAATCTAGTTTTTCTTGTAAAAATTTCAAATCATTATGTCATCTAGTTTTTTAGTTACAGTCATTTTAGTAAAGTAAATTAAAAAAAAAAAAAAAACAAAAAAAAAACGACTTATGTTTGGCATCATAGAACTAAATATGTAATTATAAATCGCACAAATTTCAAATCGGTCTTAAAATGGTCGTTATATAATCTAGTTTTTCGTGTAAAAATTTCAAATCATTTTGAAATTTAGTTTTTCTGTTACAGCCATTTTAGTAAAAAAAATCCAATTGCATTTTTTTAAATGATGTAATAGCATATATCGTAACAAATCGCCTTAAGAAAACACTATTATAAGTATTTATTTTACGAAAGAAGTCTAATAAAATAAAAAAAAAGCTTCCTACAGCAATCCATAGATTCCTGTTATTTTTCGGAGAATTCGTACAACTTAATATCCCCCAGGACTTCTAGGAAAATTTATTGAATTTCAGCTATAAAAGAATGTTCTCTGATATGGATCAGGCCGGATCAGGCCCGTATTAAGGCGAGGGGTTAGGAGTCCTTTTTAAAAACAATCCGAAATAAGTTTATAGAAATAATAAACTAATTTTATATTAAGGGGGGGGGGGTAAAGGAGAGAAAATTGATAAAGAAAGGAAGAAGTATTTTTTTTAATTTAGTTAAAAAAATATGCATTTTTTTATTTGTTTTATAACTTCGTGAAAAATTAATAAAATTTAAATTTTTTGGATAGTATTAGAAAGTAGTTTTAAAGCTTTAAAATGTTTTTTTATTTTTGACTATACCGATATTTTTACCATAATTACAGTGCTTTGAAAATTGCCCTATTTTTTCCTATGATTTTTTTTTTAAATTAAAAAAAAATATACATTTTTTTATTTGTTTTATAACTTCGCGAAAAATTAATAAAATTTAAATTTGTGGACAGTATTAGAAAGTAGAATATTTAAGCTTTAAAATGTTTTTTATTTATGGCCATACCGATATTTTTACCATAATTACAGTGCTTTGAAAATTGCCCTATTTTTTTCCTATAAACATTTTTAATGTTAACTTAGTTTTGTTTCATAACTTTACGAAAAATGCACTAAATTTAAATTTTTGGACAGTATTAAAAAGTAGAATATTCAAGCTTTAAAATGATTTTTTTATTTATGACCGTACTGATATTTTTACCATAATTACAGTGCTTTGAAAATTACTCTATTTTTTTAATGGAAATTTTGAATCATAATTTAATTTTATGATAATATGTATGTATATTTTCTTATTTATTTTTCGTGTTTCCCAATTTGAAAAGAAGTTGAGATAAGATCTTCAGAATACTTGAGACATTATATATTAATAATTCTTTCATGTAAGATTCTTAGAATTTTTTTATTGAAAGAAAAGGTAAAGCAAGCGAATTTTTTAATAAAATGAAAAGCCATGTCAATTCTGTAAACATTTCTTTTTGTTTGTATATAATATACATTTTTAATTTATGAAAATGTCAACAAACAAATAAAATATATTTTGTTTGATTTATTTTTAATTTGTAATTTTTTTCTGCTGTAAACAGTTTTAATATAATTTAAAAAATCGATTATTTTTTTAAATATTTGTCTGGGAAAAAAATGAATAGAACATAAAATATGGATAATAATTTCCTCTTCAACTTTTATTCAAAACATTTTTTTGTATTATACACCGTTTAAAAAATAAATGAACAATTTGTTTAAATACAATTAAAAAAATCGATTATTTTTTTATATTTGCCTGGGAAAAAATAAATAGAACATAAATTATAGATAAAAATATTCTCTACAACTTTTATTCAGAATATTTTTTTCTATTACGCACCGTTTCAAAAATAATTGATCAATTTTAAAATACAATTAAAAAATCGATTATTTCCATAAAAAAAAAAATTGTAAAAAAAATCAATAGAACATAAATTATAGATAAAAATATTCTCTATAAGTTTCATTAACAACTTTTTTTTTATTACGCACTATTATTACAAAAATAATTGATCAATTATTTCCATAAAAAAAAATTGTAAAAAAAATCAATAGAACATAAATTATAGATAAAAATATTCTCTATAAGTTTCATTAAAAACATTTTTTTCTATTACGCACCGTTTCAAAAATAATTGATCAATTTTAAAATACAATTTAAAAAAAATTGATTATTTCCATAAATATTTGTCTGACAAAAAAATGAATAGAATATAAACTGTAGATAAAAATATTCCCTACATCTTTTATTCTAAACATTTTTTTCTATTACGCACCGTTTCAAAAATATTTTCAAAAATGATAAAAAAAATTCAAAATGGGTTTTTGAGAAAGTAAAAATATATAAAACTGTGTATATTCCAGACGAAAAACCCCCATCTATATAAATTTTCGATACGTCTTCGAAATAATCTTGTCATAAATTTATTTTTCACTTACGTTACCTATGTAAATTCCTTCACATATCAAAATATGTTCATCGTATATCACTTTAAATACATAGAAGGTATACTTGGTTATATGTATATTACATATTATAATATATTTTATGGTAGTATTTTATAGTTGATATTAGCAAAGTTTAAGTGTTTTAGGGTAGAAGAAACTATGTTAGAGATATTTTAAAGCATGTTAAAATGTGGTCTGGTTAATGTTGCTAGTTTTAATAAAATTTTGTAACTAGGGGCTTTGCTTTTGATGTGTTTTGCCCCCAAAAACTTTCATAAATTTTTTTATTTTGTACAAAATCGTGTAAATGGTGCGTTATAACAAAAAAATGGTTAGAGTGTAAGTTTTAGATAAATTAATTATCTACAACTTTTGTTTAAAATATTTTTCCATATTGCCAACCGTTGAAAAAATAAGTTGAATTCAATGATTATATTTTTATACATTGTTGTACGGAATATCTTGAAAAAGGTTAGTTTTAACGAAAAAATTGTTAGGATATAAATTTTAGATAAATTAATTATCTACAACTTTTGTTCAATACATTTTTCCATAATGCCAACTGTTTAAAGAATAATTCAAAATTAATGATTATATCATAAATTTTTTTTATACTTCGTTATACAGAATATCACGAAAATTGTTCGTTGTATCGAAAAAATGGCATGTACATAAATTTTAGATAAATATATTCCCTACAACTTTTTTCCAATAAATTTTCCCCCATTACCAACCGTTTAAAAGATATATAAAAAAAATTGTCACAAAAATCATATTTAAATTTAACTAAAAGTAAAAATTAAAAAAAAATAAGTGATGCTCTTCAAAATCATTAGATGCATATCTACATTACACAACAAGCTAAAAAAATATTTTTCTTACGTAATTTATAGAATTTAAAAAAAAAACAATAAATTTTCATAGGTCTCTTACAAAATTCACATAACAGAGGAAAAGGGGCGTTATTAGTTTCATTAGCCGGAAACCACTCTAACAACGTCGAAACTAATGAGACAAACCCCAAATATGCAAACGGGGAATTGTGGGCGTATTTCAGGACTAGAACTGTAACGAAGTTAATTTCAAACTGAAAATTATTATACCTACACGAATATTCAACCCCTCGTTTTTTTCAAGGATGGGGGGGGTAAGGGGTCAAACCCAAACTGAAAATCAAAATATTATACACTAAAATTCAACCCCTCAATTTTTTTGCAGCGGGGGGGATAGGGGTCAAACCCAAAACTGAAAAAGAAAATATTATACTCTAAAATTATCAAAGGGGTCAAATTCAAACTGAAACTATTATAAACTAAAATTCGACCTCTCGATTTTTTCGGGAGGGGGGAGGGGGTTAAGGGGTCAAACTTTTACCCCCCCCCCCACTTCACACATATCCTGTAAGAATATAAGCGTATTGTTGTATGAAAGACAGTAATATTAAATATAAAACAATGGCTTACTGAAATTGAGCATTTCCCATATGGAATTGCAAACGCCCCAGGCAGCGGAAATGACGTAGAACAGGGCCGGATCGTCTCCAGAAGGTTTCCACAGGATCAGTACCATGATGAGGCAAGCGTGGAACGCGAAACCAACCGCTGGAATAAACATTAAATATGCTAATTTGATCAATTTGTAAACATGCGTTTCAGTGTGCACCATAGTGTTAAATTAGTGGAATTTGAACAAAATGTCAATAGGTAATGTGATTTATTTTTTCAAATTGGAATTAGTGTTGATGTGAATTGTGAAGGTAGGGTTAATAAAAATCAAATAAATTGAAGATTACTGAAATACTTTTTTTTATATAGACTAAATGGGACGAATAATTAGCATAACGTTACGATGTATCGAAAAAATTGTAAAAACATAAATTATTATTATAGACGCACGGAGAAATAGTATATTATACCACGAGTCAATAATGATAGCTATTATTACCGAGGAATAATTTTCGAACCGAGCCGCGTAGCGGCGAGGGAGAAAAAGAAATTCCGAGGTAATAATAGCCATTATTGCGAGTAGTATACTGTACTTTATCCACGACTATTTTAATTACTTTAATAAAATACAACTGAATACAAGAAATGCAAATACAAAACACAAGCATTTTTGTTATAATTTCAAATTAATATAAATTAAACAATACCATGGAAACAAAATACACAAACTCTGTGGTGTCCAAAAATATTAAAATTAGTAATATTACAGTCAACAAACTGAACAAGTTTTGTACTATCAACAACTTTACTAGAATTTTTATCCATCTCAATACAAATACACAAACACTAGGTGTTTTATTTGACAGTCGTTGTACTATAATTAATTAAAATAAATTAACATATTATGAAATAAGTAATTAAGATAAGAAATAATTTATGTTCAGAGTTTTGTATTAGATTGTTAAGACCAGACTGCATAGAACTGCAGACATGCAAAGATGTGCATAAGAATTGAATAATAAAGTTTATTTATAAAATACGTTTAATTGTTTGATTAACCTTTAAATATAACATGGCGCAGTCGGAAAAGTGATATATAGTGGAAATATGATAAGCCGGAAAAGTGAAAATTTGTAAAAGTAAAAATATAACATTAAAAAATATAATAAAGGTTACATCAAGATAAAAATGTCGAACTTCATATTACCAACACCATTATTACTGAGTGGAAATTTAAGTGAAAATTGGAGGAAGTTTAAGAAACAATTTAATATATATATGGTTGCATCAGATTATGATAAGAAATCAGAAGAAAGACAAGTTGCAATTTTATTAAATGTTATTGGTAAAGAAGCGGTGGATCTGCAAGATACATTCAAATACAATGAAGGTGACGAGAAGAAAATTAAAAAAGTGCTTGAATCGTTTGAAGTATATTGTAATCCGAAGAAAAATATTTTACATTCAAGATTTCTATTTTATAATAGGAAGCAAAAAGAGGGAGAATCTTTTGATTCTTTTCTTACTGATGTGAAAACTTTAGTGCAAGACTGTGAATTCGAGGCATCTGAACAAATGTTATGTGATAAAATAGTGTTAAATGCGACTGATATAGAAACAATGGATATGATTATAAAAATGGGGAATATAACACTACATGAAGCGATAGACAGATTCAGAGTTGCAGAAGTTACAAGAAAACATACGAAACAGATACATCAAGAAAACGAAGAAGAAATAAACGTAATTGAAAATAAGCAGAAATATGACAAAACAAATACGGCAGTGAACGGAGAAAAGAAAATTAAATGTAAATTTTGTGGATATTGGCATGTCTATAATAAGTGTCCAGCAAGAGGACAACAATGCAAGAAATGTGCTAGATATAATCATTTCTCAAAAGTATGTAAAACTAGACAAACTAATATTGTTGAAACTGGAAGTGAAGATTATTATTGCAATATAATAAATACCAGTAGAGTTCATGCGTTATCATGGAAAAAAAATTTAAAAGTAGAAAATAATATTATCAATTTTAAAATAGATACTGGGTCGGATGTTAATGTTATTCCATTACAGATTTTCAATAATATTAGATTGTCTACAAATAAAGAAATTGTTTTAAAAAATAGCAAATTAAGATTACAGGCATACGGTGGTTCGGTGATCAGAAACCTTGGCACAGTAGAATTATGTATTGAATATAAAAATAAATTTTATTTAGAAAGATTTATAGTAACAAAAAATAATTCAATACCAATTTTGGGTCTTTCAACAAGTTTAGATTTAAATTTAATAACAAAAAATGCCAAGCAGCCTATGCTTGATCATACAATTCCTAACTTACCTTTTGAAATAGTTGGTTGTGATATATTAGAATATGCTAATAAATCATATTTAGTTTTAGTTGATTATTATTCTAATTGGATAGAATTAAAATTAATTAAAAATAAAAGCGCGGAAGAAGTAATAAAAAATTTAAAAGAAATATTTGCTTGTCATGGCATACCCAATAAATTAATCGCAGATAATGTTCCATTCGGTTCATTAGAATTTAAAATTTTTTCAAAAAGTTGGAATTTTCAAATTGTAACATCCAGTCCTTATTACCCCAAAAGCAACGGTTTATGTGAAAAAGCGGTAGGGATTTGTAAAAATTTGTTAAAAAAGTCAATGGAAACAAATACAGAGGTAGATATAGCATTGTTAGAGTATAGAAATACACCTTTAACAGGTTGTAATTATTCACCTTCACAAATTTTATTTAGTAGGCGAACTAAAACAAAGTTACCAATCACGAGTACAAATTTAAGACCGCAAGTAGTAAAAAATCATAAACAATTTTTAATAGGAAAAAGAGATAAAACTAAAACATGGCATGACAAAACTGCAAGACTTAAAAAATATAATACTGTAAAAGAAAATGATAAAATCATGTATAGAAATAAAAAAGAATGGAAGCCTGCTGTAGTAGTTAAAAATTTTAATACTCCAAGATCAGTAGTACTCAAAGATTTACAAAATAATAGATTGAAAAGAAGAAATATGGTAGATATAAATAAATCTCCATATTACAATTTCAATAAAATTAAAACTAATGGTTATTGGGATAATTATTACAGCATGGACTATTATAAACAGCCCAATGCCTCAATTGATGATCCATCAATAAAACCAGAGGTTCAACAAACTGTAACAAAATCTGGTAGAGTTGTGAAACCAGTAATTAAACTAACTTATTAATAAAAATTAAAAAAGGGAGATGTACTATAATTAATTAAAATAAATTAACATATTATGAAATAAGTAATTAAGATAAGAAATAATTTATGTTCAGAGTTTTGTATTAGATTGTTAAGACCAGACTGCATAGAACTGCAGACATGCAAAGATGTGCATAAGAATTGAATAATAAAGTTTATTTATAAAATACGTTTAATTGTTTGATTAACCTTTAAATATAACAGTCGTAAATAAATATTTTAGACTTAAAGTTTGTGTATTTTGTTTCCATGGTATTATTTAATTTGATGAATTTTCTGATTGGTGCATTAGAGGGCAATAATGACTTAGAGGGCAATAATGACCATTATTGCCCCCTAATGCACCAATCAGAAAATTTCTCTTTCGTCATAGTTCCCTCTGGGATTAATATATCGCATTATATAGTAAAAACTACGTATGTAATGTGTGTATTATGTATAAGTCGTGGATAAAATATTTAATTTTTAAAGAAATATTACTATTTGATGTAAACGGTACAAAATATTGTAATTCTTGCTAGGGTAGGTCACGTGTTTGTTAAATTACTAAAAATATAATATCAATTAGCATAGGTGGGCACAGTTAATCCAAAAGTTAACTTCGTTAATCGTTAATCCGTTAATAAAAAAGTTAACTTCGTTAACCGTTAAAGCGTTAAAATTCTGAAAATGTAACGGAAGTTAAAGTTAATCCGTTAAAAAGTTAACCATCCAAAATGTTTGTAGACCTTTTTCTTATACTATATGTATATGAAATATACATATAGTATAAGTAAATATAGTAAACGCGATTTTTTTCGAAATCCGGATTTTGATGGAATTATCAATTTTGACCTTCCCTGAATCCATTCTGACTATTTTCGCCATGATGTCTGTGTGTCTGTCTGTCTGTCGGTCTGTCTATAGACGCTGTAACTCAAATACGTTATACGTAATACAGAGAATAAACACTGTATACTCTATTTCTAAATGTTGGAGAAAAATGTATGGGGAATAAATTATAGATAATAACATACTCGACATTTTTTATCTCACACATTTTTGTCTTATTTCAAAAATAAATCCAAACATCCAACATCTTATTGTTAGTAATTACGTTAAACATAATTCGTTCGATATCAGTATGTATGTATAAAATAATATTTCTATAAAAATCACTTACACTATTAATTGTCATTATTATGTATAAGAAAGTCCTGTGGCACACGGCAGATTATTTTTTTAGCTATTTCGACAACTTTGTTATGTACTTTTCATCAAACAACGAATGTAACGGACTAAAGTTAACGGAAGTTGAATTTAACGGAAGTTAACAAAAGCGTTAACATTTTTTTGAGTTAACTTAAAAGTTAATCCGTTAACCATTTTGTTAACTTCGTTAATTAACGATTAACGGATTAACGAGTTAATGCCCACCTATGTCAATTAGTAATTATTGTGTACAGGATCAAAATCTATATTATTGGTATAGTTTAATTTGTTATACCAATAAACAAATATACTATTAATATAATTAATACTTTACACAATATTTGTATTTATATTGTATTGTCTTTTAATTGAAATTAAATAATTTATATAGCACTTTATTAAGACATAATTCAACTAAAATATTTACGAATATAGTTAAAATAGCGTATTATAAAAATTACAAACGAACCGTTTTAAAAAGGATATAATGAATAATTATTCACGTAATTAAAAATATTAAATTACAGGTATAGCACAATTTAGGCATTTTAATGTCTATACTTAAAAAATATATATGTATGTAGAAAAAAAATCTAATCCTGATACAGGAAAAATAAAATTCACGAAACGCCGAACGTAAAAGTAAGATAAAAATAGATTTGTCAGATGTCAAAAGATTACCTGAAAAATATATTTACAGTTAATAAACTCTAGTTATTTTTATCTGGATCTTTTCAAATCAAATGTAATTTTAGAAAGTATGTTCGATATATTCATATTAAAAAAAAAACATGTTTGACTCCATTTTTTCAATTTTGGGGTCGTTGAAAAATTTGATTATTAAATAATAGCAAATCTGTGCTTTTTTTTGACTTATCACCTCACTGCTCAGCAATTTTGAGTGATAGTGTGATCATATATATCCAAAACACTTCTAAGACTTCAATAAACACGTTAGTGCAGGTTACATAAAAATCAGTCCAGCAGTTTTTTCAAGATTAACTCTATCAAACCAACTGTATCTTTATATTTTTTAATAAATATGCTATATCATGTCATATTCGACTTCCAGCGTTCGAATCAGCTAAAATAAAAAAAATCTAGAAGACATCCCTTATATTCAGAAGCCCCTATTCTGAAACAATCTACTAGAAATTCGATAAAGTGTTGTGTGACACGAATACAATTGAAATTTTAAATAAATAATTGGAGTCAGGTGTTTAAACGCGAAGAAAATTAACTTTACTATGTTTTATTCTAGCAGATCAATGTCGAAGCTTTTCGCTGTATAGAGTGTAGGTATTGGTTAATTCATGAAAATACACCAGTGCATACAACGGCGTAAGAAATACGAGGAACAAGGGGGCCGCCTGGGGCTTGAATATATTTAAAAAAATATTTTTATATTAATTCATATACTGTTTGTTTGTAATCGTTTCACGTCTGAACTACTAAACCGATCTTGTTGAAATTTTGCAGAGATATAGCTTACATCCTAAAGAAGGGCATATGTTACTTTATATCTCGACTAGGCCTCACATTTTTGAGGTAATTACGTAAAAAAATATTATATTAATTCATACAGTTTGTTTGTAATCGTTTCACGTCTGAACTACTAAACCGATCTTGATGAAATTTTGCAAGAAGATAGCTTACATCCTAAAGAAGAGCATATGTTACTTTATATCTGGACTGGGCCTCACATTTTTGAGGTTATTACGTAAAAAAATTATTATATTAATTCATACTGTTTCTTAACTTTTCACATCTGAACCACTAAACCGAATTTGATGAAAGGGTATAGCCGGATAAGCATGTAAAAACTGCCCCCAGCGATTTTTGAAAATCTATATGGCTGATCGATTTCTAGTTAAAAAAGAAAATTTTCCTGAAAATTAGAGCTTGCCAACCTAAAGATTTAGGGTATAATATGGAAAAACGTGTTTTTCGGTTTTTATTTTATTGTGACCGTTACAATTAATATTTTTTTATGAAATTTTTTTTGATAAGACTTATCGATAGAACACACGAAAAAAAATTTTTTTCAGGGATTTTCTACTAACGGTTTTTTTACAAAAAAATTTAATATTTTTTGGCGCCATATTTAAATATGTTCCCTTCGAGTGTCAATCACTAAATTTTTTTAAAATACTTATTTGTACCTATGTATGTGGTAAAATTTTCAATTTGATCTATTTGGTGCAACATAGTAAAAAAAAAAGTTATTTTTTTAATATATCATATAAGTGCTTTGACCGTACAGATCACGACTCGTGCCGTCAAATCACCAGGCAACCACTGCAAACTTAAATGAAATAGAGTATACATATATTGATATGTATGAAACACTATTGTTTTTTACCTAAAATTATTTTTTATCTTCTTTTTAAACAAATTGAATAATGTAAAAAAACATTAATTTATTTGTTCAAGTTATATAATTATGATTTTTATTTTCAAACTGCAGGTATCTAACATTTTTTAAATCTTTGATATACATACATACGTATATACAAACTGTAGCAGGGGTTATTTGGGTGTATGTTTGTAGCTTGTTTCTGCAGTTCTAAAAGTCAATAGTTGAAAAATATAAAGTATATTTTATTTATATTTTATAATAAATATATAATGTGTAGTATAAAAAATATACTACATGGAATCCAGTTGAAAAATGACAAGTACAAAGCAAAAAGAAAACTTGTAATATTTCAACTGGATGCACCTTTCACGTAGTATATTTTTTATACTACACATTATATATTTATTATAAAATATACTTTATATTTTTCAACTATTGACTTTTAGAACTGCAGAAACAAACTACAAACATACACTAAAATAACCCCTGCTACAGTTTGTATATACGTATGTGTGTATATCAAAGATTTTAAAAAATGTTAGATACCTGCAGTTTGAAAATAAAAATCATAATTATATAACTTGAACAAATAAATTAATGTTTTTTTACATTATTCAATTTGTTTAAAAAGAAGATAAAAAATAATTTTAGGTAAAAAACAATAGTGTTCCATACATATCAATATATGTATACTCTATTTCATTTAAGTTTGCAGTGGTTGCCTGGTGATTTGACGGCACGAGTACGGTCAAAGCACTTATATGATATATTAAAAAAATAACTTTTTTTTTTTTACTATATTGCACCAAATAGATCAAATTGAAAATTTTACCAAATACATAGGTACAAATAAGAAGTATTTTAAAAAATTTAGTGATTGACACTCGAAGGGAACATATTTAAATATGGTGCCAAAAAATATTAAATTTTTTTGTAAAAAAACCGTTAGTAGAAAATCTCTGAAAAAATTTTTTTTTCGTGTGTTCTATCGATAAGTCTTCTCAAAAAAAATTTCATAAAAAAATATTAAGTGTAACGGTCACAATAAAATAAAAACCGAAAAACACGTTTTTCCATATTATACCCTAAATCTTTAGGTTGGCAAGCTCTAATTTTCAGGAAAATTTTCTTTTTTAACTAGAAATCGATCAGCCATATAGATTTTCAAAAATCGCTGGGGGCAGTTTTTACATGCTTATCCGGCTATACCCTTTGGCAGGGAGATAGCTTACATCATGAGGAAAAACATTGGCTACTTTAAATTTCAATAAATAAAAAAAAATGTAAATTTCACGTGGACAAAGTTTTTTTTTATAAAAGATTGTTGTATATAAAAAAAATTGACTTACCAATGACGATCCAGCGTTGAATTGTTCTGAGTAACATGCTCAGCGTGAATGCTGATATGGATTGTAGTAAACCCATACTTAAGAACACCAAGTTAACTTTGTAGACGCCTAGAGCGCAGACGACGTAAGACTGCAGAAATAAAATGAAATTCACTGTAAGTTTTACGTAATTGTTTAGTAATAATTATTTATATAGTAATGTAAATTTGTAATCTGTGCTTCTGTCTGTCTGTCAGTGTTTTTGTTATACAGTAGAAACCTGTTATAACGACATCGAAGGGACCGGTCATATTTACTGGTAATAACCAGTAAAATTACCTACAATTATTATATGGGATTCAGTTGGACTTTTATTTTGAATCGTTAAAACCGATACGTCGTATTAAGGTAGTTGGTCCGTAAACATTGTTTTCGTCAGATTTTGTTTAAATTGCACAGGAATATTCCCTAGATTAATATCTGAAAAATAGCCCATTTTTATTAAAATTGACCATCTCAAAGTCATGAAAAACGATCTCAAAGTTTATATTTTTAACACAGCTTATATGGACTAACCGTACACTAACGTAACGTTTTATTAGATATAAAATTTAAACGTAGCGTCAGTTTTTCATAAAAAACTGACATGTTGTATATTTATACGAAAGAAAACAGTATACAAAAAATTGGAATTATTGACCATCCCGTTATTAAGATTTAACCAGATTTAACTACCAAACCATCACATAAATTACAGTATTGTTGACAATATGGCAACAACGTATTCATTTGATTATAGTAAAAAATACACGAAATAATGAAATAATTTTTTACAAAATATGATAAGTGGATTGAAGGGAATTATAATCGATTTCATTAATTATTAATATATTCTGTGGTAGTTTAGAGTTTAGATGATAAAATATAATCATTTGACAAGTAGTTAGTAGTAGATAATGTACAGCGTTGCCATGATCATTTCTCTAAATTAAAAATATGTACTCATGGCCTAATGTGATCACATTATGATGGACCAACTACCTTAACTGGTTTCTACTATATTTAAATTATATCTAAACAATTAACCAAGAAGTTAATTATGATAAAAGTTACAACTGTTTATAATACATAATATAAACTATCAGATAATACTCTCTCAAAGTTTGTATTCTCCCAAAGAAGGAGATAATCTAAATAAATCAGTTTCTCGCGGCTGAAATTTGAATATATATGTACGAATACATAGATAAAGTTAATCCGGTTGAAGGGTTTGGTTAAAGCACTTTAACGACCCACTTAAAGTTACTTTAAACAATGATTTAAAGTCACGATTAGGTGGAATTATCTTTGTAAAGATTGTAATGTATTGGGAAAAGTGTTGCATGTTTTACAACATGTTAAGTTTTTTATCGGAATGTTTTCTTCCTTTATTTCAATGCTTTGATTTATTTTTTAGCGCAATCCACTAAAACTGGTAGCGCTTATATGCTCGCTTTTCCTTCTGTCTTCGTTAGCGAGATCTCGGCCCCTTGACCACCTAAAGACCTTGGGTTTTCGATAATGGTATGTCTGTAGTTTAGTACAGTAAAAATAGTCAAAAATTTCCAAAATAAACACAAAAATTCCTTCATCAACGAAATTTGGTACATACGTAGTTTTATACATAAACTTTAAGAAACCGTTGAGCGTAGTCGACTATGTTTTTTCATAAATAACATCAAGATGGCTTATTTTATTGAAAAATATGTCAGATGTTTTTTATAGCTCTGCGTTAGACCTTTAATTTGTTTTTTATTTTATTACAATACAATAAAAATTGACCGAGATACGGCCGTTACAATCCGACCTGTTTATGTGCGAAGCGTGATAACTCAATTTTTTGTCTCGTTCCCGTTTATAATTCACGCTGCTATTGCACTGATCCATCAATTTTAAAGGATATTTATATTTTTGTATCTAAATTAAAATTCTCTTTACGTTGGTATCAGTAAAATTACAAAAACTTGAAATTTAAGAAAGATATAACGGTTTAAAGGTAAACAAAAAACACAATAATTATGAAAAACTCACATTAATTTTTGATAACTTTCGAAATGAGATAAAACCAAATTCTATTGATGAATCCATAAGATGTGGTATGTACTTTATGAAATTCATTGGAATTTTTTTTAATTCAATTATTATTCAAATTATGAGTATTCATAATATTTTTATAAACGCATATAAGAAAAATGTTATACCTCTTATGATATTCGTAACTCAAAGAATAATTAAAAGTTTATGTATAAAACTACGTATGTACCAAATTTCGTTGATGAAGGAATTTTTGTGTTAAAATTATATATTTTTACTGTACTAGTTCTAGTTTAGCCAATTTTAGGAATTTTTCCGATCATGACCCCCCCCCCAACGGACAGGCATAATGTTTTCATACAAAATTTTTCATATATAGCTTCATGTAGCTCGTTGGACTCGATTTGAAAGGATAGTTTTCGAGGTCTCAGCGTTGAAATATTGATATTTTATGAAAGGCATCAATTGGTGCTAAAATAATCTAGCCTATACGCCACATATAGAAAATTTATTAATTGGTTTGGCATCTGAAACTTACTTTACCTTGCTGGTTACGACTATAGGTAATTTATTTAAAAACATAGCAAGTTTGCGTTTACTAAAAAAATTAACTTTTATTTCTAGTAGTTTAAAATAATCTCTATGGGAATTGAAAAATCAATATTCAAATTTTAATAATTTTTCGCATAAAATGGTAATCATTTATATACTTTTGAGTTAAAATATTTGTGAGTGCTTTTAATACAATTTTAAAGTTGCTTTACCTAAGTTAAAAAGGGATTCCAAACGTCCCGTTTCAAACCCTTCAACTTTCACCCGAAATCCTAAAACACAAAAAAATACTCACCTTACTAAAATCCGAATAAATAAATCCCTGCTCAAGTCCAATAAACACCGAAAGAGGCGCTGCCAGCTGCAACCTAACATCCTTAAACGTATCCTTAACAGCTCTCATCGTCGACAACCCAATCGGCCTCTCCATCGGATCCTGGCACATATACATCCTTATCCTATCGAGTAAAATAGCCGCCAGTACAAACGCTGTCAACGAACATACTATATAAACACTTGTTAAAAACGCCGAAGTCCTATGAGGAAAAATATAGATGAAATTCTCCACCAGCTCCCTATCGGAGATATTTAAATTGAAATAGATCCTTAAAGGGCACGCATTCGAACCGCATATCCGATCACCGTTATCATCTATATCGAAAAGGTCATCGTAAGAAGCGAAGTACGATTCTTGTATAGACTTTTCTTCTATCGGAGTCGACTGTTTTGATATCAGCACTTTTGTGCAATTACTTGTATCGTTACAAATTTCACCAACACTCGAATTATGTGTATCGAAATTAGTTAAATTCATCGAAGTGTTATTATTTAAATGCATCTTCAACATTTCCCCATGCTTGCTTATAGTATAAGATATCAGGATAGCAGAAACAACAGATCCTACTATAAGTCCAATATCTTGAGCTCCTCGTAGCGCCCTCGCTATCCTTCTTACTAAACATGTTCTCCTGGTTTCATTTCTATTATGTTCTTCTATTTCTTCATCGTCATGCACTAGGTAACTTAACTTCGACGCTAGGGTCATAACCAATGTCACTTTCCCTAAAGCTAGCGGCCCTAACATTAATCCTAGTAAAATATACACTGGAAACAGTACATAAACAATCGGAAATAGATGGGCCCCGAAGAATAAAGTGAATGTGATGTACCCTACGATAAAAACAACGTTCGTCCCGAACTTTTGAACGAAAAGAGGCGCTACGAGACTCGAAATAGACGCAAATGTATATAATATCGATAACAGTACTGATCCAAGGTCTAAATTAGCTATGAAGGAATGTTTTAGAGGCCAGTGCCAAGCTGATACCGAACTCTGTAGTGCTAAAAGTGGCAGGAAGGCTGCACTTATTAGCATTTGTGTCGTACACAGTACGAATAGGTTTTTGACTAGTACGCGACGGCTGTATACAGGCCCTGAGCGGCCGTGCGTGTTCCGTACGACGGCTATTAGACGCCGGACGCTTGTAGCTCCTATACTGCTGCTCATTGATTCCCTGCGACGGCCTGCTAGAAGGTTTGGTTGGACTAGGTTGTGTGAAAGCGTGCGAGTCGAACGGCTTGATATAGGTGAGTATGGTGACAGTTGCTGAAAAAAAAATATTTTTGTTAGTTTCTGATATTTTTTTGATTTGGGGGGGGGGGGGGAATTATTAAATATCGCAACCCCGAAAAAAATGTGATATTTGAGATAAATATGTAGAATGATTCCAAATTATTATATACCGGGTGTCCCAGATAACTTTTCCAGCATGGGGATCTCAGTATCTATATGAGATACAGGTTTGGTTAAATGAGATGAATTATATGTATGAAAGGGGTGAGTATTATTACACCAAAAAATATTCATAATTCTATGTGGTTTAGGCGGTATACCCAAAAAACTGAAAATTCGGAATTTCTTTAAATGGCTATAACTTTTTTGTTAAAGTAGATAGGTACTTTTTGTTTGCGGTTTCTTTAAGCACTTTTTTATGTAGAATTGATTGGTGTATTTAGATTTTTTATATCACTTTTAGTTTCCGAGATACAAGCCCTAACTTCAGTTTTTCTTATGGGCCGCTAAGTTGGCTATGGCATATTTGAACGTGTTTTTTACTCTACTTTACAACGATGTGTCACTTGCCATATTTATTATCGAAAAAAAATTATATATATATTTTTTCAAATAGTTCATTGTTTCAAATATTCATTTGTTATTTTGATTGTTGTTATTGTGATTTTTGTTTACAATTTTTGTTTTTCATGGCTCACTTAAAAGTTAGTAATAAAATACTTCATAAATATCACTGATATTCAGTATTTCGACTTTTTTTCGATAATAAATATAGCAAGTGACATATCGTTGTAAAGTAGAGTAAAAAACACGTTCAAATATGATATATTCAACTAAGTGGCCCATAAGAAAAACTAAATTTAGAGCTTGTAACTCGGAAACTAAAAGTGATATAAAAATTATAAATACACTAATCAATTCTCCACAAAAAAGTGCTTTAAGAAACCGCAAACAAAAAGTACCTATCTACTTTAACAAAAAAGTTATAGCCATTTAAAGAAATTCCGAATTTTCAGAATTTTGGGTATACCGTCTAAACCACATAGAATTATGAATATTTTTTTGTGTAATAATACTCACCCCTTTCATACAAATAATTCATCTCATTTAACCAAACCTGTATCTCTTATAGATACTGAGATCCCCATGCTGGAAAAGTTATCTGGGACACCCGGTATTTCTACTAAAAATTGTCATTAATGTACTTCGTGTACCTACCGTCAACAAAACTAGCATATTCTAAATAAATGTCACATTTTTTATTTTATTTTTTTAAATACTTAATCACTAAGCGTTTTAATAGTTACTATTTTTCAAACATCATTCGGAAATTAAAATATTTAAATTAAATACTGTGTATCGGTCCTATGTTTTCCTAAACCACCTTTACTATTTTGATTTACCTAAATTGTTATAATTTCATTTATTCCTATTTCTTCAAAATTGCATTTATTTAGTTGTGACACTTTTTTGTGGGGGTGCGATATATGTATTCTTTATTTTCTCAAGACATAAATTCTTTTCGTACTAATAATATTAGCTGTATCTATTTATATATATTGGTAAACATTGTTATTGACTGTTTCTTGTTTCATATATAAGTTTGTTCCCGATACAATTCTGTAGAAGCTTTCTGCCTTGTATCAATAAAGTTAGTATCAATACAAATATAAACTTACTACGTACTACAGACATTTCCAATAAGACAATATTATATGTTCATCAATAGAACAGAATTCAGTCAAAATAATCATGAATGGTGTTCTAACTTCAAAGGAGTTTAAGGGGGAAAGCCACTGTGACGAAAAACAATATTTTTCTTAGATTTTTTTAAAGTACACATATTCATAAATATGTGTACAAAAAATTGAGTTTAAATTTTGAAAATTGACGGAGTTACAGTCAATTTAGTAACGGTAGGTTATGACAAAACGAAAACATTAAACACGTTTATCTCGGAATGGCATTTTTGGACTTGGTTGATACGATTCTTCAAAGACTAATGAACCGATTTCATATTTTTTTTTAATAATTTTCGTAATTATAGTAGCTATTTAGCTATCGTTGCACGTAGCCGATTTTCGAGACAAAAAAAAAAACAAAGTAAATTTTAATGTTTATATATTTTTCTTCTAGGTAAACTAAGAAAAACCCAAAAAATTGTTAAATAAAAAAAAATCAGGTTTGAAAAAAATGTGCTTTTTGCAAGAAAAAAAAATCATTTCAACTTGCTAAAACAGTTGTTTGAATTTCTTTTCATGAATCGAAAAAAACGCGTTTCAAAGTTATACGGTCTACGGTATACCTGCTCGACACCCCAATGCTATATCTTTGAAAATATTTCGAATTTGCCTATAAAACTTTACAGACATATTCTAAGATATATAAGGAAAAGATTTAAGCAATAAAAAATGGATTTTTTGAGACTCATAAAGCAGGATACCCCCCCCCTTAACCTATTCCATTATTTAAAATCATATTTTTTTACTGGCATCATGCCTAAGTATTCAGTACGAGAAAGAACTCTGGCAGATATCCCCCCTCCCCCCTCTACAAAAAAGAAGTAACAGTAGTATTAATTACACAGAAATAAATTCACAAGTAGAATAAAAATAAACAGTAACCGGGTGTGTCTGTGTATGTATATTTTATACTTTTGGGAGTAAGTGAAAAACATTAGACAGAAAAACTGCTGACATATGTAAGGATTGGACACGCACTACAACCAGGCTTGATTATTATTCAACCCTCACGAACTCTGTGCAAACAGTGACTCCAGGGTATAGGAGAATATTTAGAGGGGGGAAGGGGGGGGGGTCAGAAGTACCCGGGAAATTGGCCGGAAAGTGGACGATTTTAGTTTTTATTCCGCATAATATTAGGAATTAATATTATTTAAATGATTTTTTTTAAGTTTTCTAATGCCCCTAGAGCAGTGGTTCTCAAAGTGGTCCCTATGGACCCCAAGGGGTCCCTGGCATCGTTCAGGGGGTCCGTGGAAAATTAAAATCGATTTAGGGGTCCCTGAACAACGTCAGGGGGTCCGCGCACATTTTTATTAATATGGAAGTTAAAATAAATATCAATGAATAAATTACACTGGCCGACAGCCATTTTGCTGCGAACAACTTTTTAAGGGTAAATTGGACACGCTGAAAATGATCACCATTTTGCTCAATCTGCTCTTGTTTTTGCATTGCAAAAAAATGTTTTTTTCGATATGCAAACATTCAAATTCGTATATATATTTTTTGAATCAATGACTTCAACCAAAGATTATTCAGAATGAAGATATGGGTCCTAATTGAACTAAAAAACCTTAAATTATATACATTCATAAAGTTATTCCCTTCGAAAATCATTTTTTAAACGAAAAAAATCTAATTTTTAGCAAAAATTCGGCAATTTTCAAAATTCAAAGCGCATTAACACAAACAATATTTGTCCAATTTTAATGTTATTCACTAAATTAGTAGCTTTATCTATCTACTTCATTGTGTTAAAATTTCAACATAATCGAATAAAAATTGGCAAAGTGGTACAAAAATCAACTGCGCGTGTCAAAATTTAGTAGTTTTTCACCCAGGGTCCGTGGGAAAGTTTTGACTATGAAAGGGGGTCCGTGGGCAAGTTTTGCCTATGAAAAGGGGTCCGTGGGCCAAAAGAGTTTGGGAACCACTGCCCTAGAGCTACAATTTTTAGCATTATACATTTTATATATTTTTTTTATTAATTTTTAAGTGTAATCATTTAACGTAATGGTCTATAGGACCACATCTCTGTCGTAAAGCGAGGGTATGACTGTAGTAGCTACGTATATTATTGTAGATACTATTTAAAATAATATACGACGTAATGCATGAGCATTATATATTTTATATGTGTACTCATATAACGTAATAGTTTATAGGAACACATCTCTGTCGTAAAACGAGGATGTGACTGTAGTAGGTACGTATATTATTGCAGATATTATTTAAAGTAATATACTATGTAATACATGCTGAAACGTTGTAGAATCAGACGGAGAGTAGCTACATAAGTACGTGAGTCGAATTTTTTGTTTCAATATTTAAACACAGCTTTTCGGGAAGATTGAGTCACGTTGAAAATCCATGGTGGTTTCGCTTTAAACATTCTGTACCTACAAGTAATGGCACATACTATAGTATATACTATGTATGCACATATGTACATATATATAATATAGGGTGTGCTATAATTAATTTATAATATTAAAGTTTTGTAAATTTTTTTTGTTAGAATTTTTTTTTATCAATTTTAACAGTTTTCATGGGGGGTAGTAAATTTTTTTGACCAAATCGAATGGGTAACTTTTGTAGATCGTACTTTTCTATTCAATTTATTTTTTTTTAGAATAACTGTACGATCATTTTTGGCCGAGTTATGAAAAAAAATACTAATTTTTTGTGATTAAGTTCAAAATGCGTTTTTTTATATCGCAAATAATTCTCTAAAAAATGGTCGTACAGCTATACAAAAAAAGCAGATTGAAGAGAAATATCTGATTTACAAAAGGCCTTAATTAGTTTTGTTTTAAAAAAATATTACGGCCCGTGGAGTCTTTTAAAATTGTTATTTTTTTTTTTGTAATTTGGGTGCAAGTGATTTTTTTATTGTTAGTGCCCAAAAATACGTATTAATACAGTTAAAAGTATAACACATATGAAATAAGTATGTGATATACCCCCCCCCCCCCTCCCTCTAAATATCCAAGTTACAGCACTGTTTAGGTCTGTTACACTGTGTAAGAGTTATTTTATTTTTTGTTTGTTCCAACACAATTTTACGTCTTTATTAGTTAGTGTCTAAATAAGCAATAAAAAAAACGGGCATGTGCGTGTTGGGCACGCACATGATAGGGTTCCGTAGTCATTCTCACTACGATTTATAAAAAGTATTTTTCAAAATTTTCGTGACTGAAGGGTTAAAATCAAAGTCATTTGACTTTTATTATTGCATTTTAGGAGACCTATCAAATGACACCCCACTCAATGGGGTAAATGAAAAAAATAAGTTCAATTTTCAGTCTATGAAAGGGGGGTTCAAAATATTTTTGACAATGTTCGTTATAATTTTCAGTGAAAGTACTAATTAAAATCTACGTTCTGGAATTTTTTCAGATTTTTTTAATTGATAGTTTAGAAAATAGAGGGGTGGGGGACGCTTTTTTAATGACTTTGGAGAGAAAATACATCGTGATCGAAGGGTTAAAATTAAAAATTTCTGTTACATTTTTTGTTGCATTTAGGAGACCTTTCTAACGACACCCCACTCAATGGTGCAGGTGAAATTTTTTTTGAAAACACTATTCATTTTATGAAAGGGGGGTCTAAAAAATTTTGATTTTCAAAAATCTTATCATTTCTGTTTTTGGGTCATCAATCTGCGACCGTATACCAAATTTCATCTTATTATGACAAAATTTTTCAGGACGGACGGACGGACATGGAGAAACTATAAGGGTTCCTAGTATTCTACGGAACCCTATAAAACAGTGATTTCCAAACTGGGAGGCGCGCCTCCTTGGGGAGGCGCGGACTAGTGCAAAGGGAGGCGCGAAAAGTTTAACAGAAATTTAATTTTCATAACATATCACATTAAGGTGTATAAATAAAAAATATATAATTATAAATAAACTTTTATAACATAACATTATTTTTGTATACATATACATTATACATACTATCTGTTTCTGAAAGGGACGTTACTGTGTAGTTTTTGACTGACAACTATTATTGAAAAAGTAAAACTGATAGAATTATCATAAAAAAATTCAGAGTGAAATCATTTCCCTTAAAAGACCTAGATTTAATGAAGTTTGTGCTAATAAACAAGCATATTCATCGCATTAAAAATAAATTTTATACGCAAAAAAATACATTTTATACCTTTTTAAAATATGTCTGTATAATTTTATGAAATAAAGGGGGGGGAGGCGCAAGAGATTTAATTTTTTTAAAGGGAGGCGTAGTTACATAAAGTTTGGAAACCACTGCTATAAAAGATAGTTCAGTTAAGAGTAGAAAACATGTAAAATAAGTGTGTGATACAGTGGCGTAGATAGGGGGGCAGGATTAAGGGGATCAATCCCCCCCCCCTATGAGTCAAATTTTTATGATATTTATAAAACAGGTCATCACAATAAAACAATAAAAAGGAATTGGTAATGACAAAAAGAAAAAAAAAGGTCTTCAAAATTAATTTGGTAATGTCTTAAAAAAAGACTAGTCTAAATGTCTGCCCCCCCTTCATTGCAAAAAGCTATCTACGCCACTGGTGTGATATACCCCCCCTTCTTAAAAAACCTAGTTACACCACTGTGTAAGAGTTATTTTGTTTTTTGTTTTTTTCGAGCACAGTTTTACGTCTTCATTAGTTATTTGGCTGTGCCATTCGGCTCGGATAGATATTCGTTGGAAGAGTTACAGTGAGAGCATCTTTCTTGTTTAAATAATGTGTTTTACGCCTTCAATGTTTTACTGCTGTCAGTGTGGGATAACACACAACGTTTATTATATAACATTCGGTTGTAAAAAAAACTCACGTACATATTCTGCTGACTGAAATAATGATGGAAACAGGAACAAAGTGTCAATAAGATAGAGTATCTTTTTACTTTCTTATATACAGAGTGATTCAGCACTGTCGTGCCAAACTTGAACAGTAGATTGAGAAAAATATTTTAAGTAAAAAACTTTCAATGAACATGTCTCCGAAAATTTTTCGTTAGGGAACTACAGGCCTCCAAAGATTTTACTAAAAATGAGTTTTTATTTAATATCTAGAGAACCCTTTGTGATAAAATTATTCTGTTTAGTGATAATAAAAGTGTTATAGATTTCTCGTATTAACTAATTATAATTTAGACTAGGGATGTATGGGGCCAGTGGGCCCATCGATTTTTATCTAGTAATTATTTAAGATTATATGGTACAAAATACACAAAAACATACTTTGCTTATTTGTCATAGGATAAACCGTTTTCGAAAATATCGATGGAAAAGAAAGCATACAGAATTTAATTTAAGGGGTTACATACAGCCAGAAGGCCAAAAAAGGGGTTTTTCAAGAATTTTTTAAAAGAAGATTTTTAAATTTATTAATGTAAAAATTTGTACACATATTATGGTAACTTTTAATTGTATTTTGACATTTTTTATTTGTAAAAATAATAATTTCGAAAGTAGCTACAGCTGTTCTCCAGGAGGTCCTCTCAAAAAAGGCGCCTTGCGGTGACCACGATATCTCCGGACTGAATCATTTAAACTAAAAATCTCAAACGGGTTTCGTTAAAGTAATGTATAATCTTGTACTTAATCGAAGGAATAAGCAAAATACAATTTTTTGACAAAATGGTGACTTCTAAAAAAAAAATCGATTTTTAACAAAAAATTTTAACCTTAAATTGTTTATAAAAAAATATTTATCAATATTAATTAATTACTAAAAAATATACTTAAGAAACTTGTGTTAAAATTTGAGACTGATCGGTCCAGCCGTTTCCGAGGAATCGTGGTCACCGACTTTAAAAACACAGATTTGAGAAAAACGCGCTGCCGCTCCGACCTCCTACATTCAAACGCTCTGAGACATCTTCACAAATATGCGTGTAACTTCGAAAATAATCGCCGGATTGACTTGAAATTTTGTGTGTGTGTATTTAAATATATGTACATTACGAAAAAAATAATAAAAATAAAACGGGCAAGTGCTTGTTGGGCACGTACATGATAGGGTTCCGTAGTCATTCTCACTACGATTTATAAAAAAAGAATTTTTTCAAAATTTTCGTGATCGAAGGGTTAAAATCAAAAAGTCACTTGACTTTTATTATTGCATTTTAGGAGACCTATCAAATGACACCCCACTCAATGGGGTAAATGAAAAAAATGTGAGTTCACTTTTCAATCTATGAAAAGGGGGTCCAAAATATTTTTGACAATGTTCGTTATAATTTTCAGTGAAAGTACTAATTAAAAGCTACATTCTGAATTTTTTTCAGATTTTTTGAATCGATAGTTTAGAAAATAGAGGGGGGGGGGACGCTCTGACAGCGACATTAAAAAGCAAATATTTCGTGACTGAAAGATTGAAATTAAAAAGTTATATGACATTTTTTATTGCATTTTAGGAGACCTATTAAATGACACCCCACTCAATGGGGTAAGTGGGGAAAAAAATGAGAGTTCACTTTTCAGTCTATAGAAGGGGGGTCCAAAATATTTTTTGTTTTTTAGTTTTCTACGGAACCCTAAAAATGAGTGTCCAAAGACTTTTGCATGGCAGTGTAAGTTTAATATATCAGTACGAAACACTTAGGGCGCGATGTTCTACTCGCACTTTTTTTTCGTTATAGACCCGTAATCATTATTTATTGTATTAAGTATAGATAAAATGGCACTGTTCGATTATATTGGACACAACGTGAGATGGTTAATGGTTAGTTACATACATTCTAAAAGCTTTTATCTTGAAGATACTGTTATAATTTCATTTGCAGATAGCCAACAAACTTTTGGTGTATTTTTTGTTTTATTCTAAATTAGATTTTACTGTACGTGTTTCTGCGTCTTACCAAATCGTATTACTTATTGTTTGAGAAAAGAAATCGTATATACAGGGTGTTCGCGGGAACCGAGTGATCATTGCCAACTTTGTTATTATTGCAGCTAGAAGATCGGTTAAATGGACAAAGTATCAGTATTTCAACAGGGATGAATAATGGCGGTGTCAAAAAAACAATTGAATGTCAAATTTCAGAGATATATTGAAATATAACTTTTTTTTTTGGAACACCCTGTATATTATTATTGAATTTTGTAGCTGAGGATGTTTTCTTTATAAAAATGTAATACATGTATAATGGTAAAATTGATAGAAAACAAGTTATAACAAGTTTAAAATTAATAGAAAATATCGAAAAATAGTGTGCTATGAAGATTTAATAAAATACAAACAAATGATAAAAAAATTTAAAGCAATAATTTCAGATATTTGTGCCTTATTTCGCAGATTTTTAACATTTTTTAGCATTATTCATAAAAAAAATATAATTAATTATAATAAATAATTTTTTTCGTTATCAATTAAAATCAAAAACATTTCAAATTTGCGAACAAATTACATAAAAACCTTAAACTATTGTTTTAAAGGTTTTAATCATTTGTTCTCAATTTATTAAAACTTCATAGCACACTGATTTTCGATATTTTCTATTAATTTTATACTTGTTATAACTTGTTTTCTATCAATTTTATCATCATACATGTACAACACTTTTATAAAGAGAACATACTCAGCTACAAAATTCAATAATAATATACAGGATGTTCCATTTAAAAAAATGTTATATTTCAATATATCTCTGAAATTTGACATTCAATTGTTTTTTTGACACCGCTATTATTGATCCCTGTTGTAATACTGATACTTTGTCCATTTAACCGATCTTCTAGCTCCAATAATAACAAAGTTAGCAATGATCACTCGGTTCCCGCGAACACCCTGTATATAAGCATTTAGACTAACTTTTATAAAGTATACTAGAAAATATAGACTTATATAATGGAGTGAGCAATAGCCTTACAAAATTGAGCACTCTCTTTAAAGAGAGACAAAGCGAATATGTAGCCAATACCTGTCTCTTTCTTGTAGGTCTGTAAAAACCTACAATATAATGTAGTAAAAAAATGTGTACGATAAAAAGATATATATTTTTCAAAAATCTTAAAAATTGCATAACTTTGACAAATATGAACCAAATTGGATGATTTTTTATTGGTCCCATATAAATTTTGTTAGAATCTGACCATTGACTTCGAAGATACGAAACTCAAAAGGGGGAATTAAAAAAAATAAACTTTTAAAAAATCCTAAAAACAGTGTTTTCATTTTAAACAGTTCTATTTTTGTCTTACAAGGAAAGATTCCGAGGTGTCAGACTCGGATTTTAATGAAACTTGGTAAAAATGTTCTTTGGGTAAAAATTAAGGACACCTATTTTTTTATACGTGCCCGTTTTAATATTTAGGGGGTGAAATCGGCCCTTGAAAATGAGGGTAAAATTTTTAATTTGTAAATAGCTCGTAAACCACTTGGAATAGTGACTTGTGTATAATGTAACATTTGTTTGGTATTACAAGAGCTATAAAATAGCATTAATGTGGTACCCCCTAAATATTTTATTTCGGGGGTATAATTGACACCCCTCAATTTTTTTCAAAAATTATTATTTTTTTCTTTCATAAATCGATAGTATGTAATCGATAGTGTAGTATTCTGAATACAATGATATCAAATTTCAAAATAACGTGTCTTCAAACTTCGGAGATATCGGCAGTTTTGTAGTTCGCCATATACTTTATACACTGTATAAAGATACTGCATGCCGCGCCGCGCACTGGTCAAAGCTAGTGGAGCATTTTTCAAAGTAGTATGGATCTATTATAAGGTGTGATATTAATTTGAAAATTCACAAATATCATTAATATGGGTTTATTTTAAATTATAAAGAGTACAAATTTTGTACTTTCTTCGCTACAGGGTATGCAACCCTTAAATTGAGAAACAATGGAATGTAGCGATTTCAAGTATTGAAAAATTGGTTTTAAAAATATTAATATAAATTATATAAATTAGTTACACTTACCCAAATTAAATACAGTAGAAGTTAAATATTAAAGGTAAATTTTATGGTTGAAAATATTTTTGAATTCTTTTAACCATATTAATAAACACTTTGTTTGATTCTATCAACCAATACCAATTATTTAAAAAACTATTAACATTTTCTCATATTTTCTTTGACTTGGGAGTGATGCGAGAGCGAGTATGACGTAAAATTGTAATTTATAAATTAGCTGGTACCTTAAGGATGCAATGAACAATTTAAAATAAAAAACAATGTGAATATTATGAATGCCTTGGCATGAATAGTTTTAAAAACAAAATTTAACTCTTTGTAATTTAAAATAAACCCATATTGATGATATTTGTGAATTTTCAAATTAATATCACAACTTATAATAGATCCACACTACTTTGAAAAATGTTCCACTAGCTTTGACCAGTGCGCGGCGCGGCATGCAGTATCTTTATATACAGTGTATAAAGTATATGGCGAACTACAAAACTGCCGATATCTCCGAAGTTTGAAGACACGTTATTTTGAAATTTGATATCATTGTATTCAGAATACTACACTCTATTGATTTATGAAAGAAAAAATAATAATTTTTGAAAAAAATTGAGGGGTGTCAATTATACCCCCCAAATAAAATATTTAGGGGGTACCACATTAATGCTATTTTATAGCTCTTGTAATTCCAAACAAATGTTATATTATACACAAGTCACTATTCCAAGTGGTTTACGAGCTATTTACAAATTAAAAATTTTACCCTCATTTTCAAGGGCCGATTTCACCCCCTAAATATTAAAACGGGCACGTATAAAAAATAGGTGTCCTTAATTTTTACCCAAAGAACATTTTTACCAAGTTTCATTAAAATCCGAGTCTGACACCTCGGGATCTTTCCTTGTTAGTTTTTTTTTGGAATAGTTTTAGTAGAATCAATCTGCAATATTTTATTAACTCTATAGACCCCCTTCTAAATTAATATTTTTTATAACCCCATTTCTTAATGGAAAATAAAAAAATCGAAGAGTAAAAATTTCAATCTTCTTAAAAACAGTTTTTTTTTATTTATTAAAATTTTTAGATCATTAGAGCAATGTATAGATAAAATAAAAGTCTAAAAATGTAATATGTTATGGATAACTAATATATTTTACTTAAAATATTGGACGTATGGTTTTTGAGTAATTGGATATTAAAAATAGAGTTTTTAACACACGATAAATGATATTACTTACCAAAAGTGCTCTATTTATTAAAATTCTACACAATTGGCTATATAGAGACGTTTTAAAAAATAACTTCAACCCTTTTAAATACTATAATAATTATAAAACAAATATTTTCACGTATAATTTATTGAAAATAATGAAAAACTAGCTCTGCCATTACAGCAGTACAAATTAGTACATGTTACTATTATATACCGTTCTGTCTATTTCAATTTTCAAATTAAATTAAACTTTTTTCCTTTTAATAACCAACAAAGTAAAATATTCTATTAAATGTAGGTACCTACATGTGTTCTCAATAGAAATTAAAAACATCATTTTTCGAAACCAAATCTTTTTTTACAGTGTGCTAAACGTATAACGTTAATATCCGACCATTTTTAGTATAATTAAAGATGTTTTAATAATGGCCATTTTTTCTCTTTAGAAATATGTTGATCCCTTAATTATTCCAATGTTTGAGACAACAAAGATAGCTATAACTATATTTATAATTTAAATTATGAAGTCACTTAATCTTCCTTTTTCTTCAATGTAATATTTCTCACGTAATAATATTATTTCTGACTACGTATTTAACTTAGATTTTATCTTTAAAAGCGAAATATAATTCATATTTTCTTTTCAAAGATTACACAACATTTTAACGAAATATTTTGTTAGAAATTCTTGAATAAATTAAAAATATATATTTTCAGAAAACTTTAACGAGTATATTCCATATCATAATATATACACGCAGAAAATTAACTTGTAAAAATTATCTAGAAATTCCTAGTAAGCTTGGGACATCGCAACATTCTAACCAAAAACAATAGTATTCATTAGAATTTTTTGCTTAAACTGCTGTACAAACTCCACCTCCTAAGAATAAAGTTTACTATTATAGTTGGTAAAGTTGAAAGTAGTTAAATAATACCATAACTTTTTTATTTTCTACTCAGAAACATTTAAATTTTACTTATAAAAATGTATATTTTCACTAGAATGTCTAGTAATTGTTCTCCTTATACTTAAAAATATTAAGAACTATATATATTTTCAAATAAATTGTATTATATATTTCTAGTAATTTTGATATAATCAGTATGTATTTATACGGAATTGAAGCCACACTATTTCACGTGACTTACCGAGTTTGCGCAGTGCGGCGACTAGTGGCGTCTATAAGTGTCTGAGTTTGACAGATAACGCCATTTTACTAAATTCTGTATATGATTACAAAACGAAATAATTAAAATACATAAGTACTTGAGAAAAATTAAAAGTTCAATACAGTTATTGGCGTAATTGGTTTTATGTGCACGTAAGTACATATATTCAATACTTCTTAAAAACATAATATTTTATGTATAGTTGTGTTTTCAATAACAATGTTATATATCATCATAAAGACAGATTTTGATTTACAAAAAATACTTATTAGAGGAATTTGATGTAATTTTTATTGTTTTGTACTCCATGT
This sequence comes from Sialis lutaria, assembly GCA_949319165.1. Classification (NCBI taxonomy): domain Eukaryota; kingdom Metazoa; phylum Arthropoda; class Insecta; order Megaloptera; family Sialidae; genus Sialis; species Sialis lutaria. The sequence continues at coordinate 30,847,126 of OX439235.1, forward strand.
TTTGTTTTCATCAAAAAGCAGTAACATTTATTAATGAAATTTTTGAAAAACTATCATAATTCATATGTATACACTAATGTACAGCGTTAAATACATACTGTACCTATTCATATCTAACAATTTTATTTTTTAGATAGGTATAAAGTACCTGAATGACCAGAAATTAAAATAAAAGAGGAAACCGACAGGACATAACAAAATTTCTATTCAGGAGAAATGTTATAATTTTCTATTACAACTTCAGGTAATTTAAATGAAAAATCATAATAAAAACAAATTATATTATTAATTTATTCTGTATTTTTTCACAGATGACAGAAGTTCGATTTATGAGTTTAGTTTAATATTTTTTGAGTAAACGTCAGCTATAGAAACCAAGACGATAATAACTGAACTCTCGTTAAGTCTCGTTTCGTGTACAGCCCTAATTTAATTATAATTTACGAAAATGAAAATATTTATAGATATTTTAATATTAATAATTCACTTCCAAACAATGCCATATTAGTTATAATATAGTTATAATTCTGAGTTATAACATCGTATGACTGTTATATTATGTTTACGAATACAATGTTCATTTTTATAGTTAGGCGCTTCGCTCTCCAACCTTTATATTAAGCTGGGCATTTTAGTTCATGACGGTGAGCGTTCCGCTCTCAATAGTTTTGTCGTCTTTAATGAATTTTTTCATTCTTGTAGTTAAAAAATTTTTGTCGGATTCAACAATGACAGTTAATTGATATTGGATTGTTGTTGGATTTTAATGTTGTAATGTTTTTTATGTTAAATTATTTAATAATTAATTTTATTTTACTATTTTTTTCATCAAACTGCTGTATTTTTTGAGTTCATTATTAATTTATAAATGATATTGACAATTTTAAATGTATATTTGTAGTAATCATTTTTTGAAAATCGAATTTCATTTAAAAAATTTTGAAGATGATACATTATTTATATAACAATTTTAGCAATACATTTTGATTTAATTTAAATTTGTGACGTTACTTATTTTCATTGTCATAAAATATTTAAAAAATCACGTGCTTTCGATAGACACATTGATGTGAATGACAATTAAAATTGTATGTAGGTATCTATATGTCATTGTATAAATTAACGTTTAACATAACTTTAGTAAAATAAATTCATAATTGGTAATAAAGTATTCCAAACAAACTATTTCACATAAAAATCATATAACCTCATTTTCAATACTGTATCGGGATCAATTGAACAAAAGAGCGGAGCGCATACGAAGTAGTTCCTCTATATCTCATGAGGGAGCGTTCTTTTGAATTATATTTTTCTGCTTCTCGCCTTGTATAAATAGATTATAATAGTCTTTTTTAAAACATTGTTATAAATTATAATTGGAATTCAATATTAAAAATTGAGATGTGTAATTTAGAGAAAATTAATATGTTATTTTATTAGTATGTAAATTATATTATGTAGGTATTTTATATTATAGTGTGATTTATTTCAATTGTAATCAATAAATATAAACATTCATATTAACCTAATTTTTTCCTTAATCATTTATCCTTAATTAATTTAAAAATAAATAAAAATCATAGAAATATATATATATAAATATATTGGAGTTTTTATTATACTATTTGTATAAAATTTATCCTGCACGGTTGGTAAAATATACTCATAATATGTGTTAATTTTATCGTACAACATATATGCTTTTTGCCATGAAGAACTAGTAAAATTTCGCTCGCATAATAATTACTAGGCGAAAATGTAAAACTTCATCTGCAGGTAGCAGATGGTACTAGATTGTGATGATGTCCCAGCATCACTAGAAATAAGGTAATTTTTGACAGTAATTTTGCGGTTATATTTACAAGTAAATTCTCTCCGTGTACAGAAAGTCCGATAAGTCAGAAACAATATTTTTATTATCTATTTAAGGGGGATGGCAACTGTGACGGAAAAAAAAATATATTTTTTTCTTAGATTTTTTAAAAGTTTACATATTCATAAATATGTATCCAAAAAATTGAGTTTAAATTCTGAAAATTGACGGAGTTACAGTCAATTTAGTGAGACGATGTAGCACGGCCGGTTATGACATAACAAAAACATTAAACACGTTTATCTCGGAATGACATTTTTGGACCTGGTCGACACGATTCCTCAAAGACTAATGAACCGATTTCAATTTTTTTTATTTTATAATTTTCGTAATTGTAGTAGCTATCGTTGCACGTAGCCGATTTATGAATTTTTGATAATTACTATTTTTAAAACCGCTCTAATAAAAAATAGGTCTTAAAAATGAAAAAAAAAAAATCAAACGATCGCCATTTTGTGAAAAAATAAAATTAAAAAAAACGGCTACGTGCAACGATAGCTACATTCATATAGATATTGATAAAATTTTTATTTATTTTTTTCATATAACCCTTCTCGAAATTTCGAGTCGACCGTAGAGAAAAATATTTTTTTTGGTCGTCACATCGAGGCTCATAACTTTATAAATGTTTAATATTTTTCAATAAAAATTGATATGAAATAAGTTGAATATATACTTAATAAAACGTCCTTTACCTGATTCAAAAATAATTAGTTATATCTGTGAAAAAAATTCCCAAACATTGACAATTTTTTGACCCGTCACAGTGGCTATCTCCCTTAATGTTAAATTATTGTTTAAAAATAAATATTTGCAGACAGTTTTAGCGAGTATATCCCATATCATAATATATACAGGATGTCCGATAAATAAGGAACAATATTTTTTATTATTTAATTTTTTTATTACTTTTTTTAAATTTTATCATATAGGTACATACGTCACGACTTTCGGGACATACTGTATTTTTCATGAAAATACAAATTATGCACCTAAACTTTCCTCGTGAAACTTTTTATCTATTAATAAAAACCGAAAATAAATCGGTTTAGTAGTTATTATGAGAACATCGTGCACAGACAAACAGACAGACAGACTTTATTTTATACTGTTTAAATTATGTAAATAATATTAATATTACATAAAATAAAACGGGCAAGTGCGTGTTGGGCACGCACTTGATAGGGTTCCGTAGTCATTTTCACTACGATTTATAAAAAGTATTTTTCAAATTTTTCGTGACTGAAGGGTTAAAATCAAAAAGTCATTTAACTTTTATTATTGCATTTTAGGAGATCTATCAAATGACACCCCACTCAATGGGGTAAATTAAAAAAATGTAAGTTCAATTTTAAATCTATGAAAAGGGGGTCCAAAATTTTTTGACAATGTTCGTTATAATTTTCAGTGAAAGTACTAATTAAAATCTACGTTCTGGATTTTTTTCAGATTTTTTTAATTGATAGTTTAGAAAATAGAGGGGGGGGCGCTTTTTTAATGACTTTGGAGAGAAAATACATCGTGATCGAAGGGTTAAAATTAAAAATTTCTATTATATTTTTTGTTGCATTTTATGAGACCTTTCTAACGACACCCCACTTAATGGTGTAGGTGATTTTTTTTTTTAAAACACTTTTCATTTTATGAAAGGGGGGTCTAAAAAAATTTTATTTTCAAAAATCTTATCATTTCTGTTTTTGGGTCATTAATCTACGACCGTATGCCAAATTTCATCTTATTATCTCAAAATTTTTTAAGACGGACGGACATGGAGAAACTATAAGGGTTCCTAGTTTTCTACGGAACCTTAAAAATACAATGAGAATTTTTCTACACCGTTAAACATGAAGTAAAAATTATGTCATCATTTTTCTGACAAAGGCATAAAAATTCAACAGAACATGTTAAAAAATCGAGTAATTAAGAAACATGACCGCATTAAAAACCTTCAACAAAACATCCCTCATGAATAAATAACATTACAATATGGAAAACAACCCCCCCCCCCTTCCCGCCCACAACCCTTATATTTAACTCTAAACATTCACCATTTTTTTAACCATACATTTTCAGAAACGTTAAATGTTTAACAAACATTATAAAAGTACTGCAAATCGTGGAAAATGCTGTCTGGGTTTATGGACATTGAAATAAGCAGTGGTTGGGGGTTATTTGATGCGGTTAAAACAGTAAAAACCCATATTAACCGCGGTGAGTTTTGTCATGTTGAAAATATATCACAACAAAAAATGTAAAGTTTTTTTTTACATTTTTTACCCTAAAATATGGAACGTTTGATGTGTAAAAGGTTTTTATTAAATAAGTTTGCCTTTTAAAAATTATAAAAAAGAAAAACTGTATTTAAATAAAAAAAAATTCAGTTTTAGTTTTTAAAAGTATTTAACTATATTATTTTCTTGATATTTTTATAATAATTTAAGGGGGGGAAATGGGTGTGAGATATATTTTTTTTAGAAAATTTACTTTATATGCATTTTAATATGACTGTAATAAATACATTTTGGTTCTTAAAATTTATGGAAAAAAAAATTATTTACTATTTTTGTTGCATCCAAAAAAATACTTATTTCTGCAGAAAATAAAGGTTTGATCTCAAAAATTGACTTTTTAAAAACTAATTTTGAATTTGACGCCAAAACGCTTGCATGTGACATTAGTGAGTTGTGACGTCACACTCCTTGTTTCAACAATAATCAAACATTCAGAGTTTAATTTGTGTATTAAAAATGAATTCCAAAGTATATAAGTTCTTAAATAAGGAATGTACCTAATAATCTTGTAAGAGGAATTATTGATATTTGTCTAAAATACTGATACGTGACGTCATTCGCTCTGATTGGTGTTCCATTTAACATGGTGGATTGTTGTATTTTGCATTTTTATTTTAACAAAAATTATATTAATCTCGTTTTTAATATAAAAATAAATACTTTTTTTAAAATCATAAATTCAATGATGCTTTGTAACTGGCATTATGCTGGTATTACGGAGCCCATTTTTCGGAGCACATTGGTAACAATAGTTGAAGGGTTTGCAGCAACAACGAGTTAACTCCATTTTTAGGCCAAACACAGTTAACAACCGTTTCTTGGGGGAAAAATCATTCTTTCGTTTGTTTCAACAAAGAGTTATACCTACCGTTGATAGTTCTCAAGGTATCCGCTGCTTCATTCGCTTAGGTAAAAATGGAGTTAACTCTAGGAGCTGACTCTTTGTTTTTGGGCTTAGAATTTAGTTAGTACACTCGTTACTGTGTTCTTTCTTGAAATAAACTAATTTTCTTGAAAATTGTTCTTATTCAATGCTTCCTTACTTTAAAAAGAAAATAATTTTCAACTATTTGGGCCAAAAGGGAGTTAATTCCAGAATAAAATTGACTCTAGAATTGTGAATTTGACGAATTTCTCAATGGAATTTGGCCAAAACATGTGGTAGGTGACAAATAATAATTGGACGAAGACAAAGGCGATTTAAATACATTCTCCACTTTTTAAACAGTTTTTTTTTCTATTTTCCCACAAATTATAAAGTTAACTCCTTGTTGCTGCATACCCCTCAATTGTATTTGTATCAATTTTATTTCTGCAATTAAAAAAATAGACTGAGAAATTAATACCCATCTGTACCCCCGAATGGGTTCACAATTAATTATTACCTTGATAGCTTCGTGCATGATATAATACTGAATCGTAATTCGATATAGGTATCTATGTATATGGGGGTACTTGTTGAATTATTCGCTTGAATTATCTTAAATAGTGTAATCAAATAATACTGTGTGCAACCGGATTATCGATTTTCAATAATAGAGACATGAATAAACACAAGATGAAGCAAAATATTATAGAGCCGGCTTAACATAGCAAATCTAAAACTATACTAAATAGTTTTCCAATATAAGGTACACCCAATTTTATTTTTACACGATTTCATTCGATTTAGCACGATTAAAAAAGCTATTTGATTTAAATATTTTCTGAAAATAATGTAAATACACCTAATTCTGTTTTTACATGGTAGATACCATAGGTGGGCACAGTTAACCGAAAAGTTACCTTCGTTAATCGTTAATTCGTTAATAAAAAAGTTACTTTCGTTAATCGTTAATTCGTTAATAAAAAAGTTACCTTCGTTAATCGTTAATTCGTTAATAAAAAAGTTACCTTCGTTAATCGTTAATTCGTTAATAAAAAAGTTACCTTCGTTAATCGTTAATTCGTTAATAAAAAAGTTACCTTCGTTAATCGTTAATTCGTTAATAAAAAAGTTAACTTCGTTAATCGTTAATTCGTTAATAAAAAAGTTAACTTCGTTAATCGTTAATAAAAAAGTTAACTTCGTTAATCGTTAATTCGTTAATAAAAAAGTTAACTTCGTTAATCGTTAAAGCGTTAAAATTCCGAAAATGTAACGGAAGTTAAAGTTAACCGTTAAAAGTTACCCATCCAAAATGTTTGAGGACCTTTTTTTGCTATTTCGACAACTTTGTTATGTATTTTTCATCAAACAACCAATGTAACGGACTAAAGTTAACGGAACTTAAATATAATGGAAGTTAACAAAAGCGTTAACATTTTTTTGAGTTAACTTAAAAGTTAATCCGTTAAGCGTTTTGTTAACTTCGTTAATTAACGATTAACGGATTAACGAGTATGGTAGATACGTTCTAGAAAAAAACGTGTAAAAAGGACATGAAGTTCATAGAAAAAAGGGGATTAGTTCCATATCCTTCAACCCTGTAAAAAAATAGGGAAAATAAAATGATTCATACAAAAAAAATATAAATTAAATTTTGATGTGCATTCATGCACAGTTTATTTCATAAAAACAAAAGGTAATTCGATTCTAAAATTAAAAGTAACATAAATATAAAATTATCGCAAGTTTAGGAACTAAAAACTCGTACAAGAGTAAAATATATACTTAAGCTGCTATGAAAATAAATTAGAAAGGAGAATAATTTCCTAACTACATATTTTATAAATAACAGATAGAAAAAAAATCCGGTTAATAAAAATATTTTTGTTTAAAATTTAAATCAAATAGCTTTTTTAATCGTGCGTAACGAATGAAATCTTGTAAAAACGGAATCAATATTTTTTCTAGACCGTGTTAAATCGAAACCGTGTAAAAAACAGACCGTGTAAAAACAAAATTGGGTGTATACTCTAATGACCTTGAAACACGAAAATACATATGTTAAAAAAATTTATTTTGATTTTCGGACCAATTACAATAACTTCCTATTGGGAAGTTAATAACCAAAATTAGGTACAACTTACCTCAAGAAATAAATCATCATATAGATGATTATGGTTTCCATTACTTCTTGTCCTGCAAATCCTTTGGGGTCCATGATGATGGGTGAACTTGCCATTATAGCCTGCTAGAGACGGCAAGGCCCGGACCCCCATAGATGTGACCCCACCGGGCCCCGCTATGGGCACAGTGTGCCTCAATGTTTGAATAGACTCTGAGTCGCTTTCTCGTGACAGTTCATGAAGGTTTGGTAAACTCCCCATTTTTTTAATTAGCTATTATGATTTTTTCATTTTTAGCGAATCGAGTCAAGTTTTTTGTGATTTTTGTGAAGTTGATTTCGAAATTGAGAGACTGGGGGTCGAGGTTTTGAGTTTATTTAGTCTCATTTTTGTGCAGAGTGTTGTGGGTAATCTGGAATAGAAAAGAAAATTATATTATTTATTGGAAATTATAAATTTTAAAGAAATATTATTATTTGACGTAGGTATTTTGAAAAATCTTGGAATTCTTGTTAGGGTAGGTCACGTGTTTGTTAAATTACTAAAGTTACAATATCAATTAGTAATTATTGTGTACAGGATCTAAATCTACTATATACGAATATAGTAAAAAATAAGCGTATTATAAAAATTACAATACAGATTGTAGAAGTTACTCAATTTAATTTGTATATTTTGATACAAAATTTTAATTTTTAATAAAATTTTTTTTTAATATAGACAAAAATATTTAAAAAGTGATTTTAATCTAATAAAAAATTTCAAAACCAGTGAATCGAAAATGCGGACGAAATTAATTATGAAAAGAGATTTGTATACACATAATAATAAATATTTAAAATTGTACTAAATCAAAAAATATAAACAATTCAAAATGAAATTCGTCGTCAAAATTAATAGGCAATTTTAAGAACAGATATGTATTTTGTATAGAAATCAGTCTAAAGCTAAATTCTTATTAAATCTTGTCTTACACAATATATATATCATATATTACATTTATATAACAATGTTATTAACTTTTAAGTATTTAGTAGAAACGTATAGACAGGTAGATTGCAAATATTTCATAGAAATTATCAACCTTTCATGGATTTTAACACTAAAAAATACTTTGGAGAGATTGGTATTATATTTTAAGTAGCTATTTTATTTATTTAAAAAACTATTCTATGATGATCTTACGTGTCTCTGGAACAATTGTACAAAGTGACTTTAGTTTTTGAAACTATCCTCTATAGAATGAACCACTTTGGCTGGAAACAAAAAATCCTGTAGATTTTTATGGCCAATGAAAATTACAGTTCAAATAAAGCTTAATTTTTAAATTTTAATTTATAAACATACACCTATAATTATTGAAATATATAACTCTGAGGTGTAAAAGTGGGTCATTCCATAGAGGATAGTTTCACTTTGTAAAATTGTTCCAGATCTGACCATTTGGCTAAAAGCAAGTACGGAAGGTGTCAACTCCAAATTTTGATGAAAACCTACTATCGGCCAGAGATTAATAATTTTTATTCATAAAAATAAACTAGAATGTACTTTAAATAGTGATTAAACAGCTGTGTTAATTTAGCTTTAATTCGTTGTTTCATTTGACCACAGTAAATTCCCAAATATTGAGTATTTTCAGAGGCGCTAGACTTGCAAACCCCCTTAATACTTTGTTACTAGAATCATGTCTATTCTATAATACATTGCCGGTAACATCCTTAATAATATATATAAAGCTCAACGTCTCTCTCTCTGTCTGTCTGTCCGTTAGTGCGCTTATCACTCGAAAACCACTTATCCGATTTACGTAATTTCTTTTTTAATTCAAAGGTACATTCTCTGGCCAGGTTATAGGTTATATTTTGTTACATTAGATAACATAACAACTAATTGTAAGTAGTGACGATAATAGTAAATCAAATCGGACAAATTTTTACCGTCAGTGCGCTGTTTTGCAATACGCTGCCTAAACCGTTGAATATAGAACAAAATAATGTATTAAAGAATTGTGTAGAATCAAAAGTGCTACAATAAAGTCCGCGACACTATATGTCTAACTTTTATATTTAAGCCACAATGACTGCTTTTATGTTACAAAGAAAACATAAAATATTTGGGTTCTGTTTACATGGACTTATGACCTGCAAAACTTTAATCCTTATCGAAATAAATGATTTCATCGTCATAAGTACTTAATGAAGATATAATTTGCCTTTTACAGAATCCAATTTGGTCTTTTGGTTCAGGAAATAACGTGAAATAAGTATATACAATAACATTATTCGTAACAATTCGCGCGAACTACGACTATGTAGACGCCGCGCTGGGTAGAGGAGACAGGCCGGTATTCTTTTGATTGTCAATTGTTTAATTTGTTTTCAATAATTAACTTTTAAATAATCAACTATATATTTTTTAAATCCTAAACAATAATTCCGTAGTCCACGCGAGCGAAGCCGCGCGGGCCAAGCTAGTACCATATAAAATACACTTTATACATTTAAATAAAACCTTGACTGTATTATAGAATTACGAAGTTAGTATTGTTTGTTTATTTAAACAATTTTAAAACATCCTCGTCAGAATTTTGATGTAACTAAACTGACGTGTACTTGTAAAGCTTTCACAAGTGGCAGATCCAATGACGCAAGCTTTCTTTAGACGTGCTTTGTTCGCTTTTCTACTGACTCGACAAATTATACTACAATATGTATGTCTTATATATATTACTCCTTATTAACATAAAAAAACACTTGAATTTATTGTAATAAGAATACTTTTTGTTATTTGATATAGTAGGCTTTCCTTTTTTATAATTTTTTTATAGGTATAGTTATTTTTGGCATTTTTTTGTAATTGAGTTGATATTTCTATGTAATTGAAAAATGTATTTTGTTTTTTGATGCTTACTTAATGTAAACATTTATTTTTTTAAATAATTTATTAGAATGAATCGAAATAAATGTGATTTAAATGAAAAATTATTAAAATTGTTGTTTTTATAGTAATCTATGATTTTTCTTTCAATTTTCTTGTATTTTTGTTGATTTTCTGTGAAAAATTGCATTTTGATGCATGAAATTTTACGAAATTTTTTTGAATTTTAGATTGGTTAAAAGTTTGTTTTTTATATAGAAAATGATGTGAAAAGTTGAATTTTTTAAACCGCAGTTCTGTATCTCTAACCGTTCTCGAGATATCGCCTCTTAAAGTTTTAGTTTTTTCAAAATTTTGGAGAAAAATGGCTGTAATTTTTGAACGTGTGGTCGGATTTAATTTTTGTTGACAGATTTGAAATCAGCGTGTCAAAATCTATATAATGACATGTATAATACATTGAAATTCAACAAAAAAAAATTCGTCAAAAATCGACATTTTTTAAGGTATTTTTAAGGTATTGAATTTTTTCGATTTTTCACAAAAATTTTTTTTTAGAATTTTATTGTATGATACATGTCATTATATAGATTTTGACACGCTGATTCCAAATTTGTCAACAAAAATCAAATCCGACGACCACACGTTCAAAAGTTACGGCTGTTTTTCTCCAATTTTTTTGAAAAATCAAAACTTTGAGAGGCCATATCTCGAGAACGGTTTGAGATACAGACCTGCGGTTTGAAAATATCAACTTTTCACGTCATTTTCTATATAAAAAACATACTTTTAACCAAATCTAAAACATGTAATTTTTTAGTAATTTTTCATGCATCAAATCCGTCAACTAAAATCAAATTAGACCACCTGTTCAAAAGTTACGACCATTTTCTTTATAAAAACTGATATAAAACATAAATAGGGGTCCTTAGAACATATTTTAGATGTACCTAAGCTAATTCTTTTGGCTTTCATGCAAGTATATCTTAAAAAAAATTGTTATTACATATTTAACATATTCACATTATTTATAACTGTCACTATCGCTTAATACATAATATGAAAATATAAAAATCAAAATTTCTGAATAAATAAATAAACTACCTCATCTTTTAATGATATTTAACACGTACATTATTTTGTGAAATTGATTTTAGGAAACAATTTATATGGTAAATTACAAATTGTATATGTTTATATTCAATTTATATTTCAATCTACATACAAAGTTTTACATAACATAAAGAGGGGTGAGGGGGGGTAACTAATTTGTTAGCTGTTGTTGAACAAATACATTACATACTTTGTTTTAATGATCATATATATATAATATATAATTGTTTATTAATAATACAATCAATTAATTCTACATATAACAAAATATATTTAAGTACATATGTATTCAAAAATATAGATCTCGGCTTCTTGGTAAATTGGACAGCCCAAATTAGGAACATTGAAAGATATTTATAGTATATACAGTGTTTGACTGTCTGTCTGTCTTTCACAACCATCTATATAGGTACTGAACCATTTGGTCTAGAAAGCATTTGGCATAATTGAATCGGTGAGTGAAAGAACGATATATCTCCAAAATGACCATTTTGAGAAAAACGAAAAAAACTGTTTTAAAGGAGAACTATGGGTTATTTGGTCTAATTATGTATTGTGACATTATAGAACTTATGTTAACCGATAATAATACGTACATAAATAAATTAAAAAAAAATTGCAAAAAAAGATATTTGAAAAAAAAGACCGGCAGTTAAGGCAGCCACACACGTATTATTTTTCAAGAATTTTTGTTATATATTGAGTTTTATCATATCAAGAAAAATACACACATTTTCAGATTTTTGTATTAATATATAAAAAAATTAAATTGAAAAATTAAGTATGTCATAACATAGAAAAATTAATCTAGTTTATCAGTGTATTTTTTCCTAAATGATTTATTAATACTGGTCAGAGCTGAACTTAAAATACAAAACCGTAATTTCTCTACAGTAATTCTTATGGCAATTCAAATAGCATGTTCAACCTTAAAATTTGTCTGGATCAAAAAATTTAAATATCTTTGTAATCTACATAAAACATCCTATATGGACCCCTAATATTGTATATTGAAATGTCACATAATCCCTTACTAGTGTATTTTATTTTGGTCCTGATTAATTAAGTGATATTAATCACCCTGTATAAATTAGTACAACGTAATTTACCGTGCGTACAAAATCTAGTGTGCAGTTTTTTATGAGACGCAGTGAACCATCGAGTAAGCCTTGATATTGGCTTTGTTGTGAGCGAGTTGGCCATGACAGTATCTTTGTAGACATGGGTTATACAATATACAATTGTATAATATTATATTCAAATACATATACAATGTCGTATAGAACTATAGATGTATCTCTTTTTGCTTTAAATGATATAGTTAAAATTAGGGTAAATCCGAAATTAAGATTTTTTTTATACATATACGAAAATCTCGATAACGGGTCGTTATAACGAAAAAATTATTAGAACATTAATTATAGGTAAGATCATTCTCTATAATTTTTCTTTGAAACTTTTTTTTGTATTCAGCACCGTTTCAAAAATAATTAAAGGCTGTAGCCGGGTAAGCATGCAAAATCGGCCTTTGCATGGATTTGGCTGATTATTTTTTTGAAAGTCACATTCTATGTAACATTCAACCTGACCAAATATTAGCTTCCAAAAATTTGTAGTTTTCGAAAAAAAAATTTTTTTTGATTTTCAAAAAAAATTTTTTTTTTGATAATCCATCAATCGAATTTGATGGTGCTTGTGGTATATTATAGAGGTACTTATGACTCATCAGACGTAAATTTATTATGGTCCTCTGTACATAGTAAAGCAGAAAAAAAAATTAATAAAATTTAAAAAATTAAAAAACACTATGTTGTTTTCGGGGGGCAATCACCATTTTTTTTATAAAATATACCTTGTACGTACCCCAACAACATATCAAAATCCCAAACTGATATGAAGGGTATAACATACTCGTATAAATTCGCATATGCTCGTATTGGCGCGGCGCGCGCGTGACGCGGGTGGACTATATGGAGTGCAAGTGTCTTAATACTTTTAAAACATCTCTAATTTGTTGCTTAACAACAGGGCTGAACTAGCCTGGAGAGATCCGGGGAATTTGAAGGGGCCCATGGCCTGACAAAGATAAAATATAGAGGCCGTAGCCGGGAATGTATGGGAACCGCCATTGAATCAATTATGCTAATTTTTTCTCATAGGTTGCTTTTTAAGAAACATAAAATCGCCCTAATTGTATTTGTGCTTCAAAATTTTTATGTTTACTAAGAACATTTTTATTTTGAAAAAAAAAATCCTATCTATAACTTATTATACAAGAAGAGTCGTTAGTTCGCAGCGGCAATGTGATTTATTGCTACTAAAGACGATTATAACATTTCAAAAGCGATCTGAGGCGATTTTATGTTTCTAAAAAGCAAACTATGAGAAAAAAATTGCATAATTGATTCAATGGCGGTTCCCATACATTCCCGGCTACGGCCTCTATATTTTATCTTTGTCAGGCCATGGACCCCTTCAAATTGCCCGGATTTCTCCAGGCTAGTTCAGCCCTGTTGTTTAGCAACAAATTAGAGATGTTTTAAAAGTATTAAGACACTTGCACTCCATATAGTCCACCCGTGTCACGCGCGCGCCGCGCCAATACGACCATATGCGAATTTATACGAGTATGTTATACCCTTCATATCAGTGTGGGATTTTGATATGTTGTTTGGGTACGTACAAGGTATATTTTATAAAAAAATGGTGATTGCCCCCCGAAAACAACATAGTGTTTTTTAATTTTTTAAATTTTATTAATTTTTTTTACTGGTTTACTATGTACAGAGGACCATAATAAATTTACGTCTGATGAGTCATAAGTACCTCTATAATATACCACAAGCACCATCAAATTCGATTGATGGATTATCAAAAAAAAATTTTTTTTGAAAATAAAAAAAAATTTTTTTTTTCGAAAACTACAAATTTTTGGAAGCTAATATTTGGTCAGGTTGAATGTTACATAGAATGTGACTTTCAAAAAAATAATCAGACAAATCTATGCAAAGGCCGATTTTGCATGCTTACCCGGCTACGCAGCCTTTAAATTTAATTTTTTTTTGTGTATGCACTCGCACCTAAATAATTATTAAAAGACAAATATTTTAATAAGGGATTGTTATAACGAAAAATTGGTCACAACACTCACAACATAAAATTTAGATAAGACCATTCTCTATATGTTTTATTTGAAACTTTTTTTTGTATTCAACACCGTTTTAAAAATAATTAAATTCTCATTTAATTTTTTTTTGTGTATGTATTCACACCTATATATATAATTATTTTTTTTTTGATAAGGGATTGTTATAATGAAAAAATGGTCAGAACATAAAATTTAGATAAGACCATTTTCTACAAGTTTCATTTGAAACTTTTTTTTGTATTGAGCACCGTTTAAGAAATAATTCGAAGTAAAGTTATAAGATTTTTTTAGGAATTTTGGGTGGCAGATTACGAAAAAATATACATACAAAGAAGGGGGGGCTGCAATGAAGTAAGGGATTGAGTGGGTGAAGACAACTTATTGAAAACTATACAAAAAAAAAATAAGAAATACAGTCAGAAATCGTATATAACTTTTTTTTTCTGCATAAACATTTTGACGTCAAAGTAAAACATACTATGTACGTCACAAATACAACCACTGAAAACTGAAACTTCTCAGACTCCGGCGATAATCCGGAGCAAAGGAGGCGGTGGTTAGCACCCCCCCCCCCTCACAAAGCAAGCGAAGTAAGATTGAACTTGCTACAGATTACAAGCAGTGATGAAAGTAAAAATTTAAGAGGGAGGGGGGTATATTTAGATACGAGATTTTACTTTCCTGTTAGAGCAGGTGTATATAAAAAGGGGTGATTATTAAGTCTGTGTTCAATAAGATAGATTTGAATAAATTTATTTGAGTTTAATTTTCTTTTTTTTATTCTCGATTAGCTTTCCTATTCTTTATTTTATTTAAAGTTATATTTACGTCTAGCACACTGTAAAAAAAGATTTGGTTTCGAAAAATGTTGTTTTTAATTTATATTCAGAACACATGTACCTACATTTAATGGAATATTTTATTTTGTTAATTATTAAAAGTAAAAAAAGTTTAATTTAATGAAATAGACAGAACGGTATATAATAGTAACATGTACGAATTTGTACTGCTGTAATGGTAGAGCTAGTTTTTCATTATTTTCAATAAATTACACGTGAATATATTTGTTATATAATTTTTATAGTATTTAAAAGGGTTGAAGTTAGTTTTTAAAACGTCTCTATATAGCCAATTGTGTAGAATTTCAATAAATAGAGCACTTTCGGCAATCGTGTGTTAAAAAAACTCTATTTTTAATATCAAATTACTCAAAAACTATACGTCCAATATTTTAAGTAAAATATAAGAGTTATCCATAAATAACATATTAAAATTTTAGACTTTTATCTATACATTGCTCTAATGATCGAATAACCTTAAAGATTTATCAGTAATTGAAGAAATTTCGTACCCATTGTAAGGGTTTTTATGAAATTTTTGACTTCCTCTTTTAATTTACTTGTAAGGTTTTCTTTACTATGATTTTGTTGTGAATGTTATCAGATAATTAGTCTGAGAAGAGTAAAAATCAATTTATTTAAAATTTTACAGCAAATATTGTTGCATATGAAATAAAGCTAATTAAATTTTCTACAAAAAAGGTTCAGTACATTTATTTCGTCAGATTCATATTTCACCAATACTAGACTGTCTGAATAACCCTTTACATACGAGAATATTTCATTTTCTTAGAGAAAATTTGTTGACGACAATTCGCCCAAGCCCCCCTGTTGAATTAAATACAATTTAATATAAAATGAAATACGTAAATGTAATTTGACACTTTATTGACTCAAAACAGTAAAATTGTAAGGTATATTGGTTAAAATATTTATACTGGAAAATTTTCAGTTAGGTACTTTTGAAATTCAATGTCATGATTATCAGCGTCTTTGACGTAGATATTTATAGAATTTTGTAAACGATTTAATCCTTTTTATGTATGTACCTTATCGTATTTTTGAAATAGATACATACAG
Source organism: Sialis lutaria (assembly GCA_949319165.1). Classification (NCBI taxonomy): domain Eukaryota; kingdom Metazoa; phylum Arthropoda; class Insecta; order Megaloptera; family Sialidae; genus Sialis; species Sialis lutaria. Next base: position 30,863,338 of record OX439235.1, read on the forward strand.
GCTGATTTATAATTAATGTAAACAAAATTAACAGTAAGTAAAAAAACTTCGTATATGAATATATTTTCGGAAATTACATATACAGTAACTTAAATAAATATATATTTTATTAACCCATTAACGCCATTCGTACACATTTATGTACACCTCATTTTATAATTATTGTTGCTGTCTATGGATATTAATTAACAATATTTCTTCAAAAATCAGTTGATAGAAGTGCAACAAACAAAATCTGTTAACGTTATTAGTTTCATAAGTGTTGTTTTAATTGTTTTCAATAATTTTTATATGAAAAGAGGTACGTGGTATGCTAATATATTTTATCCATGATTTCGAATTTTGTTCAAATCATATGAAATAACTTTAATATACATATAACATGACTTTATCTAAATAAAAATGATACCAGAAAAGCAGTCTCACACAAAATAGACTTCATATCTGCCCGATTTACTTGTTGAGTTACACACTGTTATTTTTTTTCTAAATATTAAAAAAAAGTTTGTGTTGTATATTTAGTTAAATATATTAAATATGTACTTCATTTCATATTATAAAAATAATTTGCATGTTTTCGTATTCTTTTCGGCGTTAATGGGTTAATAATATACAGGATGAGTCGAATGTATCTATTTGCATAACTATCTTTGGTATATATGTATTAACTAAAGTTTAATTGAAAATTTAAGAGTATTTTTTAAATCAAATAAATGTTTTTTTTTCTATGTACCACTGATATTCAATTTTGCCGGTCTGTACCCAAGAGAATCAAATGCTAGTGAGGTATTTTCCATTGTGCCTTTTTACCCCCCCCCCCCTCCCTTTTCCTCATGAACCATCGATTCATCTTCATTCATTTGTTGTATAGGAAAATAAATACTGTTATTGATTTAGCTGTTATTTATAGAGTTTAAATAATACATATGTATGTATGTATCAATAGAAACTTGTTTGGGATAGAGGGGTTTCTTAAATAAGCAAAAATTATTTATAAAGATTAGAATACATTATTTTTATTGATTTTTGTAAAATTAACTTTTATTAATTTTGTGAATTTCTTACAAGGGAACCTTTTCAAGTCGAAAATTCGTATCGAGTTTAAACTTTGTAAATAGTTAGAGGAGGTCAAGGTAAGTAACAAAAAAATTGTCACAGCTGCGGTAAAACGGTTTAAATGTGCAAAATAATCATATTTTTCCAAATAACTTTTTATGCTCTTTTGAATGGCGATAGTCAAATTTCGAAAACATTAAACTGTTAACCCCCCACATATTCCATAGGTTTAATTTTTTCGTATTTTTACTATCGCCATCCGAAAGAGCATAAAAAATCATGAAAATTTTGTATTATAGATTTTTTTAAATTTTCATTAGTTTCAGAGTTATTTGAAAAAAGATGATTATTTTGCACATTTTCATAGGGGTGTTCCACCCCCTTAAACTGTTTAACCGCAGCTATGATAATTTTTTGTTACTTATCTTGACCTTCTCTAACTATACCGGGTGGTCTATTTAAATTGAGACAAGCAAATATCTCGAAAATTAAGGTTTTTCAGGGATAATGTTCGGTACAAAAGTTTCAGGGTTCGAAGGGGGAAAACCAATGGAGGTAAAATTTTTTACTTTGAGTGGAGGTTTTAAGGTCATTTTGGGGTCAACTTAATTTTTTTAAATGGAAACCTATTTCTTTTATTACATATTCGTATTTTGCAGAAAAAAAGAAACAACTTTTGTCTAAGAAGTTTTTTCAAAATCCTCAAATTCAGGGGCATTTTTTAAATTTATTTTTTAATTTTTTTGTTTGTTTTTATAAAAAAAAAATCGAAATTATTATTTATAATTATTAACTATGCATGTTTAAGTAACAATTAAATTTAAAAAATGTTTTTTTTTAAGTTTAGGATTAAAATTTTTTTTTATATTTTGAATATTTTTACAAAAAAAAATAGGTTAAAATTGAGGATTTTGAAAAAACTTCTTAGACAAAAGTTGTTTCTTTTTTTCTGCAAAATACGAATATGTAAAAAAAGAAATAGGTTTCCATTTAAAAAAATTAAGTTGACCCCAAAATGACCTTAAAACCTCCACTCAAAGTAAAAAATTTTATCTCCATTGGTTTTCCCCCTTCGAACCCTGAAACTTTCGTACCAAACATTATCCCTGAAAAACCTTAATTTCCGAGATATTTGCTTGTCTCAATTTAAATAGACCACCCGGTATACAAAGTTTAAAATCGATACGAATTTTCGACTTGAAAAGGTTCCCCTGTTAATGAGATATTTTGGAATTAGTAAATGTTCTTTGTTTTTTTATGCTTATCTACTTAATGTACATAATACTGTAGACATATTTTTAAAAATAATTTATTAGATATTTAATCGAAATAAATGTGATTTAAATGAAAAATTGCATGGAAACTTATTAAAATTGTTGTTTATATTATAATCTATGATTTTTATTTCAATTTTCTTGTATTTATGTATATATTTCTGTGAAAAAGTGAATTTTGATGCATGAAATTTTATAAAAAAAATTTGAATTTTAAATTTGGTTAAAAGTATGTTAATTATATAGAAAATGACGTGAAAAGATGACATTTTTAAACCGCAGGTCTGTATCTCTAACCGTTCTCGAGATATGACCTCTCAAAGTTTTCGATTTTTTTAAATTTTGGAGAAAAATGGCTGTAACTTTTGAACGTGTGGTCGGATTTGATTTTTGTCGACGGATTTGGAAGCAGCGTGTCAAAAACTCTATAATGACATGTATAATACTTTCAATTTTGACAAAAAAAATTTTTGTGAAAAATCGACGTTTTTTTAAGGTATTGAATTTTTTCGATTTTTCACAAAAATTTTTTTCCGAATTTTCAGTATTATACATGTAATTATATAGATTTTGACACGCTGATTCCAAATCTGTCAACAAAAATCAAAACCGACCACACGTTCAAAAGTTACGGCCATTTTTCTCCAAAATTTTTGAAAAATAAAAACTTTGAAGGGCCATATCTCGAGAACGGTTTGAGATACAGACCTGCGGTTTGAAAATTTCAACTTTTCACATCATTTTCTATATAATAAACATACTTTTAACCAAATCTTAAAACATGTCATTTTTTAGTAATTTTTCATGTATCGAATCCGTTAACTAAAATCAAATTTGACCACCTTATTCAAAATCTAATGCCATTTTCTTTATAATAACCGATATAAAACTTAAGTAAGAACCCTTAGACTTTTAGAGCATATCTTGACTGTACCTAACCTAATTATTTTGGCTGTAATTCATAAATATTCTACTAAAAATTATTATATCCACAATATAAAATTATTTATTAAAACATATTAATCATATTATGTATACTTAAATTATTTTATCCACGACTTATATATAATACATACATTACATACGTAGTTTTTACTATATAATGCGATATATTAATCCCAGAGGGAACCATGACGAAAGAGAAATTTTCTGATTGGTGCATTGGAGGGCAATAATGGTCATTATTGCCCTCTAAATCATTATTGCCCTCTAATGCACCAATCAAAAAATTCCTCAAATTAAATAATACCATGGAAACAAAATACACAAACTTTAAGTCTAAAAAATTTATTTACGACTGTCAAATAAAACACCTAGTGTTAGTGTATTTGTATTGAGATGGATAAAAATTCTAGTAATGTTGTTGATAGTACAAAACTTGTTCAGTTTATTAACTGTAATATTACTAATTTTAATATTTTTGGACACCACAGAGTTTGTGTATTTTGTTTCCATGGTATTGTTTAATTTATATTAATTTGAAATTATAAGAAAAATGCTTGTGTTTGCATTTCTTGTATTCAGTTGTGTTTTATTAAAGTAATTAAAATAGTCGTAGATAAAGTACAGTATACTACTCGCAATAATGGCTATTATTACCTCGGAAATTTTTTCTCCCTCGCCGCTATGCGGCTCGGTTCGAAAATTATTCCTCGGTAATAATAGCTATCATTATTGACTCGTGGTATAATATACTATTAATTTTATGTAAACATTTTGAGTGGCTTATTTTATTAATTATAATTAATATAAAATCAATATTCATTAATATTTTATACATAATATAATTAAATAAACAAAAACAATATTGGTAATGGATTTTAAGTTAAGTAAAGCCCACACAAAAATAGAAAATAAATAATTTTTATAAAAAAATTCTATACAAATATAAATAATAAAAGTAAAAACGAAAAAAAGCTACACGACTTTCTTATACGTAATTCTACCAATGTATAATGTTGTAAAAAGCCACACGACTTTCTTATACGTAATTCTACGAATGTATAATGTCGAATAAAACTTCACGACTTTCTTATACGTAATTCTACCAATGTATAATGTTGTAAAAAGCCACACGACTTTCTTATACGTAATTCTGCGATTGTATAATGTTGAAAAAAGCTTCACGACTTTCTTATACGTAATTCTACGAATGTATAGTGTTGTAAAAAACTGCATGACTTTCTTATACGTAATTCTACCAATGTATAATGTTGTAAAAAGCCATACGACTTTCTTATACGTAATTCTGCGAATGTATAATGTTGAAAAAAGCTTCACGACTTTCTTATACGTAATTCTACGAATATATAATGTAATTATAAATGTATATATTTAATTCAATAATATATAAATGAATTATATTAAATTAAATCTAAAATTTCAACCCATCTTCTTTCAGAAAGCTTAATTTTGTTTTAACACGTCAACTTATATATAGCGTAACTAGGTTTCACAAATAAAAAGAGTACCTTAATAAAGAGTAATTAATTAATTTTATCACGTAGACATTATTAATTAGTCTTTATTATTAACGGCTTATACATTTCCATCAAATTTTTATGGAAAAATATCACGTAATCGAAAAATGTGTCACATAAGATTATTTATCATTTTATTATATTTTTTAAATTATTCAAATACAGTAGGTTTTATGAAAAGCGAAACATCATTTAAAAAATGAAAAAATATGTGGTTGATTATTTATTATTTTATTATATTTTTAAATTATTCTAATACAGTAGGTCTTATGAAAAGCGAAACATGATTTAAAAATTGAAAAAATATGTAGTAAAGAAAAAAATTCCGTTCAAAATTTGATTTTTTGTTTGTTTAGTTTAGGAAAAAATGCATGTGTTTTAAGTGCTGATCAGATTTTTTATTTTAATGTGATTTTTAAAATCATTGCGTCAAAAAATATGAAATTTTCATTAAAAAATACATATTTTTGTAAGATACATTTTTTTATAGATTTTTAGTCGAATTTTGATGTAATGTATACGTTATCGTATAGTTTTTGATATGCTGATTTCAAAAAACTCAACGAAACATAAATCCGACAAAAGGTTCAAAAGTTATGACGATTTTTTTAAATATAAAAAAACTTCAAATTTTAAAATACAAAAATTCTAATAATTTTTTTGTATTTTTACAAAACTTTTAACTGCTCTATATAAGAACGGTTTTAAAAACTAACATACGGTTTAAAAATTGAATTTGCCATATATAATTACTAGAAAAATATACCTTACATTTTATAATTTACAATTTAATCCCCACAAAAAAATGAGAAATACAAACAAAAAAAACAATCATTTTTCACACGAATTCTATTAATCTGGAAACCAAAGCCCAGACAGACCCAACTGATAAACTGAACCCATTTAAAATACAGTACACCAATACCTCGCTTTGCATCGTTTCGTATTGTGTTTTTTTGAAGTTGCGTTGTTGCTGAATTAGTACTAATTTTCACTGTGCGTCGTTAGATTTTCGAAGTTGCGTTGTTTTGGGTTCGAGTCAAATGGCTACGAATAACAATTGCTACAAGGAAATTTATTTTACGTTGGAAAAAAAGCTGTTCAGCAAACATTGGACCATTTTTTTGTGAAAGAAAGCCGACTTACGACAACAGCCACTATGGACTCAACAGACAGTGATTAATTTGTATTTTGTTTTTTTAAATAAAATTTTGTTTTAATTGAATTTGTTTTTTGTAATAAAATTTTATATTATTTTTGTTTTTTAAATGTTTACTTTCTTCAATTTTCTTTTCAAAAAGTAGTATTTTTGTAACCTTGTAACCTATCTTCGATTTTTACATGGTTTGCTATAGAAAATCATAATTCACTTTGCGTCGTTTCAATTTGCGTCGTGTTTTTTTGGAACGTAACCACGACGCAAAGTGAGGTATTGGTGTATAAAAAAATATATTAAAAAATGCAATTTCCTTAAAAAGTCCATCCATCATTACCGAATACAATTACAATAACAATACAACTAAAACCGCTTTGAATTGTAGAAAATTAAACAGCAATCGATTTGAAAAGCCAGGCCATACACATTACACAAACCTGCCATCGCATCGACTTATTTTTGATTAATGATCTGCCAAAAGTGACCATTGCCAGTAAACAGTACAAAATACATGGACATACCTCAATCATAATTCCATTTGATTTAATGTATTACCCCATGTTTACATGTTAAATGCCCCCCCCCCCCACAAACACATTCACAGTCTAATGTATGTATCACAGCGGTTCTAAAACTGTTAAAAAACAACATAATTCACTGGTCGACAAAAAAAAATAGTAGAGATCTTGTATTACCCCATGTTTACATGTCAAATGCCCCCCCCCCCCCCCACAAACACATTCACAGTCTAATGTATGTATCACAGCAGTTCTAAAACTGTTAAAAAAAATAACATAATAATTCACTGGTCGACAAAAAAAATCCTAGTATGTGATTTAGAAGATATTTGTCATGCTGAAACCGATTTCGTTGCACAAATGGTTCCATCACGTCAGGTTTTTGAGATATTTGAACCTAAAAGTACCAAAAATATATCACAGCCGTTCTAAAACTGTTAAAAAAATAATAACATAATAATTCAATGGTCGATAAAAAAAATCCTAATAGGTGATTTAGAAGGTATTTGTCATGCTGAAACCGAATTCGTTGCCCAAATGGTTCCATTACGTCAGGTTTTTGGGATATCCGAACCTAAAAGTCCCAAAAATATATCACAGCGGTTCTAAAACTGTTAAAAAAAATAACATAATAATTCACTGGTCGACAAAAAAAATCCTAGTATGTGATTAACAATAAGAAGGTATTTGTCATGCTGAAATCAATTTCGTTGCACAAATGGTTCCATCACGTCAGGTTTTTGAGATATTCGAACCTTAAAGTACCAAAAATATATCACAGCGGTTCTAAAACCGTTTAAAAAAATAACATAATAATTCACTGGTCGACAAAAAAAATCATAGAGATCTGAATAGGTGTTTTAGAAGGTATTTATCATGCTGAAACCGATTTCGTTGCACAAATGGTTCCATCACGTCAGGTTTTTGGGATATCCGAACCTAAAAGTCCCAAAAATGACGATTTTGGCAATGTTGGGGAATTTATTACTAACAAGGAAACCTTTTCATGTCGAAAATTCGTATCGAGTTTAAACTTTGTATATAGTTAGAGGAGGTCAAGGTACGTAACAAAAAAATCATCATAGCTGCGGTAAAACGGTTTAAGGGGGTGAAACACCCCTATGAAAATGTGCAAAATAATCATATTTTTTCAAGTAACTCTGATACTAATTAAAATTTAAAAAAATCTACAGTACAAAATTTTCATGATTTTTTATGCTCTTTCGTATAGCGATAATTAAAATTCAAAAATATTATACCGTTAACGCCCACCTCCCACCCACATTTCATAGGTTTAATTTTTTCGAATTTTGACTATCGCCATTCGAAAGAGCATAAAAAATTATGAAAATTTTGTATTATAGATTTTTTTTAAATTTTCATTAATTTAAGAGTTATTTGAAAAAATATGATTATTTTGCACATTTTCATATAGGGGTGTTTCACCCCCTTAAACCATTTTACCGCAGCTAAGATAATTTTTTTTTACTTATCTTGACCTTCTCTAACTATATACAAAATTTAAACTCGATACAAATTTTCGACTTGAAAAGGTTCCCTTGTAAATAGGTAATTTTTTTCTGAAATTTTCTTTGATGATTACAAATAGTAGGTACTTTAAAATGATTTTTTACATACAATAATTTATAAATTACGGGGGGGGGGGCACACTAAAATCAAATATATCGCAATTGAAGGGTTAAAATCAAAAGATAATAAAACATTTATTTTTGCATTTTATCTACCAGACCCTCATAATTTCCAAAATTATTTTTACAAAGAAAAATATTTTTTTAATCTTCCTAATTTTATTTCTGGATGCACCCCTGCATCAACATATATTATATTTATCTGTATGACTGTATGCGAGGATGTATTATGTACAGTACATACGGGTCGTTACCCCCCCCCCCCCTTCTGTTTAGTTTAACACAGCCAAAAGCGCTCCGGCTAAAATGGATATGTCATCATCAATATTTTGTTTTCGTGAATACAAATTTTCTCTACTGTTCATCGTTCTATATATTTCTTTCTATATTATGAAGGTATATTTTACCTCAGGATGTATGATATTCTAAATAAAACGCACCTGTCATATGTTTAAGGTTGTTGTTCACTAAAATCGATCACTACAGAATTTGTTAAAATTTTAATATTGTGTTAAGTAAGCTAGTTCGCATTTGTAAAAAAAATTTCAGGTCAGTTTACCATTTCGTTTATTAATTATAAACGTGCAAAGTTGGCCTCTTATACATTGCAAGCATAGGGATCAACTTGGAATTCGATATTCATTTAATTCGTGTATTAAAACTAAACGTCAGATTTTAACCAAAAACGGATATGTTATAGATTGGTAATTAAGGAATGTGTATATAAAATTTTAGAATGATTTACCATCTCCTTAAATAATTATTAATTTTTAACTTTGATAAATTCCCGAACACATGACGTAAATATACGATATGGCAACAGCGCATTCGGCGCGATCTTTGAAATATAAAAACGTGGTATTGAAAACTGACGCGCGTTGTAAATATCAAGTGATTATTGATTACATTTAATGTTTTTATTTATAATAATAATAGTTACTATTGTTATTATAATTATTACTATTGTCAGCAACAGTAATAATTATAATATTGTTAAAAATGAATCTTCTATTCTTGTCTAATATTATAAATTGTTGCCAGATCTATTTGTTCTTTTTTACTGACATATCAAAACCCTGTAGTTCATGCTAAATTTCGCTAGATGCCACGACTTTCAGTGAACAACAACCTTAATATACATCTTGAGTTAAAAATGCATGTTTTTCACCCTAAACCCTAAATGGAATCTACAAAAATATTTTTTAGATAGCTTAAAATAAGAAAAATCGATTTAACTTATTTGAACATGATAAAAAAGGGCAAAGAAAAAATGTATATACTCGTATTTACATTAAGACCCCGCTAAAAGCGGGGCATACGTTCCAGGAAGTACCATCGCTAAATGAAACAGCGTGAAGAATGGTTATCTTAACATGAAAATATTGGGGATAGGAGAAATAATAGTAGTCTGTTTGTGCACGTTTTTCTCAGTAACTACTGAACGGATTTTTTTCCGGTTTTCACTATTAGATAGAGTATTTCATAAGGAAGGTTTTGATGTGTAATTTAATGATATTTTGAAAGAGGTATTTATCTTTTCTGTGTAAATAGTTAGACATGAGTAAAAAAAGTAAAAATAATGTTTTATAGGTTTAATACAGATTAAATTTATATCCCCAGGGGTAGCATAGGGTTCATTGCGCTTGTATGAATTAAAATCAACAAACGGATTACGTTAACATTCACGCTGTTAAATATTGTCTCTATATTTAAGCTGCTACCGTTATTTCGTTATAACGACGTAGAGAATTATATTTTATTCAAAATAATACGGACGCTTTCTGTATTTCTGATGACAATTATTTATGTCATGGTTCACTGAACTTTCTATGTTTGCTGTATATGATAATTTACATGATTTAATTTATCTAGATTCAACGAACGAAAATACAGGGTGGTTTGAAAGTTATGTAGAAAAAGATTTGGTTTCGAAAAATGTTTTTAATTTATTTTTAAAATTTTTAAATATAAGAGGCGGGGGGGGGGGCGTGTTTAAATACGAGATTTTACTTCCTTGTTAGAGCAGGTGTGTTGTAAAAGGGGTGATTATTAAGTCTGTATTCAATAAGACAGATTTAAATGAAATTATTTGACTTTAACTTTTTTTTTATTTTCGACTAGCTTTCCTATTATTTATTTTACTAAAGGTTAAGGTTATACGTCTAGCACACTGTAAAAAAGTTTTGGTTTCGAAAAATGTTGTTTTTAATTTATATTCAAAACACATGTACCTAAATTTAATGGAATATTTTACTTTGTTAATTATTAAAAGTAAATAAAAAGTTTGATTTAATTTGAAAATTGAAATAGACAGAACGGTATATATGTAATAGTAACATGTACTAATTTGTACTGCTGTAATGGCAGAGCTAGTTTTTCATTATTTTGAATAAATTACACGTGAATATATTTGTTTTATAGTTTTTATAGTATTTAAAAGGGTTGAAGTTAGTTTTTAAAACGTCTCTATATAGACAATTGTGTAGAATTTCAAAAAATAGACCACTTTCGGAAATCGTGTGTTAAAAACTCTATTTTTAATATCCAATTACTCAAAAACCATACGTCCAATATTTAAAGTATAATATATGAGTTATCCATAAAAAACATATTAAAATTTTATACTTTTATCTATACATTGCTCTAATGATCGAACAACCTTAATATACATTTTGCTTCATCGCAATATCGAAGATATGAGAAACTTTGTAATCGTTTTTTTTTTAATTTTCTTTGAGTTTCAGGTTAATACAAACACTATTTTTCTAATGTCTATCCTTCTGTCTGTCTGTTCCCTGATTCTTTGTCATATTATGCATAACTCATGAAATATTGAACCGATATTAAAGAAACTTGGTTGGTTGGTCCTATTTAAAAATTATCAGAGGGGTGACGTTCCAAATTATTTTTTTTTTATAAATAACTCATTTTATAAATCTTTAATAACGTTTATTTGATTCCTCGACACAAATCTTTTTAACAAACATAAAATTTATGTGCGAATATTTTTCACAATTTAATTAAACCATTTTTACAAATTCAAATAATCCAATATTATCCATAAAATATCGAATAGCTCACGATATTTTAAATTTAAAATATTCTGCGGATCGATATTCCAATAATGCCACCATTTCTCAAACGTTGGATATAATATTATTTCTCTCCTATATTATATTGAAGTCAATAATAAAAATGACTATTTTCGAATGCTACGAAAATATGTCACATTTTGAAAGCTTATATTTCCAGAAATAATAATTGTAAAGCAATAAATAAAATACCAATAGATACCTTATATAATCCCCCCCCCCCTAAAAAATTCTCCCATCTTTCAACAATTTTTTTTTAGTAGCATAAAAAATTTAAGTAGAAATTTGTATAGGATATTTTTTACATATATTATGATTAACTTATTAATCGTATTCGCAGCGTGCGCGATGACAGCGCCAACTAGCGGTTGCAACTAGGGTGGACTTTGAAATATTAACAATCAAATAATTTAAATAAAATATCGTAATAATACATTTTAGACGATTATTTATGACTATTGGCTATGTGCACGAAGTCTACTAGCGCCGCTAGCGGGTAATAGAGAAGGATTGAACTCTCTTTTTATCATTGTTTAATATGTTTAATACCGTGAATTTTTTTATTAAACAAATATTATTTAATTTAGCTATTTGCATATAATATAAATAGTGCAGCATAAAAGGTACGTGAAAATTATTTAATTTGGGTATTTTTTTCTCTTTAATTATGACGTATAATAGAGAAATAATTAATTCGTTTAAATTGACAGCATAACCTCAAACTATGGCGCCGATGATTTTACAATTTTGCTCACCACGAATACTCGCATCGACATTATTTCTAACTCCACCCCCTTGCACATAGTCTATAGTGGGGTTAACCATGTTGACCTTTCTATTTTCAGTTAAAAACGAGCCTATTAAAAATGACAGTTAGTCTACCCAAAGTGTTATTTTTCGCCACGTCGTGCGCTGTGATCGATTTCGTTTCCCCCACTACCTACATTGCACCCAGCAAATAAATCATATTATATTTTTTGTATTCTACGTAATAAGTTGAGGTACAGTTAGTACTGTGTCTCTTCTAGTATTTTTTTTAAAGAGAATTTAAAGAGTATTTTTAATAGTTTTATTGAGTGAAATACAACAATTTTGATAAAGATCGATAAATTAAAAAATATTTTTTTTTGTAATTTCAAAAATGTCTGTCTGTCGGTCTGTTTGTTCCACTTTGTCACTATTTTGATAGGACATTTGTACGAAATAATTAGGGTAGGTCAGTTTTAATAATATATTTTCTAATAAAAATTAATTGTATAAATAATTAAATAATATTTTGAAATAAACTAATAAAATTTTTAGTAGGTATTAAATATTAATACTTATTGTTAGTTAAATGATCTAGAATAATATATTATGCTTTAACAAAATTAAAAACAACCGAATAAATACATACAACAGAAAAATGTATAACAAAATATAAATTTGACGTCATATTGCCCGGAGCTTATCACCGGAATTTTATAAATACTAACTTCATGATATGAGATGATTTTGTGGAACGTTTAAAACAATATTTTTTTTATAACTAGGTATTTTTTATTTGACATTTATTCCAATGTAAAACTTTTCAGATGTAAAAAATAATAAATATGCATATTTTTCTTTAAAATACAAATATTTACAAACTTACCCCCAGTTTTATCAAAATATGTTATTTATAACAACAGCCATTTAAAAACTATAAATATACCATTTTTCATTTAATTTTTTTATAAAATACGTCAAACTTTGAAAACTCATATTTCCAAAACTAACATTCATAGAGTAACAATTAAAATATTAAAATATACCCTATATAGTCCATTTTTAATAAATTAAATTTTAACCCCTCATCTCTCAAACCTCAAAAAAAAAAACAAAAAAAAAAACTTTAATCTAACGAAAATTATTTTAAATACTGTCCAAATCAACACATGTCATACATAGTAAAATAAAATATACCTTATAAAGTTTCATTTAAAATAAAAACCAGTTTTAACCTGTCATCCCTCAACCCTCAAACAAAAATCATAAAAACATTAAAAACAATTTTTTAATCTAACGAAAATTTTAAATACTGCCCAAATCAACACATGTAATAAATAGTAAAATACCTATTGTCTATAGTATAATCTAGAAAGTAATATGTACATGTATTACACCCATTTACCCTACAGTATTCTAAAGTCAACATTAACAAGTTAGTGCCACACACATGTATCAGTGGTACAATGAAATGCTTTTATACGTAGCAATCTGGGACTTAAGCCGACCCTGAACACATGTCACTTGAGCATTCATCAGTGTCACATTATCCTTCTTCTCGTAGCAGAATATTAACCTCTACTTTACTCTGTACGTAAGAGGCAAGGCGTCGTCAGGAAAAGTTATTGGGGAAGAGCTATATCAAATATATGTATGAGCAAAACATTTTTCATATACATAATATACGTATTACAACAATTACTTTAGGAAAAGGGGGGGGGTTGAATACCCCCCCCCCTTCATTTTGAGATAGTTATAATGATATAACCCCCCCTCCCCTACGCCTTTACCCCCTTTCTTAAATCCACCCCCACACCGAAATACGAATATTTTTGTATCTGTCATTTTTCTAAAATATTATTTTTTTCGATTGAAAAAATTCATGATATGGGGTAGATTTTCTACTAAATATTTCACACTCCTGTATGATTTTTCCCGCTGAATCTAATAAGACCCATTATCTGTGACAGGGGGTGATATATTAAAAGTTATCTAAATAGAAAAAATACATGAAAATTATATTTAATTTTTTTACACATTTTTCTTTTCGATTGAAAAAATTCAAGATATGGGGTAAATTTTCCAATAAATAACCCACATTCTTGTAGCATTTTTCCCGCTGAATCTTATGAGACCAATTACAACCCTTTATCTGTGACAGGGGGTGAAATATTAAACGTTATCTAAATATAAAAAATACATGAAAATTATATTTAATTTTTTTTTATAGATTTTTCTTTTCGATTGAAAAAATTCAAGATATGGGGTAGATTTTCCACTAAATACTTCACACCCCTGTAAGATTTTTCCCGCTGAATCTAATAAGATCAAATATAGCCCTATATCTGTGACAGGGGGTGAAATATTTAACGTTATCTAAATATAAAAAATACAAGAAAATTATATTTAATTTTTTTTTACAGATTTTTCTTTTCGATTGAAAAAATTCAAGATATGGGGTAGATTTTCCACTAAATACTTCACACCTATGTAAGATTTTTCCCGCTGAATCTAATAAGATCAAATATAGCCCTATATCTGTGACAGGGGGTGAAATATTAAACGTGTAGTGATCGCGTATCACAGCTGACTATTATCTAAATATAAAAAATACAAGAAAATTATATTTAATTTTTTGTATAGATTATTCGTTTCGATTGATAAAAATTAAAGATATGGGGTAGATTTTCCACTAAATACCCCATATACCTATAAAATTTTTCCCGCTGAATCTGATAAGACCAATTACAACCCTTTATCTGTGACAGGGGGTGATATATTAAAAGTTATCTAAATATAAAAAATACATGAAAATTATATTTGATTTTTTTTACAGATTATTATTTTCGATTGAAAAAATTCAAGATATGGGGTAGATTTTCCACTAAATACTTAACACCCCTGTAAGATTTTTCCCGCTGAATCTAATAAGATGAAATATAACCCTATATCTGTGACAGGGGGTGAAATATTGAAGATTGTCTATATGTATAAAAAATACATAAAAAATTGCTATAACTTATTTACGCTCCTGTATTTAAGGATTGGGGGTAGGAGGGTTAAAACTTATTTTATAATAAAAAGGACTGTATAATCTATCTTTTGGCATTTTATTTACTTCTCTACGATTATTTGTTCCGGAAATAAACATTTTTAAAATGTAAAAAAAATTATTTTAATTCGTGTCTACAAAAGTACCCCTTACCAAAAAAAATCGATTAACATTTCCCACTATCTAGTCTTCTTGGTATAAGCCGTTACACTGGGCAAAAAAAACTGTTTAAAAATGTACTAGATATCAAATTTCGATTGTTTTACATTATACACTATTGCACATTAATTAAGGGGACACTTTTAAAATAGCCTGTTTTCAAATGCTTGTAACTTGGTCAAAAATTAACTTTTTTCAAAACTTTTTTATTCATAAATGGAGCAAACTTTCTCTACTTTATGATGATATAATTCGTTTCTCAACATCTTTTCATTTTTTAACTTTTTTTATGTAATTTAATAAATTTTGAATAAAAAATTGCATATTTTATAATTTTATAAATTTTTACGTAACCCATTTAAAATATTGTATTAAGGTCACTGTTTATATAAGTGTGGTGAACACCTGTCGTGGGACACTTACCCCCCCTTATGTTTGTGTTTACTTATTTACATATAACATCTTGTGTTTGTATGTATTTGTGTATAGTGTATACCTATATTATATAGGTAGATATTTGTATGCATGGATGGGCGAGCTGTGAACTGTGTATACGGGCCTTAAGTTGACATCACGGTTAAAAGTTTCTACTTGGTGAAAGACTGAATGCTTTTAATAAAACCAAGAAGTGTGTTATTTGTGTGTCTGTGTGGATGTCTTTTATTTTGAAACTCGTATAAATCGTAATATGAACTAAAATATTATTGCTATATGAAAGTTAATATCGTATATTAAAAAAATAAAATAAAAAAATAGTTATATCTCCGTTAAAAATTGTCGCAGAATAATCATTCAAAAAACATTTTAAAGTATATAATCTCTTCTTTTTAATGCTTTTTCCCGATTTAAAGTCAATATGTGTTTTCAAATGTTATATAACAATTAAAATAAACCGGAAAATTCAAAAATAAAATAAATTTTGTCAAGCTCTCGTTCGATGAAAAAAAATTGTAGAAGAGTTTATTTGGTTTCATTTTAAAGCTTGGAATATCAGCTTTAAAATGCTTTTTTAATTTTTATTCTACGATTTTTTTTCACGAATTTATATAGGTTTAAATACCTATTTTTTTTAATATTACAAAAAAAATATTGTATCAGAAAAATTAAAAAACTTTAAATCGTAGAAGTGTCTATTCGGTTCTATTTTAAAGCTTAGAATTTTAGCTTTAGAATGCTTTTTTACTTCCTATTCTATGATTTTTTTCACGAATTTATATACGTTTAAAAAAATTAAAATATTATAAAAAAATAATGTACCAGAAAAATTAAAAAAAATTATCAAGCTCTAGTTCGTTGGAAAAAAATTGTAGATGCGCCTTTTTGGATTCATTTGAAAGCTTAGAATTTCAGCTTCAAAACGAGTACTCACTTTTATTTCTACAATTTTTTTTCATGAATTTATACCCGTTTAAAAAAATCGAATATGCAATAAAAAATATATATATAAATTTACTAAACAGAAAAATTTTAAAAGTGTTTCAATAGCAATGCTACCATCATCAGAAACTTCAAATATAACTGATTCATTTCTTAAATAACTGTTCAAACATATGCAAGTCTTCAATATAATAAAAGTCAGTTCAATTTCTTTTAATTACTGCGAATAAAAATTTCGTCACACGAAAATAAAAATAAAATGTTTTAAATTTTGAGAAAAACAATATTAACATTTCCCTTTAAGAGTTTAACTAACGAATGTTTCTTTGAAATGCAAATAATGTTTTGTAATTCCTCCATCTCTGACATTTACAAAATACCCTAATGAAGTCAGCAGTACTTAAAAGTGGGGCAATTTATTTAAGATTTTTCTTAGGAAACAAAATTTGTTTTTATTTATGCATTTACATTTAATTTCAAATTCCTTGAATTGTCAGCTTTTTATATGACACCAAACAAATTTTACCCACTCCCCTCAAAAATTAAAAGACATACTGACAGAAAAAAAAATTTACCCCCCACCCCCCTTTTAAGACTTAAAATTGTATTTTTATAAAGACATACTGACAGAAAAAAATAAAATTAAAAAAAATGTCCCCAGTTTAAAGTATATACCATCGGCATCATAAGTCGTCTGCCACCCTAAAGGTAATAATCGTTTACAGCAAATTCGAAAATGAAGGAGCCTACTAAGTTTCTTATAAACGAATTTCAATACAAACTGAACGACCACTTTTGGAGTCTACTGTATACATATAGTCTATTTCATTTAAGTTTGCAGTGGTGGGCGGGGATTAGACGGTACGATTCACACAGGAACTATTTTATAGCTAACAGAAAAGTTGTTTCACTAGAAATTTATTAAATCTTAAACCTTTCAGTGAATTCTTTTCAAACTTTCACTGTATTTAGACTCATCCTTCATACAAAGTATAGGTTAAAATTTATTTTCAACACATTTATAGTTTTTATGCTGTGATTTTTTTGTTTGGCAAAACGGGAAATAACTCGTATTTTAATTTATTACTAATTGTTGTAAATACTCAATAGTGTTTTTTTTCTTGACGTCAGACGTGTAATTTTTTTAAAACCACGTAATTTTTGGCATATTTGAACTGTCATATAACTTTTAATGGAATTTACAAGAAATTAAATTCACCTTTGTGTCATAAATATTACTTTTCTTATATCCTAATGTCAACTGTATATATACATACATTTGTAGAATAACTAATCTGACAGTTTGAATTTAATTGCAATTATTTCCAAGGCAACATGATGTATTGCATTAGTGAAAATTGTGTTATTGTGAATTTATCTGGCGTTTTGACCAATCAGGAGCGCGTATTATACTTCCTATGCTAGCTACCGCTGCAATCTTAAATGAAATAGACTATATGTATATTTATAGAATTTTCTTCAATTTTGAAATTATTATTATTATTTATTTACTTAAAACATTAATTAAATATTTCTTTAATACAGATGTTAATCAAGAAAAGGGCATCTTGAAGATCAAAAGCTTTACTCTCTTCTAAATAAAAACTGCTAAATGTCACTGATAATTGTTTAACAACAATAAAATTAATTTATATAATTATAAAGATAAATTATCTTAGCATATCCTTTAATGTTTTTAATGAGGTAAAATTTAAATTAAGAAAATGTCAAAGACTATGAAATCTGAAAAATTATACCATTAAATTTTAATTAATTATATAATTGTTTTATTTCTAAGCCAGTAATTCTTCATTAGTTTAAATTTAGTTATTTTAGATTTTTTTGAAACTTAACAAATAAATTAGACAATATCTTTTTAATGTATTGAGTTAGAAATTTGATTTTTTTACAGGACTATGAGCCTATAGGCTTCAGTATTTGGTACTAATTTCAATTTGATATCTCTAACAGTTCCTGAGAAAAAAGGGTTTTGACGGACAGATTTAGATAGATAAAATTACTTTTATTTTTTTAAGATTAACAAATAAATTAGACAATATCTTTTTAATGCATTGAGTTAGAAATTTGATTTTTTTACAGGACTATGAGCCTATAGGCTTCAGTATTTGGTACTAATTTCAATTTGATATCTCTAACAGTTCCTGAGAAAAAAGGGTTTTGACGGACAGATTTAGATAGATAAAATTACTTTTATTTTTTTTAAGATTAACAAATAAATTAGACAATATCTTTTTAATGCATTGAGTTAGAAATTTGATTTTTTTACAGGACTATGAGCCTATAGGCTTCAGTATTTGGTACTAATTTCAATTTGATATCTCTAACAGTTCCTGAGAAAAAAGGGTTTTGACGGACAGATTTAGATAGATAAAATTACTTTTATTTTTTTTAAGATTAACAAATAAATTAGACAATATCTTTTTAATGCATTGAGTTAGAAACTTGATTTTTTTTACAGGATTATAAGCCTATAGGCCTCAGTATTTGGTACTAATTTCAACTTGATATCACTAACAGTTTCTGAGAAAAAAGGATCTTGAAGGACAGATTTAGATTGATAAAATTACTTTTCTTTTTTGAAGATTAACAAATAAATTAGGCAATAACTTTTTAACGCATTGAGTTAGAAATTTGAATTTTTTACATGACTATGAGGCTATAGGCTTCAGTATTTGGTATTAATTTCAACTTGATATCTTTAATAGTTTCTGAGAAAAAAGGGTCATAATGGACTGATTTAGATTGATAAAATTACTTTTCTTTTTTGAAGATTAATAAATAAATTAGGCAATATCTTTTTAATACATTGAGCTAGAAATTTGAATTTTTTACACGACCATGAGGCTATAGGCTTCAATATTTGGTATCAATTTCAAATTAATATCTCTAATAAATCGTGAGAAGAAGGGTCACGGTGGACAGACAGGCAGATAACAAAGAAAAGTATATTTTATATAAGATTTTGGGGGGTTTATCTATGTATGATTTTAAGACAAAAAGTTCATATAAACATCTGCCCGTTTTTGTTTTATTTTTTATATACAAGATTTTTTTGAAATGTTCTTTTTTAAATAAATCCGAAATTACATTAGATATTTTTATAAAACTTTGTGGGTGTAAAGACACATCTTTTTATAAAAAAAATCAGCTTCAATCAGTAGCGTCCCAAAACAATTTTTCAAAAAAATCTAGATCATCCTTTATATCAAAAATAAAGCAAAAACTAACTTTTGTCTTAAAATCATCACCATCAAACACCCTGTACATAAAATATAACACGCACATTTTAAAATTTATTGCGTATAATTTTTTAAATAAAATCAATACAATCATAAAACAAATCTATTAAAATGGTCATAACACCCCTCATTTATTCCAACATGTCGATATCGTTAATATAATGTTATTGCTATACATATACAGGGTGATCCAGACCACCAGTCCACTATCTTTTACGCCCAAACTATTGAAGATAGAGTTTTATAAAAAAAAATTTACTATGTATATCGACCCTAAATAATTTCAAGAAAATATTTTCAACCCCCTAAAACTGCGCCTTAGGGGGTAGTTTGGGGGGTACATGCCCGTATCTCAGTAAAATCAAATGGAACGGTATATTCAAAAGTACAAAATTGTAAAGACCTTAAAAAAGTAAGAAACTTTTGTAAAACAAAAATTTTCATACTTTCAATTGTTTAGAAAATATGGCGACTTGATCTCAAATTTTAGGGTTTTACTAAAAGTGCTCTAATTTCATTAAATATTAATGAAATTTTGTTCTTTTTTTTAAATTTAGAAAATAGAAATAATGACTTTTGTAATGATCTATGAATATTTATGATTTTGATAGTTTAAAGTGACATACGCGACATATCAAAAATGCAAAAGTTCAATTAGCGATAATTCAAAAA
Organism: Sialis lutaria; assembly: GCA_949319165.1. Taxonomy (NCBI): domain Eukaryota; kingdom Metazoa; phylum Arthropoda; class Insecta; order Megaloptera; family Sialidae; genus Sialis; species Sialis lutaria. The sequence continues at coordinate 30,883,830 of OX439235.1, forward strand.
TTTTAAATACAATGGTATATCAATTAATACTTTATCTTAAAAAAGATACGTAAATAAACAACTTTTGATAATAAAATTTTAAATTAAAAATTATAATTTTCAATTTTCCATTTTAAAATTTTGATTTTTAATTTTTAATTTTCTTAACAAAAGTTATTTATTTACATGTCTTTTTTCAGATAAAGTACTAATTGATGTACCATTGTATTTAAATTTTTTGAATTATCGCTAATTGAACTTTTGCATTTTTTATATGTCGCTTTTGTCACTTTAAACTATCAAAATCTTAAATATTCATAGATCATTACAAAAGTCATTATTTCTATTTTCTAAATTTAAAAAAATAATAAAATTTCATTAATATTTAACGAAATTAGAGCACTTTTAGTAAAACCCTAAAATTTGAGATCAAGTCGCCATATTTTCTAAACAATTGAAAGTATGAAAATTTTTGTTTTACAAAAGTTTCTTACTTTTTTATGGTCTTTACAATTATGTACTTTTGAATATACCGTTCCATTTGATTTTACTGAGAAACGGGCATGTACCCCCCAAACTACCCCCTAAGGCGCAGTTTTAGGGGGTTGAAAATATTTTCTTGAAATTCTTTAGGGTCGATATACATAGTAAATTTTTTTTTATAAAACTCTATCTTCAATAGTTTGGGCGTAAAACATAGTGGACGGGTGGTCTGGATCATCCTGTATATGATTCGGGAATATTCGTAATCCTTTCTGCGGAAGCTGGCAGGTCAATACACTCCCAATTTACTACGCGCTATTACAATATCATCTTAACGGGGGCTTTGCAGTTCCTGTTCCTGTTCTTGAATACATGTGTCGTATTACTGACATATACATACATAGCTAGGTATACGAATACGGCGTCGTTAGGTAACACAGTGGTACCTAAACGTTCCCATGTAAAAAATATTATATAGCTAACCATATTAAATATTATAACTCCGAAAGGAACTTTTCTTAATACTTTTTCACGTCTAAACTGCTCAACCGATTTTGATGAAATTTGGTAGGGAGATAACTTACATCCTGAAAAAGGATATAGGCTATATTATATCCCGGTTAGATAAAATATATATAAATTCAACGCGGATAAAGTTTGTTTATAATAAAATTGGAACATTTAAAATAATTTACGTGTTTTGTGAATATTTCTAAATTAAGAAATCGGTGATTTTTATATACTTAAAGTGGGTGTTTGGAGATTTAATTTAAGAGGTTATACGTTGCGATTGTACACAGAAAAAAAACTGTATTGGACCAAGAAAATCTTGTTTTGTATATAACGAAAACAATATTTTCTTAATATAAGAAACATACTCTTAATCCAACTACGTAATTCCTTCGTTCAAGAATATACTATAGTTAATAGTTGGTTTAAGAGATTATTGTTTTCGTTATATACAAAACAAGGTTTACTTGGTTTAGGAACTTGAAAATAAGCATTTGAATATGAGTCAATTTTGATCTATTTGATTAAAGTTAATTTTTTTACTAAGAAGGTTAACACTAGAAAGACGGAAGCAGTCATTTGACGGTAATTTCAATTTCAATATTGAATAATTCAAAAACTATTTGACTTTACCGTAATGAGACTTTGTGACTTTTATTAATACTAGTAGATACCTAAATGAAACTATGTATCAAAATAATTCACATCTATTTTCTTTATTGTTTGAAATGTTGATATACCGACAAAGACGGCGGCGGTCTTTTGACGGTTATGATCTGATAAATATGTTTTTAATTGTTGTATGAGAGGGTACAACAATAAAGACGTATATGAATTGTCAGTCAAATAAGCCTGTAATTGTGTATCGATATTATTGTGAGTAATTTGTGAAAAAAGCCCAGGAAATTCGAAGAAGGCGAGAATGTCTTATTCAGAAATGTAAAAATAAAACTAATAAAGTATGCGATACTTAGACTTGTAAAAAACCACTTTGCGGCTCTTGTAACATGTAAAAATTGTGTATAAATATTAAAATTAAACATACATTACATCTACTTTTATTTCTTTACTTGACATTTATTAATTACTCATAAAAAAAAGATATTTAGTAAATTTGTAGTCATTTGACCGGTCGCCGTCTTTGTAGGTAGGTAAATTTTCCCGTCTTTCTAGTGTTAACACTATAGGTTGCTGGGCACAGTGCGGGTTAAGCGCCTATATAGTGAAGAAGGCAAGATGTGTCTCTCTCTGGAGCATGCGAAATCACATAGATGCATCTCTCTTTCTCTTACTTTTTCACACACTTATTTTTTTACTTAAAAAACGTGGTTCCTAATCATTTTGAAAATGTACAGATATCTTTGTAAATGAATAAAGAATGTATTCTCAAATTTTGATCAAATTCTCTAAGTGACATTACTTTGTGTCAGTCTTGTAATGTCTCATGTCATTATACAGTTCTCATAAGAATGCATGTTAATTTGTTTATTTAATATTTTTTAAACTATTCTCCTAATGAGCATGAAATTTTGCAAATATTTTAAAAATATAAATGGTTTATTATTTTCAAAGTTTCGTTATTTTTCTAAATGGTGTCAGATGTCACCCTTTTTAATTTAGTTGTAGAGAATATACATTTTAAAATTGATATACTTGCATAAAGGTAATAAATATGAATTAAAATTGTATCACTATCAAAAATACAGTTCATAAGTCTTTCAAAATCAGTTTAAATAATTACAAAATATGATATCCTGGCCCATTAATTAGGTGCAGATAATATATGTCAACGCATGTTAATGTAATGCTATATTTATTTATTTAGTTAAATATTTTATAACAACTATGAATGTGATATTTTCAGGAATATTTACAGCTGTAATTATAACGACCAGATTTTAATTTGATATTCACATTACTGTTTTATCCTAATTTGTGGCAAAATGTATTTTGATATGAATTTTATGTCCGTAATTTAATAAACATTAATTTTCTGCTAGTGGAATTTTAAATAGACCGTCATTATTTATATATTTTTTGATATGTTAAAATGTACATTATTTCACCCTTTTTATGGTTATTGTAATTTTGAATTATTAATATTGTGTATATATTTATTTATTTATTTTTTAATAAGAGAACATAAATATTATATGCGAGTGAAAAATATTATTATTATTAACTTAAATAAATCAAAAACTAATGGGCCGATTTTGATGAAATTTTTATTATAGTGTTCCCTGAAATATACGAAGTAAATTAGGGTAAAAATAATCACGCTATCACTAAAACAGCTGAGTAGTGAATAATTTAGTTATACAACTACATGTTTATTAGCTTTAAGGTTAGTCTAACTAATATATTTTACTAATTTTTATTTAAAATATTGGACGTATGGTTTTTGAGTAATTTGATATTAAAAAAAGAGTTTTTAACACACGATGAATGAGAAAACTTGCCAAAAGTGCTCTATTTATTGAAATTCTACACAATTGGCTATATAGAGACGTTTTAAAAACTAACTTCAACCCTTTTAAATACTATAAAAATTATAAAACAAATATATTCACGTGTAATTTATTGAAAATAATGAAAAACTAGCTCTGCCATTACAGCAGTACAAATTAGTACATGTTACTATTAAATACCGTTCTGTCTATTTCAATTTTCAAATAAAATTAAACTTTTTTTACTTTTAATAATTAACAAAGTAAAATATTCCATTAAATGTAGGTACATGTGTTCTGAATATAAATTAAAAACATAATTTTTCGAAACCAATTTTTTTTTACAGTGTGCTAGACGTATAACCTAAATGAGGTCACAAAAAATTCATATTTTTTATAAATTAACAATTTCTTTTGTAGTAGCTAACTTTTCGGGCTGTTGTCCACGTTGTCTAGTTTTTAACCTTGACGTTTCGACTCTCATGTCGGAGTCTTCTTCAGAAGTGATTCTGAAACTGGTGTCCTCGTCCTGCGTCGGTCCTTATATACGAGTGTTGTCCCTGTTCATGCGTGACGTTCCGGATGACTGGTAACCACGCCTTCGCTAGTTCGATCCCCTTGTCGCGGTTGAAGTTGTCGGGGTGCTTTTGGATCTGGATGGCTTCTTTATATAGTCTAGGCCAAAATCTTGATTCCCTAGCGAGTATTTTAGTATCTTCGAACTTGATGGTGTGCCCCGTGTGGTTTTGGTGTTCTGCCACTGCCGACTTTTCCCAGTGTTGGTGTTTAGTTTGGCTGATGTGCTCCTTAAGTCTCGTGCTGATGTGTCTGCCAGTTTGGCCGACATAAACTTTCCCGCACGTGCATGGTATGCTGTATACGCCCGGACCCTGGAGTTGTTGACGTTCACCTCGGGCTTTCGGGAAATGCGATGCTAGTTTTCTCGGAGCTTTGAAGACAGTTCTTACTTCGTGTTTCTTTAGAATTCTGCCAATTTTGTCAGTGCAACCTTGGATGTATGGTAGGTAAGCGGTCGCTGTGTGTGTTTCTTTTTCTTTTTCTTCTCGGTGTTCTTTTCTTATAACTCTCTCGATGGAGGTTCTGGAGTATCCATTTTTCCTTAGGGCCAAACTTAGATGATTCAGTTCTTCTTCCAGGTGTGCAGGTTCACTGATCTGTTTTGCTCTATGTATTAGAGTATTGATGACGCCCTGTTTTTGCGAAGGATGATGGTGTGAGTCTGCGTGTAGGTATCGGTCTGTATGTGTCGGTTTTCTGTAGACTCGATGGCCTAGACTGCCGTCCTCTTTCCGGGATACTAGTACATCCAAAAACGGTAACTTTCCGTTCTCTTCTAGTTCCATAGTGAACTGTATATTGGGGTGTAGGCTGTTCAGATGGTTCTTGAAATTTTCTAAGGCGTCTCGTCCGTGTGGCCATATTATAAATGTGTCGTCAACGTAGCGCAGCCAGCATTTAGGTTTTAGTTGTGCTGTGTCTAAAGCTGTTTCCTCAAATGCTTCCAAGAAGATGTTCGCTATGGCTGGTGATAATGGTGATCCCATGGCTGCCCCTTCTGTTTGTTCGTAGAACTCGTCGTCGAAGGAGAAGAAAGTAGATTTTGTACATATCCGTGCGAGTTCTGCCAAATCTTCATCCAGTTCTTCTTCTCTGAGTTTCTTTTTGACTTCTTCCAACGCTTCATTGAGAAGATACGAGAGTACAGGCTAAACCCGGAAGACATCCTAGTGAGCTTCGATGTAACGTCTCTCTTCACAAAGATACCGATGAACGAAGCGTTGGAAGAAGTCAAAAAGAAACTCAGAGAAGAAGAACTAGATGAAGATTTGGCAGAACTCGCACGGATATGTACAAAATCTACTTTCTTCTCCTTCGACGACGAGTTCTACGAACAAACAGAAGGGGCAGCCATGGGATCACCATTATCACCAGCCATAGCGAACATCTTCTTGGAAGCATTTGAGGAAACAGCTTTAGACACAGCACAACTAAAACCTAAATGCTGGCTGCGCTACGTTGACGACACATTTATAATATGGCCACACGGACGAGACGCCTTAGAAAATTTCAAGAACCATCTGAACAGCCTACACCCCAATATACAGTTCACTATGGAACTAGAAGAGAACGGAAAGTTACCGTTTTTGGATGTACTAGTATCCCGGAAAGAGGACGGCAGTCTAGGCCATCGAGTCTACAGAAAACCGACACATACAGACCGATACCTACACGCAGACTCACACCATCATCCTTCGCAAAAACAGGGCGTCATCAATACTCTAATACATAGAGCAAAACAGATCAGTGAACCTGCACACCTGGAAGAAGAACTGAATCATCTAAGTTTGGCCCTAAGGAAAAATGGATACTCCAGAACCTCCATCGAGAGAGTTATAAGAAAAGAACACCGAGAAGAAAAAGAAAAAGAAACACACACAGCGACCGCTTACCTACCATACATCCAAGGTTGCACTGACAAAATTGGCAGAATTCTAAAGAAACACGAAGTAAGAACTGTCTTCAAAGCTCCGAGAAAACTAGCATCGCATTTCCCGAAAGCCCGAGGTGAACGTCAACAACTCCAGGGTCCGGGCGTATACAGCATACCATGCACGTGCGGGAAAGTTTATGTCGGCCAAACTGGCAGACACATCAGCACGAGACTTAAGGAGCACATCAGCCAAACTAAACACCAACACTGGGAAAAGTCGGCAGTGGCAGAACACCAAAACCACACGGGGCACACCATCAAGTTCGAAGATACTAAAATACTCGCTAGGGAATCAAGATTTTGGCCTAGACTATATAAAGAAGCCATCCAGATCCAAAAGCACCCCGACAACTTCAACCGCGACAAGGGGATCGAACTAGCGAAGGCGTGGTTACCAGTCATCCGGAACGTCACGCATGAACAGGGACAACACTCGTATATAAGGACCGACGCAGGACGAGGACACCAGTTTCAGAATCACTTCTGAAGCAGACTCCGACATGAGAGTCGAAACGTCAAGGTTAAAAACTAGACAACGTGGACAACAGCCCGAAAATTTAGCTACTATGGACAACGGCCACGAAAGCCTACAGAAGAAAATTTCTTTTGTGACTTTACCCTACACATTTGTAATATAAGAAAACAATAGCTTCCTTTTGCAACTATACATTTATATAAGATGTCTGTCAGTATTGTATCGATTTTAATACAATGATTTTGCATTTCAGCATTTTTAATATCTTTCAGAAAACCATTTGTGCTGTCTAGGCATTGCGGCTGAATTGTAAACTAAATTCTCGTCTACAGGATGTTGACCCTATAGTTCACTTCCTCTTGGGAGGAAATTTGTAATTGATATTGTGTCAGAGTTTTCCCAAAATAAAAAAAAAATTGTCGACACGTAAAAAAGTTTTTTAACTTTTCGTAAAGTTTTACCATATTTCAAAGTAATGGTTTAACTATTATATTAGGACTGTGTTATGCAGTAATGTACTAAAGGTGGTAGAGAGAGATGCACGATATGGTAAATAAAAATGAAGTCAAATCAATTTCCTATAACTCATAAAATAATTATATTAAATGTATTAAAAAAAAATCGATCTTATTGAAAATTTTAGATGGAAAAATGCTTAATTTTATCTTGTTAATATAACAATATTTCCTCAATATAATAATATTAAGAAAATTTTATTAATTTGAAAAATATATCTTCATGTTTATCTAAAAATCTTTTCATTTGTCAAATTAAAAAATAATTTATTACACCAACTAACGAAACTCTCAAATAGATTAAACATAATGGTTGTATTAATAAATATTTATCAGTATGAATATTTTTTACACCACCCAACTAGTGAAAGTGCAATTTTCGATATGGTAAATTCAGTGATGTCATTTATTAAGTATTTAAAATATATGTTTTCAATACGAAACAAAATTTTCACCGTGATAAGAACATTGTTAGTAATAATATACATTTATCAATAAGATAAACGTGGATATTTTCATATTGGTAAAAAATTATCATATTAACAAATATCGGAGCCAAATCGATCACGAATTTTTTACATTGATCACATTTTTTAACAAATACACAAATTATTTTTTTCTGTGAAGCAGCTAATAATATTATCATAATACCTATACAAATTTTATTAAAATGATTTTTTTAGTTGAAAATGTATTAATAGATGGTGATTAAAAATTTTAATTCAAACAGTGTTTTTCTGACTATTTTAAATAACTTTCAAATTTCCTTATAATATTTAATGTAAATAATGCAACTATTTACTTTTTATGTGAGGGGGGGGGGTCATGACCCCTTGTAGATCACTTAGTCTACTGAAGTATGTAGTCACTTATCTCATATCTTATAAAATTATATGAGTCATATATATTATATTAAATTTAAAAATTGAATCAACATTCAAATTTCCTTATAATTTCTAATGTATCTTTTTACTTTTTAGGAGGGGGGGGGGGCATGACTCCTTGTATATCGCTTCGTCTACTGAAGTATATAGTCACATATCATATAAAATTATATGTGTCATATATATTATATTAAATTTAAAAATAGAATCCAATTTTGAAATTCATATAAAATTGAGTTTCTATAGTATACAGGTATCTCTGAGATATTAATGTATATAGAAAAAGTCAGAATGGATAAAGATATGACAGTAAATAGATAGATACCCAAATCAATTTTCAAATATTCTTTATCTATGGTATACTATGTCTCATGTCTCAGACATGTATGTCATATCGTATCTGTGTCCATTCTATACAATATTAAATTTTTTTTTTACCTTTCTTAGAAATTTGAAAGGTATGTGAATTATAAAGACATCGAAAACTGTCGTATCTTTTTTTTGTATTTATGTATTATAAAAGGAGGTGAACGAAACTTATATTATTCGTACCTAGTTTTTAAGTCAGATATATTTATTTTTCTTAAGTTTTTTATGTTCAAACTGTAAATGAACTTCATATAGCAACCTAAGGTATATAAAGACCAGGGACTTGAACCGCAATTTATTTATGGTTCAGGTTCGGGTTCAACAATAAATTTCGGTTCGGGTTCAGTTTCAGGTTCAGCACGTTGCAAATTTTTTGGCTTCAAAAACCGTTATTTTTTTAGGTTCAGGTTCGGGTTCGGGTTCAAATAAAAAAATATTTGCACAGTGCTTCCTCGTGCTAAATTCATCAAAAGTAGTTAATTATCATGATCAGACATGATCCAATAATACAAGGTCTGTTTGACAGTTTGCAGTTCATTTATTCTATACCTACTGGTGACGTCTTCACCATGAAATTTTTATAGTAAGGAATTTGTAACAAATGGAATATAAGTAAATAAACTACCAATACTGTTGTCTCCCCCTCCCTCTTGCACTAGATTTTAATAATTTTGAAATGGGATCGTTTTCAAGCCAGACCCAACCAAGTTTCATTAATATCGGTTCAGTGGTTTATGAGTTATGTGTGACAAGAATTCAGGAGACAAACACGAAACAAAAACGGACCTGAAACGGAAAGATCAAGTTAAAATTTTTAAATCGGAGAACAATTTTTTTAATCTATTTCATTTTTGTATCTTCGATATTGTGGTTAACCATTGAATTTTCATACAATTTTAATAAAAAATATTAATCGACAATTTTCTGAGTACCTAATTTGTCACGATTAACATTTGCAAGATTGAAAGGGGCAAAGGGAGTATCCGTGAGCTACGGTGGTTAAACTGTGTCTGTTAGTAGTAACTTTTATTATCATTGTAGTGACGATAGTGACCTTGGTGCATAAGTCACATCACATTATACCGCGAAATTCAAACGGATTACCAGTTTAGACATTTTATAATCAATGAAGAAAAATTAGTAAAATACTAAAAAAAATTCTTGAACCTTTAAAAAATATATGGTTACCGGATATTCATTTAAAGGTTCGGGTTCAGATTCAGGTTCTTGACATTGAAATTTAACGGTTCGGTTCGGGTTCATGAAAAATACGGGTTTTTTCGGGTTTCGGGTTCGGGTTCAGGTTCAGGTCCCTGATAAAGACCAAGGTATATAAAGACAAGGTAGCCTGGTTAGCTCCTTGACCAATCAGCGTTAGCGCGGGAATTGACGTCACCACGAAGAGATATTCAAATGTCATAAATGTATAATTGAATATAAATTACAAAAAATTACTTTATTTATTCTTGTTTTCGTATTTTTGATATTTTATCAACACATACCATCAAAGAAGTACAAATTCGACATTGCAAAATCATAAAGAAGTTGTTTCAGACAATTTGGTCTTCTCGGGAAATGTCATATTTACTATTCTTAAGTTGGCAATACGTTCTGTGATTCTGACAGCTTTTAGTGATTTTGCAATGTCGAATTTATACTTCTTTGATGGTATGTGTTGATAAAATATCAAAAATACAAAAACAAGAATAAATAAAGGATTTTTTTGTTATTTATATTCAATTATACATTTATGACATTTGAATATCTCTTCGTGATGACGTCAATTCCCGCGCCACCGCTGATTGGTCAAGGAGCTGACCAGGCTACCTTGTCTTATTTACCTTGATGGCAACCTATGCTATAGGACCTATAAAATAATACCAACTATTAGTAACTATAAACAAAAACTAAATTCCCCAATAGTATAACCAGTATTAATGTAGGTACAAGAACATTTTCAAGTTGGTATTACTGCTGCAGATACCGCTGTGACGTTCGTGTAGCTAAAAAGCTTTCATTAATTATCATTACACACGTATTTACTATAGTAATATGACCCACGCAGTGCAGCCAACACAAATTCACATTTAAGACGTTAGAAGATTATCTGCGAAGATGGCTTTCAATGCCAATTTGATATAAATGCGATTAACAATGTGAACAACAGTGTTTAGTCTTTTTTGTTTTAAATAGAATCTTAAGGCTGTTCATGCCGATTTTTCCGAAACTAAATTCTACGAGATGTCGCCACCGTAGAAAACAATAATTATTTGCACAAGTCTAGCCCTGAGGGGAAATGACAGATACAAGTAATTCAGTGACAATTGACAATCGAATGAAAAATGGGATATTCTCGAAATTAAACAGAGATGAAGCTACATAGGATAGAACCAGTTCTTATGTTTTTAGGCTTACATTTAATATTTTCAAATGAAAATTGCAGAATTATTATAAAATTAGAAAGCTTAAACAAATATCTATGTCGTGGTATATTTTTTTCTCTGTACTTTTCAAGAATTTTTGTTATATATTGAGTTTTATCATATCAAGAAAAATACACACATTTTCAGATTTTTTTAATTAATATATAAAAAAATTAAATTGAAAAATTAAGTATGTCATAACATAGAAAAATTAATCTAGTTTATCACTGTATTTTTTCCTAAATGATTTATTAATACTAGTCCAGTGCCAAAGCCTTTTTGAGGAAAAAAAATTCTCTACAGGCTGGCGATAGTGGGAATCGTTGCTAATAATGATAACAAAAAGAAGAAAAAAAAATGCACCCTTGCACATGAAGCGGTTTCGAAGGGGGGTGGTTTTTAAGGGTTGAAAATGGGTTTTTGCGATTTCCGGCGAAGTATGAATTCCTATCGAAAAATGGTCTATAGTAAAGTTGTAGATAATAAATAAATCTACAATTTTGTTTCAAACCAATTTACAACATAACCTCAAATTTTCCGAGATAATAGTGAAAAACCGTTTTTTTGAATTTTCGAGTTTTTTATGTCGAAAAATTGTTCAAAATACTTGAAATTTTCATGAAATGTATGCTTTGAAGTCCTTTAATTTTACCGACATGTCCGGAATTTCAAAGTTAAATATTTCTTGAAATATTAACGTTTTTCGAAAAAAATGAATTTTTTTCAATCGAAAAATTGATCATAGAAATTTTCGATTTTTTAACTTTTAGGGGGCTCATTTTTTTCGTCTTGAGTTGTACTTTAAGATAGATAAAAAATTAAAATACCTTTACATTTAAAAATTCTGTGAAAAATTAGAAAAAACAAAAATAGCGATTTGTAAAAAACGCAATTTTATTTTTCAATCACTCTAAAAATTTTGTACTAATCATGAAATTTTTGTGCTAAAATACAAGAATAAAATATATTCAATTTTGTAAATGGATAATTTACTAAAAAAAATGTAATACAGTGTAAATTGATAGGAATAGGATGCAGTAAATAAGTAATTTTTCGGTAATAAATCGTAAAAGCATTATAAATTGATTTTTTGTACATATGTATATTTAAAATTACTTTGTTCTAAAAAATAAAATAAAGTTCCATTACAATAGTACTTATATTAATTTTACAAAAAATTAATATACTATTATTTTTTTAAATAATGTTTTTTATTATTATGTTAAAAATTTTCAATTAATTAATTACAGCATTCTATTCCTATCAATTTACACCGTATTACATTTTTTTAAGTAAATTATCCTTTTATTAAATTGAATATATTTTATTTTTGTATTTTAACACAAAAATTTCATGATTAGTACAAAATTTTTAGAGTGATTGAAAAATAAAATTGCGTTTTGTACAATTCGCTATTTTTGTTTTTTCTAATTTTTCACAGAATTTTTAAATGTAAAGGTATTTAATTTTTTTATCTATCTTAAAGTATAACTCAAGACGAAAAAAATGAGCCCCCTAAAAGTTAAAAAATCGAAAATTTCTATGATCAATTTTTCGATTGAAAAAATTTCATTTTTTTCGAAAAACGTTAATATTTCAAGAAATATTTAACTTTGAAATTCCGGACATGTCGGTAAAATTAAAGGACTTCAAAGCATACATTTCATGAAAATTTCAAGTATTTTGAAAAATTTTTCGACATAAAAAACTCGAAAATTAAAAAAAACGGTTTTTTGCTATTATCTCGAAAATTTTGAGGTTATGTTGTAAATTGGTTTAAAACAAAATTGTAGATTTATTTATTATCTACAACTTTACTGTAGACCACATTTCGATAGGAAGTCATACTTCGTCGAAAATCGCAAAAAACCGTTTTCAACCCTTAAAAACCACCCCCCTTCGAAACCGCTTCATGTGCAAGGGTGCATTTATTTTTCCTCTTTTTGTAATCATTTTTAGCAACGATTTCCACTATCGCCAGCCTGTAGAGAATTTTTCTGTTTTTTAGCTTCAAAAAGTCGGATTGGCACTGGACTATACTGGTCAGAGCTGAACTTAAAATACAAAACCGTAATTTCTCTATAGTTATTCTTATAGCAATTCAAATAGCATGTTCAGCCTTAAATAGTATTAGATTAGGAATGCTAGTCTGTATATGAAACTGTTACCAAAACTTGACGGCGGCCATCTTTAATTTAATATCACTTTCGTCATTTTAATGGATTTACCCCAAAATTTATAATATACAAATGTGTTTGAATTTACGTACCAAAATACGTAAAAAAAACATATATCTATTTTTCTGAGAAGAATGAAATAAACACTCAATTTTTAAATAACTATATCCTAAACTCTATCCCATCTCTTTCTTTTGACACGACTGTTTTCGAGTCAGATGCGCGATCCAAGCTATGGTTGGACTGATTAGGTTATTTATCAATCAACTTTTAATCGATTTTGATTCAGTTTACCTTTTTAAGGGTTAACATTTTCGTGAAGTACATATAATATTATTGTAACGTACAGTAAGTTATCATTGCGGTCTATCCACGCAAGCACGTTGCTTCAGAAAGGGGGGGCAGGACGTGCATTACAACCCTATGAATAAGGCAAACATATTGTAACGTAGATTTGTGTTCTCGTTTTGATATATTCTAGAATTTAGACAGGGATATCAGTAGGTATAGTAATTATTATAGATAGTGATAGTATAACTTCACTAATTTGAATTATTTGAGATAAGAGATACTCATTGTAAGAGTTGTGACATTTTAAAATTAGTAGATAAGTCTTACAACTCATTCACAGCTGTATTTTTTTTCATTTTATCAATCGACTAGCTATAAGTACTAAGGAATTATTGTTTAGGATTTTTGAAAAAAAATTTTTTTTTTACTTTACACGATTTTTTACTATACATTATACTGTTTAATTATTAAGGTAGTAGACCGGTGTGACGGCCGAAATTTCGACTTTTTTTCGTGACCTTAATTTAAGAAGTAAATAATATACTATCGTTTTGTAACTTTTACATATTTATTTTAGTACTTTAAATGATATAAAAATTTTTTTTTTTTATTTAATTTTCTATTTATTTATTTACAATATGTAATGTCAAAGTTGAGTCCTCTAAAGAATGATGAGCTGTTTCGGGGAAGCACACAGCCTTCCGTAGTCATTTGAAATGAAAAAATAAAAAATAGTATTATTGTGTAGACCTTATTTTAATGAACTAACCAATAATATACATAATAAAAAAAAAATAGCGGACTTATGAAAAAAAAGTTCTCAAAGTGTAACTTTTTTTGTTAATAAAATGTTTAAAAAAATTAATTTATTATTAAAAAATTAAATGTTTTAAAGGTTAGGTATTTAGATATGTGTATGTAGAATAACTAGTTAAATTTTGAGCCAAATCGGTTGAATAGTTTTGAGTCAGTGCTTCCCCGAAATTTCAAAAACATGGTTTCGAGAAAAACGCTAAAACGTTTGTTTCCCATCATATAGCAATGTGCACTCGTCGAACGATAAATGCCTGTAACTTTGGAAATATTCTAAATTTTGGTCTGAAAATTTAAGAGCATATTTTTAAAATGTGGTTCTTCCGAAAAATGTAAAAAAAAACGATTTTTTTGACCCATCACACCGGTCTACTACCTTAACGGTTTAGGCAGTGTATTACAAAAGAGCAACTTGATTTACTATTATCATCACTACTTATTCCTTATGCTACCTAGCATAACAAAATATATACTAAAACTTGACAAATAACAGATCTATCAATTAAAACAAAAAAACGTGTAAATCAGACAGACAGACAAACATCATTTCGTTCATTTTATTATAACACTATTTGACTAAAAACAGCGTAGCTATAGTATTTCTCTTATTATAGTATCTCTAGACTATATACATACCTTCATACTCTAAACTAACTTAAACTATGAATTGAGACAAACTAAAACCATTTGCCCTAAAGTGAATGGAAACCATTGAATTTACTCAAGGAACTATATTTGTATGTACGTATATATGTATGTTTGTTTGTTAGTTTGTTTGTTATTCACCAACGTTTAATTATCCGGCCATTCGCTTATACGGCACTTTCTATCTGTAGATATTATTATCAACGGTAGGTACAGGTTCTAGAATAGTATATAACTTGTAACTCCTTGTAGACGTGGAATGCTATAATTGAAATCTATATGGTAAGGTAGGTATTTAGTCACTGATGATTATTATTTCTAAAATCGTTACTTGAAATTGTTCATCAAAGATTCAAGTGACCCTCAAATATGGAATTTTTAAAAAAGTGTCAAAAAATGTTAGGGTAAAGTGGGGTAAATCACAACCTCACTAATTTTTACTACGTACATCTAATTTTTTTAACAAATAACATTTTTTTTACTTCCATGTTCGAAGAAATGGAAGTATTGTAATACCGTCAAAAAATCATGTCCGAAAAAAAAGCAGATTCTGATTGTACTAACTTCAAAACGTAAAGAAAAGTTAATTTCCGCATGGCGGCTGTGCGTGTGTCTGTGTGTGTGTCTGGATGTAGAATTTTTTTCCGTGTACGATAACTATTGTAAATATGCACCGATTTGAATTATTTTTGGGGAAAATGTTTGCCTCAGTGAGTACTCCAGACCTATTGATTTTGGTGCTAATCGGATTAGGGGTTTCAGAAATATTCCCAATTTTGTACCAATTATCGTCTAAAAAGTGAGTATTATCTCACCAATTTTGATAAGACTTGGTACACTTGTAGTTCAATCCAATCTAAGGGGCACTTATTTCATAAACGTGCTCAAAAAGCCACTGAAGGGGTGAAAACCACCATCAAAATTTTAATTTTAAATACTATTAAATTCATGTTGCCATGGAAACAAACGCAGTTAAATTCAAATGTCACATTATTATTATTTTACAAAACTGTGTATTTTACAACTGACATTAGAATATTAGAAATCTAATATTTATAATACAAAGGTGAGTTTTATATTAACAATTATCTATTGTAAAAGATATTATAGAACATGGAAGTCATGTATGGTTCTCCATACCGATATTATATATAAGATCGTATATAATTTAGTAACCATTAACTTTATCAAAAAATATATGGGAATAAAAAAGTTTTTAAATTAAATGATCAACAAATTAAGATCCCGAACGCCCCACTTTAATAAATGTATCTCGAGATACAGGTAAAAACTCACTAAACTAGAAATAACTGGTTTAACTTTATCCATTACTGGTGAAAAAATAAACTATATTTGCAGTTTCTGATAATTAAATAGATTTAATAAAGAGTTCATGAAAATATTAAGATTTCTCGATAATTAGAGCAATGTATAGATAAAAGTCTAAAATTTTAATATGTTATTTATGGATAACTCATATATTTTACTTAAAATATTGGACGTATGGTTTTTTGAATAATTGGATATTAAATATTCTGTCCTCGCAACCACCGCGGTAAGCGAATTTTATTTGATAAAAAAATAAAATAAAAAATAATTAAATGTGTAAAAAAAAGTTGGCTTTGAAATTTTTTAAATTTTTTATTGATTATTAACTTTTTACTCTACATAATAAACAAAAAAATAAAATAAAAAACTTGTAAAAAAAAAGTTCCACATCGGGACTCGAACTCAGCATTCTTCGTTTACAATCTCTACAATATTTTTTTTGTTTTTAAAATATCAACCAAACGGTACCTTATACCGAAAAATCACAAGAGACACAATAATTTTGCTTTATTGAGAGGATTCCAAAACATATTTGATATTATCAATCCGATATTTAATACCCGAGATATGATTTTTTTTCGGTTTTGAACGGCCGCCATTTTGAAATCCATAAAGGAATTTCGCTGACTAACGAACTTAACCGAGGTATTCGTGAGATCGATTTTTTAACCAAGTTTCAAAAAGATCGGAAGTAATCCTGGAAGTCTAGAGAGTCCACTCGAAACGGCAGATATACATATGTGTGTATATATATATATATATATATATATATATATATATATATATATATATATATATATATATATATATATATATATATATATATATATATATATACATAAAGTTTTTAACGAACCTCATTTTCGTGATCTCGAGATCAAGTTTGATAAAGATATATAGTTTTTTTTCCGAAGTTGCGTCATGATGGTGATAGCAATAGCTATATTTTTCTTCGAAAAATTCGCTAAAATAGAATTTTTAACACACGATAAATGAGAGAACTTACCGAAAGTGCTCTATTTATTGAAATTCTACACAATTGGCTATAAAGAGACATTTTAAAAACTAATTAATCGAAACTTCAACCCTTTTAAATACTATATAAATTATAAAACAAATATATTCACGTGTAATTTATTGAAAATAATGAAAAACTAGCTCTGCCATTACAGCAGTACAAATTAGTACATGTTACTATTATATACCGTTCTGTCTATTTCAATTTTCAAATTAATACTTTTAATAATTAACAAAGTAAAATATTCCATTAAATGTAGGTACATGTGTTCTTAATATAAATTAAAAACAACATTTTTCGAAACCAAATCATTTTTACAGTGCTCTAGACGCATAGGTGAGCACAGTTAATCGAAAAGTTAACTTCGTTAATCGTTAAAGCGTAAAAAATTCGCAAAATTTAACAGAAGTTAAAGTTAACCATCCAAAATGTATGAAATTTTGAAGACCTTTTTTTCGCTATTTCGACAACTTTCTTATTTACTTGTCATCAAACAACCAATGTAACGGAAGTTAACAAAAGTGTTAACATTTTTTTGAGTTATCTTAAAAGTTAATCCGTTAAGCATTTTGTTAACTTCGTTTAACGGATTAACGGATTATCGAGTTAATGCCCACCTATGACTAGAAGTATAACCATAAAGTGTTCAAGGCTGGTGCTAGTACCTTATATAACTAAATACATATATGAGACAAGTGATACGGACATTTTCAGACACCCACGCCCGCTATAAAGACCGCCTTTCATCCACGCGTTACCCAAGTGACTCTAAGTGGTATATCCTGTCTGATACAAGTATAAAATATGTCTTTAGTACAACAACTAACGCTAGTTTTACGAGCTTGCTAGCGTTTTGTCGACGTTGAATTAGTTTAATATACCTACTCTAAACCAGTGTTTCCCAACGTCGGGGGGCCCATGCCCCACAAGGGGGCAATTCGATTGTTAAGGGGGGCAATTCGAAAATTTACTTACTGTGTATGCTCAATAATTTCCTAGTGACTTCTTCCTAAAACCTATAAGGCAAATTTATTTAGTGAACATTTCAATTTTTGAATATTAAAATTTATGTATATGTTTGGGGGGGGGGGGGGGCTATAAGAATTTTAGAAAGGTTTAGGTGGGGCATTGCACAAAAAATGTTGGGAAACACTGTTCTAAACTGTATTAGATCGTAAAAGAAAGCTTGATATTAGAATTTTTGATGTAAATTATTATTTTTTTTAACAAATGATTCAATCGTAAAAGAAAATTTAAATAAAAAATAAAAAGTACCTTTTCCTTGGGGAGTACTAATGCCACTAATGCGTACCCCTTGAAGCACGAAGCAAGAGAAAAAAACACGTTTTTTTAAATAATAAAATAAGTTTTAACCCTTTATCCCACAACCCTAACATATTAAATGGTAATTTCAGTAAGTAGTCTGTAAGATATAGAAATACGATTATACTGGTTCCAGAGAAGGGGAGGGGGGTCTACCACATAAAACTTTAACTTGAAATATGCCTTAAAATTAAAAGAATTCTTTGAGTTTGAACGATAAAAAATATGAAATATATTTGGGAAGTGCAAATACAAATAAAAAAAATATTTTGTATTTTTTATTGACCCATAATAAAAAAGGTCCGATATTTTTGTTGAGGTTTTTCTTTGTTAAAAAATAATACAGATAAAATGGTGTTTTATGACAGGACCGATATAAACATTTATTATCGCATTCAGGGGCGTATCTACAGGGTTTTTATGTTATGTAATATATCGTTCTTATATCGTAAAAAAAATCTTTGTATATTTTCAGTTTGGAATTTGACAGACAGATAGACAATTTTACTAAAGAACACTTTTGTATTCATTTTAATATTAAAGAGGGGGAAAAGGTATAAATAATGAATAGTAATGAATATTTGATATCAGTTTTTAAAAAATCTCAATACATTTGAAAATAGATATATGCATTACTGAAATTCGAAAAGTAAAATAAGATGTAGTGGGGGGGGGGGGGGGGGGTAGGATATAATGAACACAAAAATTCGACATCAGATTTTTTTTAATATCTTAAATATTTAAATGTAATACGAAAATTTAAAAACGAAGATTTTAAAAAATAGTTACAGCTGGAAATTCGAAAAATAGAAATCTTTAAAAATAAAAAGGGGGAGGAGGGGGTTATTATGATCATAAAAATTCGACATCAGATTTCTTTTAATATATTAAATATATTGATGTGATATGACAATTTAAAAACGAAGATTTTTAAAAATAGGTACAGCTGGAAATTCTAAAAAAAGAAATCTTTAAGAATAAAATGATTGAATGAAAGTAAATAACATATACTTACAGACCTTTACGTGGGCTTCTAGTATCAACATTAGATCACACTCACCAAGATTAACTTAGGTAAAAGTCGTATCAAACAGGTTTTTATCTCCATGGGCTTTTATTAAATAAATAAGACACAAAAAAAATACTAAAAGCTACGGATAAGAATTTTCAATTTACGACAAAATGAGTTAAAGAATAATTTTGTAGTTTAGATACATTTCTGGGTTTCTGGTAATACACCGAGTATAATATATATTTTTTAATTAAAAAAAATAATTTGTAGATCTTGGCTTTTGGGTGTAAGTCTTTTTGGTTACTTTTTTTTAGCTTATATATCTATTTACACATTTTATTGGATATTCATTTAAAAATCAAATTAATTGTCTATTGATCACCCAAAATCATACAAATTGAATTTAAAAAAATTCAAAGGCTTTTTGAATTCATACTTCTATATATATCATACTAATATTCATATATTTATTTCTTTTACTTTTTTAATTAATAAAACGTTTTTTCCATATTTATAAATATTTTCCACTTAAATAAATTTTCCAAATCGTGTTTAAATCAATTTAACTGATATGCATATTTGACAAGGTCATTAAAATTGAAATCATATTATTTAATAAATTTATTGACAAATCAGTAGTGGCTCGTCATTTCCAAATAAAATATATTATGATTGAATAAATTTTATATTACAAAAATATTGTCAATTTCTTATAGAGCTTAACACAATAGGATGCGGGGCTAGTTTTACAGGGAACGGTGCGGGTAAGTGCTTGTGGATAAGCATAGACTGAAGGCAAGATGCATTTCTCTCTATTTTTTTCACACACTTAATTAAAAAACGCGGTTCCTAATCATTCTGAAAATGTACAGATATCTTTGTAAATGAATAAAGAATGTATACTCTTTTCATCAAATTCTCTCTGTTACATCACTTTGAAAAGTTCTGTCATGTCTCATGTCATTATGCAGTTCTCATAAGAATGCATGTAAATTTGTTTATTTAATATCTGTTAAACTATTCTACTAAGTTTTAGATAATATGTTTCCATGTCTACACGGAAAAAATATTGTAATAAAAATTACTATGTTATTATGGTACTGGAAGGACGGTTCTGTATTACGGTAGAAATTGCAATGTTCATTAAAATTTTTATTAATATTATAGTAAAATGTAATTTGTAATCTCTACAATTTTACTAATATTCTAATAAAAATTTTAATGAACATTGCAATTTTTACCATAATACTGCATAATAACATTGCAATTTTTACCAAAATACTGAACCGTCCTTCCAGTACCATAAAGCATAGTAATTTTTATTACAATACATATTTTATCCGTGTATAGACAAAAATCTAGCAAGTAAGTCAAATTACAGTTAGTATAAAAAATTCTGAATTATACAAGTTCTCACATTATTTTTCGTTCCTGTCACGTACGCCACTGACAATATATCCCAATAAATGTTATATAAAGAGCTGGCACAACGCAATATACTACTTCATATGTACTCTCGTTGGTTTGAGTTTAATTTTTAATTAATCACCAATCATACGATTGAACAGTTTTTTGCAATCATCATGTTAAATTCATATCCAATACGAAAATTTACACACTGGATTTTTAAAGGGTGGCAGATAATAAACGTGCGAAGCAATAATGAAATTTCTGATAAATATACGATAATTCTTCACTTTTACACTTTTGGAAATGAAATAATCTGCCGTGTGCCACAGGACTTTCTTATACATAATAATGACAGTAAACAGTGTACGTGATAAAATTATAGATAATAATATTACCTACAATTTTCAACTTGGCCATTTTTCTCTAATTCGCACTGTTTCAGTGTAATTCGAAAAATTCAAAAATCGATGAAGGTAAACATCCGTTTCCGGTTGAATGATCGTTTTCAAAAATAGGAGGTTTTCTTCCCAGGCAAAAATCAATCTTAAGTATAAAATTCCACCTTTCTACGATTTGTCGTATTTGAGTTACAGCGTCTACAGACAGACCGACAGACACACAGACATCATGGCGAAAATAGTCAGAATGGATTCAGGGAAGGTCAAAATTGATAATTCCATCAAAAACCGGATTTCGAAAAAAATCGCGTTTAGGGGAAAGGACCCGAATATCGGATAGTTGCCTATTATCGGATACTCGATTATTTTGATTTCAAATTGCCGCCATCGAACGGCATTTCTACTAATCATTAAAGTACAATAAGTTGGCTACACTGCAGAAGTTTCGTTGGCTATCTTGTCAAAATGGCGCTCTCATAGTTATGTAACGGTTTTTCTTCGTCACGAAATTTAATTGTTGTTGTGAAAAAGTGAATATTTTAATAATGTTAGTGCATTTTGATAATATTTTTTTGCTTGTACTTGGTTAACTGTTAATCGTTTACGTTATAAAGCCCATTACGTCAAAAAAATAATGCGATTCTGATTATCACTTTTATTTTTTTAGGTTATGCGTGAATTCCTAATATCGGACGCATGGCATTGCTCAATATCGGATATCCGATATTAGGAGACTTTATATTTTATTATATATTTATATATTAAATTGTTGTTATTTATTAATTTCAGATTAATTATGGCTCCTATCATTGTTTATTTTTAAGTACTTGTTTGTGAAAGGACGACTTGTATTAAATAGTACACATTCAGTTTTTGTTTCATTTATTTTTATTTTCTACTTATTATAAAATTTATTTATAACCATTCGTAAACTCATAAAAGAATATTCAATGTATTGAATATTTTCAATTAAAAGTCATTTCAGTTGACAATGCCATGCGTTTTATTTTCTTACTTTAGGAACCCAAAATCGGATATCCGATATTGAGGTCTTTGTCGCCAAATATCGGACATCCGATATTAAGACCCTCTTTGATGGAGTATCAAATATTACAATTAAATAAAAAAGATCATTATTCGTATCTTCTATACATTAGATACTAAGTTCACTCTAAAGTCTTAAAGTATGTTAGTCAAACATAACGTTAGCCAAATTTCAGATATATGCGATGATTTATTTCAACTTTTTATTACATTTTACAAACACTATCCGATATTCGGGTCCTTTCCCCTACTATACTTACTTATACTATATGTATAAGTCATATACATTGGTATAAGAAAGTAAAAAGGGTTAAAAAATAGATTCCATTTACGTCCTATTTTCATGGAACCAAATAACCGCTTAAATAGAAGCTTTACTGTATACATATATATTCCAGTAACAGCTTGAAGATTTACAATCTAGATATACATAGAACCTTGAAACTATAAATCACAAAATATAAAAAAAAAAAAAAATTGTAAATTTTAACTCACTGTATTTCTTAAACTATTAGTCGTATAAAATGGCGTCTGTGATAAAAATTGTAGAAAATTTAATGTTCTATAAGATTGTCATTTTATATTTTCATATCCAACATTCAATTTAGAAAATAATTCCAAAAAACTATTTTGACGCGGTGTAACTTATAAACTGTTAATTTTACGAAAATTGGCTCAAAAAAGGAGTTGTAGATAATTTAACGCTGAACAAAAAAGGTCCTTACTATTTTTATGTAAAAAAATTGTAAAAAAATTAATGATCTATAAGATTGTCATTTAATAATTTGATATCCAACTTTCGATTTAGAAAATAAAATTCGCAAAAACTATTTTGTCGCGTTGTAACTTATAAACTGTTAATTTTATTAATATGGGCCTTTTAAATAAATTGTAAATAATTTAACGCAGAACAAAAAAGGTCCTTATAATTTTTACGCAACAAATAACGTTAGTGAGTTTTTTCCATCCCAAAAAAAATTGTGTCCATTAAAAAAAAAACACACTGAAATAAAAAGTGATTAATATCGATTTTAAAACAGAGCGCGTTAATTTGGTAAACTAGGGAACTTTTTACAGAAGCTTTAGGCTTAGATTTGATTAACTGAAGTACCGATAATGATATTAAAACCCAAACTGAATTCAAATCAAAGTGATTAATTATCAAAAGCGAAATTTGTTAAGGTTAAAAAGTTTTGATAATAATTTTAAAAGCAGTATTTCAAAAAATAAATGCGTAGGCCACGCTGGAATTTGGAGAGGGGGGGGGGGAGGGGGGTATGGAGAATGGAGAAATGACGCATTTGTTGAAATTTGTTATAATTACTTTAGGGTGTCTTTTTTTATATAATAGTTATTCGTAATAAAAATATTGGTTTCCAAAAAATATTGATTAAGAAATTTACAAATAATACTGACCCCGTTGGGAACCCCTAAGGGGTCTATAATGATGTATTTATGATAGTATATAAGTTGCTGGGCTTGTAGTTAATACAAAAACACCCGATGTTTTACCAAATAAACTCTCATCCCTTATTTATTTTACCCCTGAAGCCGGAAATCCATAGGGATCTGTTTCGCCTAAAGCTGGACATTTTAAATCAGCTTTTTACTATAGTATGTCCGGTCTATATTTAGATAAAAATGACGAATGTTATGATAATTTCAATGGTTGTATTTTCCTGCTTGTTTTTTTTTAATATCTAAAGAATGAAGCTTGTTAGGTGAAAATTTTATAGACACATTTTTGTAGAGCATTAAATTTTCTATAATAAAGGGCTGAACAAGTTTCGTAGTAAAATATTCCCTAATTATGAAAAATTACCCTTCACAAAATTAAAAATTTATATGAAGATAATTTACGTATTTTTTGTTTTTCCTGACTGTTGATTTTCAAAATATCCAAAAAACGACGCATGTTACGTGGAAATTTTATAGAATCATTTTTGTAGAGCATTAAATTTTTTATAAGATAGGTGTTAAAAAGTTTTGTAATAAAATATCCCCTTACAAAGTTTATGTATTTTGTTTTACAAAATAAAAAATTAAAGTCATTATAATTTCAATATATTTTTTTTGCCTGCCTTTTTTAATATCTAAAGAAATACGCATACTACGTGAAAATATTATTAATCATTTTTGTAGAGCAATAAATTTTCTATAAGAAAGGTCTTAAAAAGTTTTGTAATAAAATACCCTTTACAAAGATATATACATATGTATTTTATTTTACAAAATAAAAAATTAAAGTTATGATAATTTCAATATTTTTTTTACCTGTTTGTTTTTTCAAAATATCCAAATAACGACGCATGTTAAGTGAAAATGTTATAGATAATTTTTTGTAGAGCATTAAATTTTCTATTAGAAAGATCTTTAACAGTTTTGTAATAAAATATCCCCTTACAAATAAATATATATTTTTGCAAAATTAAAATTATGTACATTTAATATGTTTCATATTTTTTAGTAAACAATTGAAAAATTTCGTACAATAATATCTTATACCTTCTTATATTTTATAAGATTTATAATATTTGATACATATTTTCTATATGGAATACAGTGGTACCTCGACATTAATTTAATTCGTTCCGCAACCTTGCTCGTATCTCGAAGCAAATTTCCCCATACAAAACAATTGCTCATGTTTTTCTATAATTTCACGTTTTAATTCAATACTCATCTTTTTCTTAGCACTTGACTTTTCACAAACTTTCTTCCGATCCATGGTTATAAAAATAAATGAACTACCGAACTCGTATCTCGAAATTCGCTCGTAACTCAAAGCAAAAAATCACTCGCTCGCCGGCTCGTATCTCGAAAAATTCGTATGTTGGGGCACTCGTATGTCGAAGTACCACTGTACTTTGTATATGTTATGTATGGTATATTATAAAGTAAATACAATACATAGAATGAAAATTTAATCCCAATTTTAAAAATGCTGATATGACACGTAGTTAATTTCTTTTTTTCATAATAATCTTTGTTTGCATAAAAGTATTGAGCCCTTTCTACACCAAATGCGTTCATATCAAAAAAATAAAAATACTTTTCTATATTTTTGCTTTCTCGCCATATCGAAGATATGAGAAGCTTTGTGATCGTTTGAAAAAAATGTTTTTTTTCTTCATTTTTTTACACGTATAAATCATGAACCACTAAACCGATTGTATTGGTTTTTACCATATAATATTTTTAAAATAATTAAAAAAAATTCCTAATTTACACATGTATAATCTACATGTTCTCTACATCAAAATGTAGATAATAATAAACGTTCTCGACGTGTAGATAAACAGACTGAATATAACAAAACTAATATTTTTCTATTTTATAAAGTTTTTAATAAAATAAATATAAAATAAAACTATTACATACATAAATTCATTGTTTACGTATTTTTTACATACAAATATCAAACTGAACCGTTCTCTACGTGTAAACAAACACTCTGAATATGATAAAATGAATATTTTTCTATTGTAACAATTTTTTAATAAATATAAAATAAAACTATAGATACAAAAATTCATTGTATACGTATTTTCTACAGCTAATTATCAAACTGAACCGTTCTCTACGTGTAAACAAACACTCTGAATATGATAAAAGTAATAATTTTCTATTGTTCCAAGTTTTTAATATAATATAAAATAAAACTATACAAAAAATCATTGTCTACGTATTATCTACACCCAAATATCAAACTGAACCGTTCTCTACGTGTAAACAAACACCCTAAATATGATAAAATGAATATTTTTCTATTGTAACAAATTTTTAATAAATATAAAATAAAACTATAGATACAAAAATTCATTGTATACGTATTTTCTACACCCAAATATCAAACTGAACCGTTCTCTATGTGTAAACAAACACTCTGAATATGATAAAATGAATATTTTTCTATTGTAACAAGTTTTAATAAAACAAATATAAAATAAAACTATATATACAAAAATTCATTGTCTACGTATTTTCTACATCTAAAATCAAACTGAACCGTTCTCTACGTATAAACAAACACTCTGACTATGATAAAATGAATATTTTTCTATTGTAACAAGTTTTAATAAAACAAATATCAAATAAAACTATGCATATAAAAATTCATTGTCTACGTATTATCTACACCTAAATATCAAACTGAACCGTTCTCTACGTGTAAACAAACACTCTGAATATGATAAAAGTAATAATTTTCTATTGTTCCAAGTTTTTAATATAATATAAAATAAATCTATACAAAAATTCATTGTCTACGTATTTTCTACATCTAAAATCAAACTGAACCGTTCTCTACGTATAAACAAACACTCTGACTATGATAAAATGAATATTTTTCTATTGTAACAAGTTTTAATAAAACAAATATCAAATAAAACTATGCATATAAAAATTCATTGTCTACGTATTTTCTACACCCAAATATCAAACTGAACCGTTCTCTATGTGTAAACAAACACTCTGAATATGATAAAATGAATATTTTTCTATTGTAACAAGTTTTAATAAAACAAATATAAAATAAAACTATATATACAAAAATTCATTGTCTACGTATTTTCTACATCTAAAATCAAACTGAACCGTTCTCTACGTATAAACAAACACTCTGACTATGATAAAATGAATATTTTTCTATTGTAACAAGTTTTAATAAAACAAATATCAAATAAAACTATGCATATAAAAATTCATTGTCTACGTATTATCTACACCTAAATATCAAACTTAACCGTTCTCTACGTGTAAACAAACACTCTGAATATGATAAAATGAATATTTTTCTATTGTTACAAGTTTTTAATATAATAAATATAAATCTATACAAAAATTCATTGTCTACGTATTTTCTACATCTAAAATCAAACTGAACCGTTCTCTACGTATAAACAAACACTCTGACTATGATAAAATGAATATTTTTCTATTGTAACAAGTTTTAATAAAACAAATATCAAATAAAACTATGCATATAAAAATTCATTGTCTACGTATTATCTACACCTAAATATCAAACTTAACCGTTCTCTACGTGTAAACAAACACTCTGAATATGATAAAATGAATATTTTTTTATTGTTACAAGTTTTTAATATAATAAACATAAATCTATACAAAAATTCATTGTCTACGTATTATCTACACCCAAATATCAAACTTAACCTTTAACTGTCACATATTCGTACATATATAAAATTTCATTAAAATAAATATAACGTATAAATCAACAAAACAATAAAAATAGCCCAACTTTGTATACAGAAAAATCAATTTCAAGGTAACAAAAACACAGCTATATATATTATATATTATATAATATATATATCTAATACAGTTAACAAATATATATATAAATAAATCTCACCTATAACTGCATTCTTCACTTCATTAATTACCCCCAAAATTATTAACAATTGTTTATTTGATTATTATACAGTCAATATCTTTGTACGAGTATCAATACAGACAGTCTCACTTGATAATACTGATTTTATATTAATTCTAGTTATTGAAATATATATTCAAAACACTTAGAATTATGTCAGACATATACAACTGTAACTTAAGTAACTATTTATTAATGATATAATGTTTATTTTTTTGTTACATGTAATATACGATATTAAATATGTATGTCTATAAATTTAATTAATTTATGTAGATTATATTATACAGTGGAACCTCTTTAGTACGTTTTTTGGTATTTTTTTGTTGACATTGTTTTATTTGTTTGAACGTGCCCCCCCCCCCCCCAGTTCTTTCAAAAACGTATTAACGAGGTTCAATTATACTTATAATTGTTACTATGTTTTAATAAATAGAGACGATTTTATTTCGAATTTATACTATAAAAAAACATGCAATAGTGTCTAAATGGGGCAAATGAAAACCCAAAATCCTAATTTTTACTACATACATACATATATACAGCTTTATAGTATTTCATTTTACTGAAGGAATGGGGGGGGGGGGGTGACCTTCTATAAAACTATCGTAACACGTACACATTCATATTTAAATGAATAATTTAACCTAAAATGACGCATTAAATTTGATACAGGACTAATGAATATTAAAATTAATAATAATAAGTTAAATATATTAAAGAGCATTGTGGGTAATATAAATAAAACTAAACAAATTTGATTTAAAGCAGAAAAAAATATTCTATAAGGTAGAAAATAAAATATTAAAGTAAATTGTTTCGAATACACAAATAGGAAGGTTTACTTGAGCCAAGTAAACCTTGTTTTGTATATAACGAAAACAATATTTTCCTATGATAAGAAATATATTCTTAAATCAACTATAGTATTCTTGGACGAAGAAATAATGTAGTTGGATTAAGAGTACTTTTCTTATATTAACAAAATATTATTTTTGTTATATACAAAACAAGATTTTCTTGGTCCAATAAAGTTTTTTTTGTGTGTACATTATGGCCCATATTTATTATTAAATATTTTCCCCAATTTACCTTACACATTATTATTACATACACAATACTACAAATAATTAATTTCCCCCTCTAACCGATATGATTTTCATATAAATTTACTTCAAATAAAATCGAATACATTATGGCCCATATTTATTATTAAATATTTAACCAAAATTTACCTTACACATTATTATTACATACACAATACTACAAATAATTAATTTCCCCCTCTAACCGATATGAATTTCATATAAATTTACTTCAAATAAAACATTTTTCAACACATAATTTATAAATAACAAATACACAATAACAATTTTCACTTATAGACTGTAATAGCATGTACTTTAGTAAGAACAAACGCGACAAGACCTTGTACTGTCGAGGACCCTGCGTGGACTGCAGGATTGCAGCTGATATACCGCCGTATCCTGCGCGGTAGGTTCCTGCGAGGGCGCTCCTGCTAGTGCTAGTACAGCGCATGCGCACGCTAGGACTGTGTTCCGAAACAACCAAAAAACGTGGACCTAACGTTATAGGTTATATAAAACATTACATCATATGATGTGTGTGTGTGAGGTGGGAACCGTTGGGTGGGCAGTTTGGTGTGTGTAGAAAATTGAAAATAAGAGTGGGATTATTATTTATGTATTAAATTACCTACATATTTTTTTCATATATATTAATATGTTTGTAAATTTTTCACGGATTAACTGCTGAGCCGATTTTGATGAAATTTGCCAAGGAGATAGATTGCATTTTGAGGAAAGACTTAGGTTACACTACTCCCCCCCCCCCCCAAAAAAAACGTTAATAGGAAAAATAAAAAAATATAATATTTTTATCTATTTGTTATCTTTTCAAACCGATTTTGATGAAATTTGACAGAGAGATAGCTTGTATTCTGGGGAAGGACTTTGGTTACTTTCATCCCAAAAAAAATATAGAGAAAATATATTGAAAAACGTAAATAGGAAAAATAAAAAATTATAATATTTTTATTCATATTAATATTACAAATATCTAATTGTTATTTTTTCACAGATAAACATCTGAACCGATTTTGATGAAATTTGACAGAAAGATAGATTGTATCCTTAGGAAGAACATATGTTACTTTTATCCCAAACAAATACAGAAAATATTTAAAAAATGTAAATAGCAAAAATAACCATATTCTACTTATATTAAACTAGTTTCCCCCCCCCCCCCTCAATCTATAAAAAAATTAGAGTTTAAAAAATACCAAGTTTGCCCTCTCAATATATTTCCACAGTTCTTAAGGATATGCATATATATACAAATATTGACAGGTATAAAGTTTTTTTTAAGATGGTGCAGGTGCAATGTAATTTATTAGCATTTTAATTAATTTTTTATAAAATATTTCAGATATACATTTAATATAATCAAAATCGAACTAAATAGTTTAAATAACTCACAACTGCATTATAACATATATAATTAATTAAGGTGTTAGGGGGAGGGGAGAAGCTAAAAAAACTTTTATTTCCCAGCATCTACACCATAAAAATTATTTATTATTTTTTGATACGAAAATTATTATGGATAAAATTGATTTTTAATTAACTATGAAAGGATACATGATACATGTATGCCCATGTTCACCAACGTACGTTATCAGTCTGTTAAATAGTAAAAACTTGGTCAAATTGTGGATGAAAGCTGGAGTTAATGGTTAAAAAACCCAGTAGAAAATGTAATACAGTTTATTTGATTTAAAATATATGTAATTTTATATTCTTTATTCCTGTGTATTCCCGTATTAAATATTAAAATTCCAGACATAACATTGCTAAAGAAGAATCTTGAAAATATGCTAATATAAAATATAGGTACAGCGTATACGTGATATGCTACATTGGCGTCTCACCAAAGAAAATATGGGATGGAAAAATAAATAAATAATATATTTTTTTATTCGGTACATTTGTTTAAATTAAACCTTCTTAACCCATTAACGCCCGCCGTACCTCATTTTATAACTAGTGGTGCTGTCTATGGATATTAATTACAATATTTCAGTTGGTAGAAGTGCAACAAACAAAATCTGTTAACGTTATTAGTTTCATAAGTGTTGTTTTAATTGTTCTCAATAATTTTTATATGAAAAGAGGTACGTGGTATGCTAATATATTTTATCCATGATTTCGAATTTTGTTCAAATCATATGAAATAACTTAAATATACATATAACATGACTTTACCTAAATAAAAATGATATCAAAAAAGCAGTCTCACACAAAATAGACTTCATATCTGCCCAATTTACTCGCTTGAGTACACACTGTTATTTTTTTTTCTTAATATTAAAAAAAAGTTTGTGTTGTATATTTAGTTAAATATATTGAATATGTACTTAATTTCATTAAAAAAATATTTTGCTAAGATAAGCATTGGCTACTGGGTATAATTTTCGTCTTTTTGGATGCTATATAATTATATTATTTTTTTATCTTTATTGTATCAAACACAGACGGTCTGGGAAATCCCGTAATAACTGACTCAGTATTTCGACCTAAGAAAAATATTTTCAGATGTTCTTTAAAATCTCAAAATGTATACTATAATATATCTAATTAAAATTCGAATAAATTAGGATAATAAGACAATAATTAGAAGGTATAAAATTAAAAAAATATATATTTTCTTAGGGTGGAGGGATTTTTATTTTTATTATTAAAACGACTTCAATTTTCGAGATAATAATATTACATAAAGACTAATAACTCTTTGGAATTATTAAAAATAATCCAAATAATGTTCAATATATCATAAATATATTTCAATATCAACTACAATTTAATTGTTCCTATAAAATCGACAATATTTGTATCTACCCCATATAAGTGACGCCACTGATTGCCCACGTAAACTTGAGTAATATGATTCGTGTAATATTAACTTGTTATTACATTTACAAATAATAATTTAATAGAAATATTATTAAGTTAAGAAATCTTTTATTTTGTCAAAGAAGGCTATGATACTAACAAATGAAATGTTTTAAACAAATAAATAAGTTAAGGTAGTTGGTCCGTTAACATTGTTTACGTCATATTTTGCTTAAATTGCACAGGAATATTCCCTAGATTAATATCTGAAAAATAGCCCATTTTTATTAAAATTGACCATCTCAAAGTCATTAAAAACGATCTCAAAGTTTATATTTTTAACACAGTTTATATGGACTAATCGTACACTAACGTAAAAAACTGACATGTATATTTATATGAAAGAAAACATTATACAAAAAATTGTAATTATTGACCATCCCGTTAATAATATTTAACCAGATTTAACTACCAAACCATCACATAAATTACAGTATTGTTGACAATGTGGCAACAACGTATTCATTTGATTATAGGAAAAAATACACGAAATAATGAAATAATTTTTTACAAAATATGATAAGTGGATTGAAGGGATTTATAATCAATTTCATTAATAATTATTAATATATTCTGTGGTAGCTTAGATGATAAAATATAATCATTTGACAAGTAGTTAATAGTAGATAATGTACAGCGTTACCATGATCATTTCTCTTAATTATAAATATATATGTACTCATGGCCTAATGTGATCACATTATGATGGACCAACTACCTTAATACAATATGAAAATGTTTCTTTTAACTTCTAAAGAATGTATTTACTTCGTAGAATTTTCGATAATTTTCATGAAAAAAATTCAATAAAATTAATTTGTTCATTCCAAAGAAATTGGTGAAGTTAGCAATAATTTAAAAAAATGCATATTTTGGAAGCTTATACCTCCAAAAACTAACAATCATAGAAAAATAAATAAAACGCCAAAAGATACCCCATACAACCCATTTTATAAAAAAAATAGTTTTAACCCTCCAGCCCCCAACCCTTAAATGCAGTTGTATAAAAAAAAGTTTAGCTAATTTTTTATAGGATTTTATACATATTTTTTTAATATATTTAATTTGTTGGGGCACAGTTGCTACTGTACCCCTTTGTCTATTTTATTATTATTATTATTGTAGTATTTTTTGTAGAAAATATCAAAATTATTATTTTCTCAAAAAATCGATTTTTTATTAATTAAATATAATTAGTAAGCTTTAAATACCAAATTAAAATGAGTAGGAACATGTACAATTCCCCTATAATTTAGAAAACCATACTGTTTCATCAAATAAACGTTTTTTTTCTCTTCAAAGAAAATATTTCATGAAATTCCCAGAAATCTTAGTAAGTAAATAATTATAAACACTTTAAAGCATTTATACTCGAATTTTACAAAGAACATTGAAATTAATATATTCTATTTATATATTTCTAATGAAAATACCTTCTTCAAAAATCAAGTATCTCTTGATTAATTAATAAATACCCTCATTATTTATTTCTTATTAATGAATGGAACTAAATATCATTAAGAACTTATGAAGTGCCTACTTAGAATTTATAAGAAAGTAAATGATTATGATTTTAATTAGGTATTAAAAACAAATACCTACTTAAAAAAAACTTTTATAAATTTTCCTATTAATATATGTCTGCCGAAAAGTAACTATCACATATTATATATATCCCAAATTAAGGATCTCAGGCTTCTAATTAATTGTATATTAGTAAAAATGAGTACCAATGTAAAAAATATATAGAAAATTTAGATTGCAATAAAAACAGTTAACAAAAATATTTTTTTTTGCTTTTATTTGTATTTTTTCGGCAAGATTGTAGTATATTTATGTTATTATAGGGGTTTATAAAGAAAATCATTCTTTCAAAAAGGGGTATGTGTAGATTAAAAGTTGGGAACCCCTAATTTATGATTTTCTCTTATATTTTTTTATTATAAAATCGATATTTCTATGAAAAATTGTTTGATGCATGAAAAATCACTAAAAAATGACATGTTTTAGATTTGGTTAAAAGTATGTTTATTTTATAGAAAATAACGTAAGAAGTTGAAATTTTCAAACCGCAGGTCTGTATCTCAAACCGTTCTCGAGATATGCCCTTTCAAAGTACTCGATTTTTGAAAAATTTGGAGAAAAATGGCTGTAACTTTTGAACGTGTGGTCGGATTTGATTTTTGTTGACATATTTGGAATCAGCGTGTCAAATTCTATATAATGACATGTATAACACTTGAAAATTCGAAAAAAAATTTTTGGTAAAAAATCGACATTTTTTTAAGGTATACCCCTTTGAATTTTTTCGATTTTTCGCAAACATTTATTAGTATTATACATGTCATTATATAGATTTTGACACGCTGATTCCAAATCTGTCAACAAAAATTAAATCCGACCACACGATCAAAAGTTATGTCCATTTTTCTCCAAAAATTTTGAAAAATCACAACTTTGAGAGGCGATATCTCGAGAACGGTTTGAGATACAGACCTGCGGTTTGAAAATTTCAATTTTTCACATCATTTTCTATCTAATAAACATACTTTTAACCAAATCTAAAACATGTCATTTTTTAGTGATTTTTCATGCAATTTTTCATAGAAATATCGACTCTAAGATAAGAAATTATGAGAGAAAATCATATATTAGGGGTTCCCAACATTTTATCTACACATACCCCTTTTTGAAAGAATGATTTTCTTTATATACCCCCATAATAACATAGATAGACTACAATCTTGTCGAAAAAATACAAGAAAAAACAAAAAAAATCTTGTACTTTTACTGTTTTGACAAGATTTAAAAATTTAAAAGGAGGCTATAAAAAAATCATTCTTTTAAAAGAGGTATATGCAGGAAAAAAATTGGGAACCTCCGAATCAAACCATATGCAAAATTAAAATATGTGTTGAACCATAATTATTATCATATTGAAATTCAATATACCTATAGTAAAATATTGATTTTACGTCTAGCTACCCGAACTAAATAAAAATAATTTTACGACAGATCATGTTTACGAAAGGGAGATAATAAAAATAAGAGAACAAAAGTGCAAAATATTAAGGTCATGAAAATTTAGCGCGTAGAAATAAAATTACTTCGTCATTTATTTTACACATCCACCATAATGTTATGGCAATTCGCCATAATGATAAATGGAACACCAATCAGAGCGAATGACGTCACGCATCAGTAAACGTCTTTTATTTTAGACAAAACAATTCCTCTTACAAGATTATTAAGTACATACGTCATTTAAGAACTTATATACTTTGGAATTCATTTTTAACAAACAAAATAATTAAATTATTGTCTAACTCTGAATGTTTGATTATTGTTGACAAGGAGTGTGACGTCACAACTCTCAAATGTCACTTGCGAGCATTTTGGCGCCAATTTTTGCGATAAAACCTTTATTTACTGCAGAAATAAGTATTTTTTTTAAATAGGAGACACGTAAGATCATCATAGAATAGTTTTTTTAAATTCAGTTGGACTTTTATTTAGAGTCATTAATATCGTTATAACAGATTTCTACTGTATATTATTTCTAAAGCACTTCAGTAAGTATACCTACCTACATAGTTTGATTCAAATAAATAATACTAACAACACAATAATTAAATTTGTAATGGTTTGGAAAAGAAACCTTTCCAAATCTGCTATGGGTATGTAGTTGTACACAAATAATATTATGTAACATGAACTGAAATATATGTATTTTAGTAATGTATCTCACTTTAACAAAGTTTAATTAATTTATT
Source organism: Sialis lutaria (assembly GCA_949319165.1). Classification (NCBI taxonomy): domain Eukaryota; kingdom Metazoa; phylum Arthropoda; class Insecta; order Megaloptera; family Sialidae; genus Sialis; species Sialis lutaria. The sequence continues at coordinate 30,919,029 of OX439235.1, forward strand.
TCAATTTAGAAATACCATTCTGACCAAAGTTTTCACTAAACGTATGTTAAATAATTATAATATTGTTTACGACAGGGCCGTATTCAGTGATTGAAATATCACTAGCGAATTATGAATAAATAAATTTTAATAACATTAGTTGTTATCCACAACTATGTCTCTGTGTAATTTGTATTTTTTATTAGCCTATGTTCTTTCTCAGGATGTAAGCTATCTCCCTGCCAAATTTCATCAAAATCGTCTCAGTGGTTTAGACGTGAGAAGGTAATAGACAAATAGAGTTACTTTCACATAATTTTTGAATAACATTAGTTGCTATCCGCGGCTTCGCCTGCGTGTAATTTGTATTTTTTATTAGCCTATATTCTTTCTCAGGATGTAAGCTATCTCCCTGCCAAATTTAATCAAAATCGGCTCAGTGGTTTAGACGTGAGAAGGTAACAGACAAATATAGTTACTTTCACATAATTTTTGAATAACATTAGTTGCTATCCGCGGCTTCGTGCGGTTGGAATATGTATTTTAAACTATCCTATGTCTTTCTTCATGATGTAAGCTATCTCCCTGCCAAATTTCATCAAGATCGGTTCAGCTGTTCACTCGTGAAAAGGTAACAGACAAATATAGTTACTTTCACATAATTTTTGAATAACATTAGTTGCTATCCGCGGCTTCGTGCAGTTGGAATATGTATTTTAAACTATCCTATGTCTTTCTTCATGATGTAAGCTATCTCCCTGCCAAATTTCATCAAGATCGGTTCAGCTGTTCACTCGTGAAAAGGTAACAGACAAATATAGTTACTTTCACATAATTTTTGAATAACATTAGTTGCTATGACTTCGTCTGCGTGTAATTTGTATTTTTACTAGCCCATGTCCTTCCTCAGGATATAAGCTATATCCCTGACAAATTTCATAAAGATCGGTTCAGCTGTTCACCCGTGAAAAGGTAACAGAGTTATTTTCACATCATTTATAATATAAGTTTGTATTTGAAAGGTTTTTCAGAACAAATAATTGTTTATTATTTTTAGCAATAAATTAAACACTAAAAGCTAGCTAATATAATATCTTTTTATAAAAAAAAACAAAACAGAATTAACCCTTCATTCACAACCCTTAAATTAAATAGAGATAATAAAAGTGTTCTACATTATTAGTTGTATTTTACGTCAAAAAATGTATTCATATTAATGTTTGTTACCTTTTGACGGCTAAACCGCTGAACCGATTTTGATGAAATTTGGCAGGGAGATAGCTTACATCATGTAGAAGAATTTATACTACTTTATATCCTGAAAAATTATTAGATAAAAAAAATTAAAATATTAAATATTTTCTAATAATTTTCAAAATTATTTGATATGAGTATTATTAATAGGTATAGAAAATATACAATAAATATAAATACTATTCAAGAAAAACAATACAGATTGACTAATCATTGAAAATGAACGTCAAAATAATAATTTAGAACATAGAAACGGGCAAAAAAAGGTAAACAAACAAAAAAAACAGTAATAAACAGGATTTTTAAATGATGCAAAATATTCCCTAGCAACCTATCGACGTGTTTGTCGAAGGGGGGGGGGGTTGTGTATGGAGCTAGGAGGAGTAAGAGAGACGACGGAACAAATTGAGCGGGATAGGTTAAGTATCGATTAAATACCGCACGGTAGCGACATTCGCGGCGTGTCCATGAACTAGAAACGGCGCCAATCCCGGCGTGTACGCTAACTAACTACATATAGCTAGCTAATACATACATTGGTACAGGGTCAACAGTTGTTACAGAAGCGAAAATAAAACAACTCACAACACAGACGGACACGTGCGAGTAGCACTCGCGCCCTGAGAGTTACGTATCGTTTGCTTACGTAATAATTTCACATAAGAATTGAAAATTATTGATTTTATTTATTTCTACGTAAGTTTTCGAGCAGTGAAAGTCTCATATAAATCGGTTCAGCAGCTTTTGTAATAAATTCGACCAAAAAAAACATCATTTTTTTCAAAAACTATCAAATTCTTACTTATTTAAGTAGCATTTTGCGCCCTGAGAGTTACGTATCGTTTTTCACGAAATAATTTCACATAGAATTGAAAATTATTGATTTTATTTATTTCTACGTAAGTTTTCGAGCAGTGAAAGTCTCATACAAATCGGTTCAGCCGATTTAAACTATCAAATTCTTACTTATTTTTCAACAAAGACGGACACGTGCGAGTAGCTTTTTACGCCCTGAGAGTACCGTATCGTTTGTTCACGTAATTATTTCACATAGAATTGAAAATTATTGATTTTATTTATTTCTACGTAAGTTTTCGAGCACTGAAAGTCTCATACAAATCGGTTCAGCAATTTTTGAGTTAAATCAGAAAAAAAAAATTAAAACTATCAAATTCTTTAATTGCAGACGGTCAAGTGCTAGTAGCATTTGCGCCCCGAGAGTTCCGTATTTTTTTCACATAGAAATAAAAATTATTATTGATTTTATTTATTTCTACGCAAATTTTCGAGCAGTGAAAGTCTCGTATAAATCGGTTCGGCAGTTTTTGTGTTAAATCAGAACAAACAAAAAACATATTTTTTTAAAAACTATCAATTTCTTACTTATTTTACAACAGACGGTCGAGTGCTAGTAGCATTTGCGCCCTAAGTGTTTGTCACGTAATAATTTCACAAAGAAATAAAAATTATTAATTTTATTTGATTTTTTTCCTTTACTTGTTTTCGTGTAGTGTAAGTCTCATAAAAATCCGTTCAGCAGCTTTTGTATTAAATCAGAACAAACAAAAAAACATATATTTTATTAAAAACTATCAAATTCTTACTAATTTTATATTTCACTAGCGGAATCCCGCGGCTTCGCTCGCGTAAACTTCGAAACTAATTAGAACCCTCTATAAGTAATAGGGGATGACATGTTAAATTTTTTTAAATTGATTTTTATTCATTACTTATAAAAAAACGTAAATATCCCGGATCTTAGTTATTTTTTTTTTAAAACTAACCCCGGTCTACTCTCGCCATTAGGGGTTGAATATCAAATTCTTTTATTGCAGATTAAATCCATCCTAGTCCCCGTCGAACTTTCATTTTTAATTGAATATTCATTTGTCCGAATTTATTTTAATAACATGAACAGTTATTATTTTTATTCCCATAGGGGTTGAATTTTCGTAACTGATATTTCTCTTGTAGAGTACCTACTTATGAATGAAACATATTCGGTGAATACAAAAAAATATATTTTACAAATTTTTCTACCCCCCTAGAAATGCTGAAATAATCGTTTCACTATTTATATTGTAGAGTATGTTCGATAAATTTCAATTAAATGCGAACAAAAAAAATATTTTTTTATATAAACTTTGACACCCTGTTTTAACCCCTTAGGGGTTGAATTTCGAAAAATTCTTTCTTAATGGGTGCTTACATCATAAAAGGAAGGCACCTACGAAATTTCACATTTCTAGGTCCAGGGGTTTGGGTTGTACGTTGATATATGAGTGAGTGAGTGAGTGAGTGAGTGGTTAAGGACAAACTCTTTTATAGATATAGATTAAAAAAAAAAACTTTTTTTACAAGTGCCGTTTTACTTAATCCTTATCAATTTTGTCAGTTTCTGCCAGACCCCCCTTTCCAATAAATACGGTTTCTTCACATGAAAAAAAAATAACAATTTTATTAAGCGCTGAAATTTTAATGAACTTGAAACTAAAAAAAAATGAAGTAAAATAAAATTATCAATGCAAGTTCGTTCTTAGAAATGCAGAGATGTCGAAGTGGGAAGGGGGGGGGGGGTAATAAGACCTCTCTATATCTCTCTCTCTCTCTGATTTATTCCGACCGCATCTTGTTCTGTATCTTTCTTTTGAAAGGATTCTGAAGGTCGCCTGTCTTTGTTTATCAACGCCAACTTACATTTTACAGGATTATACATATATTGCTCTTTGTTTTTTGTTCTTGCCTCTCTTTTCTTATTTACTCGATGTATTATTTGGTGATATCTTAACATTTTTCTCATTCTTTTTGCCCTTTTTTCTTGTAGGGTGACTTTGCTAAATTTTCCTTCTTGTATGGAGACGTCTTTACGTAAATGAACTGATAAGGGAACCTTTTCAAGTCGAAAATTCGTATCGAGTTTAAAGTTTGTATATAGTTAGAGGAAGTCAAGGTAAGTAACAAAAAAATTATCTTAGCTGCGGTAAAACGGTTTAAGGGGGTCAAACACCCCTATGAAAATGTGCAAAATAATCATATTTTTTCAAATAACTCTGAAACTAATGAAAATTTAAAAAAATCTACAATACAAAATTTTCATGATTTTTATGCTCTTTCGAATGGCGAAATTCGAAAAAAAATAAACCGTTAACGCCCACCTTCCACCCATTTTTCATAGGTTTAATTTTTTCGAATTTTGACTATCGCCATTCGAAAGAGCATAAAAAATCATGAAAATTTTGTATTATAGATTTTTTTTAATTTTCATTAGTTATTTGAAAAAAATATGATTATTTTGCACATTTTCATAGGGGTGTTTCACCCCCTTAAACCGTTTTACCGCAGTTATGACAATTTTTTTGTTACTTACCTTGACCTCCTCTAACTATATACAAAGTTTAAACTCGATACGAATTTTCGTCTTGAAAAAGTTCCCTTGTGAGAAATCTACTATACAGGGTCCTCCAATAGTGTGTCCGGCATTGTTTTACGCCCAAACTATTGAAGATAGAGTTTTAAGATAAAAAATTTATTATATATATTGACCCTAAAGAATTTCAGGAAAATATTTTCAACCCCCTAAAACCGCTCCTTGGGGGGTAGTTTGAGGGGTTCATACCCGTTTCTCAGTTAAATCAAATGGAATGGTATATCAAAAAGTACATATTTGTAAAGATCATAAAAAAATAAGAAACTTTTGTAAAAAAAAAATTCATACTTTCAATTGTTTAAAAAATATGGCGACTTGTTCTCAAATTTTAGGGTTTCGCTAAAAGTGCTCTAATTTCGTTAAAAATTAATGGAATTTTATTATTTTTTCCAATTTAGAAAGTAGAAATGATGAACTTTGTAAAGATGTATGACTATTTGTGATTTTGATAGTTTAAAGTGTCATACGTGATGTATCAAAAATTCAAAAGTTCAACTAGGGATAATTCGAAATTTTCAAATACAACGGTATATCAATTAGTACTTTTTCTTAAAAAGGATATGTAAATAAACAACTTTTGTTAAGAAAATTTAAAATTTAAAATTATAATTTTAAAATTGAAAACTGAGAATTAAAATTTTTAATTTTAATTTTTTTTATAAAAAACTGTTTATTTACATATCTTCTTTAAGAAAAAGTACTAATAGATATACCATTGTATTTAAAAATTTTGAATTATCCCTAATTGAACTTTTCAATTTTTGGTATGTCGAGTATAACACTTTAAACTATTAAAATCTCAAATAATCATACATCTTTACAAAGTTCATTATTTCTACTTTCTAAATTTAAAATAATAATAAAATTCCATAAATATTTAACGAAATTAGAGCACTTTGAGTAAAACTCTAAAATTTGATAACAAGTCGCCATATTTTTTAAACAATTGAAAGTATGAAAATTTTTGTTTTACGAAAGTTTCTTATTTTTTCATTATCTTTACAAATATGTACTTTTTGATATACCATTCCATTTGATTTTACTGAGAAACGGACATGTACCCCTCAAACTACCCCCCAAGGAGCGGTTTTAGAGGGTTGAAAATATTTTCCTGAAATTCTTTAGGGTCGATATATATAGTAAAATTTTTATCCTAACTCTCTATCTTCAATAGTTTGGGCGTAAAACAATGCCGGACGCACTATTGGAGGACCCTGTATAAAAGGAAGTGCCCTGACTCACTCTCTCACTCACCTATCAAGATTTAGAGCATTTCCACTCATCGTAGAAGGTTTAAATTTGGCATACAGACTCAAAGTGTGATTATTAGGACAACTAGTGGGCCTTTTTTGGATAAGTTCAAAAATGGGGTAGATAGGGCCCCCAAATTTTTCAAATAAAACGTCAGATAATGTTGCAAAATCAGCTGTCAATAATTGTAACTGTAAATTGAAAAAATGCTTTTAAATATTATAATTTTGAAAAAAGCTAGAATAACTGTACGAATAAGGTTTTTAATTAAATAAAGTAGACATGGAACTAATAAATAATACAAAAACCCATATTGCAGGTTTGTAATATGTAATATTTTATACGACAAACAGTTTTTGAAAAAAGTATTCAATTTCAGAACTATTAATGTCAAGTATTCAAATTATGAGAAATGTGAATTGAAAATATCAATATATTTACATACATAGAGGAATTGATTGTTATAAGTTTTTGAAATACATGAGCAGAAAAACCAAAAATGAAATTATTTCTACTAATATTCATAAAATGTTATTCCAAATCATGTAAGTGCATAATGTTATTCAATATATTTAAAAGATTTATTCCATTAGGTATTATAAAAAAGTAATTTCCATCTGTAGGCTTTCTTTCATATATGAACTTGGTTTCCGAAGTAATGTCAAATTTAAAGTATACGATAGCTAAGATTAAATATTTGTAATATGAGCGTTTGGCCGGCAATATGAAATACGATGCAGTTCGTTGAGTGAAGCGAAGTACTTTGTGTGAGTCGCGTAATGAACGAACAGATTGTTCGTTGTGCGCAGTGCAGCGTTCGTTATGCGAAGCGTTCGTTGTGCGAGGCATCAATGTACATATCACATTTACTTAAATATGTATAAGACAATATGCACCTATTAGATATTGGATTTAATTTTACTTTTGGTTTGCGCTCAAGCTAATCTTCCTGCAACTAAAGGTTTGCAGTAGGTTATTTGGAATATTTTTAATTTATGAATACAGTGGAACATTGTTACTGGCTGTTCATCATTATTGTCCGACTCCTAATCTCATTATTGTATGATTGTTTACCACCTTCTGAATTTTTATTTTGTTTAAAATACACTAACGTATACACTATATGGATAGAAAATGGGAAAGTTTGACACGTTTGTGTGCATGTTATTAATAATTGTAAACAATAACAAGTTTTCCGATTACAGAGTAAAAAAATGCTCAAGTATGAGGTTGACGACAGTACCTACTATATGATCGGGTAACTTTGATATTAGACATTAGCGTTTATAACACTAATACGTATTTTGTCCTTAAGTACCAAATTTTCTAAATAAATAATGGTTATTTTTAAGTTAGCGAGCGTGAACATATACCATAAATAAATTCAGGTGTAAGTCCCTGACTTAAACAATATGATTGATAAATACTTTAAATACAAAAAAAGAGAAAATTGATTCATAAAGTGCTTTTCTTATTTCCTGTCATATTTTATGTTTCATTCTGACCTTTTTATAATCTGAATTATTCAGATCAAATAAATTGAATATACAATTTCACCAAATCTATCAACTTTTCTATGCATATTTTTGTAGACGGTTTACGGTACACGGTGGTCAACATTTAATTATATCGCTGCAATACCGAAATATCTCTTATGTTATTAAATATCGTAGTAGCACTATCGCTACCTGTAACGCTCTGGTTTGAGAGGACCTTAACCCTTTCGCTGCTCAAACAGTATATATTCGTAAAATTAAAATGTGTCCCATACGCTTAACACGACTATTTGCCCTGTGTTTACTTACTTTTGAGTCACGTTATACACATTTTTATTATATAATAAACTGAATATACACAGGACCGAAAACTGTTAACTGTTTCTCACGAATAAACTTACAATCATCAAAATACGTGCACACAACGATCACGAAATCTCACAAGCGTATTGCGCAGTGAAAGGGTTAATGCTGACAATGCATAATTATATTTTTTTACAAAAGTGGCTATTTGCACTTACAGTATGTAATTTCTATTGGTATTTGCACATACTGGATATATACCAAATTAAGTTAGGTTGTTAAGTTAAGGTAAGTTAGTTAACGCTAGGTTAGTGATATTTCCAAATAGCCAATTGCATGCACATACTGTATTTGCCTCATCTATTTTTTACATATCGTATGTGAGATAGCATTATATGAGGTCTGATATAGATTGCTTTTCGAAGCAGACTAAATATATTAGTTTTTGGTTTTAATTTCTTTTATATATTTTGCATTTTTAAAATTTTTTGTTTTTATTATATATAAAGTTTTTTTTATTTTATTCATTACTAATAATAATATTAGTTGTACAAAAAAAAAGTCAACGACTAACAATAATTTGTGAGATTTATAACTTCTATGTAAAATCTAAAGCAGTGGCGTAGATAGCTTTTTGCGATGGGAGAGGAGGGGGGGGGGATGAAGACCTTTTGAATTTTTTTTAGTCATTGGCAATTTTTAATATCTTTTTTTTTTTAGTCGTTCATTCGTATTTCTTTATAACACACCACGATCAATCTCATGGGGGGGGGGGATATGACAGTATTAAATCATCTTTTATATGGTCGAAAGTAAAAAAATTGGACTCATGGGGGAGGGATTGATCCCCTTCATCCCCCCCATATCTACGCCACTGATCTAAAGCACAGATATTAATTTTTTTTAAATTTAGCTACTTCTGTCACCGATTGTCTTTCAAGTTATTACTAAAACCTAGAAAATATTATTTTCGAATATAGAAATAATTTAACTAAAAAAAATATTAAGTATAACATGATTGTATGTCAAACAGGGTGGCCAGTTTCTGGAAAACCGGGAAAAGTCAGGGAATTTTGGTATACAGGGAAAAGTCAGGGAATTTGGTTGGAAGTCAGAGAATTTTTATAAAAATGCAAAATCACACAAATTCTCGCAAATATTTAAAGAGTGACTTTTTTTTAGGTTTTTAATCTAAATTTTTTAAATAAAAACAGGGAAAAACGGTAAAAATTCTCCTGAAAAATCGGGAAAAGTCAGGGAAATTTGTTCCAAAGAAATACTGGTCATCCTGTTAAATATAGTTTAATTTAATATCCCCGGGTAACACCGGGTCATATGGCTAGTAGCTCCATAAAATTGAGCACTCTCTTTAAAGAGACATAGCGAATTTGTGTAGCCAATACCTGTCTCTTTTCTGTAGATCTGTAATATATGACTGCAAACAAACCTGTGACGAGACCAATTAGAATTCTAGAAAGAGACATGTATTGACTACATATTCGCTCTATCTCTGTCACATTTTTTCGCCAGTATTTACTTCACAGTTGTATAGGGAATGTTCTGTTCACTATGGTATCAAATAAAACGTAATAATTCAACATAGAATTTGAAATTAATGATTTTTGGATTATTTCCTTTACTTGTACTATAAGACCTACCTTCATGCTAAATTTTAAGTTTCTAAATCAACGGAAAGTGCCCTTATAGTGAGTTAGAATGTCAGTATCGAAATACGTTTTGAAAAGCTGTATTTTTTACAGGACTTTTGATATTACTTCCATTTTGATACCTCGAAAAAGGGTAACATTTTTTCAAAACAGTGAGAGAGATACAGCGACATTTAGGATACACCTATCTCCTTTTCTACAAAGAATAAAATAGACACTCAAGTTTAAAAAAGGACAAGTACATCGTAAAATATTTACCATCTCTTTCTTTTGATACGAATTTGTTTTTTAGTCAGAACTATCGATGTTCTATATATATCGCACCCCCCCCCCCCCCCCCCAAAAAAAAGTGTCAGCTCAAAAAATGTAGTTTTGAGGAAATAGGAATAAATAAAATTATAACAATTTAGGTAAATCAAAATTGTAAAGGTAGTTTAGGAAAAGGACTGATACACAATATTTAATTTAAATATTTCAGTATTCCTGTGATGTTTAAAAAATAGTAACTATTAAAACGCTTAGTGATTAAGTATTTAAAATGTGACATTTATTTAGAATATGCTAGTTTTGTTGACGGTAGGTACACGAAGTACATTATTGACAATTTTTAGTAGAAATATATAATAATTTGGAATCATTCTACATATTTATCTCAAATATGACATTTTTTGAGTTGTGACACTTTTTTTGCGGGGGTGCGATATGTCTATGGTCTTGCCGGACAGACAGACAGACAGACGGAAAACAAATTGATCTCTACACTGGTAGAAAGGATTTCTCAAACCAAGTACACCTTGTTTTGTATATAACGAAAACAATATTTTCTTAAGATAAGCAATAATCTCGTAAACCAACTATAGTATTCTTGAACGAAGGAATAACGTAGTTGGATTAAGAGTATGTTTCTTATATTAACAAAATATTGTTTTCGTTATATACAAAACAAGGTTTTCTTGGTCCAATACAGTTTTTTTTCTGTGTAGTGTTAGAAATTAGATATCTTGAATAAATTTGGCATGCTTCCCTTACACAAAGTATTACTCGATGATTTCTAAGGATTTTCCCGTTGTTCAGTATGTTTTTTCTTGCAAGCTTGTTTCGACTCTGCTTTCTACATACATAATTTTTAAAAGTTGATGTTTTATATGATCAATTTTGACGCAGGGTTTTAGAATTTCTTTGAGATCATTTCTGTTAGGAGTTAGGATTTATATTGTAGATAGGTATCAAAGAAGGCATGTCAAATTTTAAGAATGATATCTAATACGGTAGAAAATAAAATTCTAAATTGAAAAAAAAAAGATTTTGTATTTATAGTAATTTATGTCGAAATTTTCTTCCAATGAATTCCAAATATTAAATCTCACCCTTTTTGTTGTTTTAAGTGACAGACATCTTTGTAAAAAAATATTTAGTGAAGGTTAAAATAGATAGCTCAATAAAAAATTTAAAAACATACATATTTTGTTTGTTTTCAGAATTTATATTTTAAATAAATAAACCAAGAACCCTTTCTGTAATTTTTAAGTGACAGACAGACAGACAGACAGACATCATTGAAAAAAAATAATAAGTGAAGGTTAAAATAGATAGCTCAATAAAAAATTAAAAATCATACATATTTTGTTTGTTTTCAGAATTTCTATTTTAAATAAATATACCAAGAAATAATTTATAACGAAGTGAAAGAAAGAATCACTATTGAGAAAATGTTTTTTTCATTAGAATGAATCCTTAAAAGATACAATTTTGTTATTACCTTACACAATTAAACAGTTTTCGAAGAAGGGAAAAACAAAATAATTCCGTTCTTAAGGAAATTGACACCAGTGAAAATAACAAGACTTTTATATTTAAAAATATCCTTTCAAAATTAGGAGAGAATATTCTTTTAAAAATTAACAGAAAATGCTGTGAACCTGACAACAGAATCAATTTCTGAAAAAAATTAACAGAAAAGTCGCTAGAATTTAAAATAAAATAAATGAAAAATTACAATGACATACTGGTAAATTTTAACATAGTACCTATTAAAATTTATTTACTCTGAAAAAGCAATATACGCTATTCTTTAATTTAATTTCTTGCATATGAAAATTTCACGTACATTCTCTATAATTTTACTATGTTTCTATATTACTTTTCATATCTGGCCTATCGCCAAAATAGAAACTGCTATACGGGTCATTCTTAGTCAACTCTATCAGGGAAAAACGCTACTTTTACGGATTTTCATAATTCTCACATATGTTGTTAAACTTGCTCAAATAATATAACTTTCATTCATCATTTCGCAAAATTTTTAGTTTTTTGAAAATGACGCGTATTTTAAGTTTTTCAGATATGACGCATATGCATTTAAACAATAATTTTTATCTCTGGATGTACTTATCGTAACGAATTGATTTTTTTTTAGTTTTGTTCACAAAAGAACGATCTTTTTGGACATTTTGTCCGTTTTTAAGTAAAAAAAAATTTTTGATTATTTTTTGTACAATAAAAATTTTTTTTTTAAATTTGAAGCTGAGGTCAGCTTTTTAAAAATCTAAAAAAAATCATAAATATCGCTTATAGTATTCTCTATCATCCCTGCAAATTTTATGCTGGACATATTTATAATGGCTTCAAAAAAAAAATTTAAGGTTGTTGCATATAGGTTACGCGCACTACACATTGATTTGTCGTAATGAATTCGGGTGAAAATGTTTAAATCAATGTTGTTTATGTGTAATCTATGGAATTAATAAATTGATTTCGAAATAAAGTGATCATACAGGGTGTTTAAAACTGTTTGTTTTATGTACTCATTAAGTTATATATGTTTAGTATAAATGTACATTTCTACTTATTTTTTGATAAGAAAATTAATAATTCTTGCGTAATTTCTCAAAAATAAAGTCTTCAAAATCTCATATATTACCTCTAGTATTGTTTATTACTTATAATACTGCAAGATGGTTACTATAAAAACGACTTTTATAATTATTTTAATTAAATAATATGAATACCCTAATTTTTAATTAGATTTTGGACGAAGTTTCTAAAATCAAAGAAAAACAACTGTAAGGTTTTATATTGCACTCAATATTATATATTAGTCACATTAAAATCAATTATAAAAAAAATATTCTATATTCTTAATAATAATATAGAAATTATTAATACTAAATTTATAATATCAAAAGGTATTGGTGGATGATTAAATGATAGTTTTTTGTATCATTCCTCAATATTTCATGGTGAAATAATTTTTAATAAAATTAAGGATTCTATTTTTTGGTTAACTACAATTAAAGCAGCTTTTCAAGTAACCACATATTATATAATTAATATATATAATACTAGAGGTAATATATGAGATTTTAACGACTATATTAGTGAGAAATTACACAAGAATTATTAATTTTCTTATCAAAAAATAAGTAGAAATGTACATTTATACTAAACATATATAACTTAATAAGTACATAAAACAAACAGTTTTAAACACCCTGTATGATCACTTTATTTCGAAATCAATTTATTAATTCCATAGATTACACATAAACAACATTGATTTAAACATTTTCACCCGAATTCATTACGACAAATCAATGTATAGTGCGCGAAACCTATATACAACAACCTTAAAAAAAAATTTTTGAAGCCGTTATAAATATGTCCAGCATAAAATTTGCACGGATGATAGAGAATACTATAAGCAATATTTATGATTTTTTTCAGATTTTTAAAAAGCTGACCTCAGCTTCAAATTTCAAAAAAAAAATTTAATTGTACAAAAAATAATCCAAATTTTTTTTTTACTTAAAAACGGACAAAATGTCCAAAAAGATCGTTCTTTTGTGAACAAAACTAAAAAAAAATCAATTCGTTACGATAAGTACATCCGGAGATAATAATTATTGTTTAAATGCATATGCGTCATATCTGCAAAACTTAAAATACGCGTCATTTTCAAAAAACTAAAAATTTTGCGAAATGATGAATGAAAGTTATATTATTTGAGCAAGTTTAACAACATATGTGAAAATTATGAAAATCCGTAAAAGTAGCGTTTTTCCCTGATAGAGTTGACTAAGAATGACCCATACAGTATATTGAATTGTAGTAGACGTTCTTTTAAATTTTACCATGTCGGGTGTTCAAAATTTCTAGGATCAAATTTTTTTCATCGATCTATGCAATTTTTTATTTTTTCCCATTCCTACGCATCGTAAATAAATAAAAATGTTAATGAAACTTTTTCATCAGACTATTCATAACTTATTTAAGTTTTATAATTATTTTAACATACGGTATAGTAATTTTTGATACTGTTGGTATGAAATATTACTACGTTACCGATTAATTTTTCACAGAATGAAATTTCGTCCTCTCGTTAACATGTTTTTATGTTAAAAATTAACAGTAAACTTTTTCAGTGCAGATATTAAATAAACAAATTAATATAATAAATTATAAGAACTGTATAATGACATGAGACATGACAGGACTTTTCAAAGTGATGTGACAGACAGAATTTGATCAAAATTTGAGCATATCTGTACATTTTCAAAATTATTAGGAACCACTTTTTTTAATTAATAATAAAATAATACGTGAGAAAAAAAAGAGAGTTACACCTTGTCTTTACTCTATGCTTATCCACAGGCATTTACCCACACCGTTCCCCGCAAAACACCCGCACCCTTTTGTGCTAACCTCTTTAATTTCCTTAGCTGTTTATAAAAAAACATCTGTGAAAAGTTCAGTTGTCTAAACGATTAAGTCAATTTGATTAATAAACAAATATTCTTCCTTTTATTTACAATTTTATTTTCCTTGATTTTATCATAATATTTATCCCACTTTTACGACCGTATCAATTCTAATTTCATGAATTTAAAAAAGTTTGTACAAAAAATTATAAAAACTTAAATTCCTCCAACCTTTTTTGATCGTAAAAATAAATAAAGGCTTATTTTTTTATGATAAAATAAAAAATAAAAATGTATACCCTTTTCATCATTATCCTTAATTAACCCTTTGGGATAACGTTCTCTTTTTATATTTACTTTACTAATTTAAAACAAATTAAATATACGATGTAGAATTATAGAACAAATAATTCAAATGTAGTAAAATCCTTGAAAGCTGAATTTAAATTTTAAAACGTCCATTCGAAGGATATAACATTATTTGGTTATTTATTGTAAAGCTAGCATAATGCCTATGTTATTCAATTTAAAAATGCTTTGATAAAATCCCCCCTCCCTTTTTTTGACCAAATCTACTGATTTATATTTATAGATAAGAATTTTCTCTTTAATTTACAATTTTTTTTGTTATATAATTTTATAAATGCATTGTTACCCCCCCCCCCATCTTTTATTGATCAAATCTATTTAATGACTTTTGTAGATCAGACTTTGCTCTTCAATTTGATTTTTTTTGTATCGCTCTATGACCATTTTTGAGCGAGTAATGAAGATTTTCAGTTTTCAAAAAAATTTTACGATCATTCGAATTTCAAGTTAAAAGTGGGGATTTTTTTTGGCCGCAAATAACTCGGTCAAAAATGGACTTACAGTGAAACAAAAAAAAGCAAATTGAAGAGAAAAATCTGATCTATAAAAAACATTAAGTAAAATTTGTGAAAAAAAATTATTATGTTTCGTAAAGGCTTTCAAAATTTATATTTTTTGATGACAGTAAAATAGAGAGAGTTTTCAATTATTGAATTCATTTATAACGCCAAAAAATACGTAAGAATGTTTTTTTGTGAATTTATGAAACAGTCTATAAAAAATATTATTAAAATAAATTTTAATTTTCCTCATAAAAAACGCTCATGTCCTTGAAAAATTGATTGCATTTTGGAAGACAGAAGGTCCTTATTCAATTTTCAATTATCGAATTCATTTTTAACGTCAAAAAATACGTAATAATGTTTTTTTGTGTATTTATGAAATAGTCTATCAAAAATATTATTAAAATAATTTTTTTTTCATAAAAAACTTATCTCCTTATGTCCTTGAAAAATTGATTGCATTTTGGTAAACAGAAGGTCCTTATTCAATTTTCAATTATCGAATTCATCTTTAGCGTCAAAAAATAGTTTAATAATGTTTTTTTTGTGTATTTATGAAATAGTCTATAAAAAATATTATTAAAATAAATTTTAATTTTCCTCATAAAAAACTGTATCTCCTACGCTCATGTCCTTGAAAAATTGATTGCATTTTGGAAAACAGAAGGTCCTTATTCAATTTTCAATTATCGAATTCATTTTTAGCATCCAAAATACGTAAGAATGTTTTTTTGTGAATTTATGGAATAGTCTATAAAAAATATATTAGAATAAATTTTAATTTTCCTCATAAAAAACTGTATCTCCTACGCTCATGTCCTTGAAAAATTGATTGCATTTTGGGAGACAGAAGGTCCTTATTCAAGCCATGTCACCGTAGATGTACTATTTCTTAGTAAAACTTGTAACAACTTAGTTAATTGGAAAAGTTTCAGATGTGCCCTTCATTAAATATGAAGAACGTGAAAAGAAAATTTACATTTTCAAGAAAATTATTTTATAGTTTTGCTTACCTGAATCAAATTTTATTCATATGGAAATCCCAACATGCTCACAGCTATATCTGACGAAAACTTGGAAGGAATATCGAAAAAGAACAAGCTTTTATCTATAAAAAAAAAACTAAAAAAAAATTTTAAAATTATTGTTTTTTTTTTCGTTGAAAATCGAAATAAAAATAATTATTAATTTTAGATAAAATGATAATTATTAATTTGTAGAACAACGTGATAAAATTATAATTTTAGTTGAGCTTCCCCTCAATCAACAAATAATAAATTCGAGAAAAACGCGTTTAAAGATATACTAACAAATATTACACTAATTCGGCCTGTTTTCTTCTATGTGCTATAACTTTGTAAATATTTTGAATTCTGACTTAAAATTTTCACAGTATACTCCTAATATAGTTTACTTTCAAAATATGTATACTGCAGTACAAAAGTATTTGGACACCTGTGATTTTGAATGGAAATATACAGATTTCAGTCAATAAAAATACCCAAAATAGCGAAAAGAATATGTTAACTCGCAATCAAAATAATAAAAAAAACAATGTCTCATTAGCTTGAAAGACACTGTGCGTCAATACTTTCAACTTGAGTAAACCTGACCTTTCAGGCATATAATTCAAAAATAACTTGTTAAATTGTAAATGCTGTATTTCAAATATGCTATAGGATTATTACAAAAGTTATAATTAAGTACTCTTATTTTTTATCAACCATTTTTACAGTTTTATATTTACAACTAGCGGAATCCCGCGGCTTCGCTCGCGTAAACTTCGAAACTAATTAGAACCCTCTATAAGTAATAGGGGATGACATATAACATTTTTTTTATATTGATTTTTATTCATTACTTATAAAAAAACGTAAATATCCCGGATCTTAGTTAAACATTTTTTTAAAAACTAACTCCCTGTCTACTCTCGCCATTAGGGGTTGAATATCAAGTTCTTTTATTGCAGATTAAATCCATCCTAGTCCCCGTCGAACTTTCATTTTTAATTGAATATGAATTTGTCCGAATTTATTTTAATATCATGAACAGTTATTATTATTATTCCCATAGGGGTTGAATTTTCATAACTGATATTTCTCTTGTAGAGTACCTACTTATGCCATGTTTCATTCGGTGAATACAAAAAAAAAATATTTTACAAATTTTTCCACCCCCCTAGCACATTAGGGGTTAAATTTTGGGAAATGCTGAAATAATCGTTTCACTATTTATATTTTTGAGTATGTTCGATAAGTTTCAATTAAATGCGAACAAAAAAAAATATTTTTTTATATAAATTTTGACACCCTGTTTTAACCCCGTAGGGGCTGAATTTCGAAAAATCCTTTCTTAGTGGGTGCTTACATCATAAAAGGAAGGCACCTATGAAATTTCACGTTTCTAGGTCCAGGAGTTTGGGCTGTACGTTGATATATGAGTGAGTGAGTGGTTAAGGACAAACTCTTTTATAGATATAGATACGCAAAAAAATGAGTGTCCAAAGACTTTTGCACGGCAGTGTATTTAAAAAAATCGTGTCCTAAAACTGTTCATGCCGATTTTTCCGAAACTAAATTCTACGAGATGTCGCCACCGTAGAAAACAAAAATTATTTGCACAAGTCTAGCCCTGAGGGGAAATGACAGATACAAGTAATTCAGTGATAATTGACGATCGAATGAAAAATGGGATATTCTAGAAACTAAACAGAGATGAAGCTATAAAGGATAGTACTAGTTCTTATGTTTTTAGGCTTACATTCAATATTTTCAAATTGCAGAATTATTATAAAATTAGAAAGCTTAAACAAATATCTATGTCGTGGTATATTTTTCCCCCGTATTTTTCAAGAATTTTTGTTATATATTGAGTTTTATCATATCAAGAAAAATACACATATTTTCAGATTTTTTTTATTAATATATGTATAAAAAAATTAAATTGATAAATTATGTATGTCATGACATAGAAAAATTAATCTAGTTTACCACTGTATTTTTTCCTTAACGATTTATTAATACTGGTCATAGCTGAACTTAAAATACAAAACCGTAATTTCTCTATAGTACATAATTCTTATGGCAATTCAAATAGCATGTTCAGCCTTATGCTATTGATTGATAAAAGCAGGTTATAATTGAATCATGACTGCTACAATCAAATCAGGGTGTCACAACTCTAACTATGAGTGACTTTAGCTATCCATATTTTATATAACAATAATACAAGCATGTACCTGGACCACCTAGGTCAGTAAATATTAATTCAAAACTGAATACATCAGGTCATGCTAAATAAATAAGT
Organism: Sialis lutaria; assembly: GCA_949319165.1. Classification (NCBI taxonomy): domain Eukaryota; kingdom Metazoa; phylum Arthropoda; class Insecta; order Megaloptera; family Sialidae; genus Sialis; species Sialis lutaria. The sequence continues at coordinate 30,937,281 of OX439235.1, forward strand.
TGTTCCATTCTGAACATCAAACAAATATTTGTATACAACCATTGTGAAAACACAATTCAACCTTTCTGCCATTAGGTATAACGTATGAGGAAATATGTAAATAAACATATATAGTTATAGAAAATATATATAATATACCTACATAAGGTACTAGCACCAGTCATGGACACACCCCAGTAGTTAGTCCATCATAATGTGATGACATTAGAACAGTGGCGGTGCGTGTAAAATGACTGTAGTGAGGCCAAAAAATCCTATCACTTTAAATAATATCAGCTGGGTTGAAATTTGGCGCCCTACTCCCCTAGGCGAAATCCCCCCCCCCTTCCTAAAAAATGGAGTTTCTAACAAATTACAAATTATATCCATTACGCATTACGCGGTTCTATATTAAATTGAAATTCCTATTACTAGAACTAGGTATTAAAGAAAATTTAAAATATGAAGTAAAATGGTACAAAACACCAATGGAATGTTTAGGAAAATGAAAATTAGTATGTAGATACTAGGTACAAGCGAAAAATTACATTAGAATGGAATCAATATACAAAATAAAAAAATACTACATAAAATAGATATTGAAGACTAAGAATTAATAACGTTATACTTAATTGATAAATATTATGCTAAATAACATACAATCATATAGTAATATGTAATAAAATTGTTCAAGAATCTAAAATAAAATTTCACAACAATAACATTCAGCTAACAGCTAACTGAATCGAATAAGTATATTGCCTCTGCACACATACATATACCATACCTATAGTACGAATATGTATATACAATACATATTAACACTCTGCGCATGCGAAATAGAGCTGAAGCAATATGAGATTGGCCTCAGCGTTATGTTATAATCTGCATTACCCTCTCTACTTTTTTATTTTCGTTCTCTCTCACACTCATGCGCTGCAATGCTGCTATAGAGGCCAGTAAAATCTTTGGCTCAAATGTAAATAATTGGCTTTAAAATGACTTTTTTCATGTTAAAATAATACATTGGAGAGGAATAAAAGTTTGTTTTAGTAAAAATTATGACATACACATAGAAATACTAATATATTATAATTGATTTTATTATGTTTAATAAAATAAATATTTCTTTTTTATTCGCTGATAAAGTAAGTGAGGCTTGGCCTCACTTGCTTCATCTGACGCACCGCCACTGCATTAGAACATGAGTACATATTTAGAATTTAGAGAAATGATCATGGCAACGCTGTACATTATCTACTATTAACAACTTGTCAAATGATTATATTTTATCATCTAAGCTACCACAGAATAAATTAATAATTAATGAAATTGATTAAAATTTCCTTCAATTCACTTATCATATTTTGTAAAAAATTATTTGATTATTTCGTGTATTTTTTCCTAATGAATACGTTGTTGCCATATTGTCAACAATACTGTAATTTATGTGATGGTTTGGTAGTTAAGTCTGGTTAAATTATAATAACGGGATGGTCAATAATTTTAATTTTTTCTTTCTATAATGTTTTCTTTCATATAAATATACAACATATCAGTTTTTTTATGGAAAACTGACGATTCGTTTAAATTTTATTTAATAAAACGTTACGTTAGTGTACGGTTAGTCCATATAAGCTGTGTTAAAAATATAAACTTTGAGATCGTTTTTCATGACTTTGAGATGGTTATTTTTAATAAAAATGGGCTATTTTTCAGATATTTATCTAGGGAATATTCCTGTGCAATTTAAACAAAATCTGATGTTAACAATGTTTACGGACCAACTACCTTAATAATTAAATTTAAATAAATATTTGTTGATATTTGATTAGTTTCATTACTGAATCATACTCTATAGATAGTTAACTGTATTGCTTAATTTGATGACAATCGGTCAATGGGTGTTAAAATGGTGGACTTTTAAACTTTTTAGCGCAACCTATATGCTCGATTTTACGTCCGTCTGTCTTCGGCAGTGAAATTTCGGCCCCTTGACCACCTAGAGACCTCGGGTTTTCGCTAAATGGTAGATCTATGGTTCTAGTTTAGCCCAATTTAGGAATTTTTGCGGTCATGACCCCCCCCCCCCCTCTTCAAAATTTTTCATATATGGCTTCATGTACCTCGTTGGACTCGGGATTGATTCACGAATCGATTGGCAAGGATATTTTTTGAGTTGTGTCCATCAGTGGGTTGCGCGGCAACACCCACGTTTGGGATTTGATAAATTTTCTTATTTATTAAAAATGATTTAACCCTTTGTAGCTTCATGTACCATTTCTGTAACAAACTACAATAATCCCGCTAATATACGTACTAAATATATTTAGTTCATTCAAATATGTGTATCACTACTGTAACATACCTACCACTCAATAACTTAATATCAAGTAAAATTCACAGATGGTATAACCTATTGACTTACGTATTATTACGTAACTATTGGAAGTAAGGCAGGATCAGATCGGCTACTGGCCGATGTGGGTAGAAAAAAGAATAAGTTGTAAGTTTCCCCAGTGTACTGGCATTTCACAAACAATTTGCGAAAAATGAGGTGTAGCATTATGCTACAACAAACAAAATAATTGTTTCAAATCCTGTCATACCACATAAGCGTTTTTTACGATTAACTCACAGTAATGTCACTCCCAAAAAAGTCAAATAAATAGTTAGTAATAAATATTTTTAAATTTATGAAAAATACGTGTTTTTACTTTTTTATACATACATGAAATGTAATGTATAAATAAAGTATAGTGATAACGAAAAAAATCGAACTCGAGATTTTAACGGAATTACACGTTTTGAGGGTCCCTGAATCATATACCACCATTAACTCAATGACGTCTGTGTGTGTGTGTGTGTGTCTGTCTGTGTGTCTGTGAACGCTCTACAGCCAAAACTGTAATACTTACGAACGTGGAATTTTAAACTTAAGGTTCTTTTATGCTCTAGATGTGCACCTCCTATTTTTAAAAACCATCACTAAACCGGAAACGGATGTTTACTGGTGTCAATTTTTGAACTTTTCGAATTATTTTTGAAACGGTGCGCAGTAGAAAAAAATATTTCAGATTAAAGTTGTAGAGGGGACTTTTATCTATAATTTATGTTCTATTCTTTTTCCCCCCCAAAATTTTTTTTAGGAAATAATCGATTTTCTAAAAAATTTAAATTTTTCGATTTATTTTTTAAACGGTAGGTATTAGAAAAAAATGTTTGAGATACAAGTTGTAGAGAATACTATTTTCTATAATTTATGTTCTATTCTTTTTTTTGTATCGTATGAATTGACCAAAAAAAGAATAATTTTAGTTTTAAGTTAAAAATGATATCATAATACAAAAAATCTAGTTATCTATGAAAATTTTGGAATTTATTTTTAGAACTGTCAAAATTGAAATCTAGCAAAATAAATACTTGTTAATACAATAATCACTAATCTTAATTGATTTCATTTAATATTTAATGTCAATATTAAATACAATGTATCAATTTCATTCATTGAAAATCATTTTGTAAGTAAAAAATTTTAAAATCAAATATTAAATTATAAAAGTAATCACATATTAATACTCGGTGTCATGATGCATAAACGGTGCACATTAGAAAAAAAAGGTTTTGGATCAAAGTTGTAGAGGGTATTTATCTATAATTTATGTTCTATCCATTACCCCCCCCCCCAAATTTGTTTTTAGGAAATAATTGATTTTCTAAAAAATTTAATTTTTTCGATTTATTTTTTAAACGGTTATAGGTATTAGAAAAAAATGTTTGAGATACAAGTTGTAGAGAATATTATTTTCTATAATTTATGTTCTATTTTTTTGTTGTATCTTATGAATTAACCAAAAAAAATAATTATTTTAGTTTTAATGGTTTTAATTTAAAAATGATTTGTATAATACAAAAAATCTAGTTATCTATGAAAATTTTGGCATTTATTATTAAAAGTGTCATAATTTCATTCAGTGAAAATCATTTTGTAAGTAAAAAATTTTAAAATCAAATATTAAATTATAAAAGTAATCACATATTAATACTTCGGTGTCATGATGTATAAAAAAGTCTCGTGCCTGCCAAGGCAGTTTATTTTATATGCCTAAACTTGTCTCATTATCAACATAGTTTAAATTTTTAAGATCTTGAGCTAAAAAGATATTAAAGAACGTACTAAATCATCTATATGCTTCTCCATATATTTTAAATATTTTAACAAACAATACAACCTTGAAACCCCTAACTTATATAATATATATAAATAACTATACATTTCTATTATTAATGTCTTTTTTACCTGCATTAATTTATTTTTATATAAAACAAAACCGCAAATTATGGGTTTTTCCTGTTTGTCACCACAAAATAGACAATTAAAAAAAACTGGAAAAAACTCTCACATGCCCTATTTTTCGATAAGATTTTAATGTGTGTAAAATACCGGTGTCTCATCACGTGAAAGAATGTTTTAAGAAAAACTGTATCTACCTATAATAGATACTTAGATACCTGAATTGCCAAAAACCGGTATATTGTAATTTGTAATGAATACGGTCAAATACTTATGACGTAAAATGTTGTTTAGGAAATACCATTTTATGATAATTGTTTATTTTTATTTCGGAAATATTAAATACAGTATGGGTCTCTCTTTACGTGGTAGATACGTTCCACAAATTAATACGTTGTAAGAATATATCGCACCCTCGCAAAAAAGTGTTACAACTAAAAATACTCTGCCTTGTAAATGCACGGTGCTTCCTCGTGCTAAATTCATCAAAGGTAGTTAATTATTGAACAATTTAAATAAAAACCGATAAAGTATTCAGATGAACTGCCTGTCATTGGTTAACCATTTAATTTTTATACGATTTTAATAAAAAAATTTAATTTTACATTTTTCTTAATACGCGCCTGGTTATTATGTCGTATATTTTGAATTTTTTGACAATTTCAATCAAAATCATTATTTTTCTGCTATACGAATGTCAAAATGAAATTTAAAACGTCAAAGTGACATTTAATATGTCAAAGTAAATAGCAGTTTAAAAAAAACAAATGACGATTTTCTTAAATTAAATTGAGATAGATCTTTGTAAGGGAATATTTTACAACAAAAGTAGGTGACCTATATTATAGAGAATTGAATGCTCTACAAAATACTCTGCCTTGTAAATGCACAGTGCTTCCTCGTGCTAAATTCATCAAAGGTAGTTAATTTATTGAACAATTTAAATAAAAACCGATAAAGTATTCAGATGAACTGCCTGTCATTGGTTAACCATTTAATTTTCATACGATTTTAATAAAAAAAATTAATTTGACATTTTTCTTAATACGCGCCTGGTTATTATGTCGTATATTTTGAATTTTTTGATAATTTCAATCAAAATCATTATTTTTCTGCTATACGAATGTCAAAATGACATTTAAAACGTCAAAGTGACATTTAATATGTCAAAGTAAAAGCAGTTTTAAAAAAACAAATGACGATTTTCTTAAGTCAAATTGAGATAGATCTTTGTAAGGGAATATTTTACAACAAAAGTAGGTGACCTATATTATAGAGAATTGAATGCTCTACAAAAAAGGTTCTATAAAATTTTCACGTAACATGTGTCTTTCTTGAGATATCTTCAAAAAATAAATCTTTTTGGATGTCACCCCTCCCCCTTACACACAATTTTAATTATTTTGAAATGGGACCGTCCTCAAGCCAGACCAAACCAACCAACCAAGTTTCATCAATATCGGTTCAGTGGTTCATGAGTTAAGCGTGTGACAAGGATTGGGGGACAGACACACAGACACACACGCACACAGACACACAGACAGACACGGAACAAAAAGTGTTTGTCTTGACCTGAAACGGATAAATAAAGTAAAATTTTTGAAATCGGAGAACAAATTTTTTTCTCGTTTTAAAACGATAACAAAGCTTCTCGTATCTTCGATATTGCGAGGAAGCAAAATATATAGGAATAAATGAAATTATAATAATTTAGGTAAATCAAAATTGTAAAGGTAGTTTAGAAAAAGGACTGATACACAGTATTTAATTTAAATATTTCAGTACTCCTGATGTTTGAAAAATAGTAACTATTAAAACGCTTAGTGATTAAGTATTTAAAATGTGACATTTATTTAGAATATGCTAGTTTTGTTGACGGTATGTACACGAACTACATTAATGACAATTTTTTTTAGTAGAAATATATAGTAATATATAATATAGGAGTATTGCATATGTACACTGAAAAAAATTACTGTTAATTTTCAACATAAAAAACATGTTAACGGGAGGACGAAATTTCATTCTGTGAAAAATTAATCGGTTACGTAGTAATATTTCATACCAACAGTATCAAAAATTACTATACCGTATGTTAAAATAATTATAGGTAAAACTTAAATAATTATTTTAAGAAGTTATTAATAGTCAGATGTAAAAATTTCATTAATATTGCACACCCCAAGCAGGCTCTGCTTGGAAGTGTGTTCTACTCTCGTCCTAAAATTTTTTTTCGTATATAAATTGATAAAATGAGTATTATATCTTAAATTTCTTCAGTATCTCACTTACATTTTTACATTTTCTGATAGAAAACATTACAGTCTTCATTTTTGCTTAGTTTAATATCGATCGGTTTTAATTTTCTGTTATAAAAATATAAATAAAGTTCAATTTGTCGATTTAACCCGCTTTTTTGATAGAAACGCCGAACTACAGGTCACAATTCAAAATAAATTTGCACCAATCCTTTTGAATTCACTTCATCTATTATCAGAATAGAACCCTATTAAAACTCAACAAAATTGGATAATCAGAAGTAACGAAATTTGCAGTTTATTTAAACAAAAATTCATATTTTGACAAGAAATTTTTTTACAAATAGAGTAGTTGCTATTTATAATTGCACACCCAAGCAGGCTCTGCTTGGAAGTGTGTTTTATTATCGTGCTAAAAATTTTTTCGTATATAAATTGATAAAATGAGCATTATATCTTAAATTTCTTCAGTATCCCACTTACATTTTTACATTTTCTGATAGAAAACATTACACTCTCCATTTATACTTAGTTTAATATCAATCGGTTTTAATTTTCTGTTATAAAAATATAAATAAAGTTCATTTTGTCGATTTAACCCCCTTTTCTGATAGAAACGCCGAACTGCAGGCAACAATTCGAAATAAATTTGCACCAATTCTTTTGAATTCACTTCATCGATTATCAGAATAGAACCCTATTAAAACTCAACAAAATTGGATAACTAGAAGTAACGAAATTTGCAGTTTATTTAAACAAAAATTCATATTTTCACTAGAATTTTTTTTACAAAATATAGGTCCGTGGAAGTTCAAGAAACATCCGTTAGGCGCTAGTGGCGCTATTTCTTCATATGTCATTGCAAATTACATGTAGGTATTATAATTATTATATTGTGTTAATTAATATATAAATACATGTACAGTACATCGATACGTGCTGTATTTTAATTATTTTATTCAAAGCCAATCAATCTTTTTAATCAAGATAAAATCTGGTAAGTTTGCATTTTTAAAACAAAAATATATAACCTATAAACGTTACTTTTTAGATAATATATGTTTCATTTTAAATGCTAGACATCAGGTGAATACAGCTATTATCGCTGCAATATGTGAATGTATTTATCTTTTTAATTATTATTATTAATTAATTTATTTACTTTATACATTTTACAAAAAAAAATATTTTATATAAGAATTATAAATTAAAACGATTGTTGTTTTATTACAACAATACATCCTAAATTTAAATAAAAAAGGTAATAATCAATTGATATCAAGATTCGTTGTTGATTTTCTAAAAAATCTTAATGAGTGATAAACTTCATATTATATATTTATATAATATTCATTACTTCCAATATTTTTTTCAAACATCCTTTTAAGTTTTACCAAATATATTGTACCGTATTTATTTGATATTATAAGTTAATACATTTTTTTTAAGTTTAAGGGGTGTGCATTTTATGGCCTAGCCATAGTATTTATTAATAGTAGTAGGCGCTATTTCTTCATATGTCACTTCAAATTCCATAATTATTATATTGTGTTAATTAATATATAAATACATGTACAAATGTACATCGATACGTGCTGTATTTTAATTATTTTATTCAAAGCCAATCAATCTTTTTAATCAAGATAAAATCTGGTAAGTTTGCATTTTTAAAACAAATATATTATATACGTCATATAACCTATAAACGTTACATTGTTGTTTCATTTTAAATGCTAGACATCAGGTGAACACAGCTGTTATCGCTGCAATATGTGGATGTATTTATCTTTTTAATTATTATTAGATATTAATTAATTTATTTACTTTATACATTTTACAAAAAAAATATGTTATATAAAAATTGTAAATTAAAATGATTGTTGTTTTATTACAATACATCCTAAATTTAAATAAAATAATCTGCCGTGTGCCACGGGACTTTCTTATACATAATAATGACAGTGAACAGTGAATATGGCAAACACGTACACTGTTCAATCTCTGTAATAGGTATAAGAAAGTCCCATGACACTCATGGCAGATATTTCTTCTCTGTTATGAACCATTTGAAATGTACTTAAAAACGAATACTTGGTAAAAAAAAAAAAATTAAATTTGTTTTTCGAAAAAATGAATAGAACATAAAATATAGATAATAATATTACCTACAATTTTCAACTTGGTCATTTTTCTCTAATTCGCACTGTTTCTATGTAATTAGAAAAATTCAAAAATCGATGTAGGTAAACATCCGTTTCCGGTTGAAAGATCGTTTTCAAAAATAGGAGGTTTTCTTCCCAGGCAAAAATCAATCTTAAGTATAAAATTCCACCTTTCTACGATTTGTCGTATTTGAGTTACAGCGTCTACAGACAGACCGACAGACACACAGACATCATGGCGAAAATAGTCAGAATGGATTCAGGGAAGGTCAAAATTGATAATTCCATCAAAATCCGGATTTCGAAAAAAATCGCGTTTACTATACTTACTTATACTATATGTATATTTCATATATACATTGGTATAAGAAAGTAAAAAGGTAATAATCGATTGATATCAAGATTCATTGTTGATTTTCTAAAAAATCTTAATGAGTGATAAACTTCATATTATATATTTATATAATATTAATTAACTCCAATCTTTTTTTCAAACATCCTTTTAAGTTTCACCAATTATATTGTACCTTGTACCTGTACCGTATTTATTTGATATTATAAGTTAATACATTTTTTTATGTTTAAGGGGTGTGCATTTTATGGCCTAGCCATAGTATTTTTATTTATTTACTATGCGTAGGAATGGGAAAAAAATAAAGAATTGCATAGATTGATGAAAAAAATTTTGATCCTAGAAATTTTGAACATCCTAGAAAATTTAAAAGAACGTCTACTATAATTCAATATACTGTATAGCAGTTTCTATTTTGGCAATAGGCCAGATATGAAAAGTAATATAGAAACATACTAAAATTATAGAGAATGTACGTGAAATTTTCATATGCAAGAAATTAAATTAAATAATAGCGTATATTACTTTTTCAGAGTAAATAAATTTTAATAGGTACTATGTTAAAATTTACCAGTATGTCATTGTAATTTTTCATTTACTTTATTTTAAATTCTAGCGACTTTTCTGTTAATTTTTTTGAGAAGCTGATTCTGTCCTCAGGTTCACACCATTTTCTGTTAATTTTTAAAATAATATTCTCTCCGTGTATATGGCTGTAAGATTATAAATATCAATAAATATTTCTAAGTCAGTACATTTAATTTAAAATTGGGTATTTTTCAAGACTAGTTCACCTGTACCTTATATAATTGTATTGAGTATATTTAGTCGAACATTGACAATGCAGATAGTTATAGACATTCTTCCTGCTCTCACTTGACGAGGGAGGAGCGACCCGGCCCCGTCAAGGTCTTGCCCAGTGAAGGGTATATACCATTATCTTTGTGAATTTTATATTTAGTCAGGTGAGACTGTAAAAATCTTACGATTATCGGTCTGACAATTAATGAGAGGTTATTATATAAGATAACTTTTTGTTTGTCTAATAGTTCATTGTTTCCAGTCGATAGTTTTCTGATATTTTTATTATAAATAATATTATTATTGTATTGGACCAATACAATATACATATATTTTGGGTATGTTTGGGCATATGAACCGATTTGAATGCTTTTTTGTTTGTTTGATAGAAAATACTTCCGAGCTGGTCCCATATAAATTTTATCAGAATTTGAACATGGATTTTGAAGATACGCCCCCCAAAAGGGAAAATAAAATCTGTTTCAGAGAAATAGTTTCAGGAATATTTTGTGAAAAATTCAAGACCGTATCTCTAATACTCTCTAAACAGCAGCCTTCTAAAGAGCGGCCGCTCGCAGATATGAAATCGATAGTTAAATCTTTCAATGCGTTTTTCTCGAAATGAGAAATTTCAATTTTGCTGACATTGTAACTCAAAGAGCAATTATCCGATTTACTTGAAATTTGAACTGAGTACTCTTGAATATATTTACTCTACGATGAACTAGGATATTTTTGATTGGATTTGGCATTAAAAATACGACCATTTTATAGGCAATAAAACAGACTTTTGTTTCATAACTACGCCATTTTGTTAGATTTTGATATTTTTCGAAAATCATATGTAGGTCATCGTACAGGAAATACCTTCCAGTTTAGCGCAGTGGAGGAGATTTTTTTTGGCGCCTTCGAAGACAGCGCATGTCGCTTAGATATCGATATTTTTACGTGAAAAAATTATGGAATATACCTCTAATATAGCTAAATATATTCTCAATTTTCTAAAATATTTCATTGAGTATTTTTCTTCCAAAAAATTTCCGAAAATCACCCAATTTTCCAGCGTTCACACTGGTATAGCCTCTAAAAGAATTTTATTATATACGTAGGTACTTTTTAGTATTTTTGTTTCATTTATAAAATAAGTTTTTTTATAGACAGACAGACATAAAACAAGAAAATGTTTATCATAATTTGAAACATAAAATTTTAAAATCAGAGAACACATTTTTTTTAATTTTTCTCATTTAATTTGTTATGCTAACCAAGTTTCATTAATATCGGTTCAGTGGTTCATGAGTTATACGTATGTGACAAGTATTCACGGGACAGACAGACAGACAGACATATATGAAAAAAAAATGTTTGTTATAATCTTAAACAGAAAGTTTTAAAATTAGAGAATACGTTGTTTTTTGTCTAAAAATTTTTTCTCATTTAATTTGTTATGCTTCATTTTTAATAACAAGCTATTTTTTAAAAACCTTTTTACGATTACCTTTTAAAGCATACATACCTAATTAAACTGATTATTCTGGTCAGGTCTTATTATAATATTAGATAATATTTAGATTACAGTTTTTATTTTTTTTTCACAACACTGGCCTTTGTATTGAACAATAAAAAATATAACTCTATATACTAATATTAATTTCAAGGGCATTGTTTTTTAACTGTTACAATTGCTAGTGATTTTTTAATTACTAATTCTGTTGATGATAATTTGAATAAATAATTATTATTAAAAAAAATTATATAATTGAATTTTTTTAACACTTAGATTTACATAAATTATTTTTGTTTAAGAATATTGTAATGTATTTTTTACAAGCTTTTATTACAAAACTTTTATTTAATTAACTTCACTTGTTAGTTATGTTAAGATCAAATATTGCAATCAAAATTTCGAGTAGTGCTTTAAGCTAGAGCTTTGAAATTGTGTATACGTGTATGAGTTCGGTAACAATGCAATATAGTATATCTAATATCATTCTAAATCCAATATGGCGGACGTCCCAAGATGGCGGATTACCTTTTTCTTTGTAACCATCTTGATATGGGTATCAAATGAAAGAGTTTGTCGAGCTTTACCTGTTAGTATCTAACATACTAACAGGTAAAGCTCGACAGTTAGTTAATTAGTAACTAAAAATTTGAAATAAAATTATATAAAAAAATACTTTTTAAAAACAAGCTTTTATTAAAAATGCTCTAAAAAGTAAAAAATAATTGTTCAGCTATCACAAAAATTTCAGGTTTTTTTGACTATAACCAATAAAAGCGCGGGGCGCTATAAAGACATATGTATGAATAAAAATTCTTATGCAAAATAAGAAATGAAGTACAAATTGATATAAGATAAGAAAATTTGCACATTAAATCAAATAAATACAGTAGAATTTTTGATAAACTATAATAATAGTTCACAATAATGAAATAATTAATTAAATAAAACCTACATATATATTTACCTTCGTGAGCGCCCCGCACTTTTCTTGGTTATAGTCATAAAAACCTGAAATTTTTGTGATAGTTGAAAATTTATTTTTTACTTTTTTGTAAATTTTTAATAAAAGCTTGTTAGGGTTCCGTAGAAAACTAGGAACCCTTATAGTTTCTCCATGTCCGTCCGTCCGTCTTCAAAAATTTTGAGATAATAAGATGAAATTTGGTATACGGCCGTAGATTGATGACCCAAAAACAGAAATGATAAGATTTTTGAAAATACAAATTTTTTAGACCCCCCTTTCATAAAATGAAAAGTGTTTTCAAAAAAAAAAATCACCAACACCATTGAGTGGGGTGTCGTTAGAAAGGTCTCCTAAAATGCAACAAAAAATGTAATAGAAATTTTTAATTTTAACCCTTCGATCACGATGTATTTGCTCTCCAAAGTCATTAAAAAAGCGTCCCCACCCTCTATTTTCTTAACTATCAATTTAAAAAATCTGAAAAAATTCCAGAATGTAGCTTTTAATTAGTACTTTCATTGAAAATTATAACGAACATTGTCAAAAATATTTTGGACCCTCTTTTCATAGATTGAAAAGTGAAGTCACATTTTTTTCATTTACCCCATTGAGTGGGGTGTCATTTGATAGGTCTCCTAAAATGCAATAATAAAAGCCAAATGACTTTTTGATTTTAACCCTTCAGTCACGAAAATTTTGAAAAATACTTTTTATAAATCGTAGTGAGAATGACTACGGAACCCTATCATGTGCGTGCCCAACACGCACTTGCCCGTTTTATTTTTAAAAAGTATTTTATTTACTTATCAAGTTATTTAACAACTATTTGAAGTTGTTGTTTATAACAACATATGCCAAACCTTTTAAATCTGAAAATCAAATAAACATACAACCGTACAAGAAACTAGAGATGAGAATACAGTATATATGTATAATGTATAACCCAACAATCTTGTGTTTAAAACCCGCCAGGGACATCAAAGCATGAATGGGGTGTACATTTTTATACCCGAATTAATTCTACCATCATCACAGAATCCTCAAACGGATCCTTAACGCAAGTACGTAATCAGAAAATGTACTAAAACAAAACCTAACGCCCTACATACAGTACGAGTACATTGGCTCAACAAGGAATTATTCTAGGGGTAATTAAAGTAATACTATATTAGTAGTGACGTTAAAATATAATAAATAAAACAACTAGATTGTCTTAACGTCAAAAATTTGATGAGCAAATATCGTAACGAGCTTTCGATTCCAATATATTATATTACTATTTATTATTTTAGCCTGAACATGATTCTGTGAATTATTATTAAAAAATTTAATTAAAAAAAATTTGCGAACATCCAAAACTTTAATAAATTCAATAAATGTCAAAATTGGATGTTTTTGAATTATTTGATAGGAAAATAAACCTACTTTGTTTTGAATTTTAGTTGTAAATATTTGTTTTTTGATCAAAAAATCATTGCATTTATGGAATTCAAAATTTAAATACTTTGACTAAAACTAAACAGATTTGAAAAAAATCAAAAAGCACCGTATTCGGTATCACTTACCCTACCATGCTATTTAAAATTTTAAAGGTTGCGCTGAGGGTTGAAAAGATTCTTGTAAACATTTTATAGCAAAAGATGTCCCCCTTGAAAGCAAAATCGACGTGTTCGACCTTTTTCTCAAAATCTTATTTTAAATGACCAAAACCGCGCCCGTTTCGTTTTACTTGGGCCACCCTGTATATTGGCCCTCATCTCCCCCTTAAAATACCCGCCTGAGTATATTTATAACTTAGTTAATATGGCTTCTATATTTAATGATTTTAATTTAGAAAATCAAAGAAAGAACCACCAATGTATACATATATACATACATAAATGCGTGTACATATGTGTAGCCTTTATGACGTCATCAAGCCCCCCCCCCCCCCCAACAAACTGATGTAGAGAGCTCAACAAATGGCATCAGCCAATTATATTTTGTTAGTTAAATTGATCCCTAAGGAGTCATCTCAAATACTGGCATGGTGAAGTATAAATTTTCTCAATACATACATATATGTTGTGTTTTCATACATATTGGGACATTTATAATAATGATGACGTAACGTATGTATGAAAATACGTGAGAACTCTTCGGAAAAAAATCTAAACAGCCAGAATCTCATGTTTCGTGGATATGAGATGAACATAAATTGTTTTTTGAAAGTTTTTTTTTCCACAGAACTATTGACAAGACGTATACAGACTGTGGAACTCTCCGGAATTATACTATTTCGAAATTAAATCGTTGAATTCCGCTGAGATGCTATAATACGTTACGCGAAGTTAGCATCTCATTTTTTCAAACAATTTTTTTTATGGGAAAATCAACGGAACTATTGTTAAAACTTATCAGGAACTATAGAACTATGCTGGATGCAAGCAGAACTGAAGTTTATTTTTGAATTCCGCTGAGATGCTATGAGATGTTGCGCGAAGTTAGCATCTCAATTTTTCAAACAATTTTTTTTATGGGAAAATCAACGGAACTATTGTTAAAACTTATCAGGAACTATAGAACTACGCTGGATGCAAGCAGAACTGAAGTTTATTTTTGAATTCCGCTGAGATGCTATAATACGTTACGCGAAGTTAGCATCTCATTTTTTCAAACAATTTTTTTTTTATGGAAAAATAAAATGAACTATTGTTAAAACTTATCAGGAACTATAGAACTATGCTGGATGCTAGCAGAACTGAAGTTTATTTTTGAATTCCGCTGAGATGCTATAATACGTTACGCGAAGTTAGCATCTCATTTTTTCAAACATTTTTTTTTATGGGAAAATCAACGGAACTATTGTTGAAACTTATCAGGAACTATAGAACTATGCTGGATGCTAGCAGAACTGAAGTTTATTTTTGAATTCCGCTGAGATGCTATAATGCGTTACGCGAAGTTAGCATCTCATTTTTTCAAACAATTTTTTTTTATGGGAAAATCAACGGAACTATTGTTAAAACTTATCAGGAACTATAGAACTATGCTGGATGCTAGCAGAACTGAAGTTTATTTTTGAATTCCGCTGAGATGCTATGAGATGTTGCGTGAAGTTAGCATCTCAATTTTTCAAACAATTTTTTTATGGGAAAATCAAATGAACTATTGTTAAAACTTATCAGGAACTATAGAACTATGCTGGATGCAAGCAGAACTGAAGTTTATTTTTGAGATGCTAACAATTGAGATGCTAAGTTCACATACACGATGGCGTAAAGGGGTTGATTTTTAGATAATTTTATGTAATAGGTGTATCACTAAAATATTAATTATTTTATGAAGTATTAAATTAATAAAAATATTTAATAAAATTAATAAGACATGTCAGTTTTATTTTATTTAGGTTCAAATTTAATAAAAATTTAAAATAATTGGAGCAGGTGTTACACGGGGATATAAATTTAATCTGTAATAAATCTTTGATTGATTTTTTTAACGCAAAATAATGAAAACAAATAAAAAAATTTTCAGAAGTTACTGAAAAAATTATACAGACAAAAAAAATCGATCTTATTGAAAATTTGAGATGGAAAAATGCTTAATAAATTTATCGTATATAAGAATATTAAGGAAATTTTATTAATTTGAAAAATATATCTTCAAGTTTATCTAAAAAATCTTTTCATTTGTAAAATTAATAAATAATTTACTACACCAACTAACAAAACTCTCAAATAGATTAAACATAATGGTTGCATTAATAAATATTTATCAGTGTGAATATTTTTTAACGCCACCCAACTAGTGAAAATGCAATTTTCGATATGATAAATTCAGTGATGTCATTTATTAAATATGTTTTCAATACGAAACAAAATTTTCACCGTGAAAAGAACATTGTTAGTAATAATATACATTTATCAATAAGATAAACGTGGATATTTCCATATTGATAAAAAATTATCATATTAACAAACAACCCAAATCGATCACGGATTTTTTACATTGATCACATTTTTTAACACATTTTTTTGTGACAGACAGACAGTGTGAAATAAGGAATATTGTGATCATTTTTATGATAAAATTAACCAAAAGACCAAAATAATATATAATTATTCCAAATATCTACACTGTGAAAAAAACTAGATAGACACTGATAAAAAATTGTTATTCATATCAACAAAATTATGTAATATACCAGTTATATACCATAGAAGTAATAAAGTAAGTAATTTAATGTTGTATAAAAATTTTTTCACGCGATAATAAACGTGTTACTTACAAAAACCAAATGTTTTCTAGTATATCATTATTTATTTAATTAACTAATTAGTTAATTACTTGTTAAAATTTAAGATGAGCAACTAACCATTATAATTTTTATTTAGATGATTAAAATTGTTAACATGAATAAGTGTACTTAAGTATAAAAAAAATTACTATACTTAAGTATAAGTATATAAGTACGTATATGTACTTAAGTACAAAGATAAGTACCTACATATATTTGTAACTGACTTAAGGTTATTCCATCAGTAAAGCAATGTATAGATAAAAGTCTAAAATTTAAATATGTTATTTATGGATAACTCATATATTTTACTTAAAATATTGGACGTATGGTTTTTGAGTAATTGGATATTAAAAATAGAGTTTTTAACACACGATAAATGAGAGAACTTACCAAAAGTGCTCTATTTATTGAAATTATACACAATTGGCTATATAGAGACGTTTTAAAAACTAACTTCAACCCTTTTAAATACTATAAAAATTATAAAACAAATATATTCACGTGTAATTTATTGAAAATAATGAAGAACTAGGTCTGCCATTACAGCAGTACAAATTAGTACATGTTACTATTATATACCGTTCTGTCTATTTCAATTTTCAAATTAAATGAAACTTTTTTTTACTTTTAATAATTAACAAAGTAAAATATTCCATTAAATGTAGGTACATGTGTTCTGAATATAAATTAAAAACAATATTTTTCGAAACCAAATATTTTTTTACAGTTTCCTAGACGTATAACCTTAAGCATTTATTTTTATTTCCCAAATGAACTCTTGGTTTCTGGGTGCACACACAACAGAAATGACATCATCTAGGTTAGTTTTACTACACAGGTAGAAAGGTTTACTTGAGCCAAGTAAACCTTGTTTTGTATATAACGAAAACAATATTTTCTTAAGATAAGAAATATATTCTTAAACCAACTATAGTATTCTTGGACGAAGAAATAATGTAGTTGGATTAAGAGTACTTTTCTTATATTAACAAAATATTGTTTTCGTTATATACAAAACAAGATTTTCTTGGTCCAATACAGTTTTTTGTGTGTAATTATTAAATTCTTATCGAAATACTTTAAATGGTTGAGTAAACCCCAACATGCATTATGTATATATTAATATAAATAAATATAGAATATTTACATATTTATTTACAAACAGGATTAAAATTCTGAACTGGTTATTTGTAAGGTATCTTGTACATATATTTTGCAATTAGTGAAAGGAATACGAGTAAAGTAGTGACACGACAAAGGCTGACGTTTGAAGGTGTTGTAGTAAAAAAAATAACATATGCAGTATTTCTGTAATTTGTAACACAATACTTACTTACTACGACTAAAGTCAATGTTACACGGAATTTAAACTGATTGTTACTTAAGTCAATGAACTAATATAATCTATACATATCGCACCACCCCAAAAAAAGTGTCACAACTCAAGGAAATAGGTATATATAAAATTATATCAATTTAGGTAAATCAAAATTGTAAAGGTAGTATAGGAAAAGGACTGATACACAGTATTTAATTTAAATATTTCAGTATTCCTGTGATGTTTGAAAAATAGTAACTATTAAAACGCTTAGTGATTAAGTATTTAAAATGTGACATTTATTTAGAATATGCTAGTTTTGTTACCGGTAGGTACACGAACTACATTAATGACAATTTTTAGTAGAAATATATAGTAAATTGAAATCATTCTACATATTTATTTCAAATATGACATTTTTTGAGTTGTGACACTTTTTTGCGGGGGTGCGACACTATGTAATATAGGTGATATATGAAAATTTACTCAATCTATTTTCCTTAAATTTTTGTAATACCTATACAGGGTGTCCCATTTTAATCTATCACCCCCCTAATTTTTTTTATCTATCAATTAAATAAAAAAATGCTTCAAATAAAAGTTGTTTGGTTTTGAGGGGGACCCAAAATGGCGTTATTAATTTTTTATTTTTTGAGCGTCTTCATGGTCAAATAGGCCCAACTTTTTTTTTCAAATGGAAACCTATATTTTTTATTACAATATCTTGTTGTTTGGAAAAAAACAAGTAGCTTTTGTTTCAAAAAATTTTTTGTATGACTTCATTTTTTTTAATATTCAACAAAATAATTTTAGATTTTAGAATTTTGCTAATTTTTTACTCGAAACCCATTAATTTTAGAGGAAAAGTGTAAAAAAACAAAAAATGTTTATTTTAATATGATATAACTAGGAAAATTATTTCAGATTTTTTTATTTTATTTTTTATTTGTTTTAATATTTTGAAGAGCAAAAGTTAACAAAAAATCCTGATATAGTTTCCCTAGTTATCAGATTAAAATAAACATTTTTTGTTTTTTACATTTTTCCTCTTAAGTTAATGGGTTTCAAGTAAAAAATTAGTGAAAATCTGAAATCTAAAATTATTTTGTTTAATATTAAAAAAAAATGAAGTCATACAAAATTTTTTTTGAAACAAAAGCTACTTGTTTTTTTCCAAACAATAAGATATTGTAATAAAAAATATAGGTTTCCATTTGAAAAAAAAAGTTGGGTCTATTTAACCATGAAGACGTCCAAAAAATAAAAAATTAATAACGCCATTTTGGCAGCATATTTGAAGCATTTTTTGATTTCATTGATAGATAAAAAAATTAGGGGGGTGATAGATTAAAATGGGACACCCTGTATTATAGAACTTTGAGTGCTTATAACTCAAACATTTTTCGAGATTCCAACATACCGAGCATTATTTAGGGTACTCTTTTCTCTATTATATAAAATTTCATTTTGAAATTCAATTAAAGACATATAAAACACAGCGGTCGAACGTAATTCTATATTTTAGGCGTGATCTCCAAACTCGACGTTGCTAAAAGATTTTTTCGCGGGCTCTATTTCAATAACTATTTATATTACATCATTTTTAAAAACACTATTTTGTTCGTAATTTTATCAGCTTTAAGATTTATTAAACCTGTTTAACCTAAAACTGACAACTCCAGTGGTATACCCAAATAACTGATTTTAGACAGCTTTGTAAGCCTTTAGAAAGTTATACACCTCCCTTCAAGGGGGAGGAGGGGGGAGTAAACACCATGTTCTGTACATCGAAATCTACCAATTTCTAGCGCCGACTGGACTATAACGCAACATTATGTTAAAAAATTAATAACTCAGTTTGATGTGATCCTACAATTTCAAATTTGTTTTTAAAATATAGCTTACACGTTTATCTTTAAGGGGTTAGGTGTAGTCAGAGACATAAAAAAATGACAATTTTAAATAATTTTTTTTTGCCAGTAAATTATTTTATTTTATAAAAGTAAAAACATAGCATCATTAAATAAGGTTTCGACTTGACTTGAAAGAAATTTTAGAAAAAAAAATTAATAATTTTAAAAGTAATGGCTGTTTGTGTTGATCCAGTTCCAACCGAAGCTCCTTGCGGTGACCATCACTTATCCTTGGAGATTCGGACAAAAAAAAATAGTTTTATTAATAGATAATCTAGTGCCTGATCGAAGCTTTTTTTTTTCTTAAATTAACAAAATGGCAGCCTCAGGAATTTTTTTTCAAGATTTTCGGGGAAAAAATCAACAGTTAATTGTTTATAACAAATCGAAATTAAAAAAAAAATCCTTCGATCAGGCACTAGTTTTTCATGTTTTCAAAAAGCTGTATAAATTTCATTAAAATCTACCGAGCGGTTTTCCAGCTACAGTGGTCAACAGTTCAAAAAACATAGTTTTGAGAAAAACGCATTTAAAGTTTTACACTCAATTTACGTAAAGTAATATACGTATTATTTAATTACTTACACCGAGTCAACTATTCCTGGGCCATAAAATAGTTCTTCAGCCGTTGTAGCAGCTTCCAAAAATGCAAAAAACAAAAATCGATTTCTTGAAAATTCTGACTACACCTAATCCCTTAATTAAGTGTACTATTTCCCCTTAGATCGTCGATGGTCGTAAGTAAA
Source organism: Sialis lutaria (assembly GCA_949319165.1). Taxonomy (NCBI): domain Eukaryota; kingdom Metazoa; phylum Arthropoda; class Insecta; order Megaloptera; family Sialidae; genus Sialis; species Sialis lutaria. Next base: position 30,957,857 of record OX439235.1, read on the forward strand.
AAAATTATAAATTAAAAAACATCACTTCAAGAAATATATTTATTATATTATTATTTATTATATTAATAAACGAGATGAAAAAATTCAAATAATTAGTATGCAAATTATATTCCTCATTAATTAATTATGAAAACTATATAAAATATATATGAGATATCATATCTTCAAGGTTTATAATAAATATGCTATTGTAATAATTATTATATTTCATATTTCTTATACAAAAAATACAATTAAAAGTGGATTATTTCGTATAAGTATAAATATACCTTTGTTTCTTCATTGATTTGTATTTTTTACACCAACTATTAATGCATATGCATTCTTGTAAAATTGCATACATATCTGTAATACAAGGTGTGATGCCAAGAATAAATTATTATATTAGAAATTATTGTATCCTTGAATCGATTAGAAATAGTAATTTTTATTTCATCTATTTCATCAGTAATTTTTAGCTCCATGTCTCTGGCACCCCCTTTTTTGAAATTCGAATTTTATTATATGTAGTTCGTTTGTGCTTCGTTTGTGCTTCGAATTTCGAAAAAGGGGGGGGCTCGCATGTCTACAGCACCCCCTTTGATTTTTGTGAATACCACCTAAAGGGTTAAAGCACAAACGATGAAAATTTCTGCACAAACGTGCACAAACGAAGCACAAACGAACTGCATACAATAAATTTTAAATTTCAAGGAAGGGGGGGTTCGCATGTCTACAGCACCCCATTTTATTTTTTTAAATATCTCCTAAAGGATTAAAGCACAAACGAAAGGATTTCCTGCACAAACGTGCACAAACGAAGCACAAACGAACTACATATAATAAATTTCGATTTTCGAAAAAGGAGGGGCTCGCATGTCTACGGCTCCCCATTTGATTTTTTTTAATATTTCCTAAAGGGTTAAAGCACAAACGAAAGGATTTCCTGCACAAACGAACCACAAACGAACTACATATAATAAAATTCGAATTTCAAAAAAGGGGGTGCCAGAAACATGGAGCCGTAATTTTTTTTAATTCTTGAACCTGTTTAGGTTTATTTATTATATTGTCTATGGTATGTGCGATAACTAATAACTAATCGAACAAAAAAAACAATAGAATTTAGGTCAGAATTTCCCAATGGGGTCCAAGTGCATATTATATAAAATTTAAAAAAGTACAGGAAAGTTATTGCCCTCTCTTACCCTTAACTGCCGACGCCCATGAAATAATCCATTATTGTTATTATTTAAAAATACATAATACAAAAGTAACCTTCATGTACGATGACTTTTATATTTTAGAAGTGGTTTAATTTGTAAAATAATAAATAATTTGTTTTGCTCAAAAAAGATGTGTAACGTATACTTATACATTACATAAAATTGCAATAAATATCTTGGTCTATTAAAATCATTTACGTCATATTTATAATAATAGGTAATATTGATGGAATTCTACATACTTCAAAAAAAGGAGGGGGTTCTTAATTTGTCAAAAAATCGTTTATATACTGCAAAAATGTTATAACTTTTAATATAATAATTTTAACAGTCTTTTGAAGAATGATGTTAAACCAATAAAAAAAACTTTTCAAGAATAAAATAAAACTGTTTGATATAATTATTATATACTAGCGGAATCCTGCGGCCTCGCTCGCGTAAACTTCGAAACTAATTAGAACCCTCTATAAGTAATAGGGGATGACATATTACATTTTTTTATATTGATTTTTATTCATTACTTTTAAAAAAACGTAAATATCCCGGATCGTAGTTAATTTTTTTTAAACTAACCCCCGTCTACTCTCGCCATTAGGGGTTGAATATCAAATTCTTTTATTGCAGATTAAATCCATCCTAGTGCCCGTCGAACTTTCATTTTTAATTGGAATTTAATTTGTCCGAATTTATTTTAATATCATGAACAGTTATTATTAACTGATATTTCTCTTGTAGAGTACCTAATTATGCCATGTTTCATTCGGTGAATACAAAAAAAAAATATTTTAGAAATTTTTCCACCCCCTAGCACCTTAGGGGTTAAATTTTGGGAAATGCTGAAATAATCGTTTCATTATTTATATTTTATAGTATGTTCGATAAGTTGCGAACAAAAAAAATATTTTTTTATATAAACTTTGACACCCTGTTTTAACCCCGTAGGGATTGAATTTCGGAAAATCCTTTCTTAGTGGGTGCTTACATCATAAAAGAAAGGCACCTACGAAATTGCACGTTTCTAGGTCCAGGGGTTTGGGCTGAACGTTGATATATGAGTGAGTGAGTGGTTAAGGACAAACTCTTTTATAGATATAGATTTTCTTCAGTTACTGTACAGTTGCCCCCCCCCCACAAAAAAATCTGTTAAGTATTTGTTTTGATACAAATTATTTGAACATTAATATGTAATAAAAAAATATGCGAAAATTTCGATTCTAAAGTTACAAGTTTAAGGTTTTTAAAAACTTTCTAAGTACCTATTTATGCAGTATAATTAATTTTAAGTATACTTAAATTGGAGGACATAATAGTTATAGATTTTTATATGCAATGAATGACTTGCTAATTTTTTAATATATTTATAAATATTTTATAACATATTTATAAAATTTAAATAATTTAATTAAATTGTATTTAAGACAAATAAATTTCAATTCACAGCCAGAAAAAAATTATAATCATTCTTTTAATTTGAAGAATTAAATCTTAAAGACGTTACATTAAACTAGTAACAGTCGAATTTTTAGTCAACGGTTTTTAACAGGCATAAAAAATGTAATAAAATGAAATATATTGATTGATAAATTTGGTAAGACTTGGCTGTATTTATTCGGGTGGCCAGTAAGGGCACCCTCCCCCCAAATTTCTTAAAGGTAAGAAAAAAATAATGTATACAAAATTTTAAAGTGATTGGATATTTTTCGACCTATTGTATAAGTTTGGCACGCAAATTTTGAATTATTAAATTTTAGGCTTCTTTCACTTTTCTGAAATATCTCAAGAATTAGTGGAAAGCGATAAAAAAATCGAATCAAATGTACAAAAAATTTTGTTTACATTATTTTTTTTACCTTCAAAAAATTGGGGGGAGGGGGATCTTAAAGAAATTCGAAAATAAGTAAAATAATTGCCATTCTAACACATAGAATCGATACGTGCTGTCAGAACTCGTTCTACGAGTGACTCTAAATGAAATATATTTAAAAAAAAAAAACTCATTCATTAATACGAGAATAATAAAAAACCAATAAAGTTTTATTTCCGGCTATCTATAAACAAGTAAAACAATTTTTTATTTATTTTTATTCGATATTGAATATTGTCTATATAAAAAAATGCCGGTATAAAAAAAAAGTAAATAAATATAAAGTACAGAATTTAATCAACAGAAAAACTATTATATAACAATAGGACTTACAATACAATATTTGCTCTCAAAAAATATGTAATAACATTTTTATATACAGGCTGATTCAGTTTTATCAAACCATTTAAATACATATTTATCTCCGCTTAAGTACTTCAACTTATTTTCAAAAATAAGTATGACATATGACATATCGTTGTAAAGTACAGTAAAAAAATACATTCAAATATGCTATAGCCAACTTAGCGGCCCATAAGAAAAACTAAAGTTAGGGCTTGTAACCCAAAAACTAAAAGTGATATAAAAATTGTGAATACTCCAAACAATTCTAAACAAAAAAGTGCTTTAAGAAACCGCAGACAAAAAGGAATTTCTAAATTTCCATATTTTTTGGTATACCGCCTAAACCACATACAATTATTAATATTTTTTGATGTAGTAATACTCATCTCTTTCTTACAAGTAATTAATCTGGTTTAACTACATCTGTATCTCTTACCGTTTAGAATATCCCCATGCATTTCACGCTTATCTTGGACACCCTGTATACCGGGTGTCCCAGATAACTTTTCCAGCATGGGGATCTCAGTATCTATAAGAGATACAGGTTTGGTTAAATGAAATGAATTATATGTATGAAAGGGGTGAGTATTATTACACCAAAAAATATTCATAATTCTATGTGGTTTAGGCGGTATACCCAAAAAACTGAAAATTCGGAATTTCTTTAAATGGCTATAACTTTTTTGTTAAAGTAGATAGGTACTTTTTGTTTGCGGTTTCTTTGAGCACTTTTTTGTGTAGAATTGATTAGTGTATTTAGATTTTAACAATCACTTTTAGTTTCCGAGATACGAGCCCTAACTTAAGTTTTTCTTATGGGCCGTTAAGTTGGCTATGGCATATTTGAACGTGTTTTTTTACACTACTTTACAACGATGTGTCACTTGCCATATTTATTATCGAAAAAAAAAAATAATATATTTTTCAAATAGTTCTTTGTTTCAAATATTCATTTGTTATTTTGCTTGTTGTTATTGTGATTTTTGTTTACAATTTTTGTTTTTCATGGCTCACTTAAAAGTTTGTAATAAAATACTTCGAATATATCACTGATATTTTGTATTTCAACTTTTTTTCGATAATAAATATGGCAAGTGACATATCGTTGTAAAGCAGAGTAAAAAACACGTTCAAATATGATATATTCAACTAAGTGGCCCATAAGAAAAACTAAAGTTAGAGCTTGTAACTCGGAAACTAAAAGTGATATAAAAATTCTAAAAACACCAATCAATTCTACACAAAAAAGTGCTTAAAGAAATCGCAAACAAAAAGTACCTATCTACTTTAACAAAAAAGTTATAACCATTTAAAGAAATTCCAAATTTTCAGTTTTTTGGGTATACCGCCTAAACCACATAGAATTATGAATATTTTATGTGTAATAATATTCACCCCTTTCATACAAATAATTCATCTCATTTAACCAAACTTCTATCTCATATAGATACTGAGATCCCCATGCTGGAAAAGTTATCTGGGACACCTGGTATTTATATTTTTATTTTGTATATATGTAATAATTTAGAATGCTCTATTTCCTATATACATATATTTGAATTGTCATTTCTTGTTTCTTTAATGGAAATAATAAATTAATATAATATATGCAAAATTGTAATTTATATAAGTGCAGTATATTTAAATTCTAATTATCGCTAATAGATGGTAAATATGATAACTGTTTTTTTTCTAGAACACAGCATTTTTGAATAATATGTTCTAATTGCTTAGAAATAAATAAATACCTATAACATAAATATAATATTTGTTATTATATTAAAAAAATCATGGTATGATAATATTAAAAGTACATTCTGTTCGGCGACATAGGACTTAGGAGTTATAAATCACATAAACTAAAAATATCGTTTTACGTACCATTTATATTTTTAAGAAAAATAAAAAAGTATTTTTATTTCCTTTATAACCCCATAATTTTGTAAAAAATGTATAGATATTAAAATTTTAAAAAATATTAAAAAGTATAGATTTCAATCTTTAAAATGATTTTTTATATATTGATATCTGACCATTTTTATCATAATTATAGTTATAATTTTGAGTCTATCTCTCCTAAAAAAATATTACGGTTTACGATAAATCAATTTTCATATAAACAGAACTGTATTTGGGGTCTTAAGCTTTCGAACAGTGAAAACCACATAAAAATTAGTTGAGTAGTTTCCGTGTAATGTCAAAATCCACAAACATACATAAAAATATATATATAAAAATTATAAAAAATAAAAAAAAATACATTAAAAAGCCTAAAGATTTATATTGATTAAGATATTGCACATACTGTATCTAAGGCCCTTCTTAGGCTTTCAAACAGTGAAAATCTCATAAAAATCAGTAAAAGTATAAAGTCATAATTCACAAATATACATAAAAAAATATGTAAAAATTATAAAAAATAAAAAAAATTATATAAAAAATCCTAAAAATTTTAATTGATTTAGAAATTATACGTACTATATCTAAAGCCTTTCATAGGCTTTCAAACAGTGAAAACCCCATTAAAATCGGTACAGTACAAATATACATAAAAAATTATATAAAAATTATAAAAAGTTAAAAAAAATATATTAAAAAGCCTATAGATTTATATTGATTAAGATATTGACAAAACTAGTTTTAAATTTTTAAAAACTGACCTTCTGTGTTCATATCTTTCGGGTCGTTATACTAGAATACATTAAAAAAAATTCTCACTATGATTTTTTATGTTACTACAAAATATATCTATGTAATAATTTAGCCTTGATTATATTCAAGAAAGGCATACCTTACAAATGATATTGTTCATAAAATGTGTAGAAATTCTTACCAATGTCCACCAAAACGGAAATACACCTACGACATTAAATTAATGATGTAATAATTATTATTCAAATTAAATTCCGTTCATTTATGTTTTAATAAGAATAACAAATACTGAATTTCTAGGAGTGTCAAGATCTTTTGAGTGTATATTTATATATTACAAAATAAAATATCCAGATTTTTTTGGACTTCCTGATTAAAATTTAGAACATGCATTAAGGCAGTGGTTTCCAAACTTTATGTAACTACGCCTCCCTTTAAAGAAATTTAATCTCTGGCGCCTCCCCCCCTTTATTTCATAAAATTATACAGACATATTTTAAAAAGGTATAAAATGTATTTTTTTGCGTATATGAAATTTATTTTTAATGCGATGAATATGCTTGTTTATTAGCACAAACTTAATTAAATCTAGGTGTTATTAAGGGGAATGCTATTTCCCTCTGATTTTTTTAGAAGTATCGCACGATAATTCTAACAGTTTTGTTTTTTCAATAATAGTTGTCAGTCTAAAACTACACAGTAACGTCCCTTTCAGAAACAGATGATATACTAGTATGTATACAAAAATAATGTTATGTTATAAATGTTTATTATGTATATATTTTTTATATATTTATACACCTTAATGTGATGTTATAAAAATTAAATTTCTGTTAAACTTTTCGTGCCTCCCTTTGCACTAGTCCGCGCCTCCCCAAGGAGGCGCGCCTCCCAGTTTGGAAATCACTGCATTAAGGTCTCAAGGGTAAGAGCATAAATTTGCAAAAATCTCTGAAAAGTATTTGTTATTTTTTTATCAAACTAATAAATATAAAAAAATATATCCAGATTTTTTTGGACATTGAGGTCTCAAGGATAAGGGTATAAATTTACAAAAATCAAGTATTTGTATTTTTTTATGAATCTAATAAATAGCCTATATTCTTCTTGAGGATGTAAGCTATCTTCCTACCAAATTTCATTAAAATCGGTTCAGTGGTTCAGTCGTAAAAATTCAAGAAACAAACATACAAAATTATTTTAGTAGAATTTGTAATAATATATTAATATTAATATAAATTTCATCCCTTAATTAGTTTAGACAACAATTGTTGCAATAGTTAGATAAGAAATTAATTAACATTCAAGAGAGTGTGATGGCTTATACAGGGATGCCCCAAAAGTCACAATAACATTTAAAATTAAAAAAACTTTCTACAATTAATTATTTTTTTAAATTTGATTTCAAATGATTAGTGTTATCCTTGGAAATTAATTATGGAGAAATTCATGACTTCGTTTATTCCGGCGCGGCGGTTTAAAATTAACTGCTCCAAACTTTTTTCTTTGAGGGTATTTGAAAGATAAAGTATACCGTAACAATCCTCGAACCAGGCCAACATTCGTGAAGAATAAGCCAAAAAATATTACGACAAGCAGACACGTATCCAGGGGAGGGGCCCGGGAGCCGCCCCCCCCCCACGAAATCCTGAAATTCGAAAAATTTTCCATTTGAGATTTTTCACTGAAAAGTCTTCAGTATAAAATTTTTTATTCTTTGAAATTTGAGTTTTTTGTCGATGGAAAGCACGTTTGGCATCAATCCAACGTGTCTTTATATTTTTTAATTATGAAAAGCTTGCCATGTTGAAAAAATCAAGAAAGTTACTTTTTTAAGGTGTATGTTCTAGAGAAAAATCAATACTGAAATGAATTTTGCTATTATTTGCTATAATTTTTCTTGCACAATAAATAATAAAATATTAAACGTCATTTTTGAGTGATTTTCGTCCTTGAGCCCCAACCCCCCCCCCCCCCCAATCGAATTTCTGGATACGGGCCTGACGACAAGTGATGATTCACGCCTTAGAAAGAGCGCGTCAGTGTGAAGCGAAAAATGTTGGTTATTTAAAGGATGTAATTTTCAAAACAAAATAAAATTTATTTCAAAAAGAAGTGTGTTTTCTGTTTATGAAAGAATAAAAGTGAATTATTACGAAATGGAAAAAAGTTATTCCATTTTAAAATGGTGATGTTACTTTTGGAACATCCTGTATACATAGTGTTCCATGGTGATTTAATATAATACATGTGAACAAGATTCGCTTTGACTGAGAATCGATAAATAGTTATTATCATAGTTAACTAACTCGTTAGACGTAATGACCTTAAGTTCATTAATTATTAGCACACTACAGGATATCATTATTATGGACTTATGTATCATATATATGTATTGTATACAGTAGAACTCCGTTATAACGATATAGTTTAATACAACATATCGGTTTTAACGACTCAAAATAAAAGTTCCTACTGAAGTTCATATACGCTTTTTACGACCTTTTAACCAGGTGCGTATTAAAAAAATGTCGAATTAATATTTTTAAATAAAATTATATGAAAATTAAATGGTTAACCAATGACAGGCAGTTCATCTGAATACTTCATCGGTTTTTATTTAAATTGTTCAATAATTAACAATAAGAAACGAGGAAGCTCTGTGCATTTACTTGGCAAATGTTTTGCTTCCTCGCAATATCGAAGATACGAGAAGCTTTGTGATCGTTCTTGATTTATCCGTTTCAGGTCAAGACAAACACTTTTTGTTCCGTGTCTGTGTGTGTGTGTGTGTGTGTGTCTGTCCCCCAATCCTTATCACACGCTTAACTCATGAACCACTGAACTGATATTTATCTATGACTTCAATATTTCCAGTGATAAGTATTTTATTACAAACATTTTAGGAAGCCATGAAAAACAAAATTTGTTAAACAAAAATCACAATAGCAACAATCAAAATAACAAATGAATATTTGAAAACAATAAACTATTACAAAAATAATGTTTTTACCTCATTTTACCTAGCTAATTTTCTTAGCCCGTTTATAGGACATAAGAACTGTATTCTATAAATATTTTAAAAATAAATAACAAAAAAGATTTAATAAAATTATCATAAGGACTTGAATTAAATCTGTCGACCTTTTATTTCACAACAAATAAACAAATAAATAAATAAGGTAATATATACTAAATAAAATACCCGACTTTCGTACCTAACTTCATTGATATTTACCTCACATATATACCAGAAATTGATACACCTTTCCTGATAAAAATAAAAAAAGAATTCGTATTTTTATGACGCATGCCATCAACAAAAAAAAAATTACCGAGTATATTGCAGTTTGTATAAAACTACCTACGTCACGGTGGAGCAAAACGGGGAAACACCGGTGACTCCCCCCTCCCGTCCCGTTCTAGCATTATTTATATCTACTCCCCCCCCCCACATTCCTCTTCAAGTTTCTCACAAACAATCTTCAATATAACCGGTCTAAGGCAGGTGTTATTACACTGTTAATATATTTGATTAAAAAATGATAAATAAATTAAATAAACGCAAAAAATTTGATTTTGACTAAAAAATTGCTCATTTTCAGAGTAGTGCCAATAGGTCAATTATGATTATTTTTTTACATATAGGGTGTGGAAATGGAAGGAAATTGTATATTCTTTTCGAATTCAGGGGTATTTTTGTGTTAAAAAACGTTTTTTTATGACCAAACCGCGGTAGAATAAAAAATAAAAAAATTGATTTTTTTTTCAATTTTGAAAGTTGCTCACGGGGATGTTTATATTTTAAATATTATTTTTTACTATAAAATAAGTTTAAAAAATATCACATATGATTCATAGATCAAGTAGTATTCGCATACTTTATTAGTTTTATTTTTACATTTCTGAATAAGACATTCTCGCCTTCTTCGAATTTCGTGGGCTTTTTTCACAAATTACTCACAATAATATCGATACACAATTACAGGCTTATTTGACTAACAATTCATATACGTATTTATTGTTGTACCCTCTCATACAACAATTAAAAACATATTTATCAGATCATAGCCGTCAAAAGACCGCCGCCGTCTTTGTCGGTATATCAACATTTCAAACAATAAAGAAAATAGATGAAAATTATTTTGATACATAGTTTCATTTAACTACTAGTATTAATAAAAGTCACAAAGTCTCATTACGGTTAGTCAAATAATTTTTGAATTATTCAATAATGAAATTGAAATTACCGTCAAATGACTGCTCCCGTCTTTCTAGTGTTAAAAGATATTTAACAGTGTAGCTAAGCAACAAGACCTAAGACACAAACCGCTTTCAATTTCTTGTAAAGTCGTTACAATATACATACGCGTTACTTCTGCCTAACTCCCCCCCCCCTCGACCACCTTTGTGAATTCAAAACACGTTTGGATTTCCCTGTATAAAGTTCACTTACGATACTTAACTATTCCTGTCTTTCTTGTATGATGATATGTTCCCATCTTTGTTAGTTTTAGATAATTACAAGCTAATGTATTTGACTCACTGTTTAAGTTAAATTAAATTGGTTTGCATTGATTTATACAGGGCCGGTGTAGGGGGAAGGTACTTAATAATATTTATCACGAAAAAAATAAAATCAAAAATATACGTAAGTTTATATTTTAATTGTAAATAACTAAAACAACTCAAAAAATACCATTCCTAATCGATTCGTTAATCAATCTCAAATTCAAAGAGGTACATGAAGCCTTATATGAAAAAAAAATTGAGGGGGGGGGGGTCATGATCGGAAGAATTCTTAAAATGGGCTAAACTAGAACCACATACCTACCATTTGGGTTGCGCTAAAAAGGTTATATGAAGTTCCATTCAAAATTCAAAATTTTATAAAAAAAATATATATTTTCCTTAATACGGGCCCTTTTTAATATCTTAAATCGACTATCCAATAGCATAAACTTGTACTAGTGTTTCAGGCTTTCTTACAATCAAAATCCCATCCAAATCGGTAAAATTTTTCTGTATATTATATCCAATACTACAAAAAAAAAATAGCAAAAAATAAATTTCACTTTACCATGAACTACGACTACTTTATATTTACTAAAACCGACCCTGAACTTACTGAGTCAGTATTGAACTTGGCTTAAGTACATTTACTCATATATCTCTCTCACTCTGATACATAACATCTACTATACAACTATCTCTTTTGCTCTTATGGTGATTTCAATGCCTAACTATTTTCTTAAGACAACAATATTCGTGGTGGTGGATTTTCATTAAACGTCTTTAGGGCTATTTCTTACAATTAGCTTGAGATAAAACTATCTCCCCACTGTCTTTAGATCTCATTGACCATTTGGATGGTCGTATAGTCAAGTGCTATTATTTATTAATAATATAAACAATTAAAGTTATATTATTGTGTTCTTAACTTAACAGTGGATAGTTATCTATTGATTTTACTTTATTTATTTGTTTTTTCTAAGTGGATGTTTTTTTGCAAGAATTAGTGAAACGTGATAGTGTTTAGTTATTTATTTTTATTGTAAAAGGTAAGAATTTAATTGTTTTTAATATAGTTATTAAGGTAATTCGATCATTAGAGCAATGTATAGATAAAAGTCTAAAATGTTATTTTTACTCGTATTGAAAATTTTGAACGTATGGTTTTTGAATAATTGAATAGGTACTATTTTTAATAAATGATAAATTAGAGAACTAGTTGAAAGTGTTCTATTTATTGAAATTGGCTATATTTAGAGACGTTTTAAAAACTAATAATTCAACCCTTTTAAATACTATAAAAATTTCACATGTAATTTATTGAAAATAATGAAAAATTAGCTCTGCCATTACAGCAGTACAAATTAGTACATATTTCTATTATATACCGTTCTGTCTATTTTATTTTTTAAATTAAATTAAACTTTTTTTTTACTTTTGATAATAATTAAGTAAAATATTTGTTCTGAATATAAATTAAAATTTTTTCGAAATCAAATATTTTTTCACAGTGTGCTAGACGTATAACCTTAATAGTTGTTTAAACTGATTAGTACAGTGGCAACTTCTCTGATAGTGTGGTCAAATATTATGAAAAGGAAAAAAATATTTTAAACAAATTATTTATTTATTTTTTTTGTTAATATAATATAACAAAGGAAAAGAAGATACTAATGTCATTATCAGGGAAGCATCCTGAATAAATTAACTATTTATTTTAATTTAATAATTTCTATAATATTTACATCAGTTTTAGTTAAATGAAAATTTTCGATTGCTGTTTAAAAATATTTTGAAATTTGTATAATTTTTTGTGTTCAAATATAATGTGTAATATGCAATTACGTGGGGGGGGGGGAAGTTATTTACTTACCCCCCCCCCCCGCTCTATACCCCTGAAAGAATCGTTTCCCATAAAATCATTAATATAATTTGTTAATGGCATATTTGATAAAGATTTAAAGGTCTAATAATATTTGTTAATAAATTAAAAATTTCCAAATTTGATTTTCTACGAAAATGTAAACTATTTAGTAATTATAAAACACCCACGTTGTGGTAAATATAAATAATAAATATCAATGTATACGACATTTTAAATATCATTTTAAAGTTCTATATGAAAAATGATTTAATATAACCACAGTTTGGAATTTATTACAAAAATTTATGCATAAAGTTTTTGACATTTGTTCACGCAAATTTTAAAATGTGTGAGTTAAAAAAATAACAGGTATTAAGCGTATTAAGACAAACTAGTGGGGGGGGGGATGAAGCTGACATTTTTACCCCCCCCCCCTCCTGCAGAAAAAAATCATTTGGGAAATTTTGCCCATTTATTAATTATTATTTTTTTTAGAAAATAAAACCCATTTTAAATTTAATAGATTTCGATGAGTCATTCATACAATATATTAATCTATGATAAACGGGTTTTTGGCTGTACAACTTTTATAACTGTATTTAGGTACGTTGTTTTTTTTAATATGATCTTAATACAGTTTTTTTTTCGTATGTTGAGATATATTCGGAAGTATAATTAAAATAAATAATTATACAAATAAACTTTTGAAACATTTAAAGTAATAGCTAATTAATATGTACATATGTATATCAAAACATGGAAATATTTGAACGAAAAACTTTCTTTTCTGATGATAATTATTATATGAGTTCTAAGAAATAATATTTCTATACGGAAAAATATATTATGCGACATTTAAAATAAATGTTATTTTAGTTGGAAATAAACAAATACGAGATTTGAAATTTTATTTAATAATTTAAGGAAATATTATTAAATCTTTCCTTCTAAGAATTAGTTGATATTTTATAAGACTTCTTTTTCTATATAAAGGTTTGGGAAAACCATTTTTTTTTACTAACCGGCATCAATTCGGATGTATATATTTTTGGGTATAATTCCAAAAAATATTAACCGATTTGGATGTTTTTTTGTTTACATGAAAGAGTATACTCCAGAGGTGATCCCATATAAATTTTATCAAAATTTGGAGATAAACTCCGCATTAAAAAAAAAAGAAAAAAACTTTTTTGAATGAAAATAATAAAATCGATTTTTAAAAATACTAAAAAGTATTCAACAGTGCCAACTCAATAAAAAAATTAATTAAGACTTCAAAAACTGTTAATTTTTAATTATTTTTTCAAAATTTTTACTTGAATTTAATTTTTGGATATGTACACTTATCACTACTGCTTTAAGGTTGTTAATTTTATTCACATCATTGATTAGAACTGTCAGTGGGCTGTCATTATTATTAACCCATTAACGCTCGCCGTACCTCATTTTATAATTAGTGTTGCTGTCTATGGATATTAATTCACAATATTTCAGTTGGTAGAAGTACAACAAACAAAATCTGTTAACGTTATTAGTTTCATAAGTGTTGTTTTAATTGTTCTCAGTAATTTTTATATGAAAAGAGGTACGTGGTATGCTCATATATTTTATCCATGATTTCGAATTTTGTTCAAATCATATGAAATAATTTAAATATACATATAACATGACTTTATCTAAATAAAAATGATATCAGAAAATCAGTCTCACACAAAATAGACTTCATATCTGCCCAATTAAGTACACACTGTTATTTTTTTTTCTAAATACTTAAAAAAAAAATTGTGTTGTATATTTAGTTAAATACATTGAATATTTACTTAATTTCATTAAAAAAAATTGCATGTTTTTGTTTTCTTTTAGGCGTTAATGGGTTAATAATCCTTAGAGAGTAAATTCTTTTTTTTAACTGGTCATAAATAACTAGAACAATGGCCAATAAGTTGATGTATTTGTCCTTAAATGGTAATTTATTATCTAATAATTGTTAACACATGGATTGTTTCCAATAAAACTGTTTATTGATCAGTTGATCAGATATCATCGCAGCATCAACCAAGGTCAACTCGCTTCTTTAACAAGTGGGTTAATTATCGCGCATCATAATATTTTCTGACATCATAATATTGTGTTTACAAAATTATTCATCGAAATTTCCGATGGGTTTATAGACGAAAAGATGCTTTTTATTAATGTTGCGACATTTTTTGGTGGCGAATTTAAATATTTTTATTAGGTTATTGCGGAATATATTTAAAATAATTGTTTATTTCAATGGGAAATTTGGTTAGAGACGTAATAAATATAAATATGTTAAAATGATAATCGATGTTTTGAATAAAATTTATATTGGTGAAAAATGGAGTCGAATTTTTAATAAATATTACATTTTGTATCAAAAAATACATAAGTATATAGTTTTAAATATATTTTAGGGTAGGTGCATTCAAATTTTAAGTGAATTATAAATAAGTTTACTATACAAAATATATAAATAAATAATAAATACCCGTTTTTGAAATTTAATAAAATTATATATATACTTTATTTAAATAGTTACACCCACTAAAAGGTTAATATGAATGATTTGAAATTTTAATATGTAAAAGTAAACAATGTAATGGACATTTTAACACCATTCTGAGGTTTGTGTGGTTTATATTTTCAAAGTTCTATGTCACCAAACATACGATGTTGTTTTTTTATCATGCACCTGTTATTAAAAATACAATAAAAATAAATAATCCGTGAATTGAAGTAAAAACTTAATGATATTTTTTGCTGGCACGTGTGTATAATATAGGTACCTATAGACATTTTTCTTATAAGAAAAACAACAATTTTGGTTGAATCATTCCAAACTTTCCCAAGGATTTTACGTCAGTTAATTTATATTTTTATGTCACTTTAAGGTAATAAAATTAATACTACACGTGTTTCAACTTGACAGGAATTTATCATCAGGGGTACTGATTATACCAGCCTTTTTTTTAGTAGTATATTTTTGTAATAATTTTTCATTTAAAAATTTATAAAATTTTTGATGCTCGATTTCATTAAAAAATATTGCTCTAAGAAAAAAATGTTTCAAATAAAACTTGCCCAGAAATATACGGTTTATTCATATTTTGAATAAAAAAATATTGCATTTTTTTTGATAAAATATTTTTAAAGTTTTTTTTGAAACAATTAAAAACGCTTACAAAATTAATAATTTACTAAAAACAAAATTAAATTCTTTGTACTACAAATAGCTTCCAGTATAATAATGTCCATCATTATTAATAATATCTATAATTTAGTTATTAATTAAAAAACAATTTCAGATTGAACTTTTTGTATTGATATCTAATAGAATAAATATCGATTTCCGGTAGTTCTTGTTACAAATATGATTGATTGTATTTTAATAATATAAGAGTATGAAATTAGGTTCTTTATTACTGATAAATATATTGTATAAGGCCGGTATTACACTATTAAAAAAAAAACACTGTAAAAAAAGATTTGATTTCGAAAAATGTTGTTTTTAATTTATATTGAGAACACATGTACCTACATTTAATGAAATATTTTACTTTGTTAATTATTAAAAGTAAAAAAAAAAGTTTAATTTAATTTGAAAATTAAAATAGACAGTACGGTATATAATAGTAACATGTACTAATTTGTACTGCTGTAATGGCAGAGCTAGTTTTTCATTATTTTGAATAAATTACACGTGAATATATTTGTTTTATAATTATTATAGTATTTAAAAGGGTTGAAGTTTAGTTTTGAAAACGTCTCTATATAGCCAATTGTGTAGAATTTCAATAAATATAGCACTTTCAGCAAGTTCGTGTGTTAAAAACTATATTTTTAATATCCAATTACTCAAAAACCATACGTCCAATATTTTAAGTAAAATATATGAGTTATCCATAAATAACTTAGACTTTTGATTGATAAAATGGGTGAAACTTTACTACAATCGATTCAGGCTGTCACAACTCTTTCTACGAGTGACTCTAATATAAATAAAATATCATTGTATTGTTATAAACAATATTTCCTTCATTTCACAAACCGATAAAAAAAATACACAGATAAATATCTCGTTCCTTCAGTTTCAAGAACGACTATAACAATAAGATATTAATGCTATTGTAATAAGTACATAGTTCCTTTATAAAGGCATTAATAAAACGTGTATGTTACACATAGTTACTTGCTATATGTATAAATAAATCAACTATATATGCACATTGTTGATCAATTATAACTTAAGGCGTGGCCGGATCTGTACAAGGCCTAAACTGTATGAATGTGACTAGTTTTAAACGTAAATAATGACCTTTAGAAGGTCACTAATGCATCTTGTCTTAACAAAAAATGCAAATAATGTCCGGGGTGTTATAAAGGGGCTTGTAAAATTAGCTGGCTAGCAAGCACTCACAAATGAGGTATTGTACACTATATTTTTCGAGACACGGTCTGTACACTGGGTCTTTTAGGGAACAGTCGCGTTTTCAAAGTTTTAAAGGCTTTCAAAAAATCTGAAAAAAATCAGGGTTACTTCTTGAAGTGTCTACTACATGGCTCAACAGTTGTTAATGCCTAAAGTTAAAAACCATTGGTAATAAAAATTTATTATTAGGAAAAACGGGATTTTGTTAAAAAAAATTGTAACTTTACAATAAACAAATATATTAAAAAAAGGTTATATGGTTATGAAGCTTAGACTTATGACCTTTCAAAAGAATATAGTGTCATTGGCATAGGCTCCAAAAAGTTGAATTATTTCAGCACCTGAAAGTGGGAAATATTTTACGTATTCAGGCATGCCATAAATAAACGAAATGGTAATTATTTTGCACAAAATCAGTGGTTTTTTGACATAAAAATGGTCAAAAAAGTCTAGAATTACATGAAACATTTATTTTAGCCATGAAAAGACGAAAAAAGCAAAAAAAACGGTATCCATTTACCTCAGAAAACACTAACGCCGTCTGTACACTGACCCATTTAGGGAACGGACGCTACTTGCATCTTCCAATTTATCCCTGTCGACGTCTATGGTATCATTTGTACTTTTAGAAGTCATTCTAAAGTGTGACAATAACTATATTATAACGTTCTTCTTGGAATTTTATAAACTTTGTGATATTACACGTCAAAATACTCAATCACTACTAATTTTTTTATTGATATTTGACGTCACACGGCATACCACGTGACGTTTTGGTGGGAAATTATTCAATTGAATAAAAAAAGATTAATTTTAACGTTGAGGAAGGTTGGGCAGTAAATGGGGGTTCTCCCCCTTCCCATTTATCCCTGTCGACGTCTATGGTATCATTTGTACTTTTAGAAGTCATTCTAAAGTGTAACAATAACTATATCCTTCTTCTTGGAATTGTAGAAACTTCGTGATAAATTGTCTAACTTTATTAAGTGCCTTTTACTTGGCATTCGTTTTATATCATTTCGATCAAAATTGAATTAAATTATACACTGTCTCAAGAAATGTGTTTTATTAAATTAAACTAACTGTAAAGTGGGACAAATAATTTTTATTCAGTAACGCATATTTTAATGTCATTTTTTTAGGGTAAAGTGGGGTAATTTTAATAATCTAGGGGCCATTTACTCTATAATATTTAACGGCCAAAAGAAAACAAAAACATGCAAAAGATTTTTTTTAATGAAATTAAGTACATATTCAATATATTTAACTATAAATATACAACACAAACTTTTTTTTAATATTTAGAGAAAAAAAATAATAGTGTGTACCCAATTGGGCAGATATGAAGTCTATTTTGTGTGAGAATGATTTTCTGATATAATTTTTATTTAGATAAAGTCATGTTATATGTATATTTAAGTTATTTCATATGATTTGAACAAAATTTGAAATCATGGATAAAATATATTAGCATACCACGTACCTCTTTTCATATAAAAATTATTGAGAACAATTAAAACAACACTTATGAAACTAATAACGTTAACAGATTTTGTTTGTTGCACTTCTACCAACTGAAATATTGTGAATTAATATCTATAGACAGCACCACTAATTATAAAATTAAGTACGGTGGGCTTTAATGGGTTAAGTATCCTATCATTAAATAATTCGTATAGGTCGAATGACTCACATACAAAAAAAAACATGTTTTTTTTTAATCCAAATAAAAAAAACATGTCAAACTAAAATGGTTAAAGATTTAAAAATTCAAATACATACAAATACAATTAACAATATAAATAAAATATTGTATATTTTATACATATGGCTATTTGGTAGTCAAAATGACAAAAAGGACGAACGGAATAAATGTATTCAATTAACTGAAACAACTGAAGCATGACAATGAATATCCGAAAGGGATTTTTGTAGAACGACCATCGTTCGTTTATAAAATATCAAATTTTTATATACATATGTAATAAAAATATCAATATTCAGAGGGGGGGGGGGGGTAAGTAAAGTTCACTACGGCACATAGGGATATCAATATTATTTTAGATGTATTGAATTATTTTAAATAAATTCGTAAAAATATTTTTACTTTTTTATATTAATTATCTACTTAAATTATATTTTGTAAATTTTTAGAGATTTTGATGGAAATTCTATTTTTATTTATTGGTGTCTGTGTGTCTGTCTGTCTATCGGTAAACGCTGTAACTCAAAAAATGATATAGAAAAGTGGAATTTTATATATAGTTATTATATTTCATTTAATTTTCTTCAAACTAACCGGAAACGGATGTTTATTTCTGTAAATTGTTTGAATTATTTTTTTAAAACAGTGCATATTTTAATACATTTGAATATTTTATCAAATGTTCTATTCATTTTTTTAGCAAAATATTTTTTAGGAAATAATTTAAAACAAACATACATCTACAAGACTTTCTTATACGTGTATTTACCCACTGAATATTTTATGGAAAATAAATATTATATTCTCTACAATTTTTACTAAAAACATTTTTTCTTAATTCACACCATTTCGAAAATATGACTAACAAGGGAACCTTTTCAAGTCGAAAATTCGTATCGGGTTTAAACTTTGTATATAGTTAGAGGAGGTCAAGATAACTAACAAAAAAATTATCATAGCTGTGGTAAAATGGTATAAGGGGGTGAAACACCTCTATGAAAATGTGCAAAATAATCATATTTTTTCAAAGAACTCTGAAACTAATGAAAATTAAAAAAAATCTACAATACAAAATTTTCATGATTTTTTAATGCTCTTTCGAATGGCGATAGTCAAAATTCGAAAAAATTAAACCGTTAACGCCCACCTTCCACCCACATTTCATAAGTTTAATTTTTCGAATTTCCAATAAATATCCAGTAAAAATATAAAAATAAAAATGTATGATTATTCTTCCCCGATGAAAATATAATTACCTTTTAATATAATAGGGTAATTGTACCTAATATTTGTATACATACATATCTGAAACACCAATATTGAATAGTGAAATTCTATACAAATTAAACAAACACATGTAAGCGAAATATGTCGTTACATCTATACAAATACCTCATTAAATGATTTTACACAATACCTCGTATTATCTAGTAAAATAACTAATTAGCAAAATCATTATTTAATTAATTCAAAACGACCATTTGTAATTATGTGTCTCCCAACAAATACTATTAACTCTTTATGGGTAAGTAATATTCATACAACAATAATATTGTTTATACATATAAGGTATACAATATATATACAATATGCATTAATACAAGTTATAGATTTGAATTACGGTATATAGGGAAAATCAACGTTTTTTTAGATACATGCAAAAGTTTATTTTATTGATTATATATGATAAATATATAAAAATAAGCATATTTTGTCTCTTGCAGTTTTGCTCTAAAATTGATGGATTCAGAATAAAAACTTATTTTGTTAAATATCATAGAAGTACAATTGAAAAAAGTTTTTTTGGGGCAGTAAAAATATAAATTATAATTTTAAAAATTTGTTTGAAATCGTCGATTAAATCAAACCCCCCTCAAATACATTTAATTTGTATTAAAATAATTTTTTCCTAGATATTTCGTTATATCAAAATATAATTTTATTAAGTTCTAAACGACGAAAATAATCATGGTCCCCCACAAAATCATCGTCAAAAAAATTGCCTTAGAAAGAAGGGGCCCTCGATAAAATCTAGGGGCCATGAAAATAACTATATACAGTCGAACCCATTTATAACGACATCGAAAAGACGGATAGTCGTAAAAGCTGGTAAAAATGCAATTATACAGGTTGTCCCATTTTAATCTATCACCCCCCTAATTTTTTTCATCTATCAATTAAATCAAAAAATGTTTCAAATAAAACATGTTTGGTTTTGAGGGGGACCCAAAATGGCGTTATTAATTTTTTATTTTTTGGACGTCTTCATGGTCAAATAGGGCCAACAAATTTTTTTTCAAATGGAAACCTATATTTTTTATTACGGTATTGTTTGGAAAAAAACAAGCAGCTTTTGTTTTAAATCATTTTTTTTAATATTTATCAAAATAATTTTAGATACTCACTAATTTTTTACTCGAAACCCATTAACTTTAGAGGAAAATTGTAAAAAAAAAATTATGTTTATTATAATCTGATATAACTAGGAAAATGATTTCAGATTATTATAATTTAATTAAATTAATTATTATTAACCCATTAATCCCCAACGAACATTTTTAAAAATTTGTTTTTTTTAAATATCTCATTGATGAAAAAATGACTTTTTTTGCTGCTAACATCGTTACACAAACAGTTTTAAACTATTCCACACTAAGTAATAATTTCTGTTTTTCCAACGTTTCGTAAACGCAACATTTTGTTGGGCATATATTTAGTAATAAAATGCAGTTAAAACATCAAAATAATTTTTTTTTACTCTTGGGGATTAATGGGTTAATATAATTTAATTTAATAAACAACAAAAATGAAAAAAAAAATCTTGAAATAATTTTTAATAAATAACCATCATCAAAAAAATTGCCTTAGAAAGAAGGAGGGCCCTCGATAGAGTGTGGGGGCCATGGAAAAACCTATATACAGTCAAACTCAGTTATAACGACATCGAAGGTCGCAAAAACCGATAAAAAGGTAATATATGAGATTCAGTCATCATTTTTTTTAGAGTTGTTAAAACCAATATGTTGTATTAAACGATATCGTTATAATTATTATCACAATCGTGATTAGAATTTGATATGAAATCAAATAGCATGCATACAAGCAATTAAAATGTCTTTACATATGAATTTATTGTCAATTTGCCAGCAATAGAAACCTACATATATATCTTTAGTTAGCATTAGCACCTTGAAATTATATAAAAGCAGGTTAATTTTGAAATATCAATATATTAAAGTAGTATAGGTAGTACATAAAGATAGGCTTATAAATTGATAATGCGTTACATTATTACACAAACTTAAATATATTATTATTAAAGCAATGATATGTATTATATTAGGTAATATGTATTTATTAACATGTCATTTATAAACAATTAAATCTAAATTAAGTATTTTTTACACTAAAGAAATAAATTATTATTGTATATTAATGTTTTTGAATTTAGATTTTTACTGTTTTAATTAATTATAAATACATATTATGAAATAATATAGTATTCGACTGAAGAGGGGGTGGCGGTAAACAGGACACCCCCCCCCCCGCCACACTTAAATTATAAGAATAAAAAAAATTGTAAGTAGTATTCTTGAATTTAGAATTTTACTTTACAATATCAATATGTTATGAAATAATAGAGGGATTGAAGGGAGGGTAAATGGGACATTTTCCCCCCCCCATATTTAACTTGAAATAAAGTAATAAATTGTTTTTATTTACCTATGTAGTGTTTTTCAATTTAAATTTTTACTGTTTTAATGTATTATAAATATTATGAATTATTAGAGTACTCATCTGCAGGGGGAGTGAAGGGGGGGGGGTAAACGAGACATACTCCCCCTCCTGTCATTTATCTTATTATAAAATAATACATCGTTTTTGATTTAGAATTTTATTGTTTAGTTATAAAAAAATATTAATTATAAAAATCTGTAGAGGAGGGTGAAAGGGACACTTCCCCTTCCCCCTTTCACCCCCCCCCCTCCTCCTTCCGTTGTGATTAATTTAAACAATGCAAAACTGTTTAGAAAGTTCCATGTCTCTGGCACCCCCTTTGATTTTTGTGAATACCACCTAAAAAGTTAAAGCACAAACGATGAAAATTTCTGCACAAACGTGCACAAACGAAGCACAAACGAACTACATATAATAAATTTCAATTTTCGAAAAATGGGGGGCTCGCATTCTACTCCCCCCCCCCCATTTGATTTTTTTTAATATCTCGTAAAGGGTTAAAGCACAAACGATGAAAATTTCTGCACAAACGTGCACAAACGAAGCACAAACGAACTACATATAATCCATTTCAATTTTCGAAAAAGGGGGGGGGGGCTCGCATGTCTACGGCCCCCCATTTGATTTTTTTTAATATCTCCTAAAGGGTTAAAGCACAAACGAAAGGATTTTCTGCACAAACGTGCACAAACGAAGCACAAACGAACTACATATAATAAAATTCGAATTTCAAAAAAGGGGGTGCCAGAGACATGGAGCCTGTTTAGAATAAAAATAAAATAAAATTTAAATAATATAATTATTTATATGTATGTATACATATGTATCAAACAAGCTTCCCCCCCCTTGAAAAATTGTACACATACAACCCTGCTTTTATGGGTTACGAAAGGAATAGTCAAAATAAAATTCATTTTTGTAAAAAAATTTTTTTTTACTAAAATAGTATACCTATGTTTAAAAAAATAATTAATTACTTTAAAAATCCATTTTGGATATTCGCGTCGACAGTTTTACCAGCACTGGTATACAGAGGTATTAATAAATAACCCCAGTCTATCAATTACAGATTTAAAATTTAATATACTTATATCTTAAATCAATAATCGGAATGAATGAAATTGATTTATTATAAATTAATGGATAAATTTAATGTAAAGGCTGGTTTACACGCTACGATAAATCGTAACAATTCGATCGTTACGATACATTGTTACAATAAATCGAAAGAGTGTGTACTGTTTACATGCAACGATTTCTTGTCCAATATTCATTGTCGACCGCGGTATACTCAGTCAGTTTTTGTCATGGAGGAAGTACTGTTGTGATCGTTTGTTTAGCAAGAAAAGTGAAAAGGTCACGAAGACCTAGAAGAAAGTGGAGCCGCCAGTGGTTGCTGAAGAAAAGGGTATTTTCTCATATAAAATTATTGAAAAAATTGCGAAATGAACCCAATCACTGGCGGAATTATTTAAGACTTATGTTGAGTTGTTAACAACCTTTCCCGTGAACAGCTAATGTAAACTTAGTCAAATCGTAGCAAATAAATGGCTGCTACTTGTTTACACGTTCCAACTTGTCGTTACGATTTGTAGAAATTGATTCTGGCCGGCAACAACCATCCAATCCAATTCCAATTCCAATAAATTGCTACAATGTCCAGTTTACACGCAACGATAAATCGTAATAATTCGATCGTTACGATTTATCGTAACGTGTAAACTAGGCTTTAGCTGAATTTAAGCTAGTTTTTTGATGCGGAAATATTTAACTAGCGTGGTCTATTACCATAGGATTAAGTATATAAGTACTTTGTTTAGAGAATTATGTAGTCACACTATTTAAATGTCATTATAACGAAATGTTTTTTACTTAAAGCAAATGTGTCATATAAGTAATTTTAAAAAACTTGTCCAGTTTTTTTTTAAGTTTAATCGAGTCAATTTTATTTGTTATGTTTTTATTTTACATTTGCTAATTATAAATAAATTATTTTTGTGGTATTGGTTAGTTAATTAAAATAATAAAAACAAAATTACTGTAGAAAATAATATCACAAAGGAATTAGAGTAAAGAAAAATTAATATTTTTAAAATCGTGTTCAGGAAAAAATTAGTTTTTTATTTATTTCTACACAAATAATATTTTTTTTAGATTTTTGATATTTTTCCCGAAATGGATAGACAATTTTACACATTTATTCCAAAAATCAACTAAATCGAATAAAAAGATAAAGTGATACTCTTCAATTAAAGAAGGTGCATATCTATACTATATAATTTCTACCATTTTACTTTTATAACAGAAATACTCGATTCAGGGACCCTCAAAAACATACAATTCCATTAAAAAATACAATAAAAAATTCATGATAACCTACCATACAGGTGTCCCGTAAGTTTCAACACATAGGTAAAAATAACAGCCAAAAAATTTACTAACATAAGTAAATACAAAATAATAATAAAATAAAACCCAGACTTACGGGACATCCTGTATGTATACGTTAACATACATTAATTCGTAACGTTTATATTTCCTTGCAGTTGTTTAACCAGGGGGCGAGCAGATTGGAGGGGGGGGGTGAATTAAGAATTAAAAAGTAAAAATTGTTGTAAAAAAAATTTTATGAGTGAATTTTTTTATATATTTTAATTTTACCGACTAACCCCCCCCCCCCTCCTGGTTACGCCACTGATATTGTTAGTACTGCCTTCTCTTTTGATTTAAATAATTATGATAATAATGAACCAAAGCAAATTTATTTATGTATGTAATAATAAATATAGAGATACGAAGGTAAAATTTGGGTTTTAGAAATTCATGTATTTTCATTCCTTTTGATATTTAATAATCCTGTTTTATTTATAAATGTTCATACTACATACATATACATTATACATATACAGTTTCCATGTAATTATTTATTTAATTATTGAATTTGGATTAGTGTCTTAAAAATTCTACGAATTAAGGTATTTTATAACATAGCTTAAATATAATTATCTTAATATATATAAATTACGTGTCACGTTGTTCCTCCGCGATGGACTCCTAAACTACTTAACTGATTTTAATCAAATTTGTACACCGTGTGCAGTTTGACCCAACTTGAAAGATAGGATAGCTTATATCTCAATTTTTTATCGCAATATTATTTTATTGCAAATTATTTGTCTTTATCTGTTAGCTCCAAACGATTCTAACAGATGGTGACATCTGTTGACTGGATTGAGTAAGTATTCAATAGATGGCGCTATGTCAAACTTCCAAACGTTTCATATAACCTACAATTTCACCACATGTTGCTAAAGTATAGGTTAACCACAGCAACGCGTGGCCGGGTCAGCAGCTAGTTATGTATATGATATAGATATAAATACGTATTTTGTTTTTATAAAAACACCCACAATGTATATTTGTGACAATATAACTACGACATTTTTATTATTTTTATTAATTATTTATTATATTGCTTCCTCGCAATATCGAAGATACGTGAAGCTATATGATCGTTTTAAAATGAGAAAAAAATGTGTTCTCCAATTTTAAAAATTTTATTTTATTTGTCCGTTTCAGGTCAAGACAAACACTTTTTGTTCCGTGTCTGTCTGTCTGTGTGTCTATCAGTCTGTCCCGTGAATACTTGTCACACTCGTATAATTAATGATCCACTGAACCAATATTGATGAAACTTGGTCAGTTGGGTCTGGCTTGAGAACGGTCGCATTTCAAAATTATCAAAATCGTGTGTAAGGGGGAGGGGTGACATCCCAAAAGATTTTTTTGAAGATATCTCAAGAGAGACGCATGTTACGTGAAAATTTTATAGAACCTAAAAAAATGTCGAATTAATATATTTTTTATTGATATTGTATGAAAATTAAATGGTTAACCAATGACAGGCATTTCTTCTGAATACTTAATCGGTTTTTATTTAAATTATTCAATAATTAACTACCTTTGATGTTTTTAGCACGAGTATTTACTTGGCAGATATTTTTATTATTACGTCAAGTATAAGAATCCGATAACGTGGACAACATCCTGAAAAGTTAACAACTATGGACAACGGCCACGAAAGCCCCGTTCTCTACTGGGAGGAAATGTATCGAACGACGAAGAAACTGGAAAAGTACCGGATAAGGAAACACAAGCTTCTGAACCAACTAGCATTCCTGAACAGATGCAGAGACAACGATGTCATACCGGATTTCTTGATAGTGAAACACCACATCCAAAGTCGGACTGCCATGAACATCTTACGGAAGACAAGCTGTGCGCTGCTACGAGAACGAATCAACCACACCAAAAGACAGTTGGATCAGAATGCCAAACAACTATACGAGATTCACTGCAAACTGAGCTACAAACTCCACCCGATTATTTGGGACACTATCGACCGATTTACCACGGAGAAAGCAAACAACATCGCAACAGAAACTTCAACGAGGCAAAAGAACAAGTTCGAGATACTTTACAATACTCAACATCCGAAACTAGATAGCTCAAGGACAGTGATCAACTTATCATCAGTAGAATTAGACGAGGCAACAACAAACGCATTATCTAAAGGTCTCAACTTTGCTGAAACACCCAGAATTATTCCAAAAAAAGACATCATCAGCTCTCTGGAAACGACCTTACGCCACTTACCATCAGATTTAGCCGATGAATTGAGGATCGAAGCAGCTCTTATAGTGGAGAATGCAAGAGTACCCAAGCCGAACATAAATCGTAAAGAAAGAACAGCCTTAAGAGAACTGAAGAAAAACAACAACTTAACTGTATTACCAGCCGACAAAGGGAATGCAACAGTCATTATGGACAAAGACAAATACGTCAAGAAAGTCAAGCTGTTGTTAGATGGCCCCGCTTACCGGAAATTAAAATCGAACCCAGTAAAAAAGATAGAAAAAAAAGTAAAAACAGCCGTCAAGTCATCAAAGATACCTGAAGAACAACACGGACAACTTATACAAACAGATACCAAAACACCACACCTATACTGTTTAGCGAAAATTCACAAAACAGTAGCAACACTCAGGCCCATAGTCAGCGCGGTGGGGTCAGCTACTCATCCACTAGCGAGACATGTAGCAAGGTTTCTTCAAAACATCTTCGGGAAGACTAAACACCACGTCAAGAACTCAACACACTTCATTCAGAAAATACGAGAGTGTAAGCTGAACCCGGAAGACATCCTAGTGAACTTCGATGTAACGTCTCTCTTTACAAAAATACCGATGAACGAAGCGTTGGAAGAAGTCAAAAAGAAACTAAGCGAAGAAAAACTGGATGAAGATTTGGCGGACCTCGCACGGATATGTGTAAATTCTACCTTCTTCTCGTTCGACGATGAATTCTATGAACAAACAAAAGGGGCAGCCATGGGATCACCATTATCACCAGCTATAGCGAACATCTTCTTGGAAGCATTTGAAAAAACAGCCTTAGACACAGCACAACTGAAACCTAAATGCTGGTTGCGTTGCGTAGACAACACATTCATAATATGGCCACATGGACGAGACACCTTAGAAGATTTCAAGAACCATCTGAACAGCCTACACCCCTGTATACAGTTCACTATGGAGCTAGAAGAGAACGGGCAGTTACTGTTTTTGGATGTACTGGTATCCCGGAAAGAGAACGGCAGCCTAGGCCACCAAGTCTACAGAAAACCGACACATACAGACCGATACATACACGCGGACTCACACCATCATCCTTCGCAGAAGCAGGGCGTCATCAATGCCCTAATACATAGAGCAAAACAGATCAGTGAACCTGCATATTTGGAAGAAGAACTGAACCACCTACGTTTGGACCTAAGGAAAAATGGATACTCCAACACCTTCATCGAGAGAGTTATGCGAAAAGAACATCGAGAAGAAAAAGAAACACACAAAGCGACCGTTTACCTACCATACGTCCAAGGTTGCACCGACAAAATTGCCAAACTCCTGAGTAAACATGAAGTGAAAACAGTCTTCAATGCTCCTAGAAAGCTAGCATCGTATTTCCCAAAAGGTGAATACCAGCAACTCCAGGGTCCGGGCGTATACATCATACCATGCACGTGCGGAAAAGTTTATGTCGGCCAAACTGGTAGACACGTCAGTACGAGAATTAAGGAGCACGAAAACCTAATCAAAAACCAACACTGGGAAAAGTCGGCAGTGGCAAAACATCAAAGCCATATAGGACATACCATTAAGTTCAAGGACACGAAAATACTCGCTAGGGAATCAAGATATTGGCCCAGACTCTATAAGGAAGCTATCGAGATTCAAAAACATCCCAACAACTTCAACCGACGCAAGGGGATTGAACTAGCGAAGGTATGGTTACCAGTCATCCAGAACGTCACGCAAAGACCGATGCAGGATGAAGACACCAGTTGCAGGATTTCTTCTGAAGAAGAGAGTCGAAACGTCAAGTATAAGAAAACGATAACAACCCGAAAAGTTAGTTACTATTTTTGAAGGGGGGGGGGATTGACATGTTACAAGAAAAAAAACAATTATTTAAGGATGTATGGCACGTACAGCCTGAGTCAACAATAATGTAAATCTAGATGCAATGGACGATCAAAATTAAATTATGACTTATTCACTTTAAATGCTTGTAGGAAAGTCAAATTCGTTTATAAACTACATAAACAATATTAGTACTTATGTTTAAAACCTTATTTCCCATTTTTAACTGTTATTTTACAATTTTAGTCAAAAACCTAATATTTGTGTTGATTACATGAAAAAATTTTATTCTGAATTTATTTGTCAGATTTAAAAACAAAAGAATCATTTTATTATTATAAATGACAGAAATTCAAATATTATTAAATAACATTGTTTAGAACATACGCAATAAAAACAATAATATTAGTAGTTTATAAGCTTTTATGTATGAAAAACTATGTAATAAAACAAATCACTACATTCAAGAACGCCATTTTTTTTAAATATTTTTCAGCAGTAATTATTTTTTTCTCGCAATTTAAGTTCTATAAGACTATAATTTTTTTTATGAAACGTGTTACTAAATATGTAAGTGACGTGTTGTGAAAATTTCAGATATTTTTCGTTGTTTGAACCATGTGTATTATTACAATTTAACCGTCAATACACCATTCTGCCATAAGAGCCCATGTTAATTACTCTGAAACTATGTAGTAGAACCTTCCCCGATTCGCTCTTTGGAATTTAAACGCATCGGAAGTGCATATAGATTTCTAAAGGTCAATTACTTAAATAAAGTAAATTATAATAACTTTAATTACAAAAACTATATAAATCTATTATTAACAGTCTAAACAAACTCCTTCGATTAGTTATAAGTGTTACTATTCTAATAGTGTAGTTAAAAAAACAGTTAAAAGGTTTAAATAGTGATGTGATGAGTGGAACAAGTGACGGCGATATTGCCGACTCACTCCAGCACGTGGCATCTATCATAGCGTCAAGCACGGACCGTACGCAGCGACTTCAACATGATCCAGCCGGCCACGACGATGTGATCTGTGCGGGTTTCTACAACTCTCATTATACAGATCATAATTCACAAGTAATACAAAACACACAAAACAATGAAAACACGACCACACATCAAAACTTAAATACAACATCTCCTAAGACATTAATTAACCTTGATACAGGTAATATAAGCGTAAATACATCACCAATAGCTAACACCACAAACATGAACAGAAAAAATAAAAACACAACAAATATAAACAATATGAAAGCACACAACAATACACACTCACAACAATCCTCAGAAAGTACTAACGTAAGTAATAATCATGTTAAAAATTCACTTAACAATAGGTTTAAATTAACCCATGAAAAGCCATATTATTTGTTTGTGGAACCAACTAATATCACTAACTCAATTCGTACCCACCCCATGAAAATAGGACGAATCTTATTTAAAGAATTTAATGAAAGCCGGGCTCTAATAAAAGAAATTACCTCAACGGGAAAAAACCGGGTAAAGATTGAAACTGTTACCTCCGACTTTGCAAATAAGCTACTTGATTCGAACATTTTCACTAAAAATAATCTTCAAGCTTATATACCCAATACTCTCTTGTACCAACAAGGCGTAATCAAAAACGTAGACACTGAACTTCCAGAAGAACAACTAATGGAAGAAATTGAAACTCCACTGAAAATCAAAAGCATTCGCAGAATGACGAAAAAAATCGATAGAGACGGAAAAACATATATAATAAATACACCAGTAATAGTAATAACCTTCGACTCACAGTATCTCCCCACTGACATCAGAATCTATGTCAAGTATACACATATTACCAACGTGTAGTGCAATGTTTCAATTGCCAAAGATTTGGGCATACGAAGGTCCAATGCAGAGGAAAGGTACGATGTGGCAAATGCTCCGGAGATCACACAACTGACGACTGCAAGGAGGAAACCCCTTCCTGCTCTCACTGCTCAGGGGAACATCTGGCCTCAGACAAAAATTGCCCTGAATATAGCAAACAAGTCAAAATTAAAAGGATAATGACAGACAACAAAATTTCCTACAAAGAAGCTAAAGAGGTTGCCGAAAAGAAAAACTTCAACGAGTTATTCAATCAAGACCTTACAAATTCAAAAAGTTTTCCAAACTTACCTACCGCGAATAGATTTGAGCCTTTGAGAAATGCCCAAATCACCAATCAAAAACCACAGAAGACTAAAGCTACTAATAACCCAGATACAAACCAAAGACCCAAAAGATCTAGACAAGAAATAACACCTCCACAAAAAGCAAAAAATACAGAAAATAGATCATCATACAGAACATCGTTTCCCATCGCCAATAATAGGACCAAAATGCCTACAACACCTATAGGCCACAATCCATATCCTCCATCCTACCATAATTTAAATTCCGAAAAAATTACAACAGCATTCATCAATACGTTCGAAGTCTTACTAAAACAATCAATAGAAAACCAGGGCATAATTAGTCAAGAACAAATCAAAAGTGCACTTAACAACTTATTGCAATCAATCAATCCGTCAAATAATTACCAAAATGAAGACTCTACAGATAGTTCAATGGAATGCTAGATCGCTTCAGAAAAATAAAGCAAACCTGGAAGACTTCATATCAAAACACTCACCTGATATACTAACCATATCAGAAACATGGCTTAATCCAAATATACGAATAAACTTTAAAAATTTCAATATCATAAGATCAGATCGCGCAGATGGTAAAGGAGGGGTGGCAATCCTCGTAAATAAACAGCTTCATTACAAACTAACGAACATAGAGGATACAAAGATTGCACATATCGAATATGTGGGAATAGAACTCATCCTAAACCACAAAAAAATCACAATTTTGAGCATCTACTGCCCTCCCCCCCATCAAGCAAAACTGGAAGATTGGAAAGGATTAATTGAGCAAATTCAATCGCCTGCAGTAATCTGTGGAGACTTCAATGCGCACAGCACAGTCTGGGGAAGTCATTATACTAATAATCCGGGGCGCATCATCATGAAACTAATGGACGAACTAAATCTAGTGTTACTGAACAATGGTTGTCCCACCAGAATTACCTCACCACAACAACCTATATCTGCGATAGACCTCACATTAAGCACGGCCGATATAGCAGGGAAAATTAACTGGGAAGTCCAACAAACACCACTAGGTTCTGATCATCTTCCAATCATAGCACAAATAACATTTGATATGGCCAATGCAGAAACTAACCTCCCGACTATAACTAAATTTAATTACAAAAAAGCAGATTGGAAACTATTCCATGAAACACTACAGTACACCTCCATTGAAAAAATAAGCCAGGCAGACCCAACACGAGAAGCCCAACTCCTAATCGAAGAAATAAAACAAGCAGCAAGAGTCAGCATTCCAATAACAAGGACCAACAAAAAATACCCACCAAACCCATGGTGGAATGAAAACTGTTCAAAGGCCATCGAGAAAAGAAAAGAAGAATACCGAAAGATGATGAAAAAGTTTGACATAGAAAGTTATATCGCGTACAAACACGTTGAAGCTAAAACCAAGAAAACTCTTAAGGAAAATAAGAGACAAGGCTGGCAAAATTACTGCAACAAGTTAAATAAGGACACCCCTCTAACGGACGTTTGGAGGATGATCCGAAGAATAAATAACGCAATAGCTGAAAAAATACTACATAAAAACAAACGACCCGGAATTACAAGAAAATTTGTTATTAAGTCTTTGTCCTCCCACCGCCCCCGTAGAAACAATCGTTCCTGAAGATAATCCCGAAGAACCACATTTTTTGACAAATCCCTATACAATGCAAGAATTTGAAACTACCATAAAAACTAGAGACTCGGCTCCCGGGGAGGATGGTGTCATTTACAAGATGATAGCACATTTACCAGCAAAAATAAAAGAAAAATTAGTCGAAATATATAATAAAATCTGGATGAAGACAGAATTACCAGAAGACTGGACCACTCACATAATCATCCCAATCCTAAAACCGAATAAGAATCCATCGATGATTGAGTCCTATAGACCCATAGCACTCTCATCAAGTATAGTAAAAACGCTCGAACGAATGATCAAAAGAAGACTGGAATGGTGGCTGGAGCACCACGATGCTCTTCCATCTACTCAATTTGGATTCAGAAAAGGGAGAGGGACCACAGACTGCCTAGTGCTACTGGCAACAGAAATCCAAATCGCCTTATCGAATAACGCCTATTTCACAGCATGTTTTGCCGACATTAACAAAGCGTATGATAATGTCGATATAGCAGTTCTGATAAAAAAGATGTTGAATATGGGGATCCCAGCACAGTTTATCAAAGGGATCAAAACATTAATATCTTCAAGAAAACTCTATTTAAGATGTGGAAACAACACCATAGGACCGAGAAGAGCAACAAGAGGACTCCCCCAGGGATCAATACTAAGCCCCATCTTATTTAATATATACACGGCCGACATTAACCTCCTAAATACTCAAGCGAAAATCATTCAGTATGCAGATGACATTTGCATGTATAATACCAGCAAAACCTTAAAAGATGGGAAAAATGCAATAGAAAGATCCATAGAAAAACTTATAAAATGGACGGGAAAAAACTGTCTAGAAATTTCCTGCAAAAAATCCAACATCATGGTTTTCACAAGACATAAAGTACCCAGAGAAACATCCTTTAAAATGGGGGACCAACACATACCCATAAGTTGGAAAACCAAATTTTTAGGAATATGGCTTGATCCGAAACTCACATGGAAACCACATATCGAGTATCTAATATCTTCCTGTGAGAAAACATTAAATGTGTTACGGGCCGTGGTGAGTAAATGGTGGGGAGCAGACCCAGCAACAGCTTTACTTATTTACAAGGCTCTTATCCGCTCAAAACTCGACTATGGCTGCATATTATATGCAAACGCCATCACCTCTTTTACAAACAAATTAGAAACTTTACAAAATAATTGCCTCAGACTAGCATTAGGAGCTCTAAGAAACACTCCCACGAACACATTACTAGTCGAGGCAGGAGAAATGCCCTTGAAAATCAGAAGGAAAAAACTAAGCGACAGATTCCTGATTAGCAAAATAGCTCACAGATTCAACATCCTACAAGAGCCAATTAACAAACTTTCAACCGCCATAGACAGCAAAAAATATTGGAACAATAAACAACCCCCAATAGTAACCACAAGTTTATCAACAATCAGAGATCTCAAAGTAAACATATATAAAGTATCTTTCGGAATTACGTACGACTTCGACCCCAATCTTTTACACACAAATACAGATGTATTACTAGACATTTTTAAAGAGGCGGATGAAAATCCTATATTATTCATGCATACCATCCTAGAAAAGTGGCCTCATGCTGTCAAAATATTTACGGACGGTTCGAAATCCATGGATGGCAGCACGGGAATAGCATACCATGAATATGGTAGTCAAATCTCAGTTCAGAGAAGAATAAATCAACATATGTCTATATTCTCAGCAGAAACCATTGCAATAAAAAAAGCCCTTGAGGACTACGTCACCTCCAACTATCAACATATTATAATTATTAGCGATTCTAAGAGCGTTCTAAGCAACATAAAAAACCTATCATCACTGAAAAACAACTATATAATGGAAATAATCCAGTTAATATACATTTATAAAAAAGCCAACAAAAAAATTACATTTATCTGGTGCAAGGGTCATGCGCAAATAAGTGGCAATGAAATAGCTGATGAGTTAGCATGCCAAGCAAGATCCTTACAGGACACTCTGGAACTACCCATTCCACAAGTAGATATTAAGGCACTCCTTTCCAGAGAAGCAGAAAAAAAATGGCAAGAAGAATATACGTTTTCATTAACCAAAAAAGGGCAATTTTATGGAGCCATTCAACCCAAAATCACTCGCAAGACTTGGTTTCATCAAATGAAACAGCCCAGAAGAGCTATAACAGCTATGATCCGTCTCAGAGTAAACCACACATACACACCCAAATACCAATATATAATAAAAGCTCGTCCTAATCCCTTCTGCGAATGCGATAAAAGAACCGTGGCAGACGTTGAACACATAATATACAAATGTCCCAGATACGCGAAGGAAAGAAAAATATTAGAAGAAAAATTAATAAAAGATAAAGTCACAATCACACTGGAAAATATGCTTAAAGATAAAAAAAATTACAAACACATCATTCAATTTATACTGGAAGCAAACATAAAAATTTAGAATCTCCCTCATTGTTGACAAAACCCTAGTAGCACCCCACCCCGATCCCATGAACATGGCCACCCTGTTTGTGCATACCTGCTATGATCGGCCCATAAGCACATCCCCATCCATCTTGTGTCCCCGTGTTACTAGACAATACTCAAAACACAATAACCACACAATAACAACACAACAACAAAACAAATAACACGAAGGAGCTGTCAGCAAAGGAGAAAATCCAGTTGACATATAAACCCATGAAGAAGAAGAAGAAGAAGAACCTTCCTGTAATTTTGTGTGGGTACTTAAGTTTTATTAAGGAATAACTCCTCCAAATTTAAACCATTTCTCGATGAAATGAGATACCTGCCATACATCATTTTAAAATGTTAATAATAATAAAATTTATTTCGATTTCTATGGTTTTTCTTTCGTTCAAATTAATTTTAAAACACGTCAATAAATAAAAAAAACCAGTACCTACTGATTAATACAATGATATTAATTTTGGTACCTTTCACAATAATATTTCTTAATATATCCTTGAACATAAAGCAAACAAAAAAGTCGAAATATTTATTGTAACATCTATTTATGTATTTATTGTAGTTACATTGAATATTTGACCCAAGTTTTACTAATAAATTATTAGTTCAAATCGTTTATAAATCTATTTTACTGACATCACAAAAAAAAACTGGTACCAATTATTTTGTTTTTATTGCACAATCATAGGCGCAGATATGTTATTTATTAGGGGAGTATGGAATTAGTATTATAGTTTTGTATTAAAATTTATAAGAGAAAAATTAACTTTTATTTTTAAATTAAATTGTAAAAGGGGGTAGCTTAAAGATCGGGTTACTGATTGGGGCGAATTTTTTTACAATAAGGTCTAAGGGTTTTTAAATAAAGCCCTAATTTATGTGGCTCCATTCTCGAGAGAAAAAAAAACATATTAATCTAAATTAATACAAAGATTTTAAAACACCCTTTTTTGTAGTTTAAAACGTTAACACATGTTTAAAATTAATAAATAACTTTTATTTTAATTATATAATTATATTTTTTGTTGTAATAAGTAATAAATATCTTAAAACAATTTGATTTCGGCGTCTTTGTTCTAAAAATAACCTAGGATCAAAAATATTACAAAGATTGGATAATTATAGGTATTGTATAAATAGTGGCACTGTTTGAAACGTGATATCATTCTAAAGGCAATCGTTTATAGAGGACACTTCACACGGTCAATGTTATATATTCCAAGGTATGTAAAGTATAAGGTAGCCTCATGGCTCGGCTCGAGTGAGGGAAATACATCATCTGGGGTGCCGAAATGAGGAGAGAGGGAATGAAGTGTCCAATCATAACACGTATAGCCTCGGATGACGTCATTTGGGGTGCCCAAGCTGATTGGTCAAAAGCTCATGAGGCAACCTGTGTATTTACTAACCTTGCATTTATTCATAAATATAGAAAAAAGTATAGAATTAAAAAAATATTCATTCATTCCAAATTTCAATATTCTAAATCAATGGGATGTACCCTTAAAGTGAGTCAATCTATCAGTATCAAAAATATGTCATATCGCACCCCCGTAAAAAAAGTGTCACAACTCAAAAAATATAGTTTTGAAGAAATAGAAATAAATGAAATTATAACAATTTAGGTAAATCAAAATTGTAAAGGTAGTATAGGAAAAGGACTGATACACAGTATTTAATTTAAATATTTCAGTATTCCTGTGATGTTTGAAAAATAGTAACTATTAAAACGCTTAGTGATTAAATATTTAAAAAATAAAATAAAAAATGTAACATTTTTAAAGAATATGCTAGTTTTGTTGACGGTAGATACACGAAGTACATTAATAACAATTTTTAGTAGAAATATATAGTAATTTGGAATTATTCTACATATTTATATCAAATATGACATTTTTTGAGTTGTGACACTTTTTTGTGGAGGTGCGAAATAATTTTATTGTATTGATTTAGAAACTTGGATTTTTTACACGACTATGAGACTATTCACATTAATTTTTATCACTAATTTCAACTAGTCCTAAGAAAAATAATCTAGACTGACAAACAGGCAATAAAGTAGTTATTTTTTTAAATACATTACATGTTTAGCTATGAAGCGTTCGCAAACAGACAGACAGACAAACATAATTGTGCTGAACTAAGACAGTAGATACACAGTAGGGATGTTACGGAGCTCCGTATCCGAAACCGAAACTATCGGATATCCGAAAAGATTTGACCTCCGAAACCGAAACCGTATCCGGAATAATTAAATTCTGAACTCCGAAACCGAAACCGTAACCGAAATAATTAAATTTTGACCTCCGAAACCGAAACCGTAACCGAAATAATAAAATTCTGAAATCCGAAACCGAAACCGTATCCGAAATAATTATTTCGGATAT
Organism: Sialis lutaria; assembly: GCA_949319165.1. Classification (NCBI taxonomy): domain Eukaryota; kingdom Metazoa; phylum Arthropoda; class Insecta; order Megaloptera; family Sialidae; genus Sialis; species Sialis lutaria. The sequence continues at coordinate 30,995,344 of OX439235.1, forward strand.
TATTTCGGATAGTTTCTTACTTATTTCCCCGAGTCTCGAGACACAAACAAAACATACGAGCATATTATAAATTTGTATTTAGGTACCGCCTGAAAGATTGGCGTATCGTGTACTTTTATTTGGTCTCTCTATTTTTAATTTCGCTACCATGGATTGAACAGATGATTTTTCAAATTTGCAATAATCACTTTTTTGAAAATCTACTATATTTTAAATACTATACAAAATTTTTAAAAATTGTAAATGAAAAATCAATTTTTATATCAATTTTATCATCATATTTCAATTTTATTAGAATTCGTGACTTTTTTTATTGTTGTCACAAATTACACTTGTCACTCCGTATGTCGTATGATTCGTAAGTTCGTTTAATAATTGATACAACAATCTTCAAGAAACTACTTATATCAAATATCTTGTGTAAAGCGTAAATTAATTAAAGTTTTGGAGTTTTAATTTTTCGCTATAATTTTCAGTGAAAGTACTAATTAAAAGCTATATACATTCTGGAATTTTTTCAGATTTTTAGAATTGATGGTATAGAAAATAGGGGGGGGGGCTTCATAATGACTTTGAAGAGCAAATAAATCGTGATTGAATGTCCTGATACATTTTTTGTTGCATTTTAGGAGATCTTTCTAACCACACCCCACTCAATGGGGTAGGTGATTTTTTTAAACACTTCATTTTATGAAAGGGGGTCTACAAAAATTTGTTTTTCAAAAATCTTATCATTTTTTGTTTTTGGAGTATCAATCTACGACCATATACCAAATTTCATCTTATTATGTCAAAATTTTAACAGGGCGGACGGACGGACGGGCATGGAGAAACTATAAGGGTTCCTAGTTTTCTACGGAACCCTTAAAACCGGTAATTAGGCAATTACCATATATGGAATTGCGACGGAACTTTTATTTTGAGTCGTTAACCGATATGTTGTATTAAAAGATATCGTTATAACTTTATAACCAATTTCGACTGTATATGTATCTTATTTCAATGGAAACTATACTATGGGCTGAAAAATAAAAAAAAATAAAAAATATCCGTATCCGTATCGGTATCCGAAATTAAAGGGGGCAAAATATCCCTATCCGTATCCGAAACCGAAACTAAGAAAAAAAAATATCCATATCCCTAACCGAAACCGAAACCAAGAAAGAAAAAAATCCATATTCGTATCCGAAACCGAAACCAAGAAAAAAAAATATCCTTATCCGTATCCGTAACCGATATTTCATATCCCTAACAACCCTAATACACAGTACCGTACAAAAATCTTTGAAAACCTGTGATTTTGAATGTAAATAATAGTAAATATACAGATTTCAGTCAATAAAAATAAAGAATATGTTTACTCGCTGTCAAAATAGTAAAAAAACAATTTCTCGTTAGCTTGAAAGACACTGTGCGTCAATACTTTCAACTTGAGTAAACCTGACCTTTCAGGCGTATAATTCAAAAATAACATGGAAAATTGTAATAGATATGCTATAGGATTATTACAAAAGTTGTAATTAAGGTAGTTGGTCTGTAACATTGTTTTCGTCAGATTTTGTTTAAATTGCACAGGAATATTCCCTAGATTAATATCTGAAAAATAGCCCATTTTTATTAAAATTGACCATCTCAAAGTCAGGAAAAACGATCTCAAAGTTTATATTTTTAACACAGGTTATATGGACTAACCGTACATTAACGTAACGTTTTATTAGATAAAATTTAAACGTAGCGTCAGTTTTTCATAAAAAACTGACATGTTGTATATTTATATGAAAGAAAACAGTATACAAAAAATTGGAATTATTGACCATCCCGTTATAAAGATTTAACCAAATTTACCTACCAAACCATCACATAAATTACAGTATTGTTGACAATGTAGCAACAAAGTATTCATTTGATTATAGTAAAAAATACACGAAATAATGAAATAATTTTTTACAAAATATGATAAGTGGATTGAAGGAAATTATAATCGATTTCATTAAATTATTAATATATTCTGTGGTAGTTTAGATGATAAAATATAATCATTTGACAAAAATAGTTAATAGTAGATAATGTACAGCGTTGCCATGATCATTTCTCTAAATTAAAAATAGGTACTCATGGCCTAATGTGATCACATTATGATGGACCAACTACCTCAACTACCTTAAGTACTCAAGATTTTTTATCAACCATTTTTGCAGTTTTATATTCATAATACGAGTGTCCAAACACTTTTGGATGTATAATTAGATAGATTTAAATTTAATCTGAATTATATAAAAATCCTTAGAAAGTAAAAAATGTCACAAACATTTACAGTTATTATTTCAAAAAAAAACAACAACTGTGAGACAGTTTCTATATAAGTATCATAGTTGGCTGGAGATTGTTGTACCAAGGCCGCCTTGTTACGTTGTATTCAATGTCAAGTGCAGAACCAATAACTGATTGAGAACGGCACTTGTCCTCGAGTTCTCCCCTGGTGGTGTTTACAGGGCTGTATTATATTACGTAATACTCCCGTTCAGGCAGAAATAATGTCCGGCAGACTTTTGTTATGTAAATTAACTATCTACTACATGTACAGGTTGTTTAAAATAACAGTTTTATTGATTTGAAAATATTACGAGAGAAATTTGCGTACACAGGTAGAAAGGTTTACTTGAGCCAAGTAAACTTTGTTTTGTATATAACGAAAACAATATTTTCTTAAGATAAGCAATAATCTCTTAAACCAACTATAGTATTCTTGAACGAAGGAATAACGTAGTTGGATTAAGAGTATGTTTCTTATATTAAGAAAATATTGTTTTCGTTATATACAAAACAAGGTTTTCTTGGTCCAATACAGTTTTTAAAGTGAAACTTTTATTACATCGTCTCAAACTTTTTGGTCTGTGTGTTGCATGTCACTGACAAGCTGGAACAAGCAGCCATTCATTGTATGACAGTTTATGTACTGTGTGCTATTATACATATTTAGTAAGTTTGTATTGTAATTTGTCAGTGTTTAATGTAAATGTTGTTATTTATTTGCTTTTGGTAAACAACGACACAGCTAGTGAGACCAAAAAACTGATCAACGAGAAAGAATAGTGCAAAAATGAATGACGATGAATTAATTTTACGCCGTAAAAAACAGAACGCCGACAGAGCACGTGCTTATAGAAAAAGGAAAAAAGATCTTGGTTTTTATATAGAATTTATTAGAATTATTAGAACTTTTTGCTGGTGCATGTAGTTGTTTATGGATTTATTTCAATTTTGAGTGCTTGAATTTATTATTCCGAAAATTTTTAGTTAAATGTCTATAATGTGAAAAAAAGTTTCACTTTTACCGTGGTTTCATAAAACCACACAATCCTTTTTTTCTCTGTGTAGAATAAAAAACACTTTCAAATATGCTATAGTCAACTTAGTGGCCAATAAGAAAAACTAAAGTTAGGGCTAGTATTTCGGAAACTAAAAGTGATATAAAAAATCTAAATACATCAATTTAAGAAATCACAAATAAAAAGTAGGTACTTATCTACTTGAACAAAAAAGTTATAGCCATTTAAAGAAACTCCGAATTTTGAGTTTTTGGGTATACCGCCTAAACCACATAGAATTATGAATATTTTTTGGTGTAGTAATACTCACCCCTTTCTTACAAATAATTAATCTGATTTAACCAAACCTGTATCTCTTATAGATACTGAGATCACTATGCTGGAAAAGTTATCTGGGACACCCGGTATACATATAACGCCTTCATTCGAGGTTGTTTAAAATAACAGTTTTATTGATTTGAAAATATTATGACAGACCGTTCAAAAAATACATAAGACCTCCGTATATTATCAACAAAATATTATAACTATTTTTTTTACTTTAGGAAATACAAATGTGTCAATTTATTCCGTTTATTAATTACTTGTTAAATACCTACATAATTTGATTACTAATTATGAACTCACACTTGCGTTAGAATCAATAATGTATAATGTATACAACTATACATACTATGAATATTTGTTGTGAAATACAAAATACAAAACTGGCTAATAGAAATTTTAATGCAATCTATTTAAAATGTACTGAAGTGAAGAAAACCACCTACACTAAAGTCGTTTGAATAAAGGTCATTCAAAAGCTTTCTATGTAGACGATGGCTTTTGAATATCAATCAGATCTATAGTACATAAGTAGTTAGTACAAACCTTAAAGCTTTTTCGATGGTCAATATATAATTTTCTACAAACTTTCTTCGAAATAATTAAATAAATATTAAAAAAATAAAATAAATAAAAATATTTTTTTTGGTCTTACTTCCTTGATGATTTAGTCAGGACTTTTTTTATTTCTCATTATTTTTTTATTGTTATTTTTGTGTGTATTATTTTCCTTTTTACAACTAAAAATATTGAAAAATATATAAAAATTAAAGTTAAAAGTTTTTGAAGTCGTTTTTATTTATTTTTTCTATCTTTTTTTTGGCCTTTAATTTCTGATTAAGCCAGTTCGATTTTTTCTATAATAAATAGTTTCTTATTGGATTGATATCGATTTTAATAACTGTTAAATTTAATTGTTATAAGCTTTTAATGTTTTTAGTATTTTTTTTTAAGTTTTTTATTTTTATTTTTTGAGTGGCGTATATCTTTAAAGTCCACTGTCAGATTTTGATAAAATTTATATGGGATCATCTCGGAAGTATACTCTTTCAAATTAACAAAAAATCATCCAAATCGGTTCATTTTTGTAGGAGTTATACCCGAACATGTATATTGTCGAATTTTGAAGTCGGTTTTTTGAAAAATACTATAAAAATTGTATATATTTTTTTAAATTATTTGGAGGAAGTTGGGGGGGGGGGCTGTACCACTTATATCTATCACAAATTTTCGTTTATTGGTTCTTTAAAATCGGTATTATATTTGTCAATTTTTTTCAAAAGATGTACTTTTTTACTCAAAGAGCTATAGATACGAAATTATGCATCGAAATAATATATAATTTAAATAAATGATATAAGAATAAATAACATACATTTTAACACTAAGATTTATAATTTCAAAGTTCTATGTGGCATATTTTTTTACCAATTAAAAATATTTTCCAAACAAAATTTTAAAATAATTTTTTTACAAAAACAGTTCAATACAGAAATTAAATCGATGAATATTGAAGCAGGAAATTATTACTTGGTGCTGAAAGGGTGAAGAAAATTTAATTAAACTAATGAGTTTTGGAAATATCGTTTATTATAATTCAATTAAAAAATAAATTGGGCTTCGATGTTTCTTGGTAACCATCGATTAAATAATAAATAAAAACAAACTCTAGTAAAAACATACCTAGGTATAAACATTATGTGAATTTAGGTGGTGTACCTAATACATATATATATACAAAAATATAGTTTCTATGTTGAAAGTTTGATATATATTTAAAATTAATTTTAATAGAAAATATAGTTTTTGTGTGACAAAGACAATAAAGGTAAATATGTACAAAGAAAAATGGAATCAATTTTTTTAATAAAAATATCAATCAGTTTTAACTAACATGTACCTATACTGCCAATCGAGTAACTTCTACCATCTCCATTATAATTTTATAATACAGTATTCTTACTATATTCGTAGTAAATATCATTTACATGATTTATTCTTAAGTTGAATTTTTTGTTAATAAAGTGTTATATTTCAATTAAAATACAATACAATAAATACAAAGATTGTTTAAAGTATTAATTATATTAATAGTATATTTGTTTATTGGTATAACAAATTAAACTATACCAATAATATAGATTTAGATCATGCACACAATAATTAAGTACTAATTGATATTGTAACTTTAGTAAGAATTACAATATTTTTAAGATTACCTACACGGAGAGAATATTCTTTTAAAAATTAACAGAAAATGCTATGAACCTAAGGACAGAATCAACTTCTGAAAAAAATTAACAGAAAAGTCGCTAGAATTTAAAATAAAGTAAATGAAAAATTACAATGACATACTGATAAATTTTAACATAGTACCTATTAAAATTTATTTACTCTGAAAAAGTAATATACGCTATTCTTTAATTTAATTTCTTGCATATGAAAATTTTACATGCATTCTCTATAATTTTACTATGTTTCTATATTACTTATCATATCTGACCTATCGCCAAAATAGAAACTGCTATACAGTACCTATATTGAATTGTAGTAGACGTTCTTTTAAATTTTTATCATATCGAGTGTTAAAAATTTATAGGCAGTGGCGTCACTAGGGTTGGGGTCACCCAGTGCGGTAAATCATGGTGTCACCCCTTGAGCAGTTCAATTCTTTCAATTTTTTTTTTTAGTCATTACTAAAAATGGTGTCACCCCTTGTGAGATGGTGTCACCACTGAGCGCACAGTTAAATTCTGATTTTTTTTAGCCATATTTATTATTCTGTGGCCATTACCAAAAAATATAATAGAATACTAGTACTAAAGTGATGTTTTACATTTGGGTGTCACCCCTTGTGATGGTGTCACCCGGTGCGGTCCGCACCCCCCGCACTCCCCTAGTGACGCCATTGTTTATAGGATCAATTTCGTCCTCCCGTTAACATGTTTTTCATGTTAAAAATTAATGTATATTTCTTTAAAAATATGGTGATCGTTATTATATATTTTTCCCTGTCTATGTTACAGATAACAAGTCAAAATGATCTCTTTATCCGAGAAGCTAGCATTTCTGTACCCATCATACGTGTTGGCTATCGTCTCTATCGGTTATATAGTGGGCGAGTTAGGCCACTACCTCATTGGGGTCACGTCAAAGGCAACTGCTATAGATTTACACTACGGGGACATATCTTGCCAACTGAACTCAACTGTTCTGAAGTTGACAGACTTACCGATAAGATGCGAGGTTGCAAATAACAGCGATGTGTAAGTAATATTGTATTATCTACATTCTACACGGAGAGAATATTCTTTTAAAAATTAACAGAAAATTCAGAAAATACTTTTGTAATATAACAGAGATCTGAATAGAAAATTTAGGAGGCTTTTGTCATGCCGAAACCGGATTAATTGGTTTCATCACGTCAGGGTTTTGAGATATTCTAAGATAAAAGTCCCAAAAATGACTATATTGGCAATGTTAAAGAATTTATTATCAAGTAGGTAATTTTTTTGTAAAGTTTTCGGGCATGGTAACAAATAGTATTATCTTTCCTCTTTAAAATGAGTTTTAACTTTTTACTGTACGATTTTTTTTAGCCGAGATGTACTAGTTTGAAAATATGATAGAGTGTAGTATAGTAAATACAATGAACTTTACTACATGTATCTTCAAAGTATATTTCTGTAAAGAAAAATCGCACAGTAAAACATAAAAAAAATCAAAGAGAAAAGATAGTACTATTCGAAATCATGAAAGAAAACTTCAGAAAAAAATTACCTACTTAGTAATAACTTCCCCAACATTGCCAAAATCGTCATTTTTTGGACTTTTAGGTTCGGATATCTAAAAAAATCTGATGTTATGGAATCATTTGGGCAACGAATTCGGTTTCAGCATGACAAATACCTCCTAAATCACCTATTCAAACTGTGAATTTTTTTTGTTGACTAACAACAGTTATGTTTACTAGTATAAAGTATGTTGCATTAGGGTGATTCATTTCCGCAAAACATTTTTTTTTCAAGGTGCTCAAGCAAAATTTTAATCTACATATAGAAAAAAAAATTCTCACCAAGATTGAGCTCTTAATTCCTATTTTAAGTACTTGCAATTTAAATATGAAGTTTTCCCATTTAAAATGCATGTAAAAAAAATTTTTTTGTTTCAAATTTCTAATGCTTAGACACCTTTTATCATATTGGGAATCGGTTTGATGGACCTTACGGAAAATTTCACGCTCTTTAAAATTGCCTTGGTGTTTTTTTCTGTAACTCACACTGGTTCACCAGTAGGAGTCATCTAAATACTAACTAATAATGCAGCATTATTAGTTAGTATTTATTATTTATCAATTTCTTGCGTTTTAAGGCCTAAAAATGGCTGTAAATTCATTAAATATTGGTAAAAAACTATTTTTTACGAGTCAGCTCTTTTTTCTCCCTAATTTTTGCGGTTTGCTCAAAAAAATGGAAAAAAAATTATTCCAAAAACTGTATTTAGATGACTAATGTTGCATACAAATTAAGATCGTAATTTAAAAAAAATAATTTTATTCAAAATGGCTGTACCTTCCAAACGACCCCTCAAAATGATTTGCAATTTTTATAGGTAAAACTAGACAATATACTCCACATTTTAACACCAATCTGAAGTCTGTGTGATGTATAGTTACAGAGTTCTATGTTACCAAACATCATCATGCATTTTGTCTGTTTTCTGTAACATTTAATTTAATTTATTTTTTAGATGCGAGACATACACCTTAAACGGTACCCGGTACTGCGAATGGAACTACAACGGATTGGGTATAGACTACCAAGTTCTCGCAGGACCAAGTTTCATCGCTGTATTCACCGTAGCCGGTATTTTCTTGGGTGTAATGGCTGATAAGTACAATCGTGTGAGAATGCTATCGATATGCACGCTTATCTTTGCCATTGCTATATTTCTGATGGGGGCTGTCAAAGAATACTGGCATTTGGTGGTGCTAAGGATGATATTAGCTGCAGGGTGAGTTTAAATTTTTATTAAAAATTGTCAAATGCGAGTTGATTAATGTTCCATAACGTATTATTTTTTCTATTTGTTTTATTATGTTTGTATTTAAAAGAGCTAGCATTTCGCTAGCTAGCAAGTATGCGATTTCAAACTTATAAATATAACAGTTCTGTTTGAGTTTTAACAGATACAGGTTGACCCAAAAGTCACAACACCATTTAAAATTCAAATAATTTTCTACAATAATTTTTTTTTAATTTGATTTCAAATTATTAAAGCGTTATCATTGGAAATTAATTATGGAGAAATTCACAACTGTTAACGCAAAGAACCTACAATTTTGGGGTCAGAAAAGCACCGCATAAACAAACTATACTTCGTTTATTCTGGCGGCTTAAAATTAACTGCTCCAGACTTCTTTCTGTGGGGATATTTGAAAGTTAAAGTATACTGTAACAATCCTCGAATCATTCAGCAATTGAAGGTCATCATCCTTGAAGGAATAAGCCAAAAAACATTACGACAGGTGATGATTCACGCATTAGAAAGAGCGCGTCAGTGTGAAGCACAAAATGGTGGCTATTTAAAGGAAGTAATTGAGGGGCAGACAGAGTTAACAACCGTTTCTTGGGGGAAAAAAATCATTCTTTCGTTTGGTTCAACAAAGAGTTACCTACCGTTGATAGTTGTCAAGGTATCCGCTAGAATGAGTTAGCTGCTTCATTCGCTTGGGTCAACATGAAGTTAACTCCAGAAGTTGACTCTTTGTTTTTGGGCTTAGAATTTAGTTAGTACACTCGTTATTGTGTTCTTTCTTGAAATAAACTAATTTTCTTGAAAAATGTTCTTATTCAATGATTCCTTACTTTAAAAAGAAAATAATTTTCAACTATTTGGGCCAAAAAGGAGTTAACTCCAGAATAAAATTGACTCTAGAATTGCGAATTTGACGAATTTCTCAATGGAATTCGGCCAAAACATGTGGTCGGTGACAAATAATAATTGGACGAAGACAAAGGCGATTTAAATACATTCTCCATTTTTTAAACAGTTTTTTTTCTATTTTCCCACAAATTATAAAAACTGGAGTTAACTCCTTGTTGCTGCATATCCCTCAATTTTCAATATTAAATAAAATTTATTTCCAAGAAGTGTGTATTCTGTTTATGAAAGAATAAAAGTGAATTATTACGAAATTAAAAAGTTATTCCATTTTAAAATAGTGTTGTGACATTTGGGGCCATCCTGTACTTGCATTGATTTTTATTTTTTACAGTTTTTACTCAAAGTTAGTAAATATAGTTTACATACCTTTATTTTTATTTCCTTTGCTTTTCAAGAAAACTGCCATACAAGTTTGAATCCTCAGTTGAGAGTGCTTGCTTTAGCTAGTTCCTTTATGTTACCGGATATAAGAACATACAATTTTAAATCGTTCAAATATTAACTTCTGTGTATATTTGATTTTCGCAGAGAGGCTGCATGCAATCCCATGGCTACGGGAATTCTCTCCGACATATTCCCGGAAGATAAGCGCGGTCTAGTCATGTCTATATTCAACTGGGGCATATACGGAGGATACGGTATAGCATTTCCAGTTGGCCGGTACATACCGGAAATGAATTTCTATGATCTGGTAAGTCTTGCATTAAAAATTTTAAACTGTAAGATTAATTTGTCGGTTAATATTTCACCCCCTGTCACGAATAAAGGGTTGTAAATAGTTTCATTCGATCCTGCTGGAAAACTGGGGGTTTTAAGGGGGAAAACATACTCCTATCACGCATAGGAGTCGAGATATTTACGATTTTTTATATAATTTACTATTATCACTGCTTATTCCTTATGTAACCTAACGTATCAAAATATATACTAAAATCTGACCAAAGAACTTATCTATGAGTTAAAATAAAAAACAACCCCCTATCTCGCATATAAAACGAGATATTTACTATTTTTCCGAATTGATTTACTAATATCGTCACTACTTATTCCTAATGTTACCTAACGTATCAAAATATATACTAAAATCTGGCCAAAGAACTTATCAATGAGTTAAAACAAAAAACAACCCCCTATCTCGCATAGAAAACGAGATATTTACTATTTTGTCCGACTTGATTTACTATTATCGTCACTGCTTATTCCTAATGTTACCTAACGTATCAAAATATATACTAAAATCTGGCCAAAGAACTTATCTATGAGTTAAAATAAAAAACAACCCCCTATCTCGCATAGAAGTCGAGATATTTACTATTTTTCTGAATTGATTTACTATTATCGTCACTGCTTATTCCTTATGTTACCTAACGTATCAAAATATATACTAAAATCTAACCAAATAACTTATCTATGAATTAAAATAAAAAACAACCCTCTATCTCGCATAGAAAACGAGATATTTACTATTTTTCTGAATTGATTTACTATTATCGTCACTGCTTATTACTTATGTTACCTAACGTAACAAAATATATGCTCAAACCTTACCAAAGAATATATCTATGAATTAAAACAAAATATATGTAAAACGGATAAGTGGTTCTAGAGTTATAAGCGCACTAACGTTGCGTTTTTTATTTATATTAATAATTTTGATTGAAATGATTATAACTACTGTACTATACGTTTAAATAATCTGAAATTTTAATATGTAATACTAGACTATATATAGGAACATTTTAAGACCATTTTGAAGTTTGTGTGATGTATAGTTTCAAAGTTCTATGTTATCAAACATGACACTTTTTTTTATTAAATTTTTATAAGTTTTTTTATATCGATATATTTTATTGATAATATATATTTTTTTGTTTTAGGGATGGAGAGTTTGTTATTACGGTGGGGGGGTCATTGGTGTGATAATGGCTATATTGACAGCATTCACATTGAAAGAACCAGAAAGGCAGTCTATAGGTGAAGAAGATATGAAGCATGATGAAAATGCTAAGAAAGTTACAATTTGGACTGTAATTGCTGAGCCCAGAGTTATTTTACTTTGCCTAGCGGCTTCAGTAAGACATTGTGGTAAATATATTTTATTTATTTTTAGTATTTAATTTAATTATCTATATTTTTATAAGTGCATGTACCATTTATAGGGTTCCGTAGAAAACTAGGAACCCTTATAGTTTCTCCATGTCCGTCCGTCTTCAAAAATTTTGAGATAATAGGATGAAATTTGGCATACGGTCGTAGATTAATGGCCCAAAAACAGAAATGATAAGATTTTTGTAAAAAAAAAAATTTTAGGCCCCATTTCCATAAAATGAAAAGTGTTTTCAAAAAAAAATTTCACCTACCCCATTGAGTGGGGTGTCGTTAGAAAGGTCTTCTAAAATGCAACAAAAAATGTAATAGAAATTTTAAATTTTAACCCTTCGATCACGATGTATTTTCTCTCCAAAGCTATTATATTTTCTAAACTATCAATTAAAAAAATCTGAAAAAATTCCAGAACGTAGATTTTAATTAGTACTTTCTCTGAAAATTATAACGAACATTGTCAAAAATATTTTGGACCCCCTTTTCATAGATTGAAAAGTGAACTCACATTTTTTTCATTTACCCCATTGAGTGGGGTGTCATTTGATAGGTCTCCTAAAATGCAATAATAAAAGTCAAATGACTTTTTGATTTTAACCCTTCAGTCACGAAAATTTTGAAAAATACTTTTTATAAATCGTAGTGAGAATGACTACGGAATCCTATCATGTGCGTGCCCAACAAGCACTTGCCCGTTTTATTATAGAAATTATTTAATGCAATCATAAAAAAATATGCCCTTAAAGTTACACCATCATTTTTATAGCCCAATTCAATAAAACTTATTTTTTAACAAATTAATTACAATTTATTACAACCGGATGTATATTTATTACAGTTTCCGTTTACTGGAAAATCAAGTGCGAAAGATCGCAACGAAATGGGGGGTGAAATACCATTAAAAAATTTAAAATCAAATTATTTAATAGGATAAATATTAATTTATTCATGAATAAAACCCAACTCATTAGAAAAAAGATTACCTATTTATATGCCCCCCCCCCCTAGAAATACAAATTTTATGAATTTAATAATTTTGAAATTAACTAAGCTATAAACTCAGTTAAAAAAATCTGAGGATATTTTCTTGAAATAAAACAAAAAAATTATAAGAAATTGAAAATTCGATATAGTAAAATAAAAAAATTATTTTTTTTTCTCAAAAATATCTAGTCTATGGTATATATTACCTACATAATAATTAATAATGTTTAACGAGTACACTAAAGTTAAGGTTGTTGTTCACTGAAAGTCGTGGCATCTAGCGGAATTTAGCAGGGTTTTGACTTGTCGGTAAAAAGGAACAAATAGATCTAGCAACAATTTACAATATTAGACAAGAATAGAAAATTTATTTTTAACAATATTATAATAATTATTACTATTACTGACAATAGTAATAATTATAATAACAATAGCAACTACAGTAGAAACCGGTTATAACGACATCGGTTATAACGACGCAGAATAAAAGTCCCGGTTGAATCCCATATGATTGCCTGTTATAATATACCGTTTATAACGACATCGCTTATAACGAAATACCGCTTTTAACGACTATCTGTTTACAATATTTTCGGAGAATTTTATCGGGTTTTACGACGGACCGACTTTTGTTTCAATTTTTTTTAAATATAGTATTTTTATATAGGCAATACTCTTTGCACATGTATTATTTAACGTTAATTAAAACAATTTTGTGTTTTTATGTCATTAATCTTAACGTAAGAATATTATGTTTATCCTTTAATAATCCGTGATGTTTTATTGTGTCTGACATAATTTGTGCATTTAATTTTTTATACATTAAAAAATATTGTTTGAAGTAATACATAATGTTTTGTTGGTTAGGTTTAATTCTAATAAACAGAAAACAGATGTAGATTTCAAATCGTATACGTACATGATTGGTGGAGAGTAACCAATCAGAACGCACCTCGTAATGTCAAACTATGATTCCGTAAAATAACGTTATTAAAGTGTCTCTATTCTAATCTATTCTGAATATCATAATATAGTATTCGGGTATTCGTAAATGTTTTATATTTTATTATTCTTTTGTTTTATTTTGACGATATCTTCACTCACAGATGGTGAATTTTACAAAATTTCAGCATACTCATGAAATTTTTAGTTTTTCCGATAAATTACCTTAAAAAATCGAATTATCGGATATTACGACAATCGGTTATAACAACCTAAAATTCCGGTCCCTTCGATGTCGTTATAACCGGTTTCTACTGTATTATTATTATAAATAAAAACATTAAATGTTAATAATAATAACTTGCTATTTACAACGCGCGTCAGTTGTCAATACCACGTTTTTATATTCGAAGAGCGCGCCGAATGCGGTGTTGCCATATCGTATATTTACGTCATGTGTTCGGGAATTTATCAAAATTAAAAATTAATAATTATTTAAGTAGGTGGTAAATCATTCTAGAATTTTATATATACATTCTTTAATTACCAATCTATAACATATCCGTTTTTGGTTAAAATCTGACGTTTAGTTTTAATACACGAATTAAACGAATATCGAATTCCAAGTGGATCCCTATGCTTGCAATGAATAAGAGGCCAACTTTGCACGTTTATAATTAATAAACGAAATGGTAAACTGACTTGAATTTTTTTTACAAATGCGAACTAGCTTACTTAACATCTGATCGATTTTAGTGAACAACAACCTTAAATAGACTGAATAGGGAATTAACCCTGGACGGGTAGACGTTCGTAATAATTACGAATACATTTACACAACGCCCTCTACAGGGAAATCAAGACGGGGTGGGGAGGCGAGCGGGAAGATATGCCTCGTTTAATAGTTCGTCTTCAACCTCTGCCAAGGACAGGAGTCAGTGTTTGCTATTTTTTTAGAGAGAGCCATAGATTGACAAGTCACATCGTATCTTTCACGAAGGTCTACTCTCTTACGTAAATTTTAGTCGAAATATGTACGTAAAAGGGAATACTGTGAATGTGAAAAAGATCTCATTCGTCTCAATGCTTGATCCAATGATACTTTCTTTCGTTTGTCGATTCGCTGTAAACTTATATTACTAAGCTTATATTTTAATATTTCGTATTTCTGTATTTTTGTAAATACATAAATCAAAAGATTTTAAAAGCAAAACTTTTTTTCCATAAATTTATTAGAAAACCAAAAATTATATAGTAGTAGTCAATTTTACGAACGTCTACTCTTGCCCGCTAAATTTTGACGTCTACCCGTCCAGGGTTAATAGAAGATCAAAATTTCGATAGTCTTTGTGATATCTACAGACATGCTGATAATATTAACTTATTGATAAAATAACTAATTAACGCCAACACAGAATTTAAAGTTAGTAATCGTGGGCTGCAATTACGTATTCATAAATTGTACTAGCTTTAATTACACTTGTATAAAGGGCAAACATATAAAATCAAGTTATAATATGATACCCTTCAATTAAAATTGAAAATTAATATTTAAACTAGCTAGCAACTACGTTGGAAGAACGTATGGCTTCTGGGTTAAAGTTGTGTCAGTTTGGTCATTCTATTCATTAACCATGATGGTCACTGTAGTATGCGATGAAACGTTGATCTATTTATTTTTAATAGTATTCACTTTGTACATCGAAAGTAAATTTTAATACTTTATTTTTTAACTGCATAAGGCAAATATTCAATCGGTTTTAAAATAACGAAAATCACTAAAATTATATTTAAATTATCAAATTTATTGGGGCGAAAGGAAGGAGGTTAGTTTTTAGGTTAAATTAAAATATAGAAAATCACAAAAATCACAATTAATACATCAAAAATATATGTAATTTTTAAATCTGACAGGTCCAGATTTAGAAGAAGTGTAAAGTATTTTTTTTTAGTTTAAAGTATTTATTTTTTAGTGGATAGTGGATACTATTTATTTAAGGCTGAACATGCTATTTGAATTGCCATAAGAATTACTATAGAGAAATTACGGTTCTGTATTTTAAGTTCAGCTCTGACCAGTATTAATAAATCATTTAAGAAAAAATACACTGATAAACTAGATTAATTTTTCTATGTCATGACATACTTAATTTTACAATTTAATTTTTTTATATATTAATTAAAAAAATCTTAAAATGTGTGTATTTTTCTTGATATGATAAAACTCAATATATAACAAAAATTCTTGAAAAATACGGAGAAAAAAATATACCACGCCATAGATATTTGTTTAAGCTTTCTAATTTTATAATAATTCTGCAATTTGAAAATATTGAATGTAAGCCTAAAAACATAAGAACTAGTTCTATCCTTTGTAGCTTCATCTCTGTTTAATTTCGAGAATATCCCATTTTTGATTCGATCGTCAATTGTCACTGAATTACTTGTATCTCAGGGCTAGACTTTTGCAAATAATTTTTGTTTTCTACGGTGGAGACATCTCGTAGAATTTAGTTTCGGAAAAATCGGCATGAACAGCCTTAAAGTGATATAATTTATTTTAAGTTCAGTATAATTTGTTTAATGTTAAATAATAATAAATTTTTCGTGCAGTATATTTGTTATAAAAGTGAAGACTATTAAATAAAAAGTGCATTAATTTATTTACCATTATTTAAGGGGTTACATACAGCCAGAAGGCCAAAAAAAAGTGTTTTTTCAAGAATTTTTTAAGAGAAGACTTTTATAATTTAGCAATGTAAAAATTTTTACACATATTATAGGCTATTGATTATACCGGAAAATAAGAGATAGAAAGGAACAATTGCGATAAAGAGTTTTTATTGTTTAATATATTTGTTTGACACCTACAGATGATAAAAACACAAAGTGCTACTAAATTCACCCTTGCGTTTTTTAGGGAGGGGTTAAACTAGTCACTTTCCAACGTATTAAGTATAACTCGAAAACTAAGCAGAATTTTACAATTTTACAAGAATGATTTTTTATAGAAAATTAAATTTCCCATCAAAATAGATGATTTGAAAAATTAAAAAAAAATATTTTATACAAGAAATATTTAAAAAACAAATCGAAAAAATATCAAAAAATCACAATTTTTTAAAATTTTACTAAATTGCTCATAAATTTTTTCTAAGTAAAGATAGGTATAGGACATGCTTTCGAGAAAAAAAAGTAGAGGTGACGCCTGTCAAAATATTGAGTCAAAAAATTTTTTTTGATGAAAATTGGCTGAGCTATAGTAATTCAATGTTTATCATTTTTTGTAATTTTTTCTCAAATCGTAACTTAATACATATTATAGGCAATTGATTAGAGGTTTTTGAAAGGTACAATTACGTTAAACGGTTTGTATTGTTTTATGTGTTTGTTTGACACCTACAGATGATAAAATCACAAAGTGCTACCAAATTTACCTTTGCGTTTTTTACTTTTCAATGTTTCTATTCACAAATGCAAGAAATATTTTATAATTTTTTTTAAATATTTCTTGCATAAATTTTTATTTTTAATTTTTTAAATCATCTATTTTAATGGGAAATGTAATTTTCTATAAAAAATTATCCTTGTAAAATTGTCAAAATCTGCTTAGTTTTCGAGTTATACTTAAAACATTGAAAAGTGAATAGTTTAACCCCCCTAAAAAACGCAAAGGTAAATTTGGTAGCAGTTTGTGATTTTATCATCTGTAAGTGTCAAACAAACACATAAAACAATAAAAACCGTTTAACGTAATTGTACCTTTCAAAAACCTCTAATCAATTGCCTATAATATGTATTAGGTTACGATTTGAGAAAAAATTACAAAAAATGGTAAACTTTGAATTACTATAGCTCAACCAATTTTCATCAAAAAAAATTTTTCGGCTCAATATTTTGACAGGCGTCACCTCTACATTTTTTTCTCGAAAGCATGTCCTATACCTATCTTTACTTAGAAAAAATTTATGAGCAATTTAGTAAAAATTTAAAAAAATTGTGATTTTTTGATATTTTTTCGATTTGTTTTTTAAATATTTCTTGTATAAAATATTTTTTTTTTAATTTTTCAAATCATCTATGGGAAATTTAATTTTCTATAAAAAATCATTCTTGTAAAATTGTAAAATTCTGCTTAGTTTTCGAGTTATACTTAAAACGTTGAAAAGTGACTAGTTTAACCCCTCCCTAAAAAACGCAAGGGTGAATTTAGTAGCACTTTGTGTTTTTATCATCTATAGGTGTCAAACAAACATATTAAACAATAAAAACACTTTATCGCAATTGTTCCTTTCAAAAACCTATAATCAATAGCCTATTATGGTAACTTTTAAATGTATTTTAACATTTTTTATTTCTAAAAATAATAATTTCGAAAGCTGCTACAGCTGTTCTTCAGGAGGTCCTCTCAAAAAAGGCGCCTTACGGTGACCACGATATCTCTGGACTGCATCTTTTAAAATAAAAAACCCAAACGGATTTCTTTAAAGTAATGTATAATCTTGTACTTAATCGAAGGAATAAGCAAAAAATAAATTTTTTTGACAAAATGGCGGCTTAACAAAAAAAAATATCGATTTTCGACAAAAATTTGACCTTAAATTGTTTATAAAAAAATAAATATTTATCGGTGAGATAAAACCTTCGATTAATTACTAAAAAATATTAAGAAACTTGTGTTAAAATTTGAGATTGATCGGTTCAACCGTTTCCGAGGAATAGTGGTCACCGACTTTAAAAACACAGATTTGAGAAAAACGCTCTGAGACGTCTTTACAAATATGCGTGTAACTTCGAATATAATCGCCGGATTGACTTGAAATTTTCTGTGTGTGTACTTAAATATATGTACATTACGAAAATGAAATAAAAAAAATATTTTTTTTGAAAATTCTAACTGTATAACCCCTTAAAAATTCATTTAAAAATAATAACTTTTTTCTAGGTGGTATGTGCTTCGCTTACAACTGCGATCTCTACTTCCGGGACTATTTTCCGGACGTGGATCTAGGATGGTGGCTGTTCGGCGTCACAATCGTCATCGGGGGTATTGGGGTTGTCGTAGGAGGCGTCGTCAGTGACAAATTCGTAGCAAAGATGGGCATTAGGTCACGTGTAGCTTGTCTAGCCATCAGCCAACTTCTAGCAACACCTTTCGCTTTCGGGAGTGTCGCTTTTGAACCCGTATGGGCCATGATCACTCTCAGCATTTCGTATTTCTTTGGTAAGTTATTTAAAAAAAAACTCAACATGGTTACGGTCTATCCTTCCATCTGTTTGTATATCACAACCTTCCAATTTATATACATAGGAAATTTAGTATCTATATACGGATGTAAATTAATTACCCAATAACATTTTTGATAAAATAATTTTTGTGACCCCCCCCCCCTCCAAAGTTTACTATAAATTGAGTGGGGTGTCTTTAGATAGGTCTATTAAAATGCAACAAAAAATGTTCTATGACTTTTTTTGATTTTAACCCTTCAGTCACGATATATTAGCTTTCAAATCTTTATAGTTATTTTAACAAACCCCTAAAATGGTTACAGTCTATCCGTCCATCTGTCTGTATGTTACAACCCTCCAATTATACATATGAAGATGAAATCTCGTATACGGATGTAAATATTAAATACCCAAAAATTAAAAAAAATTGTGGAGACCCCTCCCCCATCCCCTAAAGTGTACTAAAAATTGAGTAGGGTGTCTTTAGATAGGTCTATTAAAATGCAATAAAAAATGTTTTAGGACTTTTTTAATTTTATCCCTTCAGTCACGAAATATTTGCTTGCAAATCGTTCTCAAAGTGCCCCCCCCCCCCTTCTAATTTCTAAACTATTGATGTAAAAACTGTAGAAAAATTACAGAATAGGGCTTTTAATTAGTACATTCAATAAACATAACGAATACTGTATTAAAAATAGTTTTGAAAAAAAAATTGTGGACCCCCCTCCCAAATGTACTAAAAATTGAGTGGGGTGTCTTTAGATAGGTCTATTAAAATGCATCAAAAAATTGTTTGTGACTTTTTTGATTTTAACCCTTCAGTTACGAAATATTTGCTTTTTGAAATCGTTATCAAAGTTCCCCCCCCCCCCTCTAATTTCTAAACTATCGATGTAAAAAATGTCGAAAAATTACAGAATATAGCTTTTAATTAGTACATTCAATAAACATTATAACAAAAACTGTATTAAAAATAGTTTATTAAAAATAGGGTTCCGTTTTTTTTTTATTTATAATTTTTTTTAACTTTTTCAGCCGAGATGTGGTTTGGCATTGTATTCGCAGTTCTTGTCGAGATCGTACCTGTGCACGTAAGATCCACAGCTATCGGTGTGTTCCTGTTTGTAATGAACAACATTGGGGGTAATCTCCCCATTTTAGTAGACCCATTATCCAAAGTTATTGGATATAGGGAATCGATCTATGTATTCTACGCCGGATTCTACGGATTAAGTAAGTAATCGTTACCTGCCCCCCCCCCACAACTAAATAAAATCAGCGTTTTCTAAAATGTGTAATTTTAAGTAATCGTTATCTTAACACCCCTCCTACTTTAAGGGGGATAGCCACTGTGATGGGTCAAAAAATTGTCAATGTTTTGAATCAGGTAAAAGACGTTTTATTAAGTATATATTCAACTTATTTATTGAAAATATTAAATATTTACAAAGTTATGAGCCTCGATGTGACGTCCATTTTTCTCTATGGTTCACTCGAAATTTCGAGAAGGGTTGTATGAAAAAAATAAATAAAATTTTTTATCAATATCTATATGAATGAAGCTATCGTTGCACGTAGCCGTTTTTTTTCACAAAATGGCGATCGTTTGAATTGTTTTTCATTTTTAAGACCAATTTTTTTATTAGAGCGGTTTTAAAAATAGTAACTATCAAAATTTAAAAAATCGGCTACGTGATTCGATAGCTACTACAATTACAATTTTTTTTTTTAAATATGAAATCGGTTCATTAGTCTTTGAGGAATCGTGTCAACCAGGTCGAAAAATGTCATTTCGAGATAAACGTGTTTAATGTTTTTGTTATGTCATAACTAGGGGTGTACCGGAATTCCGGCCGGAATTCATGATTTTATTCCGGTTCCGGTTCCGGCCGGAACTACTAAATTCCGGCCGAGTTTGCCGGAATTTTTAAATTTTGTTATTTCTTTCTACTAAGAAATTCATAAATAATATAATTATGAATGAATAACATTTGATTAATGAAAAAATCATTCCGTAACAAATAGGCAGTTTTTTATTATGTTTTATCATATGATTGAAATTTTAGCATTAATTGACTTTATATACAGGGTGATTCAGCACTGTCGTGCCAAACTTAAACCATAGATTGAGAAAAATATTTTAAGCAAAAAACTTTCAATAAACATGTGTCCGGAAACTTTTGGTTAGGGAACTACAGCCCACCAAAGATTTTCATCAAAATGAGTGTTTATTTAATATCTAGATAACCCTTTGTGATAAAATTATGAAATTTGGTATTCTGTTTAGTAATAATAAGTGTTATCGATTTCTCATATTAAACAATTATAATTTAGACCGGGGATGTATGGGGCCTGTGGGCCCATCAATTTTTATCTAGTATTTTTTGTTCTTTAATTTTTTTATAAATTTGGGTACTTATTTAAGGTTATATGACACAAAATACGTAAAAATTTACTTTGCTTATTTGTCATAGGATAAACCGTTTTCGAGTAATATCGATAGAAAAGAAAGCATGCAGAATTTAACTTAATACGGATGCTCCAAATTACAAAAAATAAATGTATATTCTTGTTCTATGATTAAAAGTAGGAAAAAAGTTCATATAAAGAAACCTCCTAATATGAATCCTCTAAGATCTATAGCCAGCAGTAATACTGTATTATGTACTTTAATAATTTGACTAAAAAACGAAACTAAAAATGGCTATTTGTTGATAAGGATGCATTTTTTGAGGTATACTTATGTTAACTTTTTGTCTTAATTTTTATCACAGAACAAGAATATAAATTTATTATTTGTAATTTGAAGCATCCCTATTAAGTTAAATTCTGCATGCTTTCTTTTCCATCGATATTCCTCGAAAACGGTTTATCCTATGATAAATAAGTAAAGTATGTTTTTGTGTATTTTGTATCATATAAACTTAAATAAGTGCCCAACTTTATAAAAATATTAAAAAACAAAAAATACTAGATTAAAATCGATGGGCCCACTGACCCCATACATCTCTAGTCTAAATTATAACTAGTTAATATGAGTAATCGATAACAATTATTAATACTAAACAGAATACCAAATTTCATAATTTTATCACAAAGGGTTCTCTACATATTAAATAAAAACTAATTTTTAGTAAAATCTTTGGAGGCCTGTAGTTCCCTCACGAAAAATTTCCGGACACATGTTCATTAGAAGTTTTTTGCTTAAAATATTTTTCTTAATCTACGGTTTAAGTATGGCACGACAGTGCTGAATCACCCTGTATATTAATAAAAAAAGTCATTATATTACGGACTACGGACATTGAACTGATAATAAATTAGAGATGAACTATTCAATAATAAACTAAAGATTTTCGAAAATTTTTGAATATTAACTGTAAAATAAGACTTATTCTGCATTTTTTAAATAATACTCTAGTCCTGTTTTTTCAAAAACATTTCCTGATTTAAACTAAAATGGTTTTTTCGGCGAACTCTATTTTACCCATATGTAAAAATATATCTTAAAATAATAATATTCTAAATAGTGACCCGAGAAAAATTTGTTACTTCACAAGTATTTATGCTATTGGGATTAGCTATAAAATCATAAAGACTCACATAGTTATTTCTCTAAATCTATCATTATATTTATATTTAGTTAATAAATACTACTTAACTAGTGTGAGTGCTTCATAATTTTTATTTTTATTCGCGGAACCCCCAGAGAGGTACCGCGGAAAATAATTCGAAGACCATTGCAATAGAACTAAAGTAACGCATATTGGTGCTTTAATTTCAAGTAATTGGTATTCTTCTATCGATATTTTATATGATTTTCTATATAATTTGTTTAAGTGCTGTTTTGATTTATCATATTTACTTATATAAATTTGATATACTAGTAATTTAATTAGATTTGATAGAAAACACCTTATTGATTTAAAAACACCTTCTAAAGCTGTAAAAATCACACGATATGTAGAAAATACTATGTTTTATAGTATAATGTAAGACTCTACCCCCCTAACCTTTAAGAAATACAATATAAAATAATGTTATATTAATTTATGATGATAATCTATGTATATAAAGCATATTTATAACATTTTAGTTATTTTATTATCATTATTAATTGAAATATAATTTTTTGAAAAAAATTCCGGTTCCGGCCGGATTTTTTTTGTGAATTCCGGTAATTCCGGTTCCGGCCGGAATCGAAAATACCAGTTCCGGTACACCCCTAGTCATAACTGGCCGCGCTACCTCGTCTCACTAAATTAACTGTAACTCCGTCAATTTTCGGAATTTAAACTCAATTTTTTGTATACATATTTATGAATATGTTAAAAAAATTATTTACAGTGGCTTTCCCCCTTAAATAAAATCAGCGTTTTCTAAAATGTTTTATTTTTATTATTTTTTATTTTAGGTGCTATAATGTTTTTCATGACAATGTTCCTAATGGATGGTCCCAAACAAGTCCCCAAAGACGTAGAAGGACATGATAATGCTATTTGCACTACCGCTGATGAGACAGGGTTACCAACTATACCGACAATTTCAAACGGAAAACAATACCCAAGATTAGAACTTTACGAAAATAGTAGATTGTAAAATGTATTTATATATTTTTGTTGATATTCAACAATTTTTTAATTATTATTACTTACACAGAAAAAAATAATTTGTTTATGTGTTAAAAAATGTTATCAATTTAAAAAAATCCGTGATCGATTTGGTTGTTTGTTAATATCTTAGACAAGGAAAGATAATGGACTAATAACACAATACCTAGCGTTGTTACTATTTCGCTCCACAAAAATTCGCTCCACGAATCATTGGCGTCAACATTCAGATTTTAAAATAAATATCAATTGTTCTGAATTATAAATTAAATTAATAACAAATGTTTTATATTGCCTTTAAAGTTATTTCAGTGATAATTAATTAACAAAGAAACGTCTATTTGTAACTATCATCTCTCATAACATACCAAATTCAATTGTAATTTAAAATATATTTGTATGTTATAAATTTTCAACTGACGCCTCTGGGATATTTCTATGGAAATAATAAATCTGACAATTAAAATAAGATAGCCGCCATGAAATTTTGGTAACACTTTTATATATGGACTAGCATTGGTTGTTATGTATCCATAGTCTTTCCTTATCTAAGGTTAATATGATAATTTTTTACCAGAATGGAAATATCCACGTTTATCTTATTGATAAATGTATATTATTACTAACAATGTTCTTATTTTGTTTCGTATTGAAAACATATATTTTAAATACTTAATCACTGAATTTACCATATCGAAAATTGCACTTTCACTAGTTGGGTTGTGTAAAAAATATTCACACTGATAAATATTTATTAATACAACCATTATGTTTAATCTATTTGAGAGTTTCGTTAGTTGGTGTAGTAAATTATTTATTAATTTGACAAATTAAAAGATTTTTAGATAAACATGTAGATATATTTTTCAAATTAATAAAATATCTTCAATAAGATTTTTTTTATTATTATATTGAGGTAATATTGTTATATTAACAAGATAAATTTATTAAACATTTTTCCATATCAAATTTTCAATAAGATCGAGTTTTTTTTTCTGTGTAATTTAATGTACTTTTAACAATTAACAGTACCTTATTTTTTATTTATGTATATAGTTATGTAAATACTTATTTTTAATATTTTTTTTGTTTACAATTGTATAAAATCCATTTTTGTATATTTGTAATAATTTTGTATATATTTTTAATAAATAAACAGATATATTAAAGTAAATTGTTTAATATAATAAATAATCTGCCGTGTGCCACAGGACTTTCTTATACATAATAATGACAGTAAACAGTGTACGTGATAAAATTATAGATAATAATATTACCTACAATTTTCAACTTGGCCATTTTTCTCTAATTCGCACTGTTTCAGTGTAATTCAAAAAATTCAAAAATCGATGTAGGTAAACATCCGTTTCCGGTTGAATGATCGTTTTCAAAAATAGGAGGTTTTCTTCCCAGGCAAAAATCAATCTTAAGTATAAAATTCCACCTTTCTACGATTTGTCGTATTTGAGTATTTTTAAAATGATCACTAAACCGGAAACGGATGGTTACTCTTGTAATTTTTTGAATTTTTTGAAATAAGACAAAAATGTTTTAGATAAAAAATGTCGAGTATGTTATTATCTATAATTAATTCCCCATACATTTTTTTCCAACACTTATGATTTAGCCAGAAATAATTTTTTTTAAATCATTATTTAAAATAATCTATACTGGTTGTCTGGTGATTTGACCGTACGGATCACGACTCATACCGTCATGTCACCGGGCGACCACTGCAAACTAAATAAAATAGAGTGTACAGTGTTTATTCTCAATATTATGTATAAGAAAGACCCATGGTACCTATAGCAAACACGTACAGTCTCTGTAATACGTATAAGAAAGTCCCATGACACTCATGGCAGATATTTCTTCTCTGTTATGAACCATTTGAAATGTACTTAAAATCGAATACTTGGTAAAAAAAAAAAAAAAAAATTAAATTTGTTTTTTCGAAAAAATGAATAGAACATAAATTATAGATAATAATATTACCTACAATTTTCAACATTGTCATTTTTCTCTAATTCGCACTGTTTCAGTGTAATTCGAAAAATTCAAAAATCGATGTAGGTAAACATCCGTTTCCGGTTGAATGATCGTTTTCAAAAATAGGAGGTTTTCTTCCCAGGCAAAAATCAATCTTAAGTATAAAATTCCACCTTTCTACGATTTGTCGTATTTGAGTTACAGCGTCTACAGACAGACAGACCGACAGACAGACAGACAGACCGACAGACCGACAGACAGACACACAGACATCATGGCGAAAATAGTCAGTATGGATTCAGGGAAGGTCAAAATTGATAATTCCATCAAAAACCGGATTTCGAAAAAAATCGCGTTTACTATACTTACTTATACTATATGTATATTTCATATACATTGGTATAAGAAAGTAAAAATACACATAACTCCTAAACGACTGATGATGGAAGGGTGTAATTTTATATTTATAATAATCTTTCATCTGGGAAGACAACCACCTTATTTTTAAAATGATCACTAAACCGGAAACGGATGGTTACTCTTGTAATTTTTTGAATTTTTTGAAATAAGACAAAAATGTTTTAGATAAAAAATGTCGAGTATGTTATTATCTATAATTAATTCCCCATACATTTTTTTCCAACACTTATGATTTAGCCAGAAATAATTTTTTTTAAATCATTATTTAAAATAATCTATACTGGTTGTCTGGTGATTTGACCGTACGGATCACGACTCATACCGTCATGTCACCGGGCGACCACTGCAAACTAAATAAAATAGAGTGTACAGTGTTTATTCTCAATATTATGTATAAGAAAGACCCATGGTACCTATAGCAAACACGTACAGTCTCTGTAATACGTATAAGAAAGTCCCATGACACTCATGGCAGATATTTCTTCTCTGTTATGAACCATTTGAAATGTACTTAAAATCGAATACTTAGTAAAAAAAAAAAAAAAATTAAATTTGTTTTTTTCGAAAAAATGAATAGAACATAAATTATAGATAATAATATTACCTACAATTTTCAACTTTGTCATTTTTCTCTAATTCGCACTGTTTCAGTGTAATTCGAAAAATTCAAAAATCGATGTAGGTAAACATCCGTTTCCGGTTGAATGATCGTTTTCAAAAATAGGAGGTTTTCTTCCCAGGCAAAAATCAATCTTAAGTATAAAATTCCACCTTTCTACGATTTGTCGTATTTGAGTTACAGCGTCTACAGACAGACAGACCGACAGACAGACAGACAGACCGACAGACCGACAGACCGACAGACCGACAGACAGACACACAGACATCATGGCGAAAATAGTCAGTATGGATTCAGGGAAGGTCAAAATTGATAATTCCATCAAAAACCGGATTTCGAAAAAAATCGCGTTTACTATACTTACTTATACTATATGTATATTTCATATACATTGGTATAAGAAAGTAAAAATATCAAGCATGGGACTTTCTTATACGTAATACAGTGCAGTGGCGTAGATAGCTTTTTGCGATTGGAGGGGGGGGGGGGGGATTTAGACTGAAGACCTTTTTTTTAGTAATCAATTTTGAAGACCTTTTTGATCCCCTGTATCAGTCTCATAGGGGGGAATATGACAGTAATAAATCATCTTTTATATGGTCGAAAGTAAAAAAATTGGACTCGTGGGGGGGGGGAGATTGATAGAATAAAATGAATAGGGCATAAACTAGTTTTTTTTTTATTAAAATATCTGCCATGGGAGCCATGGGACTTTCTAATACGTAATGCAGTGCAGAGTGGACGTTTATTTTTTTATTAAAACATATTTTTCACAAACTAAATGGGGCATAAACTATAGATAATAATATTCTGGAATTATGTATCAAATAATTTTTTTTAATAATTACTAAACCGGAAACGGATGTTTATTGTTGTAAATTTTTTTTAATAATTTTATTCACTCTTTAAGGTGAAAAAAAACATTGAAATTAGTACAGAGAACATAATTTTTTTATTATTTGCTATACGGGTGACCCATTTTAAGTGCACACCTCTAATAACTTTTTATGGTGAATTGTTATCAAAAATCTTTTCAGATAAAAGTTACACGGTTTGGAGGGGGACATAGACGTGCTCGGATGAAATTTTTTTAGGTGGTATTTTCAGGGTGATATGAAGGTCAACATCATTTTTTTAAATAGGAACCTATAGTTTTAATTAAGTAATTTTATTTTACGTGAAAAAACACGTATCTTCCATTGAAAACTTTTTTTGAACAACTTAAACCTTTCCAAGATATCTAACAAAATAATTTGAGATTTTGAACTTTAAATATTTTTTTACTCACAAACCATCAGGTTTAGGGAAAAAGTATAAAATACAAAAAATGTTTATTCTGGTCTAATAAAATTTAAAGTATTATTAAAAAAAAATTTTAACAATTTTTTTTTTGCTTAAATAAAATGAATTGAAAAAGTTTTAAAATTTTAAAAATAATTCTTCATGTCTTATTAGATCAAAATAAACAACAAAGGATAGGTGTGGTTTAGTTTCTTGATCACGACACTTTTTTGTGGCGCTGTGTTATGATGTGTTATGGTGTGAGGTCGGGAGATCTTGCGGGCCACTCATGGACTGGACTTCCAATTCCAATCCAGCGATTTGTAAATGTTTCATTAATATAACATCTAACGGCTCTGGCTTTGTGAGGAGCAGCTCCATCTTGCTGAAACAACATGCGCTGTCTTATATTCAGGGGTAAATCTTCTAAAAATAAACTGCCTTGGCAGGCACGAGACTTTTTTATACATCATGACACCGAAGTATAATATGTGATTACTTTTATAATTTAATATTTGATTTTAAAATTTTTTACTTACAAAATGATTTTCAGTGAATAAAATTGATACATTCTATTTAATATTGACATTAAATATTAAACGAAATCAATAAAGATTAGTGATTATTGTATTAACAAGTATTTATTTTGCTAGATTTCAATTTTGACACTTCTAATAATAAATGCTAAAATTTTTATAGATAACTAGATTTTTTTGTATTATTCAAATCATTTTTAAATTAAAACCATTAAAACTAAAATTATTATTTTTTTTGGTTAATTCATAAGATACAAAAAAAAGAATAGAACATAAATTATAGAAAATAATATTCTCTACAACTTGTATCTCAAACATTTTTTTCTAATACCTGCCGTTTAAAAAATAAATCGAAACAATATTTTTTTTTGAAAATCGATTATTTCCTAAAAACAAATTTTTGGGGGGAAAATGAATAGAACATAAATTATAGATAAAAGTCCCTTCTACAACTTTAATCTAAAATATTTTTTTCTACTGCGCACCGTTTCAAAAATAATTCGAAAAGTTCAAAAATTGACATCAGTAAACATCCGTTTCCGGTTTAGTGATGGTTTTTAAAAATAGGAGGTGCACATCTAGAGTATACAAGAACCTTAAGTTTAAAATTTCACGTTCGTAAGTATTACAGTTTTGGCTGTAGAGCGTTCACAGACACACAGACAGACAGACACACACACAGACGTCATTGAGTTAATGGTTGTATATGATTCAGGGACCCTCAAAACGTGTAATTCCGTTAAAATCTCGAGTTCGATTTTTTTCGTGATCACTATACTTTATTTATACATTACATTTCATGTATGTATAAAAAAGTAAAAGAGTGACTTCATTTTCTAAGGAATTATTTTTAAAATTTTAAAACTTTTTACTTTTTTATACATACATGAAATGTACTGTATAAATAAAGTATAGTGATCATGAAAAAATTCGAACTCGAGATTTTAACGGAATTACACGTTTTGAGGGTCCCTGAATCATATACAACCATTAACTCAATGACGTCTGTGTGTGTGTCTGTCTGTCTGTGTGTGTGTGTGTCTGTGAACGCTCTACAGCCAAAACTGTAATACTTACGAACGTGGAATTTTAAACTTAAGGTTCTTGTATACTCTAGATGTGCACCTCCTATTTTTGAAAACCATCACTAAACCGGAAACGGATGTGTACTGATGTTAATTTTTGAACTTTTCGAATTATTTTTGAAACGGTGCGCAGTAGAAAAAAATATTTTAGATTAAAGTTGTAGAAGGGACTTTTATCTATAATTTATGTTCTACTCATTTTCCCCCAAAAAATTTGTTTTTAGGAAATAATCGATTTTCTAACAAAAAATATTGTTTCGATTTATTTTTTAAACGGCAGGTATTAGAAAAAAATGTTTGAGATACAAGTTGTAGAGAATATTATTTTCTATAATTTATGTTCTGTTCTTTTTTTGTATCTTATGAATTAACCAAAAAAAAATAATAATTTTAGTTTTAATGGTTTTAATTTAAAAATGATTTGAATAATACAAAAAAATCTAGTTATCTATGAAAATTTTAGCATTTATTATTAGAAGTGTCAAAATTGAAATCTAGCAAAATAAATACTTGTTAATACAATAATCACTAATCTTTATTGATTTCGTTTAATATTTAATGTCAATATTAAATAGAATGTATCAATTTCATTCACTGAAAATTAGAGGTGTACCGGAACTGGTATTTTCGATTCCGGCCGGAACCGGAATTACCGGAATTAACAAAAAAATTCCGGCCGGAATTCCGGCCGGAACCGGAATTTTTTTCAAAAAATTATATTTCAATTAATAATGACAATAAAATAACTAAAATGTTATAAATATGCTCTATATACATAGGTTATCATCATAAATTAATATAATCATATTTTAAATTGTATTTGTTAAAGATTAGGGGGGTAGAGTCTTACATTATATTATAAAACATAGTATTTTCTACATATCGTGTACCGGAACTGGTATTTTCGATTCCGGCCGGAACCGGAATTACCGGAATTAACAAAAAAAATCCGGCCGGAATTCCGGCCGGAACCGGAATTTTTTTCAAAAAATTATATTTCAATTAATAATGACAATAAAATAACTAACATGTTATAAATATGCTCTATATACATAGGTTATCATCATAAATTAATATAATCATATTTTAAATTGTATTTGTTAAAGATTAGGGGGGTAGAGTCTTACATTATATTATAAAACATAGTATTTTCTACATATCGTGTGATTTTTACAGCTTTATAAGGTGTTTAAAATTGTTTGTTTAATCTAATTAAACTACTAGTTCATCAAATTTATATAAGTAAATATGATAAATCAAAACAGCAGTTAAACAAATTCACAATATAGAAAATCATATAAAATATCAATAAAAGAATACCAAGAACTCGAAATTAAACCACTAATATGCGTTACTTCAGTTCTAGTGCAATGGTCTTCGTACTATTTTCCACGGTACCTCTTTGGGGGTTCCGCGAATAAAAATAAAAATTATGAAGCACTCACACTAGTTAAGTAGTATTTATTAACTAAATATAAATATAATGATAAATTTAGAGAAAATAACTATGTGAGTCTTTCTGATTTTATAGCTAATCCCAATTGCATAAATACTTGTGCAGTAACAAATTTTTCTCGGGCCACTATTTTGAATATTATTATTTTAAGATATATTTTTATATGGGTAAAATAGAGTTCGCCGAAAAAACATTTGTTTTAATCGGGAAATGTTTTTGAAAAAAAAAACAGGACTAGAGTATTATTTAAAAAATGCAGAATAAGTCTTATTTTACATATAATATTCAAAAATTTCTAAAATCTTTAGTTTATTATTGTATAGTTCATCTCTAATTTATTATTAGTTCAATGTCCGTAGTCTGTAATATAATGTTTTTTTATTAATATATTTAAAGTCAATTAATGCTAAAATTTCAATCATATTATGATAAAACAAATAATAAAAAACTGCCTTTGTGTGACGGAATGATTTTTTCATTAATAAAATGTTATTTATTCATAATTATATTATTTATGAACTTTCTAGTAGAAAGAAATAACAAAATTTAAAAATTCCGGCAAACTCGGCCGGA
This sequence comes from Sialis lutaria, assembly GCA_949319165.1. Classification (NCBI taxonomy): domain Eukaryota; kingdom Metazoa; phylum Arthropoda; class Insecta; order Megaloptera; family Sialidae; genus Sialis; species Sialis lutaria. Next base: position 31,026,770 of record OX439235.1, read on the forward strand.
ATTTAGTAGTTCCGGCCGGAACCGGAACCGGAATAAAATCGTGAATTCCGGCCGGACCGGAATTCCGGTACACCCCTACTGAAAATCATTTTGTAAGTAAAAAAATTTTAAAATCAAATATTAAATTATAAAAGTAATCACATATTAATACTTCGGTGTCATGATGTATAAAAAAGTCTCGTGCCTGCCAAGGCAGTTTATTATACATACATGAAATGTAATGTATAAATAAAGTATAGTGATCACGAAAAAATTCGAACTCGAGATTTTAACGGAATTACATGTTTTGAGGGTCCCTGAATCATATACCACCATTAACTCAATGACGTCTGTGTGTGTGTGTGTGTCTGTCTGTCTGTCTGTGTGTCTGTGAACACTCTACAGCCAAAACTGTAATACTTACGAACATGAAATTTTAAACTTAAGGTTCTTGTATGCTCTAGATGTGCACCTCCTATTTTTGAAAACCATCACTAAACCGGAAACGGAAATTATTTTTCGAATTATTTTTGAATTATTTTTGAATTATTTTAAAAAAATGTTTGAGATACAAGTTGTATAGAATATTATTATCTATAATTTTTATTTTAATAATTTTTTCAAAAAAAAAATTGTGGAAGGAAATAATCATTTTTTTAATTTATATTTCAAACGGTTCATATCAGAAAAAAATGTTTTAAAGAAAAGTTGTAGAGAACGTTATTTTCTTTAATTTATGTTCTATTCTTTTTTTTGTATCTTTTATGAATTGACCAAAAAAATAATAATTTTAGTTTTAATTTAAAAATAATTTTAATAATCTAGTTATCTATGACAATGGAGGAATTTATTATTATACAACTGTCAAAATTGAAAAACAAGTACCTATTCAATAATCAATAATCCTAATTTATTTTGTTATTAAAATTATATATATCCATTGCATTCACCGAAAATCATTTTGTAAATAAAATATTTAAAAATCAAATGTTAAAAAATAAAATTAACCATATTATCAATACTTCGGTATCATGATGTATAAAAAAGTCTCGTGCCTGCCAAGGCAGTTTATTCAATTCATTTTATTTAAGCAAAAAAAAAAATTGTTAAAAAAAAATTTGAATAATACTTTAAATTTTATTAGACCAAAATAAACATTTTTTGTATTTTATACTTTTTCCCTAAACCTAATGGTTTGTGAGTAAAAAAATATTTAAAGTTCAAAATCTCGAATTATTTTGTTAGATATCTTGGAAAGGTTTAAGTTGTTCAAAAAAAGTTTTCAATGAAAGATACGTGTTTTTTCACGTAAAATAAAATTAATTAATTAAAACTATAGGTTTCTATTTAAAAAAATGATGTTGACCTTCATATCACCCTTTAAACACCAACTAAAAAAATTTCATCCGAGTACGTCTATGTCCCCCTCCAAACCGTGTAACTTTTTACTGAAAAGATTTTTGATAACAATTCACCATAAAAAGTTATTAGAGGTGTGCACTTAAAATGGGTCACCCTGTATATTAAAACGTTTTGACGAAATAAATATGATTTAAATTATAAATAACATGAAATGTCTTGTATATAACAGTTAGTTTTGGTTTAAATTTGTATACTACATTATAAATATACATTGTTTTGGGTTTATTTTCATATAGTCTTATATTTTAGTTGATATTTCTATGACAAATTGAAATTTGATGCACGAAAATTCACTAAAAAATGACATGTCTTAGATTTGGTTAAAAGTATGTTTATGATATAGAAAATGACGTGAAAAGTTGAATTTTTTAAACCGCGGGTCTGTATCTCAAACCGTTCTCGAGATATGGCTGTTTAAAGTTTTCGATTTTTGAAAATTTTTGAGAAAAATGGCTGTAACTTTTGAACGTGTGGTCGGATTTGATTTTTGTTGACAGATTTGGAATCAGCGTTTCAAATTCTATTTTTGTTATATCTTATAACACTTAGAAATTCGACAAAAAAAAATTGTCAAAAATCGAAATTTTTTAACCCTTTGAATTTTTTCAATTTTTCACAAAAAAATTTTTTTTCGAATTTTAAAGTATTATACATGTCATTATATAGAATTTGACACGCTGATTCCAAATCTGTCAACAAAAATCAAATCCGACCACAAAAAGTTACAGCCATTTTTCTCCAGAATTTTCAAAAATCGAAAACTTTAAGGTAATTCGATCAGTGCCATAGATATACTACGCTAATGGAAAATACAACTATTTTTTATGCAACATATAGAAAATATATGAATATCTAAAAATGTCTTTTTACTTTTTTATACATACATGAAATGTACTGTATAAATAAAGTATAGTGATCATGAAAAAATTCGAACTCGAGATTTTAACGGAATTACACGTTTTGAGGGTCCTTGAATCATATACAACCATTAACTCAATGACGTATGTGTGTGTGTCTGTCTGTCTGTGTGTGTGTGTGTCTGTGAACGCTCTACAGCCAAAACTGTAATACTTACGAACGTGAAATTTTAAACTTAAGGTTCTTGTATACTCTAGATGTGCACCTCCTATTTTTGAAAACCATCACTAAACCGGAAACGGATGTTTACTGATGTTAATTTTTGAACTTTTCGAATTATTTTTGAAACGGTGCGCAGTAGAAAAAAATATTTTAGATTAAAGTTGTAGAAGGGACTTTTATCTATAATTTATGTTCTACTCATTTTCCCCCAAAAAATTTGTTTTTAGGAAATAATCGATTTTCTAACAAAAAATATTGTTTCGATTTATTTTTTAAACGGCAGGTATTAGAAAAAAATGTTTGAGATACAAGTTGTAGAGAATATTATTTTCTATAATTTATGTTCTGTTCTTTTTTTTGTATCTTATGAATTAACCAAAAAAAAAAAATTTAGTTTTAATGGTTTTAATTTAAAAATGATTTGAATAATACAAAAAAATCTAGTTATCTATGAAAATTTTAGCATTTATTATTAGAAGTGTCAAAATTGAAATCTAGCAAAATAAATACTTGTTAATACAATAATCACTAATCTTTATTGATTTCGTTTAATATTTAATGTCAATATTAAATAGAATGTATCAATTTCATTCACTGAAAATCATTTTGTAAGTAAAAAAATTTTAAAATCAAATATTAAATTATAAAAGTAATCACATATTAATACTTCGGTGTCATGATGTATAAAAAAGTCTCGTGCCTGCCAAGGCAGTTTATTTATTTACTCGTATCATAAGATTATTCGTCATTTGATTTTTAAACAATTATACTATTAAATATTTAAAAAGTTCATTATTTGACTCTACTTGTTTTCAACTCAAAATAAATCTGGCAACATTGTACCGTTTTAAAAACAATAAAGAATGTTTGGATTCACAGAAAGCGGTTAGTTACCGGTTACACTAACCGGTAACTAACCAATGACATATACAATTTGTCTGAATTTTAAATCAATATTTATCACGAACTAAACGGTAAAAGTACTTTTTTTATTTTTGACATAATCTGTTATATTCAATAAATCAATTATTTAGTTTTTTAAACTTTTGTCTAATTTATTTAATCCGATATATACAAATACATGCAGTTGCCGGTATGATTCGCCATATCTCCCATGTTAAAAATACTAACTTTGATAATTAATTTCTTTTAAACTGTACGGTAGATCTTTTTCAAATTGCAAATATCAACGCATTGAATGTTGTTTTATGACATACTTTAAATTCACATTTTTATCTAATAACTCGTCTAGTTATCGAATGACCTTAAACGGCCATATCTCGAGAACGGTTTGAGATACAGACCTGCGGTTTGAAAAATTCAACTTTTCACGTCATTTTCTATATAATAAACATTCTTTTAACCAAATCTAAAACATGTCATTTTTGAGTGATTTTTTATGCATCAAATTTCAATATATCATACAAATATCAACTTAAATATTAAGATTATATGAAAACTAACCCAAAACAATGTATATTAGTAAATTAGAAGTGTAGTTAGTCAAATTAATACTATAAAATTTATACTTACTCACTAATTAAGTATGTATGAGGAATGCTAATTGCTAAAAATATTAATTAAAAGTTTAAACAATTTGATTTTGACCGAACTTCAATATTTTCAATTGTTTAAACCTGCATATGGTTGTATTACTAATAAATTAACTTTAAAATCATATTAAAAAACATCTCATCATATTTTATTACGTTGAAATAGACCCTTAAAACCAAAATAACATTTAATAAAACGAAATTTTAAGAAAATTGTTATTCAATTACATTTGAATAAGTCATAATTCCCGCACGAACGCTGATTGGTCAAAAAATATCACACTACCACATGCTTAAAACAAAACAAAGTTACTATTTTACAGTTGGTATAATTGACATTACTTTTGACGTAGACTCAACACTCTGCTATACGACCATCCACTACACGACCACTCCGTTATACACTTATACAATATGCCGACAGTTCTAACCAACGTCCTTCCCCCATCCCTACCACAATACCACCGTAACTGCTATATTTCTACGCGTTTAAATTCACCAATCAATGCAAATGGGTGCCCCTCTATCCGTCGTATAGTGGAATTTTTGAATTACCGATACCGTCGTATAGCAGAATGCCGAGTGTAAACGTAACAAGCTTTACAGTTGGTACAACTGATAACACATTTGACGTAAAAACACATACAAATTATCACCGCTGTCATTTGAACATTTTTGAACTTATTTTATCACAAATCGATCTGAAAATATATCAAAATCAAATCAAAAATGTCGATAGATCCTTCCGTAGACGCATTACCTTACATCGATCAAGGTTACGACGAACCAGGCGTCAGAGAAGCCGTACGTATTTTGAGGTTATGTACAAAAAAAATATTTTAAACATAAAAATCAATTCCAGGCAATATCAATGGTAGAAGACGAATGCAGGCGCTACAGACCGACAAAAAACTACCTAGAAAACTTAGCCCCACTTAACCTAAGTGCATTCGAAACACCTTCGATGCGTGCTGAGTTAGAACGGCTACAAAATAGAGCCCCCATGGAAACCCTTAGCATGAAGCGATACGAACTACCCCCACCTCCAGCTGGAAGGCTAGGGGAGCCCCAAGCTTGGGCAGAGTGCGTAGACAACAGCTGCGCTCAATTAGAGCACCAGCGAGTTAGATTGTTGAATTTGAAATTGGCTTTGACCCACGGGCCGGCGGCTTGGAAGAGATATCTAGAGACCTTAGAAAAGACAGAGGCTGTGGCACAGACTGAATTGAAAGCGTTGAGGACGGCGTTACATGATGTGAATTGGCAGAGGAAATCGTTGCAGACGAGGGGAGGCGAACAGTTGAGGGAATTGGAGGCGAGATGGGTTGCGCTTGTTTCACATAATTATGAACTTGAACAGGCGTGTTCGCAGTTGGAGGAGGAGTTACAGAATTTGGTTGTGGGGCAAAGTGCGGATACGATTACTGTTTAGTTTGGTTTTGTGTATTTTTTTTGGAAAATAATTTTTTTTTGTATTTTTTAGGTTATGTTTGATTTTTATTTTTTAGTTTTCAGAGTTTAAAATAATTTTCATCGGATCTATAAATTACGTAAGTATTCAAAAGAAAGTGACAAATGTTTAATTTAGTGTATTTTTGTTTTATTGAAAAATAAAGAATTTATTTTTGTAATTTTAGGTTAGTTTTTTTTTAGTTTTCAGATTTTAAAATAATTTTCATCAAATTCATTAATTATGTAAGTATTCAGAAATAATAAAGTACGATTTAAAAATCCTGAAGAAAGTGAGAAACTTTTTGACGATTTTTTTAATTGTTAAAAGTAAAATTAAATTCGTAAAATATCATAGTAGAGACCGGTTATAACATCATCGGTTAATACAACATCGATTTTAACTCTTTTAAAAACTCAAAATAAAAGTCCAACTGAATCCAATAATAAATATAATTGCATTAATTTTAATAAATTCAAACGGTCATTATTTGGTGAAGTACGAATCTGATGAAAAATATTTATAGTATCTTTCTTGTAGAGAATTTAATTAGGATTCGTTTAGTATATAACTATTTTTATCGTAAAGTTGAAACAAAACGACAAATTCATTTTATCCCTTTCATAGTGACACTAAAAAATATCCAGTCTGAACTTCAATTAATTTTTTGAATATGTATGCAATTTACTATACATATATGTATATTATTTTGCATATGTTAAAAAAATTCGATAATTAACAATTTTACAGTAAATAAAAGTTATGAAAATTAAATATTTATCCAAAATCGATTGAAGCCATGACAGTTTTATGAATATTCAATATTTTATCTTCAAAAAAATAAAACAATACTTTATGTTCCTAACAAACACGTTAAAATGGTGACAGTTTCTTGACGTTTATTAACATTTTAACATATACACGATATACAATATTTATTTATACTTACGTTATAATAATAACGTAAGTATAAATAAAAACAATTCCATAGAGAATATCACAAAATTAATAACCTATTTTTTAAATATCCACAAAAAAAATTTTTTTTAAATATGTGACGAAAAATATATATGTAGATAATTTAATGCAAATATGTATATGTTATTGCATACATTAAAAAATACCGAATAGACAATTTTACATACATTTTACGTATTCATTTTTATATTACGTACCTAATGATGACGTAATTTATCTAATAATTATACATAATACCAGTGGCGTAGATAGCTTTTTGCGATGGGGGTGGGGGGGTTAGGACAGTATTAAATCTCATATAGTTATATTTTTCATTATGAAAATCCTCTTTATATGATGAAAAGTACAAAAATTGTTTATATTCATTATTGAAGGGGGGGGGGTGATCCCCTTAATATCCCCCCCTATCTACACCACTGCATAATACAAAACAATACAAATCTTGTTTATATCTCTACAAAATAATATTATTAAATAAATTATATAAATTCAAAATTCAAACAATGATATTGCTATATTTATAAATAAAACTATGTCGTAAACTAACGTAAGAAAAATCTATAAAGTTTCTATTAATAGAAACAATTCATAATAATGCGGATGTTAAACGTTATTAATAATTATTATTTATTAGACAAAAATAACCTCGAAAAATTCACGTTTTTTGTACATACTTCGTAACTATTTATTTATACATACTTCTATTAGCTAGACAAAGATAGAAATACAACAAACACTGAAGAGGTGTGTCTTTATTACTCTATGATGCATTGAAATTATTTCCTATTTGATATTCTCTACAAATATTGAGATAAAAAAAATTTAAAAAAAATGTTAGGTTAGGTTACCATAATAATGTTTTTTTAGAGCAGAAATACATAAATTAATAAGGTTATAGTTACTTACATATTTATTTGATGAAATGTAGAAAAAACAACACTTTAAAGTACTCTAAACACATCACGAAACTTTTTATTAAGTTATTAATCCATTTACGATATTTGATATTAATTAACAAAATATGACATTTTATTTGCCATTAGTTTTTTTGCAAGATGTCCAAATCAAACATAATTAATTATGCACATAAATATTTAGATTTAAGGTGTCAACACTGATCTTTATTACCGCTAAAATCTTAGTCTTTCATGTTCTTTGTGAAATGTGTAAAATTGAATTGTGATAAATTATTTATTATTGTTATAATTAATTAATTAGTGGAATAAAATATATTAAAAGGTAAGTCGAATTATTATTATATTGTTTATAAGTTTAAATTACAGTATCAATTATTGGGGAGGTGTAAAATAGCTTTCAAAAAACATACATACTTGCATGTCGGTCAGTTTTTGTGAGGTTATGTTGTATTTTATAACTGTCTTCAGATGAAAATAAGTAATTATTGTGTAAAAATCAATTTGAAATTTATATTTTTTGTTGTAAAGATGTGTTCATGAAAGGGTTAAATTGTATGCCAGGAATTAAATCACAAAATGTACGATTATTGGTCTTTTTAAAACAGTTTTTTTGTTAACCGTTTCTTATGCGTATCACTTAAATACTAAAATGAGTAAAGCTATGTATTTTATTTTCAAATTTATGCTTTCTTTCTTATTATTACGTAAAATTAAATCATGCATGTCTAAAAACAATTATGTAAACTCTGTTTAATTAATAAGTAAATGTGTTACTTATATCATTTCTATTTAAAGTATACTTAAGTACATTATAATACATTATTAAAATAATATTGTGATAACTTACCTTAAAAATACTTTAATAATTTTATACATACATTTTATGTATCTATATCTTTCACATAAGGCTACATTTTCTCATTTTGGATAATTTTACCCTATTTTGCTTCCTCGCAATATCGAAGATACGAGAAGCTTCGTTATCGTTTTAAAACGAGAAAAAAAATTTGTTCTCCGATTTCAAAAATTTTACTTTATTTATCCGTTTCAGGTCAAGACAAACACTTTTTGTTCCGTGTCTGTCTGTCTGTGTGTGTGTGTGTGTGTCTGTGTGTGTGTCTGTGTGTCTGTCCCCCAATCCTTGTCACACGCTTAACTCATGAACCACTGAACCGATATTGCTGAAACTTGGTTGGTTGGTTTGGTCTGGCTTGATGATGGTCCCATTTCAAAATAATTAAAATTGTGTGTAAGGGGGAGGGGTGACATCCAAAAAGATTTATTTTTTGAAGATATCTCAAGAAAGACACATGTTACGTGAAAATTTTATAGAACCTTTTTTGTAGAGCATTCAATTCTCTATAATATAGGTCACCTACTTTTGTTGTAAAATATTCCCTTACAAAGATCTATCTCAATTTGACTTAAGAAAATCGTCATTTGTTTTTTTAAAACTGCTATTTACTTTGACATATTAAATGTCATTTTGACGTTTTAAATGTCATTTTGACATTTGTTTAGCAGAAAATTTGTTCCGTGTATGTCTGTCTGTCTGTGTGTGTGTGTGTGTCTGTCTGTCCCCCAATCCTTGTCACACGCTTAACTCATGAACCACTGAACCGATATTGATGAAACTTGGTTGGTTGGTTGGGTCTGGCTTGAGGACGGTCCCATTTCAAAATAATTAAATTTGTGTGTAAGGGGGAGGGGTGACATCCCAAAAGATTTATTTTTTGAAGATATCTCAAGAAAGATACATGTTGCGTGAAAATTTTTTAGAACCTTTTTTGTAGAGCATTCAATTTTCTATAATATAGGTCACCTACGTTTGTTGTAAAATTTCCCTTACAAAGATTTATCTCAATTTGCTTTATAAAAATTGTCATTTGTTTTTTTAAATTGCTATCACTTTGACGTTTTAAATGTTATTTTGACATTCGTATAGCAGAAAAATAATGATTTTGATTGAAATTGTCAAAAAATACAAAATATACGACATAATAACCAGGCGCGTATTAAGAAAAATGGTTAAATGGTTAACCAATGACAGGCAGTTCATCTGAATACCTTATCGGTTTTTATTTAAATTGTTCAATAATTAACTACCTTTGATGAATTTAGCACGAGGAAGCACCGTGCATTTACAAGGCAGAGTATTTTTATTCATTTTTATTCATATGCTCGATTTTCCGTCCGTCTTCCACTGCGATATCTCGCCCCCCTGACCACCTAGAGTCCTCGGGTTTTCGCTAAATGATAGGTTAACCTATTTTAGAAATTTTTCCGGTCATGCCCCCCCCCCCTTAATTTTTTTTTATATGGCTTCATGTACCTCATTGGATTCGGAATTGATTCACGAATCGATTGGTAAGGGTATTTTTTGAGTTGTGTCAAGTGGGTTGCGATTTTTGTGGGATTTTTTTATAAAAAAAAGAATTAATGTCAAACAATTGAAACCCCGTGTAAATTCTTTTCTTTCGTTTGTAAAATGTAGGCCCTATTTACAAAAAAATGGAAGAAAATCAAAAACCAAAATTTAGAAATAAAATTTTATTTTATTAGTATAAATACCTTTACGGTATTATTTTTGAAAAAAAGTTTTATACAATAATACATACATACATTTTAAAATTTATATATAAATATACATAATTTTCATATTTACAATATATACATTTTAGTTTAATAACTAGAAAAATACAAAATATATTTATCTAAGAATTAATATAATTAATAATAATTATAAACAATTTAATGATTTATTAATAAATTAAATTAAATTATTTAAAAAAAAATCATATCTTAAATAAATATCATATACAGGTGTCCTACAAGTCAGCAACCATTCTATTTTTTATATGTGGCAGGTACAGTGGCTGACATTAATTTTTTTTTCACTATGTGTCCTGACTTACGGAACACCTATAGTTATTATTATAATAGATACCGTAGTTTCAAAAATAATAAAATTTTGAAACTACGGTGTTAAATATTAAAAATAAATATTTTCATTTTGAAAAAATGTTAAGCGTATTCAGAAATATTGACTTAAATTAATTAGGTAGGAAAAAATTACAGAATTTTTTACTTATTTATACAAATAAAATATTTTGAAATGTATTTTTTGGCATGCTTTAATAAAAACTAAGAGCATTTTTTAACACATAATTATCAAAACATAAAAATTTGGCTGTATATAGAAATATTAAAGCCAAAAATCACATTTTTAATTCATAATTCGGCCTTTGTCGTTAGCTATATTTAAACATACTGTATATAACAACAGCAAAAACCGATTGTATCAAATGTTTCGTTCGGCTTCAACGAATAAATACAAAAAAATATTTTTTTTTTCATTATTTTTAAAATCAAAATTGTTTCTTCATCTTTTGAAATGGGTTTAATTAAGTAATAAAGTAAATATTATCTTTAAATGTTTATTTTTAGAAATAAAAAGGTAAATATTAATATATTTAATTGTATTTAGAACAAAATAAACTGCTGAATCATTTTGATAGTTGCATTATAGAAATGGAGTTTCCTAAATAGAAAGAAACTAGATTTTTCTTGGTAAATAACTAAATATAAATATTGATATTAACTTTTTTTAACAATAGATAAAAAATTGTATTGTATTTTAAATAAATAAGTATTTTTTTCGATGGAAGAGGGGGGCAGAACAAATTAAAATGACGTATATTGGTGATTGTAAATAACTGATAGATTTTTTTAAACTAGTTTTTTCGTTGGAGGGGGAGTAAAAAAATAGATTGGGTCAAATCCTACGTTTTTTGGCATAGTTTTTTTTTTGGTCTTAGAAAGTTCATTTTTTTTATACGAAAATGATTAATAAAAAATGTTTTTTTCTTTAAATCTTTTAGTCAGTAAAAATACTTAATGCGGGCCTGTATTTTGGAAAAAAATTCCAAATAAAATATATTGAGTTATTGTTTTAATTGTTTATTTATTTTTAATGCTTTTTTCAAAACGGTATTTTGTTAAATTGTTTAAATAAAATGATTTATCTTACCTATATGAAAATAAAATTCTATGTGATTGACTGGCTCATCAACACACAGTTACTGTCTTCCTTTTTATTACGTAAGCATTCATTAACAATCGATTTTCCGAAATAAGGGGACATTAGGGTCATAAAACAAATAGTAGCTAAAAATAAATTGTACAAATATTTTCAAATTATTTTTAGTTAAAAATATTTGTAATAATATAATATGTATGTCGTTTTATCAAAATAAAATAACTGTTTACGAGTTTTTATTGAATATGACGTAAGAGATCGTTTATTTTTATCCATTATTATTTTTGATTAGAAAACTCAGATAAATTTTACATCAAAAGTATTTTTTTTAAAGTTATACAAAATAATTTACGTTCTTATTTATTTTCCGCAACAAAAGCGACATTTTGTCTATTTTCTGATTCTCTCGACCCCTCCCCCCCTCTCCCTTTCTAACCTCCTACTATATATATTTAAATACTTGGGCAACATACTTTTATAAATTTTGTCTTTTAAAGATATACAAAAAAAATTACATCTTATTTATTTTCTGCAACAAAAGCGACATTTTGTCTATTTTCTGATCATCTCACACCCCCGCCCCATTTTTTAACCTCCTACTTACTATTAATATATTTAAATAAATGGGCAACATACTTTTATAAATTTTGTCGAAAGGTTTCCAAAAATATGATATTTTACTTAAAAAGTAAAATTTTTCTTATACCAAATAAAGTTTAAATACGCCCATTTTTGATATATTTGTGTCAACCCTTTTTACGTTTTGTTAAGACATATTATTCATTATTCTTGTCACAATGTTGGCAAAACTTTTCAAAAAACTTGCGTCAAAAACATCTTAATATGTCACCTGTTATATTTATTTTTAAAATAAGAATACGTTACAATACTTTTAAAAATTGTCAACTTCACTTATTGTCTTTAATGCCAAGAATAATTCTGAAAGAATATTTAATAATAGCAAATTTTGATTTAAAATATTAATATTTTTGGAAAGTTACTGATTATTTTTTTGACATCTTCTCTAATATGTCATATACTTTAAAAGCTTATATCTCAAGAAATAATAATCGTAGAGCAATAAATAGAACACCAATAGATACCTTATAAAATACAGTTGGGGGGGGGGATTCTTACCCCCCCCCCCTCCACCACGAATTTGTCATTATGCATTATTTAATTTAATAATTGTCATATACAAAAAAAATAAAAGATACATACAATTATAAAAATAAATATAGCTAAAACCCCCCGATTTTTTTGGATGCGTTACTTATATAGTACTATATATTTAACCCTAAATCCCCAACCCTTAAATGCAGTAACAATAGACTGTACCCTTTTTTGTATAAGTATAAACTATAATTGAATCTATTTTTCAAATTGATTTCATGGAATATATACGTAATTTACAAAAAGTCATTAAAAGTTTCATATCTATTTAATAGTAAATATGTTTATATGATACTTAAATAAACATATTTACTACTGAAAGTAATATTGTCTTTATCAATCATTTGACGTAAATATATATTATAATAATATTTTTGTATATCAGTTAGAAAATAACTTTTAAAGTAAAATCAAAAAATTAATTATTATTATTGAAAACTTATGGGTCAGGTTATCTCTTATATATTCAAATATGTAGATATCATGAAATTATTTTTAATAAATAGGTAAATAAATAAATTATTCATAAAGATGTAAAATATATAAATATAACTATTATATTGAACGTTATATTCATAAATTGATTAAAGTTAATCATACTTATAGCTACCAATGTAACATACTGATTGGTATATTTTGCACTGATAAGCACAGTGGATAATTCCAGTGCATTTTTATCTTGTAAAATATCGGCCAATGTCAAATATTATCCTTACATATCTATATCTATAAAAGAGTTTGTCCTTAACCACTCACTCACTCATATATCAACCCCCTGGACCTAGAAACGTGAAATTTCATAGGTGCCTTCCTTTTACGATGTAAGCACCCACTAAGAAAGGATTTTTCGAAATTCAACCCCTACGGGGTTAAAACAGGGTGTCAAAGTTTATATAAAAAAATATTTTTTTTTAATTCGCATTTAATTGAAACTTATCGAACAATCTCTACAATATAAATAATGAAACAATTATTTCAGCATTTCCTAAAATTTAACCCCTAAGGTGTTAGGGGGTGAAAAAATGTGTAAAACATTTTTTTTGTATTCACCGAATGAAACATGGCTCAAGTAGGTATTCTACAAGACAAATATCAGTTACGAAAATTCCATCTCTACGGGAATGAGGGGGAGGGGGTAAAATTTTGATATATTTATCTTCATAACTGTTTTTTTAATATGTTTATCTGCATAACTACTTACGTTATAATGGTGGAGTCGGGGAAAATAATCTTTAATAAAAAAATTCGATATTCAACCCCTAATGGCGAGGGTAGACAGGGGGTTAGTTTTTACAATTTTTAACTAACAATAAGATCCGAGATATTTACGTTTTTATAAAAAAAAACCTATAAAGGTAATGAATAAAAATCAATATCAAAATTTGTAATATGTCATCCCCTATCACGTATGCAAGGTTCTAATTACAGTAGAAACCGGTTATAACGACATCGGTTAATACGACGTACCGGTTATAATGACTCAGAATAAAAGTCCCGGCTGAATCCCATTTAATTGCCTGTTGTAATATACCGTTTATAACGACATCGCTTACAACGAAATACCGCATTTAACGACTTTTTATTTACAATATTTTAGGAGAATTTGATCGGTTTAACGACGGACCGATTTTTGTTTCCATTTTTTTTAAATATAGTATTTTTTATATAGGCAATACTCTTTGCACTTGTGTTATTTAGCATTAATTAAAACAATTTTGTGTTTTTATTTCATTAATCTTAACGTAAGAATATTAAGTTTATCCTTTAATAATCCGTGATGTTTTATTGTGTCTGATATAATTTGTGGCTTTAATTTTGTGTACAATAAAAAATATTGTTTGACATAATATGTAATACATACATAATGGATTGGGAAAGTTAGGTTTAATTCTAATAAACAGAAAACAAATGTGGATTTCAAATATTCGTATATTGGTACATGATTGGTGGAGAGATAATGTCAAACTAAATTTCCAGTAAAGAGTGTCGCTTCTGTATATCTTCGCTCACAGACGGTGAATTTCACAAAATTTCAGCATACTCATAAAATTTTTAGTTTTTCCGATAAATACCTTTAAAAAATCGAACTATCGCTTATTACGACAATCGGTTATAACGACCAAAAATTCCGGTCCCTTCGATGTCGTTATAACCGGTTTCTACTGTAGTTTCAAATTTTACGCGAGCAAAGCCGCGGGATTCCGCTAGTAAATTATAAAACGCAACGTCTGTCCGTCCGTCCGTTAGTGCGCTTATCACTCGATGTACGTGTTTTTTTTTGTATTCTTTTGTCAAATTTTAGTATATATTTTGTTACGTTAGGTAATATAAGGAATAAGCAGTGACGATTATAAGTTTAATAAGTAAATCAAAGTAATATAATGGAAATAGTAAAAAATTGTGTACCTAAAATAAAAATAAATACATTTTTTCAACTGTAAAAATCCTTAAACAATTGTTACGTAGTTTACGCGAGCGAAACCGCGGGTACAGCTAGTCATGTATTATTTTTATTATATCTATCATGTAATAAATAAAAATGTGAAAGACAGACACAAGTCAAGGACCTATCATTCAATGCAAATGAAGCTCACGTCATGAAAGGAAATAATTATTTGTATATGTAAAAATATATACTGTTTTAAAACCTGTCATTATAATTATACATATATGATATTAATTTGACTTATTGTTTAAAGAGATTATACATTTTATTTCATTACATTCTGGAAGTTATTTAAGACAGTATGGGGGGGGGGGGGGGGGGGGGCATGACCCTCAGGACCTCTAAAATTAAAAGAAATTAATTTAAAAAAAACGATCACAAAGCTTCTTGTATCTTTTTACCCCTGCTTCCCCTACTTTTTCTGTTACATTTCAACCTAGAATATTCATATAAACCTTGCCTTACCCCCCCCCCCTTGTTTTTCGAATAAAATAATGTATTATTTTATAATAAATGATTATATTATTTTTCTAAAATCTTAGTTAAATTTTATGCATGCGCTCCTGTCTATTTAAGTATAAACTATATGTAGATATATTAGTACATATATATTCTGTTATATTAGCACCTAAAAAATTCTTATAAACATTGCCTTAATACCCCCTTTTTTCGAATAAAACAATGTATTATTTTATAATGACTTTAAAAAAAAATATTGATGTAACTATTTGACTAAAACCTTTGTAAAATTTTATGCATACGCTCCTGTCTATTTAAATATATGTAGAATGTAGATATTTTATTTGTTATGATTATTTTAAAGCAAATTAGCATTTAAAGTAATGCATATAGATCGAATATGTCATGTACCATTATTCTGTAAAATCTAGGTAATGTGTTTTCAGTACATTCAACTTTGGCGGGGTCTTTGTTGAACAGATTTGAGTGCATCATCATTGCCGGGGGTTGAAAAGGAATGTAAATTGTTACACCTATCTACCCACCTATGTAATTATTAAATTACTAATCCCAGATATTTTTTATTTTCGAGTAAGAATTTCACTGCAAATGCCAGTTTTTTACAGGTTGGCCAGTATTTCTTTGGAACAAATTTCCCTGACTTTTCTCGGTTTTCCAGGAGAATTTTTACCGTTTTTCCCTGTTTTTATTTAAAATTTAGATAAAAAAACTAAAAAAAGGTCACTGTTTAAATATTTGCGAGAATTTGTGTGATTTTACATTTATATAAAAAATTCCCTGACTTTTTCCGGTTTTCCAGAAACTGGCCACCCTATTTTATAAACTAAGAAAAAAAAATTAAAGTGAGATTAATATAATTTTTGTTAAAATAAAAATTCAAAATACAGC
The DNA here is from genome assembly GCA_949319165.1 of Sialis lutaria. NCBI lineage: Eukaryota > Metazoa > Arthropoda > Insecta > Megaloptera > Sialidae > Sialis > Sialis lutaria. The sequence goes on from OX439235.1 coordinate 31,043,175, forward strand.
AATTCGCCGCCATGTTAAATGGAACACCAATCAGAGTGAATGACGTCACGTATCAGTAAACGTCTTCTATTTTAGACAAATATCAATTCCTCTTACAAGATTATTAGGTACGTACCTTATTTAAGAACTTATATACTTTGGAATTCATTTTTAACACACAAAATAATTAAATTATTGTCTAACTCTGAATGTTTGATTATTGTTGACAAGGAGTGTGACGTCACAACTCTCAAATGTCACATGCGAGTGTATTGGCGTCAAATTCAAAGTTAGTTTTAAAAGAGTCAATTTTTGCGATTAAATCTTTATTTTCTGCAGAAATAAGTATTTTTTTAAATAGGAGACACGTAAGATCATCATAGTTTTTTTTTTAAATTAGTCATCATTAATGGGTAATTTATATATTACGTTCTGCAGAAATGTAGTGTATTCAGAAACCGCAGATAATGAATTTTTTTGAAGGGAATAAAAAATTATAAAGTTTGAACAATAGTTTTATTTTGGTCGTATTTTATTATTATACCTTTGACCGCCACACACCATGTATTAAAATGCCAGGTGATATTTTGCTTGCAACCGGTACATTACTTCAAAACTGGCTATAAAGTTCTTTGTTTGGTTCTACAGATGTTCCAAACATTAATTCTGACCTCTGTAAAGTATTATTTAAATTATTTGTCGCTTCTGATTCTTAGAACAGATGAAATAATGCCGGCTGACATGAAAACATATCGTATATATCATATTTGGACAAATAAGTACACAATATACGTGTTAATTTGAATTTTCCTTATTTGATTTTGAAATTGTTTTTTTTTTCTTCTAAGAACAGATGTTTAAAATGATTTTTATTTGCGTGTTTTGGAACCTTATTGAAGTTTTATTTTATTTTATTTTGTTCTTAATATGTTAAGGTTGTTGTTCACTGAAAGTCGTGGCATCTAACGAAATTTAGCATGAACTACAGGGTTTTGCTATGTCGGTAATAAAGAACAAATAGATCTGGCAACAATTTACAATATTAGACAAGAATAGATTTATTTTTAACAATATAGTTTATTTTTAACAATAGTAACTATTATTATTATAAATATAAACATTAAATGTAATCAATAATCACTTGCTATTTACAACGCGCGTCAGTTGTCAATACGACGTTTTTATATTTCAAAGAGCGCGCCGAATGCGCTGTTGCCATATCGTCTATTTACGTCATGTGTTCGGGAATTTATCAAAGTTAAAAATTAATAATTATTTAAGGAGATGGTAAATCATTCTAAAATTTTATATACACATTCCTTAGTTACCAATCTATAACATATCCGTTTTTGGTTAAAATCTGACGTTTAGTTTTAATACACGAATTAAACGAATATCGAATTCCAAGTTGATCCCTATTATGCTTGCAATGTATAAGAGGCTAACTTTGCATATTTATAATTAATAAACGAAATGGTAAACTGACCTGAAATTTTTTTTACAAATGCGAACTAGCTTACTTAACACAATATTAAAATTTTAACAAATTCTGTAGTGATCGATTTTTCTGTAGTGAACAACAACCTTAAACCAGTGGTTTTTAAACTTTATCAAGCTGTAAATGTACAGATTGCTTTTTGTGTTAAATGATTGAATAATTTTTAATAAAAACTTATAAAATATATAATTTTTATACAATTTTATTAGAACATATTTATTCGAAATTTTTCTTAAAAGTACCCATGCGTTTGATCATTTTTTTCGTATATTTTTAATTTTTTAACAATTTAAATCTAAATTCAAATTTTTCCGCTACACAAATATCAAAATAATTTTTTTAAACGTTTTTTGATAAATCTTTGCAAGGGAATATTTTACAAAAAAAATTGTAAAAACCTTTTTTATATAGAAAATTGAATGCTCTACAAAAAAAAACATTATATAAGAATCAATTCGATAACCATCAAATTGTAAAATCTATGAAATTAAAAAATATGAAATAAAAAAATAGAAAAACGGATAAATCAAGTTAAATTTTTAAAATCGTAGAATAATTATTTTCTCATTTTAAAACGATCACAAAGCTGCTCCTATCTTCGATATTGCGAGGAAGCAAAATAAAAAATAAAATTAAAAACAGTGACCCCCCCTTTTTTCCACATAAAGTATGTCCCTATACAATTAACATTACGTTAAAGTTTCTTTTTAAGCAATTTATCTCAATTCAAAAAAACCATCAGTTAATTAAACTTATATTTTATTTTAACCAAAATTACAAATCAAATTAAAAACAATTATCCCCCCCCCCCCTTTTTGTCTACATAAAGTATATTCCTGTACAATTAACACTACGTTAAAATTCGTTTTCAACCAATTTATCTCAATTCAAAAAAACCATTAGTTAATTAAAATTAAATTTTATTTCAACCAAAATTTTCCATGGACCAAATTCCATCGAATTTTTAATAGTTCGAGGTCATTCTCCTAACATACGAGTATCTTAGATTGGATTACATGAGCAACGACATACAAAATTAGCTTGTTCTGTTATTTTAATGCGATATTTCTTAGCGGGAAAAGACAACAACAAAAAAAAACATGCTCCTGCTTCATAACCTTTTAAATTGCCAAATAGTTAAAATGTCCTAAATGAAAATTATGGTCCGGTTAGTAGACACGTGGGCGCCTTTACAGTGTACGTGTTAACACTGTGAAAAATAAATGAAATGTTTGTACTGGTACCAGTTGTGGACAGTACTCCAATTGTTGGACATTTGTTGTTCTAAAAGACACCGCAGAATCCTAATGGGAAAGGGGTTTCGGTCAAACTCTTTGAAACTTTGGATTATAATAGTCCTTAATGAGTAGATCAAAAGTGTCAATGGGCACTAAGTCCTAAAAACTCAAACTTTTAAGATATAGCGCTCTGAAGTTGGGTATCATGATTGTCTTTAATTTGCAATAAAAAAATTTGTAGAACCTTAAATTTTGCTCAACTTTTTGTACGTGTTCTCAAAGATATATATAATCGATTGCCACCATAAAAAAGTCAACTTTTCAATTCGTTGAGAAATGACAACACTTAAATCTTATTGTTACGTTTTTTGGTTTAATAAAAAAAAGTAATAATAAGATTTAAGTACTGCCATTGGCTAAAGAATTTCAAAGTTTACTTTTTTATGGTGACAATCGATTATATAAGTCTTTGGAAACACATACAAATAGTTGTGCGAAAATTAAGGTTCTACAAATTTTTTTATTGCAAATTAAAGGCGAGCATGATCCCCAACTTTAGAGGGCTATATCGTAAAAGTTTGAGTTTTTAGGACTTAGTGCCCTTTGACACTTTTAATCTACTCATCAAGGACTATCAAAGTTTCAAAGAGTTTGACCGAAACCCCTTTCCTATAAGGATTCTGCGGGGTCCTTAGATATATTTGTTAATATTTTATTACTGTCATTACTGAATCATATTTTATAGACACTTAACTGTATTATTGCTTAATTTGATAATAATCGGTCAATGGGTGTTGGAATAGTTGACATTTAAACTAATTTTTAGAGTAATCTATTTATTAATTATTATATTATCATAGCATCTACTTTTTATATTGTTTCTAATTTTACAATTCTTTATTTTATTTAGGGGGGGGGGCAGTTAACTGGATTAATGCCCAGTTTCACGAATGATAGTTACCAAGCATTAATCAAAACAACTGTATCATTGAAACTGTTGAAATTTGTAATAAATTAATTGTATCTATCTATTTAAAAATAAAATTTTCGTTGAATTTTTTTCCAGTGTACGAACGGTATTTTCCATAAGATTTTGAACAGGTCCACAATAGGAGGCTTGGAGTTTCCGTGGTAACAAAAAACATTATATTACGACATAATATAATAATGTTAACAGCTAACTTGATTTAATTTCGTAATAACATCTCCCATAATTATGATTCACAGTTTTAACATAGACAGTGAACAAGTATTTCTAAGCAAGGCACTTAGAGGGGGGGGGATATATTACCTACACCTTTTTCTCATTTAAAATTAATAATAGAGAAAAATATTATTATAATATTACATTGAAGCCAGTGTGCTCCATAATAATGTGCTCCGAAATGTAAGCGGTGTATTTTGTGAACGCTGGAAATTTGTGTGATTTTCGGAAATTTTTTGGAAGAAAAATACTCAATGAAATATTTTGGAAAATTGAGAATATATTAAGCTATATTAGAGGTGTATTCCATAACTTTTTCACGTAAAAATATCGATATCTAAGCGTCTTTGGAGGCGTCAAAAAAAATCTCCATTGCGGCCATGATTCCGGACGATGGAGTAGTTGAAATTGAAAAAAGAAAAAATGTCGTTAAACTGGAAGGTATTTCCTGTACGATGATTAAGATTTTCGAAAAATATCAAAATCTAACAAAATGGCGTAGTTATGAAAAAAAAAGTATGTTTTATTGCCTATAAAATGGTCGTATTTTTAATACCAAATTATCAATTTTCATCCAATCAAAAATATCCTAGTTTATCGTAGAGTAAATATATTCAAGAGTACTCAGTTCAAATTTCAAGTAAATCGGATAATTGCTCGTTGAGTTACAATGTCAGCAAATTTGAAAAATCGAGAAAAACGCATTTAATGATTTAACTATCGAGCGGTCGCTCTTTAGAAGGCTGCTGTTTGGAGAGTATTAGAGATACGGCCTAGAAATTTTCACAGAATATTCTTGAAAAAGGCAACAAAAAATTGATTTTTTGAAAATTTCACACTGGTATGGCCCCTTAACATCAAAACTCTGTAATTTCTATAATTTTTAGTTTCAATATTTCAGTTGTATTTTAACCCGGGTACCACTGGGTTAAATGCACTAGTTTAGTATAAAAAGATGGTAAAGAAGAACCCTTCAAAGATGTTTTTTGATAAAACTACAAATCGCCCCCACATTTCTTGATAGTAATAATTTTAAACCAGATGTCATATCCTTGAAAACTATAGATCTTTAAACATTTTTCGATCTCTGACATTTCCCATATTAGTTAAGTGGATTGGTTACTTATTATTAGTCACAAGTAACGCTATTTAACATAATTCAACAATGCAATAAATATTATTAAATGATTTTAAACAAACGTCAAGCAAATTGAATTGATTATTTTTTTTATTTTTTCGGGTATTAGATGTATATGAGGTTATGTTTAACAATCTAAAAATTTAGAACGTTAACACTTGTGTTCCCTAACGTGCCTATAAAGACTTGGAAAAAGCCTAAAGTTTTATAAATATATTAAAAAATAACTTAAGGTTATACGTCTAGCAAAAAACGATTTGGTTTCGAAAAATTTTTGTTTTTAATTTATATTCAGAACACATTTAATGGAATATTTTACTTTGTTAATCATTAAAAGTAAAAGTGTTTAATTTAATTTGAAAATTGAAATAGACAGAACGGTATATAATAGTAACATGTACTAATTTGTACTGCTGTAATGGCAGAGCTAGTTTTTCATTATTTTCAATAAATTACACGTGAATATATTTGTTTTATAATTTTTATAGTATTTAAAAGGGTTGAAGTTAGTTTTTAAAACGTCTCTATATATAGCCATTTGTGTAGAATTTCAATAAATAGAACACTTTCGGCAAGTTCTCTCATTTATCTTGTGTTAAAAACTATATTTTTAATATCCAATTACTCAAAAACCATACGTCCAATATTTTAAGTAAAATATATGAGTTATCCATAAATAACGACTTTTATCTATACATTTCTCTAATGATCGAATAACCTTAATTATATATCTACAATTTGTTTCTAATGTTTCATATTATAAATAATTAGCTCTAAGGGCGTATTAAATATTAATGGCAACCCATTAACAGTTCTAATCAATGGTATAGTTTATATTAATAACCTAAAAGCAGTGGTAACAAGTGTACATCATAAAATGCATAGCATCTACATTATTATACATTTATTACCACTGCTTTAAATCCCGAATAAATTCATAACATTTTGACATATTTCCTTTTGGCTATATCCCAAAAAAAAACTTTATAATACTTTAATTTTAAGCAAAAAAGTCAATAGCATAAAAAATCGTAGATAAAATTTGTTGTTATTAATTTTTATCCCAGATAAAATACATTACGGATGCATCAATTTTTTTTCTTATCAAAAATTTGCAATAAATATATGAAAAATATGACCTTCAAGTAATTCCAATTTGGCATACACAATATTTTGGAGCACATTTTCCCCACGTGTTAAAGCATTACGCTCGGACACGTGCCCATTGTACTTTAATTATAAATAACAACGTGAATATGATAAAGGAACAACTCTAATTATATTTTTACTTTAAATCTAGTAGAAAATATTTAAGTTTTTAATGCAGCTCAATAATAATTAAGTAATTAGAAATTTAAAGTATTGTAGTTGGCTTTGGCCATATTCTACGACGTGTCATTGTTGCATTTTTTAATGCAGCCAAGAAACTAAGTGATACATTTTAAATTGGTCAATAGTAATTTAAAAAAAAATTTAAAAAAAAAAACACTAATTCAGTCGAAGATTGATGCATGAAATTTTACGAATTTTTTTTGAATTTTAGATTTGGTTAAAAGTATGTTTAGTATATAGAAAATTACGTGAAAAGTTGAATTTTTTAAACCGCAAGTCTGTATCTCTAACCGTTCTCGAGATATAGCCACTCAAAGTTTTGATTTTTCAAATTTTTTGTAGAAAAATGGCTGTAACTTTTGAACGTGTGGTCGGATTTGATTTTCGTTGACAGATTTGGAATCAGCGTGTAAAATTCTATATAATGACATGTATAATACTTAAAAATTCGACAAAAAAAATTTCGTCCTAAATCGACATTTTTTGATTTTTCGTATTTTTTTTTGTCGAATTTCCAAGTATTATACATGTCACTATATAGATTTTGACACGCTGATTCCAAATCAACAAAAATCAAATCCGACCACACGTTCAAAAGTTACAACCATTTTTCTACAATATTTTCAAAAATCGAAAACTTTAAACGGTTATATCTCGAGAACGTGATGAGATACAGACATGCGGTTTGAAAATTTCAACTTTTCACGTTATTTTCTATAAAATAAACATACTTTTAACCAAATCTAAAACATGTAATTTTTTAGTGATTTTTCATGCATCAAATTTCAAAATGTCATAGAAATATCAACTGAAATATAAGATAATATGAAAACTATCCCAGAACAATGTATATTTGTAGTGTAGTATGAGAATTAAAAACAAAAACTAACTGTTATTTAGCTTGTAATGTTAAAATGTGCAAACTTTAAACTGCTTTCGCCCAGTATTATCAAGTTTAACTAAATGCTCCTTTAACTAACTGTCATATCCAAGCATAATACATTTAATTAAATAGATTTTAAATTATCTGCAGTATTTCTTTACAACGTATTTATGTCTATTTTTCATTGAGAGCTCAAATATTGATTTAAATTACGTTTGTAATGCACCAAATTTACTTTAAAGGAGCATTTAGCGCTAAAGGAGCTTTAAATTAGTTGATAATACCGGGCATATAACTTTTAAATTGCGTTATTCGTCTTATCATACTTAAAATTACATTCTGTAAAAATTTTAATATTCTGTGTATGATTTTGATTACCGCCAGAACTTCCTTAAATTATTCTGTAATTTTTTCCACCCTAGTCAATAAATTAATATAAAAATTCACCTTTCATCGCTAATATTCGAGGTTTGTGTACTATTCTGACTCGAAAAAGAACTCCGACTATCTCCACCCAGACAACTATCTGGGACAGTCATAAAATTACAAGTCTTCTTCACATTATTCCATTTTGTTTTACTACAAACTCTCTTTAAAATACTCTTACTACCCCCATCTTCCCCATGTACCTTCTCCACTTCATCAATAAAAGGAACTAAACTATTAACATTCTGTTGAACACAACTGTTATTATTTTCTTTCAAACTTTTAAAACTAGAGTTTCTTCTCATCACAGATTTACGATCCAAATCAACATCGCTTTTCTTAAAATAAAATAATTTACGTAACTCTCTTTTGATTCTTTTACTCCTATATGCAAATAGAAATGGAGAAATTACACTGGAGAACACAAGGTGTACGATAGCTACCCTATCGAATATAGATAAGTTAATAAGATTACTTAAAACACTATGTAAAATTAATGCTACTCCATAAGGAACATAGCATATGAATACCATTACAATAACAAATACACTTATCTTAGCTGCCCTCGTTTCTTCCCTGTATTTGAACATCGAAGCATTGGAAATACGACATTTAAGGGTATTCATAAAGCTGCTTGTACTCTTCAAACTACCAGTTCTTGGTTTAGGTGTGCCAATAATACTAACACTTTTAGCTGACTCTGTAGTCGATTTCCTACGGCAAGAATCGATACATATCGATAGCTTTCTAGGACTGTCTTCAATTTCTTGCTTCTCGAAACTATCCAACGAATCTGAACACTCAGAATCTGGGTACTTTTGAACTGAAGGCACTAAAAGGTTCACTTGATTGTCTAAGTTAGGAACTGATTTACACTTTTTAGTTTCATTTAAAGAATTACTATCCCAATCTTCGATTTTGATTGGTATTTCGTTCAATACTTCTATAGAATGTCTTTGGTTGAAAGTATCTTCAATATGTAACACTAAACCACCTTCTGTAATATCACTTTTGGCTTCATCTTCGGTTATAGGCACAGGTACATATGTTTCTATATTAATTGTTATCGAACCTGAGTTAGTATGTCTCATACGTTCACTGTTTTTATGGGCAGCTGTGTAGATGCAAGCATATATCACACAAATTGCAATAAAAGGTGTTAAGATTATTAATAAGAAATAAATAAATGCGTAGACACTTCGCACTGTTATTATAGAATTGTTAGAGTCTGCATTATTGTAGGAGCAAAAGTTCCAAAGGCTTGCATTTTTATCTTGAGTCACTGATCCCAAAATACCGAAGAATATCGATACAATCCATGATGTGGCGATCAATATGATTGATTTGAACTGATCTATCCTCATATGGTAGCGTAATGGATGTACGACAGCGAGATACTGGTCTATGGAGATCAGAAATATGCTTAAGATTGATGCAGCGCAAACTAAACTTGCACTGCCTTCTGCTAGGTAACATAGTGCGTTTGTTGAATTTAAATGTTCGGTGAAATGAGTCTCTATGTTTATTTGTTCATCGATTTTTGTAGTTTCATCATGAAGTATCATTTGCTCGCTTCTTTTTACTTGGATTTCAATATTCAAGTCGTTTTGTTTGAAGGAAATTTCACTTTTTTCGATTGGGTTTATTAAATGGTTACTTGGAAATGATGTTACATGAGAACTTTCGTTAATTGATGTGATACTGTAGTAACTCTTGGTTAAATCGTCGGTTAGAAGTAGCGGGATTAAGACTGTACTTGATATCAGGTTTGTTATTAGAAGATTGATGACAAATCTGGAATAAAAAAAAACATCCATAAGTTAAGTTTAATTATAAATGATATTAAATACATAATCAGAAATCTAGCTCTACCATAGAAGCTTGAAATTTGGTATATATGTATACTCTCTAGACAATTATGGTAAAAGATACGGTGCCGGATTTTCATGAAGTTAAATTTTTTTACAAAGTTATTAAGGGATCATACCAGTGTGAAATTTTCAAAAAATCATTTTTTTTTTGCCACTTTGGAGAGTTTCAAGAATATTCGGTGAAAATTTCAAGGCCGTATCTCTAATACTCTCCAAACAGCAGCCTTCTAAAGAGCGACTGCTCGCAGATATGAAATCGATAGTTAAATCTTTAAATGCGTTTTTCTCGAAATGAGATTTTTCAAATTTGCTGACATTGTAACTCAAAGAGCAATTATCCGATTTACTTGAAATTTGAACTGAGTACTCTTAAATATATTTACTCTACGATGAACTAGAATATTTTTGATTGGATGAAAATTGACGATTTGGCATTAAAAATACGACTATTTTATAGGCAATAAAACACTTTTTTTTCATAACTACGCCATTTTGTTCGGATTTTGATATTTTTCGAAAATGTTAGGTCACCGTACAGGAAATACTTTCTAGTTTAACGACATTTTTTATTTTTTCAATTTAAGCTACTACATCGTCCGGAATCATGGCCGCAGTGGAGGAGATTTTTTTTTGGCGCCTCCAAAGTCGCTTAGATATCGATATTTTTACGTGAAAAAATTATGGAATACACGTCTTATATAGCTTAATATATTCTCAATTTTAAAAAATATTTCATTGAGTATTTTTCTTCCAAAAAATTTCCGAAAATCACCCAAATTTCCTGCGTTCACACTGGTATAGCCAATTAATAGCAAAGTAGTTAGTAGCAAAGAGGAAACTCTCTGTCTGTCTGTTTGTCTGTCTGTCTGTCTGTCCGTCTGTCTGTGTGTCTGTCTGTTTATTTGTTGTAGCCATTTTACTTACCGGTTTGAGACAGTCCTGAGTCCAGGTTTTTTCATGAATATCAATATGACCAGCAAGTTGGCAACGATTGCCACACAGCTGACAATAACTAGAACCACGTGTAGCGCCCATTCTCCCGACAACCCCTCCCTAAAAAGACCAGAATCCATTCGTTATGTGATACAGAGTTGTGACGTCATGCTCGTTACGTAACACCACCACCTCATCGGATTTGTTGAAAGAGTGAAGATTGTTGTCATCTCTCTCTTCAGCAGATCATTGCTGCTGCGAATGTTAGATTGGAGATCTGAAACAATTAGAGAATTTGAGATTAGTTTGATTTGTTTATTGGTAAATACGCTTAAGGACCTAACGCTTAGCACACTGTAAAAAAACATTTGATTTCGAAAAATGTTGTTTTTTTAATTTGAAAATTGAAATAGACAGAACGGTGTATAATAGTAACATGTACTAATTTGTACTGCTGTAATGGCAGAGCTAGTTTTTTATTATTTTCAACAAATTACACGTGAATATATTTGTTTTATAATTATTATAGTATTTAGTTTGGAATAATTAGTTTTTAAAACGTCTCTATATAGCCAATTGTGTAGAATTTCAATAAATAGAGCACTTTCGGCAAGTTCTCTCATTTATCGTGTGTTAAAAACTCTATTTTTAATATCCAATTACTCAAAAACCATACGTCCAATATTTTAAGTAAAATATATTAGTTATCCATAAATAACATATTAAAATTTTAGACTTATTTGATATACAAGCACAGCCTGTCTTAATATTTATTGTAAGCGATCATCACCTTTAGGGCGTTTTTCCACACACCGGCAAAACCGGTGCCGGTGCCGTCGCCGGCACCGGCACCGGTCAATGTATCTTTTTCCACACGCCGGCAAAACCGGGACTGTCGCCGGCATCGACACCGACCAATGGGATGGATCTTTTTCCTTACTACTAGACGAAATCAATTAAGATTAATGATTATTAATTACTTATTATAAATATATTTACATGTATTTATTTTCCTAGTCTTCAATTTTGACAGTTGTAATAATAAATTCTTTCATCTTCATAGAAAACTATAATATTTATATTATTAAAATTATTTTTAAATCTAAACTCTAATTAATATTATTTTTGTTAATTCATAAAAGAATATTACGTAAATTATAGAAAATAACGTTCTCTACAACTTCGATCAAAAAATTAAAAAATTGACAAGAGTAAACATCCGTATCCGGTTTAGTGATGGTTTTCAAAAATAGGAGGTGTGCATCTAGAGTCTAGAGTATACAAGAACCTTAATTTTATGTTTTGAACACACACACACACACCCGTACAGACTCATTTTTTACTTTTTTTTTAATTTGGATTACTCAAAATAAGAACAAATTAAATACTGAAGAAAATTTTACGAGTGCCAACTAGTTTCATGTGGACATGGCTTAGCTACAAGTCGGAGATAAGCCGGCATCCGATTCTCGAGTTCAACGCCGGCAGCATTTAATGATGCCGGTGCCGTCACCGGCAATTTAGCCGGGCCGGTCTACGTGGAAAATATATGATTTGATTACATTGCATCCGGTGCCGTCACCGGCACCGGCACCGGCATAACCGGTGTGTGGAAAAACGCCCTTAGGGTGACAGACAACTTATGATGCCGATAGTACAATAAAAGCTCAATCCCTCCTCTCCCCTTTAAAGCAAAAATAGTGATATTTTACCTTACTTTACCCTACTTAATTATAGTATAAAATATATCATCATATTTAAATTTTATTTTTAATAACATCATAATTGTTATATTTGTAAACAATGTTCGCTTTGCAACGTTACACAAATTAACTGTTAAATTACTCGTATACTATACAATATCCAGTTATATGTATAGTAATATTTAAAAAATCAATGCTAAATAAAACTAAACAGTAAATAAAAAACATTAGGTAACAATTACGTCGTTCGTTTGAAAACAATATCGATTTATTTCCTATATTACAGTGAGTTGTAATTAATTTCATATAAAATATTTACGTTGTAATTAGGTAATAACTATATAGATTTATAATGCGGAAATCATTACTCAAATTATTGCAAACCAAATTCTCTATCGATAAAATATACCTTTAATCAGCAATTATTACTGTATTGATACATAATAATTAATTAACAAATACATACCAATTTACGTACCAATTCAATTTGGGTGTTTGTTGAAAACGGAGGAAGAGGGGGGGGGGGGTAATTCTGATAAATAAGACTGTTCTTAAACCCAGAAACTTGTTTTTGCATGGACAAAATATTAATTTTTATTTTTTTAAATTGTATTTAAATTTATTTACGTAGATACAAAGTTTGGGTATTTGTCGAAAAGGGGAAGGGAGGAAAGGGGGTTAATCGTGATAAATAAGACAATTCTTACACCCAGAAACCAGATTTTGCATGGATAAAATAAGAAATCTTACTTTCCTAAATTATTATGTTAATTTAAATTCTTTAAATACATTTACGTGCCTACTAAATTTCGAGTATTTCACCAAAAATTGGAGGGGGGGTATACAGCATAATAAATAAGACAATTCTTACACCCAGAAACCAAATTTTGCATGGATAAAATAAAAAATCTTACTTTTTAAATTATATTTAAATTTATTTTACGTGTCTGCTAAATTTCGAGTGTTTCACCAAAAATTGGAAGGGAGTGGGGTATACAGCATAATAAATAAGACAATTCTAACACCCAGAAACCAAATTTTGCATGGATAAAATAAAAAATCTTACTTTTTAAATTATATTTAAATTTATTTTACGTGTCTGCTAAATTTCGAGTGTTTCACGAAAAATTGGAGGAGGGGTAGATATACAGCCTAATAAATAAGACAATTCTTACACCCAGAACTAAACAGTCATTATAGTGTTAGATTTCGCAAGGGTAAAATTTTACGTCCTTAAAAATTTTTTATTTCAATTTCGTACGTTGTAAAATTGAGTATTTTTCAGAAAGGGGCGGGGGGAAGGTAGTATTTATCATGATAGATAAGACTATTATTACACCCAGAAGATTTTACATGGATAAAAATTTTACTTCCTTAAAATTTCATGAGATTTTTTTCTATAGTACCAACTTAATAGCGATAAAATCGAAAGTTATGTTATTGTTCTTAACAGTTGAAGCATGATTTTCTGATCAGAATATTTTGCAATAAGTTATGTGGGAAAAATAAATCAGTCATTGTAATTTATCAACTTGTTTCAATTATTCTAAATATAGGTAAATATAAATACCTATAATTTAAGTGTCTCTGAAACTTATAACAAGGGAACCTTTTCAAGTCGAAAATTCGTATCGAGTTTAAACTTTGTATATAGTTAGAGGAGGTCAAGATAAGTAGCAAAAAAATTATCTTAGCTGCGGTAAAACGGTTTAAGGGGATGAAACACCCCTATGAAAATGTACAAAATAATCATATTTTTTCAAATAACTATGAAACTAATGAAAATTTTAAAAAATCTACAATACAAAATTTTCATGTTTTTTATGCTCTTTCGAATGGCGATAGTTAAAATTCGAAAAAAATAAACCGTTAAAGCCCACCTCCCACCCACATTTCATAGGTTTAATTTTTTCGAATTTCGCCATTCGAAAGAGCATAAAAAATCATGAAAATTTTGTATTGTAGATTTTTTTAAATCTTCAATAGTTTCAGAGTTATTTGAAAAAATATGATTATTTTGCACATTTTCATAGGGGTGTTTCACCCCGTAAACCGTTTTACCGCAGCTGTGATAATTTTTTTGTTACTTACCTTGAACTCCTTTATATACAAAAGTTTAAACTCGATACGAATTTTCGACTTGAAAAGGTTCCTTTGTATGTTTATTTCAACTCACTAAATTATTTAATGATGATCGTTTGTATTTACATACTGAAGATTATTTCAAAGCAAAATAGAAACGTATTAAGATATGCATGATGCATTAACACCAACCTTCAAAAGTAAAAAAAAAACTGATAACCTGACAAGGTTGTAAGTTGTAAGTGATTTACTTGAAGTTATTTCAAAATGAAACATGTGATGAATGCAAGCTTCTTTTAACAAAGAATTATATTAATAAACAAGTCTGATCATCCTAGGCCATTTCTCCATACCCCAGGTAATTTTTATTAGGTATAAAACTGGATAAAAATTAATTAATTTTTTTTTTCCGTATTTTTACTTTCTTATACACATGTATAAGTATTGTAAAGCCGATTTTTTTCCGAAATCCGGATTTTGATGGAATTATCCATTTTGACCTTCCCTGAATCTATGACTATTTTCGTCATGATGTCTGTCTGTCTGTCTGTCTGTAGACGCTGTAACTCAAATACGACAAATTGTAGAAGGATGAAATTTTAAAGATTAATTTTCGTCTGGGAAGAAAACTTATTTTTTTAATTTTCGTTTTTATTTGTTTGATCTGACTTGACACAAGAACTATTGAACCGATTTTGATGTGGTTTTCACTGTTAGGAAGCCTAAGAATTAGTTTAGGTTGTATGATTATTGAATTAGAGCAGGCCCGTATCCAAGAAATTTTATATTTGTTTTTTATACTATATTTTTTTTAATATTGATTTGACAAGAAAACTACTAAACCGATTTAAATGGGATTTTCATTGTTATGAAGCCTAAGATCCTAGAACTAGTTTAGGTTATATGATTATTGAATTAGAGCAGGCTCGTATCCAATAAATTTTATATATATATTTTTTTATAATATATTTTTTTAAATGTTGATTTGACACGAAAACTATTGGACCGATTTTTATGGGATTTTCACTGTTATGAAGCCTAAAATTCCTAGAACTAATTCAGGCTATATGACTATTGAATTAGAGCAGGTTCGTTTCAGAAAATATTATAATTGGTATTTTATAATAATATTTTTTAACTAATCCGATTTTTATGGGACTTTCACTGCTATGAAGCCTAAGATTCTAAAATCGGTTAAAGCTATATTAATATTTTAATAGAATTTGGGCAGGTTGTTTAATAAAATTTTCTATATAATAAAATTGTATAAAAATGGTAGTATTTATCGAATTTAAAATGAAGCCGCGGGTTATTTCATGTTGATTTGAATACATTTTAGTGGTTAAAAAATAAAAATCGAATTGATACTTCAATTTATTAAAAAATACAATCAAAATTTTATTTTGAAAATAAAAAAAAACTTGCTCGAGGTAAGTAACCTGAAATTAAAAGAAAAACGGTATTTTTTTGCATTATTTGAATACACAATAATTACATTTTCCTCAGGTATGTAATTTTTAAATCAAGTTCATTAACTCAACTGTCATTAACATCCAGTATTTTATTTCAAGTGATGACTCATGCTATAATAAGATTAGAGTGGGCTATGATGTCCCTCCCACTTTAAACATATATTTAATTCTGTATGAATACATGTGTGAGAAAATTGTTAGGAAATCTGTCTGAATATTTTATCTCTATGTTACCTGTCCAGGTGCCAAAATGTACCTATAACTTACTTTTTTATCGAAACTACAAAATTAATTATTTTGGTATAAAATAGTATATTGTGTAGCAAGGGTTGAAACAAGACGATTTCTGACTAGGGCGAGGTCTGAAATCGTCTTTGTTTCATCCCGTGCCACACACGCTATTTTTCATATCACATGCATTGAAACAACGAGTTTTGATTTCTGTAGTCAGTCGAAGTAAGACTATTTCAGACAAATAGCGCAGTAATATCTTATACTATTTTAATAATAAAATAATTCAGAAATAAGATCTGCTTTTGTTTATTACAAAATTCGATTCTGACAGATTTAAAATTAATGAATTTGCTAGTCAGGAATAACGTTGTTTCCGCCCTAGGGCAGAAACAACGTTGTTTATTTGTTTCTGCTCGGTACAATCGCATTGGTCTGAAATTGTCTTGTTTCTACTGTCAAAACTGGGTTCAAAACTAGTTGTTTCTATGCATGTAATATGAAAAATTAATTATTTTGGTATCAAAAAAAAAATGATTATTATATATTATTATTAAATGAAAAAGTAAAATTCCTAAACCGAGTTTCGAACCAGCGTTCACCGCATTAGGTAAATATTAGCATATTAATTCTAACCACTTGGCCACATAATACAGTATATTTGAAATATGACAATTTTTAAAATTAAATATCTTTATTTATAATGCCCTCATGAAATTGAATACTCGGACACGTCTATTTTTATTTTTACTCTAGTTTCAACTAGCTGACTGAAATTCGTCATCCCTTGAGTGTAAACTTCCCTTGTTAGATAAAATCCTACCCCCCCTTCAAATAATTAATAAATTTATGTATTTTCATATAAATATGTATTTTTAAAATACATATAAATTAATAAGCTATATTATATTTTCATTGGTGACATTTTTATTTAAAATTAATTAAAGAACATAGTCTACAAAAATAATGTTGAGTAGAATCAACAACCTAATAAACGGAAATAGAACTATATCTATTAGCCCAAATGAATTATTTTTATGCCCTGTGTTCTATTTTTATGAACACGTGGTATGAAGTTTTCCAGAAATAAATCACATATGTGTTAAGATAAATCATTTGATTATGTACGTGACAATTAAGTAGCGAATAATTTTTTTTTCATACAGATAATTATTTTACATCTATTTATTTGGTTTTTGATGAAAAAAAATTGAAACTTTTGTTTATTTTTTAACAGAGAATACGATTTTGTAATAAAAAATAAGGGGTTCTATTAAAAAACAAAAATAAAAACAAATGAACCTTTCACAAAAAATATTTTTTTATATCTTACTTTTTATTATTTTTTTTACATATCAATCTAGAGAAATTAAATGGATCATCATGTACATACAAATGTACTATTAATTAAAATTTGTATAAAAATTCAAATCCAAAATCTCACCAGTATAATATTCCCTCCCACTGATATTTATAAAATATCATAAAATTAGAAAAAAAACAAAATTAGTTGTTAATTAAAAAAAGTCGTAGCGTGCGTTGAACTGACAATTAAAAAATTAAAACAATTGCAACATCTAATGAAATTTAAAAAAATACAATGCAAAGAAGAAGTGGCTCACTGCTTGAGCAATTGAGCCACCGAGGCCGTACTTGTATAAGTTATTGCACTACTTGAAGTTAAGTGCAGTTAGCTATGCATATAAATAATTCTATTAAATTTTTTCAAGTGTGTAAGTGTCTAGGTTTATGGCTATAAGTCGTGTTTTTTTACTCATAATTTTATTTTTGAATCTAACCTAAAAGTATTTGAAATATATGTTTTCAATACGAAACAAAATTTTCACCGTGATAAGAACATTGTTAGTAATAATATACATTTATCAATAAGATAAACGTGGATATTTCCATTCTGGTAAAAAATTATCATATTAACAAACAACCAAATCGATCACGGATTTTTTACATTGATCACATTTTTTACAGATTATTTTTGGAACATATTACAACGGTATAGTAAATATTCATTGATAAATGCAATATGTAGTAAGCTACATATTATATACTCGTATATTATCTATCAATATATTGATTGAAACCTATAGCACATATGTATATGATGTTTCAACATCGACCAATCATTATGCACTAATAAAATCATTGACCTAATAAACGACACCGCTATATAGCAGGGGTTTTACAAAAAGGTTTTAAAAACGCAGAATTCTTATGGGAATTTATTTTCGGTCAAACTCTTTGAAATTTTGGATTCTGATAGTCCTTCATGAGTAGATCAAAAGTCTTAATAGGCATAAAAATTCAAACTGGCCATCTGAAGTTGGGAAATATTTTGTCAAGATTTTTTTTAATGTTTCGAGCTGTCTAATAAGGTTAATTATATTGAAATTCTATCAATAAATAATGTCATTTTTTGTCATAAAATTCTTCAATCTATTTTAATTTTTCAATGAAAAATTCATACTAATAAAAAAACTATTTCTGCCTTTCTATTTGTTACCTTTTCACGACTAAACCGCTCAACTGATCTTGATGATTTTTTGGTAAGGAGATAGCTTACATCCTGAGAAAGGACATAAGCTACTTCATATCTCAAAAAAAAAAAATACAAATACTACACGGTCAAAAGTGCGAATAACATCTAAATTAGTTACTAATAAAAAAAAACTATTTCTACCTTTGTATTTATTACCATTTTACGACTAAACTGCTCAACCGATTTTGATGAAATTTGGCAAGGAGATAGCTTATATCCTGAAGAACAATATAGGCTACTTTATATTTCGAAAAAAAAATACAAATACTAAACGCACAAAATCGCGAATAAGATCTAGATTAGTTACAATTTCAAAATACATCTTCAAAATCATTAAATCAAACCAAATCTTTCCCCCAGAACCCAAAAACCCTCCCTATTCAATCACAAATATTATAAACTTATATTCATACATATATACAAACATATTGAACACCCCTTATATATACTTCACAATAATAATACATAGCACACTGCAATCAACAAGTAAAGTAAAAAATGCTGTCACAATAAAACTAAGCTAGACATGATGAACACACCCACGTATTTGCGAGTGTGTGTGTGTGTGTGTGTGTGTGTGTGTGTGTGTGTGTGTGTGTGTGTGTGTGTGTGTGTGTGTGTGTGTGTGTGTGTGTGTGTATGTAACCCCCCCCCCCTTTGTGGAAAGTGCCAAAACTGGAACCGACAGAAAACGTGAACTGTAATTTAATTAGCGATCGACTTGTGTGAACATTTGTTTCGATAAATATTTACAGTTTTGACGTAAATAAACGATGATAAAAGAATTGATAGATAGATGATATTAAATAGTTCTAGATTGATTTGGCGACGTTTGTCTATATACGTTTTTTGCTGTAATTTTTTTTTGTTTTATATAATTGTATTTTTTTGAATATTTGTTTAATTATTGATATAAA
Source organism: Sialis lutaria (assembly GCA_949319165.1). Lineage (NCBI taxonomy): Eukaryota > Metazoa > Arthropoda > Insecta > Megaloptera > Sialidae > Sialis > Sialis lutaria. The sequence continues at coordinate 31,062,636 of OX439235.1, forward strand.
TACTCATTGCTCAGCTGTTTTGTACGATAGCGCGATTATATGTACTCTATGGCGTTTGTGTGGTTTTAAGGATACGTTGGTACAAGTTTAATCAAAATCGGTTGAGCAGTTGTCGAGATAACTTCCAACTAGTGAACATCGAAAAAAAAATTTATATAATTATATATTTTTAATTGTTGATATAAATACTCATTGCCCAGCTGTTTTGTACGATAGCGCGATTATATGTACCCTATGGCGTTTGTGTGATTTAAAGAATACGTTGGTGTAAGTTTCATCAAAATCGGTTGAGCAGTTGTCGAGATAACTTCCAACTAGTAAAAATCGAAAAAATAATTATATTATTATATTTTTTTAATTGTTGAAATAAATAATCACTGCTCAGCTGTTTTGTACGTTAGCGTGATTATATGTACTCTATGACGTTCGTGTGGTTTTAAGAATACGTTGGTGCAAGTTTCATCAAAATCGGTTGAGCAGTTATTAAGATAACTTCTAACTAGTGAACATCGAAAATTGACGTATACTTTTTTTAGTTTTTATTATAAAAGGAGGGGAATATTATATCTATACATATTTTTGATCAATAAAAACAAATAAATTGTCTAAACGTCAAAAATTTAATAAGCATGTTGTAAAAATATTATTGAAGTAGAAATTTTTAGTACATACATACATGAAATAATCTGGCACTATATTTTAAATATATTTCTAAAAATAAATTAAAAAATTAAAAATACTTTTTTTGTACAACCAAAATATAATGGTAGGAATTTATAATCAGCTATAAAATTAATGTAGAATTAAATTATATATTTAAAATTATTGATTACTCAAAGAACTTCCTTATATGAGTCTGTCTGTCTGTCTGTAACTACAATACAACATATCGTAGAAGGGTAAATTATTTTTAGTTGTGAAAAAAAAACAATTTTTAAAACGATCTTACAACCGGAAACGGGGCAAATTAGGGAAAAATATTTTAGATAAAAATTGTAAAGAATTTTATCTTCTATAGGTAATTTATATCCTATTCATTTTTTTATCAGTTATCCAGAAATACATTTTATATACATAATTAAAAACACCAAGTACATCGTTTAAGAAAGTTAATGGTACCTGTACAGTTAATAGTACAATTTTTTAATAGCTACATTTTATTTGGTTATTTAATAAACAAACTATTCCAAATTTTATAAACAATTAAATGTTACAAGAACATTTATGATTTAACAATGTAACACCTTGTAAAATCAAAATATCAAAATTAGTCCAGTCAGAAAATTACCATAAAAACAATAGAAAATAAACATTAGGTAGGTACCTAAATGTTATTGAACATAATTATTAATAAATTATTCTTCTTTTAAATTATGGATTTTTGTATGCAAAATTCATTGAATACATTTTATAAATAGGATACGGGGTTGGATTTGCGGGGAACGGTGTGGGTAAGTGTTTGTGGAAAAGCATAAAGTGAAGACAAGGTGTATCTCTTTCTAGAGCATGCGAAATCACATTAAATTTTTTTTCACACACTTATCATTTTTAGGGTTCCGTAGAAAACTAGGAACCCTTATAGTTTCTCCATGTCCGTCCGTCCGTCTTCAAAAATTTTGAGATAATAAGATGAAATTTGGTATACGGTCGTAGATTAATGACTCAAAAACAGAAATGATAAAATTTTTGTAAAAAAAAAATTTAGGCCCCCTTTTCATAAAATGAAGTGTTTTCAAAAAAAAAAAATCACCTACCCCATTGAATGGGGTGTTGTTAGAAAAGTCTCCTAAAATGCAATAAAAAATGTCAGATAACTTTTTGATTTCAACCCTTCAGTCACGAAATATTTGCTTTTTAATGTCGCTGTCAGAGCGTCACCCCCCTCTATTTTCTAAACTATCAATTCAAAAAACCTGAAAAAATTCCAGAATGTAGCTTTTAATTAGTACTTTCACTGAAAATTATAACGAACATTGTGAAAAATATTTTGGACCCCCCTATCGTAGATTGAAAAGTTAACTCACATTTTTTTCATTTACCCCATTGAGTGGGGTGTCATTTGATTGGTCTCCTAAAATGCAATAATAAAAGTCAAATGATTTTATGATTTTAATCCTTCGGTCACGAAAATTTTTGAAAAAACTCTTTTTTTATAAATCGTAGTGAGAATGACTACGGAACCCTATCATGTGCGTGCCCAACAAGCACTTACCCGTTTTATATTTTATTTAATATTTCTTAATCTATTCTCCTTAATGAAATTTTGGAATGATTTAAAAATAATAAATGTCTTATTATTTTCAATTTCGAAGTTTCATCGAAATTTTTAATTTTTTTCTGGGTCAGATTGAAGACAGAAATTAGACGACGTTTTACCACACATTACAGTGTACTCAACTTAAACTCAGAAGCCAAGACTTGGAGTATCAAATACAGTATATCTTAAAAGAAATGTCTTTATGTAATAAATTTATAATGTATCCTAATTAATAAATACATTAAATAAAAGCAAAAGTTTAAACTTTTCGGTATTGTACATTTAATTAATTATTTATAATTATTTCATAATAATATTTAATGTGTTACGTAACAGTTTTTTAGTAGGAAGTTGGAATAAAACGTGTATTCCATACATTATTTATGTATAATATCCGATTCATATAATATTTAATAGACCCAAACTGTTATTTCCTCTTTTAAAGAAAGTCAACTTGCTTTTTCATGTTTTTTTCTCATTATTAGTTGATTATTTATTTACTAACTTTTTTTTAATACAGTTTTTAATAAATGAAATTTTTTTAATAATTACTTTTTTCAATGAATACAATTTAAAATATTTTTGATTATAAAAAAAATATGTTTTGTATTTATTTACAATAAAAAAAATGGGTCTTAGGTATACGAATTTTTATTTTTTCTGCTTATATATGTTTCGACTTGGAATGAAAACAACTGAACCGATTTTTATGTGATTTTCACTGTTTGAAAGCCTTAGAATTTAGTATTAGTTTTGGTTATATGATGATTGAATTAATACAGGCCTGTTTCTAGGAAAATTGTTTTTTTGTGTGAAAAGAATTTATTTAGATATTTGTATAATTTTCACAAACCATTTAATTTTTACTGGTACACTGGTATAAAGGATTTCTCAAACCAAGTAAACCTTGTTTTGTATATAACGAAAACAATATTTTGTTAAGATAAGCAATAATCTCTTAAACCAACTAAAGTATTCTTGAACGAAGGAATAACGTAGTTGGATTAAGAGTATGTTTCTTATATTAACAAAATATTGTTTTCGTTATATACAAAAGGTTTTCTTGGTCCAATACAGTTTTTTTTTCTATGTAGTTAAATATAGCTGATAAAATTGGTAGTTTTATTACATTTTATAATAAATATATGTATACGTTGATGTATTGTAGCTTATATATTATTATTCTTGGTCAATTGAACGTTAAAATTAAAAGAAATGGTTAATAAATATGAAAATTTATTATTCGGAAAATAAGATTTTTTTTTACTTTTACGTAGATATGTTTTATTTTATAATATTTTTTTTTTGTGTAAATTAATGTTAAATGTCAAATTGAAAATTTGTTTTTAAGAAATAATTGATTTGTTAATAAATATTGATTGATTATTTTTAGTCATTCAAAGGCCAATATGATTAAAAAAAGAAAATAATGATATTTTGATTTTTTTACTTTGATTTGAATAAAATTTAAATAAGGATTAAAAATAAAATAAAATAAATACAATAAACATTTTAAGTAATATTATGTTTGTCAAAAATCAACAGCTATTTTTACAATTTTTTATATAAATAAAAAAACTAAACACATTTTTTTTGTATTTACTTCAATACTTTATTAATCCATTGTAAATATTTTTCACAGATTAAACAAACTTTGTAAATAATCAATAATATTTACTTGTTCTGATTTAAAAATCAACTATATTCCATTTTGCAGGGGAAGGGGGTAGTTATTGATCGTATACTAAAAAAGTGAAGATAATGTTTTCACCTATAAACCAAAAAATATTTTTTTATTGTGTTTAGGTACTTGACCGTTAGATGGGCGCCAGTCGAAGTTTATATACATTTTTTTTAATAAAAATATGATTGATAAAAAACTTTTTAAACAAGAAAAAAATGTATACTGAAAATCTAATAATAATTTTTTAGTCAATCTAATTTTTTTTATTTTTACCTTTTGAGTGGCAAATCTTTAAAGTCCATGATCAAATTCTGATGAAATTTATATGTGACTACCTCAAGAGTATATTTTTACAAATAAACAAAAAATCATTCTACAGACTGAAAAGTGAACTCTCATTTTTCCCCACTTACCCCATTGAGTGGGGTGTCATTTAATAGGTCTCCTAAAATGTAATAAAAAATGTCAGATAACTTTTTGATTTCAACCCTTCAGTCACGAAATATTTGCTTTTTAATGTCGCTGTCAGAGCGTCCCCCCCCCTCTATTTTCTAAACTATCGATTCAAAAAATCTGAAAAAAATTCAGAATGTAGCTTTTAATTAGTACTTTCACTGAAAATTATAACGAACATTGTCAAAAATATTTTGGACCCCCCTATCATAGATTGAAAAGTGAAGTCACATGAGTGGGGTGTCATTTGATAGGTCTCTTAAAATGCAATAATAAAAGTCAAATGACTTTACGATTTTAACCCTTCAGTCCCGAAAATTTTGAAATAACTCTTTTTTTATAAATCGTAGTGAGAATGACTACGGAACTCTATCATGTGCGTGCCCAACACGCACTTGCCCGTTTTATTTTTAATAAAAATATGATTGATGAAAAACTTTTTAAAGAAGAAAAAAATTAATCCTACTCAAAAAAATATTTACTGAAAATCTTATAATAATTTTTTAGTCAATTTAATTTTTTTTATTTTTCCCTTTTGAGTGGCACATCTTTAAAGCCCATTATCAAATTCTGATGAAATTTATATGGGACCACATCAAGAGTATATTTTTTCAAATAAACAAAAAATCATCCAGATCGGTTTATATTTGTTGAAGTTATGCCCGAATTGAAAAAACCTCCTCATTTTTTTTATTAAAAATATTAACTTTTTTTAATTCACTAAAATTTTAACCAAATTAAAAATTAATAAAACAAATAACTTTCTACTTACATTTATATTTAAAGAATAAATCCAAATAATTCACATAATATTGCACAAAAAACCAATAAACTTTTAATAATAACAAAAAAATACACCACCACTTATAACAATTATTAAAAACCAAAACTAATACACGCATGTACTTAAGTCAGTTCATATACTGAGCTATGTAGCTTAAACATACATTCTCTTATAGCATCTCTATTATTATGAAAAGAGACGCCAAACAAAAATATATTTATAAATATTTTCTATATGTGTATCAAACAGTATTATCGTGTTCGTGTGATGCAATAGATGGTACGGTATTGACTAAGGGGTCCCCAATCAGTTGATTTTGAGGGGCGGTACATGATAATGACGTACTTTCATTCATATGACTGTTTTTTATCATATAGTTTGCAATTTGTTTTTATCATAGTTCGTTGAATTATTGAGATAAGTTATTCTACGTTTTTGTAACTGATATAAAGGTTACATTTTTTATTGTTTTGTAATACTATGCTTTTGTTTATAGTTTATACTAAATACATTTTAAGAAAAATATATATGATGACTTTAAAATACTGAGAAGTATTAATAATTAAAATTTAAAGTTTTTATTTTTTTTAAAAGAGGCGTAACTTTGAAGCCTATGGTCGGATTTAGGTGAAATTTATATGGGATCATCTCAGAAGTATGCCCTTTCATATAAATAAAAAATCGACCAAATCGGTTGATATTTGTAGGAGTTATAGTCAAAAAATTCTGAAAAATATATTGAATTTAATTATTTTTTAAATTTTTGAAGTCGGTTTTATTTTATTTTTTTAAGAGGCGTATCTTTGAAGCCAGGGGTCAGATTTTGGTGAAATTTATATGAGATCATCCCGAAAGTATACGCTTTTAAACAAATAAAAAATCAACCAAATCGGTTGATTTTTGTTGGAGTTATACTCAAAAATAAATATTGTCGAATTTTCGATTTTGTCAGTTAATTTTTTTTTTGTTATTAAATTATTTCAGTGAAGAAATAGAGCAAAAAAAGTATTTTATTAAACTATAGGACAGTGTTTTGCAGTAATGTATCAATCCTCATATAGTTTTTGATGCACGTTTTATTATATTTATTTATTTTTACTAGAAAATAATCTGCCGTGTGCCACAGGACTTTCTTATACATATAATAATGACAGTAAACAGTGTACGTGATAAAATTATAGATAATAATATTACCTACAATTTTCAACTTGGCCATTTTTGTCTAATTCGCACTGTTTCAGTGTAATTCGAAAAATTCAAAAATCGATGTAGGTAAACATTCGTTTCCGGTTGAATGTTCGTTTTCAAAAATAGGAGGTTTTCTTCCCAGGCAAAAATCAATCTTAAGTATAAAATTCCACCTTTCTACGATTTGTCGTATTTGAGTTACAGCGTCTACTGACAGACCGACAGACACACAGACATCATGGCGAAAATAGTCAGAATGGATTCAGGGAAGGTCAAAATTGATAATTCCATCAAAAACCGGATTTCGAAAAAAATCGCGTTTACTATACTTACTTATACTATATGTATATTTCATATACATTGGTATAAGAAAGTAAAAATACCATAACTCCTAAACGACTGATGATGGAAGGGTGTAATTTTATATTTATAATAATCTTTCATCTGGGAAGACAACCACTTTATTTTTAAAATGATCACTAAACCGGAAACGGATGGTTACTCTTGTAATTTTTTGAATTTTTTGAAATAAGACAAAAATGTTTTAGATAAAAAATGTCGAGTATGTTATTATCTATAATTAATTCCCCATACATTTTTTTCCAACACTTATGATTTAGCCAGAAATATTTTTTTTAAAATCATTATTTAGAATAATCTATACTGGTTGCTGGGTGCTTTGACCGTACGGATCACGACTCATACCGTCATGTCGCACGACGACCACTGCAAACTAAATGAAATAGAGTATACAGTGTTTATTCTCAGTATTACGTATAAGAAAGACCCATGGTACCTATGGCAAACACGTACAGTCTCTGTAATACGTATAAGAAAGTCCCATGACACTCATGGCAGATATTTCTTCTCTGTTATGAACCATTTGAAATGTACTTAAAATCGAATACTTAGTAAAAAAAAAAAAAAATTAAATTTGTTTTTTTCGAAAAAATGAATAGAACATAAATTATAGATAATAATATTACCTACAATTTTCAACTTTGTCATTTTTCTCTAATTCGCACTGTTTCAGTGTAATTCGAAAAATTCAAAAATCGATGTAGGTAAACATCCGTTTCCGGTTGAATGATCGTTTTCAAAAATAGGAGGTTTTCTTCCCAGGCAAAAATCAATCTTAAGTATAAAATTCCACCTTTCTACGATTTGTCGTATTTGAGTTACAGCGTCTACAGACAGACCGACAGACAGACCGACAGACAGACACACAGACATCATGGCGAAAATAGTCAGAATGGATTCAGGGAAGGTCAAAATTGATAATTCCATCAAAAACCGGATTTCGAAAAAAATCGCGTTTACTATACTTACTTATACTATATGTATATTTCATATACATTGGTATAAGAAAGTAAAAAATATTTGACATTTGGTTGGTCCAATAAAATCAGAAAAATATATATATTTTTATAATCTTTCTCTCTTCAACCAAACTGCAAAGTGTTTTTTTTTTCAGTCACTGTAAAATGTGTTGAAACATTGACTGGAATCTATAAAAATCATTTTAATGAAAAAAAAAGAAAACAAAATTATATTTAATTTTTTTTTTATTTGTACTTCCCAAAAATAAATTGTTAATAGGGTTCTTAATCACTTTGGCAAGTGAATATATATTTTTACGACTAACAATTCTTTGAAAATGAATATTTTAAATCATATCTTGAATGGAAAATTATTCCATAAATGTATTAATAAAAATAATTTCATTCAATTTAATAATCATAAAAAAAATCTAATTCAGACAAGATGACACATTTCTAACAAAGACCTAACCAATTAACTTCTCATAAATGTGTGGTGGCTTAAGTGTTAACATCTATTGACATTTTGCTGTGTTAATATAAAATAATCACTTCTTTTAATGCATGGCTATCATAAAATAAATGACGTTAGCAGATAAAAATATCGAAAAGTTCACATACAAATTATATAGGTCTTTTTTATTAATAAAAAATATATATAATATTTATTACTGTATCTATGGGAAAATTATATACAGTCGAAAGGGACCAGTCATATTAGGTCGTAGAATTTTTAGTCGTTAAAACCGATATGTTTTTAACTGATATAATATTTCGAAAAAGTGCAAATTTTGTATTACTATTTTTACTAAAAATTTCTAAATTTACTTATTTATTTAGATTTTCATCTCCTATAATATTTTTTAAATACATACACATCTTCTTTTCCCAAATAACAATACAATTAATAATATTTGATATGAATTTATAGAAAAATTTCAAATTACAATTTTCAATTAAATTTTACCATAAAATATTCAATATGTCACAATTTAAACCCATATCTGTGATAATTAATTTACAACTAATCATTATTCCAATTTAATTATGTCAATTTTATTTCAGCTGTTCGAGTGTTCCTGTACCTATATATCTACCGCGAAACCTGCGCATAGCGAGAGCTAACTTGCAATATATACATACATTCAAAAGTGCGCGATCTAAGCAAATATACATATAATAAATATAATAAGATATCATAATAAAAATTATAAATAAATATTCGGTTCTTATAATCTTAAACAAACTATTTAGTTAACTTTTGGGATCTATAGATCTCCTTGAATCAACATAGATCTAAAAAAAATCTAATTTATATAAAATTTCGTGAAAAAAAATCTAAATAAATGTTCGCTTCTTATAATCTTATTTAGTTAACTTTTGAGATCTATAGATCTCCTTAAATCAACATAGATCTAAAAAAATCTAATTTATATAAAATTTCGTAAAAAAAATATCTAAATAAATTTTCTGTTTTTATAACCTTTTTTAGTTAACTTTTGAGATCTATAGATCTCCTTGGATCAACATAGATCTAAAAAAAATCTCATTTTTATACCTTATTTACTTAACTTTTGAGACCTATAGATCTCTTTGGATCTAAAAAAAATCTAATTTATATAAAATTTCGTGAAAAAAAAATCTAAATAAATGTTCGGTTCTCATAACCTTTTTTACTTAACTTTTGAGATCTATAGATCTTCTTGGATCAACATAGATCTAAAAAAAAATCTAATTTATATAAAATTTCGTGAAAAAAAATTAAGTGATTAATTATTCGAGTTAAGTGTTAAAGACAACCACGCTTGCTTTAATTAGATAAAGATGGTATTAATTAAAACCAGTTACAACTAACACCATTTGTTGTTGACCTCTGGAATACATGATGCAGTTAATTCTGGACATAAGAACTGTCACAAAACGCTGTAGTCAGAAGTGGCCTCGAATTTAGGTAAATAAATATTATATTACATACATAAGGGGTCATCATTATCACATATAAATGTTTTTTTTAAATAACATTTAAAAGAAAATGTTTACAACTTTTTTTATTTTAATTTTTTAATAAAATATTCTCCTTACCTAACCTAACATTTATATGTACGTAAGTATAAGGTACGTGTCTTGCTCGAATCATCCTAAGTAGGGGGAATGGGGGCCATCCCCCCTACGGAAATTAATACACATTTTTTTAATGTTTATTAAATTTTTGATAATGATACCATCCCACTGATAATCCATTTTTAAAACATTCTATTATACTCGTATTATTTTTGTGACAATATTTTTTTAGTATATTAAGAGAAAATATTATGTTTTATTTTTGATTTATTATCAATTAATCAATTATTGTTGACTTGTCAACTTGTAATTGCGTCAATATGATTAATAAATTGATTTTTTATGAAGTATATTCCTCTCGACAAAATATTATTGACAAAATAATCGGAAGTGTTTTTAATAATAACTAATAATAATAATATTTTGCACTTGTAAGCTAGCTGACAGTATCATTAAAAACAAATATCATCTAGGGGACTTTCTTATACGTATTACTGACAGTGAATAGTGTATGATGTATTGGGTAACTAATATAATATATCTATACCACTATACCTATGCATTAAACTATCTTTCAATAACTCCAAGAGAACTGTTAGCTTGCAGGTTTTGCTAGATCCTTTATTATTCTGACATTATCCTGTATATGACCTCCATCATTTATTGATGCATCCATATATGTTTCCCATTTCCCAGTATATAATTTAATAGAATGCACAGTGAGATATGGGTTAAGTGTATAGATGTGGGGTATGCAATGCTCCGGAATGGGACAATTCAGCGCCGCCGTTTCAGCGCCGCCATTTCATCACCGCCGATTCAGCGCCAGGACAATTCATCGCCGACCGTTTCATCACCGGCCGTTTCAGCGCCAGAACCAGTAAATTAAATGAATATAAAGATGTTCATCGGTTATTATACTGTATATTTTTTGTTTGTTTTAAATTGTCCTAAAAATTGTCAAAATTATTGAAAGTTCAAAATCTCGAATTATTTTGTTAGATATCTTGGAAAGATTAAGTTATTAAAAAAAATTGCTAATGAAAGATTAATGTTTTTTTTTTCACGTAGAGTAAAATTACTAAATACAAACTATCTATCTAAATAATAATAAATAAAAAATAAAATAAAAATATTAATTGCAGTGAACAATAATTTTATTATTAAATATGATATTTACCATTACAGATTTATGTTTTAAATAAGATTTTAAACATACCGTTGCACTGACAAAACCTAAATTTGTCTATTTTATTCTTTAAAAGAGTATTTTTATTTGTTTTGAAGAAAAAAATCACAAAATAGATTTGAATTATTTACGTTATTGTTTTTAAATACTCTGAATAGCTTTAGGACAATTTAAAACAAACAAACAAATATACAGTAACCGACGAACATCTTTATATTCATTGAATTTACTGGTTCTGGCGCTGAAACGGCCGGTGATGAAACGGCCGGCGATGAATTGTCCTGGCGCTGAATCGGTGGTGATGAAATGGCGGCGCTGAATTGTCCAAGACCCGCAATGCTCTACCCCAAAGGAAGGTGTACGTACACAATGTAATATTGTGAATATTGAATATATGTTCATATACAGGATGATTTACAACAAATGGAAATAAATTGATAGGTGTTTTAAGCAAAAAAATGTGTCCGGAAATTGTTTCTGGAGGAGCAGCCTCTCAAAAAATTATTATATTCGATAGTATATATTTTTGGGCATAACTCCTACAAATATGAACCGATTTGGACGATTTTTTGTTTGTTTAAAAGAGTTTACTCCTGAGATTGTTCTATATAAATTTTATCAGAATCTGACAATGAAGTTCAAAGATACGCCACTCAAAACAGAACTTCAAAAACTGTTAAATTTAATTATTGTATCCTTTTCAGTATTTAAAAAAAATTTTAAGTCGATTTTATTCATTTTTCCTAATTTTTTTTTATTTTTTATTTATATTTTTTTAATGGCGTTCTTTATTACGGCATTAGATATACTTTAATAAACAAAAATATATATAATACGTAAATTTGATAAGGTATATACTGCCGTGCTAAGCACAAAAGCGGTATCTCAGTAAAGGCGAGTTTCGAGAAAATCAACGTTTTGTTAAAATAGTTTTATTTTTACTTTACAGATTGTTTTTTTGATTTATTAAATGGAATTTTTTCATTATATTGGGAATTTTGGCGGTATCAAAATATACAGTTATTCGCCTACGTATTATTGATATACCTCTAATTCTCTTAGTAATTTAAGGTAAACCTGAGATAGGAAAAAACTTTTTCAGGGGTTTTTTCATATGTTTTAAATAATCGCTATTTGGCTTAGTTCATTGGATTCGTATTTTTTTAAGCTATTCGATGCCATAAAAATCAACTTTATGATTTTTTTTCAGATACCGCTCTTGTGCTTACTTAGCACGGCAGTATATGTAGTTTTACTTATTTTACGCAATTTTAAATAAATACAAGGATCTGTTTGAAAATGTCATTGTATTAATAAATAACGTATCGCTTTCATAATATTTAACAAGTCCATATTGTCCATTGACAATGAAAGTTATTCAAATACGAATTTTGCAAACATAACCTTACTTTTCTGCGCCTACATTTGAGAAATTTCAATGTCACTAATATTTACTATAGCCAATTATTTAATAATAACAAAGTATATATGAAAGAAAGCCATTCAAAGTTAATTTAATTTGTTAAATTTTGTCTACGTGTATTTTTTTCAGGCCTATGTCTTGTAATTAATTTTAAACGGCTATTTCTGTATTTTGAGTGGAATAACTATTATTTACGGACGCCGGGTTTTGACATAGTAATGTAAGAAGGTGTATTTTTAAATTAAAAATTCTGTCGTTTAAAATAAATATAGACATAAGTAATTAGTACTTCTGTACTTTCTTATATGTATAAGTAAGTAATGTAAAACTGATTAAAGATTTTGATGGAAATATCCATTCTGATTTTCTCCATATGTCTGTCTGTCTGTCTGTAAACGCTGTAAACTAATAATACGATAAATCGTTATAGAAGGGTGAAATTTTTACAATAGATATTTTGTCTGATATTTTTGAAACGGGGTTTTATATAAAAAATTTTTTTAAATAAAAGTCGTAGAGAATGACACAATCTTTAATTTATGCCTCTACAATTTTTTAGAAAAAATATACCAATCTCAAAATATTTATGTGTTTATTTTTTTATAGGTATTTTTTATATTTTTTTCATAATAATACAAAAGAATGAATACATTATTTTGAATTATTTTTGAAATGGTGCATAATAGAACACAATGTTTAGTATAAAAATCATAGAGAATATTATTATCTATAATTTATGCCCCTACAAATTTAAAAAAAATGTACCATTTTCAAAATAGTTTATTTTTTTTTCAGAATAATACAAAAGAATGAATACATTTTTTAAATTATTTTTAAAACGGTGCATAATAGAACAAAATGTTTAGTATAAAAATCATAGAAAATATTATTATCTATAATTTATGCCCCTACAAATTTTTCAAAAAAATGAACCCTTTTCTAGATAAGAACCAAATGTTTTTCTAATAACTTAAATTCGCACGTAAACTGATGCAATATTTACATTGGCTATATATCAGCGTGATGTTGACTAGGGTCACCAGTGACACGTGAATAGATACACACGCGTGACGTTTGATACGTTACATTTGCAGTATATTTTGTAACATTTCTCTATCCCCGAAAAAAAAAAAAACGTCGCGACCCTGACTTTGCAACAAAAGACAAACGAATATAAAATCTGGCAGCTGTTTCTTTGACAGATGCATTATTGTGCTTAAAACCTTATTTATTTTTATTATTAATACATTCAAGTCAAAGCATTTTAGTTTAAATATATCGAAAATAAATAAATCTTAAATAACATTTATTTTATATCGAAATCAATAAAATGGATATATATGTATATTTTTTAAGGCATTATGGGATGGATGTTGCTAGTGTGTCTGTCAGGGCAGGATTCGGTTAACAGTACGGCAGGGATGTTTAAGTTTAAGATATTGGGTTATTAGTTCTATTTGACCGTCTCTTTTAAATTCTATTGTTAGTTAACAGTAGAATTGTTCTTGTTTGTAAAGTAAATAGATAGTTGTTGATTTGATAAGTTATTTGAAAATATTTACGTCATTGAAAACAAATTAGCAAAATCATTATTTACACCGTGATGCTAAAAATATCATATATTGTATTATGTGATAGTGTGAAATATAATAATTAATATACATAGATAAATATATAGCAATGAGTAATATCCTAGATTTTACTATAGGTAATAGGTAAAACATTTTACCTATTAGAAGCTATAGGTTATTACTAGCTGCCCCGGTAAACGTTGTTTTGCCAACAGATAATTTGTAAGCTCTTTCTTTCTCATTGTTATGGTGTTAAATTTGTTAGGGTTATTTTGTGTATTTTGACTATTTTGAGTATTTCGAGCGATGTTTAAACGACGCCGTGTATGCATTTTTGTATAATTTCACTATATTTTAAGAATATAAATAAACTGTATCGTAGGTTATGTTAAAACACGTGTCCCACGTACCGAATAGATAAAATAAAATAATAAAATTACGTAGTATGCCTGTTTATATTGAACACAATTGAATTTAAGAAATACAACAAAACATACCGATTTCAATTCGGTTATCACCAATAGATATATAATTTTTCAGTACGTAGCTATTAATATTTGATAAAAACTTTTAAAAGTCAAAATCACGTCAAAATACTATAGTGTTTTTATGATGTCACTGTTATTTATATAAAAACATAGCAGCCATTGAACGGTTTTTCTCATTTTTGTAAATATCTCGACCGCACAGTCACCTACCGGGTTCAAAAAAATCTATAAACCTTCCCGAACACAAAACAAATATATGGTGTGAATATGGCTTCGATACGTCCAGTGGTTTAGGCCTGATGATCAGTGGTACATACGCACCAAGAGTTTTATATATTAAGATTAAAAATATACAGGGTGTTCGCGGGAACCGAGTGATCATTGCTAACTTTGTTATTAATGGACAAAGTATCAGTATTTTTTCCGGGATGAATAATGGCGGTGTCAAAAAAACAATTGAATGTCAAATTTCAGAGATATATTGAAATATAACATTTTTTTAAATAGAACACTGTATATTATTATTGAATTTTGTAGCTGTATATATTAATATCCGGTATTATAAAGGGGCTAGCAAAATTTTCTAACTAGCAAGCACTCACAAATGAGGTATTAATTTTGTGATAGTATCTATAGATTTGCTATTTAATTTAGATGAGTGATACTTGACTAGAGTATTGTAACACAGTTGGTGCAGACTCTGACTGTACGTGGTATAATTATCATAATATCACCACTGTTTTAACACCCTTGTTTGTGTTTACATACAACACGTGTGTCAAACTTGTCAAAGTCTTCATCAAACTACAAGAGAACTGTCATCTAAATTTGATACCTCATTTGAGAGTTCTTACTAGCTAGCCAATTTGCTGATAATTTATAGAAAAATATGGCGAGTTCAGAACTATGTAATTATGGTAGAAATAATGGTATAGCATGAATAACTACAAAAATTATAATAACTTATTTTCGCAGTAAAAAGAGGAGATTTTAAAATTTATGAAATTTCGTAAATAATTTTACCATAAATTATGTATAAAATTTCATAATATTTGCAATGAAAGTAGATTTTTGAGTCTCCTGTATTTTTTTCAAAGAAAATCACGACCTATTTATTAAATTAAGAATATTTATGTGAATTTACAAATATTTTGGACGTGGTGTAAAAAATAGTAGAAATCAATTTTAAAAAATGACTCACTATGATTCATAATTCTTAAAAAGGAACTCATTAAACATTGTACTCAAATAATAATTCATCTAACTGTTATTTTTTACAATCTAATGGATAGGTATATGATTTTACATAAATATAGTAGGTATTCTTACGAAAAAAAGACATATGTTATTACTAATATTATTATTTTAACACTTTTGTAGAGGGGGGCATGATAATATTGTGTTGTTTTATATAATCTCACTATACTACAAAATAAATATTTGTTCATGAAATCATGTTTATTTAAATTTTTCATATAGACTATATTAACACTCATATGTACTATTATATATGTACATACCTACATATATAAAAAAAGTAATAAATGTGTTCTATAAATAAAGTAGATTTCATTAATTATATTATATTTGCAGTTCCATAAATAACTTTTTTCGTTTATGTATTTTTGTCTCATGAATGTACTTTAGACTTAGTTCTATTAAAGATAAATAACTAACTAGTTTTTTAATTGGTTTATTATACGTAGACGAAATTAACTAAATAAACATTGAAACTTTATCTATGATTATTTATTTATTTATTTATTTATGAACAAATACGTAGTACATTAAAATAATTCGGTCATTTTAAAAAATTGAAAATAATTATTTGTACATAATATATTTTTTTTGGTCACTGATTCACGTAGTAAGTATGTGTCTGTCTGTCTGTTTGTGAAATTTACAAATGTGATCATGTTTTATTTTTATGCATATTTTTGAAATCAATTTTTAAATTATACTGTTGATTTTTGACATTTTTGGTTGGAAGTTATTTTTTTTTTCCTTTTTTCTTTATTTGGTTCTATATAGTAATATATAAAAAGTCATGTGGACGCCATTGAGTTAATACTATTTATATATAGGAATATGTCTAATTTATTTAATTAATTACATTTTGACAATAATATTTAATTATATGTACCTATATAACTAATGAAAATTAAGAATAGTTATTGATATTATTTTAATAATTAAACTATACATTGTTTTTTCTTAATTTATTGAATCAAAAATTAAATAAATAAAGTTTTTTACGTCTTAGATACTTATTTTATATTTTTAATTAAAAAAAGACTAAACAATAAGAAACTAGATTATCATAAAAATGATATATTTATGTTGCATCAAATAATGAAATATAATAAAATTTTGATAAAAATATATTGTTTATTAAAGATGATTACAATTAAAAAAAAACAATAGTGTATTACATATTTTTGTTTTAAAAACCGTATTTCTTTAACCTAAATATTTAATTTCAATTGCATAACATTACAAATGTAATGTTACATATATAGTTATAATTACTTATACAGGATGATTTAAATCTTTCCAAAAAAATAATAACGCAATTTTTCCAACAGAACTGTTGACATGTAAGATTGATACCTCATTTGAAAGTGCTTGTCAACTATCAAATTTGCTAATAACTCCTTTAATAATACCAGATATTATAGTCTTAAATAAACTTAACCAGAAATAAACAATATGGCTTGACTTGTATGTGTTTCGACTTCACTAGAACTCCTCATCATGAGCCTAACAATATCAGACTTTAATAAGCATTAAATTATTTGATTTTTTTGTATATTTCCTTTATATTTTTACATGATTACTTTATGCCATTATTAATTATGTTAAAATGGAGTAGGAACCGCCTATATTATATTTAAAAATAAATATGTGTATTATGTGATATAAACAGTAATAAACACACCTTTTATTTTGCAAATTATATGTTATCAGTAGGTATGAAATATGTATAAATAACACGTTTACACTTACACACACACACACACACATACAGACAGACAGACAGACACACCATGTTCTCCTTCGCGTGTAATAATAATTAGAGCATATTACTTGTATATGTATATTTATTTACAAATAAATGTAATATTATTGTTTCATGTTTCTGTAGTAGCCTCTAAATGGTCGAACCTTTATATTGATGATTATTTTTTATTTTATTATCATTTAACAATTATTTGTTGTTGGTTTAATGAGCAACACTTCCGCGTTGTGAAGTTTTTTAATAGCATAAAAAAATATTTGGTGTTTTTTTTTTATTACAAGTTTTTTTTATATAATTGTTATAAGCGAACTGACTGTCTTTTTATTGCGTAAGGGGGGGAAGGTTAGTTAAACTTACGTCATATTACCCCCCCCCCCACTTCCCATCTAATTTTAGTAACTTTTGTCTGAAGAGTTAGTGTTTTTTTTATTTATTTTTTTATATAATACTGTTATAACAGATTTTTATGAAGAACAAAATGATTTCGGTTTGTCTATTTATTGCGTAAGGATCGATGGGGGGAGGGGGGTACATAATACTTGCGTCGTCATATTACTCCCCCCTCCACCTCCCGCTTCCTTTCTAAAATTAGTAACTTTTACCTGAAGAGTTTTTCTGATAGGAAAATAAAAAAATCGTAAAGAAAATGATATTAAGAAAAAAACGGTTTCGGACTGTCTAGTTATTGCGTAAAGTTCGAGAGGGGGGTATGTAAAACTTACGTCATATTACCCCCCCCCCCCACTTCCCTTCTAATTTTAGTAACTTTTGTCTGAAGAGTTAGTGGTTTTTTTATTTATTTTTTTATATAATACTGTTATAACAGATTTTTATGAAGAACAAAATGATTTCTAAACTTACAATTAGTAACTTTTGTCTGAAGAGTTATTTTGATGGGAAAATAAAAAAATCGTAAATAAAATGATATGAGATTATTGTTAATAATAAATATAAATCTATGTTTTCTACATTAGAAATTAATCAAAAATTACATTCTATATTATATTCCCTAATTCATTTCTGAACGTAACTTTTTTTTTTTTAATATACTTTTTGATAAAAGTAAAATTAAAAAAAAATTTTTCTTTATATACTTAAGGTACAGTTAGACGGGCAATGAACGTGCCAGCAATTTTTTGAATTGCTGGCAATATTATTGCTGCATGCGGTTAGTGGGCTCTCACACCAGAGCAATATAGCAATATTGCAACACAGCAATAAAGTAACTAACAACTAGAAACTAGCAATATTATTTTGGTCGCTCTCACACCAAAGCAATATTCACAATCTCAATAGTCAATTGTTTTTCAAAAATCACATGTGTCAAATGGAAATATTGCTATATTCAAGCGATAAATATCGGTTTTCAACATGCAAGTTGTATCGTTGGCAATACGTATCGCCAAAATACGGCAATAATGGAATATAGCGATATCGTATTGCTTTGGTGTGAGACAATATGTCTGATTCAATGTATATTGACAGATAGCAATAATATCGCTAGTTATATATTGCTAGTTGATATATTGCTATATTGCAATATTGCTCCGGTGTGAGAGCCCACTAACTGTACCTTTAAAATTAATCAAATTAGCTTTTATTTTACCCAATTTTTTTGACACAACTATTCAAAATATATTAAAAGATAAAAGTAAAATTATTTTTAAATAATATTAAATTTATAAATCATATTAATAATAATAATAAAACCTTTTATATTTTATAATTCTTGCATGACTTAAAAAGACCTCACCTGTCAAAATAAAATTAATTATATGTACAATCCTTCGTGCTTATTTTTTTCTTTATTAAATTACATGCTTGAAAAATCTTTTTATTTTATATTAAAAATATATTTATAAATAATAAAAATCAAACACTGAACTGTTATTCTAATTTTAATAAGATTTCAAATAAATATATGTAAATAAATAACACTTATATTAAGGCTCTACTAAATTTGTTATTTCTTATCATAATTGATACTAATTTAAAAATCTAAAAAACAGATTTTAATTATTAAAAATATATTTATAAATAATAAAATTCAAAAACTGAACTATTATTCTAATTTTAATAAATAAGTAAATAACACATATTTTAAAGACTACTAAATTTGTTATTTCTTATCATAATTGATACTTATTTAAAAAATCTGAAAAAACAGATTTTAATTATTAAAAATATATTTATAAATAATAAAATTCAAGCACTAAACTATTATTCTAATTTTAATAAATAAATAAATAACACATATTTTAAAGACTCTACTAAATTTGTTATTTTTTATCATAATTGATAGTTATTTAAAAATCTGAAAAATCAGATTTTAATTATTAAAAATATATTTATAAATAATAAAAATCAAGCACTGAACTATTATTCTAATTTTAATAAATAAATAAATAACACATTTTTTAAAGACTCTACTAATTTGTTACTTATCTTAATTGATACTAATATAAAAATCAGAAAAACCAGATTTTAATTCTTAGTTCAAATAAGATGAAACATATCAATATTAAGTTACTTTTAACCCTGACCTAAATCGGTTTAAAAATAACATATTCAAAAACGAATACAATGCAGTTTTGTGGGCTTATTTTCATTTAAGGACAGACAGAACTAATTTAACTATTTGGGTTTTTGAAACATCAAAGTAAATTTCGAAATCTTGTTGTATTTTTTTATTATTATTATAATTTATTTTTAATCAAAAATAGAAGTGCTATTATTCTTTTTGTATCTTTAATTGTATATAAATGTTCTACTGCCTACATGGGATTTTGTAAAATGTACCTTTTTGGAAGATAATTAATTTAAAATATTCATAAAAAAAAATTTTTTTTTAAATTTTCATATAAAAAAATTATATATGCATTTTTAAACATTTTCCTACATAATTCAACTGGATTTGAAAGAATGGAATATCTGTGGAGTATGATTGTTTATTAAAAAGTCAATTTGATATGGTATAACTTCTCTAAATTGATTAAATATGGCAATTTAAAAAAAAAAAAAAAAAAATTTTTTTTTGGTTATTTCTTTTTTTACATTTTTTTAATTAATCTGAAACCGAATGGGAGGGAGGGGGTCTGTGGAATATTATTGTATATTGTATAAAAATCAATTTGATGGGGTAAAACTTCTATAAACTGATTAACTATTGCAATTAAATAAAAGCGATAAAAAAATTGTTGAAAAGTTATACAATATTAAATAATTTTTTTTACAATTTTTAATTAATCTAAAACCGTATGGGGGGGGGGGGAGATCTTTAGGTTATTATTGAATATTAAAACATCAATTTGATAGGGTAAAACTTCTTTAAACTGATCAGGTAAACAAAAAAAAACTTTTGATAAAAAGTTATATTAAAATTTAAATTTTAAAATGTCAAATGCGAGTCGATTAGTGTCCTGTACTGTATATTTTATTTATTAATTTATTCATTAATTAATTTTAGTAAAATAAAGTTATATTTAATAGTTCGTCTATGTGAAAACAGATGGCTTCACAAAAAGGTCTTAAATTTATAATTAAGACACTACTTCTACCTAGAAACATTGAGAGCCACTGCTCAGTGATATATTAATTAGACTTCAATCAAATAATTAATTATTTAAGTAAAGGTCACGTACCCATAAAAAGAGATTTAGAAAAAGTTTCATAGAAAAATAATTTTATTCACAAATTAAAAACTTTTACTTTTAATGTTTTTTTTTTGTATCATTTACATTTTAAATTGTATTTAAATTATGCTAAATCATCTCTTTATAGCAATACAAGATGGAATATATTGATTTGAATAGCCAGTTTTTAATGGCATTTGTATTATTAGCATGTAGCTAAGTATACAAAAATAATTCATTTAAAAAAAAATTTAAATTATCTATTGTTTTTTTTTTATGTATGTCGAGTTGCAAATTTAATACTGTTTCCGTTTTCTGGAAAATTACGTGTGGTTGTTATAGCATTAGTCTAAAACTTGAAAAAATTTATTCCACTGTAATATGTGGAAAAATATCGGTGGGAATATTTCTAAAATAGATATAAAAATAAAAAGAAGTCAGACTAATAAAAAAAAAATAATAAAAATTATAAATAGTTATATTTTTCAAGGGCGTAAACCATAAATGAAGTAACATTTCAACATTGTGTTTTTAAGGTTGCAAACATTTATTTTTCGGTGGAGAAATATTAAATAAACAAAGTATAACTAAAAGTATGTTACTTAGTAACCTATATAGTATCTTATTTTATTATCATACATGCACTTTTCGATAAGAATTGGTGTCGGGTCTATATAATATTGAACTATTATCATAAACAAGGTCAGTGACGTATTTATAGAGTGGGGGGATTTAGGGGTCAGACCCCCCTTCTCCCTCCACCGAATTTATCAATAAAAATTATATATTTAATTTAGAAAAAATATGATTAATAAAAAAATGTGTTCTTTTGCAAAAAAATGTAATTTTGAACCTATTTTTTTGTAAGCAATTGTTTTTTAATCTTATTATTGATTGTCATAGCCAACTTTGGGTGGTACACTGTTTAAATATTAATAAATAAAAAATACTTTTTGCTGATTTTTTAAAAGTATATCATTGAAAAGGTAATAAAATCTTCTGTTAAAAAATTGAATAATATCATATTAGGTACTTCTATTAAAGAAAATATAAGTTTGTTTATTTTCTCAAAAACTCCGAGGTTTCTGAAGTTTTTTTAAGCGATTTTTGGTTCATATCTTGTAGGTTATTAAATTTGTTGGGTGTAAATACACCATTGAACTGCCCCCACTTAAAGGTAACTTTTGTCTCATTTATTAACCGAATATCTATCTCTAATAGTTTTCAAGACCCCCCCCCCCAACTATCCCCTGATATTTAAACACCCTCTATATGATTGTTTTTAACTTATAAAAAAAAATCAGTTACATTTTTTTTTGTAATTTATGTTATGTTTAACAAAATATATTACTTATTAAATAAATTTCAGTTTCGATTAAAAGAAAAGAAATACTTATTACATACTTATATAGAAAACAACTAATGGAGTAAAAATGTACTATGTATGTATAATGTTGAACATCATATGTTTATTAAATATTTCACAGCACACTTTATAAATAACATCATTGTTTATACTAATAACCTTCGTTTTGTTGTTACTAATATACTATAAAGTGATTGTTAAATTCATAGATGTATACATTAATACAATGTTATTGTTTAGTGTATAACAATAGGTAGTAAGGCATTGTGGGTAGGTTTTTTGTAATATTATTTAATGCATTTCTCGATCGATTCTACTACATACAGCTTTATTAGGAACTATAGGAAACTATGTATTCTCAATAGTTAATTTTGTCAATACGTTTTTTTTTAATTTCTGAATAAATATTTATATAAATAATAAATATTTTAAGAGAATATGTGTATAATATTATTAATTGTAAGTTAGTTTGAGACGATTTTCTATCGAAAATCGAAGTTTGATGGCTGAAATTTTACGAAAAAAGTTTGAATTGTAGATTTGGTTAAAATTATGTTAATTATATAGAAAATAATGTGAAAAGTCGAAATTTTCAAACCGCAGGTCTGTATCTCTAACTGTTCTTGAGATATGGCCTTTCAAAGTTTTGGATTTTTCAAAATTTTGAAGAAAAATGGCCATAAGTTCTGAACGTGTGTTCGGATTTGATTTTTGTTGGCAGATTTGGAATTAGCGTGTCAAACTCTATATAATGACATGTAAAATACTTTGAATTTCGACAAAAAAAAATTTGTAAAAAATCGACATTTTAAAAAAAAATTTTTTTTTCGAACTTTCATGTATTATACATGTTATTATATATATTTTGACACGCTGATTCCAAATCTGTCGACAAAAATCAAATCCGACCACACGTTCAAAAGTTACAGTCATTTTTCTCCAATTTTTTTTGAAA
Organism: Sialis lutaria; assembly: GCA_949319165.1. Taxonomy (NCBI): domain Eukaryota; kingdom Metazoa; phylum Arthropoda; class Insecta; order Megaloptera; family Sialidae; genus Sialis; species Sialis lutaria. The sequence continues at coordinate 31,086,025 of OX439235.1, forward strand.
AATCAAAACTTTGAGAGGCCATATCTCGAGAACGTGATGAGATACAGACCTGCGGTTTGAAAATTTCGACTTTTCACATCATTTTCTATACAATAAACATACTTATCACCAAATCTAAAATTCAAACTTTTTTCGTAAAATTTCAGCCATCAAATTTCGATTTTCGATAGAAAATCGTCTCAAATTCAAGAAATTAAGTCGTAAAATCAATTGTTACTCACAACAATGTAATAGTTAATAATTTACATGTGTTCTATCTTATAGTTAATAAATATTTATTAATATAAATTAACTATAAAATAAAATAAATCACGATAATTAATAATAGTTTCTTTATTACTTATAACAGTAATTATTCAGTATAAGTACCCCTTAATAATGATATTACAATTTAAAAATCGACACGTGTCAAATATGCTTACTCATAAGTACATATTAAAGTAATTATTACTATAAATAAATATATATCTTAAGTTGCATTAATTATATTCATAAAATAATCTATAAATGTAACATTTGATACACAATGAATAATTTTATTGTAAAGTAATTTAAAATTAGACGAATCAATTAAAAGTTTCATAAAAATAGAAGCAGCTATTTAAAAAAAGTATTGGTGACGTCATATTTCAGAAGGATGACGTCTTAAAATAAAATAAAAATGACCATTTCATGGCAAATTATTTCTTAATTTGAAGTACTAAATTATTATATTTTTTTTAAAGTAGATTAAAAAAAATAATTATTTTCATAAATGTCGAACAAAAATTAATTTATTGCTTGTTTTTTTTATTATTGAAATAAATATATATAAATAATATTTATTATTTAAAATAGCGTGTAAAAATATAACATATAATATAACTAAAACGTTTTGGGGCTCATAGGGCCTACTGTGGCCCGAGGACCATTTTAAAACCCCCCTCCAAACTCTGCCACTTTTATTTAAAATATATTTTTAACCAACTTTATTAAAAGATGATACTCTCAACACAACAATACATATTTTCATGCATAACTCCGAAAAATATGAACCGATTTTGACGATTTTTATTAGTTTGAAAGAGTATACTTCAGAGATGGTCCCATATAAATTTTATCAAAATCTGACCATGAAGTTCAAAGTTATGCCACTCAAAATAAAAAAATAAAAAACTGACAATAGTCTGTCAAAAACTTCGACTATATATTTTCGGACATAACTCCTATAAACATGCACCGATTTTGATGATTTTTATTATTTTGAAAGAGTATACTTCCGAGATGGCCCCATAAAAATTTCATCAAAATCTGTCCACAGAGTCCAAAGTTACGCCACTCAAAATGAAAAATAAATAATCTGCCGTGTGCCACATGACTTTCTTATACGTAATAATGACAGTGAACAGTGTACGTGATTTTTATTTTAGTGAAGGATATTTCTAACAAACTAATAAAAGATAGAGTAAAATGAATGAGACATAAACTATAGAAATATTATTTTATACATTATGTATCGAACGAATTTTGTTTAACATAATTACTAACAATAAAATGGAAACGGATGGTTACTCTTGTAATTTTTTGAATTTTTTGAAATAAGACAAAAATGTTTTAGATAAAAAATGTCGAGTATGTTATTATCTATAATTTATTCCCCATACATTTTTTTCCAACACTTATGATTTAGCCAGAAATATTTTTTTTAAAATCATTATTTAGAATAATCTATACTGGTTGCTGGGTGCTTTGACCGTACGGATCACGACTAATACCGTCAAGTCGCACGACGACCACTGCAAACTAAATGAATTAGAGTATACAGTGTTTATTCTCAGTATTACGTATAAGAAAGGCCCATGGTACCTATGGCAAACACGTACAGTCTCTGTAATACGTATAAGAAAGTCCCATGACACTCATGGCAGATATTTCTTCTCTGTTATGAACCATTTGAAATGTACTTAAAATCGAATACTTAGTAAAAAAAAAAAAAAATTAAATTTGTTTTTTTCGAAAAAATGAATACAACATAAATTATAGATAATAATATTACCTACAATTTTCAACTTGGCCATTTTTCTCTAATTCGCACTGTTTCAGTGTAATTCGAAAAATTCAAAAATCGATGTAGGTAAACATCCGTTTCCGGTTGAATGATCGTTTTCAAAAATAGGAGGTTTTCTTCCCAGGCAAAAATCAATCTTAAGTATAAAATTCCACCTTTCTACGATTTGTCGTATTTGAGTTACAGCGTCTACAGACAGACAGACCGACAGACCGACAGACCGACAGACAGACCGACAGACACACAGACATCATGGCGAAAATAGTCAGAATGGATTCAGGGAAGGTCAAAATTGATAATTCCATCAAAATCCGGATTTCGAAAAAAATCGCGATTACAATACTTACTTATACTATATGTATATTTCATATACATTGGTATAAGAAAGTAAAAATACCCATAACTCCTAAACGACTGATGATGGAAGGGTGTAATTTTATATTTATAATAATCTTTCATCTGGGAAGACAACCACCTTATTTTTAAAATGATCACTAAACCGGAAACGGATGGTTACTCTTGTAATTTTTTGAATTTTTTGAAATAAGACAAAAATGTTTTAGATAAAAAATGTCGAGTATGTTATTATCTATAATTTATTCCCCATACATTTTTTTCCAACACTTATGATTTAGCCAGAAATATTTTTTTTAAAATCATTATTTAGAATAATCTATACTGGTTGCTGGGTGCTTTGACCGTACGGATCACGACTAATACCGTCAAGTCGCACGACGACCACTGCAAACTAAATGAATTAGAGTATACAGTGTTTATTCTCAGTATTACGTATAAGAAAGGCCCATGGTACCTATGGCAAACACGTACAGTCTCTGTAATACGTATAAGAAAGTCCCATGACACTCATGGCAGATATTTCTTCTCTGTTATGAACCATTTGAAATGTACTTAAAATCGAATACTTAGTAAAAAAAAAAAAAAATTAAATTTGTTTTTTTCGAAAAAATGAATACAACATAAATTATAGATAATAATATTACCTACAATTTTCAACTTGGCCATTTTTCTCTAATTCGCACTGTTTCAGTGTAATTCGAAAAATTCAAAAATCGATGTAGGTAAACATCCGTTTCCGGTTGAATGATCGTTTTCAAAAATAGGAGGTTTTCTTCCCAGGCAAAAATCAATCTTAAGTATAAAATTCCACCTTTCTACGATTTGTCGTATTTGAGTTACAGCGTCTACAGACAGACAGACCGACAGACCGACAGACCGACAGACAGACCGACAGACACACAGACATCATGGCGAAAATAGTCAGAATGGATTCAGGGAAGGTCAAAATTGATAATTCCATCAAAATCCGGATTTCGAAAAAAATCGCGATTACAATACTTACTTATACTATATGTATATTTCATATACATTGGTATAAGAAAGTAAAAACTGAAAAAAAAAAATTTGCGAATAGTGTGTCAAAATCTGAAACATCCTGTATATTATTATACAGTCGCTCACCTTGATTTCATTCACACACATTTATACAGTATAACACATTTATCCCTTCCGTCTACTAACAATTTAAAATTGACAAAATATTTGCAAACAAATAAAAAAAAATAGATTTAATTTTAGAATATTATGGTTGAATGCACATGCAGCAAAATATTAATGTAGTGCCAAGGTCGTTGTATAGAGTTTTCTCTCATCGCCCAAAGGTACTTACTCTGTTTTACGCAGTGGCGTAATAGGAGAAATTCGGCCCAATTATAACCAGAAATATGACTGGACTTCATTTTGTAATAATATATGACATACCTACATAAATGAAACATTAAAATGCCACAATTATTTATTTTAACATTAAAACTCGACCTTATTGAAAATTTAAGATGGAAAAATGCTTAATAAATTTATCTTGTTAATATAACAATATTTCCTCAATATAATAATAAAAAAAATATTTTATTCATTTGAAAAATATATCTTCATTTTATCTAAAAATCTTTTCATTTGTCTAATTAATAAATAATTTATTACACCAACTAACGAAACTCTCAAATAGATTAAACATAATGGTTGTATTAATAAATATTTATCAGTGTGAATATTTTTTACACCACCCAACTATAGTGAAAGTGCAATTTTCGATATGGTAAATTCAGTGATGTCATTTATTAAGTATTTAAAATATATGTTTTCAATACGAAACAAAATAAGAACATTGTTAGTAATAATATACATTTATCAATAAGATAAACTAGGATATTTCCATATTGGTAAAAAATTATCATATTAACAAACAACCTCTATCGGAGTCAAATCGATCACGGATTTTTTTCATTGATCACATTTTTTAACACAATTATTTTATTATGTATGTAGTATTTTTAGCAAATATAAAAATGTATATAATATTAAATATATTGAATGATAAAAATCCAGGGCCTAAAGGAGTTAAAACTCCATTTGAATGTGCTTTTCAACTAAATAATTTTGCTACAATACAATTTTGTTTCTATAATACAATGTTATATTATTTCTATAGTCGTTCGTAAATAGAGCACGTCCCCTACCGGGTTAATAACACAGCCTGCATTTGAACTAAACTGACATTTACCCTTTTCTAGTTCCGCTCTAGATTTTTTTTCATATTCCGTTAACGCTAGACATGCGGTTTTATAATTTTCATTGTTTATATTTATAAATATAATTATATTATTATTATTATACAAACGTCAATAACTTCCGATCCTCTGACCTTTGTGCTGTAACTTAAGCAATATTATGTTAATTATAAATGTATTCAGACTTAAGTAAAGTCACTTATATTTATACGAAATTATTGGGGACAGAATCAAATGTTAATATATGACCCAAAGGTTTTTGGTATGTTAAAACCAAATTCAATCCCCATTTTTTTTAATTACTTGGGGTTATTGAGTTAATCTAAACTAAAAGTGTCAAAAATAATGATTTTAGTTATATTTATAAATACACCCATACCTCGCTTTACGGCCTAGATACGTTCCACGAAACTTGGAAGCAAAACGAAAAACCGTATAAGGAATCATTTATTCTTTGCGCAAGATTGGCAACATGTAGATACATCGACATCGAAAAAAAAATTTTTTTGCCGTTATAGCGAAACATTTTAGGCCGTAAATCGAAAACGTGCCTTATTAAAGGCCGTTATAGCGAAATGCCGTATAAAGAGCGGCCGTATAGCGAGGTATCGGTGTATTTTACAAATTTTTTTGACAGGTTTCGTTCGTGGTAACAAATAAAATTATTTGCAATTTTATTTTTTATTGTTCGATTTTATTTATATGCCTAAATATACTATTTTAAAGATTTTGTTATATTTTCGTGCAATTTTGGGAAGCCTTTACTCTTATTTATAAAAAAAATGGTATATACTTAGTAGTAAAATTTCATTTTAATGGGGAAAGAAAGTGATATTTGTTACAGAAAAAAAAATTTTGAAAAATATGTAAAATATTCATAAAAATATCCAAAATTGTTATTTTTGACACTTTTAGGTTAAGTTATCTCAATAACCTAAACTAATTGATAAACTTAGGGAACAGAACCACGTCAAAAATCTTCAGGATCGTTTATTTTTGCAACCTGGTATAATTTCAATTATTTGTATACCTATTATTCAAACAAAATTTTTATAAAATAATCATATTTATAAAACATAAATGCATTCCTTTGATAACCTTTATTGTTTAATAGTTCATATAATATTAAGCATAAGCGCACGTGCTTTATAATATATTTAAAAATAAATTAAATAAATAAAAATTCTAACCATTGCAAAATTATATTACATTAACCCATTAAAGCCCGCCGTACCTCATTTTATAATTAGTGGTGCTGTCTATGGATATTAATTCACAATATTTCAGTTGGTAGAAGTGCAACAAACAAAATCTGTTAACGTTATTAGTTTCATAAGTGTTGTTTTAATTGTTCTTAATAATTTTTATATGAAAAGAGGTACGTGGTATGCTAATATATGTTATCCATGATTTCGAATTTTGTTCAAATCATATGAAATAACTTAAATATACATATAACATGACTTTATCTAAATAAAAATTATATCAGAAAAGCAGTCTCACACAAAATAGACTTCATATCTGCCCAATTGAGTACACACTGTTATTTTTTTTTCTAAATATTAAAAAAAGTTTAAAATATATTGAATATGTACTAAATTACATTACATTTTCTTTTGAGCGTTAATGGGGTAAAGAGAGGGGGGGGTCAATTAAATAAATTTACCTCTCAAATAAATCTTTAAGACCGTACTTATAACTTGTACCAAGAGATATACACAAGTATATAAATATTATATCACAAAAAATTACAATAGGAAGTACATAATTTAAGTAGATGCTATAGATTATAATCGGGGTTAATATAATTACTTAAATTAAGAACAAAAGCCTCAAGCATTATTAAAATGGATATATAGATATATGTATAATGTTTCTAGTGCCCATTATGTGATAATTATAAATACATTACATAGTTATATAAGAAAATATTACATAATGCATGAAACATCAAATTTTAGTAATTGCTAAATTATTTCCTAATTGATCAAAAATTGTTTTTTTTTATTATTGTTATTAGACAATTCGGTTAGGCTCAGTTTTGACCTAAATGACACATATCTTAGCCGGAAGTAGACCAGGTGAATTTTGTATGGTATTTGTATCATAACATTTTTTTATTATAGTTTATAATTTTTTATTTAAAAAAAATGAATGCATAGAGTTTAATTTTAAGTAGGTATTATAAAGCATATACTTAACTAATGATAGTGTATAGACCTATCGAACAGTGAAGGCCATATCGAAATCGGTTCAGTAGTTTTATAAATCAAATCATTTTTTTACAGTTTTTTTAATGTATTCTTCTCCTATATAAATATTTAGTTTCATTTATTATATAGCATATTCTAAACTAGCTTTAGGAAATTTTTGTAGTATTAGAACTGTGAAAATTCCAAAAAAATCGGTTCATTTTTATTTAAATTTTTTTTTCTTAATACATGCCTGTCCTAAATAATTAATTTCAATTATTATGTATAGGATCTTAAACTTTCTAATCAGTGAAAACCCCATCAAAATCGGTTAAGTAGTTTTCTTGTGAAGACAAAGCGAATTGAGTGAAAATTTTTCTTCTACACAGAAAAAAAACTGTATTGGACCAAGAAAACCTTGTTTTTGTATATAACGAAAACAATATTTTGTTAATATAAGAAACATACTCTTAATCCAACTACGTTATTCCTTCGTTCAAGAATACTATAGTTGGTTTAAGAGATTATTGCTTATCTTAAGAAAATATTGTTTTCGTTATATACAAGCAAGGTTTACATGGTTTGAGAAATCCTTTCTACCAATGAAGTCTGTATTTTTTTATACCAAACTTCTAATAAAAACTAATAATTAATCATAAACCAAGAGAAAATATACCATTTTTTAATGCAATAATCAATAATACATCTTGAAAATCAATTATATACTTTAATAAAAAACACTACACACGAAAATATGAGTGCAGTATGTCATTACAAATAAAAAACACTATCTAAATATAAATACATACATATATGAGTTCAAATAAACAGAGGTACAATTTTTTTGTCTAACACTTTACTTACGGCAATTTTATTAGCTTCATCATCTTTCAGTTGCAGATGTTAATACAAACATATACTAAATATACATTAGCCTGATTTTGATAATAAACATTTATTTAGATCCGGTTTTTATTTTATTTAAAGGTGACGTCTTTAAATGTCATTTCGATTTAATGCATTTTAAATTGATTATTATCTAATTATAATCATTAAAAATATAATATAAGTATATACTTCTTTGAAAGAATTTTTACGTACAATGTCTCAAATAATGTTAAAAAAAATTCTTACAAGGGAACCTTTTCAAGTCGAAAATTCGTATCGAGTTTAAACTTTGTATATAGTTAGAGGAGGTCAAGGTAAGTAACAAAAAAATTATCTTAGCTGCGGTAAAATGGTTTAAGGGGGTGAAACACCCCTATGAAAATGTGCAAAATAATCATATTTTTTCTTTAAAAAATCTATAATACAGAATTTTCATGATTTTTTATGCTCTTTCTATTGGCGATAGTCAAAATTCGAAAAAAATGAACCTATGAAATGTGGGTGGGGTGGGGGTTAACGGTTTATTTTTTTCGGATTTTGACTATCGCCATTCGAAAGAGCATAAAAAATTCATAAACATTTTGTATTGTAAATTTTTTTAAATTTTCATTAGTTTCAGAGTTATTTGAAAAAATATGATTCTTTTGCACATTTTCATAGGGCTGTTTCACCCCCTAAAACCGTTTTACCGCAGTTATGATAATTTTTTTCTTACTTACCTTAACCTCCTCTAACTATATACAAAGTTTAAACTCGATACGAATTTTCGACTTGAAAAGGTTCTCTTTTAGTATGAAAAAAATAAAAATTACTTAAAAAAATATTATATACCTAATTAAATTAAAAACTTTTTGAACTTGGTATGAATTTTTTTTTCTTATAAAGTTTCTTATGGGCTTAGTGCTGAGTTCAAAAACTGTTAATTTTAATTATTTTTGACTTTTCAGTGTTTTTGAAGACAGTTTTTTATGATTCCCTTTTAAGTGGGGTATCTTCGAAATCTATAGTCAGATTCTAATAAAATTTAAATGGGATCATCTAGAGTTTCTAGAGAATATTCACTTTCAAACAAACCAAAAATCGTTTAAATCGGTGCATTTTTGTTGCAGTTATGCTCGAATATACAAAAAAATATATATATACCTACATTTGTATTAAAGATTATATTTGTTTTTTATTTTTGTTTTTTTTTATCATGACGTAACTTAATAAACTATTTTTTTAAATTGAAATTGTTAAATTATTATTCAGAGTTCAAGGGCATGTTCAAAGTATACATATATCATGTTCATTGACGTCTATTTATTAAAAAAAAAATAACAAGTCCATATCAGATTTTAAATTTCATTTACGTAATGACACAAAATAAAGAAGACATTTTTATTAATTTTTTTAAGTATTTATTTATTGTTAACTCATATCCGGGATTTAAGATGAAAGACTTTTTAGAAATACTCAAGGTTTCTGGGTAAAATATTAGGTTAGTACAATTAAATAGATTTAAAATTAAAAAAAAATATATTTTTATATAATAAAAGTCAAGAAAAGTATTTTTTTAATATTTTCCAAAGGTTATGATAACACAAGATATGGGTTACATAGAATTGTGTATATAGCCTTTAAAAAAACATGAATGAAATATCACAAATGCAAATTTTTTGGGTGCGACTTGTAAGCAAATAGAAAAAAAATATCGATGATAATAATTTAATCATTTTACCGAAAAATTACAACATAGAATTTTTTCTTCTAATTTTTTCTCTCTCTTATTTTCATATTTTTTTATACACCTTTAATCCATCCTAAATAATTTAAATACGAATATAATCTGTTTGTTTGTTACCTTTATATTTCCAAAACACTGAACCGATTTTAATGAAATTTGGCAGGGAGGTAGCTTATACCCTGAGGAAAGACATAGACTACTTTATATGCCGATAAATAAATATATTAATAAAAATTCTACGGAAATTAACTCACGAGTAATAGATGCGAAAATAATCTGTTTGTAACCTTTTCACGACTGAACCACTGAACAGATCTTGATGAAATTTGGCAGGGAGGTAGCTTATACCCTGAGGAAAGGCATAGACTACTTTATATGCCGATATATAAATACATTAATAAACATTCTATGGGGGTGAGCTCACGAGTAATAGATGCGAAAATAATCTGTTTGTTTGTAACCTTTTCACGACTGAACAACTGAACAGATTTTGATGAAATTTGGCAGGGAGGTAGCTTATACCCTGAGGAAAGGCATAGACTACTTTATATGCCGATAAATAAATACATTAATAAAAATTCTATGGGGATCAATTCACGAGTAATAGATACAAAAATAATCTGTTTGTTTGTAACCTTTTCACGACTGAACCACTGAACCGATCTTGATGAAATTTGGCAGGGAGGTAGCTTACATCTTAAGGAAGAATATAGGTTACTTTGTATCCCGATAAATAAATAGTAATAAATAAAAATTCCATAGGGACGAAATCACAAATCACGAATAATAGCTAGTTTTAATTAATAATTTAATAATTATTTTCATCTAGATACTTTCATTGTAATGTTACTTATTCATTTGTTACGTATAAAATAATCTGTAAAATCTTTTTCCCATGGAATCTTTTGATTCGCAAAGTTATATAAAATTAATTCAATATATGCATTTCATCTATTATTGCAAAATATTAGAAAATCATGTTGTAAATTAGTATAATATGGTATACGAAATAATCCTTTATTTGATGTATTATATTATTTTGCAATTTGTATGTATAGGTATTTAAAAACTATAACATATATTTCTTTTATATTAATATGTACTATTTTTGTAGTAAAGCACATTTAAAATGTCTTAAAAAAGGTTCTTAGATTTATTTAGAAAATTTTATAAAAAAAATCTGTTCCTTACCAAAATTAAGTTAATATAATTGTACTTAAGAAAGTTTGAAGTATACTTAATTTTATATTAGTATACTTAAGTACGTTTTCAGTTCCAAAAATATACAGGGTGATTCAGCACTGTCGTGCCAAACTCGAACAGTAGATTGAGAAAAATATTTTAAGCAAAAAACTTCCGATAAACATGTGTCCGGAAATTTTTCGTCAGGGAACTACAGGCCTCCAAAGATTTTGCTCAAAATGAGTTTTTATTTAATATTTAGAGAACCCTTTGTTTTAAAATTATGAAATTTGGTATTTTGTTTAGTAATAATAAGTGTTATCGATATCTCGTATTAAACAATTATAATTTTGACCAGGGATGTATGGGGTCAGTGGGCCCATCGATTTTTATCTAGTATTTTTTGTTCTTTAATTTTTTTTATAAAGTTGGGTACTCATTTAAGGTTATATGACACACAATACGCAAAAACATACTTTGCTTTTTTGTCATAGGATAAACCGTTTTCGAGAAATATCGATGGAAAAGAAAGCATGCAGAATTTAACTTAATACGGATGCTTCAAATTACCGATAATAACTTTATATTCTTGTTCTATGATAATAAATAAGACAACAAGTTAATATAAAAATACTTCCGAAAATGCATCCATATCAACAAATAGCCATTTTTAGTTTGTTTTTTTAGTCATGTCAATAAAGTACATGTAACAGTAATAGAACTGGCTATAGATCTTACAGGATTCGTAATTGGAGGTTTATTTATATGAACTTTATTCTTACCTTTAATCATTAAAAAAGAATATAAATTTATTTTTTGTAATTTCAAGCATCCGTATTAAGTTAAATTCTGCATGCTTTCTCTTCCATCGATATTTTTCGAAAACGGTTTATCCTATGATAAACAAGTAAAGTATGTTTTTGTGTATTTTGTGTCATATAATCTTATTGATGTACTAACTCAGGAAATTTTTTTTAGGAACAAACAAATACTAGATAAAAATTGATAGGCCCACTGGCCCCATACAGCCCTGGTCTAAAATATAATTGGTAAATATTGGAAATCGATAAAACATATTATTAATAAACTAAATACTAAATTTCATAATTCTATCACAAAGGGTTCTTTAGATATTAAATTAAAACTCATTTTTAGTAAAATCTTTGGAGGGCTGTAGTTCCCTAAGGAAAAATTTCAGGACACATGTTTATTGGAAGTTTTTTGCTTAAAATATTTTTCTCAATCTACTGTTAAAGTTTGGCACGGCAGTGCTGAATCACCCTGTATAAAACTAATTGTTATTATATTTTAACATTTTAAGTACAATTACAGTACTTAAATTTGTACTTAAGTACATTTTTGTGTATTTGTTCTGATCTCTAATTACAAATTACTCAGTCACATTGGTAACTGATTTTAAGTGATTTTTATTATTAAGTCAATCTTTTTTAAAAAATAGTTTATGGACTAACACTTCGACGTATGATCAAACATTAATATATTAAATGATCAAACATAATATATTAAAATATATTAATATATTAATATAAAATATATTAATATATTAATATAAAATATATTAATATATTAAAATTGAGTTAATATTCTTAAAAAAAAAATATTGAAACATTAAAATAAAAAAAATATTTTAATATTAAATTATTAAATATTAATGGCCCATTTTCCTAATATAAAGGAAATGAAAATAAATGAAACAAAAATGACATTTAACTAAAGTATATTATTAAAACTTTTATGAATAATTTTTCACGTGATTTTTCAAATGTTAAATTTTAAATATTAATTACATTTATGAAGGTTTCTTCATTATTTATATTATACATATATACACATAATTATGTCATGTACATAAAATTTAAAAAATAAATTTTACATATTATAATGATCTACAACAAATGTTAATTAAGTAAAAAAATATTCTAAAAAAAACATAAAACCCTTTTTATTTAATATCTAGACAACCCATTGTAATACAGTTATAAAATTTGATAATGGATTTAGTATTAATAATAATTTAATAATCAATAATTATTTAACCCAGGGGCGTATGGGGTTACCGTTATTTTTCTACCCCAAACATATATGTGCTAAATAATACTGAAAATCGATTAATTTTAAATCAGTTATCAAATCTATCTGGATAAAAAGTTGCCTATGTTTTTCACCAGAATATAAGCTACCTCCCTGCCAAATTTTATCAAGATCTGTTCAGTGGTTTAGCCATAAAAAGGTAAAAGGTAAAAATGTATTTTCCTTTTTCTACCCAAACATATACATATGTGCTAAATAATATTGAAAATCAATTCATTTTAAAACAATTATCGGAAAACAAAGTACCCTATGTCGTTCCTCCTAAGGTTATAAGCTATCCCCCTACCAAATTTCATCAAAATCGGTCCAGTAGTTTAGCCGTAAAAAGTTAAAAAGTAAAAAAATATTTTCGCATTCGGATAAATACCATATTTTAGGTTAGTAGCATAGAAAAATAATAAGTAATCAATGAATTGGTTAATAAATTAGAAATTTATTAGATAATATTACCTTGAATTAATTTATTATCACAACAAAAATTAATAGCATTAAAATATTTGTATGTGAAATCCCCTTTGCAAAATTACTGGTATGCCTATGTTCTGAATTAAACACATTATACGAAAAATGGCATAACTAAAAATACATTACTATGTTTGACATGTTATTAAAACATTAAAAGTATTTATTTTAAAACTTAAATACTTAGGAGTACATTGTTCTTTTTGCAATTCCTTAATCTGTAGAAAATCCGGGTTTTTTTCCAAAAAAAATGTCTTAAAATAACATACGTATATTATTTTTAATCTATTGCAAAATATTATATACTTATTTGATCAATTGAAGCAAAAATATACATTTTGTTAAAAATAAAAAAATAAAAAATCATAAAAACTTTATTTACTACTTTATTTTATTTTAAAAGTATATTTATTTTAAGTTCATATTTCTAGGGCACAATATTTCATCGATCCCCCCTTTATATTTTGAATTAATTATTATTTATTATAAGAATAAACATTTTGTAAAAAATTAATAATTTTTTACAATTTTTAAATTCTGTAACGACTCATACTATAAATCTAGGAGGGATACAATGATATAAACATCACCCCCCCCCCAATTGTTTTTTAATTATTTTCTACACATTATAAAATAAAATAAAAACAAATAGAGCATTAAATGCATAAAACTCTGCAATATTAGGCAACCGTTGTTACATTTGCCATTGGTAAAAGTAAAAATGTAAACGTTTTAAATCAAAACGCATAAAAAACATACAATGATTTAACCCCCCCTCCTAAATTTGTTTTTTAATTGTCTTCTACACATTATACAACAAAAAAACAAATAGAGCATTAAATGCATAAAACTCTGCAATATTAGGCAACCGTTGTTACATTTGCCATTGGTAAAAGTAAAAATATAAACGTTTTAAAGCAAAACGCATCAAAAATTCAATAGCATGTCCCCATAATCATTTAAATAATAATAATTCTATTTAATATATTCATATATACTTACAATAAAACTATGCGAAAGTCATCCAAGAAAAAGTTATCCAAACAAAGGTAAAAGTCTCTTTTATACGGCCTTCAAAGCACCTCACTATTTAAATAATATTAAAATACACACAACTATTCAAAAATAATCTCACGAAAATTAATAATTGTCACTAAGAAAATCACTAACTTTGTTCAATCCGTTACACAATCGTATAAAAATGTCGCAACCATGCAACTGGATCAATCTCTCCCGTTGCATAGCAACCGTTATCCAAAATAATTATTATCATAAACCACTTTGATCATAAAGGGTCATTTATTTTAAAAATAATAAAAACAAAATGTTCCCACTATGATATTATAACTGTTTTTATTTTAAAGCAAAGTCTAATAGATAGTTAACCTTTCCAACTTTTAGTTGTGCTTACTACCTTTACTACTATGCTTTTGACTTGGAAACAAACATGTTGCCTGCATATATGAGTGAACGTTAGCTAATATTGGAGCAAGAGCCGATGGAAGTTTTTTACCCGCTAATATTAAGGCCAGGTTCCTCCAAAAAACGTGTTTTTTTCAAACAAATTTTATTTATATTATTAAAAATATTTATAAATCAAAGTTTTTATAGGTTGAAAGACATATTCAAATACTAATTGAAAAAAATTATTATTATTATTATTTTTTAATGGCGGCTCCCAAAATGGCTGCTGAAACATGTCCCTTTTGTTGGTGGGTGACACGATAATTTAACAACGAATCATTTGAAAGCAAAAATCGAAACGGTTTCTTATTCTGTATCACATTGGCTATGGTCGGAACTACAATGAAACATTTTCACAAAAAAAAAAAAAATGGCGGACTTTTTAATTTTTTGACCCTTTTTTCACTTTTAATTGTTTATAACTTTTTTAAATAACAATGAATATTTTTGGTTGTAGTTCTGACCATAGAGAGACTTTTTAAGAGTAAAATGCCGTTTAGTTCATGTTGATAAGTGTAATAGTTTCTAAATAAGAGTGTCACCCAGTTGAAAAAAAGTGGATTCGAGAAAAAGGCGATTAAAGTGCTCGAGCGGCCGGATTTACCGCTTGGATCGCTCCGCTCTCCCCTCTTGTATAACTACTTCTCGGTCGTACGGACCTTCGGGACTAATTCTATATTATTTCTAAGAGTATTTTCTAGCAATTTACGGGGAAAAAAAATTTCGATTTTTTGAAAATTGCTTAGAGGAACCTGGCCTTAAAGTAACAACAATACATCGGTCGCCCTAATCAAATCCTGTGCATAATTAAGATAATTTTGTTAAATCATTTAAATCGGTTTTTGGGGTGCCTCGCATAACGAACTTAATTCGTTCCGGGAGCAAGTTCGTTAAGTGAAACGCGTTTTCCCATAACAATACATGTTAAAATTTTTAATTCGTTCTGCAGCATAAAATATGGTACTGTAACATAAAAAGATTGTACACACGTTTTTTATTTTTTAGTCCGACTCAGATTTAGGAGAGTCTACCGAGGCTTGCAGGGTCAAATCCTCTTTCTAACTATTTCTTGTTTCATTTCAACAGAAATCACCTTCCTGCTTTTTTTAGAACTCATAATATAGACACACAAAATTACATTTATTAAAACAAACAGGTGTGTGAGTTAAGCACAGAAAAAAACGTCTGACGCGCGTTGATACATGTTCATGCACGTTTGAGCATCGACTGCGTGCGACCTTGGAAGTTCGGGAGACTTCGTGATACGTAGGAGCGTTCGGGCGGCAAAATTAAACACGATGCAGTTCGTTGAGCGAAGCAAGGTTCGTTGTACGAGTCGCGCAATGAACGAGCGTTCGTTATGCGAGATATATATATATATATATATATATATATATATATATATATATATATATATATATATATATATATATATATATATATATATGGGACGTTCTTTGTCAAACGGAACAAGGCTGTATCCAAAATTCATGTTGATGGATTTTAGTGATCTTGGGCTTAAAATGTTCGTTATGGATCCTTCTTTATGGAGGAGTGTGGCCTTTAGGAAAATTTCAAAATGGCGGCTCAATATGGCGGCCAGAAGTCAGCGAAAAATCAAGATACTGGAGAAAAATATTCGTAAAAAAAAAAATTTACGACCGATTCGATTGGTTTTGGGTGCAAGTTGTTTGTAATTGACAGCCCAAAAAAGTTGGATAGGTAGGTTGGCGAAATCCAACATGGCGGATCCAAGATGGCGGCTGAAAACTGAAAATGAAAAATCAAGACATTGACTAAAGTTTTTGACATTTAACCTAATTATATTGGTCTCAAATGTTGAGTTTCAATCATTCATTACATATACAGGTTATTATGAATTCAAAATATAAAATGGCGGCTTCGATTAATCTCAAAATGTAATAAAATCGGTAAAAAATGGTGAAATATAGGTGGAAATAGTCCCGAACTAGTATATTGATTAATTATATTATATTAATATTAAAAAAAAAATTTTTTTTTTCAAATTAAAAAAAAAAATTTTTTTTTAAATTAAAAAAATTTTTTTTTTGGTTCTGACCAATTCTGAGCGCGGATTCGTATTCAGAATGAAGAAAACAACAAGTTTTGCTTAAGAATTTCAAGTAAATGGGCTGTGTGAGTTCATTTGACAGTGGGTTTTTCCTTATATATGGCATTTCTTTACGCCATTTTGACTCCGCCATATTTGATTTACAAAGTTTGATTTCATGATACAAAAAAGCAATCATTTGACGATCTATGAACCATCAATATACTCGTTCGGAACTGTTTCCACCAAAATTTCACCGTTTTTTACCGATTTTTGAGATTAATCGAAGCCGCCATTTTATATTTTGGATTCATAATAACCTGTGTATGTAATGAGTGATTGGAACTCAACATTTGAGGCCAATAAAATGAGGTCAAGTGTCAAAAACTCTTGTCAAAGTCTTGATTTTTTCATTTTTCGACGATTTTCAGGTTTCAGACGCCATCTTGGATCCGCCATGTTGGATTTCGCCAACCTACCTATCCAACTTTTTTGGGCTGTCAATTACAAACAACTTGCACCCAAAACTAATCGAATCGGTCGTAAATTTTTTCTTTTACGAATATTTTTTTCCAGTATCTTGATTTTTCGCTGACTTCTGGCCGCCATATTGAGCCGCCATTTTGAAATTTTCCAAAAGGCCACACTCCTCCATAAAGAAGGATCCATAACGAACATTTTAAGCCCAAGATCACTAAAATCCATCAACATGAATTTTGGATACAGCCTTGTTCCGTTTGACAAAGAACGTCCCATATATATAAATATATTCCATATAAATTTCATTGGGATGTTTTATGACGGGAATTCGTTTCGAAAATTGCGCTAATTAGCGTTAAATATCTTAATTATGCACAGGATTTAATTAGGGCGACCGATGAATTATTTTGAGGATGTTCGATGACGGGTAAAAAACTACCATGGGCTCTTGGTCCATATAAGTCATACTCAGGTAAGCTGACTTAACTAAAAAGAGATACGTGTATTTATTAACATTTGTTTAAAATACAGCTGTCCTAGTTGGTGAATTTTGTTGTGCTTGATACACCTTTATGGAAAGAGGTAGGTATATGTTTTTGTATTGGTAAGTCATAGGACCTTGCAGTCAGTTGTGATTTTTCTTGTGGCTTAAATAACCCTCGCTGAAACCGATCTGACAGGTTAGGTTGCGACAATAAAGGTGCTTTGTTAATTTTATAAAATGCAGTTTTAAAAGATAGATGTATTTGATTGGATTGAAGATAGATGAAGATAGGTTTAGTTGGGGTAAATGTTGATGGTATTGGTAAGGATGGTTTTGATTTTTAAAATGTATGGGGCATATGCAGTTTTTACTACCTTTTCGAATCGGTGAGAAAAATTTTGGAGAAAATTATTTTACCTGGGATTTTGTATAAATATAAATTTTATTGTGTTTGCAAAAGTTAAGCTAAAAAGTTCATTTTTATTTTGTATACAGTTGAAATTGGTTATAACGACGTCGTAAAAGTCGATAGTCGTAAAAAATGGTGAAAATGGGAATTATAGGTTTTTTAGTTCTAATTCAAGTTTTTTCATTTCAAATTAAATTTTTTTTCATTTTAAATTCAATATTTGAAAATAAATTGATATTTATTTTTTAATTTTTTAAACTGAAGAAACTAAGTATTTTTAAACAAAACAAATATTTTGTTAAACTAAATAGAGCCAGTTTAACAATATATTTGTTTTGTTTAAAAATACTTAGTTTCTTCAGTTTAAAAAATTAAAAAATAAATATCAATTTATTTTCAAATATTGAATTTGAAATGAAAAAAATTTAATTTGAAATGAAAAAACTTGAATTAGAACTAAAAAACCTATATATGGGATTCAGTTTCAGGACTTTTATTTGGGGTCGTTAAAAACTGTAAAAAATTGTTTTTAATTTATATTCAGAACTCATGTACCTACATTTAATGGAATATTTTACTTTGTTAATTATTAAAAGTAAAAAAAGTTTAATTTAATTTGAAAATTGAAATAGACAGAACGGTATATAATAGTAACATGTAGGTACTAATTTGTACTGCTGTAATGGCAGAGCTAGTTTTTCATTATTTTGAAAAAATTACACGTGAATATATTTGTTTTATAATAATTATAGTATTTAGTTTGGAATAATTAATTTTTAAAACGTCTCTATACAGGGTGTCCCATTTTAATCTATCACCCCCCTAATTTTTTTTATCTATCAATTAAATCAAAAAATGTTTCGAATAAAAGTTGTTTTGTTTTGAGGGGGACCCAATATGGCGTTATTAATTTTTGATTTTTTGGACGTCTTCATGGTCAAATAGAGCCAACATTTTTTTTTCAAATGGAAACCTATATTTTTCATTACGGTATCTTATTGTTTGGAAAAAAACAAACAGCTTTTGTTTCAAATAATTTTTTGTATGACTTCATTTTTTTTAATATTTAACAAAATAATTTTAGATTTCAGATTTTCACTAATTTTTTACTCGAAACCCATTAACTTTAGAGGAAAAGTGTAAAATACAAAAAAGGTTTATTCTAATCTGATATAACTAGGAAAATTATATCAGGATTTTTTTTAAACTTTTGCTCTTCAAAATAATAAAGCAAAAAAACAATTAAATTGAAAAAATATCTGAAATAATTTTTCTAGTTATATCAGATTAGAACAAACCTTTTTTGTATTTTACACTTTTCCTCTAAAGTTAATGGGTTTCGAGTAAAAAATTAGTGAAAATCTGAAATCTAAAATTATTTTGTTAAATATTAAAAAAAATGAAGTCATACAAAAAATTATTTGAAACAAAAGCTGTTTGTTTTTTTCCAAACAATAAGATACCGTAATGAAAAATATAGGTTTCCATTTGAAAAAAAAATGTTAGCTCTATTTGACGATGAAGACGTCTAAAAAATCAAAAATTAATAACGCTATATTGGGTCCCCCTCAAAACCAAAGAACTTTTATTCGAAACATTTTTTGATTTAATTGATAGATAAAAAAAATTAGGGGGGTGATAGATTAAAATGGGACACCCTGTATAGCCAATTGTGTAGAATTTCAATATATAGAGCACTTTTGGTAAGTTCTCCCATTTATCGTGTGTTAAAAACTCTATTTTTAATATCCAATTACTCAAAAATCATACGTCCAATATTTTAAGTAAAATATATGAGTTATCCATAAATAACATATTAATATTTTAGACTCTAATGATCGAATAATCGAGTATTTTATCAATAATTTTTTACGCTTACTAAAAATAATACAAAAAATACATTTTTGAATAAACCAATTTGGCTAAAAATGGCGACGATGCCACAACTCTTACTAGAGTACCTTTAATACAAATATATTCCCATAGATACAATAGATTCCCGCATCAAGAGTTTCCTAAAAATAAATAAAAAATCATTTCTTTGAAACCGATAAACTTAATTACAATATTCATTTCCCCACATCAACCGTGCGTACTAACCTGCCCCCCCCCCCCCCCTCTTACAGAATCTAGAAGGTTATTCGCTTGTTTATATGCGACCACAGGTTTTGCATTCTCACTTGACTAATTAATAAAGCGGTGGAAATCCCCCGTATCGGTCAATAAGAAACATTAGACCCATCTGCCTGTTGAATTAATATATCATACTATACGATTGATTATGTATCGATCTCTAGTTTAATTTGTTTAACTGGAAATTGAAAACAGATGGAATTTTTCACTTGTTTTTTTTTTATTTTTTTGTTATTTAGATCGTTTTTTTTTTTATTCAAAGCAAGCTTTGATCTGAATAATGTTACTGACAAGGGAACCTTTTCAAGTCGAAAATTCGTATCGAGTTTAAACTTTGTATATAGTTAGAGGAGGTCAAGATAAGTAAGAAAAAAATTATCATAGCTTCGGTAAAATGGGTTAAAAGGGGTGAAACGCCCCTATGAAAATGTGCAAAATAATAAAAAAAAATCAAATAACTCTGAAACTAATGAAAATTTTAAAAAAATCTATAATGCAAAATTTTCATAATTTTTTTTGCTCTTTCGAATGGCGAAATTCGAAAAAATTAAACCTATGAAATGTGGGTGGGAGGTGGGCGTTAACGGTTTAATTTTTTCGAATTTTAACTATAGCCATTCAAAAGAGCATTAAAAAAAATTTTATTGTAGATTTTTTTAAATTTTCATTAGTTTCAGAGTTATTTGAAAAAATATGATTGTTTTGCATATATTTTCATAGGGGTGTTTCACCTCCTTAAACTATTTTACCGCAGCTGTGATAATTTTTTTTGTTACTTACCTTGACCTCCTCTAACTATGTACAAAGTTTAAACTCGATACGAATTTTCGACTTGAAAAGGTTCCCTTGTCAGTATCGAAGCAATTGTTTATCGATTTTTTTTAAGTTCTTTGAAGAATTGGTTCAAATTAAGATAAATTTGTAATGGATCCTGGCTTCTGGGTGTAACCCGCGTCGATATGGTCGTTCTATCGACCAACAGTGGATATGATTAGTAAAATTCTTGGTAAATGTAAAATTGAAATATGAAAAACTATGTGATTAAAGTTCAATTTTGATGAACGACCTTAGCGCGTACCTTACTGCATTTTTCGCATACAATGAATGATAATAATAATAATAAATAATGCCTCTTTGTGACTTGCATTGAAACAATTAACAATCGGCAATCAATGGCAGGATGTAGGCCATAATACTGTGTTTTTAATTAAGGTAACTTTTTTTAAAAGTACCTCTATCTAATAGATCGTTACTGTTCTAATATAGGTGAGAGGTACATACAACACATAACATGTGTTGAAGATGGATGTATTATAGCAAATAAATGACTAAGAGTTATTGTTTTACCCCCCCCCCCACACCGTCTAGAAACATGAAATTTATATAAAGTATCTCTTACCGCGTCTGTCTGTCTGTTTGTATGATTTTTTCAGTATCTGCTGAACAGATTTTATGCTGATTTTCACTAATGGATAGAACGTTTCATAAGGAATGTTTAGGTATATAAGTTGAGATAAAACAATAGTCGAAAAAGGATCTTCGCGTGCGCAGAGTTAATAGTAAATAGTTAACGATTTGTGAAAAAAATGTTTAATAGGTTTATTGCAGATTAAATTTGTATCCCCGGGTAGTAGCGGGTCCAGTGTGTTAAAAAATTTCATTAGTGTGCAATATTTATATTTTTTAGTTAGTTCTCAGTCAATAATTGGAAAATCAATAAACAAATTTGACTAGTTTTTTTTGTTTTATTTTATTAAAACCAATAACATAAATATAGATTCAAAATTCTGCGGATTAATGCCCATCGTTCTGATATGGAAAAACCTTTCCATATCATGATGTAATATAGATTTAATTGACTCTATCGGTAATTCCCCAAACATCTGCATGTTTGATATAAATCTGTACCAGTCGGTATTACAGGTTTGTTTATTAAAAACAAAACACTATGTATATCATACATAAATAAATAAAAAACTAATAGCTTCTTTATTATTGATTATAGATCAAAGCAGGTTATGGATATTAACTAATAAAAAAAACAGTCGCATTTATAACATAAACAAAAAAACAAAAGCTGTTATTAATTTGCAGTAGCACTTTTTATTTTATTTATTAGTATTATTTATTGATATACATAGATCTTGGTTTCTGGGTATTCGCAGCGTGCGCGATGATAGCGCCAACTAACGGGTGAACTTTAGTAGCAACTTGGGTGGACTTTGACGTACTAACAAACAAATAATTTCAATAAAATATCGTAATATATACATTTTAGACGATTATTTATGACTATTGGCTATGTGCACGAAGTCTATCAGCGCCGCTAGCGGGTAATAGAGAAGGATTGAATAGATTCAACTCTCTTTTTATCATTGTTTAATATGTTTAATACCGTGAAATTTTTTATTAAACAATTATCATTTAATTTAGCTGTTTGCATATAATATAAATAGTATAGCATAAAAGGTACGTGAAAATTATTTGTTTTGGGTATCTTTTTCTCTTTAATTATGACGTATAATAGAGAAATAATTAATTCGTTTACATTGGCAGCATAACCTCAAATTTTGGCGCCGATAATTTTACAATATTGCTCACCACGAACACTCACATTGACATTATTTCTAACTCCACCCCCTTGCACATAGTCTATAGTGGGATTAACCATGTTGACCTTTCTATTTTCAATTAAAAACGAGCCTATTAAAAATGACAGTTAGTCCACCCAAAGTGTTATTTTTTGCCACGTTGTGCGCTGTGGTCAATTTCGTTTCCCCCACTACCTACTTTGACCCAGCGAATAGATCGTGTTGATTTTGTAGGTATATATCTTAATTATATAACTTTAATTAGTCCATTAACGCCCTAAATCAAACAAAAACATGCAAAATATTTTTTATTAATGAAATTAAGTACATATTCAATATATTTAACTAAATATACAACACAAACTTTTTTTAATATTTAGAAAAAAAAACAATAACAATGTGTACTCAATTGGGCAGATATGAAGTCTATTTTGTGTGTGACTGATTTTTTGATATAATTTTTATTTAGATAAAGTCAAGTTATATGTATATTTAAGTTATTTCATATTATTTGAACAAAATTCGAAATCACATGCTCTAGTTGGATAAAATATATTAGCATACCACGTACCTCTTTTCATATAAAAATTATAGAGAACAATTAAAACAACACTTATGAAACTAATAACGTTAGCAGATTTTGTTTGTTGTACTTCTACCAACTTTTGTGAATTAATATCCATAGACAGCAGTACTAATTATAAAATTAGGTGTACACAAATGTGTACGGCGGGCGTTAATGGGTTAATAATGTATGTTTTTAAAGAACCTACAAGTTGTTTACTGGAATGTATGTCGAAACGTTGGTGGAAATATCAACCAAAATAAACCTGGAAGATATTTAACTTTGATTTACTTTAAATTAATTTACACGTGACTGGATTTTAGCCAAATTTGATTTTTATATGGCATTAATATATTTGTGACCTTCAGTAATACATATATTATTTAAAAATACTTACGCCTTTCTAGATGGAATATTACAAATATTTTGAAAATATCATACATAAAATAATATTTAAATTAATAATTGTTTACCAAAATAAGGTATGTGGGGTGTCAAAATGTAGATCTTAATCTAAAGAATTTGATCCTATTTTTATTTTATTATCTAGATTCAAAATGGGCCTGTAAGAGGCAGAAATTGAATGGCATAAACATGACATATTTTTTTATTGATATAATTTATGTCATAATGCACTTAACTTGTATAAGAAAGACCACGCGTTTACTAAATGATAGAATTTGTTTATTCTATAGCAACAACAGATAACAATATTGACTAATATTCCACTCGTGTATTGATTTTTTATAATAAGTAATATTAATTTGTGGGTGATATAGATTAATTAAATATTTCATCATTCTGATTCCCTATGCCAGCGGTTCTCAAACTGGGTGCCGCGGCACCCCAGGGTGCCGCGAGCGTATGCCAGGGGTGCCGCAACAATAATCAAGAAAAGTCAGCTAAAATTGTGAAAATATTAAAAAACGGCATTAAGATGCCAAAAGCTAAAATTTAAGTTGTCTTCCATCATCACTATCGAAAAAGTTTATTTTTTGTTTCACATTCAGACGTGTTTTATAAAAAAAGCATAAGGTGCAGTGTGCAGTCGATAAGTAAAGTTGAAATTACATTTTGAGTAAAGTTTTAAGGTGGAAAATTTGGTCTGTACACCAGTACCTAACTGTAAGCCTGATCAAGTAAATACAGTAAGGTCTCTTTTTACGCGGTAGGTACTTTTTACAGAAAACCGCATATAAAAAAATCGCTCAAAAAAAACATTGCTTACATTGTAAAATCAGGGATACGTTCCATAATTTTCTAAAACCGTGTAAAACCAAATTAATTAATTAAAAATAGGGCAAAAATCGCATAAGAAATTTTCTAGAAATAAACGAATAAGAATGCCTATAAAAAAGGGTTGTTTTTTAATTTTATTTATTTACTTTTATTGAAAAGTAATCAAAATTTGAAAATAAAAGACAATTAAAACACCGATGTTATTATTGCTTTTGTGACATGAAACAACTGCTTTAACAATTGGATTTAAATTTAACAACAATTGTATTTAAAATTTTAGTAAGTGCGGTGACTGCAGATTATTTTCTTGTGATATTGGCATATTCTCAATTTTTTAAATTTGTCTCATTGTTACTTTCGGAGATATTTTTTTACGATTTTTTTTAATTTGTTAAACGAAGATTTTAATAATAACAAAACGTTTACATAATTGAATTCCTTGAATTGTCAGCTTTCATTTCATATCTCACTGCCGAAACGGGGAATCTCTGAATTTGCATAAAAAAAGTCCGCATAGAAAGAGACCCAACTTCACTTATATTTAGGTACCTAACCAAACTTCCTATAAATATAAAAGAAATAATGAAAAATTCATCAAAACAGTTTTATTCGTCGCATTAAAGACACCTGAGCATTAAAGTTGCACTGGTTTTTCTTATTTTCTTAACTATTTAAACCGCTTTAAGGATAACTGTGTCGCGAAATTTTTTTATCCCGGCAAGGGTGCCGCGAAATTTTTTTTGCCCGACAAGGGTGCCGCGGCGAAAAAAGTTTGAGAACCGCTGCCCTATGCAACAAAAAAGATACTTATATATTTTTATATAATAGAGATCTAAATAGATGATTTAGAAGGTCAGGTTTTTTAGATATCCGAACCTAAAAGTCCCAAAAATGACGATTTTGGCAATGTTGGGGAATTTATTACTATATAAGTAGGTAATTTTTTCCTAAAGTTTTCGGTCACGATAACAAATAGTATTATCTTTCCTCTTTAAAAACTACATTTATTTTCAAAGTAGTATATTTCGGTAAAGAAAAATCGGATAGTAAAATGTAAAAATTCATTTTAAAGAGAAAAGATAGTACTATTCGAAATCATGAAAGAAAATTTCAGAAAAAAATTACCTACTTAGTAATAAATTCTCCAACATTGCCAAAATCGTCATTTCTGTGACTTTTAGGTTCAGATATCTAAAAAAAAACTGACGTGATGGAATCATTTGGGCAACGAAATCGGTTTCGGCATGACAAATACCTTCGAAATCACCTATTCAAATTTCTGTAAATTTTTTTGATAATTAATTTTTAGGTACCTACCCCCCCCCCCCCCCCCCCCTCTCCTTCCTGACAGAAAAACAAAAAAAATCATTAGATACTAATAAATCACTAATAAAAAGAAATTATGTAAAAGTACTTAATTTATGCCAAATATGCTTCACGGACCCTCTAGTTTAAGAACCACTTTATTTAGTATATTATAAATTAACTTCCGGAAATGATAAAAGCTGATATATAAATTCAAATATGTATATTTCATTTAGGTTAGACACGATTAGCTAATTATAAAGAAAAACCAGAACAATTTTCTTCTGAAATAATAAATCTCAAATACAAAAATGGAAATGGTGAGTCAGGTTTTTAAATATTGAATTGTCGTACGCGGAATCATTTGAATTTTCTTTTATAGATAATGTATTTTAATTCGTAACAAGTTACAGTTTGGAAAAAACGTGTTATTTTTGATGAATACATTTGAGATACTAGAATGAATATTAATTAAAGTAATTTTTGCATTAGTATAAAAAATATCAACCAACTAGCTTTCTTATACGATTTTATCAGGGTTTTCTTATAGAATAACTGTATTATCCGTCTGTCTGTCAGCCAAGATGATTTTTAACACGAATTTTTAAATTAATATCAAATACTGTGATGCCTCGCTCAACGAACGCATCGTATAACGAACGCTGCGCACAACGAACTTTCTGTTCGTTCACTACGCGACTCACTCAACGAACCTTACTTCACACTACGAACTGTATCGTATTTCATTTTGTCGCCCGAACGCTCCTACGTATCACGAAGTCGATGCTCAAACTTGCACGAACATGTATCAATGCACGTTAGTCGTTCTTTTCTGCGCTTAACTCACACACGTGTTTGTTTTAATAAATGTAATTTTGTGTATGAGGATTTGACCCTGCAAGCCTCGGTAGACTCTCCTAAATCTGAGTCTGACTAAAAAATAAAAAACGTGTGTACAATCTTTTTTATGTTACAGTAGGTACCATATTTTATGCTACAGAACGAATTAAAAATTTTAACATGTATTGCTATGGGAAAACGCGTTTCACCTAACGAACTTGCTCCTGGAACGAATTATGTTCGTTATGCGAGGCATCACTGTACTAAAATCAATAACTTATATTAATTATTTATAGTCGTGTAAAAAATTAAAGTTTCTAAATTAATGCAATAAAAAAATACAACATATTTTGATATTGATAGACTGTCTCAACTATAAGGTACTTCACGTTGATATAGAATTATGAAATTTGGGAGGAAGGAAGGGCTTATAATACAAATGGAAAAAATCCAAAAATAATTAATTTCTAATTCTACGTAAAATTATTACATAGCAAACGTTTTTTCATTTTCGATACAGTGTCTACAGAATAAGGATCATTGTCTATACGTAAATATACAAAAATAACTGTACGGAACACGCAGGGCGTCAATTATACTCGCACTTTAAAAAAAAAGTTGTAATAAAAGAAAATAAACATGAAAGTCGAAATTTATTTTTGTTTATACAGGGTCCTTCAATAGTGCGTCTGGCATTGTTTTACGCCCAAACTATTGAAGATAGAGTTTTAGGATAAAAAATGTATTATATAGTGACCGACCGAAACCGATTTTTGAGCCGAAACCGAAACCGAAACCGAATTTCGGTTTTCATCTCAGTTTCGGCCGAAACCGAAACCGAAACTTTTTACAAAAATTTTTTGAAACAAGTTTACTTATAGTGCGGTCATAGAAAAATCTCTACTTACAGCAAATTTTTTGGTTTAAAAAAAATCCATATCTAAGATTATGGATAAATCCGTCTTCCGCACGGTATAATTAATTTTAGCGGGTGAAATAAGTAAAATTCTTAATTTTTGAGGTCTTACTAATATATATTTGAATTTGTTTCAAACTCTCCTCTTTCAACTAGATTTTTTTTGTAATTTGTTTTGAACAATAACGAACGTTAATCGGGGAAAAATTATTTACGGCAACAATCCGAAAAATATCAGAAAAACGTAAATAACTTTTTGTTCCATTTATTTTAATCTGAAATTATTAGGAAAATTATATAAGATTTTTTTTTGTAACTTTTGCTCTGCAAAATATGAAAGCAAAAAAAAATTTTTTTTAATCTGAAATCATTTTCCTAGTTACATCAGATTAAAATAAATATTTTTTGTTTTTTACAATTTTCCTCTGAAGTTAATGGGTTTCGAGTAAAAAATTAGTGAATATCTAAAATTTAAAATTATTTTGTTAAATATTAAGAAAAATGAAATCATATAAAAATTTGCTTAAAACAAAAGCTACTTTTTTTTCCAAAAAATAAGATACCGTAATAAAAATATAGGTTTCCATTTGACAAAAAAATGTTGGGCCTATTTGACCATGAAGACGTCCAGAAAATCAAAAATTAATAACGCCATTTCGGGTTCCCATCAAAACCAAACAACTTTTATTTGAAGAATTTTTTGATTTAATTGATAGATAAAAAAAATTAGGACGGTGATAGATTAGAATGGGACAGCCTGTATATTATTATGTACGTTTATAAACATTTGAAGGAGCATTAAAAACCCTACAATTTGAATTTGAGATAAACAAATTAGAAAAAGATGTCAAACAATTTTTTTTAAGTTTTAGCGGTAATTTTTTATATTTTAAAATCAATATTGGTAGGTTAATTAACGATCATAAGAAGTACATTATCTCTAATTTTCATCAAAACATTCTTATTTGGTGCAAAGTAATTGAGAGAAACAACAATCTGTTTGTATTTTTTTTCGGTTAGATATTAAAAGTTATATTATTCCACACCCCTCCCCACACATTTCAATAGAGGGTTTTCTTACGAGTGACTCTAATTATTTATTTTGGTCGATATTGATCAAGTAAAAGCCGTGATATTCACGAAAAACCGAACGATACACAGAAAAATTGACGATTTTCCGGAAAAATTGTGAAAAAAATACCGCGCAGAAGATGGATTTAAATATTAAACAAAAAAGTTATGTAAAAAATAAAACAAACATGTATAAAAATATCATATTGTTCATAAAAAAGACGTGATTCACAGTTTCGGCAAAGCCGAAAGTTTCGGCCGTTTTATGGCCGAAACCGAAACTTGGCCGAAACACGTATTTTAGGCCGAAACTAGCCGAAACCGAAACCGAACCTTCGGTCGGTCACTAATTATATATATTGACCCTAAAGAATTTCTGGAAAATATTTTCAACCCCCTAAAACTGCTCACAAATAGTCATACATCTTTACAAAGTTCATTATTTCTTCTTTCTGAATTTAAAAATATAATAAAATTCCATTAATATTTAGCGAAATTAGAGCACTTTTAATAAAACCCTAAAATTTGAGAACAAGTCGCCATATTTTTTAAACAATTGAAAGTATAAAAAATTTTGTTTTATAAAAGTTTCTTACTTTTTTATGATCATTACAAATATGTACTTTTTGATATACCATTCCATTTGATTTTGCTGAGAAACGGGCATGTACTCCTCAAACTACCCCCCAAGGAGCGATTTTAGGGGGTTGAAAATATTTTTCTGAAATTCTTTAGGGTCAATATATATAATAATTTTTTTTATCCTAAAACTCTATCTTCAATAGCTTGGGCGTAAAACAATACCGGACGCACTATTGGAGGACCCTGTATATATATTTTATGATACCTACATTAGAGATGTCACAATTACAGTTATTAATGTATTTTCTTTTTTAATTTTCATATAAATGACTCACTTTAAGTCTTTGTATATTTCTCCTTACGTCATATTTGTAGGAATCAGGTATTTTTTTACTCTGGAACTGTAGGCGTTTAATTTGTACTTCAAGAACTCATAAATTTCTTTCTTAATAAAAAAATATATGATCTTACATTCAAAATATTTAGATGCAAATTTATTTACTAATTTCTGTTAGTTAGTTCAATCAATTTATTAGTTCACTATAAAATATACCTGTAATATGTTACAAAACATTGGAGATTAAAAAAAATATATAGAAATAAAAATTGAATAATTTATTTTTCTATCGTATACTTAATTTATGTTAATTATATAATGCATATTGATAAATATGTGGGGAGTGTTATGACCCCTACCCCCCCCCCGCCCTATAGATACATAAGTGCTTATTTTCAATTATATTATTTTTTTGTGTTTTTTGCTTCATTTCAGAATTTTTCAAATCAGTGACAGTTCTATACCGGAAACGGAAACGTGGATCATTCAACATCGCTGATATCTATTCAAGAAGATAAAGGTCAGTTTTTCATTATTCCCATACATTTTCATAAGCGTCTAGACTAGTAACTGTCCTATAAATAATAGATCACTTCTCTGGAATATTTATTTATTTTAAGTACCTACTCGAATTTATCTATAAGAACCTTGATTTTGTACTAACTTGAACTTAAATAAGATTAAATTAAATATCAACAAAATTTATACATTAAAATATGTTTTTTTAATTGTTAAATTTATTATTATGGACTTAGTTTTCCCGGGGGATATAAATTAAATCTGTAATTAACCTAATAAGCATAATTTTCAGTTAACGCTAACTCTTTACGCGAAAATACTTCTTCACTCTCTGACAATTGTTTTTTTTCTCGATGAAATTTAAACAAAATATCCACAAATTATATACCAAAAGCTTCGTCGTGAAATACTCTATTTATTAATGAAACCCGGAATAAAATCGGTTTATTTGAACTTAAATTTGAACTTACTAGAAAATTTATTTAAAAAAAATCTTTATTGTCATCCCATTGATTTTCGCATTCAAATTAGTGTTATATCATTTTCCTGTTAATCTAAAGGCTATACTCTTATCCTAGATTAAATATAAATACAATGTAGGTAATTTCCTCTCAAGTATGGTAATTTTTTCTGACCATTGCTGGTAATAATGCTGGTATTTATTATCTAAATAGGTTACCTCTACCTTCTGTAGAGTAAAGATAGATACACTTATAGTTTATATGAGTTATCTATTTCACCTTGTACATATGTTTGTTATTAAATCTGTATTTTATTTGTAATATTATTAATTGTAAGTTATGATTTTAAAATAATCTATAAAAAATAGTTATCTTGAGTAAAAAAATTTTTTAAGAAAACAAATAAAAACGACCTCAAAAAAAATACTGAAAGGTAGGGGAAACGGTACAATGATTGGCCACTTTTCAGACTTTTTTTTAAAATAAGAAACATAGTAACTTAATAAAATCGAAATGCTTACTAAAATGGTAGCCTACTTTATTGTGATTGTTTTAAGACCATATTTTTGAGTATACGCTTAATATTTTCAATAATATTTACATAACTTTGATTTTAAATTTTAACGTATTGTAATTTTGACATTTTGTTAAAGACATACATAAGAATGAATGAGTGAATAAAAATAAAATTTGCGTTAATAATTTGTAATATATAAAAACAGCTGTTAGTTTATATTGAAGCTAATTATTAAATGTAAATGTTTCAGATAGTAATTGTTAATTATTTTTCAAATATTATTTTTAAACTCTACTGGCCAATCATTGTGTTAACACATATAAGTTTTTCTAATGATTGGCCACTGTTGGTTAGTTATTATTTATAGGTAAAAAATATGCCTAAAAAACAAAAATAATAAAAATAATGTTACTAATAACATAAATGATGAAAACGTAGCTCTAGAACAAACAAATTTAGATATAGAAAAACAATCAGCAGAGAAGATTGATACAATTTATGAAGTGCGCGCCCCAGACAATTTTTTACATTATTTATGCCCCTTGCCCACCTAGAATAATATTTATTGCTTAGAATTTTGATACTGTTTTATGAAATATAAATTTTTTTATGATACAATACTAAAATAAAAAACAGTTAATTTGATATTCAATTTTAGAATTTTAAAACAAAATAAAAACGTAAAAATATGAAAGCTGGATAAACGAATATGAATTACTGAAAATCAGCTTTTTTATAAAATAAAAAAAATGAGTAATTGAAAAATAATTGAAATAAAATCAAATAAACGAGCTGCCTCTCTTTTGAGTAAAAGATTTTGGTAAAAACCCAAATCTCTTATGTAACAGAAATTGGCAATTACAAATAAATGCAAAATTTGCTGACTAATTATTACCTTTGTATAGTTTTATAAAATTTACCATCTATTACTATGGCCAATAATTGTCAAAAATACTATGCCAATCATTAAAAAAAATGGCCAATCATTATGCTTTTTACTTTCTTATACCAATGTATATGAAATATACATATAGTATAAGTAAGTATAGTAAACGCGATTTTTTTCGAAATCCGGTTTTTGATGAAATTATCAATTTTGACCTTCCCTGAATCCATTCTGACTATTTTCGCCATGATGTCTGTGTGTCTGTCTGTCTGTCGGTCTGTCTGTCGGTCGGTCTGTCTGTAGACGCTGTAACTCAAATACGACAAATCGTAGAAAGGTGGAATTTTATACTTAAGATTGATTTTTGCCTGGGAAGAAAACCTCCTATTTTTGAAAACGATCATTCAACCGGAAACGGATGTTTACCTACATCGATTTTTGAATTTTTCGAATTACACTGAAACAGTGCGAATTAGAGAAAAATGACAATGTTGAAAATTGTAGGTAATATTATTATCTATAATTTATGTTCTATTCATTTTTTCGAAAAAAACAAATTTAATTTTTTTTTTTTTTTTACTAAGTATTCGATTTTAAGTACATTTCAAATGGTTCATAACAGAGAAGAAATATCTGCCATGAGTGTCATGGGACTTTCTTATACGTATTAAAGAGACTGTACGTGTTTGCTATAGGTACCAAGGGTCTTTCTTATACGTAATATTGAGAATAAACACTGTACACTCTATTTCATTTAGTTTGCAGTGGTCACCTGGTGTCTTGACGGTATGAGTCGTGATCCGCACGATCAAATCACCCGACAACCAGTATAGATTATTCTAAATAATTATTTTAAAAAAATCTTTCTGGCTAAATCATAACTGTTGGAAAAAAATGTATGGGGAATTAATTATAGATAATAACATACTCGACATTTTTTATCTAAAACATTTTTGTCTTATTTCAAAAAATTCAAAAAATTACAAGAGTAACCATCCGTTTCCGGTTTAGTGATCATTTTAAAAATAAGGTGGTTGTCTTCCCAGATGAAAGATTATTATAAATATAAAATTACACCCTTCCATCATCAGTCGTTTAGGAGTTATGGTATTTTTACTTTCTTATACCAATGTATATGAAATATACATATAGTATAAGTATAGTAAACGCGATTTTTTTCGAAATCCGGTTTTTGATGAAATTATCAATTTTGACCTTCCCTGAATCCATTCTGACTATTTTCGCCATGATGTCTGTGTGTCTGTCGGTCTGTCTGTCTGTCTGTAGACGCTGTAACTCAAATACGACAAATCGTAGAAAGGTGGAATTTTATACTTAAGATTGATTTTTGCCTGGGAAGAAAACCTCCTATTTTTGAAAACGATCATTCAACCGGAAACGGATGTTTACCTACATCGATTTTTGAATTTTTCGAATTACACTGAAACAGTGCGAATTAGAGAAAAATGGCCAAGTTGAAAATTGTAGGTAATATTATTATCTATAATTTTATCACGTACACTGTTTACTGTCATTATTATGTATAAGAAAGTCCTGTGGCACACGGCAGATTATTTGAGATGTTTTCTATTTTATGCTGGTTTTCGTTAAAATTCGTTAAACTTATAGTTGTAATACATATACCAATAATAAAGGACTAATTAATGAACATATTACTGTATTTATATTCCATTTATCACTAATATTAAAGGAATAACGTTTTTTTCTTTCGAGTTTTTTTGTTAAGTGGCCAATAATTATACCGTTTCCCCTATAGGTATAATAATTAATTTTTTTAAGTTTTTGAAGTCGGTTTTAGTTTTTATTTCTTAAATTGGATTGGCGCCGTCTTCAAAAACTGTTTTTATACAGTGGTACCTCGTATAACGAACGCTGCACACAACGAACTTTCTGTTCGTTCATTGCGCGACTCGCACAACGAACTGCATCGTGATTAATTTTGCCGCCCGGACGCTCCTACGTATCACGAAGTCGCCCGAACTTCCAAGGTCGCACACAGTCGATGCTCAAACTTGCATGAACATGCATTAACACGCGTCAGTCGTTATTTTCTGTGCTTAACTCACACACCTGTTTGTTTTAATAAATGTAATTTTGTGTATGTTATGAGTTCTAAAAAGAGCAGGAAGGTGATCTTGTTGAAATGAAACAAGAAATAATTAGAAAGAGGATTTAACCCTGCAAGCCTCGGTAGACTCTCCTAAATCTGATTCTGACTAAAAAATAAAAAAAACGTGTGTACAATCTTTTTTATGTTACAGTACCATATTTTATGCTACAGAACGGATTAAAATTTTTAACATGTATTGTTATGGGAAAACGCGTTTCACATAACAAACTTTTCGCATAACGAACTTGCTCCCGGAACGAATTAAGTTCGTTATACGAGGTACCACTGTATTATAATATATTATGTGTGAAATGCAAATAACTAAAAAACAATGTTAATGAATTTGAAAATTTCACTGCTTGGGTAATACGTATTGTATTTAAAACCGAAGGTTACACCTATAATTATTATAATTATATTATTTTTACACCAGATATGTATTTAAATATGTACATATCCATAATATACAAAATTAGTTCACACGGGCCAGTATCACTGAACTCTTCCGCATTTCTTTATAATGTTAATTGTAATTATTCTGTAATATTAGTAACATACATACATAGATATGTAGGTACAAGGGAGTGGATAGTGTGGAGTAAATAAGGCAAATGTATATTTTATATGTGAAAAATATTTCGAAATCAAATTTCATGATAACTTGCTCAAAAATGGTCGTATGGGGGTACAAAAAAGGAAATTGAAGAGGAATATCTGATTTATAAAAGACATTTATTAGAATTGGGCGAAAAAAATTATTACAACCAGTGGAGGCTTTTAAAATTTATACATATTACAGAATATTATATGTACGTATAATAAAATTTTATGATAATTTGCTAAAAAATGGTCGTATGGGGGTACAAAAAAAAGGAAATTGAAGAGGAAAATATGATCTGTAAGAGGTATACATTAGATTTGGCCGAAAAAAATTATTACGGTCAGTGGAGGCTCTCAAAATTTATATTTTATATGTATGGAATATTACGTATAATCAAATTTGATGATAATTTGCTCAAAAATGGTCGTATGAGGGTACAAAAAAAAGGAAATTGAAGAGAAATGTCTGATCTGTAAGAAGCATTTATTAGAATTGGGCGAAAAAAATTATTACGGCCAGAGGAGGCTCTCAAAATTTATATTTTATATGTGTAGAATATTACGTATAATCAAATTTGATGGTAATTTGTTCAAAAATGGTCGTATGGGGGTACAAAAAAAAGGAAATTGAAGAGAAATGTCTGATCTGTAAGAAGCATTTATTAGAATTGGGTGAAAAAAATTATTACGGCCAGTGGAGGCTCTCAAAATTTATATTTTATATGTGTAGAATATTACGTACACGGAGAGAAAAATCACATAATTTTAACAGGGAAATTCTTATAAAAATTACCGTGCTTCTAATAAAGCGTGCGCGATCGACGGCAACAGTAAAAAATATTATACATCCATTTAAAAATTATTAAAATGAGAAGGAAAAATTGCGGTGCTCCAGCACAGTAAAAATTAGATTGCTGTATCAGAAAACTTCCTTACCGATTTAATAAAATTTCTAATAATACCTAACAATATTTATACAGCCATGAATGAATTTTTATACATATAGCTTATTATTATTTTTTAATAAGAAAAATGAGCCTGTGGCACAAGAAATTGATATTTTTTGGAATTTATGGAAATTAAGGAATTGATTGGGTTTAAATATTAATACAACATTTTTGTGATAAATTTTATTAGAAAAAAAGGTTATTATATATAATTAATATCTGAAACTGAAAGTAATGAAAAAAAGGTCTTCAGTTTTTATTTTACGAGGGCCCCCTCTCTCACATTCTGCCCCGGGGCCGCCGAACTTCTAGTTACGGCACTAGAACTACTTATACCATTTCACTGTAAATAAAAAAGAATACAACAAATTATTTTTAAATTTATTTATAGTAAAATAATATACAGGGTGTCCCATTTTAATCTATCACCCCCCTAATTTTTTTTATCTATCAATTAAATCAAAAAATGCTTCAAATAAAAGTTGTTTAGTTTTGAGGGGGACCCAAAACGGCGTTATTAATTTTTTATTTTTTGGATGTCTTCATGGTCAAATAGGCCCAACTTTTTTTTTCAAATGGAAACCTATATTTTTTATTACAATATCTTATTGTTTGGAAAAAAACAAGTAGCTTTTGTTTCAAAAAAAATTTTTTATGACTTCATTTTTTTTTTAATATTCAACAAAATAATTTTAGATTTTAGAATTTTACTAATTTTTTACTCGAAACCCATTAACTTTAGAGGAAAAGTGTAAAACACAAAAAATGTTTATTTTAATATGATATAATTAGGAAAATTATTTCAAATTTTTAATTTATTTTTTATTTGCTTTAATATTTTGAAGAGCAAAAGTTATCAAAAAATCCTGATATAATTATCCTAGTTATATCAGATTAAACATTTTTTGTGTTTTACACTTTTCCTCTAAAGTTAATGGGATTCGAGTAAAAAATTAGTAAAATTCTAAAATCTAAAATTATTTTGTTGAATATTAAAAAAAATGAAGTCATAAAAAAATTTTTTTGAAACAAAAGCTACTTGTTTTTTTCCAAACAATAAGATATTGTAATAAAAAATATAGGTTTCCATTTGAAAAAAAAAAAGTTGGGCCTATTTGACCATGAAGACATCCAAAAAATAAAAAATTAATAACGCCATTTTGGGTCCCCCTCAAAACTAAACAACTTTTATTTGAAGCATTTTTTGATTTAATTGATAGATAAAAAAAATTAGGGGGGTGATAGATTAAAATGGGACACCCTGTATAGATATGTGTGTTGACTGTTGATATTTGCATTAACTTGTTAGCCGGGTCCAGTGGCGTCGCTAGGGAAGGTCCGTTTCGGGTGACACATATGTTATTATATTATACATATTATACATTATTATACATATGTTAAAAAAAATAGCCTATTTACCTCTTTTTTTATTATTTAATGCTTCTAGGCAGTGGCGTATACTTTTCGTGGGGGATTATATACTTATGTGTTAAATTTTGGAAGATATTTTGAACTGTTTTCTCAAAATATACGTTTTTTTAGATACTGAACATTTCGGGGGGGGGGGTCCCGTTACTACGCCATTACTCCTATGGGATCAAAATGTGTAAAAAAAGACCAATTTTTGATCATTTAAAGTTTATAAGATTGATGCTAACCTTTCAATTAATTAAAAAACAAATGGAAACCACTTGGGAAACCACTAATATTTTTTCTATTATTAAAAATCCGCAGGGGGTCACTTCCGATTTCCGCCCCAGGTGTCACATCCCCTAGCGACGCTACTGGCTGGGTCTACGCGGTAAATTCACTGACTCAATTACGTGATACTTTACATATTATACATTGTTGAAAAGGTTTTTTGTTTTCATCTCTTCAATTAATTAATTTAGTTAAAAATTTAATAATGGATGTAAGAATAAATGATAGAACGTAGTTTTTTTTACATTTGATTACAACTTTTAATTATTCATTATTATTCTTAAGTAACAATCATAAATAACCTCAAAATGCGCGTTACCAGGCTTGTTCATGCATACGTATATTGTAAACACACTTATCGAATAAAAATACTTAAGTAAAAAAGTAGATTAAAGAATAAACAAGTAAAAAAATCATATTAAATGGATATAAGTACGTACTTACGTAGTTGTACTCAAAGAATATACTTTGTAATTGTAATGACGCACTTTTTTCGGTTTAATTTCGATAAATAACTCACACACGAACTGAGAAATACTGACATGAGAAACCTTGAAATTGAAAGTGAGCGCCGATACAAAACGAAGATACACGATTGTCTCCGACTTTGATCTTTATTCTATTGAAAGCAAATTTCGCGTTTTTTTTTAACTTTTTATTAGAATATCTCGCGAACCATAAATCTGATATCTATACTTAAAGCGTATGATTTTTAGATAATCGTTTTACAAACAAAATAAGCCCATACATACCTCTCAACGATTAACAGTTAATGAAATATTCTTTTTTTAGTTTTTGTGTACTGATATATTCAACAAAATTGGTACCTTCTGTCTTTTTTTCTCTAATGAATTGTAGGAACAGAATTATAAAACAGCACAGTAATTTTAATTGGGCCGTCTAAGTTTTTATAGCCGCTTAAATAATATTTTTTTTAAGAACAACTACTAAAAATTATTTTTTTATCGAGAATGGAACTTTTTACTGTGCTGTTTTACAAATTTTGCTGGGCTATATTGTATATTTTATATTAAGTATTATAATTTTTTTTATTTTCCGGTAGAAAATTGACCATATTCGACATTCGCACACCGTTTATAGTGGAGAGCACTGCAATTTTTATAAGATTTTTCTCTCCGTGTATAATCTTTGATGGTAATTTGCTCAAAAATGGTCGTATGGGGGTACAAATTTAAAATTATTATGGCCAGTGGAGGCTCCCAAAATTTATTTTTTCCATTTTTTTTTAATTTGTTTTTAATGTCGCAAAATATGCCCGATAATAGAGTATATTATGACCTTTTTGTTGTTATTAAAAAATAATACAAAATTTGATAATGGGGAGCATCCGTTTCTGGATTATTTTAAATTTAATTTTTAATTGTTTTTTGTACTATTTCATATTTGTAAATTTCATCGCTTTATAGAGCGTTCACAGACCGACAGACGGACGGAGGGAAGGGAGGAACCCTCAAAACGTATTATATCTTTGTTTTTATGGCATGATTTCAATACAATTTTATGCGTATGAAAAATTATTGGGGATCCAAAAAATACTTTTTTTTTATATTTCGTAAATGGAGCATATGACGTGAAAATTGTATATAAACTTTTTTGTAGAGCATTAAATTTTCTATAAGAAATGTTATTACAACTTTTGTGGTAAAACATTGTTTATTTTATTAATTTAGATTTTTTCGAAAATAAAATCACTAGTTTTTATAACAAAAAAATAAATCTTCAAACGGTTAACGCCCCATTAAAAATAGGAATAAAATAATAAGTGATATTTAACTTAATACAAGAAATAAAATATAAATAATTTAATATCAATAAAATAAAACCAACAAAATTAAATAAAAAAAACATGACGTAAATATTAATAATTAAAAACTATTTAATTTGTCGACTTCTAAAAACCATGCCACTGCACATATTTACATTTATTATTATTTATTGCAGATATTTTCGGCCGAATAATTTTTGTTTCGTTATATACAAAATACAGTGTGTTGATAAAGTAAGGAACAAAATTCATAACTGCGTCATTTAATGTTTTCAAGCAAAACGCTCGGACACGTAGATTAGTATTTTTAGTTGCGGATTTTTTGACATAAGAAAATTGTATACAGGGTGTCTCAAGAAGAACACACGCTGTCATAATTGATTTTTTTAAATGGAACACCCTATATATTATACCATTTTTGAATTATACAATACATTCTGAACACTTTTTGTACAGCATACCATATCTCTAAAATCAACGGTTTATGGAATAATGACGTTTGAAATGTGTCTCAAGATGAATATATTCAGTATTCAGTCATCATTGATTTTTTTAAATGGAACTTCCTGTATATTATGCCATTTTTGAATTATATGATAAATTCTGAACACTTTTTGTACAGCATACCACAGCTCTAAAATCAGTGGTTTTTGGAATAATGAAGTTAAAAATGTTATAAATAAATAAAAAATTAATGAGCTTTAATAATAAAATATACAAAAGAAATAAAATTATTTCAAAAACCACTGATTTTAGAGCTGTGGTAAGTTGTATAAAAAGTGTTCAGAATTTACTGTACAATTCAAAAATGGCATAATATACAGGATATTCCATTAAAAAAAATCAATGATGACTGCATATATTCATCTTGAGACACATTTCAAACGTCATTATTCCATAAACCGTGGATTTTAGAGATATGGTATGCTGTACAAAGAGTGTTCAGAATTTATCGTATAATTCAAAAATGGTATAATATATAGGGTGTTCTATTTAAAAAAATCAATTATGACTGCGTATGTTCTTCTTGAGATACCCTGTATACAATTTTCTTATGTCAAAAAATCCGCAACTAAAAATACTAATCGACGTGTCCGAGCGTTTTGCTTGAAAACATTAAATGACGCAGTTATGAATTTTGTTCCTTACTTTATCAACACACTGTACGTACTACATACTATATTGTATACAAATAATGACCATGAAACTAATATGCATTACGTTAAAACTGCAACCTTAAAATATAATATAACATATTACGTTTAATTCGATTACAAAATTAGAATTTTTACTTTTTTTTAATTACTTTAATTGCAACGATCGCGTTAATTTTAGCCTTGCGTAAAAAAATACTGATACAATAATTTGCAGTATGCAATGTATATTGCCAAACAAAAAAATATAAAAGAATCTTCCACTGTGAAAATCAGGGAAATATATTTTCTTCAGTAAATTTTTTTACATATAAATTACATCCCAATACC
The DNA here is from genome assembly GCA_949319165.1 of Sialis lutaria. Taxonomy (NCBI): domain Eukaryota; kingdom Metazoa; phylum Arthropoda; class Insecta; order Megaloptera; family Sialidae; genus Sialis; species Sialis lutaria. The sequence continues at coordinate 31,126,741 of OX439235.1, forward strand.
GATGATTTATTAATAGCTAAGAACATGCACTGAAAAATTATACTAGTGAAAATCACATTGAAATAGGTTCAGTAGTTTTCGAGTCTAGTAAAAAAATATAACTTACAGTATTTGTTTTGTAATTTAAGTTATGCTACAGACGGATAGACACATTGCTAATAGGATTTTATTTGTGTCAAACATAAAATATTAATACAGTAGAAACCGGTTATTCGCTGGGTGCAAAGTAGGTAGTGGGGGAAACGAAATCGATCACAGTGCACAACGTGGCAAAAAATATCACTTTGGGTGGACTAACTGTCATTTTTAATAGACTCGTTTTTAACTGAAAACTGAAAATAGAAAGGTCAACATGGTTAATCTTATTATAGACTATGTGCAAGGGGGTGGAGTTAGAAATAATGTCGATGCGAGTGTTCGTGGTGAGCAATATTGTAAAATTATCGGCGCCAAAATTTGAGGTTATGCTGTCAATGTAAACGAATTAATTATTTCTCTATTATACGTCATAATTAAAGAGAAAAAGATACCCAAATTAAATAATTTTCACGTACCTTTTATGCTATACTATTTATTAGGGGTGTACCGGAATTCCGGTCCGGCCGGAATTCCGGCCGGAATTCACGATTTTATTCCGGTTCCGGCCGGAACTACTAAATTCCGGTCGAGTTTGCCGGAATTTTTAAATTTTGTTATTTCTTTCTACTAAGGAACTCATAAATAATATAATAATGAATAAATAACATTTTATTAATGAAAAAACATTCCGTAACAAAAAGGCAGATTTTATTATTTGTTTTATCATAATATAATTGAAATATTAGCATTAATTGACTTTAAATATATTAATAAAAAAGTCATTATATTACGGACTACGGACATTGAACTGATAATAAATTAGAGATAAACTGTTCAATAATAAACTAAAGATTTTCAAAATTTTTTGAATATTAACTGTAAAATAAGACTTATTCTGCATTTTTTAAATAATACTCTAGTCCTGTTTTTTCAAAAACATTTCCTGATTACAACTAAAATGTTTTTTTCGGCGAACTCTATTTTACCCATATGAATTTATATCTTATAATAATAATATTCAAAATAGTGGCCCGAGAAAAATTTGTTAGTGCACAAGTATTTATGCTATTGAGATTAGCTATAAAATCAGAAAGACTCACATAGTTATTTCTCTAAATCTATCATTATATTTATATATTTAGTTAATAAATACTGCTTAACTAGTGTGAGTGCTTCATAATTTTTATTTTTATTCGCGGAACCCCCAGAGAGGTATCGCGGAAAATAGTTCGAAGACCATTGCACTAGAACTAAAATAACGCATATTGGTGCTTTAATTTCGAGTTATTGGTATATTCTTTTATCGATATTTTATATGATTTTCTATATTGTGAATTTGTTTAACTGCTGTTTTGATTTATCATATTTACTTATATAAATTTGATATACTAGTAATTTAATTAGATTTGATAGAAAAGAACGTATGATATATAAACAAATTAAAACACCTTATAAAGCTGTAAAAATTACACGATATGTAGAAAATACTATGTTTTATAATATAATGTAAGACTCTACCCCCTAATCTTTAAGAAATACAATATAAAATAATGTTATATTAATTTATGATAATAATCTATTGAATATAGAAATTTGACTCAACGGGACTTTTTGTACTAAATTTAATACTCAAAAAGATCCATTCATTCATTTTTTTCAAAAATAATTTTTTCACAGTTTGCAGGACAAAAAACTGTTAAAAAACCCCGTTTCCCATGTTATTTAGATGGGAAAACTTCAACTTCCGTGGAGGACCTCTTAAAATTGGAATTTTGAGCTCCGCTTTTAACAGGAGCTTTGTTTGGGCATTTCCTGAGATATTTTGGACTGAGAGCAAAAAAAAAAATATCGCCTTTTTTTGGCACACCCTAATATACATAAAGCATATTTATAACATTTTAGTTATTTTATTATCATTATTAATTGAAATATAATTTTTTGAAAAAAATTCCGGTTCCGGCCGGATTTTTTTTGTGAATTCCGGTAATTCCGGTTCCGGCCGGAATCGAAAAAACCAGTTCCGGTACAACCCTACTATTTATATTATATGCAAACAGCTAAATTAAATGATAATTGTTTAATAAAAAATTTCACGGTATTAAACATATTAAACAATGATAAAAAGAGAGTTGAATCCATTCAATCGTTCTCTATTACCCGCTAGTAGACTTCGTGCACACAGCCAATAGTCATAAATAATCGTCTAAAATGTATATATTACGATATTTTATTGAAATTATTTGTTTGTTAGTACGTCAAAGTCCACCCGTTAGTTGGCGCTGTCATCGTGCACGCTGCGAATAACGACATCAGTTATTACGACTATTTGCTTTTTACGACCTAATATAACCAGTCCCTTCGATATCGTTATAACAGGTATCTACTGTATAAAGAAATAAATATTCTACTAGCTTCAATAATGAATTATATTGACTAATAATTAAGTTATGTAACATTTTTTCGTGTATTACAACAAAAAAAAAACAGGTGTTACAAATATAGTATTAACTGTAAAGGAATGTCAATGATATTATATTATGTACTAATTTGTATTTCCTTATTTATATTTGCAAATGGAAATCTATTAATTGCTTGACAACTTTTTGTAAATACAGAAATATAAAAAAACTGTTTTTTTTTTTTGTAACTTAACATTATCGAAAATCCAATGAATAAGACATAATTTTCAAATACAAGGTAAATAATATAGTTAGTTATGTTTTTAGTTCCTATACTGCACTACAAATATACATTGTTCTGGGCTTATTTTCATATTATCTTATATTTGAGTTGATATTTCTATGAAAAATTGAAATTTGATGCATGAAAAATCACTAAAAAATGACATGTTTTTGATTTGGTTAAAATTATGTTTATTATATAGAAAATGATGTGAAAAGTCGAAATTTTCAAACCGCAGGTCTGTATCTCTAACCGTTTTTGAGATATGACCTCTCAAAGTTTTATATTTTTGAAATTTTTTTAGAAAAATGGCTAACTTTTGAACGTGTGGTCGGATTTGATTTTTGTTAACAGATTTGAAATCAGCGTGTCAGAATCTATATAGTGACATGTATAATACTTTAAAATTCGACAAAAAAAATTTTGACGAAAATCGACATTTTTTTGAATTTTTTCGATTTTTCACGAAATTTTTTTTTTCGAATTTCCAAGTGTTATACATGTCATTATATAGATTTTGACACGCTGATTTCAAATCTGTCAACAAAAATCAAATCCGACCACACGTTCAAATGTTACAGCCTTTTTTCTCAAAAATGTTGAAAAATCTAAAACTTTGAGAGGCCATATCTCGAGAACGGTTAGAGATACAGACCTACGGTTTGAAAATTTCAACTTTTCACATCATTTTCTATATAATAAACATACTTTTAACCAAACCTGAAACGTCATTTTTTAGTAATTTTTCATGCATCAAATCCGTCAACTAAAATCAAATTTGACCACCAGTTCAAAAATTACGGCCGTTTTCTTTATACTAACCGGTATAAAACTTAAATAAGAACCCTTAGAGCATATTTTGTCTTTACCTAAGCTAATTATTTTGGCTTTCATGCATCTTATAAAAAATTAGTTTAACGAAATCGAAAACACAAAATTTTTCAGTCATATTTTATAACACAACTTAATAAAAAAGATTTTGATATTAAATAAAGATGACCCGTAAGTTTGGGGCTATAAAAAATACAATACATAATTTATTAAAAGTTTCTGTTATATTTTAATACTAAACCATATGAGTCGTGACTTTCGGGACAGCCCTGATATAATTAGTTCGTATTTTTTTTGTTTGTGAAATTTTAAATTTCGATCACGATCAGGTCGTAACAAAAAAAAAATTTGCAAAACAATCTGTTATCAGTAAACATCTATTTATGTCAGATAAACCAAGTACGAAAAAAAATCCCTAATTTTGTATTCTTTAACAGTGCGTTAGTAATTTTCAACAGAAAAAACAGCTGCGTTTGATTTGAATTAGTATTCATATAGTATCGCTAAAATGTGCGAACTTTAATTGAAAATATATCCACTATACTAACTACCTATGACTAATTTATTTGTTTCATAATTAATTCTAGATTGAATTCGATAAATTATTATAAACAGAATACACATCTGCCAAGTAAATGCACAGTGCTTCCTCGTGCTAAATTCATCAAAGGTAGTTAATTATTGAACAATTTAAATAAAAACTGATTAAGTATTCAGATTAACTGCCTGTCATTGGTTAACCATTTAATTTTCATACAATTTTAATAAAAAAAATTAATTCGACATTTTTCTTTATACGCACCTGGTTATTTTGACATGTATTTTGAATTTTTTGACAATTTCAATCAAAATCATTATTTTTCTGCTATACAAATGTCAAAATGACATTTTAAACGTCAAAGTGATATTTAATATGTCAAAGTAAATAGCAATTTAAAAAAAAACAAATGACGATTTTCTTAAAGCAAATTGAGATAAATCTTTTACAACCCCTTAAGGGGTTACATACAGTTAGAAGGCCAAAAAAAAGTGTTTTTTCAAGATTTTTTTAAGAGAAGACTTTTATAATTTATCAATATAAAAATTTGTACACATATTATGGTAACTTTCAATTGTATTTTAACATTTTTTATTTCTAAAAATAATAATTTCGAAAGCGGCTACAGCTGTTATCCAGGAGGTCTTCTCAAAAAAGGCGCCTTACGGTGACCACAATATCTCTGGACTGCATCTTTTAAAATAAAAAACCCAAACGGATTTCTTTAAAGCAATGTATCTTGTACTTAATCGAAGGAATAAGCAAAATAAATTTTTTTGACAAAATGGCGGCTTCTCAAAAAAAAAATATCGATTTCGACAAAAATTTGACCTTAAATTGTTTATAAAAAAATAAATATTTATCGGTGGGATAAAACCTTCGATTAATTACTAAAAAATATTCTTAAGAAACTTGTGTTAAAATTTGAGATCGATGGGTTCAACCGTTTCCGAGGAATAGTGGTCACCGACTTTAAAAACATAGATTTGAGAAAAACGCGCTGCCGCTCCGACCTCCTACATTCAAACGCTCTGAGACATCTTTACAAATATGCGTGTAACTTCAAATATAATTGCCGAATTAACTTGAAATTTTCTGTCTGTGTATTTAAATATATGTACATTACGAAAATGAAATAAAAAAAATAATTTTTTTTTAAATTCTAACTGTATGTAACCCCTTAAACACGATTTTGAAATGGGACCGTGAACTTGAAAGTTAAGATACTTTCAACTTGTGTAAACCTGACCTTTCAAGCATATAATTCAAAAATAGCATGGAAATTTGTAAATGCTGTATTTTAGATATGCTAGGATTATTACAAAAGTTGTAATTAAGTACTCTTATCAACATTTAACCATTTTTGCAGTTTTATATTTACAATACGCACAAAAATGAGTGTCCAAAGACTTTTGCAGGGCAGTGTATACCTTATAACTTTGTAGATAACCTTAATTAAAATAGAATATGAATTTTAGTTTCATTAATAAGTATTTAATAATATTTTCAACTTCCTATATAGATCTGATGAAATTTTGCATAACTTCTAAAAATAAATATAAATAATATCGTTAATCATACGATATCAGATCGTCATATGAATTCCTACCTAAATTAAAATAATATCAACACATATCTCCTACATATTACCAGTGGTGTTTACACCTAAATACATCAGAGGTTACTTAAAACATCAAATTTCCGAAGAACAATTCTCAAATCGGTGCGGCGACGCTTCAACGCTGTATTATTTGCCATATAGTAATATTTTCATTGGAAATTATATTTAACATATTTTGCTGCCACCATAAGAATTCTTAATTCATTTTTTAAGGGTTATAGGGTAAAGATATTTTATTGTTGCTGCGGCGACGCTTTAACGCTGTATTATTTGCCATATAGTAATATTTTCATTGCAAATTATGTTTAACATATTTTGCTGTCACTATAAAAATGCTCAAAGCATTTTCTAAGGGTCATGGATTAGAGATATTTTATTATTGGTGTGGCGACACTTCAACGCTGTATTATTTGCCATATAGTAATCTTTTCATTGGAAATTATTTTTAACATATTGTGATGCCACTATTGGAATGCTTAAATCATTCTCTAAGAGTCATGGGGTAAATATATTTTTATTTAACGATTGATTTTTCATTTTTTTATTTTTCTCCTAAAAAGTTTTTTTATTTTTCACTTTTGAGTGGCATATTTTCAAAGTCCCATGTCAGATTTTGATATAATTTATATGATACCATCTCGGGAGTATACTCTTTCAAATAAAGCAAAAATCGTCCAAATAGATTCATATTTGTCATAGTTATACGGAATTGTGAACTTCCTCCTTTTCAAAATCGATTAAAAACTATAATTATTTTTTTAAATTAATTTTTTGTCTCTTACATTAATTCGATAGTTAAAGTTTGATATTATATGTATAATTTGACCCCACCCCCCTTTTATAAATAGATATAAGCGCCAATGTTATGTATAAGTGTATAAATAAATTGGCAAACATTTTTCAACGTAGAAATATTATTAGTTCGTTTTTGAATTATTGCGATTTCTTGAGATCATAGTTGGCGTTGAGTACCTACTTATTTATTTTTGGTTTTTTAGTAAATAAACATTTTTATATGAATACTTCACGGTTAATTTAGATTTTATGATAGGTAAGTATTACCTGTATTTAATTTTATTAACGATTCTGAAAGACTATATTCAAATAGCACGATTTTAATGTTTTTTAAATAAAATCATTAAACCAACAAATCAAGTGTGATAAAAATTCACGAGACAGACAGACACACAGACTTGAAACGGAAAGATCAAGTTAAAATTTTGAAATCGGCGTACTATTTTTTTCTATAAATTCATATCAAAATTACCCCAAAATTTGTATATTTTTCTTATCATTTTAAAATGATCACAAGGCTTCCTGTATTTTCTATATTGCAAGAAAGTGTGTAATATATATATTTTTTAATTAATATTATTGCGATTTAGAAATAGTTTAAATAATTTAAAAGATAATAATTAATTAACAAATATAAAAACTTGGTACGTAAATAATAAATATAAGAAATGTAAGCTTCCTGCTATTGGATGTTTATATTTTTTTATCAAATCTTGTATAAATATTGCGTATTATACTTGGTTGTGATTTTGAAGCTGTTATTACGAGATTAAACTAGTAATTAGCACAAATATATCTACATTACTTTATCCATAATTAGAGAAACAAATTAGTCACTTATATTTATTGTTGTTTTAATATTAATTATTTATTTAAAAAAGGCAAAACTTAAATACTTGCGAAAAATATCAAACATGCATTACGTGACTCTACTCAAATTGATTTTGACATTTAATTTTAAAAAACTCACAGAATATGTTTAAAAAAACTTTGAGGGGTAAAAAAATCTACTTAAAAAACCAACAAGGAAATGAAAATAATTTAAAAAATGTAAATAAACATCGGCCATGAGAAACGTTGTGATTTACACCACATTCTTTTCTGATAATAATGGATACATATACAAGTTTTTTGCTCCCTAATAATCAGTGCAAATTGTTACCGTGAACCTTACATAGACAGACAGACAGACAGACAGTAGGTACTCGTGCCCATATCACTTTTAAAATGCTACGGGGTTTATCTTAATTAATTCATAAGATTACTTAAATGTTATTTGTTATATAGTTACTAAATATTTAACTGTAGGTTTTATAAAGAATTTATTTTAAAGCACAAGTTAAGCTAACGCTGTCTACAAGATGTCAAATCGTTATGAATTAGAACAGTAATTCTCAAAATGGGGCGCGTGAAAAATAAGTGAGGGAGTTACAGAAAAATTGTTGTAACAAAGACTGATACTAAAAATAAATCCTAATTATGTTTTAAGGGGGATAGCCACTGTGACGGAAAAATATATTTTTTTTAGATTTTTTTAAAGTTTACATATTCATATATATGTATACAAAAAATTGATTTAAAATTTTGAAAATTGACGGAGTTACAGTCAATTTAGTGAGACGATGTAGCACAGCCGGTTATGACATAACAAAAACATTAAACACGTTTATCTCGGAATTACATTTTTCGACCTGGTCGACACGATTCCTCAAAGACTAATGAACCGATTTCAATTTTTTTTTTTAAATAATTTTCGTAATTTAAGTAGCTATCGTTGCACTTAGCCAATTTTTGAAATTTTGATAATTACTGTTTTTAAAACCGCTCTAAAGGAAAAAAATTGGTCTTAAAAATTAAAAAAAAATTCAAACGATCGCCATTTTGTGAAAAAATTAAATAAAAAAAATAAAACGGGCAAGTGCGTGTTGGGCATGCACATGATAGGGTTCCGTAGTCATTCTCACTACGATTTATAAAAAAGTATTTTTCAAAATTTTCGTGACTGAAAGGTAAATATCAAAAAGTCATCTGACTTTTATTATTGCATTTTAGGAGACCTATCAAATGACACCCCACTCCCACTCAATGGGGTAAATGAAACAAATGTGAGTTCACTTTTCAATCTATGAAAAGGGGGTCCAAAATATTTTTGACAATGTTCGTTATAATTTTCAGTGAAAGTACTAATTAAAAGCTACATTCTGAATTTTTTTCAGATTTTTTGAATCGATAGTTTAGAAAATAGAGGGGGGGGGACGCTTTGACAGCGACATTAAAAAGCAAATATATCGCGATTGAAGGGTTAAAACCAAAAAGTTATTTGACGTTTTTTATTGCATTTTACGAGACCTATTAAATGACACCCCACTCAATAGGGTAAGTGGAGAAAAAAATGTAAGTTCAATATTCAGTCTATGAAAGGGGAGTCCAAAATATTTTTGACAATGTTCGTTATAATTTTCAGTGAAAGTACTAATTAAAATCTACGTTCTGGAATTTTTTCAGATTTTTTAAATTGATAGTTTAGAAAATAGAGGGGGGGACGCTTTTTTAATGACTTTGGAGAGAAAATACATCGTGATCGAAGGGTTAAAATTAAAAATTTCTATTAAATTTTTTGTTGCATTTTAGGAGACCTTTCTAACGACACCCCACTCAATGGTATAGGTGAATTTTTTTTTTCTAAAACACTTTTCATTTTATGAAAGGGGGGTCTAAAAAAATTTTATTTTCAAAAATCTTATCATTTCTGTTTTTGAGTCATCAATCTACGGCTGTATACCAAATTTCATCTTATTATGACAAAATTTTTCAGGACGGACGGACGGGCGGACGGACGGACATGGAGAAACTATAAGGGTTCCTAGTTTTCTACGGAACCCTAAAAAACGGCTAGGTGCAACGATAGCTACATTCATATAGATTTTGATAACATTTTTTTTTTCATATAACCCTTCTCGAAATTTCGAGTCGACCATAGAGAAAAAAAATTTTTTTGGTCGTCACATCGAGGCTCATAACTTTGTAAATATTTAATATTTTTCAATAAAAATTGATATTAAATAAGTTGAATATATACTTAATAAAATGTCCTTTACCTGATTCAAAAATAATTAGTTATATCTATGAAAAAAATTCCCAAACATTGACAATTTTTTGACCCGTCACAGTGGCCTTCCCTCTTAATGCAATTAATAAACTAACCCCACGACCCTCTGGAATGTTTTAAATTACTAATTGATATTGTAAGTTTAGTAACATACACGTTCCCTAAAAAAAATTACAATATTTTGTACAGTTGTTTTAAGATTACTACGTCAAATAGTAATATAATTATTAATGAAATATTTTTCTGGATTTACAATTCAATTGATTATAAATTTTCATAAAAATACCCTCAAATAAATTAAAACAGAGTGCACCCATGTGAACTTGCAGATACAATTCATACATAAATATATCGTAAGACAATTTCAAGTCCTTTGATCTAAACATTGAAAACTATTTCAATGTTGAAAAGGTTGATTAAGCAAAGAACAAACGAGAAGAAGGAAATTTAGTTTCATTCTTTTTACACTTCAATGCATTTTTTAATTAAACCAGTGCTTCAAAAAATTTAATACATCGTTCATTTTATCAAATAGACATCAATTCAGCCCCCCTTCTCCCTCAAAGGGTGCTTATATTTAAGAAAACAAGTATTATAACATCAAATAATTGATTTGGTATTTTAAAATTTTTTGTCTTTAAAAAAAATCAAAGAAAATTATTTAACTTTTTATGGAGACAAAAAATAGGGGTTCCCCCCACAGATTACTTTAGAAAATTTAATACACCGTTCATTTCAAACAGACATCAATTCAACCCCCCCCCCCTCAAAAGATGCTTATATTTCAAATACAAGTTTTATTACATCGAAATAAACATTTTTTGTACTTTGTACTTTTTCCCAAAATATTTTAATTTGTCTTTAACGAAAATTATTTATTTTTTTATGGAGAAAATAATAGGGGTTCCCCCCACAGATTACCTACAAAACTTAATACATCATTCATTTCAAATAGACATTAATTCAACCCCCCCTCTCCCCAAATTTCAAAAAACAAGTTTTATTAGGTACATCAAAATAAAATTATTTGTGTATTTTATACTTTTTCTCAAAATATTTTAATTTGTCTTTAAAAAAAGAATTTAATTTTGTATGAAGAAAAAAATAGGCGTCTCCCCTTCCCTCAGATTACCTCAATCACCAAAAATAATATCCATAGAACCTTTATCAAAAGAACTTTTATCCAAAAAACATTTTTCTCTATATTGCATTATTTATTAATTATATTATTATCAAACCCAAATAAATTATAATAATAAAAATACGGTCCGTATGACCCCAAAAGTGAAGTACGGGGAGGGGGGGGGGGTCAAATAATTGCATTTAAAAAATTTGTTACAATAACTTTTTTTATTTTGACATTAAATAGGTACATTAATAAATACAGTTTTGGTACCGCTGATCAATAGAATTATTAATTGCATTGAACTGATTCTAAGGTTATGTCTTTTTTTTACAATAACTAGGGTCAAGATCTCCTTGTAAATAATATTAATAGTACTTCATTTGTTTTCAGTGTAAAATTAAATATATTTTTTTTTTAATATTTTCATTGTTGGTATTATTAACTATTTGTGATACAATCTGTTCATGGGTGGATTCACAAATTAATAAAAAAAAACATTAACAAGGACTTAATACGGTCTGAAAAATATATTTGTTATTATTTAACCCATTAACGCCCGCCGTTACCTCATTTTTAGTGTTGCTGTCTATGGATATTAATTCACAATATTTCAGTTGGTAGAAGTGCAACAAACAAAATCTGTTAACGTTATTAGTTTCATAAGTGTTATTTTAATTGTTCTCAATAATTTTTATATGAAAAGAGGTACGTGGTATGCTAATATATTTTATCCATGATTTCGAATTTTGTTCAAATCATATGAAATAACTTAAATATACATATAACATTACTTTATCTAAATAAAAATGATATCAGAAAATCAGTCTCACACAAAATAGACTTCATATCTGCCCAATTTACTCGCTTGAGTACACACTGTTATTTTTTAGAGGGAAATACGTCATCTGGGGTGCCTAAGCTGATAGGTCAAAAACTAATGAGGCAACCTGTGTAATTTATTTTTAAAATGATCAATACAAGGGGAGGGGGGGTACTAGACAAAATGGTGAAAATTATCAATGCATGTTATAATTGTACACTTGATGTTTTTTCTTAAATAGTGCATGTCTACTGCTGGGTTAATAAGTTAATAGTTTCTTGTTTATACATTTAGAGGAGTTATTTATCAATGTGTTTCATCAGTACAGGGGTAGGGGGGGGGGGGGGGTCGTTCTGGGGGTACTAGACCCAATAGTGAAAAATATCAATGTAATATTTGTATACTATATGTTTTAGATAATGCATGCCTACTGCTGGGTTAATAAGTTAATAGTTTCTTGTTTATACATTTAGAGGAGTTCTTTATCAATGAGTTTCAAGGATGAATTTAAAAGAAAAAAAAATGTTAGCAAGGATTTGACACGGTCTGAAAAGTGTATGAGTAATTTTTTATTATTATTAAAATCATAGGCTGTTAGAATTTTATATAATCGGTTGTTGACTTTGATTATTGACATAATTTTTATCTAATTGTTATTAACCTTTATAGAACTGAAGGTTAATGTAACATAGACTCATAGGATTACACGTGGACTCAAAATAAATACTTGATTATATAAAAAAAAATGTAAAAAAATATTGTTTTTTTTTTGTTTGTTTTATCACTCCATAACTCCACAAAAAATTAATAAAATTTAAATCTATAAAAAGAAATTAAAATGAAAGGTTTTAACCTATAAAATGCGTATTGCTTCCTCGCAATATCGAAGATACGAGAAGCTTTGTGATCGTTTTAAAATGAGAAAAAAAAATTGTTCTCCGATTTTAAAAATGACAGGCAGTTAATCTGAATACTTTATAGGTTTTTATATAAATTGTTCTAAATAACAATAATAAACGAGTGAGCACTGTGCATTTACTTGGTAGATGTTTTTATTTATTTATATTCATTAATATTTACCATAATTACAATGAATTCAATTATGTCCATTTTTTCAACCCCTAAATTAATTTAAAATTAAATTAAACCAGGTTAATGTAGACTTATAGGATTACACGTAAAGTCAAAATAAATACTTGAGTGAAACAGATTGTATAAAGAAAAAAAAAACACTTTTTCAAAATTTACAAAAAAATATTGATTTTTTTATCACTCCATAACTCTACCAAAAATTAATAAAATTTAAATCTATAAAAAGTAATTAAAAGTAGAGATTCTAACCTATAAAATGGTTATTTCTTTTTTAATATTCATTAATATTTACCATAATTACAGTAAATTGAATTTTGACCATTTTTTTCAACCCCTAAATACATTAATAATTTAATGAAGCCATTATGCAAGTTTTGTTCTGGTTACGTCACGTCTGTCACGGACAGACGGACATTTCAAGTGACACCAAGTGAGTGCTCGTGTTAATTATCATTATCATATACATGTATGTTTGTCTGTTTGTCTGTGTGTAGGTGACATGATAGATTTTTTGCAAATTCATCGTTAAATTGATAATAATGATAACTACATACCAGCATATATCTATAGTACTTTACTTTGTGTCTATTTTTAACCATAATGTTACCAATTTCCGGCATTATATTTATTTTTAGTAATTACGACTAAAAAGTGACGTAACCTACTTTGAGAAGTAATCACATAGCTTCCTTTTCTTTCGTATATGGCGAGGAAACAATTTTTTTTTAGTCATTTCATGTGTTAATTAATATATTTAAGGTATTTTTCGGAAAAAATAAAATAAACTAACTCGATTTTTGTAAATAAGTTAAAGATGCTACTAAAGATGCTACTAAGAGCAAAGATATCGGTAAAATAAATTCAAAAAATTTTAGCAAATAGCGATCGAAATTACTCTTTGTTTATATGTTTTTTTCTCCAGTAAACTGCTTAACCGATTTGGATGGGACTTGCACTGTTAAAAAACTGTTTTCTTTGGGAATTGATTGGCTATTTTTTTTGTAATTCTTATGAACTTATGATACTATTTTTTATTAAAACAATGTAAGTACCAAAGTCTACAAATATAGTTTTTTTTTAATTATAGTTTTTTCTCCAGTAATGAATACCCACTAATGAACACTTGCTAATTATTATAAAATGATAAGTACTACTATACAAACGTTAAAAAAAAGAGTCATAAAATTTAAAACAATGTAAAGCATTTACATAAGAAAATACACTTTTCTTGATACTTGAGGCCGAACCGCGACAATTATTTGTCGACTGTTTCTAAACAAAATGATCAATTATCATAAAATCACGCTGTAAGACAGTTAAAAGTATATAGATTAACATCCAGTAATTGGCAGTGTAATAAAATATCAAGAAATGTATCTTATTCAGTACATTTAAAAATTTAAAATTGGGTATTATTCAGTACCTTACTTTTGTATCTTTAATACCTGAAACAGTTAGAACAATATAAATAATTACCATACACCAAAACAATAACACTAATTTAATGATTAACATAACTGTTACTAAAGTGGGAGACACTACAGTACAGACACACGGACACTGAAGGTCACTTATAACAAAAAACAGCCGTCAACTTTTACAAGGACGCTTACGGATTTCAAATAGACTATAACGGACAGCACTAGTAAAGCATTAAGGAAGTCAGGGTTTGATGATCTGTTCGATAGATGGCACCACTGTAGCGTGAAAAAATATATTACCTATTAGGTACCTTTACCTTGTATCTATGTATATATTGAAAAGGGGAAATAGGAGATATACATAGGAACCTCTTTAAACAAAATTAACCGACTTCAAAAAAGGAGGAGGTTTTTAATTCGACTATAACTTCGATAAATATGAACCGATTTAGATGATTTTTTTCTCGTTAGAAAGCGGATACTTCTGAGATGATCCCATAGAAATTTCATCAAAATCTGACAATGGGCTTCGAAGATATGCCACTCAAAATGGAAAAATAAAAATACTGAAATGTATAAATATGAAAAAAAATTCTGTTTGTGAAGGTCTAGTCTAAAATATGCAGTGTTTTGTTTGATTGCACGTGTTACATCTGGCCCCTTTCACCCCCTTCCTATGGGGTGGGATGGGGGGTAACGCACGTGCGGTACATAGACCCAACCGAACACTGTATAATTTCGACAACGGAAACATCTCGCGATAGCAGATCCTATGTTAATGAGTTTATCGAATAATTATCACCAGTGTTGCCTCGTGAAAAAATTTCTTTAAAATGTACCGGGTGTCTCAGATAACTTTTCCAGCATGGGGATCTCAGTATCTATAAGAGATACAGGTTTGGTTAAGTCAGATTAATTATTTGTAAGAAAGGGGTGAGTATTACTACATAAAAAAATATTAATAATTTTATATGGTTTAGCCGGTATACCCAAAAATCTGAAAATTCGGAATTTCTTTAAATAGCTATAACTTTTCCAGCATGGGAATATCAGTATCTATAAGAGATACAGCTTTACTTAAATGAGATTAATTATTTGTAAGAAAAGAGTGAGTATTACTACATGAAAAATATTAATAATTTTATATGGTTTAGCCGGTATACCCAAAAATCTGAAAATTCGGAATTTCTTTAAATAGCTATAACTTTTCCAGCATGGGAATATCAGTATCTATAAGAGATACAGCTTTACTTAAATGAGATTAATTATTTGTAAGAAAAGAGTGAGTATTACTACATGAAAAATATTAATAATTTTATATGGTTTAGGCGGTAAAAAAATTCGGAATTTCTTTAAATAGCTATAACTTTTTTGTCAAAGTAGATAGGTACTTTTTCTGCGGTTTCTTAAAGCTTTTTTTGTGTAGAATTGTTTGGTGTATTTAGAATTTTTATATCACTTTTAGTTTCCGAGTTACAAGCACTAACTTTCGTTTTTCATATGGCCCACTAAGTTGGCTATAACATATTTGAACGTGTTTTTTTACTCTACTTTAAAACGATGTGTTTCTAACGTCAGGTTTTATAAAGAATTTGCTTTAGAACAAAATATAAGCTAACTCTATCTGCTAGGTGTCAAATCCTTATCAATTTATTCGGGAGTTTAAAGCAGTGGTAATAATAATAATAAATGTTTAATGAAATAAATGTATTTTATTATGTACACCTTTCACCACTGCTTTAAGATAATTAATATAAACTATAAACAATTAATTAGAACTGTCAATGGGTTGTCATTTATATCTACCCCCCCCCCCCGCACCGCAAATAGCGTTAGAGAAAATTCTTTATGTCACATACATAAAACTAAGTATGTACATTCGATACATGTTTTAAATTTACAACAAGTCTTTATTAGGAGTTTTAAAATGTAAGACTGACGATAAAAAAAAAATAATTTTAAATTTTTATTTATATAGTAGAATGTTTCTACTCCACTGGTGATATGTTATAGAAGCAAATACACGGAGAGAAAAATCACATAATTTTAACAGGGAAATTCTTATAAAAATTACCGTGCTTCTAATAAAGCGTGCGCGATCGACGGCAACAGTAAAAAATATTATACATCCATTTAAAAATTATTAAAATGAGAAGGAAAAATTGCTGTGCTCCAGCACAGTAAAAATTAGATTGCTGTATCAGAAAACTTCCTTACCGATTTAATAAAATTTCTAATAATACCTAACAATATTTATACAGCCATGAATGAATTTTTATACATATAGCTTATTATTATTTTTTAATAAGAAAAATGAGCCTGTGGCACAAGAAATTGATATTTTTTTGAATTTATGGAAATTAAGGAATTGATTGGGTTTAAATATTAATACAACATTTTTGTGATAAATTTTATTAGAAAAAAAGGTTATTATATATAATTAATATCTGAAACTGAAAGTACTGAAAAAAAGGTCTTCAGTTTTTATTTTACGAGGGCCCCCTCTCTCACATTCTGCCCCGGGGCCGCCGAACTTCTAGTTACGGCACTAGAACTACTTACACCATTTCACTGTAAATAAAAGAATACAACAAATTATTTTTAAATTTATTTATAGTAAAATAATATATAGATATGTGTGTTGACTGTTGATACTTGCATTAACTTGTTAGCCGGGTCCAGTGGCGTCGCTAGGGAAGGTCCGTTTCGGGTGACACATATGTTATTATATTATACATATTATCATATATTAAACAATGTATGCTTAATATATGATATTATACATTATTATACATATGTTAAAAAATATAGCCTATTTATCTCTTTTTTTATTATTTAATGCTTCTAGGCAGTGGCGTATACTTTTCGTGGGGGATTATATACTTATGTGTTAAATTTTGGAAGATATTTTGAACTGTTTTCTCAAAATATACGTTTTTTTAGATACTGAACATTTCGGGGGGGGGGGGGTCCCGTTACTACGCCATTACTCCTATGGGATCAAAATGTGTAAAAAAAGACCAATTTTTGATCATTTAAAGTTTATAAGATTGATGCTAACCTTTCAATTAATTAAAAAACAAATGGAAACCACTTGGGAAACCACTAATATTTTTTCTATTATTAAAAATCCGCAGGGGGTCACTTCCGATTTCCGCCCCAGGTGTCACATCCCCTAGCGACGCCACTGGCTGGGTCTACGCGGTAAATTCACTGACTCAATTACGTGATACTTTACATATTATACATTGTTGAAAAGGTTTTTTGTTTTCATCTCTTCAATTAATTAATTTAGTTAAAAATTTAATAATGGATGTAAGAATAAATGATAGAAAGTAGTTTTTTTTACATTTGATTACAACTTTTAATTATTCATTATTATTCTTAAGTAACAATCATAAATAACCTCAAAATGCGCGTTACCGCAGGCTTGTTCATGCATACGTATATTGTAAACACACTTATCGAATAAAAATACTTAAGTAAAAAAGTAGATTAAAGAATAAACAAGTAAAAAAATCATATTAAATGGATATAAGTACGTACTTACGTAGTTGTACTCAAAGAATATACTTTGTAATTGTAATGACGGGTTTAATTTCGATAAATAACTCACACACGAACTGATATTCTCGGAGAAATACTGACATGAATAACCTTGAAATTGAAAGTGAGCGCCGATACAAAACGAAGATACACGATTGTCTCCGACTTTGATCTTTATTCTATTGAAAGCAAATTTCGCGTTTTTTTTTAACTTTTTATTACAATATCTCGGAAACCATAAATCTGATATCTATACTTGTTGCGTATGATTTTTAGATAATCGTTTTACAAACAAAATAAGCCCATACATACCTCTCAACGATTAACAGTTAATGAAATATTCTTTTTTTAGTTTTTGTGTACTGATATACTCAACAAAATTGGTACCTTCTGTCTTTTTTTCTCTAATGAATAGTAGGAACAGAATTATAAAACAGCACAGTAATTTTAATTGGGCCGTCTAAGTTTTTATAGCCGCTTAAATAATATTTTTTTTAAGAACAACTACTAAAAATTATTTTTTTATCGAGAATGGAACTTTTTACTGTGCTGTTTTACAAATTTTGCTGGGCTATATTGTATATTTTATATTAAGTATTATAATTTTTTTTATTTTCCGGTAGAAAATTGACCATATTCGACATTCGCACACCGTTTATAGTGGAGAGCACTGCAATTTTTATAAGATTTTTCTCTCCGTGTACATACACACATACATGTATCAATAGATATGGCGTCCGTGTGTCTAGACCCGCATAAGCATGTACTATATATTATATACTTAATACTTATATATATATAATATATAAGTATAAAAGGTAAAAAAATTCTTATGTTGAATTTTGCATTCCGTTTTTTTTTCAATAAAATAAATAAATAAAGCGACGAATATTTACAAATATTAATGTCGAAAAAATCCTATAGTGGGCTCCCCAAGGCCCCTTGTATCAATGCAGTGGTGTACAACCTTTTTTAAATAGATTATTTATTATATTTTTATTACAATTTGATAAAACAAAAATTATATTCAATATTTTCAATTTAATCGTAATTCTCGACCCTCAGTTTTGGCACCACTGGTCTAATAGTTCAAAACTATTTACCCACTATTTAAACAACTATCAATTATTGTTATAATAATTAATTAATACAAGTTTACCAACTGTTCAGAACATAAAGAAATAAGGGACCTTGTTTTAACTCTCGGTTTTCCATCTGTCAAAAGTTTTGATTAAATTGAAACAATATGTTTGTAGGAAGATCCATAGATTAAACAGTAGACATGCAAGTGGGAGCTAACCCACATATCTATGACATAAGACCTTCCGTCAACTGTTATATTTAGACAATAGGTATCAGATGGTTGTGAAAATATAATTAATTATAATTTAAATAATAAAATTTCAATTTCTAACTCAACTGAAACCGGGAGGGGGGGGGGGGGGGCACGAGAATTGTAATGACAAATCGATAAAAAAAACGCGGTATACAATAATACAAATTTATTTTATGTAATTTGAAGCATCCGTATTAAGTTAAATTCTGCAATATTATCTTTACTATCGTATTTCTCGTAAACGATTGATTTTATGATAAATCAACAAAGTATATTTGTATGTATTTTATGACATATGACCATATAAAAGTGCCAAACATTGGAAAAATATTAAGAACAAAAAAGGATTAGATAAAAACTAGAGGGCCTTCAGGCCCCATACATCCCTGGTCTTAATAATCATTGTTTGATACTGGAAATCGATAACACGTATTAATACTAATCTGGGTATCAATTTTCATTACTGTATCACAATGGATTCTCCAGATATTAAATAAAAACTGATTTTAGGCAAAATCTTTGGGAGTCTGTAGCTCCCATACGAAGATTTTCCGGACACATGTTTATATGAACTTTTTTGCTTAAAATATCTCTCTCAACTAACTGTTCAAATTTGTTCAACCTGATATGACTCATCCTGTATAATTACAAAAAAAATCAAAAATATTGATTTGATAAGCAAATCGACTTGATTTAAAAAAAATAATGGTATTAAGTTGAGTAACTATTAAAAAATGTTGATCTATTTATAGTTATTAATAACACATAAAATTTTTTAAGTATTTTCAAACAATTTTATCTTTAGAATGCATTTTATTGAAATGAATAAAATTCGTTTAAAAATAAAATTATTTAAAAGAAAAAACTATTAAGGAAGAAATAAAGTCAATCTGAATCGATAATTGCACGTTTAGTTACTAACTGACTGACATCATTGAGTATTTTTTTTCATCATTCAAGGATGCTGATAGTAACGTATTAATTATAGATTTATTCATTTATATGTACAAAATATACATATATTAACTATAAAGAAAAATATATATCTATAAATTATTATAAGATATACTACCATTACATTAAGGTAGTTGGTCCGTAAACGTGTTTTCGTCAGATTTTGTTTTAATAGCACAGGAATATTCTCTAGATTAATATCTGAAAAATAGTCCATTTTTATTAAAATTGACCATCTCAAAGTCATGAAAAACGATCTCAAAGTTTATATTTTTAACACAGCTTATATGGACTAACCGTACACTAACGTAACGTTTTATTAGATAAAATTTAAAAGTAGCGTCAGTTTTTCATAAAAAACTGATATGTTGTATATTTATATGAAAGAAAACAGTATACAAAAAATTGGAATTATTGACCATCCCGTTATTAAGATTTAACCAGATTTACCTACCAAATCATCACATAAATTACAGTATTGTTGACAATGTGGCAACAACGTATTCATTTGATTATAGTAAAAAATACACGAAATAATCAAATAATTTTTTACAAAATATGATAAGTGGATTGAAGGGAATTATAATCGATTTAATTAATTATTATTAATATATTCTGTGGTAGCTTAGATGATAAAATATAATCATTTGACAAGTAGTTAATAGTAGATAATGTACTAATGTACAGCGTTGCTATGATCATTTCTCTAAATTAAAAATATGTACTTATGGTCTAATGTGATCATATTATGATGGACCAACTACCTTAAACAAAAAAAAACGGAAGTAAATATATCTACTTTTATAGTAAATGAAATAAAATTGACAAAAAATTGCATTGGAAAAATTACCGATGACCTTCTTATACGTGTATCAAAAAAATGTGAAAATATATATTTCAATAAAATTAGTAGTCTCACAGCTTTTTGTTTTTTAAGAAAGGGAGGGATTTATGGGGTAAAAATCGATTTTCTATGAAAATATTGTTAAAAAAATAACAAATTATGATGTAATGAATTTAAGAAATTACCTTTAAAATCAAATAAATGGGTCATTATAGGTAAACTCAATAGTTTTGAGAAATATTATTTTTAAAGTGAAACTTTTATTACATCGTCTCAAACTTTTTCGTCTGTGTGTTGTATGTCGCGTGACGCTCGGCCGCGGAGTAGGGATAAATACGTCAGAGCCATAGACATAAAGAAATGGACAGTGCATCTGACTCGAAAAAAGAGCCGTGTCAAATGAAAGAGACAGAAATTGTTTGGTTGGAAATATCATATATGTATTACTGTATTACATATATGTTCCAAACAACTTGCATCTCTCTTTCACTTACAGAACAAATGTTACACCATTATGTTAAATACGAATGCGCTGTCCATTTCTCTATGTCTATGGTCAGAGCAGCCGAGGCCAATATGGCGGCATAAGCTGACCGTGTAGTGTATAGACTATTACTCATTTGTGCCAGTGCTCCACGCTATTTTGTTTGTTTTTGTCAGTGTTTAATGTAAATGTTGTTATTTATTTGCTTTTGGTATACAATGACACAGCTAGTGAGTCCAAAAAACTGATCAACGAGGAAAAAGCAAAGAATAGTGCAAAAATGAATGACGATGAATTAATTTTACGCCGTAAAATACAGAACGCCGACAGAGCACGTGCTTATAGAAAAAGGAAAAAAGATCTTGGTGAGTAAACATAGTTTTATATAGAATTTATTAGAATTATTAGAACTTTTTGCTGGTTCAAGTTGTTGTTTATGGATTTATTTCAATTTTGAGTGCTTGAATTTATTATTCCGAAAATTTTTAGTTAAATGTCTATAATGTGAAAAAAAGTTTCACTTTTACCGTGGTTTCATAAAACCACACAATCCTTTTTTTGTAGGTATTTCAAATATTTTTTTAAACATGATTTTTTTTATTTTCTATTAAAACTAATCACATTTTGCATTTGAATATATTCACATATTAATATACAGTAGATACGTTGGAAAGTGAACTTCAGTAAGCCCTCGCCAATTTATGTTTTTCTACATAATATATTTTATATAAAAAAAATTATGTGCAATTATTTACATCAAAAATAAATATATATTAAAAATATTTTTAAATAGCTAATAGATAATATAGTTAATAACCTTCTTATACGAGTATAAAGAATTGTAGAAGTATATATAATTTACGTTTTCCTACATAATGTATATATATTTTATAAAAAAAAATATGTGCAATATTTTTACTTCAAAAATAAAATTAATATTTGTGTAGGTATGAAAATGTATATAAATAGCTAATAGATAACACAGATAAATGCCAAATTACTGTTTTTGATGTACCTACATTAAAGTCTTTTTTAAAAATACTTACTGAAAAACATTAATGTCTTTCTTATACATATTTTTAACACTTACAGGTTGAGGTAATTTCAATTTTCAGCCCACTTCTAATAAAAAAAAAAAAAATTTACGACCGTATTTTTTTTTACTTTAATTTATTAAAAAACTTGAGTTCTCGCCAATTTTTTAATATTATATATTCATGTAAACGACTTACCAGCTACATATATATAATTTTGATAAATTCACATAATTTTTAATAAATCGAATCGAATAATATATTGTATTATTGAAGAAATTAGATAATTTTGAGTTTTTATCATTTTCTATTTCCCTTCACTGTAGACGCCCATGACTATACATTATTATACAGTATATAAGTATGTAGATAAACAGTAATGCATATTATATTAATTTCTACGAGGAAATACAATCGCAGTATGAAAAAAATATATAAACATTTTTTTTAATAACTAGAATACAATGCATTACTTCGCAGAAATTACTTATGAGATAAAAAATAATAAACTAAACAGTTCTGCAATACCGATAAGTAAGGCCAAAGAAACTTCAAATTTTTATCACAGAAAAAAACTCGATCTTATTGAAAATTTGAGATGGAAAAATGCTTAATAAATTTATCTTGTTAGTATAACAATATTTCCTCAATATAATAATATTAAGGAAATTTTATTAATTTGAAAAATATATCTTCAAGTTTATCTAAATATCTTTTCATTTGTCAAATTAATAAATAATTTATTACACCAACTAACGAAACTCTCAAATAGATTAAACATAATGGTTGTATTAATAAATATTTATCAGTGTGAATATTTTTTACACCGCCCAACTAGTGAAAGTGCAATTTTCGATATGGTAAATTCAGTGATTAAGTATTTAAAATATATGTTTTCAATACGAAACAAAATAAGAACATTGTTAGTAATAATATACATTTATCAATAAGATAAACGTGGATATTTCCATATTGGTAAAAAATTATCATATTAACAAACAACCTCTATCGGAGCCAAATCGATCACGGATTTTTTACATTGATCACATTTTTTAACATATAGACAAAATATTTTAAAATGTCACATATACTTAGGTACATTTTGTTTTAATATTTGGAAAAGTAGTTGTTTTTTTGTTTCGTTTGTTTTGATTATTATTGTATTTCCGGTTCTATCTCTCTCTCTCATAATATCTGCATCGCACATTCATCATTATACTCGGAAGTTTAGTTCGTTTGTTTATTTGTTTTATGATTTTTCAGTAAATAAAACAGAAAACTAAATTTAAAAATAGTGTGACATATAAGTATAAATAAAAACAGTCATAATATGTCCGGTATCATATAAAGAATAAAGAGGCTAGCTAATTTGCTAGTAACCTTAGTAACAAACACGTGGCCTAGCAAGAATTACAATATTTTTTAAATTAATTTTTTTTAAAGGACCCCGCAGAATCCTTATGGGAAAGGGGTTTCGATCAAACTCTTTGAAACTTTGGATTCTGATAGTCCTTGATGAGTAGATTAAAAGTGTCAATGGGCACTCAGTCCTAAAAACTCAAACTTTTAAGATATAGCCTTCTAAAGTTGGGGATCATGTTCGCCTTTAATTTACAATAAAAAAAATTGTAGAACCTTAATTTTCGTACAACTATTTGTATGTGTTCCCAAAGACTTATATAATCGATTGTCACCATAAAAAAGTTAACTTTTAAATTCTTTAGCCAATGGAAGTATTTAAATCTTATTATAACGTTTTTTTTATTATAAACCAATTGGATTTGTTTATAATTTAAAAAAACGTAACAATAAGATTTAAGGATGTATGGTACGTACAGTCTAAGCCAAAAACAATGGAAATCTAGATGAAATGAACGATCAAAATCAAATTATGAATTATTTACTTTAAATGTTTTATAAAGAGTCAAATTCGTTTATAAACTATATAAAAATTATTAGTATTTATGTTTAAAACCTTATTTCCCATTATTAACTGTTATTTTAGACAAAAAATGAATATTTTTGTTGATAATATAAAAAAATTTTATTCTGAATGTCATTTAATTCATCTGTGAAAAATAAAAAAACCCCAAGTATTTTCATATTATAAATGACTTCAGAAATTAAAATATTATTAAATAACACAATTTAGAACATATGAAGAACATATAAATGCTATGCAAATTATAATAATAGTAGTAATATGCTTACATATATGAAAAAATATGTAATAAAACAAATCATTACATTTGACAACACCGCATTCGTATTACTAACTTGATTTACATACAACAATCATATTTGTGACATTTGTGATCATATTCGTCAACACATAAATTCTCTAATTCAGTAATTCTCTGTTCAGTACATATACTCAAATATTGTCAATATAGTGTTCAGCAAGTTTGTGAAGAGAAAAGTAAGAAAAATGTTTCGTTGGAACGGAAAAATTGTAAAACAAACGGTATATAATCATCGACAAGCGATATGACAGTTCTCTTAAAGTTTTAGATAGATAGTTTCATACAAAGGAAGTAAAAAAAGGTATGTAAAGTATATTTACTAAAGTGTATTTACTAACCTTGCGTAAAAAACGGCAAAAACCAACTTACTGAGAACTGTCATATAAGTTTGATATCTCATTTGAGAGTGCTTGCTACCTAGCAAATTTGCTAGATCCTTTATAATACCGGACATAAGAATACCAAAAACTCACGAACAAATTTTAATTTAAACATCTAAAAATAAAATACAACTGAATCAATTATAAATATATTTATTAACAATAAAATATTTGGATTTTGAATGTATGTACATAATTGTCATATATTTATACAGCGCGCCCTGGATGTGCGCTGTTGCCAGGTCAAAATATAATTTTTATAGCGTACGCCATTTTTAATTTTTTTTCTATATTTTTCAGCAATAATTATTTTTTTTCTCGGAATTTAGGTCTGAAAGAGTATGAAATTTTGTATGAAACTTGTTGCTAAATATGTAAGTGACGTGTTGTGAAAATTTCAAATTTTTCTCAGTGCTAGAACCATGTGTTTTATTAAAATTTAACCGTCAATACATCATTCTGCCATAAGAGCCCATGTTAATTTTTACAAAAAATAACTTCCAAACTATGTAGTAGAACCTTCTGAAATTTTGTGTGGGTACTTATGTTTTATTAAGGAATAACTCCTCCAAATTTAAACTATTTCTCGGTGAAATGAGATACCTGCCATACATCCTTAAGTGTTGTCATTTCTCATTGAATTGAAAAAGTTGACTTTTTTATGGTGACAATCGATTATATAAGTCTTTAGGAACACATACAAATAGTTGTGCGAAAATTAAGGTTCTACAAATTTTTTTATTGTAAATTAAAGGCGAACATGATCCCCAACTTCAGAGTGCTATATCTTAAAAGTTTGAGTTTTTAGGACTTAGTGCCCATTGACACTTTTGACCTACTCATCAAGAACTATCAGAATCCAAAGTTTCAAAGAGTTTGACCGAAAACCCTTTCCCATAATGATTCTGCGGGGTCCTTTAGTGATTGTTAAAAAATATTTTTCTCCGTGTAAATTTTCATATATTTATTCAACAATCTTTCACGCGCGATTAGAACGCGGCGCGCTAATCACGCCAGATAAAATATGCACGTGTGTGGTCGGCACATAAAACAAATCACATACATAGAGAAATTGCAGCATGTGGTGCCCTCACGCGGCGACCGTACAAAGTTCGGAAGGAGATCCGTGTCTGCATAAATACATATATAATTAACTATCGCGGGTATTTTTGTACATGATGGCCCGAGTATTTACTTGAAAGAGGTTTTAATTTTTTTTCCTGGACATGAATTTGCATATTAAATATTTGATTTTGTCCAGAAATAGTATATTTTTTTTTTGTATAAGGAATAAGGTGACATTTATTTTATAACACAATCTGAAATTATTTTTAAATGTATTTGCATATCTATTTAAAAAATATTTACATTGAAAACATTTTTTTTCATCCAAGTAAAATTTATTTTTTAATAAAAAAATCATTCAAGATTCAAGGAATATGCATGATGGCTAATTTAAAAAAAATATTCTATGATGATATTACGTGTCTCCTATTTACAAAAAAAATACTTATTTCTGCAGTAAATAAAAGTTTAATCGCAAAAATTTACTCTAATTTTGAATTTGACGCCAAAACGCTCGCAGGTGACATTTGAGAGTTGTGACGTCACACTCCTTGTCAACAATAATCAAACATTCAGAGTTTTAGACAATAATTTAATTATTTAATGTGTTAAAAATCAATTCCAAAGTATATAAGTTCTTAAATAAGGTATGTACCTAATAATCTTGTAAGAGGAATTGATATTTGTCTAAAATAAAAAAAAACGTTTGCTGATGCGTGGCGTCATTCGCTCTGATTGGTGTTCCATTTAACATATTAATTATCCTATTATAACAGTTAATAGCCAAACTCGATATATCTGGGAGGGAGGCGTCAGATAATAGTATTATCTGAGAGAACCCAAGAAATGTAAAATAAATACTTATGCTAAGGCAAGGCATTGAAATTTTAATCTCAAAATGATATCTTCAAAAGGTTTCAAACAGCAAATAACCCCCCCTCCCCCCATTCTCTTAATATAATAAATATGGTTATGTTGTGAATAAGGGGGCCAAAGTTTTTCTGTCAAATAATGCATTAATAAAAAATTATAGCCATAGTTATTTTCTATAATGAAAAAAATTATATTTGTATGGTTTGGTTGGTACATTACTATATTACCCTGTCCATTTGTTATAGTTATAAGCAGGGCCGGATTTTGAAATTTGCCACCCATAGGTAGTTGTGAAAATTGCCGCCCTTTTTGATTGAAGAAAAATTGAAAAAGTAAAGGTTGTATCAATTATTAAAAAGAAAGTGTGAAAATACCTTATTTTTTGCTAAAATTTGCCGCTCTAGGCACGTGCCTGTATGGTAAATCCGGGCCTGGTTATAAGAAATGAATAGGTTGAAACAGTTTGTCTTTTGTTTTATTATCTTAATATATATAAATTACGTGTCACATGTTTGTCCGCGATGGACTCCTAAACTACTTAACCGATTTTAATCAAATTTGTACACCGTGTGCAGTTTGATCCAACTTGAAAGATAGGATAGCTTACATCTCAATTTATGATCGCAATATTATTTTATTGCAAATTATTTGTCTTTATCTGTTAGCTCCAAACGATTCTAACAGATGGTGACATCTGTTGACTGGATTGAGTAAGTATTCAATAGATGGCGCTATGTCAAACTTCCAAACGTTTCATATAACCTACAATTTAATAGCATAACCACCACATGTTGCTAAAGTATAGGTTAACCACAGCAACGCGTGGCCGGGTCAGCTAGTATAGAATATATTTATATAGTATAAGCACTTTACACAGAGTTCAAAGTCTAAAAAATTAACAAATTCTTGCGTAATAATTATTTTATCAATTCTTCATGAATGGAATATTTCAGCTATATTAGTTTAACTAACTCAGCAGACAGCTGGTCTACGGAAATTTACCATTTTAGTGTTAATTAATTATGCCGAAATAATAAAATTGGTTTGAATTTTAATATTTTTATTTTTAGACTGTATAAAATAAATATTTAATAATTTTTAATACGTAATTTTTCATATATTGTTTAATTGATGACGTTTTTTTTTCAAATATCTATTTTTAAAACATGTTGTTATGCCCCAAAGTATCAATGCTATAAAATTTATAGTATAGTGTCAAAAATAAAATAAAAAATTCAAAAATTGCTAAAATCAAATATAATTTTCCAGTTCAATACAAGAATTATATAATTCTGTTCGTCACCGACAGACAGAGAGACACACAGACAACCCCTCAAAATGTATAATCTCCTTAAAATCTTACTATGATTATTAATATACTAAAAAAATATTTTTTATCTTTTTTTTAAATCTACTTTAGACAAATTAATAATAAAAAGTCACTATTTTTACATAAATAAATAAAATTCATATAAATATTTATTTATTTAGTCAATAACACCCCCTCCCCCTCCTTTTTAGTATCTAGTATCTTATAAAAGATACCAAATTGCCTATATTTCGAGAAAAAAAATTATTGATTTTTGTTTAATATTTTTTGCCCTTTTTTCAATCACCCTCTATCATTTTTTTTAACACACTATTACCAACCCTCAAAGCTGAGACACCCTGTATATAATAAAGTATACTTTTTATACAAAACTATACCACAAATAAAAAATAATTACGTATACGCAATTTTTCCTGAGGCCTCTTTAAAAAACAAAGTATTTTTAAATTAGCTATATATATTTTGGCAAGCCTACAACAATATTAATATGCGTCTCGTGCTATTAACCCTTTGAATAATTATTCAGTGTGGGTTTATTACAGACGTACAGACAGACAGACAGACGCACACTGTAGCTGAAACTTCGCCAAATAACAAATGTTAATTCAGATAATTGCAGTCAAAATAAATATTTCAGTTTTATATTAAAATTGAATGAAAACTGTTTAAAGAAGTGTGTCACATGTCATATATATTTAATTTTATTTCTAATTTTAACTTTACATTTGCAAAACACCGGAATAATTTACTTATATCTGACAATTTTATAATTTTCATAAATATTTAATTTTTTTTTTAAATTATGTATATTTTTTTTGATTTTGATACACTTGTAGTTCTTTCAAGTCTAAGGGGAACATATTTTTTTTATATTCATTTGGGCATTGAAGGGGTAAGGCCACCCTTATATATATTTTTTAAATAACATGAAAACTCTGCCCCCTATAGTTAAAAAAGTGTAGAATGTATTAATTAATATTATTTAAAGTTATACGTCTAGCACACTGTATAGTTTCGAAAAATGTTGTTTTTAATTTATATTCAGAACACATGTACCTACATTTAATGGAATATTTTACTTTATTAGTTATTAAAAGTAAAAAAAGATTTAATTTAATTTGAAAATTGAAATAGACAGAACGGTATATAATAGTAACATGTACTAATTTGTACTGCTGTAATGGCAGAGCTAGTTTTTCATTATTTTCAATAAATTACACGTGAATATATTTGTTTTATAATTTTTATAGTATTTAAAAGGGTTGAAGTTAGTTTTTAGCCAATTGTGTAGAATTTCAATAAATAGAGCACTTTTGGTAAGTTCTCTCATTTATCGTGTGTTAAAAACTCTATTTTTAATATCCAATTACTCAAAAACCATACGTCCAATATTTTAAGTAAAATATATGAGTTATCCATAAATAACATATTCAAATTTTAAACTTTTATCTATACTTTGCTTTAATGATCGAATAACCTTAATTAGTAGAGATTATTTTACTTACCTATAGCTTTAAAGAAAAAAAATATAGATTTTCATCATAAATAATCCATATTTACACTTTTTATTATTAGACAATTCAATTTAAATCAATATTAACAATTTTAAATGAACCGTAATTATCATTTTTAAACAAATATTAATTACGATAAGGCATTTATCACTTTCCGCGTTTAAATGTCAATAAGTCAATATATATTAATTATCGAATTTGACTTAAATGATTTGAAATCAATACCCGTGTATCGATTATCAATTAAATCAATTAAAAAATGTTTTATTGTTGATAATAATACCACCGTAGTAGCGGAAAACATTTATTCATAACTAAAATCTATTTTTGAAGAATCGACATTTTATGTTTTTATTTAAATTTGGTTTTAATTATTATATTTAGACCTTCATGTTTTGTTTTAAGGTTTGATAGTAAAGAAGGGATTTTAATTATATTAATGAAGTTTCAATATCGAGGTTTATTATCTTCGTGACATTGAATTTTTTATTTATAAATTTAAGACGAAATATTAACTTTTTTTATTGTTGGTCTAATGTGATTTTTTTTTTGTTTTATCCATACATAGGGTTGTTTATTAAATACAAAAAGAGGGGGGGGGGGGGTAGGCTATATGTAACGTAAAAACTCTCAAAATTTTCAATATCGAGGTTTATTATCTTCGTGACATTGAATTTTTTATTTAATTATTTTATTTATAAATTTAAGACGAAATATTAACTTTTTTTATTGTTGGTCTAATGTGATTTTTTTTTTGTTTTATCCATACATAGGGTTGTTTATTAAATACAAAAAGGGGAGGGGGGTAGGCTATATGTAACGTAAAAACTCTCAAAATTGATATACATTTTTAATTAATATTTTTTTTCTAATGTAGGTGTCAAATTAATCAATTTCGTTTTCAGCCCCAATAATAATATTTATTATTTATTTCGGGGGGTGGGGGTGGGGGGGGGGGCGGGGTATTGACATATGTGTTAAATTCTGAAAGGTATTTTTTGAACTGATCTTTTCTAAAAACAAAGTTTTTTTAGAACATTGAACATTTTTTGTGGGGGAGAGGGGAGTTGTCCCCAAAACCTCCCCCGTTATTACGTCACTGCTTCCAGGCCTGAAAACTATAAAATCGATCTACACCAAAAATAATTTTCTATTATTGAAAAAACTATAGCATATGCAGCAAGTATTCATATGTGTAAATGTAGTTGCATAAGCACGTTTTTTTGATAAATATTAAATCATAAGTTTTTAATTGTTTTTCTGGAATGTCTTATATTAATTTACTTATTTACAAATTAAATGACTTAGTTTATTGTAATTTATTTTTTAATTTGCATAAAAACAATTGAATGTATTATTACAATGGGAAAAAAAATATTATTTTCATATATGTAGGTATTAATAATTATTCAATTTGAAATTTAATAAAATTAAAAAAGAGGGTCTTATTTACAACCCCCTTCTAAAAAATAAATAAATAAACAAGAGTCCTGTTACTTTTAATAAATAAATTAATTGAATAATTATTATTTATTATATACTTTTTATAATTTTTTTGTACATTAAAAAAACTATTGACGACCCCTGTTTAATACATTTAATTTAACACATACCTAATTACAATTTATTACAGTTAGTACATTTATTGTACAAACAACATATATCAGATGATTACAAAATACATTATGACAGATTTACTGTTCGTATCTTTGATTTTTTATACGATTTAATACAGATAATAAATCGAATTATCTGAAATGGCGTACAAAAGTGTTTGAAAGTCATTTAGAATCGGGGTATTCATAATTTGATACACTATTGTATTCTTCAATAACAATTATACACTTTGAGTAAATATCAATCGAAATTCGATTACTAAAAAAAAAATATTTATCAAAGAAAAAAATATATTTTTTTACAAAAAGGGCTGCCACTCCTAAAATATCCAACGAAACGATTTGAAATTTTAATGAATGAAACTAGACAATATAACGAATATTTTAAGACAAGTCTGACGTTTCTATGATTTGTAGTTACAAAGTTCTATCTTCTCAAAAATGAGCCTTTTTATGCAAATTTCGAAAAAATGTATATTTTACAAAAAGAGCTGTAGCTCCTAAATTATCAAACGTAACGATTTGAAAATTTAATGAGTAAAACTAGAAAATATAACGAATATTTTAAAACAATCCGGAAGTTTCTAAGATTATTAGTTACAAAGTTCTATGTTGTCAAACAGGAGACTATTTATGCAAAATTCGAAAAAAATGTATATTTTACAAAAAGGGCTGCAGCTCCTAAATTATCAAACGAAACTATTTGAAATTTTAATGTATTAAACTAGAAAATATAACAAATATTTTAAAACAAGTCTGGAGTTTCTATGTTTTGTAGTTACAAAGTTCTATGTTCTCAAAAAATATGCAAAATTCGAAAAAAAAACGTATATTTTTTCTATAAAATAATTTCCAAATTTTTCGACCCTCCTCTAAATGACTTTCCCTATTTTTATGTAAAATAGGAAACCATGTTTAACAGCTATAACAGTGGGAGGGGGGGCAATGGGGCAAGCCCCTCTTCGGCCAGATGGTTTATACCTTATAATAAGTATGATATATGGTATATGCATGTACAGTACATGTGTAAAATATATGTTTATGTCAATGGCCCCCTCCTAAATAACAATTCAGTTACACCACTGTACTATATGTGTATAATAACATGCATTATCACTGGTACTAAATATATGACATTTATTTCTTTTTCTTAATTACAAATGTGTTTAAATTTTGATGTTGAAACATTTTAAATGTTTCAAATAATTTCTGAAAAATTACAGTTTATCTAAAGTCCAAATAAAGTGATAATTCGTACATAAATCTAAAAAATAATATCACAATCGTATAATAAAACAGTGGTTTTTAAACAGGAGGGAAAAGAGGAGATCCTTATTTTGCATTAAATAAATAAATATCACTTAAAAAAAAGTAAAAATCTAAATAAATTTTTATTAATAATTTAGTAATTATTTTTTATATTTTTCTAGTTGTTAGGAGAGGGGGGAAATATATCTCTAAAACCCATATATTTAAACAAATATAAATAGAATAAATATTTTTTATTTAAGTAACTATACATTGTATTTAAAATTATTTATAATACATCAAATTTTTAATAATATTTTGTGTTATTTCTTAAATTATTATTATTAATTTATATTTTACCTTAGTTACTTTTATATCTGTTACATATAGACATAAGCGCCAACTACAAAGAGGTGAAGGTAACACGAAACCCTTCTGAGACCTATCAGAAATTAAAAAAAAACTTTTTTTTATCTGAAATTTCAAAAAATCGGCGCATATGTTTATATATTTATTTTCCTTTATTTTCATTACAATTATTTATATATACATATTTACAAAATTGTTTCATATTAATTTTATAAATTACTAAAGGGGAATGGAGGGGGGTTCATTCTAAAGACATTGAAAAATTTATAAAATAATAAATCAAAATATTTTTTTTAATAAATATGTACAAAAAAGTATATAACATACAAAATACATCCCTTATCTTCTTGTTTTTCATTTTGATACTTTGTACCAAAAGGAGCTATACCCCTTTAAGGGGGCAGACCCAGTTGGGATTTCCAAAAAAGCTATTTTTTTAGGATTTTTTTTGGCCACACATTAAATAATTAATAACAAATGTTTTTTCCATGTATTTACAGAAAATGTTGTAATTTTTTTATGGCAAAATATTAAAAAAATAAGTGGGATACAACAAATTTGGGAGGGGTTAAAAAAAGTGTTTTGTCGTGATCACTGCTACTCGTCACTGGATCATTAGAAATTAAAAAAAAATGGATCATTAGTTGATGACATAATGCTCCGGATGGACGAAGGGATTTTAAAAATTTTGAATTTTTACAAAATAGCGGATGTTGAAAGTCAAAGTTCTTTATTTGGCTAAAATTTCACTCGCATTTTCGGCTATAAAAAAAATCGTCCGAAAAAAATCCTTCGTCCATCCGGAGGACAATTATGTATAGAATAAGTGAGAAAATTTTCAAACCGATCGGCAAAGCCGTTCTCAAGTTACAGTGATCACCGACTTCGAAAACGTGGTTTCGAGAAAAAGCGCACAACTGCCTATTTGAATACATTAGAGACGGCTCCGTTCAAAGTTATATATCTCCATAAATAACGGTCCGATTTGTCTGAAATTTTTAGAGAATACGTTTGAAATATTCTTCTTTGAGAAAATGCAATAAAAAATAGTTTTTTTCAAAATTCTAACTGAGTCTGCCTCCTTAAACATCGAATTATTTATAACAAAAAAAATGTCATTATCAATCAAACGGACTTTTTTTTACAAAATTACAGTATGTTTAATTAATAATGCCAAAACATTTTTTTTTAAATTTATTTCCTTTATTAAATTTGACTGAATTTAAATCAACTTTTTTTAAATATTTTCAAAGTAACATAAATTTATTTTGTTACAAATTCAAAATTTTCATATTTCTATCTCAGTAATAATTATTTCCATTTTTTAAATAATTTAATCTTCTACGATAATATGGCCACGAATCTAAATGAGCATCAATATTCCTTCTCGCCATATAATAAGGGGATGTTAACTTAAGATTTTCTAAAAATTTACCAAATTTCCCATCAGAATCTACAAATCGTCTACTTTTAACAAATCTCACCCCCTTTTTCTTATTCTTACGTACCCCATTACCCCCACAATCCTCTGCATCAGATAAAACCTTCTTCTGTCCAACCTTTTTCACCTCAACATCAATATCTTCAAGAACAGAACCTTTTTTATAAACATTAGGCTGTCCATCAAAATCAACTTGCTTTAAAAAATTCCTAATTTCATTTTTCATCAAACCTTTAGAATACTTTGTAAAATCTACTAAAAACTGCGTCAAACATTTTCTAGGATTAGTACATTTCAACATATCAGATTTACCTATAATAGACCATTCAATTTTATGTTTTTTAAATCGTTTTCTTAGTTCATTTATTGCAGTAGCAAGTTCTTTATATCTACTATCTACTAAATTATCGTAAGAATCTAATAAGGTGAATACATCCAAGCTACCCCTTAATGGGGTAAATGTTATATCGTTTTTATCCCTGAAATATAAGAGAACATGGGAATAAAGGCTATTAATCAAATTCTGTAGATTCCTTGGAAGTTTTTTCGATGATTTCATATAAGATAATGTTGCAATAGCTAATTCATCTGGGTTTGAATATTCATACGGATTAAACCCACTCAAAATTCGTTCTGCACTCAATAGTTTAGCTTTACATAACTTCACCAAGTTATCTTTAGCTTCAATTATATCTTTCGAAAAGCTATATTCACTAATGACATCAAAAACCTTCACTAGATTTATCTCAGGTCCAGAAAAAATATCATACATTGTATTTATATACGGTATTTTAAGTACAGCAGGTTCATGGTACACTGGGATCAATATTTTCAATGATTCCCTTACAGTATCATCTACATTCGGTGCATTTTTTAAACTGTTCAATACATAATTTACAACTTCATACACTGTCGTGAATTTTTTACTCAAAAATCCAACCTCGTGCATGCTACGTAAAAAATCATACACCCTGTTTTCTGCTATACGTATTTCGACTGTGTTAACATCTTTAGGGAGGTTTCTTACAAGTCCTGCAACCATATCACTTGATATCCTTATTTCTTCTTTATTCAAAAGGTCCATAATTCTATCGAAATCTACAATTTCATTCACTGCAGCTTGGTCGCGATACATGGCACATGCATTTATAGATTTTGATATGTGTCTTAGTAAATTCAATACAGGATATTTATCAAAAATATAATCTAAATCTCCCTTCCTGATTGACCTGCTTGTTTTCATAGCAGAGTCACTCAAATTTGGGATGTTTTCATTCACGTATTCTAGAAGGATCATTAACTGTTCTTTTATTCCTTTATTTTTCATTTTTGAACATACCGGAAGGAAAATTGTCGATAGATATTTCCTCTGATATGCATGGGAATACAGATCATTTATTGCTGCTATAGTTTCCGTATTTAAAGTGTTATTTGAATGGTATAATATGAACCCAAAAACTGTTATGACATTATCTCGCATTTGTTTCCCTAAAAGTAACGAAGTTTCGATTGTCTTTCCTAACGCGTTTTGTTTTAGTTCACGGTGTTTTTGGGGATTTTCAGGATCATCTTTCTGCGCTTTTTTTACACCGTGAAAGTCTACTTCGACAGCTTTGTTTGAACCAACGTATACTACGTCGATTCCTTTTGGTTTTTCTTGTATTGAGGATTTTGTGGTTGCTTCAGACGTTGTAATGGTGGTGCTAGAATTTTCTTGTGGCATGTAAGATGAATCAGGTCGTGTGAAACTGATTTCTTCTGTCTCCGTGTTTGTAGTTGGGGTAAAAGTGTCGTTTTCTGAAGATATTGTTAGGGTGTCGTGGTTGAGCATTGTGGTGTCAACTTCGCCAGTTTGTTCGGTTGATGGTATTGAAGATGGAGTCTGAAAAATATTTTTTTAAAGTTATTTTTTTACATATTACAGATAAACTCGAAAACTATTGAATCGATTTTAATGCGGTTTTTACCAATTTTTCAGTGCATGTTCTTAACTGTTAATATTTTATGAAAACTTAAGATTTAACACCAAAAGTTATATTTTATTTCCATAATGTCACAGACCATAAAAAAAAATAACAGTGCGTACTCAAGCGAGTAAATTGGGCAGATATGAAGTCTATTTTGTGTGAGACTGATTTTCTGATATCATTTTTATTTAGATAAAGTCATGTTATATGTATATTTAAGTTATTTCATATGATTTGAACAAAATTCTAAATCACATGCTCTAGTTGGATAAAATATATTAGCATACCACGTACCTCTTTTCATATAAACATTATTGAGAACAATTAAAACAACACTTATGAAACTAATAACGTTAACAGATTTAGTTTGTTGCACTTCTACCAACTGAAATATTGTGAATTTATATCCATAGACAGCACCACTAATTATAAAATGAGGTACGGCGGGCGTTAATGGGTTAATACTGTCATACCCCCCACCCATCGCAAAAAGCTATCTACGCCACTGTAAGGCCCGGTTTCTCAATATGGGTTTAAACTTCAGATTAACGTTTATCAGTTAATCTTCACCGTAGATATGAACCTCACTCAATATAAGTTTAAATGGCGGCTTTTATGTCAAACCTTCATGTGTCAAACTAAAAATTAACCTGAAATTATTATATTAAATATGATAAAAAACGAGTTAATTTCAGTTAAAGAGAACAGGGTACATTACTAGAATTAATAAAAGAATATAGTGCTACTATAGAATGTAAAAGAAGTTGGATAATACGAAACATTATTTATTTTTGATTGTTTACAATTTATGTCAACAAACACATTTTGAGTGAGGTTCATATCTAGGGTGAAGATTAACTGATAAACATAATCTTAACCCTGGACGGGTAGACGTTTGTAATAATTACGACTACATTTACACAACGCCCTCTACAGGGAAATCAAGACGGTGGGGAGCCGAGCGGGAAGATATGCCTCGTTTAATAGTTCGTCTTCAACTTCTGCCAAGGACAGGTGTCAGTGTTTGCTATTTTTCTAGAGAGAGCCATAGATCGACAAGTCACATCGTATCTTTCACGAAGGTCTACTCTTTTACGTAAATTTTAGTCGAAATATGTACGTAAAAGGATATGTTGTGAATGTGAAAAAGATCTCATTCGTCTCAATGCTTGATCCAATGATACTTTCTTTTGTTTGTCGATTCGCTGTAAACTTATATTACTAAGCTTATATTTTAATCTTTCGTATTTCCGTATTTTTGTAAATACATAAATCAAAAGATTTTAAAAGCAAAACTTTAATTTTGCCATAAATTTATTAGAAAACCAAAAATTATTTAGTAGTAGTCAATTTTACGAACGTCCACTCTTTTCGGCTTAAATTTGACGTCTACCCGTCCAGGGTTAAGTTTAAACTCATATTGAGAAACCGGGCTTAAGTATTAGTATATTTGTACTTACTACATTTATTTTACAAGCTTACTACAATAATGTTTAATGTAATCTAATTGTCAATATGAACATTAATTTACTGTTTTACGTCAATTATTCCAAGACGTATGTATGATTTAAATTAAACGATTTAACTTGTGGAGATACACAAATCATAAAATAAGAAAATTTACGTTTCATTATCAAGTAATAAAGTAATTGATTAATTATCTGATTTAGTACAGCTATTAATTTTGATAAATATTTATAAAATGTATTCAACCATTCAATTTACAATCAACAATTAAAATCTATCAGAAGAAGGACATATTTACTTTACTTTTTTATTGTCAGGTATCATAAAGGAGTTAGCTAGTAAGCACTCTCAAATGAGGTATTAATTTTGTGATGGTATCTATAGATTTGCTATGTAATTTAGATGAGTGCTACTTGACTAGAGTATTGTAACACAGTTGGTGCAGACTCTGACTGTACGTGGTATAATTATCATAATATCACCACTGTTTTAATACCCTTATTTGTGTTTACATACAACACGTGCGTGAAATTTGTCAAAGTCTTCATGAAACTACAAGTGAACTGTCATATAAGTTTGATACCTCTTTGAAAGTGCTTGTTAGCTAACAAATTTTGCTAGCTGCTTTACCTAAATACACCTTAAGGTGTTAGGTGTACTCAGAATTTTCAAGAAATCGATTTTTGTTTTTTGCATTTTTGGAGCTGCTACAACGGCTGAAGAACTATTTTATGGCCCAGAAATAGTTGACTCGGTGTAAGTAATTAAGTAATACGTATATACTTTACGTAAATTTAGTGTAAAACTTTAAATGCGTTTTTCTCAAAACTATGTTTTTTGAACTGGTGACCACCGTAGCTCGAAAACCGCTTGGTAGATTTGAATGAAATTTATACAGCTTTTTGAAAACATGAAAAACTAGTGCCTGATCGAAGGATTTTTATTTTTTTTTAAATTTCGATTTTTTATAAACAATTAACTGTTGGTTTTTTTCCCGAAAATCTTGAAAAAATTTCCTGAGGCTGCCATTTTGTTAATTTAAGAAAGAAAAAAAAAGCTTCGATCAGGCACTAGATTATCTATTAATAAAACTAATTTTTTTTTGTCCCATTGAATTTGGATGAATCTCCAAGGATAAGTGATGGTCACCGCAAGGAGCTTCGGTTGGAACTGGATCAACACAAACAGCCATTACTTTTAAAAATATTAATATTTTTTTCTAAAATTTCTGTCAAGTCAAGTCGAAAACTTATTTAATGATGCTATGTTTTTACTTTTATAAAATAAAATAATTTACTGGCAAAAAAAATTATTTAAAATTATCATTTTTTCATGTCTCTGACTACACCTAACCCCTTAAAGGGGCTCCAAATAGTTCATATAACCTAAAGACATACACCTGTATATATCTTGACCGATTTCTGTTATACCCCCTCCCTCCTACATTTGTATAAGTATAATAAAAGCATGGTTTAAAATTTTTAATTAAGACTATTATTTAGTACACTTATCATAAAATTACTAGAACAATTAAAAATCGGTAAAACAGTAAATATGAAAAGAAATTCAGTTTTTTATGATTATTTTGATTGCTTTTTCAATGAACCTTTGTAAAAATAATACCTCTTAATAAAAGAATAACACGTACCTAATAAAAACCTTTTGATAAAATTGATAAATCAAAAATTAATAAAAAATGTTCTTTAAGTACATTAATAAATTTAAATTTTACAAAGAAACTATAAAATTGTGAAATATGAAACATGATTATATGATTTTTATACAGTCAAACTTAGCTATTACGAAATGGTAGAAATAATTGAAAATTATCACCACTTTAGGCCTCTTATCAATTGTTTAAAGTATTCTTTGAAAATGGTGTCATTTCAATTAATATAAAATATATTTTAAAATTTGAATAAAATAATTTTATCACTAATTTTCATATCATGTACTTTAATAAGAATAACAGCTATGATAAAACTCACGGTGTTCAAATGACGAGTTTAAATAAAATGTTTTTGCAGCCGAATTTTTTTTCATCGGGGTGATTCTTTGAAGTGCCCCGAGTGTTTTTCTATAAAAATCAAAAAAATCCATAGAGCAGTTTTTGAAAAAATTTAAAAAAATATATATTTTTTTTGTAAATATTAAAAAAAAAATATTGTATGCATATCTAAATACATAAGTTTATATTTTTTTCATAAATATATATGTAGAGAAGAGAGTGACAACATATAAAAAAAATACAGTAGACGTTCCATACTGTGAACCGCGCTAGCTTAATTAATCAATACTACTTCACTGGCCGATAGCCATTTTGCTGCAGGTATATAACCTTTTAAGGGTAATTTAGGTACTCTGAATCCAAAAATGACCACCATTTTGCTCAATCAGCTCTTGTTTTTGCGATATTGCAAAAAAAAGTTTATTTCGATATACAAACATTCAAATTTGTAATATATATGATATTTTTTAAATCAAATACTTCAATTGAAGATCATTCAGAACGTTACTATGGGTCCTAATTGAACTAAAAAACCTTAAATTATACACATTCATATAGTTATTCCCTTCGAAAATCATTTTTTATTCGCTACGAGTGGAAATGACCGAATTACCAATTTTGACACGCGTGGTTAATTTTAGTACCATTTCGCCAATTTTAATTTGATTACGTTAAAATTTTAACACAATAAAGAGTATAGATAAAGCTATTAATTTAGTTAATTGCATTAAAAGTGGGTAAAATTTGTTTTTGTAACAGTACTTTGAATTTTGAAAATTGCGTAATTTTTGTTAAAAATTCGATTTTTCTTCGTTTGAAACCTGATTTTCGAAGAGAATAACGTTCTGGATGTATATAATTTAAGGTTTTTTAGTTCAACTAGAACCCATTACTACATTTTGAATGATCTTCCGTTGAAGTATTTGATTTAAAAATATCATACCTATATATTACGAATTTGAATGTTTGTATATCGAAATAAACTTTTTTTGCAATATCGCAAAAACAAGAGCTGATTGAGCAAAAGGTGGTCATTTTTGGATTCAGCGTGCCTAAATTACCCTTAAAAAGTTATATACCCTGCAGCAAAATGGCCCTGCAGCAAAATGGCTATCGGTCAATGTAATAGTACTGATTAATTAAGCTAGCGCGGTTCACAGTATGGAACGTCTACTGTTTTTTTTAAATGTTGTCACTCTCTACATATATAGTTATGAAAAAAATATAAACTTATGTATTTAGATATGCATACAATAATTTTTTTAAATATTTACAAAAAAAAAAAAAAATTTTAATTTTTTCAAAAACTGCTCTATGGATTTTTTTGATTTTTATAGAAAAACACTCGGAACACTTCAAAGAATCACTCCGATGAAAAAAATTTCGGCTGCAAAAACATTTTATTTAAACTCGTCATTTGAACACCGTGAACTATATATAGGTACTATATTTTGTATAATAGAAGTGTATATGATCT
Source organism: Sialis lutaria (assembly GCA_949319165.1). Lineage (NCBI taxonomy): Eukaryota > Metazoa > Arthropoda > Insecta > Megaloptera > Sialidae > Sialis > Sialis lutaria. The sequence goes on from OX439235.1 coordinate 31,168,050, forward strand.
ATTAATAGATTATTGTGATAGAATTAACAATACACGTATAGGGTGTTTCTTATATCCTGATATATACCTAAAATTTAATTAAAAAAAAAATTGTATCGAATTTATGTATATCGAATATGAATTAATTTTTTTCTATACTATATAGATTTAACAGGGGGGGGGGGGGTCGATATATAAACGGAGAGAATATTCTTTTAAAAATGAACAGAGAAGTCGCTAGAATTTAAAATAAAGTAAATGAAAAATTACAATGACATACTGGTAAATTTTAACATAGTACTTATTAAAATTTATTTACTCTGAAAAAGTAATTTAATTTAATTTTTTGCATATGAAAATTTCACGTACATTCTCTATAATTTTACTATGTTACTTTTCATATCTGGCCTATCGCCAAAATAGAAACTGCTATATAGTATATTGAATTGTAGTAGACGTTCTTTTAAATTTTACCATGTCGGGTAAGGATCAAAATGTTTTTCATCAATCTATGCAGTTTTTTATTTTTTTCCCATTCCTACGCATCGTAAATAAATAAAAATTATAATGAAATTTTTTTCATCTGACTATTAATAACTTGTTAAAATAATTATTTAAGTTTTATAATTATTTTCACATACGGTATAGTAATTTTTGACACTCTTGGTATGAAATATTACTACGTTACCTATTAATTTTTCACAGAATGAAATTTCGTCCTCCCGTTAACATGTTTTTTATGTTAAAAATTAACAGTTTTTTTTCTGTGTAGGTACTTGACATTGGAACTTATAAAAAAGAGCAAATTTATTTTCAAAATAAAAATTATTCAAATTGATTTAGGAATACAAAAAATATTTAAATCCTTTCCAAGATAATTTTAAAAGCTTTATAAACGGTTTATCTTTATTTGTATTATATAAATTTAGTGTAACATATTTTTTCACAAAGGAAATACTTAAAAAACTTCAAAACAATTAAGCCAAACAAAAAATAATAAATAATTTTATACATATGATAACAAAATACATGAAAAATATATGTATATTTAATATTTATCTTTATTAAAATTATTATAATTATTATTATTCAATACAATTCAAGAAATTATTATAGCCTAATTATTAATTTTTAATATTTTTATTGTTCCTGAAATTTTTCTAAACACTAACAACACTAAATAAAATAAATAATATATTATTGACTATAATAAATTGTATACTATAATAATAATTATTCGAGAATGACAATAAATTAAGTTCAAATCTTCAAAAACAAATATTTTATTATTTTAAATTATGTACCTACAGCTTTAGTAAATTTAAAAAAGACTACCTTGAGATATCAAACTATTCAATTGAATGAGCCTGGCACTATTTTACCAAAGCTAGCAAATTCAGTTATGGATTTTAAATGCGAAATTAACTTTTGTTAATTTTGTTTGTTACCTTTTCACAGCTAAACCGCTGAACCGATCTTGATGAAATTTGGCAGGGAGATAGCTTACATCATGAGGAAGGACATAGGCTACTTTTTATCCCGATAAAAAATATAAATTCCACATGAAATAAGTTATAAGAATAATTTCTTTATAATTTAAAATGACTTAATTGAAATCAACTAAATTATTGTTAAAAATTGAAAAATACTTATTAGAACGATTGGAAAACAAAAAATAATAATCAATATATGATAATCTTCAATCAGGAGCGGTTTTTTGGTTCAAATAAATTTAGGTTTTTTTATCTGTCTATCATGGCCTTCTAGCTTGACCTATATCTATGAAATTTGGCATATAGTTATTCGCTGGGTGCGTAAGGCATAGTGGGGGACACAAAAGTGATGTCAGCGCCCGCTGCGGACAATACAGAACTACGGGTGGCTTTTTATTATTTATGACCATAAAAATAACACGTGTATCAATTTTAATTAAATAAATAAAATAAAATGGGTCATCAAAGTTGTTGTGTAGTCGATTGCAAAAATACTAGTAGAAATAGTAATTGTAAATTTTATAAGTTTCCGGTTGCCAAGTGGAAATTAAATCAGCGAAAAAAATGGATAACTGCTGTTAAAAGGCAAAAGTAAGTAATACTATAACCTACAACCGTATTATATAGAATAATATCATATACATGTGTATATCGTGTAAGAAAACGGAGTAATAATTTAATTAATTATAATAATTTTATAATTTAATAAACACAATCACACTTGACATCTGTCACAAATCGTGTCTCATTAATCTGAAATATTAAAACAATTAAAATAAAGTTTATAACAATACAAACAATGATATAATATTATGTGTGATAGATTGAAAACCCGTTCTCAACACCAATTCCATTTTTTATCTGCAAAAAAAATAAACATCTTGACAGATGTCTTAACCTTATTTACTTATTGAGACTTGTTTTAGTTGTTGTATTTATTTTACTTACTGTTTTTAGCTGACCCACGGAAAAATTTTTAATTTAATATTCACTCTGTGTAATATATCACATTTCACATTGAAAAAAATTTTTTTTCAAGTTGATTTTATTTTTTCAATAACTATTTAACATCCAATACATGTTTATTTTCTCAAAAGAGCCACCGTAAGTTGTATCGTTAGATGGCGCTGGGGTCACGCACCCAGCGAATAATAAAATAAATATTTTGTGGCTTAAACGTCAATAAAAATTTAAAAATTGTCTCACCTATCTTTCATTGCTCATAACTTTTTTACTATAAATATTACATCAAAAGTCTATTAATAATAGATAATTATAGATAATTAATTATAGATAATTCAATTACCTATAAAAATGGTCTTTACAAAATTTGTATCATAGTAACGATTACGGAGATATATTAAAAAACTGATTGCACCCTTATCGTCCTTCTACGACCCTCCCCCCACAATTAAAAAAATAACTGCCCACCCAAAATGGATGATCAAATGTCAAACATGCATTTTTTTTTCAATTTTAACAATAGTCAATTGTTTTTTTCCAAAAACATAAAAAATAAAATTGCCTTTAATGACAAATTACATCAGTTTTTATTCTGAAATAATCAAAATTCGTATATAAATCATAGTAATTGACATTAATTAAATTTGATTTCAAAAGATAATGAATTTTAATCAATTTTTCATGCGTCAAAAGGTGCAAAAATATACCAGATTTCAAAATATCAATTGTGAAAATATATCACATTTTTTTACGCCATAATTAACTGAAAATCGTCACTCATATTTTTATTTCAAATTCATGGAATAACATTAATCGGATCGCAATTTAAGGTATTGGGAAAATTATTCAATTTATCACATTTTATTGAAAATACAATTATTGATTTTTATTTGTGAAATCTTTTTTTTTACTCGATGCCGGATTGCCACATATGTAGTTTTAATCTTTTAATATATCTCTGATAATTTTGCCAGTGTATTTTATGTACAGGATGAGTCAAAAGTGCGTAATTCTTCAATATCTTAGAGATCGAAAAAAGATTCAATTTTTTTTAATGCCATATATAATTTTAAAAAAAATGGGTCATTCTATTAAAAATTAACACTCTAATATCCACATTTCCTAAAGAAATTAAGTAACCAATGTTATATTATATTTATGTAAAATATAATTACGTATACTTTTACCCCAACTTCCCTTATATATGATACTTATATAATACATTTTTTAACAGTTTTGACAATCAAGGGCCTCAAATATCCCTAACACCAACCTGCACATCATTTTTTCCTATCGAAATGAATCAACAAATAATTCTATACAAAATTATATATTTTTTTACTTTATCTAATTTGATATTACAGTTAAAAACCCATAAAAAACACCATCTACCACATAAAATCCATATATAAAAATTTGACAGTAGGTATACCCGTTTAAAATACTTTTTTTTTAATTTCACACGTCAAAATATTTTATCAGAAAATATAATGATTAAAAAAACGTACAAACAAAAAAAAGTTACATTGATTGATTTGAAATGATTTGATCATTTTTAGGGTTCCGTAGAAAACTAGGAACCCTTATAGTTTCTCCATGTCCGTCCGTCCGTCTTAAAAAATTTTGAGATAATAAGATGAAATTTGGTATACGGTCGTAGAATGATGACCCAAAAACAGAAATGATAAGGTTTTTGAAAATAAAAATTTTTTAGACCCCCTTTCATAAAATGAAAAGTGTTTTCAAAAAAAAAATTTCACCCACACCATTGAGTGGGGTGTCGTTAGAAAGGTCTCCTAAAATGCAACAAAAAATGTAACAGAAATTTTAAATTTTAACCCTTCGATCACGATGTATTTTCTCTCCAGTCATTAAAAAAGCGTCCCCCCCCCTCTATTTTCTAAACTATCAATTAAAAAAATCTGAAAAAATTCCAGAACGTAGATTTTAATTAGTACTTTCACTGAAAATTATAACGAACATTGTCAAAAATATTTTGGACCCCCCTTTCATAGACTGAAAATTGAACTTACATTTTTTTTCCCACTTACCCTATTGAGTGGGGTGTCATTTAATAGGTCTCCTAAAATGCAATAAAAAACGTCAAATAACTTTTTGTTTTTAACCCTTTAGTCGCGATATATTTGCTTTTTAATGTCGCTGTCAGAGCGTCCCCCCCCCCTCTATTTTCAAAAAATCTGAAAAAAATTCAGAATGTAACTTTTAATTAGTACTTTCACTGAAAATTATAACGAACATTGTCAAAAATATTTTGGACCCCCTATCATAGATTGAAAAGTGAAGTCACATTTTTTTCATTTACCCCATTGAGTGGGGTGTCATGTAATAGGTCTCTTAAAATGCAATAATAAAAGCCAAATAACTTTTTGATTTTAACCCTTCGGAAAATTTTGAAAAAAAACTCTTTTTTTATAAATCGTAGTGAGAATGACTACGGAACCCTATCATGTGCGGGCCCAACAAGCACTTGCCCGTTTTATTAAAAGAACATATTTAATAAAATTGATCCACGTATACAAATATATTGTAAAAACTAAAAACCAAATCAAGGAACCTATTGTTATGTATTTATTTCAAAGCAATTATGATTTTTATGTATAGATATATTAATTAAATCAAAATAGATGTGATATTAAATAACAAAAAAACAAAAAACGATAGTGTTTTAGTAAAATTTGCAAAAATTAAATTTATTTCAAAGCTATTATGATTTTTATCTAGGCATAGATAAATTAATTAAATCAAGATAGATATGACTTATTAAAGAACAAGAAAAACAAAAAACGATAGTGGTTTATTGTTAGTAAAATTTACAACAATTAAAATAAAATATACAAACCGTTTCTTCTGCATTATTATATCCAACTCCAACACAAATCACTATAATAATTATTACAAAAATTGTATGCATGATTGTCGACATTATTATTAAAAAAGAAAAAAGAACTAGCAATGTACCTATTTGAACTATATAAAATTGAAGCACAACATTACAGAATTATGTATGTATTGTATTTAAACAATAACCAATGCTCTCGCATACGATGTTAAATTAAAACTGGCGTATCTTGATGCTGATATTACCTATATACAGCTCTATTTGTAATTCTTTATCAATATCATTAAAAATACAAATTATTTGTTTACAGTTTTACTTGCTAGCTGCTCTGACACTGATTATTTAAATGGGTGTTTGTTCTTACTTATAGTCTATGGTTTCATTTTTATTTTATTTTATAGTGGGACTTGTTTAAGTGGGACTTAGATAAGTGGGAAACTTTTATAACTAGAATTCATACAGAGGTACCGTCATGTTCTTATTTAAAATCTTTTTTTTTTTTATTTTCGTATACAGTGAAACTTGGTTAAGTGGGATTTGGATAAGTGGGAAACTTTCATACTGAAGTACCGTCATGTTCTTACTTATAGTCTATGTTTTTTTTTATTTTCGTATACAGTGAAACTTGGTTAAGTGGGATTTGGATAAGTGGGAAACTTTCATACTGAAGTACCGTCATGTTCTTACTTATAGTCTATGTTTTTTTTTTTCGTATACAGTAAAACTTGGTTAAGTGGGATTTGGATAAATGGGAAACTTTTATGACTAGTATTCACATTGAGGTCCTGCTGTCTCTTCTATAACTGGGTAAATGGGATACCTCTTTAAGTGGGATATATCTAATAACTGGTCCTTTGATATTCCAGTTATACAAGTTTTATTTGTATATATGAAGTATTATTAAGTCCTTACTTATACTCTATGGTTTTTTATTTTCTTATACAGTGAAACTTGGTTAAGTGGGACTTGGATAAGTGGAAAATTTTTATGACCATATTCTATTTATAGTCAAATTTGTATTCTTACAAAAGTAGCGTTAAATTAATTATCAAACTTTATTGTAAACTAATTATATTAATAATATTATAATAAACACTAATTAAAATTTAATTATTATAAATAAAATATATTACTTATTTTAAATACAATATTTCTAGAGAAAAATTAGGAATTTTCAAAGTTCTAGAATGATACACATAATATAAACTAATTTTAAGAATTTAGCAATCAATTTTTTAATGGATCATTGAAAACAAATGGTTCAGTTGTGTTAATTTCACAGTGAATTGTAAAATACATAAGTATAGGTACCTGTATAACTACATACATATACCTATAATACCAAATTAAGTTTGTCTTCTTAAATCTTGCCAATGGACGAGCAATAAAATCATAAATAAATCAATTTTACCACCGATACAATACTTAAATTTAATTTGATTTTTAATAAAATGTCATATTCGATGTATTTATCAAAATGCGAGTCCAACTCGGGCCCTTAGCGTCTCGTACAGTTATGTATCTATAACTTAACTATTGACAATAGTTAAGTTATAGTTCTTAAGTTGTCTTTCATGAAATAATTTGCCACATATTGAATTAAAAATTAATGATTTTTTGATTTGTTCTATGAAACCTTCATACGTGCCAAAGGGTATAGCCGGATAAGCATGTAAAAACTGCCCCCAGCGATTTTTGAAAATCTATATGGCTGATCGATTTCTAGTTAAAAAAGAAAATTTTCCTGAAAATTAGAGCTTGCTAACCTAAAGATTTAGGGTATAATATGGAAAAACGTGTTTTTCGGTTTTTATTTTATTGTGACCGTTACACTTAATATTTTTTTATGAAATTTTTTTTGAGAAGACTTATCGATAGAACACACGAAAAAAAATTTTTTTCAGAGATTTTCTACTAACTGTTTTTTTACAAAAAAATTTTATATTTTTTGGCGCCATATTTAAATATGTTCCCTTCGAGTGTCAATCACTAATTTTTTTTAAAATACTTCTTATTTGTACCTATGTATGTGGTAAAATTTTCAATTTGATCTATTTGGTGCAACATAGTAAAAAAAAAAAAAAAGTTATTTTTTTAATATATCATATAAGTGCTTTGACCGTACAGATCACGACTCGTGCCGTCAAATCACCAGGCAACCACTGCAAACTTAAATGAAGAGTATAGATGTATTGATAGTGCAGTGCCAAAGCCTTTGAGGAGAAAAAAAAATCTCTACAGGATAGCGATGGTGGGAATCGTTGATAAAGATGATTACAAAAAGAGGGGAAAAAATGCACCTCTGCACATGTAGCGGTTTCGAAGGGGGGGTGGTTTTTAAGGGTTGAAAATGATTTTTTGCGATTTTCGGCGAAGTACGACTTTTTATCGAAAAATGGTCTACAGTAAAGTTGTAGATAAAAAATAAATCTACAATTTTGTTTCAAACCAATTTACAACATAACCTCAAATTTTCCGAGATAATGGCGAAATATCGTTTTTTTGAATTTTCGAGTTTTTTATATCAAAAAAAACTTCTAAATACTTGAAATTTTCATGAAATGTATGTTTTGAAGTCCTTTAATTTTACCAATCTGTTCGGAATTTTAAAGTTAAATATTACCTGAAATATTAACGTTTTCCGAAAAAAATGAAATTTTTTCAATCGAAAAATTGATCGTAGAAATTTTCGATTTTTTAACTTTTAGGGAGCTCAATTTTTTCGTATTGAGTCAAACCTTAAGATAGATAAAAAATTAAAATACCTTTACATTTAAAAATTTTGTGAAAAATTAAAAAAACCAAGAATAGCGATTTGTAAAAAACGCAATTATATTTTTAAATCACTATAAAAATGTTGTACTAATCATATTATTTTTGTGCTAAAATACAAGAATAAAATATATTTAACTTAATAAAAGGATAATAGAATTGTAGAAACAAGCTATAAACATACACTAAAATAACCCCTGCTACAGTTTGTATATACGTATGTATATATGTATGTATATCAAAGATTTTAAAAAATGTTAGATACCTGCAGTTTGAAAATAAAAATCATAATTATATAACTTGAACAAATAAATTAATGTTTTTTTACATTATTCAATTTGTTTAAAAAGGAGATAAAAAATAATTTTAGGTAAAAAACAATAGTGTTCCATACATATCAATATATGTATACTCTATTTCATTTAAGTTTGCAGTGGTTGCCTGGTGATTTGACGGCACGAGTCGTGATCTGTACGGTCAAAGCACTTATATGATATATTAAAAAAATAACTTTTTTTTTTTTACTATGTTGCACCAAATAGATCAAATTGAAAATTTTACCACATACATAGGTACAAATAAGAAGTATTTTAAAAAAAATTAGTGATTGACACTCGAAGGGAACATATTTAAATATGGCGCCAAAAAATATAAAAATTTTTTGTAAAAAAACAGTTAGTAGAAAATCTCTGAAAAAAATTTTTTTTCGTGTGTTCTATTGATAAGTCTTCTCAAAAAAAATTTCATAAAAAAATATTAAGTGTAACGGTCACAATAAAATAAAAACCGAAAAACACGTTTCTCCATATTATACCCTAAATCTTTAGGTTGGCAAGCTCTAATTTTCAGGAAAATTTTCTTTTTTAACTAGAAATCGATCAGCATTATAGATTTTCAAAAATCGCTGGGGGCAGTTTTTACATGCTTATCGGGCTATACCCTTTCAACATTTTAGGTAAATCTATAAATAATATTGTAGGAGAAGTGTTCAAAAAATAAATTTAAAAAGTTCAGATCCTTATTAAGTTAAAATTAAGGCCCATATTGTTAAAATAACAAAATATTATAAAAATCATATTTATAATATTATTAGTCCTTTTCCAATGTTCATACTCCCCCCCCCCCCCCCCCTCAATGTTTATCAGTAGAAATAAATATCTAAATAAAATTTAGTATTCGATATATCGCACCCCCGCAAAAAAAGTGTCACAACTTAAAAAATGTAGTTTTGAGGAAATAGGAATAAATGAAATTATAACAATTTAGGTAAATCAAAATTGTAAAAGTAGTATAGGAAAAAGACTGATACAGAGTGTTTAATTTAAATATTTCAGTATTCCTGTGATGTTTGAAAAATAGTAACTATTAAAAAGTATTTAAAAAATAAATAAAAAATGTGACATTTATTTAGAATATGCTAGTTTTGTTGACGGTAGGTACACGAACTACATTAATGACAATTTTTAGTAGAATTATATAGTAATTTGGAATCATTCTACATATTTATCTCAAATATGACATTTTTTGAGTTGTGACACTTTTTTGCGGGGGTGCTATATGTATATTAAATAGGTAAGCTATAAATACATTTAAAAATTGTATTTCCAATTTAATAGATTTATGGGTTACCATAAAGATTATGTTATTTTTGTAAACCCATATTTCAAAATTGTATTAATTATCTTTTTTCAAACTATTAATAAATCTTATTTCAATAAAATATATTTCATGTAATATATAATAATTTATTATTTTTGATAGAATACATGTAATGTATTAATATAATCGATTTCTGTTAAAATAAATATTTATTAAACTTTAAAATAATTAGTGAAATTATAATAAATTGTAATTTTGTAATTAATGCTGTCAAAAATTTTTAAATCGATTTTTTTCAATTACGTAATAAGTATATATTATTTCTGAATTATTTGTGTAATGTTTACACTAACCTACATATTTTGGTCCCCTTATTTTTGTACGTCATCAAATAATAATGCCTAGCTAAAATTTTGATTTATTTTTTTATAAAAAAATATTACACTTCTATGTTTTCAAAAAAATTTTTTTCTCTTTTTGACCTGTTGTATTACTAGTACACTTTATTTTAGTTATTTTATTTATATTAAACTATCACAGCCCGCGGATTTATCTGCGTTATATTAATTATTATGATTTATAAAGTCTAAAAAAAAGGATTGTGTGGTTTTATGAAACCACGGTAAAAGTGAAACTTTTTTTCACATTATAGACATTTAACTAAAAATTTTCGGAATAATAAATTCAAGCACTCAAAATTGAAATAAATCCATAAACAACAACATGCACCAGCAAAAAGTTCTAATATTTCTAATAAATTCTATATAACAACCAAACAATTTCTGTCTCTTTCATTTGGCACGGCTCTTTTTTCTTTATGTCTATGGCTCTGACGTATTTACCCTTACTCCGCGGCCGAGCGACATGCAACACACAGACGAAAAATTTTGAGACGATGTAATAAAAGTTTCACTTTAAAAATATTTTTAAAATTTAAAATATGAAAATTATAGTATTCGACAGTTCTATGACGTTTATTAATTATTTAGCGCATACATGATATAAAAACGACTTCAAATGAAAACTAAAAGCACTGAAACGCGCGTCAGTCGTTCTTTTCTGTGCTTAACTCACACACCTGTTTGTTTTAATAAATGTAATTTTGTGTGTCTATATTATGAGTTCTTAAAAAAGCAGGAAAGGTGATTTCTGTTGAAATGAAACAAGAAATAATTAGAAAGAGAATTTGACCCTGCAAGTCTCGGTAGACTCTCCTAAATCTGATTCTGACTAAAAAATAAAAAACGTGTGTACCTACAATCTTTTTTATGTTACAGTGGGTACCATATTTTATGCTACAGAACGAATTAATTTTTTTAACATGTATTGTCATGAGAAAAAGCGTTTCACATAACGAACTTTTCGCATAACGAACTTGCTCCCGGAACGAATTAAGTTCGTTATGCGAGGCACCACTGTATAAATATCTTCTTATTTTCAAAGTTTTAGCGAATTCTATCTATTATTTTTCTATGTTGTTAAAATTTTGGCTTTAAAATGACATAAATAGATATAACAATTACCAAATCAGATCGATATTTCCCATTATCGTTTCAGTATCTACGTGACCCGAAACACGTAGTACAATAATTTCAATAAAAATAAAATAAACAAATTTTCTAAAAGCACAAAAAACATAAATGCAAATTTAAAAATCAAATAAACGTTTTAATGTATATTTAAAATTCAAACTTTACAAAACAGTAAAATCTTACTCAGTTCTTTTAGTGAATTCAGATTAATTAATATTAATTGGCCGTATTAATGATTAATACATATCATAAAATACATAATTTAATTTTTAGAATATCGAAATTTTTCAACAAATATCTTCGGTATCATTTTTTTAAAACAATAAAAATTTAATTTCGGTAAACGGATTGTTTATGAAACATTGATAAAGAAACCGGTTATTAAAAGCATATGCATCCAGTTTAATTTTATAAAGAGGGGTCAGCAGTTACTATTTTTTAACATAAAAAAAAATATTAAAAACTACAATAACTAATTTTATATATGAAAAAAGGAGGGGGAACATAGGTACACGGAACGTGAGTGTACATGGGGCTCTAGAAAAAATTATCAATATTATTGCCCCAAAAAAATATTAATAGAAAAAGTATACCTATCATGTGCAAAAAAATGATTTAAAAAATACAATAACTAATTTTATATAGGAAAGAAAGGAGGGGGAGCATGGGTACTCGGAACGTGAGTGTACATGGGGCTCCAGAAAAAATTATCAATTTTATTGCCCCAAAAAAATATTAACAGAAAAAATGTATAAAAAAATTATTAAAAAAATATAGTATCTAATTTTATATAGGGAAAAAAGGAGAGGGAGTACGGGCATTCGGGATGTAAGTGTACATGGAGCTCAAGAAAAAATTTGGTGCCCCAAAAAAAAATTTTTTTTTTACCAAATCGAAATAAATTAGTTACGCTCCTGGTGTAGTAGTTATAATGAAACTGGATACGATAATTAATAATTTAATTAATGACCTATGTGTATTACGGTTCTAAATCTTCGAGAAAATCTGACAAATATGTTTTTTTATGAAAATGATTTTTTTAAAACTTTATTATCTAAAAATATTACATAAAAATTGAAATAACATTATTTTGAATTATTAACTCAATAAAAATGTTATTTTGTCCCATTAAATTATACGATTTTATTTTTTTTATCAACGTTCTTATACGATTTTATTTATGAAATAAATATAATATTGTAAAATTTATATTTTTATGCCAAGATTTTGAAATAAATATCGATTTTTACCTTCTCTGAATCTATTCTAACTATTTTCACCATTATGTCTGACAGTCTGTGAAAGCTGTAAATCAAAATTAGGTAATTTTTTTCGAGTTAATAATTTTTCTTAAATTATTTTAATTTTTTGGAAAAATTGAAATAACGAAAACTACTAAACCGATTTCGATGGGACTTCCACTATTCGAAAATCTAAGAAGCTAGAATTACTTAAGATATTTGAAAATTAATAATAATTTATTAACAGCAGGCCTGCATAAGAAATAAAAAACATTTTTTTTTATAAAAATATTTAAAAATTAAATTTCCATAATTTAACTCAACCAATTATTTATATTGAATATATAATTATATCAGGCCCGTACTAACAACAATATTTACCCCTCCCACCCCACCCCCCCTTATGTATATGTTTAGTTATATCTATATCCATAAAAGAGTTTGTCCTTAACCACTCACTCACTCACTCATATATCAACGTACGACCCAAACCCCTGGACCTAGAAATGTGAAATTTCGTAGGTGCCTTCCTTTTATGATGTAAGCACCCACTGAGAAAGGATTTTTCGAAATTCAACCCCTACGGGGTTAAAACAGGGTGTCAAAGTTTATATAAAAAAATATTTTTTTTGTTCGCATTTAATTGAAACTTATCGAACATACTCTAAAATATAAATAGTGAAACGATTATTCCAGCATTTCCCAAAATTTAACCCCTAAGGTGCTAGGGGGGTAGAAAAATTTGTAAAATATTTTTTTTTGTATTCACCGAATGAAACATGGCATAAGTAGGTACTCTACAAGAGAAATATCAGTTACGAAAATTCAACCCCTATGGGAATAAAAATAATAACAGTTCATGATATTAAAATAAATTCGGACAAATGAATATTCAATTAAAAATGAAAGTTCGACGGGGACTAGGATGGATTTAATCTGCAATAAAAGAATTTGATATTCAACCCCTAATGGCGAGAGTAGACGGGGGTTAATTTAAAAAAAAAATTAACTAAGATCCGGGATATTTACGTTTTTTTATAAGTAATGAATAAAAATCAATTTAAAAAAATTTAACATGTCATCCCCTATTACTTATAGAGGGTTCTAATTAGTTTCGAAGTTTACGCGAGCGAAGCCGCGGGATTCCGCTAGTACATATATAAAGTATTCATTTTATTTTTATCATTACTTCCAAAATAAATACATAAATGATAAAAATATTATACGGAAAAAAACGATTCATTCACATAATAAACTATGTATTTTTGTATTCATTATATGTCAATCAAATCAAATATAACATAGGTACTAATATATATAATAATTAGTTTCAGTTATCACTAATTCGTCCTGCCTAATTAAATCTACAAAATACATTAATTTTCTAAATAAATTTTACAATATTAATAATTTGTACTTAACGCTACATAAAATCATAACTAAATGTTCTCTATTTGTAAAACTCTTCTAAATACATATTAACATTCTTAACTACACTAAAATACAAAATTAACGGATCACTAAATTTTTCAAATATTATTTGACTAAAAAAAATTTGCATGTCCTGTAAAACCTCTCAAAATTAATATAATTTTTTTAAATTTTTTTTGGCGTTTCATCTTAAATAAAACAGGCAAGTGCGTGTTGGGCACGCACATGATAGGGTTCCGTAGTCATTCTCACTACGATTTATAAAAAGTATTTTTCAAACTTTTCGTGACTGAAGGGTTAAAATCAAAAAGTCATTTGGCTTTTATTATTGCATTTTAAGAGACCTATCAAATGACACCCCACTTAATGGGGTAAATGAAAAAAATGTGACTTCACTTTTCAATCTATGATAGGGGGGTCCAAAATATTTTTGAAAATGTTCGTTATAATTTTCAGTGAAAGTACTAATTAAAAGCTACATTCTGAATTTTTTTCAGATTTTTTGAATCGATAGTTTAGAAAATAGAGGGGGGGGGACGCTCTGACAGCGACATTAAAAAGCAAATATATCGCGACTGAAGGGTTAAAAACAAAAAGTTATTTGACGTTTTTTATTGCATTTTAGGAGACCTATTAAATGACACCCCACTCAATAGGGTAAGTGGAAAAAAAATGTAAGTTCAATTTTCAGTCTATGAAAGGGGGGTCCAAAATATTTTTGACAATGTTCGTTATAATTTTCAGTGAAAGTACTAATTAAAATCTACGTTCTGGAATTTTTTCAGATTTTTTAAATTGATAGTTTAGAAAATAGAGGAGGGGGGGCGCTTTTTTAATGACTTTGGAGAGAAAATACATCGTGATCGAAGGGTTAAAATTTAAAATTTCTGTTACATTTTTTGTTGCATTTTAGGAGACCTTTCTCTTAGGAACACTTTTCATTTTATGAAAGGGGGTCTAAAAAATTTTTATTTTCAAAAACCTTATCATTTCTGTTTTTGGGTCATCATTCTACGACCGTATACCAAATTTCATCTTATTATGACAATATTTTTCAGGACGGACGGACGGACGGACGGACATGGAGAAACTATAAGGGTTCCTAGTTTTCTACGGAACCCTAAAAATGAATACTTCGAAAAATAATTTATGTAGAATTTTTTAACTCTCCGTTTTTAGCATTTGCTTATTACTTAGCGACTTAGCTTAAAGGTTGAATTATTTCAAAGGTTAAGGGCCCCTCCTATAGTTACTTCTTATAGGCCTTACAAATATAAATGTAACCCTGTGGATAACACTTATCAAAATTCAATATTTGCTCATTCATTTTGAAGCATTTTTGTCAAAAATAAAATCTAAATTGATTTCAAATAAACATTTTTTAATTTAATTTAAATTATAAAATATATTATATCGAAATATAGCATTAAAAATAGTTGATAGATATTATAATTAATTTTAATTAATATTACTTATTTTTCCTCAAATCAATAAAACTCAAAAACGTATAATATATTTTAGAAAAACATATTTTACAATAATTTACAAAAATAATTTACCTAATTCGTAATTTTAGTAGAACTTTTATTGGCGTATACTTTCTGAAATCCTGATACTTTATTATTTGTAAATGTAATATGTATGTATTATAACTATTGAAATATAACGTAGTTATTTCAATTTCATAGATGGTCAAAAGGTACTAAAATTAACAAAAATTGCAATAGTCAATTTTCTCAAAAAAAAAAAAAAAACGTGATTTTTACTGACATGCAAAATTTTAACAGTGGGTTAAAATTGATTTATTTTAAATAAAAAAGTTTGTATGAACACGTGTCCGAAAATTCTTCGTTAGGGAACTACATGCCCCCAAAGATTAATATCCTGAGAACCATTAGTGATAGTTATGGAATTTTACAATCAGCGTTTTGTTTTAATAAATGTTATCGATTTTTATATCAACTGATACAGGGGTGTATGGGTCTAACGACCCCTTCAATTTTTATTTTATATTTTTTTTGTTTTGTAACTTTTTTCATACTTTTTATTAAGAGGGATAGAGCCACTGTGACGGGTCAAAAAATTGTCAATGTTTGGGAATTTTTTTCACAGATATAACTAATTATTTTTGAATCAGGTAAATGACGTTTTATTAAGTATTGATTCAATCAGACAAATTTAAATTTCAGACAGTTTAGTTTTCTTGGGAAGTGTCATTTTTACTATTCTTAAGTTGGCAATACATTCTGTGATTCGGACAGCTTTAAATTATATTGCAATGTCGAATTTGTACTTATTTGATTGTATGTGTTGTTAAAATATCAAAAAATACGAGAATAAATGAATTTTTTGATAATTAATATTCTATTATACATTTATAACATTTTGATATGTCTTCTTGGTGACGTCATTTCCCGCGCTTACGCTGATTGGTCAAGGAGCTGATGAGGCTACCTTGTCTATGTGTTTTGGAATTATTTTTTTAAAATTATATATGTACTTAAAGAACTGTAACTAATAAAGTATTCATCAGAATGATTTGAAATTTTAATACGTAAAACTACATTAAATTACAAACATTTTGACATCATTCCGACGTTTCTGCGATATATAGTTCCAGAATAATAAGTCCCCAAAAATGAGATTTTTTTATATGGTCAATACTTATATAGAAAAAATACAGTTGATAAAAAAATCGTACAAATTTAAAACTAGTCTTAAAATGTTCATAATAGTATCTAATTTAACTTGTTAAAATTTCAGATGATTCTAATAAATCGTTTAGAAGTTACAGCCATTTGAGTCAAAATGATAAAAAATATTGTTTTTTTTTATGCAGTTTGATTTTCAATCCGTCTCTGATAAAATTAAATGATTATGTAAATAAAATCTTAATCTTAATGATGCACTTTTATCTTTGCAGTAATAAATGCTGATATAGGTATATTAAATAAATAAATATTTATAAATAACTCCATGACTTCTAGCGGTGAAAATCATGAACTAAACTATTAATTTTCACTGTTGACCATTCATTCTATTTGACAACACGTTCATTTATTAAACAGTTGAAAAATTAAAAATGGAGGCTTGTAAGTATTTACATATTAAACGTATTACGATTTATATATTTACGTTAAAAAACTACAAAACCGGTCGTTTTTTAATCAAATCAATCAATTTCTAATTATATTTCAATCGGAATCGATTATTTTATTATATATTTTTATATACTTTATATTAACTAGCTGATTCATCAAAAATCTTAGGTTATGTATCAACATATTCTTAAAATTTTAGCAGTTTTACGAAAGGATACCCTACAAAAGTTTCGTGAATCTTTTTATTCTGATCCTAAAAACGTGTTAGCCCAGAATGTTTGTTCACGAATCGATCCATACGACGCTTGTATATCTCGTAAAAAATTCGAAGAAACGTTACATACATATAATCATAAGGTAATTATTATTTATTTTAATTATTTTCACGTAGTATATTATATATTTTTACTTTTTTTATAATAAATATAGGTCGAAATCGAAGGTAAGCCTGTAACGAACCAAAAAGTGTCAGGGAGATGTTGGTTGTTCGCAACTTTAAACGTAATTCGACAGCCCGTTATGAAACTATTTAATTTAGACGAATTCGAATTTTCACAAGGCCATTTATTTTTTTGGGATAAAATCGAACGCTGTAATTATTTTTTAAACAATATCGTTGAGACTGCTAAACGTAACGAGACAGTCGACGGAAGGCTTGTTTCGTTTTTATTGAAAGTGAGTTCGCTTTTGATATTTTTAAGAAATGGGTTTAATTTATTGTTTTTAATTAGGAACCAACTTCCGACGGAGGACAATGGGACATGGTCTGTAATATTATTAACAAGTACGGACTCATGCCAAAAAAATGTTTTCCGGAAGCTTTTAGCTGCGAGTCGAGTAACCATATGAATTCTATTTTAACTAGTAAGGTAAGTGCGCTCGTTGAAATGTTATCTTATCTTTAAGTGCATGCGTTATTTGTTTATGCGATTTTTTTATCAGCGGTTTTTTATTTTTTTTTTTTAAAACGACTAAAATTTGTCACGTTTTGATTTATTTTTTTTTTATAGAATTATTTATTTTGAGGTTTTTTTTTCAGTATAGGCATTTTTGTTTATTGGGTTTTTTTTTTTAAAACGACTAAAATTAGACACGTTTTGATATTTTTTTTAATAGAATTATTTATTTTAAGGGTTTTTTTTTCAGTGTTTATTTGGGTTGTTTATCAATTTTTTTACGACTAAAATTAGTCACGTTTTAATATTTTTTTGATAGAATTTTTATTTAAAAAATTTTTTTTTTAATTTTAAGCATTTTTGCTTTATTCGGTTTTTATTTATTTTTTTTAAAATGACTAAAATTTGTCACGTTTTGATATTTTTTTTGATAGAATTATTTATTTTAAGGATTTTTTTCAGTGTTTATTTGAGTTTTTTATCAAATTTTTTTTTACGACTAAAATTAGTCACGTTTTGATATTTTTTCTGATAGAATTTTTATTTTAAAGTTTTTTTTTCAGTATAGGCATTTTTGTTTATTTGGGTTTTATTTTTATTTTTTTTAAATCGACTAAAATTAGTCACGTTTTGATATTTTTTTTAATAGCATTATTTATTTTAACGTTTTTTTCAGTATAGTCATTTTTTTTTTTACTTTAATTTATTCACTGCTCAGCTGTCTTCAGTGATAGCGTGTTCATATATAGCCTATAAGATTTCTGATATTTCTAGGTTCATTTTAGTACGTGTTACGTCAAAATCGGTTCAGTAGTTTTTGAGATAACTCGATAAATGATTGTTTTTTTACTTTTGCAGTTAATTTATTCACTGCTCAGCTGTTTTGAGTGATAGCGTGATTATATACAGTCTATTAGATTTCTCAGATTTCTAGGTTCATTTTAGTACGTGTTACGTCAAAATCGGTTCAGTAGTTTTTGAGATAACTCGATAAATGATTGTTTTTTTACTTGTGCAGTTAATTTATTTACTGCTCAGCTGTTTTGAGTGATAGCGTGATTATATACAGTCTATTAGATTTCTCAGATTTCAAGGTTCATTTTGGTGCATGTTTCATCAAAATCGGTTCAGTAGTTTTTGAGTTAAACTAACAAATGATTGTTTTTATTTGTGTAGTTAATTTATTCACTGCTCAGCTGTTTTGAGAGATAACGTGATTATATACAGTCTATAAGAACTCTGAGACTTCAAGGTTCATTTTAGTGCGTGTTTCATCAAAATCGGTTCAGTAGTTTTTGAGATAACTCGACAAATGATTGTTTTTTTACTTGTGCAGTTAATTTATTCATTGCTCAGATGTTTTGAGTGATAGCGTGATTTTATATACAGCCTATAAAACTTTATTTATTTTAGTGCGTGTTTCATCAAAATCGGTTCGGTAGTTTTTGAGATAAATCGACAAATGATTGTTTTATTCACTGCTCAGCTGTTTTGAGTGATCGCGTGATTATATGCAGCCTATAAGATTTCTGAGATTTCAAGGTTCATTTTAGTGCTTGTTTCATCAAAATCGGTTCAGTATTTTTTAGTTTTAGATATAATTTAACAAATGGTAGTTTTTACCTTGAACAACTAATTTATTCACTGCTCAGCTGTTTTGAGAGATAGCGTGATTATATATAGTCTATAAGATTTCTGAGGTTTCAAGGTTCATTTTAGTGCGTGTTTCGTCAAAATCGGTTCAGTAGTTTTTGAGATAAATCAACAAATTGTAGTTTTTACTTGTGCAGCTAGTTTATTCCACTGCTCAGCTGTTTTGAGTGATAGCGTGATTATATATAGTCTATAAGATTTCAAGGTTCATATTAGTGCGTGTTTCGTCAAAATCGGTTCAGTAGTTTTTGAGATAAATCGACAAATTATTGTTTTTTACTTGTGTTGTTAATTTATTCACTGCTCAGCTGATTTGAGTGATAGCGTGATTATATACAGCCTATAGGATTTCCGAGATTTCAAAGAACACATCAGTGCATGTTTCATCAAAATCGGTTCAAAAGTTTTTGAGATAAATCAACAAATTGTAGTTTTTACTTGTGCAGCTAGTTTATTCCACTGCTCAGCTGTTTTGAGCGATATCGTGATTATATACAGACTATAAGAACTCTGAGACTTCAAGGATCATTTTAGTGCATATTTCATCAAAATCGGTTCAGTAGTTTTTGAGATAACTTTCAACAAATGTTTTTTTTAACTTGTGTAGTTAATTTATTGACTGTTCAGCTGTTTTGAGTGATAACGTGATTATATACAGCCTATAAGAACTCTGAGACTTCAAGGTTCATTTTAGTGCATATTTCATCAAAATCGGTTGAGTAGTTTTTGAGATAACTTTCAATAAATAGTAGTTTTACTTGTGTAGTTAATTTATTCACTGCTCGGCTGTTTTGAGAGATAACGTGATTTTATACAGCCTATAAGAACTCTGAGACTTCAAGGTTCATTTTAGTGCATGTTTGATCAAAATCGGTACAGTAGTTTTTGAGATAAATCAACAAATGGTTGTTTTTACTTGTGCAACTAATTTATTCACTACCCAGCTGTTTTGAATGATAGCGTGGTTTATATAGTCTATAAGACAAGGTTCATTTTGGTGCATGTTTCATCAAAATCGGTTGAGTATTTTTCATGATAATCTCTTTTGTTTAATTCTAGTTACGTGAATATGCCAAAGTATTACGTGAGCTCGTACAAGAAGGTGCGGGCGAGGCTGAAATCCAGTCAAAGATCACGGAACAGATGGAAGTAGTTTACCGCGTCGTAGGAATATGTCTCGGTATCCCGAACGAGACATTCGTCTGGGAATACTACGACAAAAACAAGGCGTACAACTCTGTGGGACCGATAACGCCCATAGAGTTCTACACTAAACACGTGAAACCTGTGTTCAATGTAGACGACAAGGTAATTATGTTTTCTCGCGCATCTCCAGACCCGGATTTAGATATTTGCCGCGAAAATTTCCCCCCCCCCCCCCCTTCAAAACATTTTTGATATCAGTGACCCTTTTTTTTGGTTTGTTTCATTACATTTCCAAAATTTACCGCCCCTAAGCATTTGCGAAAATTGCCAAATTTTGAAAATGACTGACTTTTTATTACATTTTTTGATATTAGACTTTTTTTTTTGTTTCATTATATTTCTAAAAAAATTGCCGCCCCCTCCTCAAAACGAAAAGTTTTTTCAAAAATTTTCAAAAAAGTTTGTGACTTCTTTTTTTTTTTGTTTGTTTCATTACATTTCCAAAATTTGCCGCACCTAGACAGTTTCCAAAATTGCCGCGACCCCCCCCCCCTCAAACGAAAAGTTTTTTCAAAAATTTTTGCGACTTCTTTTTTTTTAATTACATTTTTGACTTTTTTTTTCATTACATTTCCAAAATTTGCGAAAATTGCCCCCTCCCCCTCAAAACGATTTTTTTTTTCAAAAAAATTTGAATATTTTTCGTAACTTTTTTTTTATTACATTTTTGATATCAGTTAATTTTTTTTTGTAAATCCGGGTCTGCGCGTCTCATCGTAACACGTCTCGAGTAACTTTTGTCTGTTGTAGGTGTGTTTAGTGACAGACCCGCGGCCTACAAACACTTACAACCGCGCGTACACGGTCGACTGTCTGGGAAACGTAGTCGGTGGCCGTAAGTGTATCTACAATAACCAACGGGTTGAGCTGTTGATGGAGCTAGCGGCTGAGAGTATCAAGAACGGTGAGGCTGTTTGGTTTGGGTGTGAGGTTGGAAAACGGTTCGCTAGCAAACAGGGCATTGAGGATTTGAAAATGTGAGACTGGATTTGTTACAGAGTTGAGGAACTACTTACTTAGTACTTAAGTAGTTACAAATGTACTTAAGTATGTTAGTAAATGTTATTTATACTTCTCAATATTTAGTTTTAACTACTTAAGTAAATGACTTAAGTACCTTGGAAAAGTACTTAAGTCATTTATTGAGGACTTGAGTAAATGACAAGTACTTATGTCATTTGTAAATGACTTAAGTACTTTTACATAGTACTTAAGTCATCTGTAAATGACTTAAGTACTAGCCATTTATAGATTACTTAAGTACTAAGTAATTGACTTAAAAGTAAATGACGTTCGTACTTCGGTCATTTGTGAATGACTTAAATGTAAATGAATTAAGTACTTTTACATAGTACTTAAGTCATTTATTGAGGACTTAAGTAAATGACAAATACTTATGTCATTTGTAAATGACTTAAGTACTTTGACATAGTACTTAAGTCATCTGTAAATGACTTGAAACTAAATGACAAGTACTTAAGTCATTTATTGAGGACTTAATTAAATGACAAGTACTTATATCATTTGTAAATGACTTAAGTACTTTTACATAGTACTTAAGTCAATCTGTAAATGATTTAAGTACTATGTAAATGACTTAAAAGTAAATGACAAGTACTTAAGTCATTTATTG
This sequence comes from Sialis lutaria, assembly GCA_949319165.1. Lineage (NCBI taxonomy): Eukaryota > Metazoa > Arthropoda > Insecta > Megaloptera > Sialidae > Sialis > Sialis lutaria. The sequence goes on from OX439235.1 coordinate 31,190,409, forward strand.
ATAACTTAAGTAAATTTACAAAGTACTTAAGTCATCTGTAAATAACTCAAGTTCTAGCCATTTACAAATGACATAACCACCCTGCTTAAGTACTTTTTATAAGGTACTAAATTAATTTTACAAAGTACTTAAATAAATGACTTAAAGCATTTGTAAATGACTTAAGTTATTTGAGTATTTACCTACATTTTGAGAAGTATTAAAGAACATTTATTAACATACTTAAGTACATACATTTACAAACATACTTAAGTATGTTAAATAGTTATAAATAAATATATTTAAGTATTTAATGGAGTTAATGTACTTAAGTATACATTATTTATGTGTGTATTTGTTTACAGCCACGACTACAAACTAATGTTTGGTGTAGACATTCAAATGGGTCTGAAGAAAGCCGATAGATTACTGTATGGGGAATCAAGTATGACTCACGCGATGGCTTTCACAGCTGTTTCAGTCAATGTAAGTCAGAGTGTGTGTTAACATGTAGTTAAGGGGGGATCCTGCTTTATGAGTCCAAAACAAAGCGTTTTTTGGGGAATTTTTTTATGACAGAAAAAAATAAGCAATTGTAGCGAATTTTTCAGATTCTTTTATTGCATATTTGAACATTTAAAAAAAATTTTATTAAGACAAAAATATTCAATTGGCGGGAAAGATGAAGCTCGTAATTTTTGTCTGAGACAAAAAAACCAAAGTTAATTTTAATTTTTATATATTTTTCTTCTAGGTGAACTAAGAAAAATACAAAAAATTATAAAATTTAAAAAAAAAATCAGGTTTCACAAAAAAAAATCTGCTTTTTGCAAGAAAAAAATCATTTCAACTTGCTAAAAAAGTTGTTTAGAATTTTTTTTTCATGAATCTTTTTAGTTCAAATAGAAGAGAATTTAAAACTGAACACAACAAGCTTTAGTTCATTTTGATCGGTCGTTTAGTTTTCTTGTAATCACGCCCGCCAATTTAGAAAAATCATAAAAATTAAAATTCGAGAAAACGCGTTTCAAAGTTTACAGTCTACGTTTAGTGCCATATTTTTGAAAATATTTCGAATTTGCCTATAAAACTTTACAGACATATTCTTAGATATATTACGAAGAGATTAATGTTTACGCCGAAAAAACAAAACAGAAACATCGTGTCTTTAAAATACTTCATATATAAAAATGTATATTTTTTTTTGTCATAAAAAAACGCCGTGTTTCTGTTTTGTTTTCTTGGTGTAAACATGGCATTAACAGTATATACTTTACAGGACAAGGGAGAGATCACAAAGTTCCGTGTAGAGAACTCTTGGGGCGAGGACAGAGGTGACAAGGGCTACCTGGTAATGACCGCCGAGTGGTTCAACGAGTTTGTGTTTGAGGTGGTCGTTGACAAGAAGTATGTGTCACAGTCGGTGTTGGAGGTGTTCCAGCAAGAGCCGACAGTACTGCCGGCGTGGGACCCGATGGGGACCCTAGCCAATTAAATCGTTTAGCTATATTTATAATACAAACTATACAAAATTGTAAACGGAACATTATCAAATTTATACAAGATATTTTCATATAGTGTGTCTCTTATGATATCCGTATAGTTTATTGCAGTATTTTCATACGTCGGCGGTCGTTGACGGTCTTACTTCAGAGGATGCAGCTCGAAATAAATTAAAAGTCGAGGGTTTTTTGTAAATATCTCAGTTCCGGTGGGCCCCATGATTAAAACCATTACCGACAATATTATAGAATACACAATGCTCTACAACTTTTGTCCTTGTGATTTTTTTGTAAATTGAATAGTTTCTGAGATATGGTCGTTTATACGTTGACTTGTTTACATGCTAATCGTCAACACTCACAATTCTAACGGCTGTATCTCGGAAACTGTTCAAATTACAAAGACATGTTTCTAATTAAAGTTGTAGAGCATTACTTCCTCTATAATATTGTTTGTAATGGTTTTTATTGTTGGACCCACAGGAACGAAGTTATTGTGAAAAAACTGTTTTTAATCCCCTTTCCCCTTCATGTCTTAGTTTGGGTGGGCCCCACGACCAAAACCAGTACAAACAATATTATAGAATACACAATGCTCAACAATTTTTGTCCCTGTAAATTTTTTGTAGATTGAATAGTTTCTGAGTTACGGTCGTTAATACGTTGAACTGTTTACGCGCTAAGCGTCAACATTCGTAATTCCAATGGTTGTATCTCGGAAACTATTCAATTTACAATAAAATCATAAGGACAAAAGTTGTTAAGCATTACTTCCTCTATAATATTGTTGGTAACGGTTTTTATTGTGGGGCCCATCGGAACGAAGATATTGTAAAAAAACTGTTTTTATCTCTTCTCCCATTCATGTTTTTCATAAATATCTCAGTTCGGATGGGCCCCACAACCAAAACCATTACCAACAATATTATAGAATACACAATGCTCAACAATTTTTGTCCCTGTAAATTTTTTGAAGATTGAATAGTTTCTGAGTTACGGTCGTTAATACGTTGAACTGTTTACGCGCTAAGCATCAACACTCGTAATTCCAATGGTTGTAACTCGGAAACTATTCAATCTACAAAAAAATCATAGGGACAAAAATTGTTGAGCATTACTTCCTCTATAATATTGTCGTTAACGGTTTTTATTGTGGGGCCCACCAGAACGAAGATATCATGAAAAAACTGTTTTTAATCCCCCCTCCCCTTTATGTTACGTTTAGATTTGAAGTAATGACACCGCCAGCCGCTATATTATTATTAATATTAATATATATATTAAATTGTGCGCTGAAAAAATTTAAAAAATAAATTTTACACAAGTATTTACGTTTTTTTATTTATTGATTTATTAATTACCGATTTTAATTTGTACATTTTTACGTTTTTTCACTACATTATTTCCAGCCCGTTCGTATTTCAGCTTGCACCAAATACCCTGGCACATTTTAACAAGTCTCGTATCAAGAATTACGTTATTTCTAGCTAATTCGTATTGTTGGAGTATTATCCGTTTAGCAAACTTAAACCGTTCTTTCTGGATCAGACTCAAGCTTAAAAACAGCTTGCATCTCGCTACGGTAAGTGGATCGCCCAGACGTAACGCCAGCTTGAACTGGTGGATAGAAATCTGCCCGGCTATGTCTGCACAGTTAGTAAAGTGATCGCCTAATGCTGAAAACGCTCCACCTAACGTAGAAAGCCATGACATTATGTTATCTAACTCGCACCGTTCTCTTGCTAAATGGGTCATTTGTTCATTCCTGTAAAAAAAAAAATTTATAGGTTGGTTTTTTTAAAAATTGTTTTTTTTTTTTAAATATCTCATTGATGAAATGAATTTTTTTGCTGCTAACATCGCTACATAAACTGTTTTAAACTATTCCATACTTAGTTATAACTTTTTTTCTTCCAACGTTTCGTAAACGCAACATTTTGTTGAAAAAATTTTTAAAAAATGATTTTTTTTACTTCAAAAACAGTTATTTGAGGATATATTTAGTATTAAAATGCAGTCAAAACATCAAATTAACTTTATTTTCTGCGATTACTAAATGCATAAATTTTTGCGGGACTGTTCACCCCCCCATCTAACCTTTGTTTTAGTCATTCTAGAGTGTGATAGGAATTTGGCAGTCAAAATTTGAGGATTGTAGCAGTTTTTATTCATTTTTTACTTAATAAATGTAGGTGGTATTAACGCACAAATAGCAGCATCCTTAGCGAAGGACCGCGTTTTTGAACATTAGTGAGCTGCTGATGGAAGCCATCTTGTTAAAAAAGCAAAATTAAAAAAATTACCAAAATCAAATTTTTGTTTGTTTGATTTATTGCAAGATGAATATTGAACAGTTTTGATTTATTTTGGTTAGTTTTTCTTTCTAATCCTTAATTTTTAGGTTAATTTTAAGAGAATTTTTCTTAGTTCCTGAATTGAGCAAAAAAATGAATATAATACCTTCAAAATTCCCAAAAACTAGCTTTTTTTATGTGGTGTATAAAATACACCCCGTGAGTAACTGTGTTACGGTATTTCACGCGAGTAATTAAGGGTTAAACTCAAAAACTTACCATCGGTAGTCTATAGGTTGATACGTAATTTGTTCTAAAACCACTTTTAATCGGATTTTTTTGGTTTGGTTGTGAAGAATACAATAGTTTATTAAACTAGTTCGATATACAGTCGATTGTAATAGTTCTTTTATAAATAGAGACAGTAGAAATCTATCTGTTTTTAAAGTTGGGACTTTAACTGTAGTTTGTTTTTGTAATTCAATAAAATCTCCACTATCTTTATTGTTTTTAATTGTATTAATATCACTTGTATTCATTGATGGACATCTACAATGGATTAGTCTTTCTTTTGTAATGATTTCTATCCATTTAACTTCCCCATTTTCTTGGATTATTATTTTTACGTACGACATGATTGAGGTTATGTTTTTTATCATACATGTACAATGTACATGCATTATGCATACGTATATTTAATTAAATTAAATATCAAACATATCGGTATTTGTAACCTATAACAAAATTCGTTTTTTGATTAAATGAGTTGACTGTCGAATGTCAACAAGATGTCAACTATCAAAGGTAGCCTCATCAGCTCCTTGACCAATCAACGATGGCGCGGGAATTGACGTCACCACGAAGACATATTTCAAATTTTATAAATGTATAATAGTCAATAGTATTTCAATAATCAAAAAAATTCCTTTATTTATTCTTATTTTCGTATTTTTTAGTATTTTAACAACACATACATAAAAAAAATACAAATTCGACATTGCAAAATCATTAAAAGCTGTCAATATCTATGGTCAGAATCACAGAACGTATTGCCAACTTAAAAATCGTAAAAATGACGTTTCCCGAGAAGACCTAATTGCCTGAAATTTAACAGCTTCTTTATGATTTTGCAGTAACGAATTTGTACTTCTTTGACTATATATGTTGATAAAATATCAAAAATACATAAACAAGAATAAATAAAGGATTTTTCATAGTACCGTCAATTCCCGCGTCATCGCTGATTGGTCAATACCTTAGAGCATGTACCTACTAGAGGCAGCCTTGCCGCTCGGCCGTGCGAACAAGCGTGTGAGAGAAAACGCAATAACGCTACATCCTTTCTCTTTCCCTCCGCGTGCTGATGCTGCGGAGCGAGAGAAAAAGGATGTAGCGTTTATTGCGTTTTCTCTCTCACACGCTTGTTCGCACAGCCCGGCCTAGCGGCAAGGCTGTCTCTAGTATATACATGCTCTAAGAGTCATACAGAAGATGTCGAATGTCAATTATCTAGTATCTTCGCGGGTATTTAAATCATTACAAAATCTCGATATAGATGAATTATTAAAATGCAGTCAAAAAGAAATACGACCAGTTTTACCGTGTTTAGTTCGTATGAGTTTAATTTCACCACAAGATTCGATAAAAAAATGTGCAAACAACAGAAAAGAAATCCTAACCCTACTTTCGGGAATCGAATTAGTAAATTCAATAGTTGCTTTACTTTCGATCGATTTTCATGCTTTAGAAGTTGACGTACGTAAAGAACAACAGCTCAGACAAAAACTAGGAAACAGTCAACAAGAATCTAACTTAATTCACAACTTACAAAACGGTTTGGCTTTGGAATTTGAACGTAGTGATTCTACAAGGCGATTACGTCTTGTATTAAGTGAATTATTATTTGTTCAGTCGCAAGTTTACGAAAATATACAAAATAGGAATACAGAATTCCTAATAAAACAAAGTGATCTATTTGATAACACGGTGTATTTAGGGGAAATATCAGATGTAATTTGTATCGCAATCGCTGAACTTCCGACTCTTTTAAACATACAAGATATCGTAGAGACGTTATTACATGTTAAAAACGGGTCTGTAATAATTTCGTGGGTTGTGGCTAACTTTCCTTACTGTTTTCGTGAAGGTAAATAATAAATGGGATTGTTTTAGGTGTAAATAAAAGTGCGTATTGTTTTTTTAGTTTGTATGAGTCTAATTCAAAAATCGGATAATGATGAAACTAGCAGTAAAATCAGAACTCAAGCGATATGGTCTCTGTATAACATGAACCCTGGGTATTCGTTGGCTATACGACAGAAGTGCGCTGAAATGAGTAAGTTACCTGCGCTGGCTGTTACGTTGAGTTTGCAAGAGAAATCTGATTCGGAAGGAGATGTCGTAAGTCAAATATATTTTTTAAATCTTCTTCTTTTTCTATTTAGTGAGTGTTTATTTAAAAAAAAAAAAATCATTAATTTGACACTTAAACTAAAAATACACCTTAACCACAAAATTTATGTCACTCGACACGTGTTTCGACTTCACAAGAAGTCCTCATCAGGAGCCTAACGATTCCAGACTGGAATCGTTAGGCTCCTGATGAGGACTTCTTGTGAAGTCGAAACACGTGTCGAGTGACATAAATTTTGTGGTTAAGGTGTATTTTTAGTTTAAGTGACTAAGAAACCACAGTTTCTCCGTTTTCCAAGTAAAAATTAATTTGACAGATTGAGGTTATGTTTTTGAAAATTCGTATATTTTGAATTAACTTTTATGAAACTACCTTTCTTTTCTATTTAGTGAATGTTTTAACCGTATTTAAATTTTCCATTGCATAAATAAAGAATAAATAATTAAATTTGACAGATTGAGGTTATGTTTTTGAAAATACGTATATTTTGAATTAACTTTTATGAAACTACCTTTCTTTTCTATTTATTGAATGTTTTAACCGTATTTAAATTTTCCATTGCATAAATAAAGAATAAATAATTCAATTTGACAGATTGAGGTTATGTTTTTGAAAATACGTATATTTTGAGTTTATTTGCACTGTTAGCTTTTATGAAATTAGCTTTATTTTTCTATTTAGCGAGTGTTTTAACTGTATTTAAATTTCCCGTTGCAGAAATAAAAAAAATAATAATTAATTTGACAGAATGAGGTTATGTTTTCGAAAATACGTATATTTTATAATTAATTTGTATTGTTAGTTTTTTTGAAACTATCTTCCATTATTTCTACGAATATTTAGTGTATTTTAAACTTACTTGAATGCTTTAATGTGAAAATAATACAAATAATAGCGAAAATTACAAATTGAATATGTAAATAGGGTTATGTTGTATGTTGTTTTGTTTATTAATATTGTGACGTCACACCAATGACAGATGCCTATGATCTTAGAGCATATACTACTAGAGCCAGCCTATGATAGAAGCGGTTATAATCAAGTGACAAAAACGTTAGGCCGCGGCAGTATGCTTCCAGTCGACTAGGCCGAGTTCACAGCAGCAGCGAACTCGCATAAAATAATCACGTGTAGACATTAAAAAGCAGGACATATGTTGCAGCATGCTGCCTAATACTGTCCTGCTTTTTAATGTCTACACGTGATTATTTTATGCGAGTTCGCTGCTGCTGTGAACTCGGCCTAGTCGACTGGAAGCGTATTGCCGCGGCCTTATGCCGAGTTTACATTTGCTGTTACACTCGGACGATTAGCAGCACGGTGATACTAGCGCTAGTACTTTTCTGTCTACATTAAAATATGATAAGCATGCTTTCTGGTTTGACGTTTCTCAATTGCTTTTAACTTCAGTTCAAAATGTAACTACTGTGTACTATAAACCAAATTGTTACAGATGCGGTAATAAACACATTAGTTAATGTAATAAGCTGTAATAAGTAATTATTTTATTTTTAACATCGTAAATGATAAATCCACTATCACAAATCTCCAATGATTTTTTAAAGGCCGTATCTCTTGAAAAAAATCATTAGTTTTATTTTCATTCCACCTACTAATGTTTTTAATTGTTATAATAAATATAATAATATTGTCGTCTTGCGAGATTTGAATTAAATAACATTGGTGACAGCATGATGTATCTGTTTACACATGCTTTTTGCTCGCACCAGTAAGCCAATCGCACGAAAAAGTAGACCTGAAGCCGAGTCAGAACGCGTGCGATCGGGCTGGCACTATTACGAGTTGACGGGTGTTGACACTTACGAGTACTCGTCCGAGTGTCGTATTCGGCCGAGCAAAACAGCAAATGTAAACTCCCCATTACTCTTACTGTCAACTCCTTCCGTTCCATACTATTTACAACGTTTCAGAATTTGTTATCAATATTTTCAAATACTTTAGCTTTACGAACCAATAGGAATGATGCCTAATTTAAAAAAAAAAAAACTATTCTATGTTGATCTTACGTGTCTCCTATTTCCAAAAAAATACTTATTTCTGCAGCATTTCTTCTAATTTTGAATTGACGCCAAAACGCTCGCAGGTGACATTTGAGATTTGTGACGTCACACTCCTTGCCAACAATAATCAAACATTCAGAGTTACGACAATAATTTAATTATATTGTGTGTTAAAAATGAATTCCAAAGTATATAAGTTCTTAAATAAAGTATGTACCTAATAATCTTGTAAAAGGAATTGATATTTGTCTAAAATAAAAGACGTTTACTGATGCGTGACGTCATTCGCTCTGATTGGTGTTCCATTTAACATGGCGAATTGTTGTATTTTGCATTTTTATTTTAACAAAAATTATACTTTTAATATAAAAATAAATAATTTTTTAGAATCTTTTTAACCTATTTCATTATTTAAAATGATAATTCCAATGATACTTTGTTACTGGCATCATGTCTATTGCTCTAAGATTGTCGCGACTTCTTTCCCATATTATAAACAAATAAAATTCGATAAATTAGTAAATTAACAAATGTGTTGAATAATTAATATCTCAACGATTCAAACGTTTTTTTTTATAAAATGTAGCTTACACCATTATCTTTAAAACTACCAAGTACCCTAATTTAACAAATCATCGAGTCCTTGTTATTATTATATTTATTTACTACAGGTTCCGTTTATATCTGGATTATTACTCAGTAATGATCAAGTAATCCGTAATTGGTTCACTCTATTTGTACGGACCGGGCAGAAACGTAAAGGAGAATGCCATACAGCTCTACAAGAACTAAGAGATGAACTCTTGCACAGGTTACAGACAATAACTTCAGCGTCTCACGACGGACAGTTACTAGATATCTACGTAGTCCAGGCTTCAGCTCTGTTAAGACTGTATTGCGCCCTACGAGGAATCGCAGGCATCAAGTAATTAATTATTAATTATGTACATTAGGGTGTCAAAAAAAAGATTTTTTTTCTCGCTCTCGTTACGCAATAAGGTAGTTTATGACCCAAAAAAAATCCCCCTCCCACAAGGGTAACCATGTTGTTCAATTTTTAGAGGTGCCGCAAGGGTGTGCCCGTTTCTCATAACAATGTGAAATTAAAAAAAAAAAACTCCTTTTTGGAGGCATTATTCGAGGAAGAAGAGAGTCCATTATATGGGGCAGGTATAGCTGATTGGTTGTTTTTATGGTAAATCGATAGTTAAATCTTTAAACGCGTTTTTCTCGAAATGAGATTTTTCAAATTTGCTGACATTGTAACTCAAAAATCAATCATCCGATTGATTTGAAATTTGAACTGAATATTCTTGAATATATTTACTTTACGATGACGTAGGATATTTTGGATTGGATGAAAATTGATGATTTGGCATTAAAAATACGATATAGGCAAGAAAACATACTTTTTTTTCATAACTACGCCATTTTGTTAGATTTTGATATTTTTCGAAAATCTTAGTTCATCGTACAAGAAATACCTTCCAGTTTAACGACATTATTTCTTTTTTCAATTTCAACTACTTCATCGTCCGGAATCATGGCCGCAGTGGAGGAGATTTTTTTTGGCGCCATAAGTTTCTTAGATATCAATATTTTTACGTGAAAAAATTATGAAATACACTAATAAAGCTAAATATATTCTCAATTTTCCAAAATATTTCACTGAGTATTTTTTTTCCAAAAAATTTCCGAAAATCACACAAATAAAGGGGATTTATTTTGAGTAAAAAACTAACGTATTTCGTAACGAGAGCAAAATATTTTTTTACACATTATAGGGTTGGGGGAGGGGGGGGGGTAGAAGGGAAGCTGTGTTTATTTATTCGATTGTTTTACTCTCTAGATTTCAAGATGATGAAGTCAAATACATAATTCAACTGTTAACGTCGCGACCACCGGCTACTCCAGCTGGAGTTAGATTTGTTTCTATAGGCTTGTGTATGTTGCTCGCGTGTCCGGCTCTAGCTGCTCAGCCCGAGCACGAGAGACGTGGGATTGAGTGGGTCCAGTGGCTCGTCAAAGAGGAGGCGTATTTTGAATGGTAATTATTGATATAGTAGTGGAATTTTTGTTCTGTGTCTGTAATACTTTGCATAACTCATGAATTACTGAACCGATATTGATGAAACTTTGTTAGTTGGTTGGGTCTGGTTTGAGGATGATCTCGTTTAAAAATTACCAAAATCGTGTGTAAGGGGGAGGGGTGACATGCCAAAATATTTGTTTCAAGATATCTCAAGAATGACATATGTTACGTAAAAATTGTATGGAATATTTTTTGTAGAGCATTTAATTTTTTTACATAGGTCATCGTAACTTTTATAGTAAGTTATTCCTTTACGTATATTTATCTCAATTTGTTTTAAGGAGGCAGACCCAGTTAGAATTTTGAAAAAAACATATTTTTTATTACATTTTCTCAAAGTAGAATATTTTAAAAGTATTCTCTAAAAATTTCAGACAAATCGGTCCGTTATTTATGGAGATATATAACTTTGAACGGGGCCGTCTCTAATGTATTCAAGTATGTAGGTAGCTGCTTTTTCTCGAAACAATGTTTTCGAAGTCGGTGATCACTGTTGTAACTTGAGAACGGCTTTGCCGATCGGTTTGAAATTTTCCTTATTTATTCTATACATACATAAATTGTCCTCCGGATGGACGAAGGATTTTTTCACGATTTTTTTATAGCCGAAAATACGAGTGAAATTAAGTCAAATAAAGAACTTTGACTATCAACATCCGCCATTTTATGAAAATTCAAAATTTTTCAAATCCCTTCGTCCATCCGGAGCAATCTGTCATTAACTAATGATCCCTTTTTTTATTTCTGATGATCCAGTGACGAGCAGCAGTGATCACGGCAAAACACATTTTTTTAACCCCTCCCAAATTTGCTGTATTCCACTTATTTTTTAATATTTTGCCATAAAAAAATTATAACATATACGGAAAAAATATGGGAAAACATTTAATGCGTAGCCAAAAAAAAAAAATCCTAAAAAATACATTTTTTTGGAAGTCCCAACCGTGGTCTGCCCCCTTAAAATAATCATAATATTTTCCAGCTATGTTATATTTTTTTAACTTCCAGTCAAAGCGGCGCATCTTTCGGAGAAATGCTTCTCCTCATGGCAATCCACTTTCACAGCAACCAACTGAGTGCAATCTGCGACCTCGTGTGCTCAACACTCGGCATGAAAGTCCCGATACGTCCAAACAACATGACACGAATGAAACAAATATTCACACAAGAAATCTTCACCGAACAAGTCGTCGCATCTCACGCTGTCAAAGTACCCGTTACACCGGAACTAAACGCAAACGTGCCTGGTTTCCTTCCTGTCCACTGCATCTACCAATTACTCAAATCGCGCGCTTTCTCCAAACATAAAGTACCTATCAAATGTTGGATCTACAGGCAGATATGTAGCTCAACACGACCTCTGCATCCAGTTCTACCTCATCTAATTGAAGTTTACGTGAATTCTATACTTGTACCGAATTCTAAGATGGTTACAGAACATACTAATGAACCAATCAGTGAAATTGAGATACGATGCGTGTTTCAAAACTCGGTATTTGGGGCGTATTTTGATTCGAAGAAGAAAACTTGCGTGAAGAATATTGTACAGAAAATACAACCGACGTTAACTTCACAGTTATTGCTGTTGTATTATTTGCTTCTGTATGAAGATGTGAGGTTGAATAATGCCCATGGAATTGATCGGAAGATCAAATGCTACACGACTGAGTTTTTGAGCGAGCTCCCGATCAAATATCTTCTGCAACAAGCCCAAAGAGATCAAGCTAGTTATGCGGGATTGTTTAGCGCACTTTTGCGATTGCTAGCGACGCATTTCCCACATCTTTCCCTTGTAGATGATTGGATAAATGATGAAATCACGTATCAAGATTTCGATGATAAGATTCACGTGTCGCAGTATGGATTGATTGAAGCTTTTAATCAGATTGAAACATGCCCGTCTCAAATTAGCAACATGCTTGAAAAGATGCTCAAGAAAAGACCGATTGATATATGGCCATTTGCTGAAATCATCACAGAAAATTTCAAGCAGATGTTGGGAAATATTCCGCGTCATATTCAAGAACTCTACAAGCAAGTGTGGTTGCGTTTGAATACTGTCTTACCCCGGTGTCTTTGGGTAATGTCAATCAACGCATTACACGAAAGTTCATGCAGGAAGAACGTAACTCTCACACAGAAGAACGTGCTTGTAGACCCATTGCAAGTACTGAGGTGTGATATACGAGTGTTTAGATGTGCGCCGATACTTGCTATTGTATTGCGAGTACTGCAAGCAAGTCTAGCTGCTTCTAAAAGCCAACTTTCCAGACATTTGCTCGATCAGGATAAAACTGCAATGGGATTAAACGGCACTGAGACTGAAGAGCTGAAAAACGCGCTAGTTGCAACTCAAGAAAGTGCAGCTGTTCAGATACTTCTAGAAGCCTGTATTGAGATTGATGAAGATAGGGTTAAACCTGGCCAGATTTATGCGTTGAGGGAAATACGGAGTCTTATCTGCTCGTATCTGCATCAAGTGTTTATTTCCGATCCGCCACTTGCGAAACTAGTCCACTTTCAAGGATATCCTAGAGAGCTTTTATTCGTGACGGTTTCTGGAATACCTTCGATGCATATTTGTTTGGATTTCGTTCACGAGTTGTTAGGTCAGCCGTCTCTTGAGAAGCAAATATTCGCGGTTGATTTGATATCGCATTTAGCGATACAGTACGCGCTTCCAAGGGCTTTGAGTGTTGCAAGGCTTTCTATTAATACCCTGTTCACTTTGCTCGGGGTTTTGCCGATTGATACAAGGACTGAATTGTTTTTAGCGATTTTACCGTCGCTTGTACGTATGTGTGAAGCGTTTCCACCGCTTGCAGAGGATGTTGTTAGTTTGTTGATGATGTTGGGGAGGGTTAGTAAGTCCCAGGCGTCGATTAGCTCGCAGCCTGATTCGGAAGCGAGTCAGATTATTTGTTATGAAGTTAAGAAGACGTTTAATCTTATAATGAGTAAAGCGATTTTGAAAGGGAATATTTATTGAGGTTGGAATAGGGTGAACAGGTTTTCAGTTCTGACCCGGAGTTTTAGGGTTTGTATACTGTTTCTCCGGGCTCCGGGTTTCGTTACATTTTGGTAAAAATTATGAAAACTAAAAAAGGCGTAATGTTTGGGAAAAACGGTCTTCATTTTCATCTCGAAAAATCAAAAATTTGATAGGTATATTAAAAAAGGTCATTTTTTTTCTCGGGGTTTGTCAGGATTGGCGCAATCTAAAATCAGAGTTTAAGAAATCTAAAATCAGGATTTACGAAATTTAAAATCAGGATTTACGAAATCTGGTCACTGGTCACCCTAGTTTTTTGGAAAGAATTGTAAAAATATCTGGGAGGGGGGATCCTTAAAATCATGCGCCACTGAATTGTAATATATATATTTTTTAAGGAATTGTGTATTTAATTGTATAAATAAATAAATAGATTTTATTTTTTTAGGTTAGTTTTTCAGGTAACTTAACATTTTTTAGCAATTTCTCGACTTTTTTTTTAACTATGAAAAAATAGGTTATGTACAAAATGGAAGTTTATTAAATTCTGTACAAGGAAGGTTTTATAGTTTGAAACATTAAAGATGACCAGTCTAAATACTGTAATTGCCTTCAAGCATGTACCTACTAGAGGCAGTCTTCCCATCCGTCGTGCGAGAGAGAAAGGCGCAATAAGTCTACAACCTTTCTCTTTCGCACGGCCGAGCGGCAAGGCTGCCTCTAGTAGGTACATGCTCTAAGGTAACCGGTCTTCTTTAGTGATATAGACTATATACGTATTTGTTGTCAGATTTATACTTTACTGTCTTTTCATTCAAATAATCTTTCAGTTTTATTATTCAGTGAAGTACGAATCTTTTTTGTGGAGAATTTTATTAGATTTCGTTTTGTTTTTAACTATTTTTTCTGTAAAAAGCTAAGAAAATGATTATTAAAAATTATTTCTTAAGTTTTCCTGAACTGACAAGCCGATAAAACAGCTTTCTCTTATGTTTTGAACTGACAGCCGATAAAACAGCTTTCTTTTATGTTTTGAACTGACAGCCGATAAAATAGTTTCCTTTTTTTTGTTTACATATTGAGTTTGTATTCTGTAATGTCAAAATTTCTAACCTCTTTTAATCTCAATATATTGTATGTAGTTAAATAAATAAAGATAAGGTAAAACTTTTATAAAATATTGTACAAATAAAAAACAGTTTATTTTAAATATAATATGTATTTATTTCATTTTATTCAACTAATTCAAATAAATTATTTTTTAATCTTTTATATTTATATGGTTGTTTTTTTGTACGCTTTGACCAACTTTGTACCCCTTTTTTTGATAGAATATCCTCAGATGATACAGCAACTGATTTTATTTCATTTTCATCAATTTTTTCACAATTCCTCAATTTAATTTTTTTCTTTTTTATATGCGTTCTATTTTCTTCGACTGCGTCTTCAATAAAAGACACCGAATCACTGAATAACTTGATTCCTTGTTCGCTTTCCTCATCTGTACCTTTTTCTACATCTTTATCACATATTTCTTTAATTCTACTATCAATAATTTGCGATAATTTTTTTGCTACAAATTTTTGAAATTCCGGTGTAACCCCTAAATTTGTAAATTGTTCTGAAAATTCATCAGTTTTTCGTAATGATTTTGGTAATGCAACAGTAATAGTGTCGGTTTTTGAATTATCTGTAATAAAATAATCAAAATTAGTTATTACGAACTGAACATAACCTAAAATTTTTTTACCTTTAGCAGTTGTTTTATTATTAAACATGCTATCATTTATAAAATTATCATCAACGGCTTCTTTTAAACGAGCGCAGTCATCGTCTGATGAGTCAGAACTCATTTTTATCATAAAATAATATATATTTATTAAATAAAGTTATGCGTTCATCAAACAAATGTAAACAAAAAAAAACTCAAGGACACGATGACATAATTTGTTATACATAACTTTATTTCTGATATAATAATTCGTAAGTAAAGTTATAAAACTAATCTAGGAATTTATTTATCCTATAATGACAGAAATTCCGAATAATATGTACCTATTTTTTTTTAATAATCAAAATGGCTATAAAAATAAATAAATAAAACTTTTTATTATTGCATTTAAAATACAATATTATCTTTACACCTATCCCATAAACTTTTTATCTTATATACAGGTAATATTTATAAATATATTGCGGTGATAATTACACCTTAAAAACATTTGCAGCTACAGTTTTTATGGTATTGTATTTAACCTTGGCGTTCGACGTTTTTTCCATTCGTTTTCAATTGTGTTCTACAGAAGTTCTTGTACTAGTTATGTAATTTATATTACACGCGTTTCATCATAGATTTACGGGAAACCCTTTCACTTACTAATACCTAATTCCAGTCTGCATTTATGCTAAGAATATTTGGAATATATGTAACAAGAAATGTGAGCAATAATAAAATCTCTCAAATTCGATCATCGATTTTAAGCAACAAGTATTTGCGTTTTAATACGTCATTACATAAAAACGTAACAAGAACTATGGGTTCTTCAAATTGTAAATCGTTTTCACCATCGAAGGCTTGTGGAGACGGTAAGATATCGATTAATTCACACTAATTAACGTGCTTTTTTTATTAAAAAACTGGTTGTTGTACTTTATTGATTAGTCTCTGGTAGATTTCTAATCGCTAAGAACGGATATATGTGGTTTGCCATGAAAAAAATAAATAAGTAAACAAATCAAAGTTAAAATATACTCTTAAAACTTGCCTATTCATCGTGATAAAAAAAATATTGATTAGATTACACTAAAAACTATATAAATAGTTTCTGTTTGTAAATTTTTGTTATTGTAAGTAAATTCAACAATTAATATATTTTAATTTAAAAATTTAAACTTACCTTTCAGTTAAATCAGCAACAATGCTAGCTGAAGAATACATTGAAGCAATTGTCTGCAAAGAAAATGATATAAATGATAATGAAGCAAAATCATTTGATCTCGGTGAAGGGGGTCAAAAGATACTCCTAATCAAACAAAACGGTGTAGTGAGCGCTATAGGCTCCAAATGTACCCATTACGGAGCTCCCTTAGTCGAGGGGGCCCTAGGAGACGGCAGGGTCAGATGCCAGTGGCACGGAGCTTGCTTCAATGCAAAAACAGGCGACATCGAAGACTTCCCAGGCCTAGATTCATTGCCTTGCTTTCAAGTAACAATCGAAAACGGTGCAATCAAAGTAAAAGCTAAGAAATCAGAGCTTGAAAGTAGTAAACGAACAAAGAAAATGGCCTTGAGAAATAAGTGCGATAAGGCGGTGTACGTCATGGTCGGCGGGGGGCCCTCGGTGGCTACGTGTGTGGAAACGTTACGTCAAGAAGGGTTCACCGGGAAAATTATAATGATCTGTAAAGAAAACTATCTGCCCTACGATAGAATCAAACTTTCTAAACAGTTTGACATCGCTTTTGATACAATCCAACTGCGCCAGCACGAATTTTACAGGGATAGTGGGGTAGAGCTCATGCTTAACACCCAAGTCACGTCAATCGATACAAAATCTGACTCCGTCGTTTTGAGCAACGGAATGAAAATCAAATACGATAAATGTTATATCGCCACAGGCTGCAAACCACGCCGTGCGGAAATACCAGGAAACGATCTGAAAAACGTCTGCGTTATCCGTGATTTTGAAGACGTGCATTACATAAGCACCCAACTATCTGTCGATAAGGAAATTGTAATCCTCGGGAGCAGTTTTATTGCACTCGAAGCCGCAGCTTATTGTGTAGATAAAGTGTCTAAAGTTACTGTGATTGCAAGAGATGACGTCCCGTTAAAGCCGGTATTTGGGGCGCAGATTGGGGCGAGGATTAAACAACTATTCGAAGATAAAGGCATCACGTTTATTACACAAAGTGGAATAATGAAATGTATTGGGGACGATGAGACTTTAAAAACAGTCGAGCTTAACGACGGGACGAAAATAAAAGCCGACGTGTGCATCATGGGAATTGGCTCGACGTTCTACACAGATTTTCTCAAAGATTCAGGCGTTACGATGAACACAAACGGCTCTATACCCGTTAGCGCTCACATGGAGACGAACATAAGCCGTATTTACGCAGGAGGGGATATTGTAGAAGCCCCGGTGTTCTCTAGCGGGAACCAGAAGGCGTGTATAGGACATTACGGACTAGCACAGCTACACGGACGTACAGCCGCTTTGAATATGGTCGGAAAGAAGACGGATTTAAAGGCAGTGCCGTTCTTTTGGATGATGGTGTTTAAGACGTCGTTTAGATATGCGGGACATGGAGCGTACGATGATGTTAGGATCGAAGGAGATTTGGGGCAGTTGAAGTTTGTGGCGTTTTTCTTGAAGGGAGATAAGGTTGTGGCTGTGGCGACGTGTGGAAGGGATCCAGTAGCGGCGCAGTTTGCAGAGTTTAAAGCGCAGGGGAAGGATCTTACGAGAAGTGATCTTGATAAAGATCCGTTTGCTTGGGCCCAGTAATATTTTGTAGTTTTTTTGTTTTTTTTTTTGAGGTTATATTTCTTTAGGCGCGTTGAGTGTAAAAATTTAATAAAGTAGGGGAAATGAAAAGCTACGTAACGCAATAATGGTATATTATACAGAAAATTCATAAGATGACGTCTTGACATCCATAGACATAATTAGAAAATTTGACACATAAGCTACCTTAGAGCATATACTACTGGAGACAGCCTTGCCGCTCGGCCGTGCGAACAAGTGTGCTAGAGAGATAGCGGGAGAGTACTAACTCCTTTCTCTCTCGCTTCCGCGTGCTTATTGGTCGGCAGAGAGGGGCAAGTGTTTCCCGCTATTATCGGTAATATTGCCCCTCTCTGCCGACCAATAAGCACGCGGGAGCGAGAGAGAAAGGAGGTGGTACTCTCCCGCTATCTCTCTAGCACATTTGTTCGCACGGACGAGCGACAAGGCTGTCTCCAGTAGTATATGCTCTAAGGTACCAACATTCCATGTTAAACTCATCTCGCGATTTACCGACGGGCCAAACGCGCGATTTGCCGACTTCCTCCAATCCCCTCCATAATATTACCGTCATTGCTATTTCTGCGCGAAATTTAAATTCACCAATCAACGTTGAGGTTGGCACGGTGGTGGGGACCCCTCGACGTCAGCAATTCAAGCGGTTGAATTACCAACAACGTCGATAATTCAAGCGATGGGTGTAACTGTTTTTACATACTCTATGGATTGTGACGTCATCCTGACTTTTGATTGGTCAAACAGTATCTGCCTTCTGATTGGTTGAATATTACATTCAAATTTTAGTGTTCTTTATAAATTTATATGCATTACATTATTTTATTCATTATTAATGAGATTATTCGTAGTCGTTTTTCAATCACGCCAAAGAAGTATAACTTCTAACGCGTGTACATAAGTACACACACTCAATGTTTTATTTTATTTTTTATTTAAGTGTTATATTAAAAATGTATTTATATTATATTTTATATTATATAAATTTAATACACGTTTATTTATTTTCTTATAAAATAAAAACTAACCTAACTATAACAATACATTATATTCATTAATCCCAACTTTCAGTTACTCGTAAATGTGCTAGTCGATCTTCAAGTCGTACGTGAGGTTTGAAATCTACGTTTAACATTTTCAAACGTTCCATACGTTTTTCATTTTTTTGTAATGCTTGTGCGTGTCCGTGCGATTGTTCCTATTAAATATTTGAAAATTAACTTGCAGTACTATTTAATGTTTGATTTGATTTGATACTTACGACTGTTAGGTAAGGATGTCGTAAAAGAAACATATTTTCTTCCTCGCGTTGAAGGTCCCTTCGTTTACAAAATATAGCTATACCGGTGACTTGTTTCACTAAACGATCTTTACCACGAAATATATGTCCATTTGGATTCTTAACACGCAATAATAATGCTGTTAATCTCATTTTTATTTGTTATGTCGTGATTCAATTGTAATATTTTTAGGTTATGTACTTTTCTGTCAACTTTTAATTAAGATAGAAACAGGAGATGAAACTCGAGTGGAGAGAGAGGGTATGTTGAAAAAACGGAACCTGCATTTTATGAACTGCTGCGTAGAAGTTTGTGCGCATTCATCACTCTGTACCTTGCGGTACACACACAACTATACGGACGCGCAGTTAAATACTGCGCAGCGGTCCAAGCACGAGAGATTGTATATAAAATTGTATACAGATATACAGAGTTTCATCTCCTGTCTCTTCTTCATGTGTCAATTTTTAAGATTGAAAATAGTGACATCTGGCGTTGATATTTTAATCTAATAAATCAAAAATGATGAAATTACGAATTTATTAGTGAAATACTGAAATAAGTTATTTAAAATGTGTAAAATGTAATTGTTTTCATTTATTTAAGAAATCTATACAATTTTTATCAAGGTATCTGTTTACATTATTTGTAATTATGTATTTAAAGTTCTGAAATCAAAAATTTTATAGGTTACTTTTTTATCAACTTTTAAGATTGATAATAGTGACATCTAGCGTTGATATTTCAATGCAATAAATAAAAAATCAAAAATGATGAAATTACGAATTTATTAATGTAATAAGTTATTTAATAAAACGTGTGAAATGTCATTATTTTCATTTCGTTAAGAGATCTAAATATACATACTACTGGTATCAGTGAATCTGTTTATTTGTGAATTATCAATACATAATTTAGAAAGAAAAAGATTTATAGGTTAGGAATAAACATGATGAATATTTCTATCATTGCAAAGTTAATAAATTCGCCGGTTTCTTCAATTTGCATCAACGTATTTAAAAAGCAGTTAAATACACAGTTTCTCATAAGCTGCAAGTACTTATCTATATTTAAAAACGTGAATCCATATCAAAGTAAATTAGTAAAAGAAAGTTTTAATAAAAAATACAATCGAAATGTATCAACAATGAAAGGAATACAAGAAAACATATCTGCGCTTCAAATAAAGAAAAGACCTGTACGTAAAAAGAAAGTAGTTTTAGATGAAGACGTAAAACATCCAGGCGAATTCTCAGTTATGGCATTTTCAACCGCAGAAGAATATAATTTAGAATTATTAGTACAAGGTCTCAAAGAACAAGACCTTTACGTGCCAAAGAATATCAAAAACGTACGCGACGTTGTATGCGCAGTGGCTAAATACCAAGTGGCAGACGAACCTAGAGAAATTTACTTCTTCCGAGAAGGGAGCGTTGTGTTTTGGAACGTAACCGAACTAGAAAGTTCAAACGTTCTTACGTTTTTACGTAAATATGAGGCCGATCAATACAGCGAGCAAATGGTACACGAGGAATCCGAAATTACGAATTATAAATATTCAAACGACGGACGAAAAGCTCTCGAAGCCGGCGATTTTATTTTATCCGCACAAGATAAAAATGAATTAGAAAGATACACGTTTTCAAACGCGATGGCGCTTTCCGTAAAACTCGGAATATGGGAAGCTTCTCTTGATAGATACGTGGACTCGATTGAATTCGTTACAGAAGACTTGAAACGGGGGAAAAAAATCAAAATGTCTCGGGAGGAAGTTTTGAGAAAACACGGAGAACTTTTAGCGTTACGACATTTGATCAATTTAAGTTCGGATTTGTTAGATACGCCGGATTTTTATTGGGAACGGGATCAACTGGAAGTTTTATATTCGCAGACGTGTAATTATTATAATATATCGCGACGTACTAAGGTATTTTTTATTTTTTTGAGGTTAGGTTTGTGATTTACGTAAATAACGAGTGTTTTTTTAGGTTATGAACGACAAGTTGAACCATTGTGTTGAATTAATTGAACTTCTTGCCTCACATTTGAGCGATAATCATCACGTTCGACTCGAGTGGATGATAATCATATTGATTATGATTGAAGTTGGATTCGAGACTCTACATTATATAGAAAGATTTATTTCATAGTTTGACGTTTTGTTGTTTTTTATATGTACAATAAAGAGATCTGTATTATCGACATTTGTTTTTAATAATGTATCAATAGATGGCGCCATATTTATTTCAGACTTGACAAAATTACATTCTATTATTTTCCAAGGTTAGTAAATAAACAGGTTGTACCATCGCTTTTGACCAATCAGCACCCGCGCGAGATTACGTCACACCGGGTGATATTCAAATGTAATAGAACAGCGGTTCTTAAACTTATGTGGTCTAGGGACCCCTTTTTTTAACAATTATTTTTCAGGGACCCCCATCCTTGATAGAAAAACAAAAAAGGTCGTTATATACTAATTAATCACTAATAAATAGAAATATAAAAGTACTTTATGTCAATTATTTTTTTGCCAAAAAGTTTCACGGACCCCCGTAAAAGTTTGGCGGCCCCTCGGGGGTCCGCGGACCCTACTTTAAGAACCGCTGTAATAGAATAAAGTGGCTTGCAAATTTGTTATGATTGGGCACCCGAAATGACGTAGTCCCTCTCTCCTTTCTTGATTTTGACAAGCTGATGGTACAACCTGTATATTTACTAGAGATCAGATCGGGCCGGGCCGGCCCGGATTTACCCCGGCCCGAATTTCGGACCGGGCTTAATTCTTGTTTGTGACGTTTGAACCGGGTCAATTCGGACCGATCCGGGATTGGTATACATCGGACCGGACTGGGTCGGATCTTACCTTAGTATAAATCGGACCGAGCTGGACGGACCTTACAAATAAATAAAAATATTATTTTCTCAAAACAAAACTTTTACTTTTAATAGTTTAATGTTAAATTAATAAAAATTCACAGTTATTAACAAAATTATAATTTATACACGGGTAGAAAGAATTCTCAAACCAAGAAAACATATAAGAAAACATAATAGATCAATTCGGGCCGGGCCAGCACGATCCGGTCCGAATTTAGCCCGACCCGAATTTCGGATCGGACCGGACTGGGCTTGATTTTTGTTTGTAACGTTTGGACCGGGTCGGATCGGACCTTAGTATAAATCGAACCGGATTGGACTGGGTCGAAAAAAAAAGTTTCGGAATCAAATCGGGTCGGCAAATTAAAAAAAAAATATCTTCGGACCGGGTCGGGCCGTTTTTTTAAGGCCCGATCTGATCTCTAATATTTACTAACCTTGCATATGTATGTAGTTCTAAAACAGTGGTAACATATGAGACTGCAAATAGTGTATTGTACAAATTATAAGTACACTCATCGCTTGATAAACCGACCTTTGATTAACCGGCAGCTTGGATGACCGACGGACCAAACGCGCGATATGCCGACTTTCTCCAATCCCCTCCATAATACTACCGTGATTGCTATCTCCGCGCGTAATTTAAATTCGCCAATCAACGTTGAGGTTGGCACGGTGGTGGGGGCCCCTCTCGACGTCGGTTTATCAAGCGGTTCAATTACCAACTTCGTCGGTTTATCAAGCGGTGAGTGTACTTACTTCTCGTAAACGGTTGATCTTATGATAAATTAGCGAATTATATTTTTGTGTATTTTGGGGCATTTGACCTAATAAAAATGCCAAATATAGAAAAAAAATTAAGAACATAAAAATACAAGGTAAAAATACATCCCTGGTCTAAATAATCATTGATTGATACTGGAACTCGATAACATGTATTAATACTAAACCGAATATCAAATTTCTTAACTGTATCACAGTTGGGTCTCTAGATATTAAATAAAAACTAATTTTAAGCAAAATCTTTGGAGGTCTGTAGGTCCCTCACTAAGAATTTTCAGACACATGTTCATACAAACTTTTTTGTTTGAAATATTTTTCTCGATCAGCTATTCAAGTTTGTTCCACCTGGGCCTCTATTCTAGACTTTTTCTCATTCGAGATTACTAAACTAAAACTAAAAGTCACTAATGTAAGTTATTTACTAAAATCTCGATTGTGTAAATTATACCGTATTCTTGAATCTCGATGTGACTTTTTTCTAGAAATGTCGAATGAAAAATCTCAACTGCTCCTGGACATGCGAGATTTAAAATCTGAAACGAAAAACTTGAATCGACATATTCTCGAGTGAGATCGAGAATAGGGGCCCTGGTATGACTCTTTGTATACATAAATAATAAAAAAAGGTCATAATAATTATACAGGGTAAAAATATTGGACAGTAGATCGAAGATGTTATATTAACCCTATAACGCCTAGCGTGACGTTTTCGTAACGTTTAATTAACACGTATTTCGTATTGAATATACAAATAAATTCAGGCGTTATCGTGTTAAGTAGACTCCATGTGAACACTGAACTGTTTCGGAGGGAGCTACAGCTCTCCAAAGATTGTGCCTAAAATAAGTGTTTATTTAATGGAGTCTATATATGTATCTATCTACGCAAATATGTATTTATGGTCTGATTTGTAAACATATTATTTTTGGGCTGAACAACGTACTAATATAATTAAACTGATCATAATGCTTCAACAAAAATAAAAACGAATAAATTTTAGCCTTTCAACAGGTAACTTAACCTCGGTTCCCTTTCAAAACGATTAAATTTTCGCCTTATGCCTTATACACAGTTTTTAATACTGATAGTATATTACCTACATTAGACTTCCACATCTGCAAATGCCGGGGATAGAATAGACAATTAGACAAGTAGTCTTTTTTTAAGCAATGTTTAATACAGAGGTTCCCAAAGTGTGCGCCTGGTAGGGGCACCACGGATCTGCAGGCTCATCCATCTTATATACCGAAAATCTCCATACACTAGAAATTAATTGTACTGTAACATTAAAAATCATAGTTCAATGCAGGTGTCAGATAAAATAAACACTTAAAAATACCTGGTCATTTTATTACATCAAATAACATATTATAATAGCAAAATCACAAATTTTTAATTTGCACAATAAAAAAGCATTGCACACTTTAATCAATTGCATCACAGATTTCTCTCATGCCTCTCTTCAGTATTAACTAATTATGCGGTTATACGGCCCGACATTTTTAAGCACAGAGAAAACAAACACAGTTTACAATTCCTTTTTTAGTTATATTATCTAACAAATAAAATACACAGTAAACTTTTCAACTGGTTTTTAATTAATGACACCAATTTTTAATATATTTTCTTCTCTAATGTTGTTTTATATTAATGAGTTTACTGTAGTATATTAATTACAATATAATTCACTATATCTAAAACTAACAAATGTATTTATTTACATTTCATTTTATAAATATTACTGATCTCATCAATTTAATATCAACTAAAATTTATAACTATTATGTAGGTACTTATAAAAAAAATGTTACAAAATTCTATACATTTATAAGAGATCAGTGTACCCCACCACCTTCGCAACATATTTACTCCCTGAGAACAATTGTTTTCTCCAATACTGATGTTTATCGGGCAAAAATACAAACACATTCGAGAGAATTTTTGAAAATATGCAATGATTCATATAATTGGAATATTAATAAACAAAGATGTGGATATCAAGTAATCAAAACCACCTGCTCTATTTTATTCAATATGTAGTGTCCAATTATCCTACAAAAAGTAATAAATATAATTTCCAAACTGGAATTCTAGTAAATAAAATTTATATTTGTCTTGTAAAAAAATCCAATTCCCTAGACACTGATTTAAATTTTTTTTGCATAATTTTTTAATAAAAAATATAAAAAAGTTTCCACGAAGTTGATTGATTGGTTTATATTTTTCATTCTGTAAAAAAATTAAATTCTCTAATTTGGGAACTTAAATATAAATATGTTATAAAAATGTTCCACTTAATTAAATAGTTTTTTGAAGCAAAAGTTATGGAAAAGTGTTTAATTGATATTGAATATACAATTATAATGGTAAAACGGAAACTAACATAGAGTGAGTGGAAGATTTTGATACCTTATTAGAGAGCATCCATAAATGATGTCACACTAATTTCATAGTTTTTGACCCCACCCGCTCACCCTTGTCACAAGTTTATGACTTCCCCATTCCTGTTGTGACATCACACAATTTGTAATTTATAATCTATAGATTTGACGGTATGAATCATGAATCGTATCAACAAATCCCCCAGCAACCACTGCAAACTTAAATGAAACAGACTATAGAACTAGTTTAGATGAAACATTTCCATAATTATTTTTTAATTTAAAATATATTCACATTCAATTTGTAGGTTTCAAAACAATAAGTATAGTACATAGTAAATACTCAAAATTAATAAAAAAATAAAAATATTTTTTAGATGAGATGCTGTGAAACATGTGACTCCCCCCCCCCCATTGCCACATGTCATACTTTATAGACCCCCTCACTCCTCCTTAAAGTGTGACGTAATTTATGAATAACTCCTTATATAAAAATCATTAGAAAAGTAAATTAAAACAGATTTAGTGAATCTAAACTGATACTTTTAACACCTAAGTACATTTACTATATAATTATTACACATACACACAAATGCTTTTATAGTTATCGCCATTCACTGAGGTTACTACCACCCAATCGGCTTCCAATATATAAAAAAACAGCGCCACAACTAGCAGACATTTTTGAGTTACAGCACTTGTCTGGAACCAAAGGAAATGTAACTTTGGGGTATCGTTTTATTGTAGATTTACTTTAGGTATGTTATACAAGAGCAAATGTCCAAAGTTTACCTGCAATATCATAATTTATTTAAACTGGGATTGTATTTTACTACTTTTAATATTGAAATTTTAGTGTCAAGAATAGTAATTTTATAACAAACATGGATGTATAATATAAGGATTGTAAATATTTCAAGACAGATAACTGTCGAATAGAAATTAAATTTGTTACAATAACTGGTAAAAACAAATCTTTAATTTAGATTCATATACAGGTTGGGGCAGTAGTGCTCGGTTGTTCGATAGCTCGTAGACCGTAACAGATAAAAAAATATTTTTAATGCAAATGTAAACTGTTGGTAAATGCGCATACAGAGAAATTATTTTCAAATATACAGAGTGTGACACTAAAGTGTGGCACACTTCATGTTCATTTTTTTAAATGGAATGCCCCCAATATTTTTGCATATTTAACACTTCTCTTGGGATGTTTATTCATATCTAAAATATTAGCCCCATCTAATGTCCGGTTTAGAAGTAATAAGGTATTTTAAAAAAAAAATGGTTTTTATATTACTCTACATAATAATTCACCACTACCGCGGCCGCAGCATTGAAGACGAAATTAAGTGAGGACCTTAATGTAGGAGGTTGTAGGGTGCTCTTATTTAAATATCGTAGATCCACCATGTACATATTATCAAAATTTGTACTTTTTTCTTAATAAATCAAGAGTGGCTACAAAAAGCCATGAGAATATCCCTACAAAAAATGTTCATTATTTAATTCTACATATTATCGTTAAAAAATATATAGGGTGTTTCATTTGAAAAAGTTGAGAAAAATAACTTTGAAGTTATCAAAATTTGAAAATTAATTTTGAGCACCCTGTACATGGTGGATCTACGATATTTAAATAAGAGCACCCTACAACCTCCTACATTAAGGTCCTCACTTAATTTCGTCTTCAAAGCTGCGGCCGCGGTAGTGGTGAATTATTATGTAGAGTAAAAAACCATTTTTTTTGAAAAATACCTTATTACTTCTAAACCGGACATTAGATGGGGCTAATATTTTAGATATGAATAAACATCCCAAGAGAAGTGTTAAATATGCAAAAATATTGGGGGCATTCCATTTAAAAAAATGAACATGAAGTGTACCACACTTTAGTGTCACACTCTGTATATTTGAAAATAATTTCTCTGTATGCGCATTTACCAACAGTTTACATTTGCATTAAAAATATTTTTTTATCTGTTACGGTCTACGAGCTATCGAACAACCGAGCACTATTGCCCCACCCTGTATATTATGCTGAGCACACGTACTTAAGTGTTAAATATTATAATGTAAACAATCTAGTTCACTACTCCTTTGACTATTGAGCTACCTATTGATTGCGAATAAATTTAATACTATACTGTAGTTTTAAATCACTATTGGACCTTTACAGTACTTTGCATCAAGCGTACAACCATACTACTAGTCAAAGGAATAATAACTTGGAAAATAAAATAAAAAAGCTTAAAAATTTCTAATAAATATATTAATGAAAAAATGATAAAAACTTAATAAAATATTACATAATATCATTATTTTTTAAAACATCAATATGATTATTGTCATTGCCAACTTTTAGATTTATTCTTTGTTTTTATTTGTTCTTTAAAAATCCTGTAGATTTTTCCCTTAGAGTGGAGTACAAGACTAAAACCATTTTTCGATATCTCGACTTTTTTTCAACTTCACAGCAAAATAGTTAAATTCTCTACGAAAAAGGTTCTATATATATATTTTGTTAAATTCGTACTACATCGAATAATCACCATCTAAATTTATAAAAAATATTGTCTAATTATTATTATTAATATTGTCTTTTCATTTTCTTTAAATTTTAATGGATTCAGATGGCCATTATTCAGTAAAGCACGAATCTGACGAAAAATATGTATAGAAAATTATTTGTAAAGAATATAATTGGTTTTAATATTGTATAAAACTAATTTTATTGTAAAGTTGGAAAATCAGTCAGAGGGAATTTTTAGACACTCGGAATTATTTCTTGGCAACTTGTCTAAAACTACAAAATAGAAATGGTTCAAATAACTTTAAGAATATAAAACAGTCTTAAATATGAAATTTTATAATTATAGGCTTACCCGTTTTTGAGTTACAAACATAAGTCAGTGTTTCTTAACATTGTGGTGTTCATACATCATTGATAAAACTTACATGGATCTCCATTTCAAGTAAATCTTACAAAAAAATCATCCAGATATCTCAATTAGACAAAGGTAAATTATATTATTAACATACTAGACTTAACACTCATGGAAAAAATCACTTTTTTTTTGTAGTGTCGGTAAGTCAAATTTATCGGTTTTGGATTTATAAGATGCTAAAAAAATTAAGGAAAATCTATTTAAATTTTGAATTCAGAGCTATTTTTGTTATTGAATGCTTTTTGATGACCACAACCCACACCACAGTTGACTAAAAAATAAAATACAATTTTTTGTAAGTTTTGCATAGGGAAATAGGGACGCCATGTTTTTCTAAATTTCAAGTTAGCTAATTTGTTACTGATAATGTCCAAGTTCCAGGTGTTCCTAGTGACAAATTTTGTAGATATGCATTGATTTATAGCATTGAAATATTTCCGTTAGATCTGATGTAATAGTGATGGATTTTAGGATCCAACTGCTCTGATCATTTTTTTATAGGTTTTGTATTTTATTTTTTAATTATTTATTTGCCTTTATTATTAGCATTTCTGTAGTTAATCAGATAATCAATAAAGTTGGCAATGCTGCTAATAATCATTTATTAATTTTATTATTGCAAAAATGTCGATATAAAACATATCACAATTGAGAAGAAAAAAAAACATTTCACTAATTGGATGAAGTTAACTACAAATGGTAACAAGAAATAGTATTTAAGGAAACTTAATTATAACAATATAAACTGATTCAAATTAATTTTTATATACAAAAATGACATCAACATAAATATAATAACTTCTTATTCTGTCTAAATTGAAATAAGATTATAAATCTCTCTATGGACATTACATATTACTGCATCACAGAAATCAGTTACACGATAATCATTTAAATTATATATATTTTTATATAACGAGAAAATTACATTAAAAAAAATTCAAGCACCAAATTTCAAATTGGTCAATATTTACAAAAAAACCTAATCTCGTTATGTAAAATATCACCAAATTAACGTGCACTGTTACATAAAAATGTTTACACGTTAAAATTTTAATATAAAATAGCAAATTATAATTATACATTTCCTATCAATTAGATTCTAAAAAAAAAAAAACTATATTAAAAAATTCAAATTAATTTTTTCCGCATTGTAATTAAAATTAACGTTAATGTTATAAAAACAAATATTTACAAATCAACGGTGGTTAATAATGAATACAATTAAATATTTTTAAATAAAATATATCTGTATTTGTACACGTATATACAAAATATCATTTCCAACACAGCCTAAGAGCATTTTCAGCTGTTGTGTTTAATGTCACCTAGCAGGTATTATTATTTTCTCCACTCCCAGCAACTGCTTCACACGTTCCGTATACTTGACAAGTGATATCTTCGATGCACGGATATTAATCTTTTCCCCCGCTGACAATAACTGACAACAGCATGCTTGTTCGAGAAAATCTGTCATTTTGAGTTCTTTAATAACAGTCGAAGGGGTCGAAACAGATGACGGTCCTATTTGCCTAAGCAATGCATCTTTTGTTTTTACTTTGAGAAGTGAACAAATATCTTGGAACAATATCCAACGATCATTTGATGGTTCTCCCCTTAAACTGTACAAATTAGGTAAAGCCACATCACTCAGTTCTACTTCAATGTCTTCTTCTTGTGGTTCTGGTGAAGGTGATGGAGCATGTTCTAATACATCGTAGGCTTTGTTTTCAGTATCTAAAAGTTTAATTTATATTAATACAAGTTATCAACATACATAATTTAAAAGTGCAAACAATCAAAATATTTTTAAAATTTGCCAGTAGGGTGTGTCAAAAAAAAATTATTTTGGTCTTGTTACGAAATACGTTAGTTTTTGATTCAAAATAAATCCCCCCACAAGGATAACCTTGTTCAATTTTAAGAGGTGCCGCAAAGAGGGGTCCTGTTTCCCATTTAAATAACATGGGAAAATGATTCTTTAGTACTAAAGTTGGTATTACTGATTCATGATAACTGATGTAAAAAAATTTAAGGACATCATTTTGTAGAAGACAAAATTCTCTACAAAAGTGTCTACAAAGATGTGTCTCTCAATTCAACGTATCAAAAATTACAGGCATTCAAAGTGATCATTTGTTATTATTATAATAATATTATTTGTAATACCAACTTTAGTACTAAAGAATCATAGAGTGTAAAATAAATTGCAGCTTAATTTGAAACATATCATTTAAAATCTAATGTCCGGTATTATAAACGACCTAGCAAATTTGCAAGCTAGCAAGCACTCTCAAATGGGGTATCAAACTTATATGACAGTTCTCAGTAAGTTGGTTTTTACCGTTTTAGATAGATAGTTTCATACATAGGAAGTAAAAAAAAGGTATGTAAAGTATATTTACTAAAATGTATTTACTAACCTTGCGTAAAAAACGGTAAAAACCAACTTACTGAGAACTGTCATATAAGTTTGATATCTCATTTGAGAGTGCTTGCTACCTAGCAAATTTGCTAGGTCGTTTATAATACCGGACATAGGCCCGGTATTATAAAGAAATTGCATGCAAGCAAATTTGTTTCCATGCAAATTTGCGATTTTCAAACGCTATCTACTAGGAGTCAAATGTAAATGACAACCAATCACAGATTGTAGTTTTAAAATTTGACTCCTAGTAGATAGCGTTTGCAAATCGCAAATTTACATGGAAACAAATTTGCTTGCATGCAATTTCTTTATAATAACGGGCAATAGACTTTCTGATTAAAAAAGGTTTTTTTGAGTTTTTTTTTTACAATTTTTTTTTTTCATTTAATCATTGAAACTTTCAGTTAAAATCATAAAACCGCGTAACTTCAAATCTGTGTTAAAAGAGACCCTACTGTAAATCTGTTTTGTAACTTCCTTTAAGCTTTCCACTCATCAAGAAAGTTTTCATAACTATCCTGAAAGTTTCATTAAGGGGGATAGCCACTGTGACGGAAAAAAATATCATTTTTTTTTTGTTTAGATTTTTTTAAAGATTATATATTCATAAATATGTGACGGAGTTACAGTCAATTTAGTGAGACGATGTAGCACGGCCGGTTATGACATAACAAAAACATTAAACACATTTATCTCAGAATGACATTTTTCGACCTGGTCGACACGATTCCTCAAAGACTAATGAACCGATTTCAATATTTTTTTAAAAATAATTTTCGTAATTAAAGTAGCTATTGTTGCACGTAGCCGATTTTTGAAATTTTGATAATTACTATTTTTAAAACCGCTCTAACGAAAAAAAATAGGTCTTAAAAATGAAAAAAAAATTTCAAACGATCGCCATTTTGTGAAAAAATAAAATAAAAAAAAAACGGCTACGTGCAACGATAGCTACATTCATATAGATGTTGATAAAATTTTTATTTATTTTTTTCATATAACCCTTCTCGAAATTTCGAGTCGACCATAGAGAAAAAAAATTTTTTTTGGTCGTCACATCGAGCTCATAACTTTGTAAATATTTAATATTTTTCAATAAAAATTGATATTAAATAAGTTGAATATATACTTAATAAAATGTCCTTTACCTGATTCAAAAATAATTAGTTATATCTGTGAAAAAAAATCTCAAACATTGACAATTTTTTGACCCGTCACAGTGGCTATCCCCCTTAATTGTCCACAAACAGTATTTTTAGAATAATATGTGATCATTTTATTAACAATAACATAAAAACAGATGATCTGGGTGTCTTAAAATTGAAATATATATTAATTTACCAAAACAATATGCAGGTCCAGAAAATTTCCATAGTGAAGATCCTCTGCCTTGTACATCTGCTAGATGTTGTTCCATTAATGTTATGGATTTTGAATCAGTTGCTAAAGACAGAGGAGTATATCCTGAATATGTAGCTAAAAGCGGATCAGCTCCATAGGCTAACAAAAGCCTTATTATTTGAACAAATCCATTTTCAGCAGCTTCATGGAGTGGTCTGCAAACAAATACACAATTGTAATTTTTATTGATTATTTAATCAATTAAAATTAGTTTAGCAATATTCAACCCAGAGTCAGACTTACACGTCTTGAGACAAATGAAAAATGACAAAAAATTGTCTAGTAAAAGTTTATTTAATTATTTACCAGAAAAAAATTAGTACCTAACTAATATTGTATTAGATAATTATTGTCTAATTTATCTATAAATGTGCCACTGTCATTCATGTGGCACCTGTCATCGTGAGACCCCCAGTTAGACCATGTAGGTACCTGTTCATAAGTACGGCTCTGTTTCAACCTTAACATCTTTGTCATCTAATACACAGGTTTTTAGTTATATAACCCATAATCCCATTTTCACAAGTGAATACTTTAACCAACCTTCATTGAAATTTCCTATACAAATCCGTCAAATTGGTTTATTAAATCTATATAGTGTTAATATTTTTTTGTGACCCAAGTTCAAAAACCACTGACATCTAACTAAAAGTAAGTTATAGTAATATATTGTTATAGTTAGTACAATAATATAACATTATAGGAGCCAGAGCATAAATATTCAGTTTTGTCGTAACATGATTACTGATATTTAGTTATTTTCTGATCAATTTATGTGTTCTTTCATTTGGTCTATTAATGGAATCTGTACTGATTTGATAAATACATTAATTTAAAGATATCTGAACAGAACAGGTACACTTCAAACTTTCAACTTTCTCTTCTGAGAAATCACATTTTTGCAGTTGTTATGTTATGATTTAAGACCATTGGTATATATCGGTATCCAGTGGTATAACTACAAGGTGGTTGGATTGGCAAAAAGCCAGAACCCTTGGGCCTCAGGGGGTCATGCGACAGATATCTATTTCTTTTTTGGGCACCTAATCTGTCGAGTCTTTTTTTTTGGTAACCACCAGATTTACCATGATTTTTTTAGTAGAACCACACTTTAAAAAAATGGCCAGAGGCTCTATATTTTTAGATACACCACTGGGTGCATCACAATAGACTTGAAACAGTCAAATATCTCAGGAGGTTAAGTTTGTGGTAAAACTCTTTCATAAAAATGTTTCAGAGTTTAAAAAGATCTATTGAATGATATGATATATATTTAACCTTAGAATTACTTGAGAAAGCCACATTAAAGTAGACTTTATTTTTTTAAATGAAAACCTATGGAATTATGGAATCTTATTTTTCGTAAAAGTACATGTCTAGAACACTTTTTTGTCCGACTTTAATAAAATAACTGTAGATTTGTTAACTATACAGGGTGTTCACAGGTTTTTGAAAAATTCCCTGCCTTTTCCCTGATCACATAATCTAAATTCACTAATCAAAATTTTTTTAATCATTCAACTTTAAATATTTAGTCTTTTTTAATTTAAAAAAAAAATATATTTTTTTTATATTTGTAAATATGTTAGCTCCTATGCAAGATGGGGGTTCTTTTCCCCCCTAAAATCCCTAACTACATGGTATTTTTCCCACCGGATCTAATGAAACTAATTACAGCCCTCCATACATTACAGGGGGTGAAATAATGAGTCCGGTAGTTTTAACTAAATTTGTTTTGAACAAAACTAAAGAAAGTCTCTACTTTGTACCTTGAACAAAATACATATAAATCTTGGTTTCTGAGTGTACTTGTGCACTTTTATAAGAGCCCTGTAGATGTCCACTGCAATGTGTGACGAAACGTTGGCCGATAACACGACCAAATCGACGTGGTTTACACCCAGAAACCAAGATCCATACCAAGATCACCGCGGAAGCCTCAAGACTTGTAAAATACATATAATCAATTTCAAAATTTATAATTGTTACTCAATTTTTTTAATGGATATTTGTTGTTAAGCTGTGTACAATAATATGATATTATATAGTAGGTATCTACCTATCTACTCTATTTGTTAATGAAATCCCTGAGATAAAAAAAAACTTGGAAAAATCATTGACTTTCCAAAATTCCCTGATTTTACAGAATTTTAAACAAATTCCCCGACTTTCTCTAACCACTTTAGACTTTCCTGACTTTCCAGACACCCTGCTAAAAGAATTTTTCACCTATAAATCAAGCGTACAAGTATAGAAGAATTCTATGTAACACATACCTTATTCCACCTTGAGCTGATTCGTGAACATTAGCACCATATAATAACAATAACCGGACAATATCTAAATGACCTCGAGAACAAGCTTCATGTAATGGAGTGTAACCAGCATTGTCTTTTGGAGATGGAGGATTCTGAAGTGTTTCTAAACAGTACGCTGTCACATCCTGAAAATACAAAAATTGTATAAGTAGTAAATTTAGTTAAATTTTGTGATTTATCTATATTTAATAGGTATATGAAATACATACTGTATAACCCAGTCGAGCTGCCCTATGTAAGTGAGTCTCTCCAATTCCTTTGTTTAAAACCCAGCCTTTAATTTCTCTCTGAATATCTTGCACAGACTCAGCATTTGGACGTGCAACACCAGATCGTCGTTTTATTCCTTTGTTATTATTATCAGTACCTGGTTCTTTTTTCACATACTTTTTCTTTTTTCTTATATAGTCAAATCCAGAACTAAATTTTCTTCTCATTCCTTTTATCTTAATTCGTTTTTTAGGTACATCAGTGCTCTCTTCAGTTTTAACACTGTCATTTTCACCTACGTTTGGTTCTTGTTTAATTTCTTGTTTTATATCTTGTTTGATATTTTCTTGTTTTAAACCTTCGTGTTTCACACTTGGTTTTATTCCAATCTTTACCTTATTTTTTAGCATAGATCGTTTTTTTAACAACTGTCTCTTTGTTTTGATTATTGATCTATGACCACGTAATACAATTGAGCTCCGTAATCCAGCTCTTCCTGAAAAAACTCTGGCATCTCTTGACTTTGCTTTAGATTTAGGCTTTTCTTCAACTTTGGTGGGTTCTTTAGATTCTTTAGTAACTGGTTCTTGTACATGTGTCATTGGAGGTGCTGATGCTGGTCTGTCCTCACCAAATACTTCTCGGATTGTAGCTTGTTGTTTCAGAACTCGGGTTTCTTTTCTTGTACGTGAAGTTAAGATGATAGGTTTGAATGTTTCTAAACCTGACGTGCTAAGAAATGCATTTCTGAAAGTATTTACTGTTTCTTTTCTGAAAAAGCCCAAGAGAGCATTACTCGTTTCTACTTTAGGGACATTTTCTTTCTTGTTTTTTGATTTCTTCACAGATTTATCAACACCAATTCCTAAACTTGGAGTAGGAAGTAATTCCAAAAGGTTTATAGCCTTAGGGATAGTTTTAGGTCCGGTATTTTCTATTTTGTTTTTATATTTACGCCGTTTGTTTTGACTATAACGTTGTGCTAAAACATCTATAATTGAATTACTATTTTCACCACTCTTTCTTTTGGCTGGCAGTGATAAAGAAGTATCTTCAATATCTTCAAAGTTTCTTATGTTGTGACTAGAATTAGAATCTCCATCACTGTCTAATCGTTTACGATGACTAGTTCTCTGGATTGATTTTTGTCTGGATAATTCCATGTCAGTAAGAGATGTTGTTACAGGAGATGGACACGGATCCAAATCAGGAAGTGATGTTGATAATCTGGTCGGACGTGGTATATTAATAAGTTGTGCAGGCATTCGTAAAGATCGTTTATACCTAAAGTTTAGAATACATTATATTATGTATTGTAAAAGTTTATGAAAAATTAAATATAAACTTGAGGAGCTAAGGAACAAAAAATTTCAGTTTTGTTTTGCTTTTACAAGAAACACAAAAAAAACATATTTTATGATTTTTTATTGTGGTTTTTGGATAAATTTTAACTTATTAATTTTATTTGAAATCATTGTTTTGTAATTCACTATTCTTAATAAGTGATTATTATTTCTTTTCAACCTTAATTATCTATTTTGATTATTTTGAGAGAACCAGTTATATTTTGTTACAATCAAATGAAAAAATATGTGTATTTCTACCCTAAGAATAATAATAAAAAATTCAATCAAAAATGAAAATGTCCTTTTTTGTTTCTAAGCTCCGTACTACACGTAATATGTAACTTACCGATAAGCTTCTTCTTCCCACCCAGGTCGAAAATCTGAACCATCACCATACCATGGCTTTTTCTTTGTGGTATTTTCTTCAGTCTTTGGTTGTGATTTTGCAGAAAAAGATTCTTTTGAAATTATTTTTCCTTTTGTAGAATTGCGAGGAGGCCGTCCTCTATGCCTTTTTATTACTAAAGAATTTGTTTCTTTTTTAACATCTTCATTGTCACTACTGCTCTCACTTGTTGATTCCAATTTGATCTTTGCACCACTTCTTTCACTCTTTTTATGCACTCTTATAATATCTTCATCACTGCTGTAATCACTGTCTAGTATTAGTTTATTTTGTGCTCCGTTATTTTTCTTTCTAATTAATGGAACATCTGAATCAGAATCTGGTTCAATTTTTGGAATAAGCAATACAGGTTCTTTTTCTTCTATTAATGTTTCATTGATAACTGTATCTTCTTGTTCTTGTTTAATTTCAATTTGTTGATATTCTTCATCGCATATTTCAGTTTTAATTTCTATATTCAATTGGGGTTTGATGTCAATTTCTGGAATTTTCTTTTTTCTTCCTCGTTTTTTGGTTCCGCCTGTTCTCAACTCTTCTAAAAATTTATCACAGGTATCAGACCAAATAGGGTCTGGAGTTTCTTGAAGCTCTAATTTCACTATAGGTTCAAATTCAGTTGTTTCATTTATGGTTTTAGTAACTGATTTTCTATCACGACGAAGGTCATCTAATCTTTCTAAAACTGGCATTTCTGTTTCTGAATCCGAATCTCTAAAGTCAAAAACAGATGCTTCTGAAGAACTGCGTAAAACTGAATTACGAGGGGGATGTACAGGATTGACATCGTCTTCAGTTTTACTGAATACACGACGTCTTGGTAAATTTGCACATTGTTCTCTCGTTAACTTTGGAGGACTACTAGCACCAAGTTCTGTTTTCTTAAAATCTTCAGTACTTGATTGCACTTCATCCTGTGAATGAGATTTACTTGTTTGTGCTGTATGAAGCTGTTTTAATTCTGCTTTTGTTCTTATTCGTGCAGCCAAATTAGCAGCTAAACCATCTAAATCCACATTGGCATTAAGAACAGTTGGGCTTGTATCATCTAAACATATTGAATCTATTGCACGAGGTATATGGAATTTCTGAACTGCTCCAGGACTTGGTTCTGATTTTACAGGTTTAAGAGATAATGCTGATGTGTTATCAATTGGTTTGATTTGTTCTTGTTCAATTCTTCGTTGTGCTTCTTTTATTTCTATACTATTTCTCAATAAACTCAAAACTCTTTTATTGGCACCTGGACCTGTCGTATTTGTTGGAGATAACGAGGCTACTTGATGAAGTCTAGAATAAGAAGCTGACCGTCCTAAAGTTTGTGTTGCTTCAGCCTGTGTTCGATGTGCCCAGTATTTTTCAGCCAAACCTGCAGTTTTAGGAGATATATTTTGATTTATAGAAGATATATAACCATTTGGTGGTTGATTATTAGCAGCCGTACGTCTCTGTTTTTCTAATAATAATTTTTGTTCAATTTGTCGATCTATTTGAAGACGCCAATTTTCAACTTGTGGAACTTTATTTGGTACAGTGTATGTTTCACTGGATCGTTTTGTTTTATCTGATTCTTCAGTCAAATCAATCCGTGGTATTTCGAGATCAACTGCAGCTGACTGTGGTTCAAAAGTTGGTCTTATAGCATGATTAGACGGTCGAGTGGATTGTTGATTTATGCTAAAATTAGGTAAAAAGTCGACTCTTGGAGCACTAACAAGATTATGTACTCTTTGATGCGAAGGGTTTTTTATGTTCATGTGTTCTAATATATGAACATCATCATCTGCTGTTGAATCAGCTGATGTCCTCACTGTTTTTACTGATAAATCAAGAGGAGATTCTCGTTTTGCTGGCCAAACATTCCATGACCTGTATTGATTTTCTGTAGCAGACGGTTTGTTTGCTTGCTTTGCTGACATTTGTCGTTTAATAAGCGCCTCTTGTAAAGCAGGTTTGGCAGTCACATGATGAGCAGTAGGTAAAGTATATGAAGTAGATGTATAATTTTGCGCTTGTCTTGAATATTGACTCACATTAAGTGTTGTATTATTCTGTTGAGTAATTTCAGGTTTTCGCTGATGATTTGTTAACCTTACATCTTTAGAAACTTTATCGACATAACTGTTTGTTGAAGGATTTACAGTTGGTGGATATACATAAACATTTCGATTTGTTTGATTAGCTTTTTCTAATTCTGAAATTGCATACGGATGAAAACGCATATCTTTAGATGAAACTGTTGTTTTAGTAACTGCTTCAGATTGTACAGGATATTGAGAATTAACATTCGTATGCAAACCTGTCGGAACATTAACAGATCGTTGTTGACTTGACGAATATTGCTTAGGATGAAGATACACTGATGAATGTTTAGAATGTTGATAATACTCAGCGTTAGCATATTTTAAACTATCAGATGATTTAGGAAGACTTGGATGTTTTAATTGTGATTCATAAGAAGAAACATTCGGTATTGTTGCAGTTGGATATCTACTATATTGGTCGGACACAATTTTTTGACAACATGGATCTTGTTTTTGAGAAGACAAATAGTATGCTTGAACCTGGTGTTGTTGTGGAACATTACTTGTAGGTATTGTGATCGGTTTAGTAGCCTGCGGTAAATTTGAATAATTTCTGTTATTTACTTGATGGATATATTGACTTCCGTGTGGTGACTGAGGGGTATTAGATATTGATTTTGGTGTAGAATAATGATTAGAAGATACTTTTTCAGAAAGCTGCACTGTCTGCATCGGTACTCTAAATTCATGAGCCGCACGTGTATTACCAAAACTAGTAGATATTTTTTCTTTGATGTGCGGTGTTAAATCTTGACGTAAGTATGTTTCATTTAATCTACCTTCTTTTGTATGATGTACCCAAGCGTTCAGTTTTGAATCTGATGAAACAGTTGTTATGGGTCTATTAAGATTATATTGATACTCTCGAGATTTATTTGTATGTAATTCTTGATATTTTGTTATTTGTGGATAAACTTCCAGGGCCTTTCCTTGTTCTAATACACGTTTATCTGTAGTATGTGGACCATTTTGACTTGTAGTTACATTATTTGTGTGTTTATAGGATGTTTCATAAGATTGTGGTTTATTTACTCCTTGAGGTAAATGAGATGTCATTGTTTCAGTTTTAATTTTGTAAGGTTGAGATCGAGCTTCTAAATAAACAGTTTGAGATTTGGGGTTCTGTGAATCGTTTGTATAACAATGAGGAACTTGTTCTCTATTCACTGGAAGCCGTTCTAAAGAACCATGTCTTGCATAATACCCCACATGTTTCTGTTCTCGAGATTCTGGATGGCGGTCCAACGAATGAAAATTATCATGAATTCCTGGAACATATTTATTACTTCTGTTATCATTTTGAACTTTATTTTCTTGAGAATGTAAATATGCTTGTGTTTTAGCATAACTGTCATTATTTTGTTGGTGTACATGCATAACATCTTGGTATTCCGAATGAATAGGTGGAATTGACTTTTTATCTTCATTATGAGATATTTTATATGAAGACATTTCATGTGATCTATCATGAACTGGAAGATGCCCATCTCGTAAAATTTGATTGTTATTTTGAGAATGCAATCTACTATTAAATAAATGTTCAGCAGATTGTTCAGGCATCCTCGTACTGTATACTTGCAGTTGTTTTTCAGGTTGAAGGTATTGAGAACGAGCATCAGGAGCTTGAGATCGTACATTAGATGATTGTAGCTGATTATTTGTATTTAAAATTTCATCGTATGATAATCTCCTATCAGATTGTTGGCTAGCATGAACTTCTGATGGATTTTCATATGACATTTGCTGATTGTAATACGAACGTTTATCATATGTATGTACTCGTCCACGTCCGTCATGATTCTGTAGTCTGTTATCTGCCACCACAGTTTGATTATTATGAGTCTGAACTCGATTTTCAAGAGCATGATTATGAATATGTAATCGGTCAGCCATATGGGTTCCAGTGCGAATCATTGTTTTATCTAAACGTTCTGGTTGATTCACTCGATTACTATGTAACGAATTGTCGGATAATAACATCTGACTGTTATTTGAATGTGGTCGAGCAATTTGATTGTTATTTGATTGAGGTTGACTGCCAGTAATCATTTGATTATTATAAGGTAATGCTCGATCTATAACCATTTGATTATTGTGAGACTTTGGACGACTGTCTGAACATAAATGCATATTGTTTTGCGATTGTGGACGAGTTTCTAATGATAATATTTGATTACTTTCTGAATGAGATCGATCTGTTGGTATATTTTGACTGGAGTGTGATTTCGGTCGATTATCAGGATATAAATGTTGACTACTGTTTGACTGAGGTCGATCTACTGACATACTCTGGCTGTTATGTGATTGAGGTCGGCTCTCTGGTATTGTTATATGACTACTTTGTGAATGAGGTCGACTGTCAACTTGTATGATTTGACTATTATGTGATTGTGGTCTACTATCAGATTGTACTTTATCTGCAGACGTAAGTCCATTATTTGATTGAGGTCGACTGTCAGATCTTAAATATACATTGTTATGCAGTTTTTGTTGATTTTCTGTATGACAAAGTGATCGATCATCAATCAATTGTTTCTTGTGCATTTGTGAATGATTAGTTGTCAACGGATTATGGCATCTATAATCAGCTGATAATCTCTCATCCGAATGCACAATTTGATAACTTTGTGAATTTTGTCGAGTGTCTATTGATGGATTATTGTATGAGCGTGATCTTGAATCAGAGATTTGGTTATGTATGTTAACTTGTTCAGCAGAATGATGAATATTATGCATTGGTACGTGGGCATCAGGTTTTGTTGTAGAATTCTGATGAGTTTGTGATAATGTTTGAGGATATAGTACTCTACTGTTTGCATGCTGATACTCTTGTAAATCTTTTCTAGTATCTTGTAAGGCTTGTGGAATCTGAACTGATTTCATTTGATCATCATACGATAGATATTGACTTTTGTACATTTGTGCATCATAAGCATGTTGCTTTATAGCCAATGTGTGTTGGTTATTCAGTGTTAATCTATCGCAATTGTTAGGAACTATTGGACCATGAGTTCTAGAAACACTTTCATATTCCAATTGTTTTCTAGGTAGTTCTGTTGAATTAGAATACATAAGATGATTATAATTTTGTGGATAGCTTTCATACAACTGTTTTTTGTCATCAGAACGAATGTTATCGCTATATTGC
Source organism: Sialis lutaria (assembly GCA_949319165.1). Lineage (NCBI taxonomy): Eukaryota > Metazoa > Arthropoda > Insecta > Megaloptera > Sialidae > Sialis > Sialis lutaria. The sequence goes on from OX439235.1 coordinate 31,231,838, forward strand.
TGTCTATGTTCATTTTTAGGAGTTTGCTGAGTTTCGTAATTAGTTGGATATGTATTCACAGAATGAGCTTTTGTATTTTGCATCACTGATTGATCTTTATACTGTGTATTATATAAATAATAATGGCTGTTGTTTTGAAGATTTTTCTGCATTATATCGCCACTGTTATTTTGGGAAGGTGTTTGAAATGATGGTAATTCTTTTCCTAACTTATCATTAACGTTATATTTAGTGTTATCTACTATTAATTGACTATTTACAACAGACTGTAATTTCCTTTCCAAATATTGCTGTTCCTGATAAATGCCACTTTCTGATCTTGTTTCAGTTAATTGTGGCTCGTGAGAATGAAACTTATTAGTTACAGAAGACATTTTTTCAGTTTCATTTTCTACATTTATTACATTATTTGTTAATTCTGGTTTACTTTCACAACTTTCCATTGCTTCCTTCACACTAGGAGCTGTTTCTTCTTTTTCAAAAATATCTTGCCTAGTATCATCTGGCTTTATAAAATTACTATTGTCTTTATTACTCAGTTCTGTTTTCTCAAATTGTTCATCACTTTCTACATTTTGTACTTTAGTCTGCAATTCCAAATTACAAGATTTGTCAACAGTTTCTAATGGCTTTTTATCTTCATCTGACCTATTTGAGGATGCGGTCAACTGTTCTTGAACACAGACAATTTCTTTATTTTCATTATGCCTTGTTATTTCCTCGCATCTTTCAACTTTTGTTTCGTGTATCTCATCTGGTTTTTCATCAGGTTGAGATTTGATGCAGTCAGGTAATTGTGCCTGTGTGTCTGTTTCAGGCGATGGTTTCCGTGGAGAAGGTGCAGTGTCTGGGGGTGAAGGGGATGGATCTTGATTCCCATCACCACCACTATACATAGGCCCTGGACCATGTGGGGCTGTTGGAAGGCCCTGAAAGTACGGCCTAGCATCCTCCAGCACATTGGTGAAACTCATGTCCGTCTCATGTGCCTGTAAAAAATAAATATAATGGTATTAATAAATATCATTATTACATAAAAAAAATTATGTGAACAAAATATTTTTAGAGAAAAAATGGTCGATATTCATAAAAATGTTCAGTACTTTCTAAATTATTAATTTTATGCAAGAATATAATGATTATATAACATACAAAAAAAATAATTCTTATGCCGGCAGTACACACTCGCCGAGACATTTGGTAAGGCGAATGTGTACGAGCGCATGGATGTACACACTCGGCGAAACTACCCAGTTCAATTTAAATTGAAGTAAATTCAAGCGAGAGTGAGCGCGAGAGGTATACTGAATGCGCTCGCTCTAGCCACTCGCTTCCTTTGGCTCGTGATCAAAAACCGACTTTATGTGGAGCGAACACGAGGCGAGGCGAGGCATGGCGAATCACCACAGGGCGAGGCGAGCGTTGCCAGTACACACTCGCGTTCGGGTAGTCTCGCCTAGGCTCGACGAGTGTGTACTGCCGGAATTAAAAGTGCATGGGGTTAAAAATATTTTTAAATATTTGTCTTTGTATAGAACTGAAGTACACTTGACAAAGGGCAAAAATTGTTGTTTAAAAGCAATGATAAAAAATGCAAACCCTTGTAATTACAGTCAAAATGGTTGTATAAACTTATATGCACCGACTCTGAGGGAGTGATTACTACCCAAAGCATAATTCAATGGGGGCTTTGTTCTAGTATAAATCTGCTGTATCTAGTTTCTATTAAATTAAACAAAACACAGTCATCAAAATATTAAAGAAAACTAGCCTCCGCCGCACAGTGGTGTAGAGTTGTAGACTGTAGAATGTAAGGCTCGACTAAAAAAAATATTTTTTTTTTTTTTAATTTATTTTTATTTGAAAAAGTAGAGTACATTTTTGTAGTTTTTGTGTATTTCTTTGACATCTCTTTTCTTTTCAGAGATATCAACAAAACTCAAATTTTTAATGATGTTATAATTGTAAATGTCTATTAAATTCTATTATAAAAGTATAAAATATACAGTGTGGTCTCGAAAAAAGGTGTACAATGATATTTATTATTTAAATATTGTGTATTTTTTCGATATTTCCTATCTCTTCAGAGAATGTGATAAAATTCAAATTAAAAATACGTATTGTAGCTTAATTTTAGAGATTTTTTCTTGTGTTTTGGCATGGTATTAGCTTAAACTATGCCCTACTTGCAATTCATATAGAAATAAATTATTTTATACAGTGTGTCCGTTAAAAAACTATATTTTAGAAAATTTAGAGTCTTAATTCTACACATCTTTTGTACAGTGTATCCTACATCCAAAAACCATTTATTATTGTTTTCTATTTTGGTGATAAACGTATTAAATAGTTACCAACGTTAATTTAATATGACTTTTTTGCTACTAACATCGTTACACAAACTGTTTTAAACTATTCCACACTAAGTAATATCTTCTGTTTTTCCAACGTTTCGTAAGCGCAACATTTTGTTGAAAAAATAAAAAAAACATTAATTTTTTACTTAAAAAACAGTTATTTGAGTATATATTTAGTAATAAAATGCAGTTAAAACATAATAAAAACATTAATTTTATTTTCTACCCTTGGGGATTAATGGGTTAACATAATGGTGTAACGTTTGTTCTGTAAGTGTGTGTGAGAGAGAGATGCAGTGTAGTTTGGAAAATAACTATATCTTTTCTAAAAATCCGATTCGTAGTTTATTACAGTTCAGGGTAGTATTTCTGTTGTATATTTATTTATTTACATACAGTCAATATTTGTAATGATAAAAATATAGGTAACGAAAATTACCGCGTATTCCGAGTATTTATGAAGGCATTAATTATGATTACATTATTAAAATAATTAGTTATATGTCAAGATTTGTAATTGTAACAAAGAAAATACCAAAAACAAACAAATGTTTTAATTTTCTTACTAAATATAAAAAATCTAGGCAATTTACAAAAACCGTCAACTGATCTCATAGAAATTTGTAAAATTAGTGAACGGTTTTTCCGAGAAAGTAATATTTTTGATATATTTAAAATAAAAATAGTTTAGCATAGTCGTGGCTGTACGGGGCCCACGCCAAAACTGAAGAAGAAGAAATATATTTTTTTGATAGTGCAAATATTAAATGTTTATTAATAAAAAATAGTTTTAAAGCAATTCCCATGTTAAAAAAATGATGAGGTGAATTGCACTAAGAATCACAGACAAGATTTAATTAATAAGATTTAAAATATTTATTGATATTAGGTTACACTATGAAGCAACAAAAAAAGATGAACAAGAAATTAGAATTAGGTCAAAAAATACCAAACTGATATTATTAATCAGTATAATAATTTTTAATAAATAAAATATTTTAGGTACTTGTCAATTATGGTCCCAATTTTTGAAAAAACTAAAATCACTAGGAACGAACCAGATTTCGTGCGTAGATAGGCATATGTCATGATGAAATTAGCGCCAATGTGACAAAAGTTTGCACTATTAATTTTAATACGACAATTAAATTTTTAAATAATAATTGAGGTAGGAAGTGAAATATATATAACCCTACTAACCCACCTAACCCCTAACTGTATTAATAACCTACCCTAAGTAAACAACACGATTTCACCCCAAAATTATAAAAATTACCTTAATTACCTATTTAAAAATATTGAAATTAATAGTACAAACTTTAGTCACATTGGCGCTGATTTCATCATACGTGTATATATAATACATGACATTTACCTATCTATAGACGAATTTTGTTTCGTTCCTAGTGATTTTAGTTTTTTCAAAAATTGGGACCATAATTGACAAGTACCATATTTTATAACGTTATTTATTTTTTTGTCATTTAAGCCAAAAATGAAATAGTTACACTCCTGTATAAGTAAGGACAAGTATATTTCCAAATTACTTTCTATCTCTTTCTTTTGACACGTATTTTTTCAAGTCAGATGCGCGGTTTATGTCTCTATATCTATGGATTTAGTGTTCATAAGATATTATTTTATCAGCGCGATGTAATCTAATGTATTGTAAACATTTTGAATATTTATTGCAGTCGTCTCATTGCCTCCGCGGTTCTATGTAGGTTTGTAGGTCAATAAGTCCGTGCTACGGTCTGACCTTCAGCGGGCGGGGCGAGCATACGCGCTGGGACGCCGCGATATAGCGGAGGAGTGAGGGAGATGTGACAGTACTGGCTGTCCGCGCCGCTGTCGTTACAACTTTATATGCAGCCTTGTTGTGTATGCAGCAGTAGCGGCATGGAAGGCCGTTTTAGTAAGAAAACAACACCGATCCGTGAAGCCGTTGCACATTAGGATTGCAATCACGTGAATGAATTATTATTTTTAAATCTCAATTAAAAAGTGTAACCTAATTTTGTGTATTTTCGGTTTTATGTATTTATGTCGTTCTACTGTCTTCTTAATTGTCATTACATAAGTTTATTATTTAATATATTAATTTTTGAATTTGGCGATGTAGTACAGTCAATGGTACGACGTAGAAATAGAGCAACCGTGCATTTTGGGTAGACAGTGATTTATTTATTTTTTTGAAAAGGGATCGTATGAGGGTCGGTCGTGAGTCTAACACTGAGTTTTCGGAACTGGGTACGATGCATTTTTGCCGCAATTTTGAAAATAAGTGTGTAATTAGTCTTATGCGGTGTTTACACCGAGAAAAAAAAAAAAAAAAAAAACAGAAACATCATGTCTTTAAAATACTTCGTATTTAAAAATGTATAGGGTTTATTGCTTTTTGGTCATAAAAACACCGTGTTTCTGTTTTGTTTTCTCGGTGTAAACACCGCATTATAACTTATCTCTGTAACCGTGAGTCTGACATTTTTTTTTTACATTTTTATAGGTTATCGAATTTCTTAACTATTATGAAAAATACATTTTTTGGCGTAACGTTAATGATAAAAAAGTAATGAACAAAAAAAGATGAAAAAAAAAAATCTTTGTAGCTTTTTTTGTAGAAAATGTCTTGTCTATTTTTATTGATGTTTCAGCATTACCAAGGGAGATAAGCCGAAAGTAAGTAAGGTACGTAATCTACGTAAATATACAAAAATGGTCTTACACAAAGAGTTTCAAATAAAAGTTGTTTGCTATAAAATTCCCTACAATCTATATTTTGAAGAAAAAAAAATAAAAATTTTAATAACTAATCAATGTTAATATCTATAAAAACGTTTTTTAAATGGTTCCGCCGTTTTATTTTTGCATTTATTTTGTATGCTATATTTTTATACTTAACACGGAAAAAACTGAACAGAAATTTTAAAATTGGTGTTTTTTTCTATTACTAAAAACATTTTTTTAAATATCTAAAAAGTTTTTAAATTTAATACGAAAATAACGACTTAAAACACACATAGGCCCAGCAACACTATAGACTGATATTTTTTGTTACCTCCTGCAGAGATATAAAAACACCACATCAAGAAAAAGAACAAAAAAATTAAGTTTATTTGTACATACACATCATGCTATTTACATACACTCAGCACTCTGTTATACGACCATCCACTACACGATCGCTCCGTTACACAATGTGCCGACAGTTCTAACTACTTCTAACCAACGTCCTTCCCCCATCCCCACCAGAATACCACCTTGACTGCTATATTTCTGCGAGTTTAAATTCGTCAATCAATATGGGTGCCCCTCTAGCCGTCGTATAGTGGAATTTTTGAATTACCGATACCGTCGTATAGCAGAATGTTTGGTGTACTCCAACAAAATACTTTAAAATTTGACCATTTGTACAAAGTAAAGGATAATACATTTTACAAGTCGCACATAAATTCTGAAGCATAGACACGTTTAATCACTTCCTGTGTTAATTTTGGAATATACACTTATACAAATGTCGACCGGAGGAGGTCACTGATCTATTTCACAGTTACGGAATGTCGGTATCGCGTAGGGCCAGTGTGGTATTTGAGAGGAAACCAGTTCTTTCATTAGGAATGTCGAGGGCCTCTTTCTGACCTACTCTTTCAGTCTTTACTTCATAAAGACGGTTAATATTGTTTCGCGTTTTTTATTAATTGAATAGGCTATTTGACAACATTGAAAATATACTACAAATTGTGGTCATCCTATCAGATAATAGCATAAAAGAACATATTTCACTTTATTTTAAAATAAATTATGTAAATTTTTTGCAAAATACCCGAAAAAAATATATAATAATTTTTGAAATTTTATCTATGACGGGAACGCTATGTGATTGGTTGCAACTCTAGTGACGTCACACGCAAGTTGAGTTCGCGTTTTATGCTTTCTGTGTATTATATCAAAGTATTATATTCGATTTTTCAGCTATTTTTGAAGCAGTTTTTAGATAAATTTTATTACTAGTGGCATAAATATTCGTTTCGAATTTCAAAATAATGGAATTAAATTTTGTGCGAGCTGATTATAGCAACCTATCTAAGGTAGACGCTTTTATGGTTGCACTTTTTTTAAGAATAACGCTGATTACTATGCTGCGGAACTTAAAAATGTGAAAACAGCAGTGTAAGTACCACATAAAACATTTGAAAGCCTATATGCTGCAAGATTAAGCCATATTAAGAGGTTAGGTACCTATTAAAGATGTTGGTTAATACGGAGTGTACGGGTGGCCGCTGTCAGAATTGTCAAAAATCACGTGTATAGTTATTCAGAAAAGATGTTATTTCGTTTTATAAGAACCGATATTTTTAGCTACTATCTAGTTAAATATTACTTATATCAAAGTGATCTTCACACATAAAAACATTTGTATTCAATAAAATACTCGTTGGATCTTTTCAATTATTGTAACCACATTTTTCGTCGTTTGGGATTCTTTGGAACAGAAACAAACAGTTTGTGTGGACTTTTTATAGACGTATTTATACATTGTGGCACTACACACCATTTATACACCATTCTATCCACTAAATTTGAAGATGAAATTCACTTCAGCTGCACTGTTTTATTAAGGTAATGACTTATTTACATGCGTGTGACGTCACACACGCCATATGACCAGCGCCATGATAGAAACAGCGTTTCTGACGCAGTTTTGGAAATTTAAACTTTAACATTGATTTTTATTGATAATACAGTAGATCTCCCCGAAATATCAATGTAGTGTGCTTATTATGTAATAAAGAATAATTTAAAAATATTTTCTAAAATTAGTCAAATAGCCTATTGTTGATGCGCTATACTTGTTGATATTTTATAGTAAAGTACCTATAATAAGGTATCTATTAAATTGTGTGTATTGTAATAACTTCAAAACGTACGGACAATATTAATGTAATCTGTATTTCAATCACCATCGTGCAGTAGCGGATTACCTAATAGGTGTAGTATCGTAGAGAGGAATGAGGATTGTAAGGGTTAAAAAATTTAAGAATTTCTCTTATTTTCTAATATCGCAGAATAAAAAAATGTGGTTATTGCAATCGATTTTGACACATTTTCATAAATTGTATGTGTAGTAAACTTTCTAAAGAGTTCTGTGTTATTTTAATATTAATATTAATTTTGATAAACTTTGTTGTGTAATTTCAGGCGTAAAACAGATTAAAAATTGAGATTCAATTATTTTAAATCATGAAGAACCTTTAACCCTAGACGGGTAGACGTTCGTAATAATTACGACTACATCTACACAACGCACTCTATAGGGTAATCAAGACGGGTTGGGGAGCCGAGCGGCAAGGTATGCCTTGTTTAATAGTTCATCTTCAACTTCTGCCAAGGATAAGTGTCAGTGTTTGCTATTTTTCTAGAGAGAGCCATAGATCGGTAAATCACATCGTATCTTTCACGAAGGTCTACTCTCTTATGTAAATATTAGTAGTAATATACATATATGTAAAAGGATATGCTGTGAATGTGAAAAAGATCTCAATGCTTGATCCAATGATACTTTTTTTCGTTTGTCGATTCGCTGTAAACTTATATTTAAACTTATATTTTAATCTTTCGTATTTCTGTATTTTTGTAAATACATAAATCAAAAGATTTTAAAAGCAAAACTTTTTTTTGCCATAAATTTATTAGAAAACCAAAAATTATATAGTAGTAGTCAATTTTACGAACGTCTACTCTTGCCCGCCTAAGTTTGACGTCTGCCCGTCTAGGGTTAAGCAAAAAATGAAATATTTTCATCTACATGGATATTGAGAACTAATAGAAAATATCTGTGAAAAAACGATTTTCTAAAATATTGTCGTTAAAACAAAAATGAAATTAAATCAAAAAATGTTTCGAATAAAAGTTGTTTCGTTTTGAGGAGAAACCAAAATGGCGTTGTTAATTTTTGGTTTGGTGGACTGCTAGTTTTTTCCATAAAATAAGATACCGTAATAAAAAAATATAGGTTTCCATTTGAAGACGTTCACCAAATCAAAAATTATTAACATCATTTTGGTTCCCGCTCAAAATCAAACTTATAAAAAAAGGGGGGGGGGGGGTGATAGATTAAAATAGGACACCCTGTATATGTAAAATATCAATGTTATTAATGGTTCCCCAATAATAATGTTGGCAACCCCCCTAAAAAAATCCTGGTTATGCCACTGGTAAAAATAAAATAGTAGCCAGATGTTTAAAGAGATAGAAGAAAATAAAGGACAAATTATTGACAAAATTAAAAAGTAGTTTATTACCTGAATTTTTTAACTGTTATTACTATTGCTCTAGAATCCTAACAGTGCCGTAACTAGAAGCTCGGAGGCCCCGAGGCAGAGTGTGTGTGAGGGCCCCCCGCAAAATAAAAACTGAAAACTTTTGTTTTCGCTGTTACCTAATTTAAGTGCTATTAATAGTAATAACCATTTTTAGGGTTCCGTAGAAAACTAGGAACCCTTATAGTTTCTCCATGTCCGTCCGTCCGTCTTAAAAAATTTTGATATAATAAGATGAAATTTGGTATATGGTCGTAGATTGATGACCCAAAAACAGAAATAATAAGATTTTTGAAAATAAAAATTTTTTAGACCCCCCTTTCATAAAATGAAAAGTGTTTTCAAAAAAAAATTTTCACCTACACCATTGAGTGGGGTGTCGTTAGAAAGGTCTCCTAAAATGAAACAAAAAATGTATCAGAACTTTTTGATTTTAACCCTTTAATCACGATGTATTTGCTCTCCAAAGTCGTTAAAAAAGCGCCCCCCCCCCCCTCTATTTTCTAAACTATCAATTTAAAAAATCTGAAAAAATTCCAGAATGTAGCTTTTCATTAGTACTTTCACTGAAAATTATAACGAACATTGTCAAAAATATTTTGGGCGGGGGGCCCAAAATATGATAGGGGGTATCATAGATTGAAAAGTGAAGTCACATTTTTTTCATTTACCCCATTGAGTGGGGTGTCATTTGATAGGTCTCGTAAAATGAAATAATAAAAGCCAAATGACTTTTTGATTTTAACCCTTCGGTCACGAAAATTTTGTAAAAAAACTATTTTTTTATAAATCGTAGTGAGAATGACTACGGAACCCTATCATGTGCGTGCCCAACAAGCACTTGCCCGTTTTATTTCTGCTAGTACCTGACTATTTATACTATATATATTATATATCTTAGTATTAGTAAATTCATAATGATTATGCTATCGCAGATACAGTTAGATTAGCTTGTGCTCTAGAGCCAGTTCTTTTTAATACTCGACATTATGTAACATTAAAAAACAAGGACTTTGAACCGGTTATCGATAAATTAAAAAAAATTAACCGGAACTTAATTTTCTTCATGAACTGGAATAAAACCGGATGAGGAAATTGTATCGGTTCGACTTCCTTCTTTATAACGATAATTCCGACGTTGCTATGGTTCCAGAATAAGAGTACTATGATGCCAAACAGGAGACTTTTTGTATTCCCTCTTCATAGGTATGTTTTAAATGCGTATTTAAATAACATTACAAGAAATGCATTTTATCATTTAACTTATTCAAATACATGTTAAATAAACATAGATAATATAACTATTATATTTAAGTCAAAGGTGATTGACTTAGTGCTTGTTTTCGATATGATAAATATACAAAGTTTTATACCAAATATGAATCATTGTGTTATGTATCAGAAACAAATGTCGTATAAGTATACAATGGGCCTTGTGCAACTGCTTAGAACTTAGAACCCCGAAGTAAGAAGTAGTAGCGAGTTTAAGGGGGGATGGTTAAGGGGGAAACAACATTCGCTATTCATTTTGCTTTGATGAACGTTTTCAAGGTTAAATAAGGTCATTTTTTCCAAATGAAAACTTATTTTTTATATTACGGTATGTTATTTTATAAAAAAATATAAACAGCTTTTGTCATAAATAATTTTTTTGTACATATGTATGTCTTAATTTTCCCAAAACATTTAACAAAATAATTAGAGATTTTGGATTTTCATGAAATTTTTTCTCGAAAAACAGGAAAAGTATAGAACAACGAAAGTTATTTCACATTTTTTTAATTTTTACTATTCATTTATTAAGGGGTTAGGTGTAGTCAGAATTTTCAAGAAATCGATTTTTGTTTTTAGTTTTTTGCATTTTTGGAAGCTGTTACGGCTGAAGAACTATTTTATGGCCCAGGAATAGTTGACTCGGTGTAAGTAATTAAATAATACGTATATTACTTTACGTAAATTGAGTGTAAAACTTTAAATGCGTTTTTCTCAAAACTATGTTTTTTGAACTGGTGACCACTGTAGCTCGAAAACCGCTCGGTAGATTTTAATGAAATTTATACAGCTTTTTGAAAACATGAAAAACTAGTGCCTGATCGAAGGATTTTATTTTATTTTCTAATTTCGATTTGTTATAAACAATTAACTGTTGGTTTTTTTTCCCGAAAATCTTGAAAAAAGAATCCTGAGGCTGCCATTTTGTTAATTTAAGAAAGAAAAAAAAAGCTTCGATCAGGCACTAGATTATCTATTAATAAAAGTAATTTTTTTTTGTCCGATTGAATTTGGATGAATCTCCAAGGATAAGTGATGGTCACCGCATAGAGCTTCGGTTGGAACTGGATCAACACAAACAGCCATTACTTTTAAAATTATTAATTTTTTTTTCTAAAATTTCTGTCAAGTCAAGTCGAAACCTTATTTAATGATGCTATGTTTTTACTTTTATAAAATAAAATAATTTACTGGCAAAAAAAAATTATTTAAAATTGTCATTTTTTCATGTCTCTGACTACACCTAACCCCTTAAGGCAAAACAAGATTCCAAAAACTTTTCTGAAAGTTCATGCAAGGTTGTAGTTATTTCCTCCAGATCGAGCCAAATGGAAAATTATACTTTCATATTTTTCTTTTATTAAGATATAATTTTCATTAAAGTTTTTTTTTACTATTTGATTGGTTTGTAGTTCTTTTAATGAAATAAAGTTAATTAAATCACAATATTTATAGTGTTTTATTGGACAAAGTAAAAATTATACCTATATTCTGCACACTAAAGTAGTAAATCATAAAATCTAACATCCAAAAAAATTAAAATATGATTAAGTTGCGTTTGGAGCCGCACATAGATAAAGAAAAATAAATAAAATAAAATCAGTAGATATATTTTAATTCTTAACCTTTGACCCTGAACATCATACTTCAACATTAGCTAATTTGACTGTACCTTAACTTACAATGATCTTATGCGGGGTCCTTTATTCGCTTCTCGTTTCGTTGTAAATTGTTTATAAATAATGTGCGTGGCCTTAAGAAAAAAGTTGTTTAATTCCAACCAGTATATTTTTGTGTTGTCAATAGATTGCTTTTAAAATAGAAAATCACGGCCTCAATTTGATCGAATGTTTTGAAAATGTCTACAGCGTCCGGTCAATCGTTCGAAAAATAATACGCCCACAAAATTCTTACGTTCTAGGATATAACTGAGTCTCCAGTGGATTTAAGGGGGGGGGGGGGGATTGTTGACGTCAGGTCTCATGGGTATTTGTCGTTGCCGATGTATCTACTGGTGCAGATTTCCTAACATACTATGGACCTCTATAGTGTCTAGTGCAGCGGTTTTCAAACTTTTTTCGCTGCGGCACCCTTGTCGGGCAAAAAAAAATTCGCGGCACCCTTGCCGGGATAAAAAAATTTCGCGGCATAGTTATCCTTAAATTTAAATAGTTAGGAAAATAAGAAAAACCAGCGCAACTTTAATGCTCAGGTGTCTTTAATGCGACGAATGAAATTGTTTTGATGAATTTTTCATTATTTCTTTTATATTTATAGGAAGTTTGGTTAGGTACCTAAATATAAGTGAAGTTGGGTCTCTTTTTACGCGGACTTTTTTATGCAAATTCAGAGATTCCCCGTTTCGGCGATGAGATATGGAATGAAAACTGACAATTCAAGGAATTCAATTATGTAAACGTTTTGTTATTATTAAAATCTTCGTTTAACAAATTAAAAAAAATCGTAAAAAAATATCTCCGAAAGTAACAATGAGACAAAGAAAAATTGAGAATATGCCAATATCACAAGAAAATAATCTACAGTCACCGCACTTACTAAAATTTTAAATCCAATTGTTGTTAAATTTAAAATCAATTGTTAAATTTGCAGTTGTTTCGTGTCACAAAAGCAATAATAACATCGGTGTTTTAATTGTCTTTTATTTTAAAATTTTGTTTACTTTTCAATAAAAGTAAATAAATAAAGTTAAAAAACAACCCTTTTTATAGGCATTCTTATTCGTTTATTTCTAGAAACTTTCTTATGCGATTTTTGGCCTATTTTTAATTAATTGATTTGGTTTTACACAGTTTAAGAAAATTATGGAACGTATCCCTGTTTTTTACAATGTAAGCAATGTCTTTTTTTGAGCGATTTTTTTATATGCGGTTTTCTGTGAAAAGTACCTACCGCGTAAAAAGAGACCTTACAGTAGTTACTTGATCAGGCTTACAGTTACTGTTTCACCGACCAAATTTTCCACCTTAAAACTTTACTCAAAATGTAATTACAACTTTACTTATCGACTGCACCTTATGCTTTTTTTAAAAAACACAAACACACCTGAATGTGAAACAAAAAATAAACTTTTTCGACAGTGGTGATGGAAGACAACTTAAATTTTAGCTTTTAGCATCTTAATGCCGTTTTATAATATTTTCACAATTTTAGCTGACTTTTCTTGATTATTGTCGCGGCACCCCTGGCATACGTTCGCGGCACCCAGTTTGAGAACCGCTGGTCTAGTGGACATGCGAAATCAGGGAGTGAAAAATGTTATAAAGACATTGAAGGGGCCGCAATTTTAGGTCGTTATAACCGACTGTCGTAATAACCGATAATTATATTTTTAAGGTATTTATCGGAAAAACTAAAAATTACACGAGTATGCTGAAATTATGCGAAATTCACCGTCTGTGAGCGAAGATATCGTCAAAATAAAATCAAAATTTCAAGCACAGAATAATAAATATGTATGTATGTACATAGGCGCCGACTTTTCATTTAACCTGGAGGGGCGAGATTTTCATAATTGTGTGGGGGGGGGGGGGGGGTGCAAAAAATTTCCTTAAAAAATGTGCAATATCCAACTTTTGTAATAACGACAAAAATTTCAGAAACGCAACTAATAACGTGAAAAAAACATTTTTTTTTCATCAATTTATTGTAGTTTCGATAAAAATCGATCAAACTTTAATTTTTGAAATAATTGAAGTGGACATTTATATTTAATTTACAGAGGCTCATGAAACGTAAACGACGATTTTAAAGTGTAGAAAAGTCGTAGAATTTTTTTTAAAGCTGTTGATCTAACTAAGCTTTGTAATGGAAATAAAAGATGTTTTAGTATTAATTTCCTTTTTGAAGAAATTTTTAGTGATCATTTTTACTCAAGTGACAAGTATTTGAATATTTACATCTTTTTTAAAGTAAAAATCTTATTGACAAAAGTATCTTTAAATTAAAAGAAACTAGAGTTCAGCTGCACAGGGGGGGGCGAAGCCCCCCTGGTATAATATCTGGGGGGGCGATCGCCCCCCTCGCCCCCCCGTAGTCGGCGCCGGTGTGTATGTACGTTATTTTACTGGGAACATATTTTGACATAATGAGATGCGATTCTGATTGGTTATTCTCCACCAATCATGAATATTTGAAATCCACATCTGTTTTCTGTTTATTAGAATTAAACCTAACCTACAAAACATGATGTATTATGTCAAACAAAAAAAAAATTAAATGCACAAATTATGTCAGATAGGTACAATAAAACATCATGGATTATTAAAGGATAAACATAATATTCTTACGTTAAGATTAATGACATAAAAATACAAAATTGTTTTAATTAATGTTAAATAACACGTGCAAAGAGCATTGCCTATATAAAAAATACTATATTTAAAAAAATAAATTGAAATAAAAATCGGTCCGTCGTTAAACCGATAAAATACTCCTAAAATATTGTAAACAGAAAGTCGTTAAAAGCGGTATTTCTTTGTAAGCGATGTCGTTATAAACGGTTTATTATAAAAGGCAATCATATGGGATTCAGCCGGGACTTTTATTCTGAGTCGTTATACCGATACGTCGCATAAACCGATGTCGTTATAACCAGTTTCTACTGTATATATTTTTTTTAATCTCATCATATCTGTTTTTGGGTCATTAATTTACGTCCGTATACCAAATTGTATGGCCAACCTATTGGTTAATCAGGGACCTGCTAACGCTAATAATTAATGTAAATTATAACGAGCATGATTTGTAATTTAAGGTCATGTTATGTATGTGTGTAATAGATGAGTGGAACTTTCACTACCGCATTAATTGTACCTTCTTGTTTCTCATACGTAGAAAGTTTTTAACGAAAAAAGTGGGATATCTTTTTAGTACCTACATAAGTATCGACATTGTCAAACGTGGTATGGTGAGAATATTATTCAGAATGTAGGTTTTCTCAAAATATTCTCTGTATGAAAATTTAATAATTTTTTCATATCACATGCATAGAAACAACTAGTTTTGAACCCAGTTTTGACAGTAGAAACAAGACAATTTCAGACCAATGCGATTGTACCGAGCAGAAACAAATAAACAACGTTGTTTCTGCCCTAGGACAGAAACAACGTTATTCCTGACTAGCAAATTCATTAATTTTAAATCTGTCAGAATCGAATTTGTAATAAACAAAAGCGAATCTTATTTCTGAATAATTCTATTATTAAAATAGTATAAGATATTACTGCGCTATTTGTCTGAAATAGTCTTACTTCGACTGGCTACAGAAATCAAAACTCGTTGTTTCAATGCATGTGATATGAAAAATAGCGTGTGTGGCACGGGATGAAACAAAGACGATTTCAGACCTCGCCCTAGTCAGAAATCGTCTTGTTTCAACCCTTGCTACACAATATACTATTTAAATTTATTTTTGAAACATATTATGTCTAAAGATATTCAATTACATCAATTCCTCAATTATCTTGATTATTCTTTTTTTTAATTTAAATTTTATTTACTTATTTCTGAAATAAATAATGTCTATAGAAACATTTGTTCAATTACAACAATCCTTCAATTAAAGTGATTATTTATTTCTAGTTAAATGACGCACAGTAGATTAATTGAATGATTCTTTTTTAAAACAGATTATACATAAATACAAAATAATATTTTTTATAAGAAATATCAATCATTGTAAGTTCAATCATTTCGGTGCTACACGATTGCAGTTTTATATTACAGAATGTCCACAGGTTTTTGAAAACATAATTCTCTGATTCCCTGATCACACTTCTAAGTTTCTTGAACAAAATTTTTCGAATCATTCAACTTTGAATGATAAACAAATAATATTTTTGTTTGCAAAAAATAAATGATTTGCTGATATTTTGTAAATACAGTAGAAACCAGTTATAACGACATCGGTTTTAACGACTCAAAAGAAAAGTCACGGCTGAATCCCATGGAATTGGCTTTTCTAATATACCGTTTATAACGGTATTGCTTACAACGAAATACCGTATTGAAAGACTTTCTGTTTACAATATTTTCGAATTCTGTTTACGAATTTTATCGGTTTAACGGTGGACCGTCTTATTTTTCCATTTTTTAGTACCTATATATTTTGAAAACTTTGCACTTGTGTTAAGTAAAAGACACAATTTTTACAGTTTTGTTACGAAGAAATACGAAATCTCACGAACGCGTTGAACATTTATTTTCTGTTACGTGAAGAATTTTTTTTTACAAGTATTGCTTATAGTATTCTCTATCATCCATGTAAATTTTAAGTTGGACATCATTATAATGGTTTCAAATTTTTTTAGGGTGAGGCTATTTGCACATACTGTATGTGCATGCAATTGGCTATTTGCACATACCGTATGTGCATACAATTGGCTATTTGCACATACCACTAACATAACGTACACTAACCTACCCTAACATAACAACCTAACCTAATTTGGTACATATACAGTATGTGCAAATA
The DNA here is from genome assembly GCA_949319165.1 of Sialis lutaria. Classification (NCBI taxonomy): domain Eukaryota; kingdom Metazoa; phylum Arthropoda; class Insecta; order Megaloptera; family Sialidae; genus Sialis; species Sialis lutaria. The sequence goes on from OX439235.1 coordinate 31,248,280, forward strand.
GCCACATTCATTTGTTTAAGGTTCCCGTATAGAGGTCAAGTACACTATACATCGATATGCCGTAATGAACCCTAATATGACTATACTAAAAGGATTTAAAAAAGTAGAACAAAGCAATATAATATATGTCGTACGTACCTACATGTATGTATAACAACAACTATCCAAAATTAGATATGCGCCTCATTCTTTGCACAATAACGTCCAGTACGCTTTGTATCGTAAACATATGTTTTTTATAATTTTTGACGTCACTGAATAAAAATTACTTACTTGCATTCATCTTACAAAGAAAAAGGAAATACAGTAGAAACCGGTTAATATGACGTATCGGTTTTAACGACTCAAAATAAAAATCTAACAGAATCCCATATAATTGCATGTTTACCGCTTATAACGACAATTCGCTTTTTACGACCAATTTGACCGTCCCTTCGATGTCGTATAACAGGTTTCTACTGTATTTATAATATACAGGGTCCTCCAATAGTGCGTCCGGCATTGTTTTACGCCCAAACTATTGAAGATAGAGAGTTAGGATAAAAATTTTACTATATATATCGACTCTAAAGAACTTCAGGAAAATATTTTTAACCCCCTAAAACCGCTCCTTGGGGGGTAGTTTGAGGGGTACATGCCCGTTTCTCAGTAAAATCAAATGGAATGGTATATCAAAAAGTACATATTTGTAAAGATAATGAAAAAATAAGAAACTTTCGTAAAACAAAAATTTTCATACTTTCAATTGTTTAAAAAATATGGCGACTTGTTATCAAATTTTAGAGTTTTACTCAAAGTGCTCTAATTTCGTTAAATATTTATGGAATTTTATTATTATTTTAAATTTAGAAAGTAGAAATAATGAACTTTGTAAAGATGTATGATTATTTGAGATTTTAATAGTTTAAAGTGTCATACTCGACATACCAAAAATTAAAAAGTTCAATTAGGGATAATTCTAAATTTTTAAATACAATGGTATATCAATTAGTACTTTTTCTTAAAGAAGATATGTAAATAAACAGTTTTTGATAAAAAAAAATTAAAATTAAAATTTTAATTTTCAATTTTCAATTTTAAAATTATAATTTTAAATTTTAAATTTTCTTAACAAAAGTTGTTTATTTACGTATCCTTTTTAAGAAAAAGTACTAATTGATATACCATTGTATTTGAAAATTTCGAATTATCCCTAGTTGAACTTTTGAATTTTTGATATATCGCGTATGGCACTTTAAACTATCAAAATCACAAATAGTCATACATCTTTACAAAGTTCATTATTTCTACTTTCTAAATTTGAAAAAATAATAAAATTCCATTAACTTTTAACGAAATTAGAGCACTTTTAGTGAAACCCTAAAATTTGAGAACAAGTCGCCATATTTTTTAAACAATTGAAAGTATGAAAATTTTTGTTTTACGAAAGTTTCTTATTTTTTTATGATCTTTACAAATATGTACTTTTTGATATACCATTCCATTTGATTTTACTGAGAAACGGGTATGTACCCCTCAAACTACCCCCCAAGGAGCGGTTTTAGGGGGTTGAAAATATTTTCCTGAAATTCTTTAGGGTCAATATATATAATAAATTTTTTATCCTAACTCTCTATCTTCAATAGTTTGGGCGTAAAACAATGCCGGACACACTATTGGAGGACCCTGTATATTAAATTACAAATTAATTAGAAAATTATATCAATATTTTCCCAAATTCCAAATGCGTTGCTCAAATCATTTATCATGTCATGTTTTCGAGATATCCTTACATAAAAGCAGGGCTGTGGAGTCGGTACAAAAATTTTAAATTCCGTTTTCGGGTAAAATTATTTTGAGGAATTCCGGCGATTCTGGTTCCGGCCAGAATTGAAAATTTCAAATCATTGTACTTCAAAATTCAAAACGAACAAAAAAATAATAAGTATGTAAAGAAGTAATAAATAAAACGGGCAAGTGCGTGTTGGGCACGCACATGGTAGGGTTCCGTAGTCATTCTCACTACGATTTATAAAAAAATAGTTTTTTCAAAATTTTCGTGACCGAAGGGTTAAAATCAAAAAGTCATTTGACTTTTATTATTGCATTTTAGGAGACCTATCAAATGACACCCCACTCAATGGGGTAAATGAAAAAATGTGAGTTCACTTTTCAATCTATGAAAGGGGATCCAAAATATTTTTGACAATGTTCGTTATAATTTTCAGTGAAAGTACTAATTAAAAGCTACATTCTGAATTTTTTTCAGATTTTTTTAATCGATAGTTTAGAAAATAGAGGGGGGACGCTTTTTTAACGACTTTGGAGAGCAAATACATCGTGATTGAAGGGTTAAAATCAAAAAGTTCTAATACATTTTTTGTTCTAACGACACCCCATTCAATGGGGAAGTGAATTTTTTTTTTAAAACATTTTTCATTTTATGAAAAGGGGGCCTAAAAAATTGTTTTTTTTTTCAAAAATCTTATCATTTCTGTTTTTAGGCCATTAGTCTACGACCGTATCCCAAATTTCATCTTATTATCTCAAAATTTTTGAAGACGGACGGACATGGAGAAACTAAGGGTTCCTAGTTTTCTACGGAACCCTAAATAAAAACCATTATTTAATTAAAGGAGTCGGAGTCAGTACTTTTTTAAACCGGTTCCGATTCCACCCAAAATTACTAAAACTCAGACTCCGACTCCACAGCCCTGCATAAAAGGGCGATTACTATTTTTCATGGAGGAAATGTAAAGTTGCATGAGGTCATAACAAGGAAACAATGGGGTATGCCTAAATTAGGTATACCTACTCTAATCACGTGAGGTACGTAACCCTCAAAATCGTATTGTAAAACGTAAAAGAATACTATTTGCTATCTTCAACAAATTGGCTAAAATCGTCATTTTTGGCAGTTAATTTATCAAAAAACGAACATGATGAAGCAATTTGGAAAAATAGAATCGGTTTCAGCACGTCATTAACTTTCAGGTCTCTTCACTGATTTTATAAAAATAATTAATAGTTAATGAGAATCAAAAGTAAAATTTTATGAAAATGTATTGAATGCTAAATTGAAAAAGATGAATTTCTTTATTCCCGCAATATGATATCACCTTGACGCATAATTATTCTAACAAAAAGACGTTCACCTTGGCTGTACATTGCAGTCGATGCGGGACAACCTACATAAATATATGTAAATTTACACAAACCTCTATATGTTAGTGTGTACGTGTGAATAGTAGCAAATTTAAGTCTAAATCTAGCATAAATATACGGGATTCGTTTTCAACAAAATTGGTGAAAGTAATATTGCATATAAGAATTTTTAATAATATTCTAATATTTTTAATTAATTAAAAATGAATTTAAACAGTTGAGTAAAAGTGTTTACATAATGTCATCGTGAAAATAAAGATGTATATTTCTGTTACTTTATTTAAGAATGTGCCGGAATTTAAGATTTCATTCATTTTACTCCAAAATACTTGACCTATTTATATTTACAATTAGTCAATATAATTGAAATTATTATATGAATTGACCTTAAAATAAATAAAACTTTTTTTTATAATTATAAACGAATAAAATTACAATATATGAGTAAGGTCTATTTCACACATATACGGTTCCATTCGGTTCGGTTCGTTTTCGGTCGCTGGCGACAAGTGTGAAACGATGTTTCAGTTTGTATTCGGTATCTAATAGAAACCGTAGAGCACCGCAACAAAGCAATCAACGCGTTCATAGCGAGTGTTATTTTTTTTAAGTTTTGTCGCGGTTTTTCTAATAAAATGAGCGGCTTTCCAGATGTTGATGTTGATCGTCTTCATGCTCTTTAGCTTCGAGAAAATAGTGTAGAATGCTCCAAATTCCTGCTGTAAAGTGATTAGAGGGTGCTCTCAACGAATTCTAGTATTCCTCCTTCGTTTTTTTATTTTTTTATAGAGAAACAACATGGCAACAACTTGCTTTCTCTCCATGATAACTACTATGAGTGTACGGAAAAAAATAAAACCTAATATGAACCGTATGAGAACCGTGTATGTGTGAAAGGGTTAGATTCGTTTTCGTATGCAACCGAAAACGAACCGAACCGAATGGAACCGCGTACCTATGTGTGAAACAAGGCTAAGTGTGAATATTAAAATACCTATTAATATTATGTAAATACTAAAATACTTTAGTAAGGAGTACTAAAGTAAAGGGTTGAACAACATACAATACAATGCTAGAATATTGTCGAAGTAACTCGATAAAGAAAATTAAGAAAAATTTAAAAACCCACCCATTTTTTATTTACATAAATTCTCATTATTATGTATAACCTGAGCACTCTGTACTGTAGGTACAAAAACACATCGATTTTCATGGGTTTCATTTATTCAAAACTAGATGTACCCACGCGGCTTCGCTCGCATTAAGTACAAACACGATTAGTTATTTTTGTAATAATAAAAACAACACTTAAATTTAAATTTAATTATTGAAACAAAACTGACGGTCAAATGACAACGGCCGAGCCGAGGGAGATCGAATACCGGCGTATTTAGTTCGCGCGTTATTAATAATATTTTACCGTATAAAACTTATTTAATGTTATTTCCTAAACTATACCACCAAATTGGATGCTGTAAAGGGCAAATTATATCTACATTAAGTACTTATGACGATGAAATCATTTATTTCAATAAGGATTAAAGTTTTGCAGGTCATAAGTACATGTAAACATAACCCAAATATTTTATGTTTTCTTTGTAACATAAAAGCAGTCATTGTGGCTTAAATATAAAAGTTAGACATATGGTGTCGCGGACTTTATTGTAGCACTTTTGATTCTACACAATTCTTTAATACATTATTTTGTTCTATATTCAACGGTTTAGGCAGCGTATTGCAAAACAGCGCGCCGTCGGCAAAATTTTTTCCGACTTGATTTACTATTATCGTCACTGCTTAGTTGTTATGTTACCTAACGTAACAAAATATAGCCTATAACCTGGCCAGAGAATGTACCTATGAATTAAAAAAAAAAATCACGTAAATCGGATAAGTGATTCTCGAGTGATAAGCGCACTAACGGACAGACAGACAGAGAGACGTTGAGCTTTATATATATTAAGGATTGTTTTTATATTTAAAAATCTAATTGGTCAACTATGACAATTATTTTATATATTCCCTGTTAAAAATTGCAAACTAATAATTAATAAAACATTTTTCCCGCGGTTCCTCTACTCTAATTATGGATAGAAATTAGCATATAGTCCTTGATTTCTACTTTCCTGATACAAAAGGATAAATTAATCTGAACAATAGATTTTTGTGTGATTGAACCACAAATAAACATACAAATAGACTCACTTCGGGTTGCACAAAGCCAAATAATTCACGATTAGTTAATCAGTTGTTTTCAATCCATGATTAATGTTTATTCTAAACTTATTCTCAATTTGTAAATGAACAATTCACTAAATATGACAATTCTTTACCTTATAGTATGTATCATAACCGTGATTGTTTTTTTTTTTAGAATTGACTTAATAATGCTTTGAAAACAACTGATTAACTAATCGAGAATTATTTTGCTTTGTGCAACCCGAGGTCACTATCGCATTAATATGTACAGGTGATTCAAGCATTTAAGACTGTATATCGTGCCAAACGTTAACGGCATATCGAGGATGTTATTTTAAGCAAAAAATTGTATATGAACATGTGCCCGGAAATTCTCCGCGAGGGAGTCACAATTCATCAATGATTATATCCAAAACATTCTTGTATATTTTTATAAAATTTAATACAGGGTTTGGTGTTAATAATAATAAGTGTAAACGATTTTCAGTACCAACCAATAAAAACTATCGAAACATTTAACTGTCTTACAGCATGATTTGATGATAATTGATCATTTTGTTTAAAACAGTGGATACATAATTATCGCGGTTCGGTACACTATCAAATAAAACGGGCAAGTACGTGTTGGGCACGCACATGATAGGGTTCCGTAGTCATTCTCACTACGATTTATAAAAAAAGTATTTTTCAAAATTTTCGTGACTGAAGGGTTAAAATCAAAAAGTCATTTGACTTTTATTATTGCATTTTAGGAGACCTATCAAATGACACCCCACTCAATGGGGTAAATGAAAAAATGTGAGTTCACTTTTAAATCTATGAAAAGGGGGTCCAAAATATTTTTGACAATGTTCGTTATAATTTTCTGTGAAAGTACTAATTAAAAGCTACATTCTGAATTTGTTTCAGATTTTTTGAATCGATAGTTTAGAAAATAGAGGGGGGGGACGCTCTGACAGTGACATTAAAAAGCAAATATATCGCGACTGAAGGGTTAAAATCAAAAAGTTATTTGACGTTTTTTATTGCATTTTACGAGACCTATTAAATGACACCCCACTCAATAGGGTAAGTGGGGAAAAAAATGAAAGTTCAATTTTGAGTCTATGAAAGGGGGGTCCAAAATATTTTTGACAATGTTCGTTATAATTTTCAGTGAAAGTACTAATTAAAATCTACGTTCTGGAATTTTTTCAGATTTTTTAAATTGATAGTTTAGAAAATAGAGGGGGGGGGGGACGCTTTTTTAATGACTTTGGAGAGAAAATACATCGTGATCGAAGGGTTAAAATTAAAAATTTCTGTTACATTTTTTGTTGCATTTTAGGAGACCTTTCTAACGACACCCCACTCAATGGTGTAGGTGAAATTTTTTTTTTGAAAACACTTTTCATTTTATGAAAGGGGGGTCTAAAAAAATTTTATTTTCTAAAATCTTATCATTTCTGTTTTTGGGTCATCAATCTACGGCCGTATACCAAATTTCATCTTATTATCTCAAAATTTTTGAAGACGGACGGACGGACATGGAGAAACTATAAGTGTTCCTAGTTTTCTACGGAACCCTAAAAAACATCATACTTTGCGCTTAACGCGTTCAAGACTGGTGCCAGTATCTTCTTATTTCTTTGTGATCATTTTAAAATGAGAAAAAAAATATATTCTTTGATTTCAAAGTTTTAACTTGATTTTTCCGTTTTAGTTCAAGACGAACATTTTTTGTTCCGTTTCTGTCTGCCTGTGTATCTGTGTGTGTGTGATACTAATTAAACCAGGGTAGTTGGTTGAGGACTGGAGGACGGTCTCATTTCAAAATCATTAAAATCGTGTATAAAGGGGAGGGATGACACCTCAAAAGAGTTAATTTTTGAAGATATTTCGAGAAAGACAAATGACAAAAATTTCATTGAATATTTTTTGTAGAGCTTTCATTTTTCTATAATATAGGTCACCATAACGTTTGTTGTAAAATATTCCCTTACAAAGATGTATCTCAATTTTTTTTGCATAACAGAAAATTTTTAATTTACATAGATTGAAACTGTCAAATATTAAAATTGATTGATGAATTTATGTAGCCACTGTACACTCACTTGGTAGATGTTTTTATAGTTTTTTTCAATAGTAACTTCGAGATTTTTTTTTGATAAAAGAAACATTATAATCCGAGACGACTTTTAAACAAGTATTCTTTCTGCTGAACTTTCTGTCTAAATTACTTTATTTTAAATAAATCGTGTTCGATACATTCATTTGCAAAAAAAAAACTGCCTCGGAAATAAAAAGTTTCTTTTTTTAACGTGAGCAACATCCATAAACCACGCTACACTTTTAGATGAGAGGGCGGGTACAACTTTATTGTCTACATGGTGTTACATGGGTGTTGGGGGGGGGGGGGGGGGTCATATTTAAATCTTACGTACATTGTACGTAAAACAAAACATCGTTGGATGATTAACCTATATTTATCATAATGTTTACTTCATATTGAAATACAGTAGAAACCGGTTATAACGACGCAGAAAAAAAGTCCCGGCTGAATCCCATATGATTGCCCGTTATAATATACCGTTTATAACGACATCGCTTATAACGAAATACCGGTTTTAACGACTATCTGTTTACAATACTTTCGGAGAATTTTATCGATTTGTACGACGGACCGACTTTTGTTTCAATTATTTTTTTAAATATAGTATTTTTATATAGGCAATACTCTTTGCACATGTATTATTTAACGTTAATTAAAACAATTTTGTGTTTTTATGTTATTAATCTTAACGTAAGAATATTATGTTTATTCTTTAATAATCCTATAGATGTTTTATTGTGTCTGACATAATTTGTGCATTTTATTTTTTGTACAATAAAAAATATTGTTTGACATAATAATACATAATGTTTTGTAGGTTAGGTTTAATTCTAATAAACAGAAAACAGATGTAGATTTCAAATCGTATACGTACATGATTGGTGGAGAGTAACCAATCAGAACGCACCTCGTAATGTCAAACTATGATTCCGTAAAATACAAGTAACGTTATTAAAGTGTCTCTATTCTAATCTATTCTGAATATCATAATATAGTATTCGGGTATTCGTAAATGTTTTATATTTTATTATTCTCATTCGTTTTATTTTGACGATATATTCACTCACAGATGGTGAATTTTACAAAATTTCAGCATACTCACGAAATTTTTAGTTTTTCCGATAAATTACCTTAAAAAAATCGAACTATCGGATATTACGACAATCGGTTATAACGACCTAAAATTCCGGTCCCTTCGATGTCGTTATAACCGGTTTCTACTGTAGTTTAAAACATTGTAATATAAGTTTTTTTAACATTTGGTATTTTTTTATATTTAAAGTTTTTAAAAATTTCAAAAATTTATCCCAGTCTTATTGGATCAACATAAATATCTTTTGTTTTCTACACTCTTTCTCTAAAGTTGATAGTTTTCAAGTGAAATAATCTTGGAAGTACAAAATCTTGAATGTTTTGTTGGATATCTAGGACTGTTCCCATTGTTCAAAAAAATATTTCAATGAAAGATTTGTTTGTTTATTCACGTACATAGGTAGAAAGGTTTACTTGAGCTAAGTAAATCTTGTTTTGTATATAATGAAAACAATATTTTCTTAAGATAAGAAATATTTTCTTAAGATAAGAAATATATTCTTAAACCAACTATTGTATTCTGGACGAAGAAATAATGTAGTTGGATTAAGAATACTTTTCTTATATTAAGAAAATATTGTTTTCGTTATACAGTGCAACCTCGATATAACAAAACTGAAGGGGATTGGAAAATATTCGTTACACCAAGTAATTTGTTACAGTGAGGTTTGTTATATAAAGGTTAGTTTGGTCTACAATTCGTTATAACAAGGTAAGAAAACTTGTTTATTAACCTCAACATTACGTAGGTACTCATTTGCTTACCCTGTTATAGCGAACGATTTACACTAATAAATAAAACACATTTAAAAAAAAAACTGTATTTTTTATTTAAAAATAGTTTACAGTTTTCTGTCACAAAATAATCAAAATGAAATGCAATGAAATCCGTAAAAAAATAAGTAGTTAGGTAGTTTATTTTTGATGGGTAATATTCGCATAAACCAAAGAAATCACAATCAATTGAAAACATTCGCATAAACTTAAAAAATAAACAATGTGGTTATGATAGCTTACTCCTCATTTTATTTGTCTTGATTAGAAAAAAAGTCATAAATTGTGGTCTGGTTATCACCGGTGTTAGTTATCATATCTAAAGCGCAATCCAATTCCGTGATGGATCTGACTACTCTGTTGATAGTGTTATGTAAAGGTTATAAGTTGACAAAATTCGTTAAATAGACGTAAATAATACTTTCTATTTATATTCTACAATGATTAAAAATTCGTTATAAAGAGGTTGTTAACAAATGTATTGGTAATATAAAGGTATATTTTGCATTAGCTCTTATGGGCAGTTCTAGGGGATTTCAAAAAATTTGTTAAATTGAGGAAATCGTTATATTGAGGTTCGTTATATTAAGGTTACACTGTATGTATACAAAACAAGATTTTCTTGGTCCAATACAGTTTTTTTTTTGTGTATAAGATTACCTACTAAATAAAAAGTATAGGCTCCTATTTATTGAGAAATGATGTTGACCTTTAAATAACCTCGAAAACCACTATAAAATAAAAAATAAATACATATTACAATTCGATTTCTCCCTCACAACCAAATAATTATTTTTTGGTTCAATTTTTTTCAAAAATGAGATATTGTGATAAAAATTTGTAAAACATTAAATCCTTCACCTTGTACATTGTACATGCACTTCTACTGAATACAAATGATATACATTTAATTGTAGGCTAAAATTCTAATTGAGAGTAGACGATCTGACTACATATGACTAACTGAGATATATGTATGTTTGTATATATGTATAACCGAAATAGCCCCACGGGGGCATTGTCCCGAGTCAGGCGGGCGGCGCATTACGCGAAGGGGAGATAGCTTGAGCGCACTCGCCTGCTGCAAGGTCACTGAACCACCTCGAACTCACGGCCCGCCTGTCGCGTCGTCGAACATCGCTCCATCGATTTTGATCCAAAGTATTTTGTTATTATCGTCTAGTCACATACCTCTATATGTTTACTACCCTCAGAGTTCTTAAAAACTTTACAGAATTAACACTAGAAAGACGGGAAAATCTACCTACCTACAAAGACGGCGACCGGTCAAATGACTACTTTACTAAATATATTTTTTTATGAGTAATTAATAAATGTCAAGTAAAGAAATAAAAGTAGATGTAATGTATGTTTAATTTTAATATTTATACACAATTTTTACATGTTACAAGAGCCGCAAAGCGCTTTTTTACAAGTATAAGTATCGCATACTTTATTAGTTTTATTTTTACATTTCTGAATAAGACATTCTCGCCTTCTTCGAATTTCCTGGGCTTTTTTCACAAATTACTCACAATAATATCGATACACAATTACAGGCTTATTTGACTGACAATTCATATACGTATTTATTGTTGTACCCTCTCATACAACAATTAAAAACATATTTATCAGATCATAGCCGTCAAAAGACCGCCGCCGTCTTTGTCGGTATATCAACATTTCAAACAATAAAGAAAATAGATGTGAATTATTTTGATACATAGTTTCATTTAACTACTAGTATTAATAAAAGTCACAAAGTCTCATTACGGTAAGTCAAATAGTTTTTGAATTATTCAATATTGAAATTGAAATTACCGTCAAATGACTGCTCCCGTCTTTCTAGTGTTAATAGATAGCATGGCTTGGGCATAAAATACACGCCCCTTTAAGCGAATAAATATAAATTCTGGTTATAATCGGTTACAAAATACATTATTGTATTTGCATGTTATTTAAACATGCAGACAAAAAAAAATACATAAACAATGAGTAGTATTTAAGCGCGCATTATTTTATACACTTTGAACAGTCAATTATTGTTTTCGAGCAAGAAAGATTTTAATTTTGAACATTAATTTTGCGTTCTGAGCATTAAAATTTAGTTTTGTGCAAAAACATTTGTGTTCATTTTAACCTCTTTCATGGGCGGGGGCAAGTTCTCAAACTTTTTCTGTATTTTTCACTACTTTATTTTGAAGGGGGGGGGGGGTGCATATGGAAAATTTGAATTAACTTTAATCGCATACTTTTTTTGGGGGAGTATGGCTTATACGAACCTTCTCTGTTTTACTTGCTTTAATTTTTTAGCGGGAAGGGAGGTATACAGGGTGTCTAAATACCAGGGGACACCATGGGGATCTCGGAAACTATAAGAGATAGAGATTCGGTTAAATGAGAGAAAAGTTACCTTTAAGAGGGAACAGTTCAATGGTGCATTTACATTTTACAAAAATTTCATGGCTTACTAGATATTAACCAAAAACCATTTTACTCCGAAATCTTTCATCGTGAATATTTCTTAAGCGACTTGAAATTTAAAAAAAATGTTTCAAATAAATGTTTAAGGGTTTAGTATTGTCTATTTAAGTATATTTTTTTAATTTCCAGAAATGTCACTGTTTTTGAGATATGACACTAACTTATGTTTTCTTAAATGGAAGCAATATGAAATTTTGTAATTTTTGAACAGAAGATTTTATTACCTTTTTAATGATATGCAACTTGATATGCTTATTTTTCAAAATATATCATAAAATGATCAAAAAGTACTTTTTATTTATTTAATACACTATATCAGCGGTTCTTAAACTGTGGTCCGCGGACCCCCGGGGGGCCGCCAAACTTTTACGGGGGTCCGTGAAACATTTTTGGCAAAAAATTTATTTACATAAAGTACTTTTATATTACTATTTATCAGTGATTAATTAGTATGTAACGACCTTTTTTGTTAGTCTATCAGGGATGGGGGTCCCTGAAAAATAATTGTTAAAAAAGGGGGTCCCTAGACCACATAAGTTTAAGAACCACTGCACTATATCATCCTAAGATGGCTATGACAATTAACAATAAGATTGAAAAACAACTGAAAATTTATTTATAAGCTTACATAGCATGAATTAACTATTTTATTTATAAATAAACATCAATTTAACACAAAATACCAGCCAATGATGGCTATAGTTATTAACAACAAAAAATCAATAAGGTATTTTATTTAATACAGTTTACCAGTCTTTGTGGAAAATTATAAAAAAAAACTTTATCTTTAACAATAGGTACCCCATATGAAAAAAAATCCAAGTTATGTCTGGTGATCGTGGTGCTGGTTAGTTCCACCCATCCATTTATTTGGTACAACAGAATAATATTGCATTTTTAAAATGTAAAAAATATTATCAACAAATACGTATCACAAATAATTATAAGTTACAAACAGGCAAAATAACAATTTCTCAGTTGATTTAAAAATCTCATAGTTGACAGCCATAGCCATTTTTGACTGGAAATAAAAAAAATATTTTTTTTTAAATAAAATAGCTTATTGTTTTTTTGTTGTTAATAACCATAGCCATCTTTGGCTGGTATTTTGTGTTAAATTAATAAAACATATTTAATTTATGTTATGTAAGCTTATAAATAAATTTTCAGTTGTTTTTCAATCTTATTGTTAATTGTCATAGCCATCTTAGGATGATATAGTGTATTAAATAAATAAAAAGTACTTTTTGATCATTTTATGATATATTTTGAAAAATAAGCATATCAAGTTGCATATCATTGAAAAGGTAATAAAATCTTCTGTTCAAAAATTACAAAATTTCATATTGCTTCCATTTAAGAAAACATAAGTTAGTGTCATATCTCAAAAACAGTGACATTTCTGGAAATTAAAAAAATATATTTAAATAGACAATACTTAATCCTAAAACATTTATTTGAAACATTTTTTTAAATTTCAAGTCGCTTAAGAAATATTCACGATGAAAGATTTCGGAGTAAAATGGTTTTTGGTTAATATCTAGTAAGCTATGAAATTTTTGTAAAATGTAAATGCACCATTGAACTGTTCCCTCTTAAAGGTAACTTTTCTCTCATTTAACCGAATCTCTATCTCTTATAGTTTCCGAGATCCCCATGGTGTCCCCTGGTATTTAGACACCCTGTATAGTATATAGTAATTAAAAATAAATAAATCCTAACCTAACCTCACTTTTTAATGGGACTAATATACCCAAACCACATACAATGGAATCTTCGTTTGTCATTTTTCACAATACTTATTAACAAAAGTATACTATCTGAAAAATTAAAGATAAATAAAATAAAACAGTTTGATTTTTAATATAAATAAGATATCAATTAGTACAAATCGTAAAAATCTAAACACTCGTATATTTTGTTTAATACTTTTCACTATTCCTAATTTTATTTAAATTAGTGCGCGTTTATTGTTCTCATAAATATTTTAATCAGCGTAAATTGTAAAAAGTCAATTGACGCTGCTTTCATCGGAAATAGAAAGTAAGCCACTACCTGTACAGTAGTCTTTTTTTATGAGGTACATAGATATATTTTACAGAAAACCGAACATAAAAAAATCGCACAAAAAAGACATTGCTTACATTGTAAATTAGGGATACGTTACGTATTTTTTTAAAACCGCATAAAACCTAAGTAATGATTTAAATAAACCAAAATCACAAAAACATAGAATGCCTAAAAAATAAAACAAAAAATGGTTTGAAAATTTGGAAGAAACTGATAGAAAATATAAAACAAGTGTCTTTTAAATTTTATCTATTTAATTTTATTGAAAACTAGCTGTAACCCTCGACTTCGCTTGCGCGCATTTCGAAATTGTTTTTTATTCATTATACAAAATCGTAAATATCTCGGCTCCTTTGCGAGATAGGAGGTTGTTTTTTCCCTTAAAACCACCCCCACGGTATTTTTTCCACCGGATCAAATTGAACCAATTACAACCCCTTCATATAAGACATGGGGTGATTTTTTTTTCTACTTTTACTCTTTATTTACTACACAAAATTTATACAAAATATCTCAGCTCTTATACATAGTTGATATTTGCAAAAACCAACCCTCTGATTACTTTTTTTAATTTGATTGAAATGTATTTTCCTCGAATTTACTTTTAAAACTTGATCAGCTATGCAGATAAACAAATCAAAAACCCACCAATTTCCCCTTCCCACGCTATTAGGGGTTGAATGTCGAAATTTTGATATTTACTGAATGTAATTTCGTCTGAATTTACTTGAATATCATTAACAGTTATGTAGATAACTTTATCACCATTAAAAAAAATTACCACCCTCCTCACGCCCTTAGCGGTTGAATTTCCGTAAATGCTATTTATTTTGTATAAAATTTTTGTATCAAATTTTATTCGCGTATATCCGACCGAAAAATATATTTTCTCATACAAACTTTTCCACTCCCTTACAAAACCTTTAGGGGATGAATTATGAGAAATGCTGAAACATGTTTCATTATTTGTATTGTCGAGTATTGATGCTAAGTTCCAAGTAAATCCAACGAACGTACGAACGTTTACCCCCCCCCCCCCAGTAGAGGTTGAATTTCGAAATATCTATTCTTTGTGGATGTTTACGTCAAAAAAGGAGGACACTCGGCTACTCGGCGAATATAAATAAGTCAATCAGTTAGTCAGTCAATCAGGTAGAAATGTTTTATGCTGTCAGGAGTCAGGCCATCTATAATTTTATATCTATACTAGCGTAATCCCGCTGCTTCGCTTGCGTAAACTAATTCGTGATAGGGGATGACATATTATATTTTTTTAAATTAATTTTTATTCATTACCTATATAAAAGAACGTAAATATCTCGGTTCTTATATAGTAAAAAATTGTAAAAAAAACTTTATATACCCTCGCCATTAAGGGTTAAATATAGAATATTTTTATTGCAGATTATTTTGCCCGACTCCACCATTATAACGTAAGCAGCTATGCAGATAAACATATCAAAAACACAGACCCTGTCTACACCCGCCATTAGAGGTTGAATGTCGAAATTTTTATTTTAATAGATGACTAATTTGCCCGAATTTACCTTTATAAGTAAAGCAGGTATGCAGATAAACATATCTAAATCCATCGTCGTCCCCGTGCTATTAGGGCGTGAATATCGAACTTTCATTATTAATTGAATATTAATTTGTCCGAATTTACTTTAATATCATGAACAATTATGAAGATAAATATATCAACATTTTATCCCCTCCCCCTATTTACTTGTGCCATGTTTCATTCAGTGAATACAAAAAAAAAATATTTTACAAATTTTTCCATCCCCCAAACACCTTAGGGGTTAAATTTTGGGAAATGCTGAAATAACTGTTTCATTATTTATGTTGTAGAGTAGGTTGTAGGGGTTGAATTTCGAAAAATCCTTTCTTAGTGGGTGCTTACATCATAAAAGGAAGGCACCTACGAAATTTCAAGTTTCTAAGTCCAGGGGTTTGGGCTGTACGTTGATATATGAGTGAGTGAGTGAGTGAGTGAGTGAATGAGTGAGTGGTTAAGGACAAACTCTTTTATAGATATAGATATAAAAGAAAAGGTAACGTCTATCTATCCGTTAGTGGCCTTATCACGCGAGAACCACTTATCCGATTTACGTGTTTTTTTTTTAATTGTTAGACATGCTCTCTGACCAGGTTTTAGGATATATTTTGTTAAGTTGATAACATAAGGAATACGTTGTGATGATAAAAGTACATAAATCAAGTCGGAAAAAAGTTTGCCGCCAACGCGCTGAACCATTAAATAACGAACAATATAATGTAGTCAAGAATTGTGTAGAATAAAAAGATCTAATATTAACTCCACGACACCATAATATAACATTTATAAGCCACAAGGACTGATTTTATATCACAAAAAAAAATAAAAAATAGGTTCTAATTCGGGCTCATATTGTCTAAAACTTCAAACAGAAAATTTAAACAAAAACTATTTGTACTTATTGTCCTGATTCGTTTTTGTTACGTAATTTAGATGTTGATTAGTTACTATTACAATAATAACCAATTGTGTTTGAAGTTAATTCAGCTATATTTTTCAAAATTCCTAAATAGTAATTCCGTAGTCCACGTGAGCGAAGCCGCGGGAACAGCTAGTGTTATGTCCGGTATCATAATGGGGCTAGCAAATTTGCTAGCTTGCAAACACTCTCTAATCAACTTATATGACAGTTTTTTTAGTTCCATGAAGATTTTGACAAGTTTCGCGCACGCGTTGTATGTAAATACAACGATACCTATTTAAACAGGAGTGGATATTATGAAAATTATTTTGTACGATCATAGCAAATCCATAGATACTATCACAAAATGAATTTGTGAGTACTTACAAGCTAACAAATGCTAACTCCTTTATGATACTAGATATTGTTATATGTATATGGGTTGGAAGTCATTTTTAGACTTGGTAATCCTTAATATATATAAAGCTCAACGTCTCTCTGTCTGTCTGTCCGTTAGTGCGCTTATCACTCGAGAACCAGTTATCCGATTTACGTGATTTTTTTTTTAATTCATAGGTACATTCTCTGGCCAGGTTATAGGCTATATTTTATTACGTTAGGTAACATAACAACTAAGCAGTGACGATATTAGTAAATCGGAAAAATTTTTACCGACGGCACGCTGTTTTGCGATACGCTGCCTAAACCGTTGAATATAGAACAAAATAATGTATTAAAGAATTGTGTAGAATCAAAAGTGCTACAATAAAGTCCGCGACACCATATGTCAAACTTTTATATTTAAGCCACAATGACTGCTTTTATGTTACAAAGAAAACATAAAATATTTGGGTTCGGTTTACATGGAGTTTTGACCTGCAAAACTTCAATCCTTATTGAAATAAATGATTTCATCGTCATAAGTACTTAATGTAGATATAATTTGCCTTTTACAGAATCCAATTTGGTCTTGGTTTAGGAAATAACGTGAAATATACATAAGTATAATAACATATTCGTTAGAATTCGTGCGAACTAGATAAAGTGTCGCGGGGAGAGGGAAGACGCCACGCTGGGCAGAGAGGGAGAGGACAGGCCTGTGGTATTCTTTTGATTGTCAATTGTTTAATTTGTTTTCAATAATTAAGATTTAAATTTAAATAGAACAAAAATTATTTTTACTTTTTGTTCCGATTCGCTTTTGTTAGGTAGGTAATTTAAGTGTTGTTTGGTTTTTAATAGAAAAATAATTAATCGTGTTTATACATAATTCAACTATATATTTTTTAAATCCTAAACAATATTTCCGCGAGCGAAATATTGTTTATAATATGTTTATATATAAATAAATAAACATTTATTTTACACCTAGTGTAAAATAAATGTTAGATCATTTGAATTGCACGGACTTGTGAACACTAGCAATGACACGACGACGCGGACAGACGTAACAAACTTAACCAATTGGATTTAAAATATAAGTGCGGTGAATACTGAGATTTTCTCGTGACCTCGGCGTAGTTATAAGTATTTTCTATTTTTTATGACGCTTTTATTAGCTTGACCTGTATGTTTATCATCAAATCGTGCAACTAATTTTTCATCCATTTCTGATTGTCAACATGACGTTGTCTTACCAGAAACAAATGTCGTATAAGTATGCAATGGGCTTAAATGATCCAAATGTTCTATTCAGTGGCGTAGTAACGTGGGGGAGCCCCCGTGTTACTATTGTCTGTCCGACCGTGATAACTTAAAAACTGTTGAAGTTATAGGTAAATATATAAAGTACATAATTTAAATTATAATTATCACAATTGTATTCAAAAACAGTTTATATTAAAAGTTTTTGTTATGAAAATTAGTCTTCATGTATTTTCCTATAACTATAACAATTTTAAATTTATCAGTCAGATAGAAACCATTATTTAAGTCAATTTAGGGCATTCAATGTTCTATCGATTCCTAGCTGGAATTTATTTTATTCGGTGTAGAAAGTTTTCTCTGTGGTCGTCGAAACACATAAATAATTTTTCTTAAATTATTGTAATAACTAGAACTTTAAGTGCTAATAACTCAAACATTTTTCGAGATGGGGACAAAGCATTATTTTGGGCATACTTTTCTCTAGTATAACAATGAAATTTCATTTTGAAATTAAATTTAAGACATTATTAAACACATAGATTTTTCGCTGGCTCTATTTCAACAACTATTTATAGTACATAATTTTTAAAACACTTTTTTGTTCGTAATTTTATCAGCTTTAAGATTTATTAAACCTATTTTATCCTGAAACTGACAGCCTCAGTGTTATTTCCAGTGGCGGATTTGCAGTCCTAGCCGCTCTAGGCCCCAGGCCATGTGCCGCCCCTTTCTCAGCACCCATCATTATAGACTAGATAAATAATTCATGAATTTACTTTATTTCCATTTTTAATTGATTCAGAAATTTGTTTAACTAAAAGCTAGCTTATAAAGCTAGTTTATAATATTTTCCGAGGTTTCAGGGATGATTGAACATTTAAAACGGGTTTAGGTTTTGTTTTTAATAAAATAAATGTTTTACAATGTGTTACAAAACTCATCTGCACTTAAGTGTAGCAAAATCATTAATTAAATCTTCGCAATCCAATTTGCTTAAAAAATCAGCTTCTATGTTAAGCAAAGCAAAATCGTTTAACCTTTGCTCCGTCATTGTTGTGCGTAAACAGTTTTTAACTTTTTAACTGCGCAAACAAGAAAACGATCGTTCTCCTGTACAGTCACTGGCGGGTGTACATATTTTATATGTACGATGTACGAAATTATTTATACTTTGATACGCAAAAATAGTGATTTAGGAAGATACGGTACGCGAGCCTTTAAAATATTAAGATACTTTGCATTTGAGTTATTTCTTGTTAATCTTGTTATCATCAGTGATTTTTTTTGGCACGATTTGCCGCCCTTAATATCTGGCCGCCCTAGGCCCGGGCCTACTGGGCCTTATGGCAAATCCGCCACTGGTTATTTCCAAATAACTGATTTAATACGGTTTTATAAGCCTCGAGAAAATACATTTTTGTCTACTAAAATCTTAATAATAACTGTACTATAATTATTAAAACCAATTTATTTAATTAATTTTTTATTAATTTTATTTATTTTTTATTTAATTGAATTTTGTGTGTGAGAAACTAACAGAAATTAATACGCATATTGCATAAATATAATTCAACAATAATTGCTTTCAAATCTTGTAAACGTGTAGTAGAAAAAAGTCAAGAGTCAAAATAACATGAATTCATTCAGGTGACAAAATCATAATGGGAAGAGTAATTTATGAAACTATTGCGCATGCGACTTTGGAGAAGCGATATCAATTTATGTTATTTATATTTGTGACCTTGTCGTTTCCTATCTCACTTTTATTCTACAATGTGTTTTTATTCTTTGAAGTGAAACGCACGTGCGATATAGTAACTGATTAAATTAATTCTCGATCTATAATATATTATAATGAATTAATTATATTTAATATTAGTATTTGCAATTTACAGTTTTGAAACTCAATATACCGGGTGTCCCAGATAACTTTTCCAGCATGGGGATCTCAGTATCTATAAGAGATACAGGTTTGGTTAAATGAGATCAATTATTTGTATGAAAGGGGTGAGTATTATTACACAAAAAAATATTCATAATTCTATGTGGTTTAGGCGGTATACCCAAAAAACTGAAAATTCGGAATTTCTTTAAATGGCTATAACTTCTTTGTTAAAATAGATAGGTACTTTTTGTTTGCGGTTTCTTAAAGCACTTTTTTGTGTAGAATTGATTGGTGTATTTAGAATTTTTATAACACTTTTAGTTTCCGAGTTACAAGCCCTAACTTTAGTTTTTCTTATGGGTCACTTAGTTAAATATATCATATTTGAACGTGTTTTTTACTCTACTTTAAAACGATATGTCACTTGCCATATTTATTATCGAAAAAAAGTCGAAATACTAAATATCAGTGATATTTATGAAGTATTTTACTACAAACTTTTAAGTGAGCTATGAAAAACAAAAATTGTAAACAAAAATCACAATAACAACAATCAAAATAACAAATGAATATTTGAAACAATGAACTATTTGAAAAAAAATATATTATCATTTTTTTTTCGATAATAAATATGGCAAGTGACACATCGTTGTAAAGTAGAGTAAAAAACACGTTCAAATATGCCATAGGCAACTTAGCGGCCCATAAGAAAAACTGAAGTTAGGGCTAGTATCTCGGAAACTAAAAGTGATATAAAAAATCTAAATAAACCAATCCATTCTACACAAAAAAGTGCTTAAAGAAACCACAAACAATAAGTACTTATCTACTTTAACAAAAAAGTTATAGCCATTTAAAGAAATTCCGAATTTTCAGTTTTTTGGGTATACCGCCTAAACCACATAGAATAATGAATATTTTTTTGTGTAATAATACTCACCCCTTTCATACAAATAATTCATCTCATTTAACCAAACCTGTATCTCTTATAAATACTGAGATCCCCATGCTGGAAAAGTTATCTGGGACACCCGGTATAGTACACTTAAAAAAACGTAAAAAACAAACAATTAGTCGTGATAAAGGTAAAGCATTGTTTAAAAACGATAGTTTTTAATCATTATACGAATTTTCATTAAAATTAGGTAAATTTTTTTATATAAAACACTGAAACACAATTGAATCAGTTGCCTTCACTTTGAAGCATGCATGATGTCATGAGTACCACTTCAAGGTTTCTCGCGCGAGACGTAAGACGAACCCCGAAACGTAGAATCAAGAGTATCCGTACTTTCAGACAATTGCATAAAACAACATAATGTTTCACTGTTAGTTGCAACAATCTTATACGCTAAGTGGGGATAGTTATATAGATAAATATTACATACAGTAAAATAACAATTATTATTATTATTATTACCTATGTAAAATCATTTTTATACTACACAAGAATATACAGGGTGTCCCAGGACTGTGTCAAAGCTCAATATTTCATATTATTATAAGAATTAGAAGAAAACTTTAAATATAAAAGTTGTCAGGCTAGAGCATCGGCATAGTTTGAAATTAGTTACATTTATACAGAGTGACCCATAACTGCGTTACAAATCAAAGTAATGTTTTTTTAAATACAAACTATATATTTTTATTTGATAATCTAATAGCATTCATTTTTCTGAGTATTTTGATATGTCATTATTGGATTATACAGAGGGGCTTAGAAATTATGAACAATTTTGTAAGAAAATGGGAACATTTTCAATGCCTTGTAGTTTTCTAATTACAACAAAAAAAATTGTTTTCTGTTTGAAGTAGTTTTGGTATATTCTCTATTATTGCGATATTATGTCAAACATTTACAAAATTGTATTATTTGTACAGGGTGTATCAAAACACTAAACCTAGTTTTTTTCAAAATTTTCAAATGGAACACCCTATATATTTTTACATTTTCGAATCGCCTGTTCAATTCTCAACATATTTTACAAACCATGTTCTATTCCTAAATCCAGCCGTTAAAGAGTTATTTATTTTATTTTAAAATCTTAAGATGTTTTATAAAAACAATACAACTTTATTATAATCAATAAAACAGTTCGCTTAAAAATAACTTAACAAACTAATAGAACTTACAAACTTCAACAACATAAAAATTTAATTATTTTGTGGAATATAATAAAGTTGTATTGTTTTTAAAAAAATCTTAAGATTTTAATATAAAATTAATGACTTATTAACGGTTGGATTTAGGTATAGAACATGGTCTGTAAAATGTGTTGAGAATTGAACAGGCAATTCGAAAATGTAAAAATATATAGGATGTTCCATTTGAAAATTTTGAAAAAAACTAGGTTTAGTGTTTTGATACACCCTGTACAAATAATACAATTTTGTAAATGTTTGACATAATATCGCAATAATAGAGAATATGCCGAAACTACTTCAAACAGAAAACAATTTTTTTTTTGTTGTAATTAGAAAACTACAAGGTATTGAAAATGTTCCCATTTTCTTACAAAATTGGTCATAATTTCTAAGCCCCTCTGTATAATCCAATAATGATATATCAAAATACTCAGAAAAATGAATGCTATTAGATTATCAAATAAAAATATATAGTTTGTATTTAAAAAAACATAACTTTGATTTGTAACGCAGTTATGGGTCACCCTGTACAAATGTAACTAATTTCAAACTATGCCGATGCTCTAGCCTGACAACTTTTGCATTTAAAGTTTTCTTCTAATTCTTATAATAATATGAAATATTGAGCTTTGACACAGTCCTGGGACACCCTGTATTATCCTTAATAAGCTCAACGTCTCTCTGTCTGTCTGTCCGTTTGTGTGCTTATCTCTCAAGAACCACTTATCCGATTTACGTGATTTTTTTTAATTCATAGGTACATTCTCTGGCCAGGTTATAGGCTATATTTTGTTACGTTAGGTAAAATAACAACTACGCAGTGACGATAATAGTAAATCAAGTCGGAAAAAATTTTGCCGTTGGCGCGCTGTTTAGCAATACGCTGCCTAAACCGTTGAATATACAACAAAATAATGTGTTAAAGAATTGTGTAGAATCAAAAGTCCTACAATAAAGTCCGCGACACCATATGTCTAACTTTTATATTTAAACCACAATGACTGCTTTTATGTTACAAAGAAAACATAAAATATTTGGGTTATGTTTACATGGACTTATGACCTGCAAAACTTTAATCCTTATTGAAATAAATGATTTCATCGTCATAAGTACTTAATGTAGATATAATTTGCCCTTTACAGCATCCAATTTGGTGGTATAGTTTAGGAAATAACATTAAATAAGTTTTATACGGTAAAATATTATAAATTACGCGCGAACTAAATACGCCGGTATTCGATCTCCCTCGGCTCGGCCGTTGTCATTTGATCGTCAGTTTTGTTTCAATAATTAAATTTAAATTTAAGTGTTGTTTTTATTATTACAATAATAACTAATCGTTTGTAATTAATGCGAGCGAAGCCGCGTGGGTACATCTAGTTATTTAATATAAGAGCAAACAAACGTCTTCCAGCTCGAGTGGTTCTAGAAGGTACCACTGTGAGCACGAATGCAACTCTTTCAATGCTTATATGTATATCTGGAACTAATAATCGTAGAGCAGTAAATAAAATATCAACAGATAGCTTACAAAGATACATTTATAATACAACTCACTCAACATATAAACTCATTTTCATAGTTTTGTATTTGCGATGTGCAAATAAAGTGGCGCGAAGACAGTTAAATTTTAACTGCCAGAAAATTAGGTAACAAATTAAATTAAATGCACTTGTATTTCTGTTGTAGGTACTTTTTCTCTTAATTAATTTATTGTAAATGACAAAATTCGTGTTCGAAACGTTCGTTTGCTGAAGAAACAAAATAATCAAGTCAGATTAAAAAAAAAGGATTGTGTGGTTTTATGAAACCACGGTAAAAGTGAAACTTTTTTTCACATTATAGACATTTAACTAAAAATTTTCGGAATAATAAATTCAAGCACTCAAAAATGAAATAAATCCATAAACAACAACATGCACCAGTAAAAAGTTCTAATAATACTAATAAATTCTATATAAAAACCAAGATCTTTTTTCCTTTTTCTATAAGCACGTGCTCTGTCGGCGTTCTGTTTTTTACGGCGTAAAATCTGTGCGTAAAATTAATTCATCGTCATTCATATTTGCACTATTCTTTCTCGTTGATCAGTTTTTTGGACTCACTAGCTGTGTCGTTGTTTACCAAAAGCAAATAAATAACAACATTTACATTAAACACTGACAAATTACAATACAAACTTACTAAATATGTATAATAGCACACAGTA
This sequence comes from Sialis lutaria, assembly GCA_949319165.1. Taxonomy (NCBI): domain Eukaryota; kingdom Metazoa; phylum Arthropoda; class Insecta; order Megaloptera; family Sialidae; genus Sialis; species Sialis lutaria. The sequence continues at coordinate 31,272,483 of OX439235.1, forward strand.
CATAAACTGTCATACAATGAATGGCTGCTTGTTCCACGCATGCGCAGTCCAAACGTTACGCGACATGCAACACACAGACGAAAAAGTTTGAGACGATGTAATAAAAGTTTCACTTTAAAAATTAAAAATTATTGAAACAAAATAATTAAAATTTTAATAGGTATATAAAACTATACTTTATAACGATGTATAACTTATGTTATATGCCTCCAAACATGAGACGTATTTTATACTGTAAATTAAACATTCTAGGAATGCAGTAGACAGCCTATATTTCATATACACCTGTCTATCATTGCACCAAAGTTAAGCAGCATCATGATAAGACATATGTTGGATGGGTGACCGGCCGGGCGGCTTTTTTATATTATTCTATTTGGGGAAACGTTATATGTATTAAAGTTAGAGGTACCTACAATTGTACTTTATGAAGTAATGACGTATTTATCCCTACTCCGCGGCCGAGCGTAATGCGACATGCAACACACAGACGAAAAAGTTTGAGACGATGTAATAAAAGTTTCACTTTAAAAAAACCTCCGGACAAAAATTTTATTTTTTTCACGTAGAATTAGATGGCCAGTATTTCTCTGGAACAAATTTCCCTGACTTTTCCCGGTTTTCCAGGAGAATTTTTACGTTTATATTTTGAACAAAAAGAAAGACGCGGTATAAAAAGTCAAATAGTCCTGATATAGACCAGTGCTTCTAAAACTTTTTGACGTCGCAGCCCCCTTGCAACTCAGATTGATAACTCACGGCCCCCCGATTTTTTTTAAACCAAATGGGCTAAAAAAATTTTTTTTTTTTCATTTATATAATTTAAGCAAGTGCATATTTGAACTTTTTGAACATTTATTTAACGATAGAAAATTTGTTAAATTCGCGGATTTTCGTGGCCTCATTGTGTGAAGGCCACGGCCCACTTTAAGAAACCCTGATATAGTCGATCTAATTAATCTATATCTATAAAAGAGTTTGTCCTTAACCACTCACTCACTCACTCACTCATATATCAACGTACAGCCCAAACCCCTGGATCTAAAAACGTGAAATTTCGTAGGTGCCTTCCTTTTATGATGTAAGCACCCACTAAGAAATAATTTTTCGAAATTCAACCCCTACGGGGTTAAAACAGGGTGTCAAAGTTTATATTAAAACATATTTTTTTTGTTCGCATTTAATTGAAACTTATCGAACATACTCTACAATAGTCTACAATATAAATAATGAAACAATTATTTCAGCATTTCCCAAAATTTAACCCCTTAAGTGTTTAACAAATTAATATTCAATTAAAAATGAAAGTTCGATATTCAAGCCCTAATAGAATGGGACGGGGACGAGGATGGATATAGATATGTTTATCTGCATACCTGCATTACTTATAAAGGTAAATTCGGGCAAAATAGTCATCTGTTAAAAAAAATTCGACATTCAACCCTTAATGGCGGGGGTAGACAGAGTCTGTGTTTTTGATATGTTTAGCAGCTTACGTTATAAAGGTGGAGACGGGCAAAAATTTGCGATAAAAAAATTCTATATTCAGCCCCTAATGGCGAGAGTAGACAGGGGGTTAGTTTTTACAATTTTTAACGAAGATCCGAGGTATTTACGTTTTTTTAAAGGTAATGAATAAAAATCAATCTAAAAAAATGTAATATATCATCCCCTATCACGTATGGAGGGTTCTAATTAGTTTCGAAGTTTACGCGAGCGAAGCCGCGGGATTCCGCTAGTCACTAATATTACGATGTGACAATACGTTTCTATTATACTTGTGACAAAGTTGCTACTGTACTTCTTTATCTCTTTAAAAAAATATTCAGCGATTATTCATGCAAAATAACAATCAACAAAGTCAAAATAAAAAGATCTAATAAAAAGTATAGCATACTAAATAAATATTATCATATGCATATTAATGAATCAATTGTCAAATACAAATAAACCTGTCCTTTTCTAATATTGTGTGTATGAGTATTGTAACTCACACTAAAGTATTTATTATCTTTATTGGATATTTACGTGACTCTATAAATAGCGGTCTAAAAGTTCGTGTGACATCAACAAAAGCGTCATAGACTATGCTATCGCAGTCGTGAACTAAATGTAAATAACAAACATACAGTGTATAAGCTCTGCACTCGTTGGTTTTACGTTAAAATATTATCTATTTTAAATATTGGATACTATCTACTTATTATTAATACTACATTATTTGTAAACAGTGAAAGTTAAATAAGTGATTTCATATACTTACATTATATCAATTATTAATGCAGAAAAATATAGAGTCCATGATATTTTTCAAAGATAATATATTCTTCCATATCCTGAAACAAATAATTATGTTTGTTATTTATACAGAATATACAAATTATGATAAATAAATAATTTAAGGAGGTTGACACCATAATAAAATAACAGAAAGATTTCGATCAAACTAAAATAACAAGACATTTATATTTAAAAAAATCCCTGCAAGATTTCAAGGTCAAAGAGAATTTGATGAAAATTTGAGCATACATTTTTTAAACATGTGCCTACAAAGAAATCTGTAAATTTTCATAATGAAATTATCTAATTAGAAAATTAAATGCACACAAAAAAAAACTGTATTGGACCAAGAAAATCTTGTTTTGTATATAACGAAAACAATATTTTGTTAATATAAGAAAAGTACTCTTAATCCAACTACATTATATCTTCATCCAAGAAAACTATAGTTGGTTTAAGAATATATTTCTTATCTTAAGAAAATATTGTTTTCGTTATATACAAAACAATGTTTACTTGGTTCAAGTAAACCTTTCTACCTGTGTGTATGCTAAAAAAATATAAGTCAGAGCCGAGTCACTCTATAATGCAATGCTCTATTCAGGCATTCAGAAATGATTCATTTTTAAGTAATTTAGAATCGATAAATCAATTAAATAGTTTTTTTACTAAAATATCGGAAATTGCATCGCTAATATTTAACATAGATACCCAATTTCATCAAATTCTTTTATTGGTAACAGCCAAAAGGATCAATCAGAACCCAGTATTTGCTATTTAACCCATTACTTGCCAGTGTCCTATTTATAGAACATCATATTTTCTAATTTTTTTCTCCGACATAATAACTTGTTAATTTGATTTACATTACTTATACCATATGTTTTTTAAGTCTCTCTACTTACAATTTTTTAATGAACTCTAGAATTCATTCAGTGACAAATTATAACACTTTTAAAGTAACCGTGTAATTATACAAGCTAGTCGACATTTATAGTTACAATTTTTTCACATAGTAAAGCGTTTTTAATTTGACGAAACTATATATAATATGAGTTATGTGGGTGTAAATCACATAACTCGGTGCGTGTAAAATGACTGTAGTGAGGCCAAAAAATCATATCCTTTTAAATAATATCCGCTGGGCCGAAATTTGACGCCCTAGGCGATAATCCCCCCCCCCCCTCCTAGAAAATGGAGTTTATAACAAATTACAAATAATCATTACGCGGTTCTATATTAAATTGAAATTCCTATTACTAGAACTCAGTATTAAAGAAAATTTAAAATATGAAGTAAAATGGTACAATACACAAATAGAATGTTCAGGAAAATGAAAATGAGTATGTAGGTACTATATACAGGCGAAAAATTTTATTAGAATGGAATCAATATACAATATGAAAAAATACAACATAAAATAGATATTGAACATTAAGAATTAAATATACCTATGATAAAATATAATATTGTTGTTCAAACAATAAAGAATCTAAAATAAAATTTTGCAACAATAACATTCAGCTAACTGAATCGAATAAATATATTGCCTCTGCACACATACATATACCATACCTACACTACGAATATGTATACAACACATCTTAACATGCTTTCTGCGCATGCGAAATAGAGCTGAGGCAATATGAATCTAGCCTCTGAATACGACACTCGGACGAGTACTCGTAAGTGTCAACACCCGTCAACTCGTAATAGTGCCAGCCCGATCGCACGCGTTCCGACTCGGCTTCAGGTCTACTTTTTCGTGCGATTGGCTTACTGGTGCGAGCAAAAAGCATGTGTAAACAGATACATCATGCTGTCACCAATGTTATTTAATTCAAATCTCGCAAGACGACAATATTATCATATTTATTATAACAATTAAAAACATTAGTAGGTGGAATGAAAATAAAACTAATGAATTTTTTCAAGAGATACGGCCTTTAAAAAATCATTGGAGATTTGTGATAGTGGATTTATCATTTACGATGTTAAAAATAAAATAATTACTTATTACAGCTTATTACATTAACTAATGTGTTTATTACCGCATCTGTAACAATTTGGTTTATAGTACACAGTAGTTACATTTTGAACTGAAGTTAAAAGCAATTGAGAAACGTCAAACCAGAAAGCATGCTTATCATATTTTAATGTAGACAGAAAAGTACTAGCGCTAGTATCACCGTGCTGCTAATCGTCCGAGTGTAACAGCAAATGTAAACTCGGCAATAATCTGCATTACCCTCTCTACTTGTTTATTTTCGTTCTCTCTCACACTCATGCGCGGCAATGCTGCTAGGAAAATATTTGGCTCAAATGTAAATAATTGGCTTTAAAATGACTTTTTTCATGTTAAAATAATACATTGGAGAGGAATAAAAGTTTGTTTTAGTAAAATTATGACATACACATAGAAATACTAATATATTATAATTGATTTTATTATGTTTAATAAAATAAATATTTATTTTTTATTCGCTCATAAAGTAAGTGAGGCTTGGCCTCACTTGCTTCATCTGACGCACCGCCACTGGGTGATATACATATAACTGAGTATAAGCTTACGCTCAAGAAATTTGAAATTTTTGCTCAGAATCATATGAATATAAAAATTTTATTCGTATGATTATACGTTCTGAATTTCTCGAGTATAAACTTATACTCCGTTTTCTTCATACCACCAATTTTATTTGAATGATTCATTGCGACGCATTATATTTAAATGATTCATTCAAAGTGAACCACATGTTGCAAATATCGTTAATTTCGCTTGAAATCACATAACACATAGACGAAACGAAACCAAATATAATAATTTTATAACCGACAATCTCGTAAAAGTTTAAACGATCTCGTATTATCCGATACATTTCTAACGCCCAGTATTATCAAGTTTAACTAAATGCTCCTTTAACTAACTATCCTATTATCAACAGATCTAAGCATAATACATTTAATTAAATAGATTTTAAATTTTCTACAGTATTTCTTTGCAACGTATGTATATTACGTAAATTTTTCATTGAGAGCTTAAATATTGATTTAAATTACATTTGTAATATACCAAATTTACTTTAAAGGAACATTTAGCGCTAAATGGTTGATAATACCGGGCATAAGTCTTGTAAAACCATTTGTTTTTGTGTACCGTGTGTTCATTGGAAAACATAACACCTAAATATTTCTGAAACTGATGTCCGGTATTTATAAACAAGCCAATACAAAGTTAGAACTATAACTTTTAACTTTCAACTTATATAACACAGTTAATGATGACTGATCGTACAAGATAATTTGTATATCACCACTGTTTTAATAACGTTGGTGTTTTGTTTACATGCTGCGTATGCGAGGAACTGTTAAAAACATAGACATACAGCATGATCTAATAATACAAGGTCTGCTATGATTATTTTGACAGCCGCCATTTTAGGTATATTTTAGCGTCGATAAAATATTACGTCAACAAAAAATTTACATATATGTGTTGTGATTCAAAAAACTACATTGTAGGTACGTATTAAATCAAAGAAAAATAAATAATTAAAAAACTATTTTATAAACAATATTGATCGTTTATTTAACTCCTCATTAGAAAAATTTAGTGATGATGACGTCACAGCAAAGAACAAATGAGCTGTCAAGCAGACCTTGTATTTTTGGATCATGGACATACAGTATGAACATCCAGACCAGTACGCACTTCGATTTTCGAATCAGATTGAATATCTGATTATCATTGATTATTTTGTTAAATGTCTTGGAAAAATTAAGTCGTACGAAACGTATCGTGTAAGACAAAAGACTTAGATTGTTTTTTTTTTCTTAATAGAATAAGATTCCATAATAAAATACTCTGCCTTGTAAATGCACGGTGCTTCCTCGTGCTAAATTCATCAAAGGTAGTTAATTATTGAACAATTTAAATAAAAACCGATAAAGTATTCAGATGAACTGCCTGCTGCCTGTCATTGGTTAACCATTTAATTTTCATACGATTTTAATAAAAAAAAATTAATTTGGGATTTTTCTTAATACGCGCCTGGTTATTATGTCGTATATTTTGAATTTTTTGATAATTTCAATCAAAATCATTATTTTTCTGCTATACGAATGTCAAAATGACATTTAAAACGTCAAAGTGACATTTAATATGTCAAAGTAAATAGCAGTTTAAAAAAAACAAATGACGATTTTCTTAAGTCAAATTGAGATAGATCTTTGTAAGGGAATATTTTACAACAAAAGTAGGTGACCTATATTATAGAGAATTGAATGCTCTACAAAAAAGGTTTTATAAAATTTTCACGTAACATGTGTCTTTCTTGAGATATCTTCAAAAAATAAATCTTTTTGGATGTCACCCCTCCCCCTTATACACAATTTTAATTATTTTGAAATGGGACCGTCCTGAAGACAGATCCAATCAGCCAACCAAGTTTCATCAATATCGGTTCAGTGGTTCATGAGTTAAGCGTGTGACAAGGATTGGGGGACAGACACACACACAGACAGACAGACACGGAACAAAAAGTGTTTGTCTTGACCTGAAACGGATAGATCCGGTAAAATTTTTAAAATCGGGGAACAAATTTTTTTTCTCGTTTTAAAACGATAACAAAGCTTCTCGTATCTTCGATATTGCGAGGAAGCAAAAATATAACTTCACATTTGAAAAAAAAAATTTACCTAGAAAACGTCTACCAAATAAAAAAAAAAATGATTCCCCTTTAAAATCAAATGATAATGAAAATTATTTTGTTCAGTCAGATCAATCAATTCCATAACTAATCCATAGATACTATCACAAAATTGAATTTAAATGAAAGTAGAAAATGGCTCAAAACCAATAAGGGAAAAAATTGGATTGATGCCATTTGTTTACGTCCGCCTGTAGCAATCTATATAATCGTTTGTTATTTCTTTTAAAAATAGGTAACGCTTTTAATAGAATTTCTGTGAAAATTTAGAATAACTTAGTTTATGTATTCATCATTTTGTATAAAATGTTTTTTTAGGGTTCCGAAGAAACCCTATTAATCTCACATTGTCGTCGATCTGTCCTTCCTTTCTAGCCAAAGTAAAAGATCTCGTTATCTATTTAAACTACTCTCTTAAACTGAATCAGTGAGAATTCCACTGATTCCCTCAGTGAAGGCAGAACTCACTGGAAAATCAGTTTTTCTCACTGATAACCAGTGACTTTTTTGCGCATGGCGCATGCGTCGGAAATGTCACCTGGCATCCATTTTACGTTATGAACGATTACAATGTGTTATAGTGGTAATTGCTTTTATCGTGATTAATAAGGTAAGTTTACATTTGTTTTTCTAATTATTAATATCATGATATGGTTTATATAATATACAATAATCCCAATAAAATAAAGATATAACATACTTATGATTTAAACGCGAAAATAAATTCTAACCTCATTTGTGTATTTCAAAATTTTCCACATACATACATGACAATAGTAGGTATCTATGTTTATGGAAATTATATTAGAATTATTATAAAAAATTATGTTAAAGTATTAAAATTTCTGCCTGCTCTTCAATGTAAATAAACTTTTAGAATCTTAAGAAGAATTGACAATTTATGTGGGCTAATAAACAACCTAACCTCACTTTTATTCTAATTGTAAGTAATAGTTATGCATTACTTACAACTTACAATGATTCTCAGTCAGCTTATATCTTTTTACCATACTTTTCTATTTTGTTATAGTTTATATGTTGTTTTTAGATAAATAAATATTAATAATTTTTTTCAGTTATCCACCTGTGTCAGCAAAAACAGCGTTAGCCAAAGCAATTGTGGCAGAATTTCCACGTCTACGAAATGATTATTCATCTGAAGGATATGTTAGTACTATTGAACATGTACATATGTATATATAAAGTTTTGCACATTATTTTTTAAATTTATTAGGAACACTATTACGATGAAAAAACAAAATATCAACTAAAAAAAACCTTTGGATTCTGGAACTATTAAGTAGTTTGGATATTGAAAATCTGAAAACTGAGGAAATGAATGAAAAAGTATAAAACATTTTCATCATTATTTGATAAAATCAATTTGGTCGGTTTATCGATATTATTATTTTTATTCGCAGTTTTTTTTTTTTACAGATCTCGATGATGAAATTTAAAAATCCAACAGAAGAAAATAAAAATACGATAATTCAAGGATTACATGATACTTATATATTTAAACGATATTGGATACTGACAGAACAACCAACAATTACACAAATTTTCCGAATGTATCCGCGCTTGCAAGATTATCATGGTGAAATGGTATAAAAATATTTTTATTATATTATATGATCAACGTACAATTAATATAATGAATATGATATGATGTAAAAAAATACTTTCAGATTGATATAGAATTTCAAAAGATGTTTCCAAAATTAAATGATAATTTTATATCTATAAATTTCCAACATACTATACACCGTATTCTATCTTATGCGAAAAAATTTCGCCCTGCCATTTTTATAATGTCCAGAACGATTGAGAATGGTGAATATCATATATATATACAAAATAAATTTTGATTTTAATTATCATTACCTACATTTCATACTTTTTAGAACAATTGAGGGCTTTGCGTATTTTAGCCGGAATGCTACCAGTATCCAATGCTGTAAAAAATTTAATAAGAGCACATAGCCAGGGCAAAGGAAAGAAACATGTAAGTTAAAAATCCAAAGATTTTTTTTGTCTTTTTACATTGCTTGATTTCTTAAGTGTGATATTTTTTTATAGTTAAACATTGAAAAAAGCAAAGAAGAAGACGTAATGATAAGGAAGATTAGAAGATTTGGAAAAAACGCTGCAAAGAGAAAGCTCAGAAAATATTCAACCCTATATTATTATTGTAAAAAGACAAGGAGAATGTTCAGTTTTTATCCAAGGAGATGGATGCCTGTCAAAAGTACCTGAAAGTTCAAGTCCTTTGAAAGCTTTCGATATTTTATATAAATTTTTTTATGTTTTTAATGTGGAATATCCACAAAATTTAGTCAATTTCTACAATTTTATTGATAAGTTTATTTATAAGATGTCTGTGCAATCGTGCATAGGGATGAAACGATACCGCTGAGGTATCGATACTTTTACTCGATACAGTATCGGTCGTAAAGTATCAATACTTACTCGGTATCGATTGAAAAGTATCGATACATACTCGTATCGATCGATTTTTTTTGTAAAATTTGCCAATCGCATAAAAATAATTTTGTAACCTTTAAAATAAGTTGTTAGTGACTAATAATTTATTTAAAAACAATTATTTTCACCCTTATTATATATGCATGCAGTTCATCCAATACTTCTAATAAAAAATCTAATGGTAAAAGAATTAATTTTTTATTTGAACTTGAAACGTGTTAAATGTAGCAATAGCGCACTCAGCTCAATTGAATATAAAGTCCATTAAAATGAGTACAACGTATACTTGATGACATGTAAAAAATGGGATAGATGCTTATATAGCGTAGATTTTAATTCATATATTTGACAGTTGTTTGTTTTTGTACATGACAGTGCGTTCAAAAATTTCAATATTCAATTCACAAAAAATCATTTTCATCAGTATACCGATACCTACTCGATACTTAGTTTCAAAGTATCGATACAAAAAGTACTTGGTATCGGAAGAAAAGTATCGAGTAAGTACTCGTATTTACTCGTATCGTTTCATCCCTAATCGCGCAGTGTTGTGTGTTCTCTCTACATCAATATTTCTAATATAGAACTTGGAGGAGAATGACAACTGTGATTTATAATACTATACAGGGTGTCCCATTTTAATCTATCACCCCCATATTTTTTAATATCTATCAATTAAATAAATAAATGTTTCAAATAAAAGTTGTTTGATTTTGAGGGGGACCCAAAATGGCGTTATTAATTTTTGATTTTTTGGATGTCTTCATGGTCAAATAGGCCCGACATTTTTTTTTTAATGGAAACCTATATTTTACATTACGGTATCTTATTTTATGGAAAAAAACAAGTAGCTTTTGTTTCAAAAAAATTTTTCTATGACCATTTTTTTTTAATATTCAACAAAATAATTTTAGATTTTTACTAATTTTTTACTCGAAACCCATTAACTTTAAAGGAAAAATGTAAAAAACGAAAAATGTTTATTTTAATCTGATATATGTAACTAGGGAAATTATATCAGGATTTTTTGTTAACTTTTGCTCTTCAAAATATTAAAGCAAAAAAATAAAAATAAATAAATAAATCTGAAATCATTTTCCTAGTCATACAAAATTTTTTTTGAAACAAAAGCTACTTGTTTTTTTTTCCAAACAATAAGATACCATAATAAAAAATATAGGTTTCCATTTGAAAAAAAAAATTTTGGGCCTATTTGACCATGAAGATGTCCAAAAAATCAAAAATTAATAACGCCATTTTGGCTCCCCCTCAAAACCAAACAACCTTTATTTGAAGCATTTATTTATTTAATTGATAGATATAAAAAAATGTGGGGGTGATAGATTAAAATGGGACATCCTGTATAGTTATTCAATTGTTATAACAAAAAAAAATGTTTTACATAAACAAAAACGCAAAAGTATTAAAAAAATTATAGCCTGTTAAAATGTAAATTAAACAAATTATCATTATACTGTATTATGTATTAAGTTGTGCAATAAAAACCATCTTAAAAAATAACAATAAATTTTTATTATTTATGAAATTCTCTGTAATGAAATTTCACTGATAAATCAGTATATATAACTGAACTAATCAGTGAATAGTCACTGATTACCAGTGGAAGACTTAGCACTGATAAATCAGTGAATATAACTGAACTAATCAGTAAATAGTCACTGATTACCAGTGGAAGACTCTGCACTATTTCAATCAGTGAATAGTCACTGATTATCAGTGACTATTCACTGATTCAGTTTAAGAGAGTACAAACTACTAACCAAAAACTTAATTAAAACGGCTAAAAAATACATCAAAAAATCAAATTTAGACCGTTGAAAACCTATGGGTAATATAAAAGGAATATTATTTTTTGTATTGTAAATTTATATAAATTTTTTTTAATTGTTTTACTTCCTCGCATTATTTGAAAAATATGAAAATCTTCGCTAAGAACCACTGAGATAGGCGAATATTACTTTTGTATTAAAATATTCCCTTACAAAGATTTATCTCCAATTAAAAAAAATGTATTTTTTAATAGCTATTTACTTTGAATTAAGTAACTGCATTTGGTGAATTTAGTACGAGGAAGCAATATGTATTTACGACTTGGCAGATGTTTTTTTCTGCATTTATTTTAAAAAGTACATAAACATAATATTTTAAATACGCTAAAAATCAATAACATTGATAAAAATATAACAAATTTTGATAAAACAATTCAATAACAAGTATAAGCAAAAAATTACATTTTTAAATTATTTTCTTTAGTACCATCGCAAATTAAGACTGAAAAAAAAGTATTGATTTTGATTCCGTTAATTAAATAATGGTTTTTATACACTTATTACTAATAGAATTTTTTATGTATTTTTAAGATTATCTTAACTACATATTAACTATCTTTTTAAATCAATAAGTAGACAAATTTAAGGGTGCTGAATTCTATATACAGTGAAACCTCTTTAGTACGTTTTTCGCCATATTTTGGGTCTTAGCATTCAAGACCACATATTTAAATATTTCGTTACTACATTTTTAGCTTTATAGTACATGTTTTCCCTCAGTCCCTTCAAAAAATGAATATATTACATAAAACAGTTAATAATTAATATTTGAAGACACACTTTAAGCATAGGTAGGCACAGTTAATCGAAAAGTTAACTTCGTTAATCGTTAATCCGTTAATAAAAAAGTTAACTTCGTTAACCGTTAAACCGTTAAAATTCCGAAAATGTAACGGAAGTTAAAGTTAACCGAAAATTTGAAAATTTAACGAAAGTTAAAGTTAATCGTTAAAAAGTTAATCGTCGTCCAAAATGTTTGAAGACCTTTTTTTAGCTATTTCGAAAACTTTCTTATGTACTTTTCATCAAACAACCAATGTTAACGGAAGTTAACAAAAGCCTTAACATTTTTTTGAGTTAACTTAAAAGTTAATCCGTTCACGATTTTGTTAACTTCGTTAATTAACGATTAACGGATTAACGAGTTAACGCCCACCTATGACTTTAAGGTACTGCCACATCAGACAGGGTGGCCAGTATTTCCTTGGAACAAATTTCCCTGACTTTTCCCGGTTTTCCTGGAGAATTTTACCGTTTTTCCCTGTTTTTTATTTAAAATTTAGATAAAAAACCTAAAAAAGGTCACATGTTTTCTTTTAAATTTTAATAGATAACTGTTTAAATATTTGTGAGAATTTGTGTGGTTTTTGCATGTTTATAAAAAATTTCCTGACTTCCAACCAAATTCCCTGACTTTTCCCTGACATTTCCCTGTATAGCAAAATTTCCTGACTTTTCCCGGTTTTCCAGAAACTGGAATAACAGAATAAATCTTCAAAATAAAATTAATTTTTTAAAATAATTTATCAAAAAACGTCAATTCAAAAATTAAATTAAAACGGCATGACGCGTAATAACAATAATCAAAATTATTTATTAATAACGCGCACATGGTTTATCAACAAAATACAAATTCATATCAACAACATTAAACATCTGAACTAAAGCACGGGGTCTCACACGCAACTATTTTAAACGAAATAAATATTTTTATCCGTGACATTCTTGGCTTGTGTCCAGCAAGCTTGTGCATTTATAATTAGATTGTATCTCAATTGCCCAATCAACAGATCCTACATTTCACATTATTTTTATTTTAAATTATTTCATATATTAAATGTTTATTTCTGTAGTAATCAATATTAATTGAAATGAAAACAATGTATGACTTTAAATATTTATTTTATTTTAAACGTTTATAAATAGCTCTAGTTTTGACCTCATTAGGTAGAATCACTTCTAATTCAAAACTAAATGCATAAAAATCCGATATATTTTAAAAATTAAAATCATTTGATTTTTTCTATTTAAATTAATTTTATTTATTTAAATTTTTTTTAATTTTAGTAATAATTTTCTTGCATTTTTTTCAAAATAAGTTCAACAATATTTTGATGATATAATTTCATTAATTAAAAATATTAATTATTTTAATAAATTTATTTCTAAAACTTTAACATACTCGTGTATGAATAAATGATTTTAACCATTTGTAATTAATAAAAAAATCAGTGATTGAATCTAATTTAAATCACTGCAACCCTGATTATAAATAATAATCATGTTTATACATTTAATATTTTATTTAACATACATATTTTTATATTGTTTTTTTTTTACCTTAAAACACTGGATAATATTTCATTCATTTTGATGTTTATGTATTATTCACAAAATTATCATATATTTGTCGAGTATTTTTGCAACATATGTGTATAGTATCATGCTGGAGCAAATGACCTCAGATAATAATTTATAATGCTACATTTTATTTAAAACACATATAAATAATATATTATAATATGATTGTATGTCAAAGAGGGTGGGCAGTTTTTAGAAAACTGGGAAGATTCAGGGAATTTTGGTATACAGGGAAAAGTCAGGGAATTTGGTTGGAAGTCAGGGAATTTTTATAAAAATACAAAATCACACAAATGCTCGCAAATATTTAATGAGTGACGTTTTTTTGTTTTTTATCTAAATTATTTTAATAAAAAACAGGAAAAACGGTAAAAATTCTCCTGGAAAATCGGGAAAAGTCAGGGAAATTTGTTCCAGAGAAATACTGGTCACCCTGTTAAATATAGTTTAATTTAATATCCCCGGGTAACACCGGGTCCTATGGCTAGTATAATATATAAGTACAAAGTACATATAAATAATATTCAAGGTAATGAATTGACGTTTCTTATTATATGATTTAAAAAATGGTAAGAATGGCTTAACCGGAAGTGGTATTCTATTTGAAACGTTTTTCATATATTCCCACCTATAGTTGTTATCCATAATAAACATAAAAAAACGAAACGTTTCCCAATGCATGTAAAAACAAAAATAAATATAATTTCTAAAATAAACCAAAATACTGCAAGAGCTCAAGAGCTAATAAACTGTAATATATATAAAAATAAACATTTTAATTTTAGAAACTGTAGAATAAGAACATAAATACAAGCAGTGATTCTTTCGAAAGATATTATTATACATGATGGTGTAACTAAAAAGTTGTCTGTTACAAAAGATAATATGCGTATAGGTACGAAGTACATACCTATATATACAGAATCTATTTACATAGTAAAATAATAAGACTAAGTAGAAACCGGTTATAACGAGATCGAAGGGTCCCGAATTTTAGGTCGTTATAACCGATAATACGATTTTTTAAAGGTATTTATCGGAAAAACTAAAATTTTCATGACTATGCTGATTTTTTTTTTTTGAAATTCACCGTCTGTGAGCGAAGATATCGTCAAAATAAAATCAAAATTTTAAGCACAGAATAATAAATATGTACAAGTACATACATATACGATAAACAGAAAAGACACTCAACGTTATTTTACTGGAAACATAGTTTGACATTATAAGGTGCGATTCTGATTGGTTACTTACTCTCCACAAATCATGTACCGTATACGAATATTTGAAATCCACACATCTGTTTTCTGTTTATTAGAATTAAACCTAACCTACAAAACATGATGTATTATGTCAAACAATATTTTTTATTGTACAAAAAATTAAATGCACAAATAATGTCAGATACAATAAAACATCACGGATTACTAAAGGATAAACATAATATTCTTACGTTAAGATTAATGACATAAAAACACAAAATTGTTTTAATTAATGTTAAATAAAACATGTATAGAGTATTGCTTATATAAAAAAGACTACTATATTTTAAAAAATGGAAACAAAAGTCGGTCCGTCATTAAACCGATAAAATTCTCCGAAAATATTGTAAACAGAAAGTCGTTAAAAAGCGGTATTGTCGTTTTAAACGGTATCTTATAAAAGGCAAGCATATGGGATTCAGCCGGGACTTTTATTCTGAGTCGTTATAACCGATACGTCGTATTAACCGATGACGTTATAACCGGTATCTACTGTATTTATAAATATTTACTTGTTTAGATTTAATAGATACAAAAGATTCTGTAAAGAAATAAATTTAAATATAATTAAAATTAAAAATATATGTTAGTCAGTGCATAAAAAATTGTGGTACTCCAAATTACTGAGTAAATAAAAATCATTATTTATCTGAATTTACTATACTCATTAAGTTCAAAAACATGTTAAGGTAGTACTGCGGTATAATTTAATTTTAAGCTTTTTTCAGGATTTTTTTTTCGTAAATATAATCTTTTCAGACTTTTTATATGATTTCTTTTATTCGCATCTTAAATTATACTAACAATAAGTGTAAAACAATTTTTTGTAGTAAATTTTATAATACTTTGTGTTTTTAGGGGTTAAAGTGGATTCCTCGAAAAACAGGGGGTACAGTAGAAAGCGGTTATAACGACATCGGTTCTATTTTTACGGTTATTACGACTATCCACTTTTTACGACCAATTTGGCCGGTCCCTTCGATGTCGTTATAACCGGTTTCTACTGTATATTTTTACTTTATAAACTTGTCTCTAACATAGACATTTATATTAATAAAAAACAAAGTGGTGGAAAACAATGCAAAAATCGCGTTTTTTTTTTGTTGGAAAAAAAAGAAATTATTAATAAAAAAAATAATTTTAGATAATACGATAACTTTTAGTGTGTAGAAAAAAGTGTTAAAATTATAGCCCGATCGGTTGATTAGAATTTCAGTTTCCCACCAAACCGAAAAAAGTAGATTTAGTAACAGATTTTTCATTCATTGAATATATATACTTACACTACACTAACACCCGTTTTCTTCTATGTGCTATAACTTCGTAAATAATTCGAGTTTCGGTAAACAGTTTTCACAGTATACTGTCAATAAAAAAGTATAATAAAAAAGTAAAAAAAAGTCTTCAATTACCTACAACATCAAGGATGCTTATATTATTATTTCAGTTTATTTTTTTGCTCTATAATCTGTTTCATTTAAGTTTGCAGTGGTTACCAGGTGTTTTGAGGGCAAACTTAAATGAAACAGGGTATAGATCAAATACTTTATAATCGAAGCGTTCTATTTAATACTGAAAAATAGATTTTATACATGTAGGTATGTATAAAAAAATCTTTCTAAAATTCATGTAATTAAGTTTTATCTATCCGCCCGCTATAGATATATATACACTGTCTTGCATGTTGACCTCAATGAGCACGAGCTATTCAGGTAAAAGCTAGTACTTATTGGAGGAAAAATAGAAATCACTAACGTTAGATATTGAAGTAAATATCTATATAAAATAGAGAACATAAAGAGAGAGAAACATTGAAGTGTTGAAGAAACGTTACAGAGCACATGTTTACTTATACCAGGGCTTACAAATGTTAAATAATTACGCATGTTATCTGAAAAACTTCTATAGATATTTTACACCGGCACAATACTTTTTGCGGTCTTGATGTTAAAACGAGACTGAGATGAGATTATCTTAAATTATGTCTAGGAGACCGAAACGATATCAATTTTATTTAAGTCTATCGATAGTTCTGGTTTTAAAAGATTATCATTAATAATTAAAAAAATTAATAAAATTGTACTATTTTATGTTAATATTAAAACCAACAATTAATGTCAAATATAGTATAAGATTCATTATACAGGCTGTCCAAGATAAGCATGAAATGCATGGGGATATCCTAAACAGTAAGATATACAGATGTGGTTAAATCAAATTGTTTGTAAGAAAGGGGTGAGTATTTATACATAAAAAAATACTAATAACTTTATGTGGTTTAGGCGGTATACCCAAAAAACTGAAAATCCGGAATTTCTTTAAATGGCTATAACTTTTTTGTCAAAGTAGATAGGTACTTTTTGTTTGCGGTTTGTTAAAGCTTTTAGTTTCCGCCTTAACTTTAGTTTTTCTTATGGGTCACTTCTGGCTATAGCATATTTGAACGTATTTTTACTCTTCTTTAAAACGATATGTCACTTGTCACATATTTTATTTATGAAAATAAGTTGCTAAATACCAAGGTTAGTAAATGTACAGGTTTGCTTACTTGTGAGTTGTGACGTCACCCTGAAGTTCTTTTCTACCTTCTTGATTTTTTTATTTATCACGATCAAATTTATATTATGACAGTTTGACAGTGTTGGCGACCATTTGAAATCTAGAAAGTGGAAAAGAACTTCAGGGTGACGTCATTTCGTCCGCGCTGATTGGTCAAGACAAGTAAGCAAACCTGTACATTTACTAACCTTGGCTAAATACTAAATACTTGATACTCATAAAGTATTTTATTACAAACTGTTGCCGCCACATTTCGAATATCAATATAGTTTGATAAGTGACCGAACGCAGCGCTGCAAGCGCAACCGTCTTTTACTTCACAACAAGTAAAAACAAGTTTGAATTTTTGATATAAACGTGCAACACGTGAAATAAAATATCAAATCTTTTTTCCGGTCAATCCGCATTTTTATATCGTTAAAAAACCGCAAAACGCATAGTCGTGACCACCGCAAATAAACGTACGCATTTTGGTATGCGTATTATTAAAATATATATTTTTTTGTGATCATTAAAAACATTGCAAATAAACATAAATCAATTAGACAAGTGAATATACTTTTTCAAATAAAGTTATATCATTTTCAATATAAATAAGTGTTCTGTGTAATTGTATCGTATTTGTGAGTGTCCAGAATGTTTTATTATAAATAACAGAGAGTGTAGATTGTCAACTGCAGGTGCCACATATAATCCTTATTTTGCCATATTTCCTTATCCTTAAATGTATGCTGGAGACAACGCTAAAAAAGGTTAGTACAGTTACGCATTATCTGTTATATGTATATGTTCCAATTCATATTAAATATAAAATCGTCAATAATCAAATTTCAAACGACCAACGCAGAACCCGCACAAAATAGTTTTATTCGCAATGTCGCTATTGTAATGATTTTTATTACTAAAATTATCTTGGCGCAAACATAAATGGTCCTTCAGCCGCAGATTAGTTTGGGATCGTCTGAAAAAAGATTATTGAAATTTATAAGGTTAATTTGAATGCAGTTTGGCAGCCATATTTTATTTGAATACGTTCTGTCACTTATCAAGCAAGGCCGTGTGACGTCACGGTCACGTGATATTGTTACAGTAGAACTTCGCATTTTTGATTTGTAAATTTGTATGTTAGTTTACGTGTTTGTGTACGCATTTTATTGTTATTTTGATTGATTTTTTTTGTAAAATATTAGTATAAAATGGCGGAGGAAAATGTTAAACAGAAAAAATTATTAAAAGCTTTAAAGAAGAAAAAAGAAACGTATTATCTCAGACTACAACGTTTGCATGACGATTCTAAGAATATTAAAGATAAAGCCGTTTTAAAAAATTTTCTGATTCGATACGAGAGCCTGGAAGAAACGAAAAAGGCGTTAATCGAAATAGTTGAGTCAATTAATAATTTAGAGTTAGAAATAGATGCTGAATTTGAACCAAATTATCAATTATTAGATCGTATAGACGAATTTTATTGTTATATACAATCTACTGCAAAAACAGCTTTAAAATCTGAAAAACAGGATGATGAGTCTACGCAATTATCTCAGCAGCCACTGAGAGCAGTGGCGCGGCTACCAAAAATAGAAATAATAGAATTCGCGGGCGAACCTAGTAAATGGCCAATTTTTTATGAAACTTTTAAAAGTCTGATTCACGATAATTCAGATTTAGATGATACTTCGAAAATGTATTATTTATTAGGTCGTTTAAAGGGTAAAGCTTTAGCGGTCTGTTCTGGGGTAATGCCCACAGCTGATAATTATTTAATTGTATGGAATGCTTTAATTGAGAAATATCAAGACAAACGCGCGCTTGCCAGTAATTATTTGACGCAAATATTAGAATTTAAAGCAATTCAAAAGGAATCTGCTCATTCGTTAAATCTTTTCTTGGAAAAATATGATACCTCAATCAAGGCACTAAAGCAATTGAAGTTCGATAATTTAACGGATTTTTTCATTATGTCAATTGCTCTGAAAAAATTAGATCCGCAAACGCATCGTTTATTCGAAATGTCTATCAAAGGCTCTAGTATACCGTCATATACAGAGTTAATTGAATTTGTTAAGAATCAAGCTAAAATTCTAGGTAGAACTGAAACTAATAGTAGTCATTCAGCTTTACAAAAACCAACGGCTTCGAGTTCTCAGAAGGCAAAATTAACTCAATCATTTGTAGCAAACAGTGATATTAAAAATCAAAATAATAATTGCATTATGTGCACTGATACAACTCACGCTATTTACAAATGTCCGCAATTTTTGAAATTTAAACCGAAAGATAGGTATAAATTTGCAAAAGATAAACATTTATGCTTAAATTGTTTAAGTACGAAACATACAGTTTTGCGTTGCAAATCAACGTTTAATTGTTTTGTCTGCAAAGGTAGACACAATTCTCTACTACATTTTGACAATGACGCACAATTAGGGGAAAATAACGGTGATAGTTCTTCACAAACTATCGTTGAAAAATTAGATAGTGATCAAAAACCACTCAGTCTTTGTTCAACATCAGATAGTTGTAATTCGCAAACTAACTCTACCACTCTACTTTCCACCGCTCTCGTTAACGTAGTAACACACACGGGTGAAATGCAAGAGGTTCGTTTACTGCTGGATTCGGCCAGTCAGTCGAACTTTTTCACTTCAAAGTGTTGTAATAAATTAAAACTGCCTATACGCAAATTACACACTTCAGTATTAGGTATTGGGGCGAGTATACGGCCAGTAAAGGGTCAAATCCAAGCTGTTCTGATTTCTCGTTTTGATAATAATATTAGGTTGAATATTAGCGCTTTAGTAATAGACAAAATTACTGACGAACTACCCACTGCGACTGTACATACAGGGGCACTTAATTATTTATTTTCGTTACCTTTAGCGGATAACAGGTTTCACATACCTGGGGAAATAGATGGGATACTAGGAGCTGAATTAGTTGCACAGTTATTAGGGACTGTCAAAGTAACTAGTTCACCGCATTTGCCAATAGCTCTTGAAACTAGGTTAGGGTTCATTGTTATGGGTCAAGCACCCACACTATCACCCCCTGAAATATCTCAGTCTTTTTGTAGCATAGTAGAACCATCAATAGAAAAACTGATACAAAATTTTTGGGAAATTGAAGAATTACCCACACCGCAAAATTTAAATGAGGATGACGTCATTTGTGAACAGCTATTTAGTACTACGACCGAACGCGACACTTCAGGTCGCTATACAGTCGCACTTCCGTTTAAAGAAGACCCTAAGAATTTAGGTAATTCTTACGATATTGCTCGTCAACGGTATTTTAGTTTAGAAAAAAGACTTTTGTCCTCACCCCCGCTTAGAGAAAAATATAGTGAGGTAATTAGGGATTATTTAAATCAAGGTCATATGTCGTTGGTGAATGAAAATAACCGCGATTTGCCGTCGTATTTTATTCCCCACCACGCTATTTTTAAAGATAGTTCTAGTACCCCAATTCGCGTAGTATTTGATGCAAGTGCTAAAACTGATAATTCTTTGTCGCTCAATGATGTTTTGCATACAGGGCCGAAGTTACAAGCTGATGTAGTCACCATGCTTTTAAATTTTCGGTTATTTGAAATCGCGATAACTGCAGACATCAAGCAAATGTATAGACAAATTATTTTGCATCCTGAACACCGCAAATTTCAGCGCATTTTATGGCGATTTTCTCCTGACGAGTTACTAAACGTTTACGAGTTAAATACGGTCTCGTTTGGAGTCAAATCGTCACCTTACTTAGCACTTCGCACAATTCGACAATTAGCTATCGATGAGGCCAAAACATTTCCCACTGGATCTCAAATCGCACTCCGAGATACATATATGGATGATGTAGTAAGCAGTGTTGCCGATTTGGATCAAGCTAAAATGATTCATCATGAATTAATAGGGCTACTTAAATCTGGTGGATTTGATTTGGTCAAGTGGTCGTCTAATTCGGTAGAACTTTTAAAACAAATTCCCGAAAACATTCGACAAACGCAACCAATTGATTTTAGTGATAATATTTCTAAAGTGTTAGGGCTGCAATGGCATCCACAAAATGATATTTTATCCTTTAATGTTAATTTTGAAACTAAACCTTGCACCAAAAGAAATATTTTATCAACAATCGCACGAATTTGGGACCCATTAGGAATTTTAGCGCCCATTACCCTTTTCGCAAAATCATTAATCAAAGAATTATGGGTTCAAAAGATCGATTGGGATGCTCCGGTACCGCAAAACCTGGAAGATTCCTGGCGGAAATTTCATGACGAATTGCCGTATTTATCTACCTTTCAAATTCCGCGACATTTAGGTATCGTAAATCACTCCACAGTTTGGTGTGTAGGATTTTCTGATGCAAGTGAAAAAGGGTATGGAGCTGTAGTGTACATTCGAGTACTTAATCCTGGTAGAAAATTTAATGTTTCAATAGCCTGCGCAAAATCAAAGGTCGCTCCGTTGAAAATAGTTTCAATACCAAGGCTAGAGCTTTGTGCAGCACTATTGTTAGCAAAATTAATTAGTTTCGCAATTAGTAGTTTCCAATCTCGTTGCATAGTAGACAGAGTTTTTGCCTTTAGTGATTCTACGGTAGTCATTGATTGGATAAATGCCTCACCACACCGATGGAAAACTTTCGTAGCCAATCGGGTGGCAAAAATTCAAAATTTAATACCAGTCGCAGATTGGTACCACGTAGATGGAAAAGACAACCCAGCAGATAGTCTGTCTCGAGGTTTAACTCCAGCACGGTTTCTCGAACAGTCTGATTGGGTGTCAGGCCCCGCATGGATGCATTTTGACTTAGAAGAATGGCCTCTTCAACGCAAAGATAGTCAAAGTGTCACTTCTCTCGAAGAAAAAACAATCGCATTAGTTGTAGTGAGTAATGAGAATCACCCGTTGCGTTCTCTTATACTCAGATTTTCATCCTATTCTAAGTTACTTAACAGCACTGTGTACGTACTTAGGTTTTTAAAATTATTACCGATTAGAGATTCCATAGTTGTAAGTGATTTGGAAAAGGCCGAGCACACATTACTGCGTGTCGTGCAACGAATTCATTTTGCAGATGAATTCAGTTTATTAGAAAAGGGACAATTGTGTTCCCCTGCTTACAGGCAGTTAACCCCGTTCCTAAAAGATGGACTTATTCGAGTAGGAGGTAGACTTCGGAACGCAAACATAGATTTTAATCAAAAATTTCCAATTCTGCTCCCGAAAACTGACCATTTTGTAAATTTATTGATAGACCACTATCACCGCAAAAATTTACACACAGGTCCGCATTTATTGCTATCGTTATTACGCCAGAACTACTGGATATTAGCTGGTAGGGGAGTTGTACGCAATAGAATTAGAAAATGTAACTATTGTTTTCAGTTTAATCCGAAGCCCACCTTTCCAATTATGGCTGATTTACCCGTTCACAGAGTGACTGAAGCCAAAGCCTTCCTTCATTGCGGCGTAGATTACGCAGGGCCATATCATATAACATTAGCTAGGAGAAGGGGTACGAAAAGCCAAAAGGCCTATATTTGTTTATTTATTTGCTTAGCCACAAAAGCGGTACATTTGGAGTTGGTTTCAAATTTGTCAACCGACATGTTTTTGGCCGCATTCAACCGTTTTTTGGCTCGCCGAGGTACATGTGCAGTAATGTATTCAGATCAGGGTACAAATTTTATTGGGGCTAAATCAGCGTTAGATACCGTTTATGAGTTAGTCAATTCTAAAGAATATAACCGCGCATTAGAGCAAGAATTAACTACCCATAAAATTCAATGGCGTTTGCAGCCACCCGCTAGCCCTCATTTCTCTGGTATTTGGGAAGCGAACATCAAGGCCGTCAAATCGCATTTGACAAAAGCAATTGGCAATCAGCTATTAACGTATGAAGAAATGAGTACGGTTTTAGCCCAAATAGAGGCCTTGTTAAATTCACGACCCTTGTGTTGGTTGAGCCCTGACCCGTCAGAGCCTACCGCACTCACACCAGCGCACTTCTTGACACTGGCGCCACTAGAAAGTTTCCCAGAGACAGACCCCGCATTGTCCTCGAATCTGTTACAAAGAAAAGCCTTATTGGATCAAATCACACACTCCTTCTGGATTCGCTGGAATAAGGAGTATCTAAATACTCTTCAGATCCGTCAAAAATGGAACACACCTAGTTGCCCGATTACAGTTGGCACAGTAGTGTTGTTAAAAATCGACAATTGTCCACCGTTTCAGTGGCCGCTAGGTATCATTGAGGAAGTATTTCCGGGGAAGGACGGAATTATCCGGGTTTGTACAATCAAAACAAAAACGGGTAATTATACAAGGCCAGTGGTGCGCCTCTGTCCTTTACCCAACCAATAAAATAAGTTAGCTAGTTATCTAGGTATAGTCTTAGTAAGTAGTTAGAATATTTTTACTTTAGAATTTTGTTTAGTTTTTTTTTACTCAACTCTTCGGGTTTTGAAAACGTTTTTTCAAGGCCGGGGGAATGTTGCCGCCACATTTCGAATATCAATATAGTTTGATAAGTGACCGAACGCAGCGCTGCAAGCGCAACCGTCTTTTACTTCACAACAAGTAAAAACAAGTTTGAATTTTTGATATAAACGTGCAACACGTGAAATAAAATATCAAATCTTTTTTCCGGTCAATCCGCATTTTTATATCGTTAAAAAACCGCAAAACGCATAGTCGTGACCACCGCAAATAAACGTACGCATTTTGGTATGCGTATTATTAAAATATATATTTTTTTGTGATCATTAAAAACATTGCAAATAAACATAAATCAATTAGACAAGTGAATATACTTTTTCAAATAAAGTTATATCATTTTCAATATAAATAAGTGTTCTGTGTAATTGTATCGTATTTGTGAGTGTCCAGAATGTTTTATTATAAATAACAGAGAGTGTAGATTGTCAACTGCAGGTGCCACATATAATCCTTATTTTGCCATATTTCCTTATCCTTAAATGTATGCTGGAGACAACGCTAAAAAAGGTTAGTACAGTTACGCATTATCTGTTATATGTATATGTTCCAATTCATATTAAATATAAAATCGTCAATAATCAAATTTCAAACGACCAACGCAGAACCCGCACAAAATAGTTTTATTCGCAATGTCGCTATTGTAATGATTTTTATTACTAAAATTATCTTGGCGCAAACACAAACATTTACGTATGTCATGAAAAACAAAAATTGTTAAACAAAAATCACAATAGCAACAATCAAAATAACAAATGAATATTTGAAAACAATAAACTATTACAAAAAAAATGGTCTTAATTTTTTTTTGATAATAAATATGAAATGTGACATATCGTTGTAAAGTAGAGTAAAAAACACGTTCAAATATGCTATAGCCAACTTACATTAGTGGCTCATAAGAAAAACTAAAGTTAAGGCTTGTAACTCGGAAACTAAAAGTGATATATAAAAAATCTAAATACACCAATATATTCTACACGAAAAAGTGCTTTAACAAACCGCAAACAAAAAGTACCTACCTACTTTGACAAAAAAAGTTATAACCATTTAAAGAAATTCCGAATTTTCAGTTTTTGGGTATACCGCCTAAACCACATAAAATTATTAATATTTTTTGATATATTAATACTCACCCCTTTCTTACAAATAATTCATCTAATTTAACCACATCTATATCTCTTTCTTACCGTTTAGGATATCCCCATGCATTTCACGCATATCTTGGACATCCTGTATTTAAAAATTGTTTTGCTTAAAAATATATTTTTTTAAATTCATAAGAAATCCGAGACTATCCTCGAACTCATATCGGTTACAAAATGAAATATTAGATTTTAACAGTATTGTGATGCTATACTGAAATAATTTATATTTTACGAAAAGGAATGCATCTTGGCACATAAACTATTTGACGCATAAAAGAGGAGACGTTAACAAAAACGTGTAGCGAGCCCATCCCAACTACCTGCTAGATCACAGTGGTGGTGAATACACGAGTGAGAAAACAAAACAATACAGTCAGTTTCACCCACGGACAGTTTATTTTTGCTCTAATAAGTAAATACTTACGATAGAAACTGTAACTTTTAATTTATTTAATTAAATAATAATTTGTGTAAAGTATACTGCCGTGCTAAGCACAAAAGCGGTATCTCAAAAAAAATCGTAAAGTTGATTTTTATGGCATCGAATAGCTTAAAAAAATACGAATCCAATAAACCAAGCCAAATAGCGATATTGTATTTAAAACATATGAAAAAACCCTTAAAAAAGTTTTCCCTATCTCAGGTTTACCTTAAATCACTAAGAGAATTAGAGGTATATCAATAATATGTAGGTAAATAACTGTATATTTTGATACCGCCAAAATTCCCAATGTAATGAATAAATTCCATTTAATAAATCAAAAAAACAATCTGTAAAGTAAAAATAAAACTATTTTAACAAAACTTTGATTTTCTGGAAACTCGCCTTTACTGAGATACCGCTTTTGTGCTTAGCACGGCAGTATAGATAGCACTCAATAAGATTGCTTTTATTCAGTGACGAGTTTTTCAATAGGTTAACGACAAGATTACAGCTATTAAAAAAATGTATGAAAATCATTACAAACAATAAAAGACGGACAAGTGCGAGTAGAACTTGTGCCCTGAGAGTTCTGCACGGAGAAAATAAAACAGTAACCAGTACTGTGTAGAACATTAATCTAGTCTCTAGTCAATGTAGTGTTTTTTTATCGTAAAACATCAAGCATTACTTTTGGGACAGCAATGAGTACTGTCAGAAACACTATAGGTAAATTTTTTGAGCATCCGTGCAAAATAAAACAGTAACCAGTACTGTGTAGAACATTAATCTAGTCAATGTAGTGTTTTTTTTTTATGGTAAAAAAACAATCATTACTTTTGTGACAGCAATGAGTACTGTCTGAAACACTATAGGTAAATGTTTTGAGCATCACGATAAAAAACACAAATCGTTACTGTTTAAACATTTATGAGTCATGTCACAAATAACACTCGTAACCGTTCTGCGTACGAACTACTCACGGAAATAACCTGCGACCGTTTTGGCAGCAAATTCAAAATTAGTTTTAAAAGAGTCAATTTCTGCGATTAAACCTTTATTTTCTGCAGAAATAAGTATTTTTTTGGAAATAGGAGACACGTAAGATTATCATAGAATAGTTTTTTAAATTAGTCCACATGGTTTCAAAAAATCGATTTTCTTTACATTTTTCTAATCTAGAACGTGAAAGGGTTTAACTAATTACTCATTATTTCGTGATGTCCGAGAGCGTCAAAACTTGTTTTATCAAGTACTTATCGTGAACATCTTCAAATGCGTTTTCCAAAATTTGTGTTCTTGCAACTGGTTGACAAGGGGTGCTTCCAAAGTCGAACAAATCACGAATAATAAAAATTTGAAAGAAATCCTATTGAAGCCAGAAAATCATCTCATTCGCATCCTTGATTTCCCTACGACTCATCCTTAAAAAAATAGAACCAATTTGAACGATTTGTAGAAGACCTATAGGAAATAATCCCAATTACTAATTCGATATCGTCATTTCCGTGATTTATAGTTTTAGAATACTAATATGTTACCAAACAAAATAAGTTTTCTATCGAGCCGGTATGTACATTACTACTTATACTTATATTATCTATTAATGAAACAAGTTTTTACATAGAAGTGTTATAAAAGATGACCTTCATGTTTCTCAATGTTAAATAAATATACACATAGTTGCAAAATTGTTAAATATCTTTGTTAATATTGTTCTTATTCATTTAAACATTTTTTTATGGAATTATATAACATATTTTATAATGTTAACTAGAAACACGTCTGGAATTTGAAAATAATATTTGATTTAAAAAAAAATTATTTTATAAATAATAAATTAACATATGTGATTATCAAATATACTGTACCTTTTACTTTTCTTTTTTGACTTTCCTATTATACAGTGTACCTCTTAATTATACGGGTTAATGCTGGAGAAGACGGGCACGGATAGTAAAAAAACACGGACATTCCGAACTATACTAATTATTTTTGGTTAAATAATATTTACAGTAGAAACCGGTAATAACGACATCGAAGGGACCGGCCATATTGGTTGTAAAAAGTGGATAGTCGTAATAACCGATAAAAATGCAATTATATGGGATTCAGTTAGACTTTTATTTTGAGTCGTTAAAACCGATACGTCATATTAACCGATGTCGTTATAATCGGTTTCTACTGTATATGCATGTACAATGTATATAATGTATTTATAATCCAGATTATCATTTATTTATATTTACAAAGAACGTTTCATTTTGTCAAAACAGACGCGTATTCACAATAAAAGATAATGCAATTAAAAAAAAGTAATTTATTTTTAGCACAGATAATCCGCACTCGTATAATCGAGAGTACACTGTAGTTATTTATGTACAAAGAGCGTATAAATGACAGTTCTTCGCACGAGATTCACGGAATATTTTTTCTACAACCCTATTACAAATTACAATATTAACAATAATATAATAATTTTAACATTATATTAATATTAAAATTCAATAAATAAATTGAAGAGTGTGAATGCATTTTACACACTAGGTCTAGACTCTAGAGCAGTGTCTGCAAAAAATGTACCTTACAAACTCCCAAAATAATTTTAAAATATATTTTGCTAACAATAAGGCCCGGTTTCTCAATATGATAACGTTTATCAGTTAATCTTCACCGTAGATATGAACCTCACTCAATATAAGTTTAAATATGGTTTAAATGGCGGCTTTTATGTCAAACCTTCATGTGTCAAACTAAAAATTAACCTGAAATTATTATATTAAATGTGATAAAAAACGAGTTAATTTCAGTTAAAGAGAACAGGGTACATTACTAGAATTAATAAAAGAATATAGTGCTACTATAGAATGTAAAAGAAGTTGGATAATACGAAACATTATTTATTTTTGATTGTTTACAATTTATGTCAACAAACACATTTTGAGTGAGGTTCATATCTAGGGTGAAGATTAACTGATAAACGTAATCTTAAGTTTAAACTCATATTGAGAAACCTGGCCTAAGTGTGAATAGAAATATGTACATAAATTTTTATTATATATATTTAATATAAACCTAACAATAAGTAGGGGAACTTGGGGAATGGTGGGACATTGGGGAATAGCGGGACACGTCAATTTCGCCATCTTTGAATAAGTTTAAAACAATAAAACAGCTGGTATAGTTTCATCTCTTTATATGCTTAGTTTTTATCAGTAATAGTCATATATACATGTATCGTGAGAGTTTCTGCATAAAAAGTGTTTAATTGATTGTTGGAAAGTTTTATTCACTGTTCATATTTGTGTTGTTTTTACAACATTTTGGCAGGAAAAAAAAAGTTTAATATGGGCATAATTACCGTTAGCCCTCGACATTTCGACTTGCAAAAGGAATTTGGCATGAATACACAGTGTCAATTATAGTTTATGTCGAATTGTAAACATAGCGTTTGGGGTATTGCGGGACACTTATTTTGAGGAATAGTAAGACACGTATTTTTTGATGTTTCTCAAATCAATATCGCATTTTTATGCATATTAGTCATTTTTCATGCAAAAGAAACAACCCTAATGCCTACGGTGGATATAATCAGTATTTTATAGTTTTGCCATGCTGGAGAGTCGGTTGTTTGGACCTCAAAGGTCACACCCCACGGTTTGTTTTATTCCTTCTTTATCATAATTACATTTTTTGTCATTCTGGACTTTCCAATAAACATTTCACATTCATATTTTTCATTTTTTGCTCCTGTCCCACTATTCCCCAACTTTTTTTAGAATGTCGAAATTTAACGTTTGCGAAAAACATAGTAATGTTTTACAGTCGTTCAAAACTTCAACAAACTGTGTCAGCTATAATTTAGATTACAAGACGTACTATGACATACATCTTCAAAATTTGAAAAAATATAAATTTTTAAACAAGTTATGGGCCATACAAAATAACGTGTCCCACCATTCCCCGAGTTCCCCTATATTTTTTTAATATTTCGTAGCACACTACTGTGTCGCGGCACACAGTTTGGCAGCCACTGCTTTAGAGCTAGAGTATGTAAGAGTCTAGACTAGATCAGTGGTTCTTAACCGATGCTTATGATCCGCGGAACATGGATGTTTGACCTTTTACACATTCATTAATGTGAAAAAGTATTACTTCACATACTGAAATATCAATATAAAAGCCTATTTTTTAAGGGTTGTAAAAAACAGAATTTAATTCGCACAGAACAATTAAGTGTTTAAAAATGTTACGATATAGAATAACAAATTACAAACATTATCTTTTGTCTCTAGTATAATAAATTAATGTCTAAAATGACCTTGACTGACTGTAACACAGGGTCTAGGTCTCGTATGAAACTTAATACAAAGTGATAATTGTTCATTTTAAAATTTTATAAATATTTAAAACGTTTAAAAGACACAGTTTTTAAAACAAGTTGTATTTAAAAATGTATAGGTTTTAATTGTTGCTAGTTTGTTAAACAACACTTTGCTGTTGTTTTAAGTTTTAATAAATAAAAAAAATATTAAAGAAAGCCATATATTTTTTACTCCGAGGAAAATGTTTATTATATTATTGCAATTTGATAACTCAAACTCATAAATATTAACTGTAAAATTATTGATATACAGTGAAACCTGGATAACTGGAATCTCAAGGAACCAGTTATATTATCCCACTTAAAGAGATGTCTCATTTACCCATATGTGACGGGACATTAGTATGAATACTAGTTATAGAAGTTTCCCACTTATCCAAGTTCCACTTAATCAAGTTTCACTGCAACAACTTCTTGATATACATTTTTTGGTCTTATTATAAAAAAAATACTAATGACCCCTCGTGTTGTATATTTTAATTTATAATACCCAACGTCATCTGTTGAAAATTTTACATTTATGTTTTTAATCCTCGACTCCGTGATGTTGTTTTGACGGAAATCGATCTGAATAATAAAATAGCAGGTGTGCTGCTCGTCTGGAACAATTCAATATTGAAAAACTTCGATACAATAAATGTAATTTATTTTTATTTTAATACAGATTTTTTCTTGAAACTTGAACTTTTGATTCTTCGCAATATCGAAGATACGAGAAGCTTTGTAATTGTTTTAAAATGAGAAAAAAAATTAGTTCTCCGATTTTAAAAATTTAACTTTATCTATCCGTTTCAGGTCAAAACAAACACTTTTTGTTCCGTGAGTCTGGCTGTGTGTGTGTGTGTGAGTGTGTCTGTCCCCTAATCCTTGTCACACGCATCTCACGAACCACTAAACCGATATTAATGAAACTTGGTTGGTTGGTTGGGTCTGGCTTGAGGACGGTCCCATTTCAAAATTATTAAAATCGTGTGTGAGGGGGAGGGGTGACATCCCAAAAGATTTATTTTTTGAAGATATCTCAAGAAAGACACATGTTACGTGAATAACATAATAACGAAGTGCGTATTAAGAAAAATTTCGAATTAATATTTTTTATTAAAATTGTATGAAAATTAAATAGCAGGCAGTTAATCTGAACACTTTATCGGTTTTTAGGGTTCCGTAGAAAACTAGGAACCCTTATAGTTTCTCCATGTCCGTCCGTCCGTCCGTCCGTCTTCAAAAATTTTGAGATAATAAGATGAAATTTGGTATACGGTCGTAGATTGATGACCCAAAAACAGAAATAATAAGATTTTTGAAAATAAAAATTTTTTAGACCCCCCTTTCATAAAATGAAAAGTGTTTTCAAAAAAAATTTTTCACCTACACCATTGAGTGGGGTGTCGTTAGAAAGGTCTCCTAAAATGCAACAAAAAAATGTATCAGAACATTTTGATTTTAACCCTTTAATCACGATGTATTTCCTCTCCAAAGTCGTTAAAAAAGCGTCCCCCCCTCTATTTTCTAAACTATCAATTTAAAAAATCTGAAAAAATTCCAGAACGTAGATTTTAATTAGTACTTTCACTGAAAATTATAACGAACATTGTCAAAAATATTTTGGACCCCCCTTTCTAGACTGAAAAATGAACTCTCATTTTTCTCCCCACTTACCCCATTGAGTGGGGTGTCATTTAATAGGTCTCCTAAAATGCA
The DNA here is from genome assembly GCA_949319165.1 of Sialis lutaria. Taxonomy (NCBI): domain Eukaryota; kingdom Metazoa; phylum Arthropoda; class Insecta; order Megaloptera; family Sialidae; genus Sialis; species Sialis lutaria. The sequence continues at coordinate 31,304,136 of OX439235.1, forward strand.
ATAAAAAATATCAGATAACTTTTTGATTTCAACCATTCAGTCACGAAATATTTGCTTTTTAATGTCGCTGTCAGAGCGTCCCCCCCCCTCTATTTTCTAAACTATCGATTCAAAAAATCTGAAAAAAATTCAGAATGTAGCTTTTAATTAGTACTTTCACTGAAAATTATAACGAACATTGTCAAAAATATTTTGGGCCCCCCTCTCATAGATTGAAAAGTGAAGTCACATTTTTTTCATTTACCCGGGTTGAGTGGGGTGTCATTTGATAGGTCTCGTACAATGAAATAATAAAAGCCAAATGACTTTTTGATTTTAACCCTTCAGTCACGAAATTTTAAAAAAAAAACTCTTTTTTTATAAATCGTAGTGAGAATGACTACGGAACCCTATCATGTGCGTGCCCAACAAGCACCTGCCCGTTTTATTTCTTCTATATTTTTATATACATAATAAAAAACCTAGTGTATATTATTACATATTTATTAAAAATTGTTGTTTATCGTAAAAATTCCAAAAGTAATTTATAAATAATGATTTAATGAATTATTCAAACCCCAAGAAAGTTGAATAGTCAGAAAGCACATACCTACATCTTCCTATGTCCTATACTATATCTATTCATTCCAAAAGAAAACGAATAAAAATAAATGTAGAAAAGAAACAGCTCACTGCTCGTACGCATTAACAAAAGATGTCACTTCAAATGTCGGCGGAATATATTCGGTGAAAGTTGTCAGAAAACAACATACTTTCTTTCAGCTTATATAAAGTATAAATTTAATATGTAGGTACCTAAGTATATGTATACATAAAAGTTATAAACCTGGTTCTTGTATTTTTTTAAAGGTATTCACCTATATGTTGAATATTTTCCCCTCAACTATTTATTTCTCCATTAAAATAAGTCTTGGTTATGATATTGAACTATCAAAAATTGGTCAAGACATATCGGGTGTATGCCAGTACGAGTACGCCGAAGGTACCAACTACGTGGACTGTTTGGAACACCTTGTATAAGCGCCATTTTTTAGTTAATAATGGTCAAACTCTATAACGTTGAAGATCTACATTAAAACCCTCCACATGCCTATGTATGAAAAAAATATTTATAAAAAAAGCTACATTTGAATTATGTTCATATTAGAAGATGAATTAATTAAAATATAAAAAATTATAAAAAAAAAACTTTTTTAAAAAACAATTTGCCTTTGAAAAACCAACTAAAAAGATGAAAATAAAATCAGGTTAAAAAAAGTTGATTTTGTTCATACTAGAAGAGTTAAAAAAAGTATCTTCTAGTATGAACAAAATCAACTTTTTTTAACCTGATTTTATTTTCATCTTTTTAGTTGGTTTTTCAAAGGCAAATTGTTTTTTAAAAAAGTTTTTTTTATAATTTTTTATTTTTGAGTTTTTAGTTAAACACATACAAAGAACAAAATTCAAAAAAATTCATGTTAACATACTTCCTGAATCTTTACCAACAAATAATCATTTTTAATTTCGTTTTTATATCAAGTTAGTAATGATCATTATTTCATTATACAGTTATATTTTTTATATATATTAATTATCACTAAAACACATCACGTATATTATGGTACATATATTTTATATTAATATTTATTGATTTGAATAGATTTCCTTCTATTTCTATCGTTGTCTAATGTCAATAATAAAAAATATTTTCAACTGACAGTAGTGACAGATGGTATTTTTAAAACATGTAGCTATGGAAATGGTATATTTCGATTGTAACTTAACTCTCGTTATCACTGTGTTTTCTAATTGTATTGGTATATATAGATGATTCGTTGCCACAAACATATAAAGAAATAAATAAATTTATTATAAATAAATAAATAAATAAATAAATATCGCGGTGAGTTAAATAAGGCTAAAAAGTTGTAGAGAACGTTATTTTCTATAAATTTATGTTTCATTAATTTTTTATTTATCGTTTAGTTACCCATAAAGATTTTTTTTGTAAGTAGATTCACGTAGGTACACGTACAGTGCACACACAGAAAGAAAGTCCCGTGCCATTCATAGCATATATTTTTAATTGTAAAAACGCTATCAACTTATTAAAATTTACAATAATAAAATAATTCTAGATATAATAATTTTTCTATAATACAATTTAGTTTACCTCGACCTCATTTCTAAATTTAGAAAATAAATATACACGTAGATTTGTGTAAGATTATTAGTAATTATTATTGATTTCAATTCTATAAATAGTTGGCATGTTATCCATAAATTGGGGTATTCAATGAATAAACATTAAATTCAAATTTGAAACAATATCATTATTTGTAAAGGTAACCGTTTATATACTTACTAGCGGCATCCCGCGGCTTCGCTTGCGTAAATTTTGAGGGGATGACATTAAATTTTTATATTGTTTTTTATTCATTACCTATAAAAAATCATAAACATCTCGGATCTTAGTTAAAAATAGCAAAAACCCAACCCCTGTCTACTCCCGACCATTAGAGGTTGAATATCGATTTTGTTTTATTGCAAATTATTTTTCCTGGCTCCACCATGATAACTTAAGCAGCTATGCAGATAAACATATCAAAAACACACACCCTGTCTACCCCCGCCATTATGACTGGAATGTCGAAATTTTTATTTTAACATATGACTATTTTGCCCGAATTTACCTTTATAACTTAAGCAGGTATACAGATAAACATATCTAAAACCATCCCCGCCCCCATCCAATGCTATTAGGGGTTGAATGTCGAGCTTTCGTTTTTAATTGAATATTAATTTGTCCGAATTTACCTTAAAATCATAAACAGTTATGAATAATAAATATACCAAAATTTTTACATCTTGTGGTTTAGGCGGTCGGAATACTAAAAAAAAAAATTAAATTTAAATTTTTTTTTTTTTAATGGCAATAACTTCTTTGTATCTACTTTTTGTTACAAGTTTTAAGGCACTTTTTATATAGAATTGATTAGTCCATTTAGACTTTTTATATCACCTTTACTTTCCAAATTACAATCCCCAACAGTCATTTTATTTATGGGCCACTAAATTGGTTATGGTATATTTGAACGTCATATTGTCGCTTATCTAACAACACCGCTCAAGTCATTTTGACCAACTTTACAGGAGAGCGAAAAAACCGTGCATATTTTGTATAGGCTACCGGCTTGCGCGCTGTTACTATTTTTTGAATTCTGGTCTCTTACTGTCCGAAACGTCTAGAATCCTAGAATGTGATTAGTAGATCGACGCGCAATGAGTAGCTCTATCCAATGACATTAAAATGTAAAAATCGCTAATTTTCGACATGAGCGGTGTTGTTAGATAAGCGACGATATGTAACACTTATTTTCAAAAATAAGTCGAAGTACTAATCCCTACCCACCCCCTAGTTACGCCACTGCGATCCGTACTATCGAGCTGCTCTTAGGTCGGTCTCGGTCCGCTCTCACTCTAATAAAATCTTATGGTATTCACATTATCGTGCAGGTTAAGATCACGCTCGAGTCTGCTATATAGTCTGTATTTCAAATCAGACGTTACATATAGTTTATTATTATTTATTATTAAGTATCTACTAGATTAATTTAATTTGGAAAACAATGACATTTATTTTTTCTATGGAAGAATTAGCTAGTAAATGGTATCCGGCAAGTTTTTTGAAACACAATTTTTCGAAACACAACTTTTTGAACCACAATTCTACGAATTAACAATTTCTCAAAAAAAAATATGTTTTAGGATTTTTAAATTAAGTTTTACACAAAATTTGATAAAGGTAGAAATGAAGAAGAATAAAGAAAAAGCAAAACAATTTTGCCATGTTGTTTAAACTTTTATTTAGTAAATAAAATATTAAGTAATGTAATATTTGGATATTTTACGAAATAGTTAATAAACAAAAATCAATAAAAAGGTTTATGGTTTCTTTAAATACACGTTAAATGTCTTTAGTCTTTGGTTAGGGTAATCTTTTGTGGTGAAATAAGCAGTTTAGTCTCTCTGTCAGGTTAAAAAACGGGAATTATTAACTCTGGCTTGGTTAGGGCAGGGGTCGGCAGTCTTTTATGTTAGAAGAGCCAAGTTGTTTAAGGAAACAGGATTGCAAAGGTATCAGAGACCCATAGGTATAAATGCTGTCTCCAATTGTAATGACCTTTTTTTATAGACATTCAAGTGATACTATATGGATATAAGGGATTTTTAAAAATACATAATAACTCGTAATATTTTGGGACGGAATCTGGAATATCTTGAATAAATTGTTAAAATCACTGAAGAGCCGCAAACGCCTGTACAAGAAGCCGCGGTCTATCGACCGCTGGGTTAGGGCAATAAAACTTAAATTTTTCGAAAAATTGTTCATTCGAAGAGTTGTGGTTCGAAAAATTGTGTTTCAAAAAATTTACACCAAATCTTAGCTGGTATAGCTCTTCTATTAGATGAATTAATAGTTCCACTTTTTTTGAGTAAAGTTGCACAAATTAAATAATATTTGTTAAAATGTTCATATATTTTTATATTATTCACTATTAAATTATTTAGAATGATCAAAGACGAACTGAAGTTGGAACAAAATACTATTAACATTATTTGATTACGCTTCAATAAAACATTCTTCGATACTAATAATAGTTTCTTGGAACGTGATTGGACCGAATGATTTCATTGTTAATTGTTTAATAATATTTTGTTGGAGCGAGAACGAGAACTGAAAGCGGATCGATAAGTAGTGTGGATCAAACCTTATAGTGCTGTTCAAATAAATTATTTTACGTAAGTAACGCCATTCATGACACAACTTGTTTGCGCAACGATATTTTTGTGTTAAAAATATCAAGCGAGTTAGATTTTACACAATCGTTGCGCAAATCGTTCTAGCATTCCCATTCACGTTTGATCATTTTGCACAACAGGTGTTTTTGCGCAATGGCCTTTAGAATCCTCTGTTCCGGAGGAAAGAATAATTGCGCTATTAAAAGGGTGTCAAAATTTCAGGTTAATTTTTAAACTCGTAGTAAAACATATAAACAGGGTGGCCAGTATTTCTCTGGAACAAATTTCGCCGACTTTTCCCGGTTTTCCAGGAGAATTTTTACGTTTTTCCCTGTTTCTTAAAACAAAAATTTAAGCATATTTTACACGTTATATTGAATAATACAGAACATTAAAAACGAACTTTAATACTTTATATCAAATATAACTGATTTCAAAGTATCAATGGTTATTTTAAAATTAAATTTTCTACACTTTGTGTTAAAATACACATTTTTATGTTATTTCTTAAATTACATAAAAATCGTAAAAAGTGAAAATTTGTTGAATGAAATTTCCATTATTTCAGAAAAAAGATTTTAAATTGATTAATTTTTAATCAAGCATTGAAAACAGACTATTTTTAGGTGTCCTCTTAAATCAAATTTCACGAAATTATGTTTAATAAAAATATTATCTCCAGTAACAAATCACATAATAAAATAATATCATCACTGTTAAAAATCATTAATATACATCACCAATTGAACCTTTGCTTAAAATGTGGTACATTTCTAATTGGTTAAAGTACTAAAAATAAATCACGCGATAAAACATAATTATTTGTTAACAATATAACTTTTTTGAAAATTTTACATGTTTTCTTAATAATTTAAATAGATAGCCGTTTAAATCTTTGCGGGAATTTGTGTGGTTTTTGTATTTTTACAAAAAATTCCCTGACTTATCCCCGACATTTCCCTGTATAGCAAAATTCCCTTACTTTTGCCGGTTTTCCAGAAACTGGCCACCCTGCTAGACGAGGCCGCTTATTGTGTATCATTTGTCGTTATTCAATATTCACGTCTCCACTTTTAAATAAAACATTTAAATATTCAAAATAATTAATGTGTTCTACTGCGAATTTCAAAATTAACCTAAAATTTTGACATTCTTAACGTACATAATACCCAAGGTTAGTAAATAAACAGGTTGTACCATCGCTTTTGACCAATCAGCGCCCGCTCGAGAATACGTCACACCGGGTGACATTCAAATGTAATAGAATAAAGTGGCTTGCAAATTTGTTATGATTGGGCACCCGAAATGACGTAGTTCCCTCTCTCCTGTCTTGATTTTGACAAGCTGATGGTACAACCTGTATATTTACTAACCTTGCATAATACCTACATTCTACATACAGCTTCAATTCAGTAGGATTGTAACGAAAATACTGACATATATCTAGGATTGTGGAATCGATAGAGAGAAACCAATTTCGACTCCATTAATTAAACAATGTTTATAAAAAACTTATTAATTAGTATTAATATTTTTTTGAAAGAGATTGTATTTAGAGATTGTATTTTGAAGTACAGTAAAAAAAAGAGTCGGAGTCGTAGGTTTTTGTACTGACTCCAGAGACCTGCTTATATCGAAAACGAATACGAAAGTGAATGATCGCATATTTTTTAGATGCGTTATGAAATTGACGCACGATAGTAAGAAAGTATAAATTAAAGTCATAATAAAATGTACAACATGCTTTTAACACTATTTTTATTTAAATATATGATAAATTCATCTTCTTATACAATTAACAGCAAAAATAAAAATCTTTCTTTCTATAGTTGGAACTAATAGAAAGTAGAAACCTAACATGTATGTTGTATTCTTTCGTCTCTTTAGAAGAATGCGCATGCGCACGGCATATTAATAAAACGGCTAAGTACGTGTTGGGCACGCACATGACCGAGTTCCGTAGTCATTCTCACTAACCATATCTTCAACTAACATTATCTATTTGATAATACATACCAAGAGCAATTTCATGTTGAAACATGCAATATCTATAAAAGTGTAGGTACGTGTTCGGATAACGATTTATAAAAAGAGTTATTACTACATTTTTCATAAGCTATTTTTGCTAGTGTTTATTATAATTTTCATTGAAAGAATTAATTAAAAGCTACATTCTAGATTTTTCACATCGATAGTTTAGCAATTAAATCTGATAATGAAACAAATATATCATGACCAAAATGTTAAAATCAAAAGGTCCTAAAATATGAGACCTATATCTACAAAGATTCAATAGCTTACTTTGAGCTTATATCTCGATCAGGGCTTCCACATAGGGGGTTTGACAGGACTCCAGTCCTGGGGCCCGGAAATAAGGGGAACCCGGCATGGCGGGCCTAAAAATACGCTTGATGAATTACAATTAAAGTTTCTAATTGAAGGACCTACAATCGATTATACACAATAAAGTGCCTTAAGAAACTGCAAACAAAAAGTACCTATCGACATCAACAAAAATATTTTAACCATTTAAATAAATTCGGCCTAAACTACATACTAATTGAAAAAAAATTATATAATTATACTAACACTTTCCTTAAAAATAATTCATCTCATTTAATCTCTTATAGATACTGAGATCCCATGTTGGAAAAGTTATCTGGGACACCTGGTTAACAAAAATTTTACTTTACTGTTAACTTGTAAGAAGAGATTATTAAAAAAAAACTACTTTCTCCTGATTTTTTTTTATTTACAATGATTCGATGGTTTTGGCTCGATATTATCCAGCCATATCAATGATAATAACTGAACATAAATAAGGGTAACGTGCTTACAAATATATTTATACAGGATGGTCAGTATTTCTCTGGAACAAATTTCCCTGACTTTTCCCGGTTTTCCAGGAGAATTTTTACCGTTTTTCCCTGTTTTTTATATTTATAATTTTGATAAAAAACTTAAAAAAGGTCACATAGATAAAATTTAAATACTTGCGAGAATTTCTGTGGTTTTTGCATTTTTATAAAAAATTCTGATTTCCAACCAAATTCCCTGACTTTTCCCTGTATAACAAAATCCCCCCACTTTAATCGGTTTTCCAGAAACTGGCCACCCTGTTATAGGAAATTACAATCTGTACAATTAAATAAAATACCAATCATACTTGAAATGTATGAACTCTTTGATAAATCCAGAAGATTTAAAACAAGACGTTTTTAAAACATAACTATTCGATTTTATAATAAAATATTTTCGGGTCAAGTTAAATTGATTTGCTATGATCGGCCCGTCAGCAACTTCCCAATCTTTCTTATGTCCCTATCAACCTCCCAAAAACACACTAAATACGACACCAACAACACACATGTACAAATACTACTGAGCTGTCGGACTAGAAACGATTCTGCTGATAAAAAAATCGTCAAGAAAAAAAAAACTAATTTGTAATATACAACCATACATTTGTTTTAATTAAATAACATAAATTAAATAATTTCGACTCGGGGTTCAGTACATTAAATATGTGTGATGCAATTTCAAGCAAGTATAAACATGTATGTAACTTCTATTGTTATCCTATCTGTAGGAGTATTTTTATTCTGTGATCTATAGTTTGATATGGGATTTTATATAAAATTTAATATTTGTTATTGTATTTTTGTGTTAATTATAAAAATAAAAAACAAACTACAAGGTACCCTTGGATTGTATTGGGTATAATAAATTAATAGTGGGGATAACGAGAAAGTAAGCGTTTCAAATTAAGGTCAGCGTATAAATAAAAGTGGGATGTTGTACTGTGCTTGGATTACTTATATTCTCTCGATCTGTTTCATTGCAATGTTAAGGCTCAGTTACACGCCACTGCCAGTAGCTCTTGCAGGTAGAGTTGCCATTTGCCATCCGTCCTCTTTTCCTCGGACACTTTGGGATACCTAGTCACTGTGACGGGTCAAAAAATTGTCAATGTTTGGGAATTTTTTTCACAGATATAACTAATTATTTTTGAATCAGGTAAAGGACGTTTAATTAAGGTAGTTGGTCCGTAAACATGTTTTCGTCAGATTTTGTTTAAATTGCACAAGAATATTCCCTAGATTAATATCTGAAAAATAGCCCATTTTTATTAAAATTGACCATCTCAAAGTCATGAAAAACGATCTCAAAGTTTATATTTTTAACACAGCTTATATGGACTAACCGTACACTAACGTAACATTTTATTAGATAAAATTTAAACGTAGCGTCAGTTTTTCATAAAAAACTGACATGTTGTATATTTATATGAAAGAAAACAGTATACAAAAAATTGGAATTATTGACCATCCCGTTATTAAGATTTAACCAGATTTAACTACCAAACCACCACATAAATTACAGTATTGTTGACAATGTGGCAACAACGTATTCATTTGATTATAGTAAAAAATACACGAAATAATGAAATAATTTTTTACAAAATATGATAAGTGGATTGAAGGGAATTATAATCGATTTCATTAATTATTAATATATTTTGTGGTAGTTTAGATGATAAAATATAATCATTTGACAAGTAGTTAATAGTAGATAATGTACAGCGTTGCCATGATCATTTCTCTAAATTAAAAATATGTACTAATGGCCTAACGTGATCACATTATGATGGACCAACTACCTTAAGTATTTATTCAACTTATTTAATATCAATTTTTATTGAAAAATATTAAATATTTACAAAGTTATGAGCCTCGATGTGAAGATAAAAAAAATATTTTTCTTTATGGTCCACTCGAATTTTCGAGAAGGGTTATATGGAAAAAAATACATTTTATCAATATCGGCTACGTTGCTACAATTACAAAAATTATAAAAAATATAATATGAAATCGGTTCATTAGTCTTTGAGGAATCGTGTCAACCAGGTCGAAAAATGTCATTTTGAGATAAACGTGTTTAATGTTTTTGTTATGTCATAACTGTTTTACCTCGTCTAAATTAACTGTAACTCCGTCAATTTTCGGAATTTAAACTTAATTTTTTGTATACATACATATTTATGAATATGTATTACTTTAAAAAAATCTAAGAAAAAAAAAGTATATATTTTTTCCGTCACAGTGGCGTTCCCCCTTAAAGGCGTCCGGGGGGGATTTTTCAAATGTGTTCGGCGTTTATAAGTAAAAAAAGTCGTCAAAATTTCTAATAAAAGGTGTTCATTTTATTTTTATATTTTCTTAATTTTGAAATAAAAATGCCAAACTCTAAAAAAGGTCTTCAGAAATCTAATTCGACATACACTTTTTTATTTTTTTCAATCTGTCCTCTTTTTTAATGAACTAATCCTCTTTTCACACCTTAAGCTTCTGGCAACCCTACTTGCAGGGCCCCACATTTTATCACGAGCCTCCATAATGGCATTATTGTTATCGGGCACACTTTTTTCGAGCAGTTTTATTTTTAATGACCTTTTTAGGTCTTTCAAACAAAAATATTAATTTGTAAATACCAATCAAGAGTTTTATCTTTTTGCTCACCGCGCCGGAGTCCCTTTAACCCCGGGCTCTAGGACTAGAGTCCTGTAAGCCCCCCTTGGATCAGTGGCGCAACTATAAGTACAGTTTGATTCGTCAAATTGAATTTATCAGTAAAAGATAATACTACAACAATATAATAAAAAAAAGTTATACGTTAAAAAAATGTTGTTTGTCCAGTTTTATAAAAAAAATTGCTCTCGAGCAAAAACTAAGCTAACGCTATCTGTGGGGTATAACATATAGATGACAACCCACTGACAGTTATAATCAATGTAATGGTATAGTAGTATAGTTTATATGAATCAAGTACAAAAGTAGAAATCAGCGATCTACGAGTAATAGTGACAAATATACCTCATAAAATGCATAGCATACACATTAGTTTACATTTATTACCATTCCGCCTCTAAAATCCTGAACTAATGCTTTACTAATATTCTAAAGTTTTTCAATTTTTTAATTTTTTTAATTTAATTTTTACAAATAATATTAACAGAGTAAAAAAAAACATAACTCATATCAATTATCAATCTACCATTTACTATAATTATGTAAAATTTCAGCTTTATAGGTCAAACGGTTCAGTATATAGCAAAAAGGCCATGACCAACACAATATTGATTCCATATAATAAATGTTATTTTTCCGATTTCAGTATGAAACACTAAAAATCGTACAAATAAACAACACAGTATTTAATGGAAATTAAAATTTAGCAATTTTTTTTATTTCACCTTTCTTATTGAACATTCAATATTGATATTAAGTTTCAATCTTTCAATAAAGAATTGGAACTAACTCGTATTAGCAACTAATTTTAAATAATATTTTTTTACTAATTATGATAATTAGTAATTTCACTTAGGTACAACGTATCACATTTTTCAGAGAAAAATGCTTCTTATAATTAATAATCACTTAAACTAAAAATACACCTTAACCACAAAATTTATGTCACTCGACACGTGTTTCGACTTCACAAGAAGTCCTCATCAGGAGCCTAACGATTCCACGTGTCGAAACACGTGTCGAGTGACATAAATTTTGTGGTTAAGGTGTATTTTTAGTTTAAGTGACTAAGAAACCACAGTTTCTCCGTTTTTCAAGTAAAAAAAAAATAATTAATAATATTTAAATACTCACAATAAATTATTATACATTTTAAAATAAAAGGAATGAGGAGGGGCATTTTTCTACTAACTAAACAAGGGCATTTGATGTCCTAGAACGTCCCTGAATATACTTAATGTACCAAAAAAATTAGAAAGCAGTCATTGGAAAACAACACTGTAAAAAAACTTTATACGGTGTAATTATTTTTCGTGACATACTTTTCGCTGGCCCACATTACCAGTGCTTTAGTATAAAACATTTACAATTTATTCTGATTTATTACCATGCAACTTACTTTTTAAAAGTAATTTCGGTTGAAAAAGTTAACGGTCTTTTATCGATTAGGTACTTTTCGCTTTTGAAATTTTTGCTAATTTTTTTACCTGTTATACTTATATATAATATTATTATGTATTCGATATTCTTGTATGTAGGTGTTACTATTTGAAATAATCTGCCGTGTGCCACAGGACTTTCTTATACGTAATAATGACAGTGAACAGTGTACGTGATTTTTATTTTATTGAAGGATATTTCTGACAAACTAATAAAAGATAGAGTAAAATGAATGAGACATAAACTATAGAAATATTATTTTATACATTATGTATCGAACAAATTTTGTTTAACATAATTACTAACAATAAGATGGAAACGGATGTTTGCTCTTGTCATTTTTTATTTTTTTTTTAATAAGACAAAAATGTTTCAGATAAAAAATTCCGAGTATGTTATTATCTATAATTTATTCCCCATACATTTTTTCCAACACTTATGATTTAGCCAGAAAGATTTTTTTTAAATAATTATTTAGAATAATCTATACTAGTTGTTGGGTGATTTGACCGTACGGATCACGACTTAAACCGTCATGTCACCCGGCGACCACTGCGAACTAAATGAAATAGAGTTTACAGTGTTTATTATCAATTTTACGTATAAGAAAGACCCATGATACCTATGGCAAAAAACGTACAGTCTCTGTGATACGTATAAGAAAGGCAGACATTTTTCTTCTCTGTTAAGAACCATTTGAAATGTACTTAAAAACGAACACTTGGTAAAAAAAAAATTGTTTTTTCGAAAAAATGAATAGAACATAAATTATAGATAATAATATTACTTACAATTTTTAACTTGGCCATTTTTCTCTAATTCGCACTGTTTCAGTGTAATTCGAAAAATTCAAAAATCGATGTATAGGTAAACATCCGTTTCCGGTTGAATGATAATTTTCAAAAATAGGAGGTTTTCTTCCCAGGCAAAAATCAATCTTAAGTATAAAATTCCACCTTTCTACGATTTGTCGTATTTGAGTTACAGCGTCTACAGACAGACCGACAGACAGACAGACACAAAGACATCATGGCGAAAAAAGTCAGAATGGATTCAGGGAAGGTCAAAATTGATAATTCCATCAAAATCCGGATTTCGAAAAAAATCGCGTTTACTATACTTACTTATACTATATGTATATTTCATATACATTGGTATAAGAAAGTAAAAATGCACTAAAGAAAGACCTGAAATATTCCGAAAACTCAAACAAATAACTAAAAGTATCTTTAATGGAAAATACATATTAAGGTCACCCCCCAAATTTCTTCAAGATACGAAAAAAATAATTTATACAGAATTTTAAAGTAATTGTAGATATATTATTAACACGTGCCACCGAGTGATCGAATATTAACACGTAAAAGGGCTGTAATTCTCTTACGAAAAATTATCGGAGACATGTTTAAATAAAGTTTTGTGCTCAAAATAATCTTTACAAACTACTGTATAAGTTTGCCACGCCAATTTTGAATAATTAAATTTTAAGATTTTTTCTTTCTGAAATCTCTCAAGGAGTTCTGGGAAGCGGTAATAAATCGAATCAAAGGTTCAAAAACTAGAAAGCTTCAGCTTTAAAATGCGTTTCAGAATATAAAAATCCATTCAATTTTCACAAAGATACAGCTGTTTAAAGAAAAATTGAAAAACCAAATGCATTTTACGTGTTAATATTCGATCGCTCGCTGGGTGGCACGTGTTAATAATATCCAATTACCTACCATAAAATTTTGTATACATTTTTTTTTCGTACCTTTAAGAAATTCGAAAATAAGTAAATTAAGGACCATGACGCCTAAACGTTTTGGCGTCAAATTCAAAATTAGTTTTAAAAGAGTCAATTTTTGCGACTAAACCTTTATTTTCTGCAGAAATAAGTGTTTTTTTTGGAAATAGGAGACACGTAAGATCATCATAGAATAGTTTTTTTTTAAATTGGGCATCATGTCTATTGTTACTTGTAGAAATTATATTCACATACACATATGTATGATACGACGCGGATACCCAATTTCACGACGTAATTATATTAATATGTTATTATATTTGATTCTATTAGTAGTAGAGTTCAATTTGGACACATTTAGTATAACAGGGTGGCCAGTATTTCTCTGGAATAAATTTCCCTGAATTTTCCAAGAGATTTTTTTCCGTGTTTCCCTGTTCTTTATTTAAAATTAAGACCTAAAAAAAGGTCACATGTTTTCTTTTAAATGTTAATAGATAACTGTTTAAATATTTTGCGAGAAATTTTGCATTTTTATAAAAAATTCCCTGACTTCCAACCAAATTCCCTGACTTTTCCCTGCATAGCAAAATCCCGGTTTTCCAGAAACTGGCCAGCCTGTATAAATGAAGTCTAATGAATTTTTCTCGTCTGAGTCGTAAATAAAAATAACGAGACAAAATTAAAAAAAAATACATTTTTCAGTAATTTTTGAGTACTTATTTTGCATTTTTGTTAAAATTCGCGACATTAAACACAAATAGAGCACAATACACGTAAAAAATGTAACTATGTATGCCTTTCCATATGCCTTCCATTTGGAATGCAAGGTCACAAAATGGAATGCTTCAAGTTTAATTAAGCCGGAATGAACCCACTTATCCAATAATTTTCGGGTTATAAATTAACACAATTTTATATTGATTATATTACTCTATGAGGACTAGACACTAAGCTATTACAGATCAGATAAATATTTACAATTAGATAAATTGATATATAATATGTAAATACCCAGAAAATTGTTTTTACATGCGCTCACACACACACATACATACAAAGAGATAGATCACAAATGACCTTGAACTGTAAATATAATGAATAACAAATCTAGAACAGTTAAATCAGTTGCACAGACACATTCGCGCAGCATTATAAATTAGATTAGAATAATTTATACAACCCATCTATTTGGTGTGTAATCGATCGATAAAATGATATCTACTGTATTAAAGTGTATTGTATGTATTTTACAAACTTGATTTGATGCAATTTTAAGTCGCTATCATATTATTAAAGATATATTAATGAATTTTTTTTAATCAAAGAAATATTACTTTAATATTACTTTTAAGAAATAACACATTTTATAAAATATGTTTTCTAATTATTTTTTTCTACTAACAAAGAAAACAACATTCCGGATGTCCCAGATAACTTATTTTCCAGCATGGGGATCTCAGTATCTATAAGAGATACAGGTTTCGTTAAATGAGATGAATTATTTGTTACTACATCGAAAAAATATTAATAATTCTATGTGGTTTAGGCGGTATACCGAAAAAACTGAAAATTCGGAATTTCTTTAAATGGCTATAACTTTTTTATTCAAGTAAATAGGTACTTTCTGTTTGCGGACACTTTTTTGTGTAGAATTGATTGGTGTATTTAGATTTTTTATATCACTTTTAGTTTCCTATTTACAAGCCCTAACTTTAGTTTTTTTTATGGGCCACTAAGTTAACTAATTTGAACGTGTTTTTTACTCTACTTTACACTTGACAGATGCTTTCTGATTAGAATATAATATAACAACGCGCTTGAAAATAACGTTTATCTTTAAAGTACCTTTAAACTTCTAATGCCCGGTATTATAAAGAAATTGCATGAAAGCAAATTTGTTTCCATGCAAATTTGCGATTTGCAAACGCTATCTACTAGGAGTCAAATGTAAATGACAACCAATCACAGATTGTAGCTTTAAAATATCAAGACAATTGCTTGCATGCAATTTCTTTATAATACCGGACATAAGACAATTTAAATAAAACGGGCAAGTGCTTGTTGGGCACGCACATGATAGGGTTCCGTAGTCATTCCCACTACGATTTATAAAAAAAGAGTTTTTTTCAAAATTTTCGTGACCGAAGGGTTAAAATCAAAAAGTCATTTGACTTTTATTATTGCATTTTAGGAGACCTATCAAATGACACCCCACTCAATGGGGTTAATGAAAAAAATGTGAGTTCACTTTTCAATCTATGAAAAGGGGGTCCAAAATATTTTTGACAATGTTCGTTATAATTTTCAGAGAAAGTACTAATTAAAAGCTACATTCTGATTTTTTTTCAGATTTTTTGAATCGATAGTTTAGAAAATAGAGGGGGGGACGCTTTTTTAACGACTTTGGAGAGAATATACATCGTGAGCAAAGGGTTAAAATTAAAAATTTCTGTTACATTTTTTGTTGCATTTTAGGAGACCTTTCTAACGACACCCCACTCAATAGTGTAGGTGAAAATTTTTTTTTGAAAACACTTCATTTTATGAAAAGGGGGTCTAAAAAAATTTTATTTTTAAAAATCTTATCATTTCTGTTTTTGGGTCATCAATCTACGATCGTATACCAAATTTCATCTTATTATGACAAAATTTTTCAGGACGGACGGACGGACATGGAGAAACTATAAGGGTTCCTAGTTTTCTACGGAACCCTAAAAAGTGATCTGTTAAAAAATATTTCTCACAAAGTAAGAAATAACTTTTTGTACTTATTTGTACATATTTTCCAAAATTTTGAATAATTTAAGTAGTGGGGATTGGTGGCACGGAACACGGATTGTGCAAATATAGCTTGCACTTGACAGTTGCTTTCGGATTAGAATATAATATTACAACGCGCTTGAAAATAACGTTTATCTTTAAAGTACCTTTAAACTTCTAATGCCCGGTATTATAAAGAAATTGCATGCAAGCAAATTTGTTTCCATGCAAATTTGCGATTTGCAAACGCTATCTACTAGGAGTCTAATGTAAATGACAACCAATCACAGATTGTAGCTTTAAAATATCAAGACAATTGCTTGCATGCAATTTCTTTATAATACCGGGCATAAGACAATTTAAAAAAGGTAACGAAGACATTATTTAGTGCAAAGCAAACGAGCGATTAAATAAACATGTAAACTTCACGTCATGATCGTGTCGCCGAGCCGTCTGGACAGCTTACCAAATGAGTTTGCAACAATTGACTTTGGCCAACAAGCACAACTATATATAAATAGTATTTATAAGTATAAATATATGATACAATACATAAGTGTAGCGCAAGGTGATACCGGGTGGGGGGGGGGTCTCCTCGGCGCAGGCGGTTAATTGTATATGGTACGTATATCAATAATACATATAATATAATAATATATAAAGGAAAGTTTCTGCAGCTACATTCAGTATATAAATGTTCGATACTTGTACCGATAAATTACACTATTAAAAAAAAAAACTTTTGTAATATAACTATATAACAGAGATCTGAATAGAAAATTTAGGAGGCTTTTGGCATGCCGAAACCGGATTTGATGCCCAATTGGTTTCATCACGTCAGGGCTTTGAGATATTCTAACCTAAAAGTCCCAAAATTGACTATATTGGCAATGTTAAAGAATTTATTATCAAGTAGGTAATTTTTTCTAAAGTTTTCGGTCACGATAACAAATAGTACTATTATCTTTCCTCTTTAAAATGAGTTTTAACTTTTTACTGTACGATTTTTTTTAGCCGAGATGTACTAGTTTGAAGATATGATATTTTTGTTAATAGAGTGTAGTATAGTAGATGCAATGAACTTTACTACATATATCTTCAAAGTAGTATATTTCAGTAAAAAAAAATCGCATAAGTATTAAAATGTAAAAAATCATTTTAAAGGCAAAAGATAGTACTATTCGAAATCATGAAAGAAAACTTCAGAAAAAAATTATCTACTTAGTAATAAATTCCCCAACATTGCCAAAATCGTCATTTTTGGGAATTTTAGGTTCGGATATCTAAAAAACCTGACGTGGTGGAATTATTTGGACAACGAATTCGGTTTCGGCATAACAAATACCTTCTAAATCACCTATTCACCTATTCAAACTGTGAATTTTTTTGTTGCATAGTGTTATTGTATGTTATTTTAATGTTCAAATAAAAATGTTAATATTATTAATATTTATTTTTAAAAACATTTGAAAATAATTAAATAATAATCCGTAATAACAAAACAAAATATAAATAAGATAAAAGATTTATTGTTGAATGTTTTATATGCATACATAATATACGAGTATGTATAAGATAACTTATCATACATGTACTACTTAAAAATAATATTATAATTATAATCTAATCCAGGGATCCCCAACCTTTTTGTACCTAAGAACACATTCTAGAATTCCGATCGGGTGACGGGCACCATTTATTTTTTTAAAGTGCCCGCATCTAAATCGCAATTTTGATACGGACTCTCGGGCGTCTCTCACGCGTAAACAAAAAAGTTAGACTTTTGCCCTCGCTAATTCTTTGATAGAAAAATTTATTTATACTGTGACGTCATCATCACTAAATTTCTCTAATAATGAATTTGTGAAAAACGAAATATAAATAAAAAAATAAAAAAACAATAAATACAGATTACATAATATTTTATTTTTTTTTCATTTTTTTTTAAATTCAAACTTCTAATTCTAAAAAATATCCTACATCTAAAAAATAAAGTTTTTACATCAAGTGGAATATCTACTTTATCACTTGCATTTACGTGGAATTTTAAATAATCACATTGTGATATAATTCCTGTAGTATTTATAGAAATAAAAATACCACAAGCTTTAATTCACTTTTTTTTATTTCGGGATTTTTTGGAAAACGAAAAAATTTAATATTTGTATTATCTGTCTGTTTTCAGTTGATCCAATTTTTTACAACATAGTACCGCATTTATTACAACCAATATAATGTCAACAGTGTCTATTTCACTTCAGACTTCTATTTTCTTCTAATATAAATTTAATAATTCAAACTTAATATGTACAATGTCAATTTTTAATTTGTTAATTTTTGCCGATGTACTACGTCATCAACGCTATATGAAATAATGGCGGCTGTCAAAATAATCGTAGCAGACCTTGTTTTATTGAATCATGAGCTGTTACCAGGCCCGGATTTACCATGCAGGCAGTGTAGGCACGTGCCTATAGCGGCAAAAATTTAGGGGCGGCAGATTTGGAAAAAATAACCTAAAAAATTTTTTTTGACAACGAAAAAAAAAAAGGTAAGGTAACGGCACTAAAGCTTGACACAGCCCTAAAAGTTGACACTTTCGAAATAAATTTTATCTAATAAGCTTTGTTATGCATGTATTCGAACGAAAAAATTCTACAAATACACCTAATGCCATCTATGATGAACAGACGAAAACTCTTGATTCGGTAAGCCAAGTATTTAAAAATGATAAATTTCATTGTTGCAAAAATGTGCCGGTATAAACACGTGTTTAAACATTTCTTAACGTTTTGATTTAGAGTGCCGCAATTGTCGAGATAAGTAATTATTATATAATTTTTTTTTCTTTAGTTATTAATGCATCCTACATGTCATTGTGATAGCAATGTATCAGATTGTTGATTTAAATAATATTTGTGATGATACGTTTATATTTCTATCTTTTTTTGTGCTGTGTCAAACATTAGTTATAAGAGAGAGCATACAAAAATGATTTTTTTAATAAAGTTATAAGTTTATTTCTTTATTTATTATAATTTTAAGCTGATTTGTAAGAGTGTCTGTAATTATTAACATACCCATTTTGATTATAATTGAATAAATATATTTTCTGCAAAAAATCAAACATATTATTTTTCTTATAGTGTCAAGCATTAGTGCCGTTACCTTAATTCATATGAAAAATATCCACTTTTCTTATTTTTATTCCATGAAAAGGGCGGCAATTTTCGTAACTGCCTACGGGCGGCAAATTTGTAAATCCGGCCCTGGCTGTTACCACATATAAGTAATAATATATTATATTAATAAATACAAAACATATTTTGGAACCAATGGTGTTATCAAGTATTATAATAATCACTGAATTCCAGTCTCTTAAAGACTATGATAAATCTAATTAGATTTCTTATATTTCCGAAAGCATTTAGTAATATTAATTACTTAATTACGTATTCAGGGTGCTAAGCAATAAAGCAATTACATTAAATATCTTGTACTATTTTATTCTTCACGTGTTTCTGGACACATGTTTATAAACATTTTTTGTTTAAAATATTTTTTTCAATCTACTGTCAGGTAATTTAAAAAATTGCTATAGAGCAAAAGCTAAGCAAACGCTATCTGTGAGGTGTCAAAATCTTGGAACAGTGGTACTTAATTAATGTAAATGCTATGCATTTTATTAGGTACACTAGCCACCACTGCTTTTAAATCGTAGATTTCTAATCAACGCGCATGCGTCAAGACCATACCTTAAAACTGTCAGTTGGCTGTCATTTATATTTAATACCTCACAGATGCCATTAGTTTAGATCAGTGGTTCCCAAAGTGGTCCCTACGGACCCCAAGGGGTCCCTGGCATCGTTCAGGGGGTCCGTGGAAAATTAAAATCGATTTGGGGGTCCCTGAACAACGTCAGGGTGTCCGCGCACATTTTTATTAATATCGAAGTTAAAATAAATAACAATGAATAAATTATTAGCGATTTTTACGTCCTAAGTTAAATATAAATATAGACAGGTGCATAAAATACAAGTAATAACAGGCATCGCGGTGAGTCCAGTTTGAGATTTAAAAACATAGCATCCGATCAGGTTCATCCAAGTCATTAATTTTTTTTTTGTATTTTAAAACAAACGTTATAATTTCAATAAATACTTCTTCAACAAAATGTTTTATTTATATTTTATTTTTACCATTTACCATTCAAGACATCAAAGTTAAATTTTTAATTTTTCTATTATTCATTTATGTAGTTTTTCACCCAGGGTCCGTGGGAAAGTTTTGACTATGAAAAGGGGTTTGTGGGCCAAAAGAGTTTGGTAACCACTGGTTTAGATCAAGATTTCCCGACGAGGTCTATGTGGATCCGCTGGGGGTCTATAAAAGTTTGAAAGGAGCCTATAGTATTCCAGGGGTATATGAAAAATTGGTATATTTTGAAATTCGATATTTTTTTAATGCAATGCAAGAGTTCACGGAGCAAAAAAAGGTAATTTATAATTACACGAACAAATAAAAGGTCATTTACAATTTTTTATTATTCACAAATTATTACAAAAGGGGTCTATGAACTTTGTAATTCCGCCAAAGGGGTCTACGTGCAAAAAAGATTGGGAACCCTTGGTTTAGATTTTGTTTCAAAGTAAATTCTTTATAAATATCTGATGTAACAGTAGTTTTAATGGTATATTCTCTAATAAACGAACATTTTATAATAAGCATATTTGTTCAGTGAATGATTCGGTTCTACGGCACGCTATCGCGATATCGGCATAAAAAGCTCTAGTCATTTCATTAAATACCTTAACTATCTAGATCTAGATTAAATGGATGCATGGTGCAATCGTTTGGCATTACAGTACAAGTCAAGAAGATAAGTAGTTGCATTTCATGAAATGACTAAAAATTTTATACATTTGGTTGAGCGTAGGTTATCCGTATTTCGCGATGTGTCTAGACTCGACATAAAATGCTATATTATACAAGCGAATTATAACAAAGTAATAAAGTAACTGTTCTTGGTTGTATAATCCGCTTCAAATCAAGAGTTATTAAATTTTAGATAAAACAACAAACTGTCAGATATTATCAAACAAATTTCTAGAAGGAGCACTAATATATACTCCGTAATCTATGTTAATAGAACCGTGACTGATACTAAAACTTCATTTACCAATAAAAATGTTGTAACATCTTTAAAAAAATTAACCATGAGCGCCATAGCCCACATAAAATTGATAGAACTCTAGCTTGGGGCCCGAAAGGGATAAGTCAAGTCAAGAAGGATTTTTTTTGGTTGTCGTCAAAAAAGGTTTCTTAGCAGGAGGTAGTCCGCTGAATGATAAGGGCATATATGTATTTTGGGTCATAGTGGCGTTTGTGAAACGAACAAAATAATAATAAGCAAAAACACTATATGCGACACAATTTTGGGATAAAATAGTTTTCAACTTATTTTTTGTGATATAAATGAAATTCATTAAACAAAAAAATGTATTCATCATAATTCGTAGACCCGTTTCAATACCTATTTATCGAAATCAAAGGTCAAATGGGTACCTATTTTAAATTATAATATTTATGTATTAAATTTTTTGATTACCTTTATGTGGATGAGTAAGTCTTGTTTGTAAATCCTAACATCAAAACAAGGTCACAAAGTTACACACTTCTTGTTTTCAACAATTATTTTACTTTTTACATACGCTGCAAAACACTAAAACACTAAACTCAATTTAGAATTCGAAGAACATAATGGATAAGGAATTGAAGAGAAGGGCGAGGAGGTACCACTGTATCACTGATAACACGTTATCAACAGCAAAATGGCGCAGCACGTTATTAACAAAGAACACTATGGTTAAAACACTATAGTTTAACGGTACATATTATACACTCGTCAGAAAAAAGATTCTTGGCAATTCTTTTGCTACGTGGTACGTGGCACACAATAGAATATTATTTACATTGAAATATATTTTTCGCTGTAATAAATTCCAATTCTCCAAACGCAACACACACACACACACAATTTAAACAATTAATTATCACTGACGTCTACTTAAATATCGTCATTAAACTTTCACAATAAATATAAGACAAACAAAATTACACCACTGATTGAAAAGCTGCCCTAATCGTTGTCATAAAGCAATACAATAATTGAAGAAACGATATATAATAGCACTGCAGACAGACACTACATCGAATAGGATAATATTTATTTTTAGAATAGAACAAATTCGCAGAAAACTATGTATTTGATGAAATAACGTCTCCACAGATGCCCTATTCCACAAAACTCACTATCGCACAGACTGGGAGAAAGTTACGGATTTTGTGTCGGTAATTGAATTTAATTATTATGTTTTTTTGTAATATATTTTTTTAATTCTCGCGGAACGATGCGATACACACCACACTATTGAAACGTCGCTCTATGAGTGTCGGGTGCTGGGTTACCAAGCCCGATTGCAGCGCTGACAGGGCCGTGCGGCCGTGGCGGTCGCGGAGGAGGGGGAGAAATACACAGCACACGCACACATGTAAACATACGTACACTCATTGGCAGTCACAATATACAGTTTTAGGGTTAATCGTTAATTTATATTATTTAGGTATTTTGTTCTTTTTTACGGGACTTTTTTAATATTATTTTAATATATTCAGTAAGGAATATTTAAACCTTAGATTAGGAAAGACACTCGATACGTAACAAACAATACTAGCCCATATACAAAACTGTTACCAAAACTCGCTGGCAGCCATCTTTTATCAAATGTCATTCCCATGAATATATCCCAGAAATGTCAGTTGAAAATTACTCGTATAATATACAAATATGCTTTAAACTAAAAAGAAGTAGAAATAGAGTAGAAGGAGAAAGGAATGTGCTTGTTGATTCATAACGGTGTTGAACGCTTTTCATATAGTATTCTCGTGTTTTCAAAATACATTCCTTCTCTTTTTACTCTCTAGTACCTATATCGCATAATACGTTGTCTACGGGTTTATGACTAACAGCTTGCAAAAAGTTTTTTTTAATAAAATTTTGTGGTTGATCTACTTAATGAGACGTATAAATTCGTATATAATTACGTAAGAATATCGATTGGGACCTATTTTACATGTAACAAGTTATATTTTCGAGAGCTGAAAAAAAACGTTCACAATACATTTACGATTACAAAAGATCTAGACATTAAGGATGCGGTTTGCATATTTCAATATTCTGCGCAGAAGTAAGAAATGTACTTTGTACGCAGCATGAAAGGAAGACGTATTCCTGCGCGGCCGCTGATTGGTCAAATGTTATGAGGCGGGGTACGCACACAGCCATACGGTTGCGCAGCAATGTGCAGTCAACTACTACACACTGACTCGAACACGAGAGACTACTCGGCTCGGAGGTCAAATTTTGACTCATCAGCAAATTATATTATAATGATCATAGTTCATACTCCTTATTCTATGCTTCATGAATCCAGATAAATATTAATACTATCAAGGCCGAATTTACTACCAGGCAAGGGCAGTCAGGTGATGGATATCTCTAATTGTAAGTACCTTACCTGAACAGAAATGCCCTAAAACACACTTCAAAAACATTATTCACATTTTTATGTTATTAATGTTTTCGAAAATAATAGCAATATATTGCTCATAGGCTCCATTTTTAGGGTTCCGTAGAAAACTAGGAACCCTTATGTTTCTCCATGTCCGTCCGTCTTCAAAAATTTTGAGATAATAAGATGAAATTTGGTATACGGTCGTAGATTAATGACCCAAAAACAAAAATGATAAGATTTTTGAAAATAAAATTTTTTTAGACCCCCCTTTCATAAAATGAAAAGTGTTTTCAAAAAATAATTTTCACCTACACCATTGAGTGGGGTGTCGTTAGAAAGGTCTCCTAAAATGCAACAAAAAATGTATCAGAACTTTTTGATTTTAACCCTTTAATCACGATGTATTTGCTCTCCAAAGTCGTTAAAAAAGCGTCCCCCCCTCTATTTTCTGAACTATCAATTTAAAAAATCTGAAAAAATTCCAGAATGTAGCTTTTAATTAGTACTTTCACTGAAAATTATAACGAACATTCTCAAAAATATTTTGAACCTCCCTTCTATAGACTGAAAAGTGAACTCTCATTTTTTCCCCACTTACCCGATTGAGTGGGGTGTCATTTAATAGGTCTCCTAAAATGCAATAAAAAACGTCAAATAACTTTTTGATTTTAACCCTTCAGTCGCGATATATTTGCTTTTTAATGTCACTGTCAGAGCGCCCCCCCCCCTCTATTTTCTAAACTATCGATTCAAAAAATCTGAAAAAAATTCAAAATGTAGCTTTTAATTAGTACTTTCACAGAAAATTATAACGAACATTGTCAAAAATATTTTGGACCCCCTTTTCATAGATTGAAAAGTGAACTCACATTTTTTTCATTTACCCCATTGAGTGGGGTGTCATTTGATAGGTCTCCTAAAATACAATAATAAAAGGCAAATGACTTTTTGATTTTAACCCTTCAGTCACGAAAATTTTGAAAAATACTTTTTTTATAAATCGTAGTGAGAATGACTACGGAACCCTATCATGTGCGTGCCCAACACGTACTTGCCCGTTTTATTTAAATCCGGTACTGTTAGTAACTTGCCTCTCGCAGTCTGACTTCAACCGATTAATTAAGTGATAATTCTAAACTTAAACATTTGATCATATTATATTCCCTAAGAGTCATTACACGAAGCGCCACTGTACATATACACAAAGCAGTATAAACTAGCGCATGCGCATTAAACATAACGAAGCGCCTGTCGCGCGGTAACTGGTGGAGATGTATTCGCTAGCGATGTTATTATGTATTTGGATTCGCGTGAATTACAGTCGTCGCATCTCGCATCATGGGTAGAGTAAATTATGTATTACAGAATTAATCGGACATCGCAATAATTATATGTTCGACTCATTACTATAAATATGGCCAGGGGCGCCGACTCCTGAGGGAGGCGGTGTGTAGTTTTTGCTTGTTCTGCAATTCCAAAAATGAAAAGTGCAGTTGTTATATTATGTTTATTTTCATGTCAAAATAAAAAAAAATATGTTGTTACACTAGTACTAAAATTGTTGATTTCTTTAAATTTTCTGGAGCATTCTTTATTGACATGTAACTTTTAAAATTAAAATAACCTTCACAGCTATTTGGACATAGCATATTTTTTAAAGAAAATTTGTACCCTCGTCCCCATCGAGTAAAATGAAAATTCGGCGCCTTTGAATGTGGTAATTTGCTAAAATGAAAAAAAATATTATTGAAGCGTATTCACAGATTTAATAAAGATACTTGTTGGGATCTTTATTTATGTATGTGCGATCAGGTAGAATGTAACAAAAGTTTAGAAACAGGTGAAACTAGGGGGAGAGGCGAATGCCTGTCAGGGTTGTGTTGGATATATGTAGGAGCTCTAACACCGCCCGGACAGCATATTTACAACAGTGGCGTAATCAGAGAAGAAGCCCTTATAGTTTCACTCTGTCCGTCTGTCTGTCTGTTTTGGTATGTTACAGGGCTCCCATTCTCTCATTAATATAGGTATCTATTATGATGTAATTAGGTATACGGACGTAGATTGATGACTCAGAAAGGTCTCCTAAAATGCAAAAAATGTATCAGAACTTTTTGATTTTAACCCTTTAATCACGATGTATTTGCTCTCCAAAGTCGTTAAAAAGCGTCCCCCCCCTCTATTTTCTAAACTATCAATTTAAAAAATCTGAAAAAATTCCAGAATGTAGCTTTTCATTAGTACTTTCACTGAAAATTATAACGAACATTGTCATAAATATTTTGAACCCCCCTTCTATACATATCAGGTGGAACAAATTTAAACCGTTGATTGAGAAAAATATTTCAAGCAAAAAAGTTCATATAAACATGTGTCCGGAAACTCTTCGTGAGGGAGCTACAGACTCCCAAAGATTTTAACTAAAATTGGTTTTTATTTAATATTTGGAGAACCCATTGTGATACAGCAATGAAAATTAATACCTGGATTATTAATAATACCTGTTATCGATTTCCAGTATCAAACAATAGTTATTTAGACCAGAGATGTATGGGGCCTGTGGGCCCTCTGATTTTTACCTAGTATTTTTTTGTTCTTCACTTTTTTCATATATTTGGTATTTCTATAAGGCCATATGATACAAAATACACATAAATATACCTTGGTAAGTTGTCATAAGATCAACCGTTTACGAGAAATACGATGGGGAAGATAGTTGTGCAGAATTTAACTTAATACGGATGCTAAAAATTACACAAAATAAATTTATATTCTTGTTCTAGTACTAAAAATAAGAAAAATAGGTGTAAATATTCCTCTTAATATGACTCCTCATAGAATTATAGCCAGTTTTATAACTTTAATTCGTGCTAAAAAACTAAATTAAAAACTGTTATCTGTTGTTAAGGATGCATTTTTGTAGGTATATTTACATACAACTTTATTCTTGTTTTTAATTATAGAACAAGAATATAAATTTATTTTGTGTAATTTTTAGCATCCGTATTAAGTTAAATTCTGCAAAACTATCTTCTGCATCGTATTTCTCGTAAACGGTTGATCTTATAACAACTTAACAATGTATATTTATGTGTATTTTGTATCATATGACCTTATAGAAATACCAGAAAAAAGTGAAGAACAAAAAAATACTAGATAAAAATCAGAGGGCCTAAATAACCATTGTTTGATACTGGAAATCGATAACAGGTATTATTAATAATCCAGGTATTAATTTTCATTGCTGTATCACAATGAGTTCTCCAGATATTAAATAAAAACCAATTTTAGTCAAAATCTTTGGGAGTCTGTAGCTCCCTCACGAAGAGTTTCCGGACACATGTTTATATGAACTTTTTGCTTGAAATATTTTTCTCAATCAACGGTTTAAGTTTGTTCCACCTGATATGACTCACCCTGTAGACTGAAAAGTGAACTCTCATTTTTTTCCCACTTACCCCATTGAGTGGGGTGTCATTTAATAGGTCTCCTAAAATGCAATAAAAAATGTCAGTTAACTTTTTGATTTCAACCCTTCAGTAACGAAATATTTGCTTTTTAATGTCGCAGTCAAAGCGTCCCCCCCCCTCTATTTTCTAAACCATTGATTAAAAAAATCTGAAAAAAATTCAGAATGTAGCTTTTAATTAGTACTTTCACTGAAAATTATAACGAATATTGTCAAAAATATTTTGGGCCCCCGTATCATAGATTGAAAAGTGAAGTCACATTTTTTTCATTTACCCCATTGAGTGGGGTGTCATTTGATAGGTCTCGTAATATGAAATAATAAAAGCCAAATGACTTTTTGATTTTAACCCTTCGGTCACGAAAATTTTGTAAAAAAACAATTTTTTTATAAATCGTAGTGAGAATGACTACGGAACCCTATCATGTGCGTGCCCAACAAGCACTTGCCCGTTTTATTGAAAAAATAATTTTTGGACCCCCCTTTCATAGACTAAAAAGTATACCATTGAGTGGAGGTATATTTAGAGAAGTCTCTTAAAATGCAAAACATTTTAAGACTTTTTGATGTTAACCCTTCAGTTACGAGATATTTGCTAAATGTTCAATTTGAACAGATTAAGACCATAAGAATGAAGGATGCATGTATGGTTTGGCACCAATGGGCCCTATGATTTTTATTTAGTAAATTGTTTCGATGTTTGACAGTTTTATAAGGCCATACGATAAAAAATACTTAAAAATATAAAATATTTGTAATTCTTTCTTAATTTGTCATAATATTAATAATAATAACTGTTTACGAGAAATACGATGCTATAGATAATATTGCTGAGTTTTACTTAATACGGACCAGCAACTTAGTCGGGTACGCCACTGGAGAAATTAATTGATTTAATGTACAAATTTTGTAAATAAAAAATGGTTGATTTCAACGTAAAAATCCCCGTCCTCTAAAGGTTAATGATAATAACTGTTTACGAGAAATGCGATGCTATAGTTATAGATAATATTGCAGAGTTTTACTTAATACGGATGCTTCATATTTTATAATCTTGTTCTAGAATTAAAAATAAAATAAAAGTTTATGTAAATATTCCTCTTAATATTAGTCCACATAGACCTATAGTCAGTTGTAGGTATCATTGTAATACGTATTTTACTAATAATTTGACTAAAAACGAAACTAAAAATTGTTATCTGTTGATTTGGATGGATTTTTTGAGGTACATATTTAATTAAATGAACTTGTTTTATTTTTATTCTAAATCATAGAATAAGAATATAGAGGAGATTGGAGTAATAACGAACACTTAAGGGAGAAATTAAATAAATTAAAACCTGAGTAAGGAATAAGGAACCAATAGGTGTATTGTGTACATATTATTAATAAATATTCTATCACAACACGGAACGAAAAATGTTTGTCTTAACCTGAAACGGAAAGATCAAGTATACAATTAAGAATTCTCATTTTTTTTCTCATTTTAGAACGAGTATAAAGCTTCTCGTATCTTCGATATGACGAGGAAGCAATACGAAAACAAGAATAAACTAGCTGTCGGATCCAATTTTACCCGGGGATATAAAATTAAACTATATAACGTATAATGCTGTGGGGTGCGATCCTTTAGGTCCACACAATCAACTTCCCAACATGGTATGACTTACAATACTTGAATACTGATTACTTATTGTTTCCATAATTAATATTACTATGTTATAGTTTGTAAATATTTTTTTTAATATGTATATGAAAAATTTTAATGGAATTTATCAGAAATAAAACTCACCTTTGTATTATGAATATTAGTTTTCTAATATCCTAATAATGTCAATAATATAATGCACATTTTTAGAAAAATTAATCTGACAGTTTGAATTTTGAATTGTGTTGTTTCCAAGGCAACATTAATTATTAGATGTTTTTATTAGTATGAAATTCATATTTTGATGGTGGTTTTCATCCCTTTAATGGCTGTTTGGACCCATATAAAAAATAAATACTGAAATACACGTTTCATTATTTGTATTGTATAGTATTTATTCTAAGTTCCGACTAAATTCGACCAAGAAAAAAAATAAAAATGAAAAAAAACACCATTTTTACCCCCGTAGGGATTGAATTTCGAAAAATCCTTTCTTTCAGATCATACTCACGTCAAGACGCTTCGATTAGCACCCCAACGAAGTCAATAGCATTTTTTGTTGGCGAGATTTCGTCCCGGAAAAAATGACATGTACGTACGTGTATGTATATGTATGTACGTGTATGTACGTACGTACGTACGTACGTACATACACACACACACACACACACACACACAGAATTTTTTTTAAAAATGGTGTCAATATACTCTAATGCCCTTGAAACATGAAAATATGTTAAAATTTTTGATTTCGATTTTCGGACCAATTACAATAACTCCCTATTGGGAAGTTAATAATAAAGGAATGTTTTTGCAATTGATATTATTATAAAATAATATTTGAATATATCCCTGTCGTGATATCAATTGCCGCGAAAACGCTGATTAGTAAAGGAGCTACTGAGGTTACCTTGTCTTTACATACTTTGGTTTTGTACTAATTGTAAGATCTACGTGCCTACCCGTAAAAGTATTTTTTTCATTTATTTGTATGGGTTCGTCATACTTCGATAACTTGATGTGATTAACTGGACCATCTATAACCTGTTAATAACTCCAGATAAGAGATTAGCAGTACGGTTGCTCGCAGGTGACGTGATAGGCAATTTTATTTTGATGTGCGCTCATCATTACCTTTATCAGAAAGTCGACAGTCTACCGAAAAAATTGTCAAGGACAGTCGGGTGAGCCCATGTAGTTTTTTGCAATAAGCGTACAGGCATACATTTTCATAACCTTTACTTTGAGACAAAACTGTATAAAGAAATAAAATCTGCAGGTTCGTAATATTAATTTGAAATATTTTACAGGGGGCAGACCCAGTTGCGACTTCCAAAAAAAGCTCCTTTTTAGGATTTTTTTGGTCACGCATTAAAATAATGAATAATAAATATTTTTCTAAATGAAAGATATGTATTTACAGAAAATGTTATAATTTTTTTATAACAAAATATTAAAAAATAAGTGGGATTTGCCGTGATCACTGCTGTCCGTCACTGGATCATCAGAAATCAAAAAAACAAAAGGTATCATTAGTTAATGACATGATGCTCCGGATGGACGAAGGGACTTGAAAAAATTTGAATTTTCACAAAATGGCGAATATTGAAAGTAAAATTTCTTTATTTGAATAAAATTTCACTCGCATTTTCGGCAATAAAAACAAAAATAATCGTCCAAAATAAAAATCCTTCGTCCATCCGGAGGACAATTATGTATAGAATAAGTCAAAAAAATATCAAACCAATCGGCAAAGCCGTTCTCAAGTTAGTGATCACCGACTTCGAAAACATGGTTTCGAGAAAAAGCGCACAATTGCCGCTACTTGCCTACTTGAATACATTAGAGACGGCTCCGTTCAAAGTTATATATCTCCATAAATAATGGTTCGATTTGTCTGAAATTTTTAGATAATACTTTTGAAATATTCTACTTTGAGAAAATGCAAAAAAATAATTGACTTAAAAAAATTCGAACTTGGTTTGCCCCTTAACATACGAGTATCTAATCAGATCCAATTGAATCTAAGCAGATACATTTTTTAATCAAATTAGATCTAATCAATTCTGAATAAACCAGGATATAATCGTATCTAATTAGATATACATGGATCTGATTAGATTAAATTGGATCTGACTGGATCCAATTAGATCCAAATTGGAAATTGGATCTAAAAATTTAAATCAGAACTAATTAGATTCAATCATATTTGTCTTTTTGTTACTTTTTATATCATTTTATACACCAAGTCCATTATGTACGAAATGTGCGCGAAAGAGCATAGTACATATATATATAATATGTGTGTATGGACGCGCGCGTGTCTGAAGTTGCCATGACGACGATGGCGGCTCACATCTGACGCCCCCGTAGTCTCCTCACCCTCACATTGTGCTACAACACATCGACCCTTTAAATACCGTCCTAAATCATTTAGTGTATGCAATATCCGCCGCTGGCAGAGTATCGACTATTTATTTAACCTATTTTAAAAAAACTGATACCAATTATTCAAAACTTACATACATTTTTTCGAAAATCAAACACTAAAAACTAGTCAACAATTTATTTTAACCCCGTGTACGCTATCAAAGAAATTTTGAATTTTCATTCATACAATTTTCATCTGACATTAGGAAATGTGCCAATATTTTCTGAATTTGCAACTTCTATCTTATTTTTATACGATCTTTAGCAGCTAAAATAAATACTGGCCGTCGACATAAGACTTCTTGTGCCTAGTTTCACCAACTTGTTATTTCATAAGCGTACACATGGCGAGATTTTTTCTGCCATCCTCCCTTTCAGAGACAATCATTATAAAATACATTTCATTAATTTAAAGTAGACTCAATTCCATAAAACACAAAACTTTTTTTAATTCCAAGCTACACACTCCTACACTATAGACTAGTGATTTCCAAACTGGGAGGTGCGGACTAGTGCAAAGGGAGGCGCGAAAAGTTTAATAGAAATTTAATTTTCATAACATCACATTAAGGTGTATACTTAAATAAATAATCTGCCGTGTGCCACAGGACTTTCTTATACGTAATAATGACAGTGAACAGTGTACGTGATTTTTATTTTAGTGAAGGATATTTCTGACAAACTAATAAAAGATAGAGTAAAATGAATGAGACATAAACTATAGAAATACTATTTTATACATTATGTATCGAACGAATTTTATTTAACATAATTACTAACAATAAAATGGAAACGGATGTTTACTCATGTAATTTTTTGAAATAAGACAAAAATGTTTTAGATAAAAAATGTCGAGTATGTTATTATCTATAATTTATTCCCCATACATTTTTTTCCAACACTTATGATTTAGCCAGAAATATTTTTTTTAAAATCATTATTTAGAATAATCTATACTGGTTGCTGGGTGCTTTGACCGTACGGATCACGACTAATACCGTCAAGTCGCACGACGACTACTGCAAACTAAATGAATTAGAGTATACAGTGTTTATTCTCAGTATTACGTATAAGAAAGGCCCATGGTACCTATGGCAAACACGTACAGTCTCTGTAATACGTATAAGAAAGTCCCATGACACTCATGGCAGATATTTCTTCTCTGTTATGAACCATTTGAAATGTACTTAAAATCGAATACTTAGTAAAAAAAAAAAAAAATTAAATTTGTTTTTTTCGAAAAAATGAATAGAACATAAATTATAGATAATAATATTACCTACAATTTTCAACTTTGCCATTTTTCTCTAATTCGCACTGTTTCAGTGTAATTCGAAAAATTCAAAAATCGATGTAGGTAAACATCCATTTCCGGTTGAATGATCGTTTTCAAAAATAGGAGGTTTTCTTCCCAGGCTAAAATCAATCTTAAGTATAAAATTCCACCTTTCTACGATTTGTCGTATTTGAGTTACAGCGTCTACAGACAGACAGACAGACAGACAGACCGACAGACACACAGACATCATGGCGAAAATAGTCAGAATGGATTCAGGGAAGGTCAAAATTAATAATTCCATCAAAAACCGGATTTCGAAAAAAATCGCGTTTACTATACTTACTTATACTATATGTATATTTCATATACATTGGTATAAGAAAGTAAAAATACCCATAACTCCTAAACGACTGATGATGGAAGGGTGTAATTTTATATTTATAATAATCTTTCATCTGGGAAGACAACCACCTTATTTTTAAAATGATCACTAAACCGGAAACGGATGGTTACTCTTGTAATTTTTTTAATTTTTTGAAATAAGACAAAAATGTTTTAGATAAAAAATGTCGAGTATGTTATTATCTATAATTTATTCCCCATACATTTTTTTCCAACACTTATGATTTAGCCAGAAATATTTTTTTTTAAATCATTATTTAGAATAATCTATACTGGTTGCTGGGTGCTTTGACCATACGGATCACGACTAATACCGTCAAGTCGCACGACGACTACTGCAAACTAAATGAATTAGAGTATACAGTGTTTATTCTCAGTATTACGTATAAGAAAGACCCATGGTACCTATGGCAAACACGTACAGTCTCTGTAATACGTATAAGAAAGTCCCATGACACTCATGGCAGATATTTCTTCTCTGTTATGAACCATTTGAAATGTACTTAAAATCGAATACTTAGTAAAAAAAAAAAAAATTAAATTTGTTTTTTTCGAAAAAATGAATAGAACATAAATTATAGATAATAATATTACCTACAATTTTCAACTTGGCCATTTTTCTCTAATTCGCACTGTTTCAGTGTAATTCGAAAAATTCAAAAATCGATGTAGGTAAACATCCGTTTCCGGTTGAATGATCGTTTTCAAAAATAGGAGGCAGGAGGTTTTCTTCCCAGGCTAAAATCAATCTTAAGTATAAAATTCCACCTTTCTACGATTTGTCGTATTTGAGTTACAGCGTCTACAGACAGACAGACCGACAGACAGACCGACAGACAGACCGACAGACAGACACACAGACATCATGGCGAAAATAGTCAGAATGGATTCAGGGAAGGTCAAAATTAATAATTCCATCAAAAACCGGATTTCGAAAAAAATCGCGTTTACTATACTTACTTATACTATATGTATATTTCATATACATTGGTATAAGAAAGTAAAAATATATAATTATAAATAAACTTTTCTAACATAACATATTCAGAGTGAAATCATTCCCCTTGAAAGACCTAGATTTAATGAAGTTTTTTGCTAATAAACAAGCATATTCATCGCATTAAAAATAAATTTTATAAGCAAAAAAATACATTTTATACCTTTTTAAAATATATCTGTATAATTTTCTGAAATAAAGGGGGGGGGGGGAGGCGCCAGAGATTAAATTTTTTTAAAGGGAGGCGTAGTTACATAAAGTTTGGAAACCACTGCTATACTTATATAGACTAAAATTATACTCGACTCCGAAACGGTTCACCAGAGAAGATGGTTCCTTATACACCCACTAGTGATCTGAAACTTATTAAGATGTAAGTAAGAGTAAAATTTGACATTTTACGAAAAATAGTATAATTAATAATTTAATTATTTTTGGTGCATTATTGTAAAATATATTCAAAATTATTGTGGTCAAATACTGATAATTAAAGTTTGGGAATACTCGGTCTTTTTAGATTCGACGAGTCGAGTTTATGTTTAATTTTCGGTTCCGAGTCCAAGTAAATGTAAAATAAAATGTGTGTTAACGAAACATTTCATTTAAGAACAATCGTATACTATACAGGATGAGTCATATGAGGTGGAACAAATTTGAACAGTTCATTGAGAAAAATATTTAAAGCAAAAAAGTTCATATGAATATTTGTCCGGAAAATCTTCGTGAGGGAGCTACCGATTCCCAAAGATTTTGCTTAAAACTAGTTTTTATTTAATATCTGGTGAGCTAGGGGTTGCAATCCCAATCAAAATTTTCAATCCCAGGATTTCGAGATTGGACATTTTCAAATCCCGGGATCCCGGGATAAGAAATTGCTTTTGTAAACCATTTAATAACTTGTGAACTAGTTTTGAAATGAATACTTATGGACTTATGGTTTTACGTATGATTATGAAAAATATCTATACAGTAAACATTCGTAGAAAAATACTAAATTGATTTTATAATTAGAATTGAAATGCACAAGTCCTTTTGTGGAATTTTAATTCGTTGTTGAATATTTTGTATTTTACGGATTATCTATTAACTTCCCGCAAAAAGTATTTCCACACAGAAAATTTTTGAGCACTATTTAATTTCACATATTTTTTATCAACACATTTATCTATGTTTGACCATAATAATTAACCGTTCAAAAACTATACTATGTAGATACACTCGTCGCTTCGAACAACGTAGGCATAGAGGGGCACCCACCACATTTAACGTTAATTGGTGAATTTAAATTTCGCGTAGAAATATAGCAGTCACGGTAGTATTGTGGTAGGGATAGGGGAAAGTCGTTACATGGAGTGGTTGGCCAGTTGTTTCTCGGAGCGTACGTTAACAGGATGGTCGTTGTTTAGAGATTTGAGTGTACGTTGACAAGTGTTTATTACGACCATAGATATTTGAAGAACTATGTAAAAAGAAACGCAATCATCACTGGTGTTGCTAGCTTTATACACCCCAGACGTAAATAGTAAATACATTGTACCAATCCTTAAAATTTGTTGAAATGCATTTTTTACATATCCTCGGAAAAGACAATGCAGTTAGTAGACCCTTGTCAACGTAGTTTAAAAAGAGTAATCTTTATTGCAACCAGATGTGTTTGCGCCAAACTTAAACTTTCTATATGGGCTAGTGTTACAATATTCTCATAGAAATATCAGAATGCATAATTATGTAAATTTATTTATTATAAAATCCAGAAATTAGGCGGGATCCCGGGATTCGGGATCCAGGGATTGCAATCCCTATGGGAAACCCCTTGTGATACAGTAATGAAAATTGATACACGGATTAGTATTAATACTAATACGATTAATAGATATTATATAGCTAATTACAATAGATTAAATATTTTATTAAGTTCTTTCAGTTAGTGCGTCTCCCGTAGTATTTTCGAGGTAATTTTCAGTTGAATGTTCCTGTGTTTACTGTGAATGTAAATTGATTTGTTGTACATAGGTATGTATTACATTAAAACGTTGTCGAGTTTTCTATTTTAATATTATTTTCTGTGATATTGTGATTTTAAGGTGTTATATCGGGTGTTCCAGATAACATGTCCAGCATGGGTATCTCAGATCACAGATCTATAGGAGATATAGATTTGGTTAAATCATAAATGAGATTAATTATTTGTGAGATAGGGATAAGTATTAGGGGAAGGTGGGGTAAGACGGGGTAGCGAGGTAAGATGGGGACCGTAACAAAACTGATGATACAATGTAGTTAGAAATGTTCTTCTATGGCCATGTGACGTTATTTAGCAGAAGTTATTAATGTCACAAATAGTTTGGTCGAAGGTGTGCACGTTGTGATTTTGTAAGTATTTTTTTAAATTTTTAGTGGTTACATAAGTTACATCTAATTTTTGAGGTATATAAAGTGCGTGACTGTTCAAAATGTATGGTGTACAAGATATATGTCATATTTTTTTATTGATATTTGTTTATTTTACTATTATAATGACATTAACTCGTTCCGGTTTGCTTCGATTTATAACCTCATAAAAAATACAACTTGGGAATCCAGTTTGGGAAAGATGGGGTACCTACTTGCGGGTAAGATGGGGTAGGTATGATTCTTTGGATAACACAACATTCGATCTGGTTAGCTCGAAACAGTTAATGCCGTATCCATGGATTTCCGAAAAAAGGCCAAGACAAGTTCGAAGAAGAGGAACAACAGCTATTATTACTGCGTCTCCGTATAAAACAGAGTTAGAGGAAAGACAAAACAGTAAGAAACCAAACTAAAGGTAACAAATAAAAAGAAACTGAAAAAAACAAATAAAAGATCTAAAAGAACAAAGAAAGCTGATGAGTTCTGAGGACGAAGATACAGAATGTCTGTACTGCCTCGGCTTGTATTATGAGTATTTATGAGTCTGTACCCCATCTTACCCAAGGGGGTACCCCATCTTGCCCTATAGGTGGGGCAAGATGGTGCAAATTAGTTATTTTTTTCAAGTTGATATTTCTATAAGAAGAATTATATTTTTTTGTTTTCACTGATTAGAATTTAAGGAAGAAAGGCTGATTATTTTCTTAATAAAAGTTCCTACAATGTGCAATCAAAAATAAAGGGTTTTATTTATGAAATACCTTAAGGTCCCCGTCTTACCCCACCTTCCCCTACTAGACCAAAAATATTAATAATTCTATGTTGGTTTAGGCGGTATACCCGAAATACTATCAAATAGGAAATAGGATTTTCTTTAAATGGCTATAACTTTTTTATCAAAGTAGTCCGGTCAAATTACTAATAAAGATAGTGGTCAAATAACAAAAATTCCGACAGAGCTAAATTTTGGTGGAGACCTTGGATACACCATTAGAAATGAAGTGTCAAAAGTCCCCATCGATCCCATGTCTGCTAAAAAGTTATTCGGGATCAAAGGTCAAAATTGTAGGTTTTTTGGATTTTTTTCGAAAACGGTAAGTTTTATCAAAAAAGTAGCCAAAACAAAAATTATAGATATTAAAATTATTTACAAAAATGGTCGTTATACTTTTTTTCTAAGAATTACCATTCCTGAGATATCGCGATTCTAAAAGTTGAAGGAGTCACGTTCTACATGCACAGTGCTTTGGAAGCAAATTTTAATAAAAAAATTGATTACTTCTGATTTTTTTTATACAGTTCAATTCCTTAGTATTCAAGGAACATTTTAAGACCAAAAAGAAAAAAATCGCCTCGGTACTTTTTTAATAATTCATAAAACAAAAATACATAAATCGTGCACGGTGCTCTCGATGCCAACTTTAAAAAAATTGATTACCTCTGATTTTTTTGTACAATTCAATTCTTTAGTATTCAAGGAACATTTTAAGATCAAAATGAAAAAAATCCCCTCGGCGCTTTTTTATAATTCATAAAATAAGAAAACTAGTTTTTCAATTAATTGTTTTCACTTTTATTTATTATTTGTACAATCATTTGGTAGTTTTACCTGGAAAGTTTTCCGGGAGTTTTGAAAATTGGTAATTTTATAGATTTAGATGTGCTCTTTCCGAATTTCAATTTTACCACCTAGTATCTTTGCCACTCGTGCCGCCATATTAGAACAATGGCGCCTAATAGTAGATTATTATTAGGAGATATTGTCAAAGAACTACTTTTCTTATTTTATGAATTATAAAAAAAGCGCCGAAGGAATTTTTTTCATTTTGATCATAAAATGTTCTTTGAGTACTAAAGAATTGAATTGTACAAAAAAATCAGAGGTAATCAATTTTTTTTAAAGTTGGCATCGAGAGCACCGTGCACGATTTATGTATTTTTGTTTTATGAATTATTAAAAAAGTACCGAGGCAATTTTTTTTCTTTTTGGTCTTAAAATGTTCCTTGAATACTAAGGAATTGAACTGTACAAAAAAAATCAGAAGTAATCAGGTTTTTTATTAAAGTTGGCTACCAGAGCACTGTGCATGTAGAAACGTAATTCCTTCATCTTTTAGAATCACGATATCTCAAGAATGGTAATTCTTAGAAAAAAAGTAGCGACCATTTTTGTAAATAATTTTAATATCTATAATTTTTGTGCAGACTACTATTTTGATAAAACTTACCGTTTTCGAAAAAAATCCAAAAAACCTTAAATTTTGACCTTTAACCCCGAATAACTTTTTAGCAGACGTGGGATCGATGGGGACTTTTGCCACTTTATTTCTAATGGTGTATCCAAGGTCCCCACCAAAATTTAGCTCTGTCGGAATTTTTGTAATTTGAAATGTATATTTTTACCGGACTAAAGTAGATAGCTACTTGTTGTTTGCAGTTTCTTAAATTCCTTTTTTATATCACATCATTTCGAGTTACAAACACCTAACTTTATTTTTTTTATAGGTCACTAAGTTGACTATAGCATATTTGATCGTGTTTTTTATTCTACTTTACAATGATATATGTATAACTTGTCAAACTTATTATCGAAAGAAAGTAAGAACTTTTTGTGTAATAGTTTATTGTTTTTAAATATTCATTTGTTATTTTGATTGTTGTAATTGCGATTTTTGTTTAGTAATTTTTGTTTTTCATAGCTAACTTGTGTATAATAAATTACTTTATGAATATCAGTGGTATTTAGTAGGTACTCCTACTTTTTTTCGAAAATAAGAATGACAAGTGACATATCTTTGTAAAGTATAATAAAAAACAAGTTCAAATTTACCATAGCTAAGTAAGTGGCCTTTAAGAAAAACTAAAGTTTGGGCTTGTAACTCGGAAACGAAAATTGACATAAAAATTAAGAAACCGCAAACAAAAAGTACCTATCTACTTTGACAAAAATGTTCAAACCATTTAAAGAAATTAAGAATTTTCAGTTTATTAATATAAATTTAATATTTTTTGGTGTAGTAATACTCACCTCTTCCGTACAAATAAATCATTTAAATCTGTATCTCTTATAGAGATACATGCTGGAAAAGTTATCTGGCACACACAATATAATATTCAAAACTGTTTTAGATAATACATATTTTATATACATAAATTGCAATTTGGTGTTATATCTGTTATATTTTCAATGCAATAATTATTTAAGCATTCTTAGTTTATACAGACACACCACTTTGTTGTTGTGGTATATGATGATAGTACTGATATTATATATTTTTCAATTAATTACATATTTAATCAGTTAAATCAGCAATAAAAGGCAAGACATTTTTTTTACATTTTTCGTCTCGGCGATTTTCACACATTATCATTTTTAATAAAATCTTCTGATTTAGCATATGTTTACAATGAATCAGATTTGGAATTATAATTATTTTGATCATTAATTGACCCCGAAGGGCATTCGCTATACAGCCCTACTTCCATCAAAATTAACTCTTAATAATTTTAGTTAAATATAACTTCTACTAATTATACAGGTATTTTACTTATAAATAATACTTACTTAAAATAATAATTTAGACGTATCGAACTATTGAGACAGTTGAACAAGGATTTGCAAGATATACACTATAACGTCTGTACGAGGTTATTTACTTGTCTCAATTTAAATACCTCATCATGTATACCGGGTGTTTTTTTAAGACTTTCCAACGGATTATTTCCAAAATAACAAATTTTCAGAGAAAATTTTTCAGATAAAAGTTTCATGGCTTTGAAGGGATTAAATATTGACATTAAGGGTTTACCTTGAAAAGGTCGCTATTATACGTTTTCAGGTTCAACTTTTCGTTTTCAAATCTAAGCCCATATTTTCTGTTGCAGATTCGTAATTAACGGAAAAAAATAAGTAACTTTTATCTGAAATATTTTTTTCTGAAAAAGTCAATTTTTTATGATATGGATTCAATTGTTGGATTTTCAATAAGTTTTTACTCGAAAACTATTATTTTTTTAAAATAATCATGAGGCAAAAAATGTTTAGATTTTAACAAGAATTATTGAAGAATTTTTGTTTTATTTGTAATTAATTTTTTTTTTAATTATCTGGGAATCTTTGACTAAATCTAAGCACTTCTTTCCTCTTGTAATTTTTCTAATAAATTGGTAGTTTCTGAGCAAAAATAATTGAATATCCAGAAATTTGTTTTTGTTTTGCTCCATATCAAAAAATAATCCACGTAAAAGTTGCCTACATTTCCTCGTAAATTACGAATCTATAACAAAAAATATGGGTTTAGATTTGAAAAAGAAAAGTTG
Organism: Sialis lutaria; assembly: GCA_949319165.1. NCBI lineage: Eukaryota > Metazoa > Arthropoda > Insecta > Megaloptera > Sialidae > Sialis > Sialis lutaria. The sequence goes on from OX439235.1 coordinate 31,344,891, forward strand.
AACCTGAAAACCCATCATGGTGACCAACAATATTGATAACACAATATTTAGCCCCTTCAAATCCATGAAACTTTTATCTGGAATATTTTCTCTGAAAATTCCTTAATTTGGAATTATTCCGCTGGAAAGTCGTTAAAAAACACCCGGTATATTCATATTTAATGTTGAAAAATATTTAAATTGTAAGTATAAAAAGATTTATCCCGTTCACTAAAAATAATAAAGAAACTGGTAAAAATGTGTAAATAGACGATTGCGACGGTATGTCAGAATGTAGTATCCGGTTAGACAGTCGCGGGTAAGTAAACCAGCAGAGCGCGGCTTTATAACGGTACCGCGGTTCTAACGGTACAGCCACTGCTACTACCATTAGTGCGCGTGGTACAATAACATGTCTGTTGCTTTTCAGCGAGAATGGATATGGATCTGTACTGTTGAAGATGTGGCGGTTGACCCATAACTGCAAGCGATGTTTGTCACATTGCAAATATAAATATATATTTATTAATTATATATTATATTTATTTCTTACTGCATGTTTTAAAACATGTAGTAATAATAACACAGGTTTACAAAAAAAAAAGTTTATGAATATTTGACGAGACCATTGTATCCTTATGTATTTTGACCTCCTGAATCCGAATCTGAGGTCCGTTGACCTTGGTTAGATCATTTTAAGGTCAAATTTTAAAAAATCGCTAAATGAATCTGGTAAACGGTATATAGCTTTTACTGATCGCTGATTCTGAATTTGACGTCCGTTGATCTCTACGAGGTCATATTCAGGGTCATTTCAAGGTCAAAGTGGGAAAAAACGCTCAAAAATTCTGAAAAAACAGTACATATAGGTTTTTGGGGTCGCTGAATCAAAATTTGAGGTCCGTAGACCCCTACAATGTCATTAGTTTCAAGGTCATTTTAAGGTCAATTTTTAAAAAATCGCTATAAATAAATCTGATAAAAGTGTTATATATGTTTTTTTTGGTCACTGATTCTGAATTTGACGTCCGTTGTCCTCTATGAGGTCAGGTTCAAGGTCATTTAAAGGTCAAAGTGGGAAAAATCGCTCAAAAATTCTGATAAAACAGTACATATAGATTTTTGGGGTCGCTGAAATAAAATTTGAGATCTGTAGACTTCTACAATGTCAGTTTTAAGGTCATTTCAAAGTCAAATTTTGAAAAATTGAATTTTCAAGCCGATTTTCCACTTTGACCTTGAAATGACCCTGAATCTGACCTCGTAGAGGTCAACAGACGTCAAATTCAGAATCAGCGAACAAAGAAACCTACATATAACACTTTTATTAGATTCATTTATAGCGATTTTATAAAATTTGACCTTAAAATGACCCTGACACTAATGACATTGTAGGGGTCTACGGACCTCAAATTTTGATTTAGCGACCCCAAAAACCTATATGTACTGTTTTTTCAGAATTTTTGAGCGTTTTTTTCCCACTTTGACCTTGAAATGACCTTGAATATGACCTCGTAGAGATCAACGGACGTCAAATTCAGAATCAGCGATCAATAAAAGCTATTTATACCGTTTACCAGATTCATTTAGCGATCTTTTAAAATTTGACCTTAAAATGACCTTGAAAATGACCTAACCAAGGTCAACGGACCTCAGATTCGGGTTCAGGAGGTCAAAATACATAAGGATACAATGGTCTCGTCAAATATTCATAAACTTTTTTTTTTTTGTAAACCAGTGTAATCAATTAGGCCCAGCAGAAAGCTAAGAAATCTTGAGAGTTTGAGAGATAAGAATAGAATTTTTAATGGTGGTAGTGACCCAGCTACAGTCGACTCCTTCTACATAGATATAGATTTTGACCAAGATTGTATCAGTCTGGAACTGTTAGGCTCATGATGAGGATTTCTTGTGAAGTCGAAACACGTGTCGAGTGACATTGTTTTCCTGTGGTTAAGGTGTACCTATATTCTTAGCGCTTTCAAAATTGGTAGTAACGATCATTTCCACTCCTTCCACACCTATGTATAAAAAAATTTATATAAAATGTATAATACAAAAATTGCCCACATTTTTTTTATAAAAAGAAATAAATGTCACAAACCCGGTAAACATAATAATTGTTTTCAAAAAGATAATAAATAAATAAAAATTTATTCATTACTCCCTTCACAGAATTTATTTCAAAGTCATACATACGCGAGGAGTGTTAATTACATTATTACCAATTTTGACACACACAGAAAAAATCTGTATTGGACCAAGAAAACCTTGTTTTGTATATAACGAAAACGGTATCCGGCGAGTTTTTCGAAACACAATTTTTCGAAATACAATTCTTCGAATGAACAATTTTTCGAAAATAATAAGTTTTGGATTTGGGTTTTATAATTAAGTTTTACACAAAATTTGATAAAGGTAGATATAAAAAAGAATAAAGAGTTTAGGTTAGATCAGCTTAGGTCAGAATAGATTAGGTTAGTCCCGGTTAGGGTAGGTTAGTTTTAGTTAGTTTTGCTTAGAGTAGATTAGGTTAGTGCCCGGTTAGGTTAGTTTATATAAAGGTAATATTCAATTTACAGGGATCCAGCATAATTTTCAATAATCACAAAAAACGTAGGTACCTATATTATTTTAAATAAAAATTAATAAAAAATGTTTTTTAACTGGTTTATTAAAAATGCACTGAAAAGTTAAAAATTAATATTCAGTTGTCACTTAATTCTTAGGTTTGTATGACTATATAAGACTATTAAAAGAGCGGGGCGCTCATAAAGGCATATGTATAGCTTTAAATGAATTTAAAAAAATTTATACCCTTATATATTTTATCAATTCATACACAAGATATTTTTCCATGCATTTGCCTTTATAGCACCACGTGACCACGTGCTTTTATAAATTTTTCGAAAAATTGTTCATTCGAAAAATTGTCCATTCGAAGAATTGTGTTTCGAAAAACTGTGTTTCGAAAAATTGTGTTTCGAAAAATGTTGTTCGAAAAATTGTATTTCGAACAATTGTGTTTCGAAAAAGGCTCTAGCCCATTAAGATGGTAAAAATCCCCCCTCAACGGATTTGGCTGAAATTAGGTACACTTATTTGTCATTATAAAAAAATAATTTCTCCCGAGTTACAAGACCTGAAACGCTCTCTGTCGTCCATAACCTCAAAAAATGTGTTTTTTCTTTAATATTTTTTTTCTCTGCGAGTTTTTAACCGAATTACTTGAAATTTGGACTGGTAATAGATTTTATAAAGATGAATGACCACATATTTTTGAAATTATTTTTGGCGCGAAATTTGAATTTTTATAGCAATAATACAATTTAAAAGGGCCATATCTCGGCTCTCAGGGCCCATGTAGGCTAGATACTGCAATTACATGTGTATCTTATCAAAAACTAACATCCTGATTTTTTTCATAATTTTTGATTTGGTGCGCCGTCCTCAAAAATTCAAAAAACCGTATTTTTCTGATTTTTTAGTTTTTAATTAATGTGATAAAATTATAAATAAAATCTGTTTAATAACATTTTCTCAAGAATGGCTTGCTCATAAAATGACCAAAAAAAATTATTGCCTCAAAAAAATTTCAAAAATCTCAAAAAAAGGTTTTCATCAATTAAATAAGCATTTAAATAAATATGAGTTAATCGTCCAGTTTAAAGTTCTGTTTTTATTTGTATATATAAGGTTAGGCTAATTTTCTAACTGACCTCGACTACCCCCCCCCCTATAGTACTCGCAATTCTAAGAAAAAACGTTCATGGAACTATACCTCTACATTTAACTTTAGTTCGCCGCATTTTTGATTGAAAATTTTATGTTTGATTCCCTTGAATTCAATATGTATAGGTACATGTTAATATACATGAAAAGTTACAATTTTGCATTGATTTTTTTAGCAAAACAGCAACCCAATGGTTCTTGGGTACGAGGATTCCGAATTTGAGCGTCACCTGGTAGCCCAAGCAATAGACTGAAAAAAGAGGTCAAACTAAGAAAAAAAATACACCAAACTGAATTTTGGTGGAGACTTTTATTTTGATATTCTAAGAATAAACTTAAAAATAGCCCTAATTTTGGCAATGGGTTTTCGTTTTTAAGGGGTAAATGGGGCAAATTATATTTTAAAATATTAATATTTTAACCAATGAAAATCGTTTCTTACCCCTAAATATTACCGACTTTCATTGGTTAAAAAAGTAATATTTAAAAAAATTATGGTTGATCATTATTTTTTAGAACTTCAAGAACAATTTGAGGCCAATCAGGATTTTAACAAAAATTATTAATTTTTAAAATAATTTCTCCGAAATAGCATCTTTACGTCTTTTAAACCCTCGAGAAAGAGTATTCCATATACAAATTCTGTATTTGTGGTACCAATCGATTCGTCTATCGTGATAGTGTCTCCAACAAATATCAATCATAAAAACACCCCGTCATCGATTTTGTGAAAAATTGAAAAAATGTTTGGAAACGTGGTTTTCATCCTTCAACATTTATTTTAAGGGAGTCGCACCACTTTTCACCAGACCGAGTTATTCTTTTCGAATTATACGCCCAAAAATCTATAATAATCAACCATAAAATTGCTTGCCCCTATAAATTCGGATTTTTCACTGCGCTCTTAATTATAAATATCTTATTTGTGTAGAATTTTATAAGCTACAATTTTCTTCATAACTATGTTCCTTGAAAAATTGGTAATTTTTGAGATATTTGCAAATAAAATGGATGTCAAATTCGGAAACCTCGTACCCAAGAACCATTGGGTTGCTGTTTTGCTAAAAAAATCAATGCAAAATTGTAACTTTTCATGTATATTAACATGTATACATATTGAATTCAAGAGAATCAAACATAAAATTTTCAATCAAAAATGCGGCGAACTAAAGTTAAATGTAGAGGTATAGTTCCATGGACGTTTTTTCTTAGAATTGAGAGTACTATAGGGGGGGGGGGTAGTCGCGGTCAGTTAGAAAATTAGCCTAACTTTATATATACAAATAAAAACAGAACTGGACGATTAACTCATATTTATTTAAATGCTTATTTAATTGATGAAAACCTTTTTTTGAGATTTTTGAAATTTTTTTGAGGCAATAATTTTTTTTGGTCATTTTATGAGCAAGCCATTCTTGAGAAAATATTATTATACAGATTTTATTTATAATTTTATCACATTAATTAAAAACTAAAAAATCAGAAAAATACGGTTTTTTGAATTTTTGAGGACGGCGCACCAAATCAAAAATTATGAAAAAAATCAGGATGTTAGTTTTTGATAAGATACACATGTAATTGCAGTATCTAGCCTACATGGGCCCTGAGAGCCGAGATATGGCCCTTTTAAATTTTATTATTGCTATAAAAATTCAAATTTCGCGCCAAAAATAATTTCAAAAATATGTGGTCATTCATCTTTATAAAATCTATTACCAGTCCAAATTTCAAGTAATTCGGTTAAAAACTCGCAGAGAAAAAAAATATTAAAGAAAAAACACATTTTTTGAGGTTATGGACGACAGAAAGCGTTTCAGGTCTTGTAACTCGGGAGAAATTATTTTTTTATAATGACAAATAAGTGTACCTAATTTCAGCCAAATCCGTTGAGGGGGGATTTTTACCATCTTAATGGGCTAGAGCCTTTACACCAAACCAACGAAAACAATATTTTCTTAATATAAGAAACTAGAATATAATACCCTTATTCCAACTACGTTATTCCTTCGTCCAAGAATACTATAGTTGGTTTAAGAGATTATTGCTTATCTTAAGAAAATATTGTTTTCGTTATATACAAAACAAGGTTTACTTGGTTTGAGAAATCCTTTCTACCAGTGCACGAATATCATTTCGCAACTTTTCATTCGATTAGGTTAAAATTTTAAATAATAAAGAAGATAAAGCTAATAAGTTGCATTAAAATTGTATAAAAAGTTTGTGTAACAACACTTTGAATTTTGAAAATTGTCAAAATTTGGCTAAAGAATCGTTTTTCCTTCGCTGAAAACATGATTTTCGAAGGGATCTTTATGAATGTGTTTAGTGTACAATTCAAGATTTTTTTAGTTCAATTAAGACTCATAGCTATATTACGAATGATCGGGAATTTCGAGCTAATTTTGAGCGCATACCATTTTTCCAAAAACCCAAAAATTTTCCAGAAAAACTTAACAAGGTGATATATCTGAGCCATACAAATATGGAAAATCGAAAACTTTTTGGTACAGTAATTTCGAGCTGTCCCAAAAATTTTCCACTTTTCAAAAAAAAAAAAACGTTTTGTACGGGTAACAAAAATTAACTGATCCCAAACCAACTCGTAAGACACACAAAACTTGAACAATTTATGTAATTTTGAGCGTAAAACATTTTTCGGAAAAATTGAAAATTTGAATAATTCAGTTTTTATTTTTAGTCCAATCAATTTGTATTTTTGGTCTGCTTTGTTCTGCAGAGTCATTTTTTTTGTTTTAAAATGTTAAGGGGTGTATTCTGAGTACTACATTAAGTTGGCGTGGTCTATGACCTTGAGCGTTGTCCGCCATAAGCACGAAAACTTTAAATGTAATTATCTCGTAATTCTACGATTAAATTTGTCATAACCTTTCTTGTTCACCAGGGTTGAATCTACAATTTTATTCAGAGGCTCAATTCTCTATTGTCAGTTGGTGACGAGATATATTGTAAAAAAGTTCACAAAAAATGATTTTTTGCATTTATTTCGTAAAGAAGCGATTGTATTGAACAAATTTAAATCACAATCTTTTAGAACTCTCAATTTGCAATATTTTTGTTATTAGATACCATTTTGCAAAATCGATAGTTTGCGTGTTATAGCCCGCAAAGCATAGCAAAAACACATTTTTTCATTATATTTCAAAAACCATAATAAAAGATACAAAATGTGTAATGACAAAAGTCAAGATCACAAAATTCTACGCTTTTTTTGTTCAGAGGAAAAAATATTTTTTTTTTGTAAATAAACAAAAAAAGTTTTAACGAAAAAAAAATTTTTTTTTCTTTCAACAAAGAAAGTGTAAAATTTTATTATGTACACTTTTGTCATTACAGATTTTGTAGGTTTTATTATAATTTTTGAAATATAATGAAAAATGTGTTTTTGCGATGCTTTGCGGGCTATAACACGCAAAATATGGGTTTTGCAAAATGGCACCTAACAATAAAAATATTGCAAATTGAGAGTTCTAAAAGATTGTCATTTAAATTTTTTCAATATAATCGCTTCTTTACGAAATAAATGCAAAAAATCATTTTTTGTGAACTTTTTTACAATACATATATCTCGTCACCAACTGACAATAGAGAATTGGGCCTGGGAATAAAATTGTAGATTCGACTTTGATGAATAAAAAAGGTTATGACAAATTTTATCGTAGAATGAGCGGTTTACGAGATAATTACGTTTAAAGTTTTCGTGCTTATGGCGGACAACGCTCAAGGTCATAGACCACGCCAACTTAATGTAGTACTCAGAACATACCCCCTAACAATTTGAATTAAAAATAATGACTCTGTAGAACAATGTCTTACGAACTACATTTTTTTGATAATTTGATTGGACTATTATATTAAAAACGAGCAAATCCAGGTAAATCATGACTATAGTCTATTTTATTTAAGTTTGCAGTGTTCACCGTGGGACTTGACGGTAGGATTCAATATTCATACCGTCAAATCACCACTGCAAACTTAAATGAAATTTAAAATTTCTTACAAGCAGCATCCATGCTGGAAACTGTACAGTTTTCCGAAAAATTCAGAAAAACCAAAATGGAGATTTGACGATAACCATGCCGAACGTGTTATCAGAGTTTGTTACTCATTTTGTAAATTTTATAATTTTGACTTTTCGCATGTCCTTTAATATACCTAATAAATTGAAGTATAGCTGCTCTAAATTACAAAACAAATCCGTAGATAAAAACACAGAATTAATACCCCGTTGAAAGTGTTTGTTAACTAACATTTGTTTTTAGACCCTCGAAGTAAAATTCCTATGCATATATAAGTATACGAATTAAAGTTAGCAGCAATATTACACGCCCTTTACTTCAAAAAATTTGCGAGTAGAATAAATTTATTTTTGAAGACATATTTGGACTATAACAGGGTCTCCCAATAGTGTGCCCGGCATTCCTAATGCACTTCCCGTAAGAGAAAAAGTTTGGTACATAATATTATTGGTTTGAAAATATCAACGTCGTAAAATTATTTTCAACAATACAGGGTATTCCATTTTTGCGTTGTAACAAAAACAAAGATTTTTTAAATGGAACACCCTATAACGTTTTCAGTATTCTGATGTAATTTTTTAAACTCGTCTATTAATTATTTGATTTAGTGACAGTGTTACCAAATTATAATTTTTTTCCGAAAAATAATCCATAACTAGGGTCAACCTTAAAAAATCGTAGCGACCTCGTTTTTTTTAAAGCGATGGATATTTTTAGCAATAATATTAGTTTTGGTAAAGCCTGATTTACACGTTACGATAAATCGTAACAATTTATCGTAACGATCGAATTGTTACGATTTATCGTTGCGTGTAAACAGGACATTGTAACGATTTATTGGAATTGGATTGGATGGTTGATGCTGGTCGGCATCAATTTCCGCAAATCGCAACGACAAGTTGGAACGTGTAAACAAGTAGCAGCCATTCATTGCTACGATTTGACTTAGTTTGCATTAGCTGTTCACGGGAAAGGTTGTTAACAACTCAAAATAAGTCTCTTCATCCATACATAAATAATTCCGCCAGTCATTGGGTTCATTTCGCATTTTTTTTCAATAATTTTATATGAGAAAATACCCTTTTCTTCAGCAACCACTGGCGGCTCCACTTTCTTCTTGGTCTTCGTGACCTTTCAAAATGGAACATCCTGTATTGTTGAAAATAATTTTACGACGTTGGTCTTTTCTAACTAATAATATTACATGTACCAAGTTTTTTTTTGATATCTCCTACAGGAAGTGCGCTAGGAATGCCGGACGCACTATTGGACGACCCTGTATATGTAGTTGCGTAATTTTATGTTACTGACTGTGAATATTTATTGTCTTTAATAAAAATTATTTTTATTTTTCCATAACAACTAATTCGTGGCAAGTGAAGAAGTATAAAAATTACTAACTTAGCGAGGTGTTATTAACAATACTTTATCAAATAACGCTAATAAATAATACTTACCATTTAACTGTGTCAACTGCAACTGTATTATACTTAATACTTACCTACTACAGTATTGGAGAAACAAACTTTCACTCATGCAACCATTTCAGAATACTTCAAGGTTTTACTAACAAAAAGTGTATGGAGCATAAAAACATGGTTTTAGTATGGTATACTATAAAAAGGCTCGGTTTTATAAAGAATACTAATTCCAGTCTGGAATTTCCAGATTAATATTAAAGGGGTTATGTGAATATGACTCAGCATTTTTTTTATTTCGATTATTTTTATTGGCTTAATTAAAACATGTATAAAGTATTTAAAAATTATACTCATCACATTTATGAGTGGGAAATTAAAAAAATTACAGCTCATTTTTTGAGTGGTCTGAAATGTCTGAAAATATCGCTCCACGTACAAATAATACTTTCTCAAAATTAAGTATAGACGGCGTTAAAAAACTTTTAATTGACTCGGAGAAGCTATAAATATGACGCCGTAATCAACAAGCCGACCTTTTTAATTTTTAGGGTTCCAAAGAAACCCTACTAATCTCACTTTGTCGTCCGTCCGTCCGTCCTTTTCACTCAAAGCGCAACAGCTAGAAAACTATATAAGTTAGAACCTTGAAATTTTCACTGAACATGTAAAATGGGGTGGTGCTATGAAGCTAAAGCCAAGCAAAACTAGCTGTCGGATACAATTTTACCCGGGGATATAAAATTAAACTATATAACGTATAATGCCGTGGGGTGCGATCCTTTAGGTCCACACAATCAACTTCCCAACATGGTATGACTAACAATACTTGAATACTGATTATTTATTGTTTCCATAAGTAATATTACTATGTTATAGTTTGTAAATATTTTTTTAATATGTATATGATAAATTTTAATGGAATTTATCAGAAATAAAACTTACCCTTTGTATTATGAATATTAGTTTTCTAATATCCTAATAATGTCAATAATATAATGCACATTTTTAGAAAAACTAATCTGACAGTTTGAATTTTGAATTGTGTTGTTTCCAAGGCAACATGAATTATTAGATGTATTTATTAGTATGAAATTCAAATTTTGATGGTGGTTTTCATCCCTTTAATGTCTGTTTGGACCCATATAAAAAATAAATACTGAAATACACGTTTCATTATTTGTATTGTATAGTATTTATTCTAAGTTCCGACTAAATTCGACCAAGAAAAAAAATAAAAATGAAAAAAACACCCTTTTTACCCCCGTAGGGGTTGAATTTCGAAAAATCCTTTCTTTCAGATCATATTCACGTCAAGACGCTTCGATTAGCACCCCAACGAAGTCAATAGCATTTTTTGTTCGCGAGATTTCGTCCCGGAAAAAAATGACACGTACGTACGTACGTACATGCGTACATACACACACACACACACACACACACACAGACATTTTTCTGAAAATAGTGTCAATATACTCTAATGCCCTTAAAACATGAAAATATGTTAAAATTTTTGATTTCGATTTTCGGACCAATTACAATAACTCCCTATTGGGAAGTTAAAAATGAAAAAAATGAAAAATCCTTTCTTTCAGATCATATTCACGTCAAGATGCTTCGATTAGCACCCCAACGAAGTCAATAGCATTTTTTGTTCGCGAGATTTCGTCCCGGAAAAAAATGACACGTACGTACATACACACACACACACATACACACAGACATTTTTCTGAAAATAGTGTAAATATACTCTAATACCCTTGAAACATGAAAATATGTTAAAATTTTTGATTTCGATTTTCGGACCAATTACAATAACTTCCTATTGGAAAGTTAAAAAATATATTTTTTTTATACCAAAGCATGTTGCACATCAAAATGTGTAACCAAACTAGTGTAATTTGACCCTGATTCTTATTTTTTTCTAAATCAAAAATGGCGCATGCAGGGGGCTTTAAAGCAAATAAAAAAATGTATTTCAAGACATCATGTGGGGTACCAAATTGTAGATCTCAATTGATAGAATATGACCATATTTTTTATTATTTTTTTAACTCAAAAATGGCGGTAATTTATAGAATATGATCCTATTTTTAAGCGTTTCATCTTAAAAACGTGTCGAAGATTTTCAATTTACCTGTTCTCATTTAAGAAGTTTTCACTTCAAATCTTTCTGGCTAGATCTTAAATGATGGAAAAATGTATGAGACGTAAATTATAGATACAATCATAGGTGGGCATTAACTCGTTAATCCGTTAATCGTTAATTAACGAAGTTAACAAAATGGTTAACGGATTAACTTTTAAGTTAACTCAAAAACATGTTAACGCTTTTGTTAACTTCCGTTAACTTTAGTCCGTTATATTGGTTGTTTGATGAAAAGTACATAAGAAAGTTGTCAAAATAGTAAAAAAAAGGTCTCAAACATTTTGGATGGTTAACTTTTTAACAATTTACTTATCTTTCGTTAAATTTTCAATTTTTCGGTTAACTTTAACTTCCGTTACATTTTCGAGAATTTTAACGGTTTAACGGTTAACGAAGTTAACTGTTTTATTAACGGATTAACGAGTTAAGATTAACTGTGCCCAAGGTTAGTAAATACACAGGTTGTACCATAACTCTGTTTGTGAGGTGGTGGGGATGGCATGAGAGGAGACACAGAGGGGAAACACAGATGGGAGATCGCGTCATCATGAGGAACATTACAACGTTATAAATGGCTGTCAGTATTAAAACTGTCAGAGTATATTTAAGATATTTATTTTTCGCATATTAAGTTATTGTTTTAGTGCTTATTATGTAAGTTTATTCATTGTAAGTTGTTTTTAAACTATTATTAAATATTTTCATTTGATATTGATAGTGTACTGAATTTAAAACTACGTTTTTATTATGTTATTCATATAAATTATAGTTTTAAGCAAGTGTTTGTTTAAGATAGAGAAAAATATTTTTTTTGGTCGTCACATCGAGGCTCATAACTTTGTAAATATTTAATATTTTTCAATAAAAATTGATATTAAATAAGTTGAATATATACTTAATAAAATGTCATTTACCTGATTCAAAAATAATTAGTTATATCTGTGAAAAAAATTCCCAAACATTGACAATTTTTTTCTATATTATTAATAAAGTGTTTTTTTTTTATTTTAAAATGTTTTTTTTTTTAAATCCTCCGCGACCATGACCAGAATGTATCCCCTGAGGAACGGAGTTATTTGTATTTAAGATAGATACATAAATAAATGTACATACTCTAGTAAAAAAATGTTTCAAAGTGCTATTATTATTTTAGTGATACTAATAAACTAGTATGTTTAATACATGATTATTTATAATGCTTTGTGCTTCTGTGATCGATAAAATTTATTTTTTATAGTTACAAATGTCCAAAAAATTTAAATAATACAGAAAACAATGTTAAATAAATATGTATTTGCAAGCGAGATTACTTTAGTACATTTAAAATGTTCCTCATAGTGACGTAGGTGACGTATTTCCCGCGCGAATACCTGATTGGCCAAAAGTTATGGTACAACCTGTGTATTTACTAACCTTGAACTGTGCCCACCTATGGATACAATTATACAGGATGATTCAGCACTGTCGTGCCAAACTTTAACAGTAAATTGAGAAAAATAGGGAACTACAGCCAAGATTTGACTCAAAATAAGTTTTTATTTAATATCTAGAGAACCCTTTGTGATAAAATTATGAAAAGTATTCGGTTTAGTAATAATAAGTGTTATCGATTTCTCGTATTAACCAATTATAATTTAGACCAAGGCTGTATGTGGTCAGTTGGCCCATCGATTTTTATTTAGTATTTTTTTATTCTTTAATTTTTTCTTGAATAAGGGTCTGATAAGCGTGAAATGCATGGGAATATCCTAAACGGTAAGAGATACAGATGTGGTAAAATGAGATGAATTATTTGTAGGAAAGGGGTGAGTATTACTACATCAAAAAATATTAACAATTTTATGTGGTTTAGGCGGTATACCCAAAAAAACTGAAAATTCGGAATTTCTTTAAATGACTATAACTTTTTTGTCAAAGTAGATAAGTACTTTTTGTTTGCGGTTTCTTAAGGTAATTCGATCAGTGCCAGAGAATATACTACGCTAATGGAAAATACAACTATTTTTTATGCAACATATAGAAAATATATGAATATCTAAAAATGTCTTTTTTATTTACTCGTATCATAAGATTATTCGTCATTTGATTTTTAAACAATTATACTATTAAATATTTAAAAAGTTTATAATTTGACTCTACTTGTTTTCAACTCAAAATAAATCTGGCAACATTGTACCGTTTTAAAAACAATAAAGAATCGCTGTCAGTTTAAATCATAGACATATAGTACTGGACAGCGTGATCCACATTTACAAATGTACGATACAGATCGCGCTGTCTAGTACTATATGTCTATGGTTTACATAGAATTATGAACATTATATTTAATAAACATACATAAGTACATGAAAAATGTACTTTTTTCGTTTTTCAATAATAAAAATACGTTATAAATTAAAAATATGTAATATTATTTCATTTTATTATATAGCATTTTAAATATGCGAACATAGAATATGTAAATCATTTTGTAAGGGTTGTTATTTGTCTTTTTTTTCTCTACGGTTTTGAATGCAATGTTGTCAGATTGTGATGTTAATTAAAATCAAATATGAATGATAATGACATATACAATTTGTCTGAATTTTAAATCAATATTTATCACGAACTAAACGGTAAAAGTACTTTTTTTTATTTTTGACATAATCTGTTATATTCAATAAATCAATTATTTAGTTTTTTAAACTTTTGTCTAATTTATTTAATCCGATATATACAAATACATGCAGTTGCCGGTATGATTCGCCATATCTCCCATGTTAAAAATACTAACTTTGATAATTAATTTCTTTTAAACTGTACGGTAGATCTTTTTCAAATTGCAAATATCAACGCATTGAATGTTGTTTTATGACATACTTTAAATTCACATTTTTATCTAATAACTCGTCTAGTGATCGAATGACCTTAAAGCACTTTTTTGTTTAGAATTGTTTGGTGTATTCAGAAAGGCTTACACTTATTCGTCATTATAAAAAAATAATTTCTCCCGAGTTAAAAGACCTGAAACGCCCTCTGTCGTCCATAACCTCAAAAAATGTGTTTTTTCTTTAATATTTTTTTTCTCTGCGAGTTTTTAACCGAATTACTTGAAATTTGGACTGGTAATAGATTTTATAAAGATGAATGACCACATATTTTTAAAATTATTTTTGGCGCGAAATTTGAATTTTTATAGCAATAATAAAATTTAAAAGGGCCATATCTCGGCTCTCAGGGCACATGTAGGCTAGATACTGCAATTACATGTGTATCTTATCAAAAACTAACATCCTGATTTTTTTCATAATTTTTGATTTGGTGCGCCGTCCTCAAAAATTCAAAAAACCATATTTTTCTGATTTTTTAGTTTTTAATTAATGTGATGAAATTATAAATAAAATCTGTATAATAATATTTTCTCAAGAATTGCTTGCTCATAAAATGACCAAAAAAAATTATTGCCTCAAAAAAATTTCAAAAATCTCAAAAAAAGGTTTTCATCAATTAAATAAGCATTTAAATAAATATGAGTTAATCGTCCAGCAAAAGTTCTGTTTTTATTTGTATATATAAGGTTGGGCTAATTTTCTAACTGACCTCGACTACCCCCCCTATAGTACTCTCAATTCTAAGAAAAAACGCTCATGGAACTATACCTCTACATTTAACTTTAGTTCGCCGCATTTTTGATTGAAAATTTTATGTTTGATTCCCCTGAATTCAATATGTATACATGTTAATATACATGAAAAGTTACAATTTTGCATTGATTTTTTTAGCAAAACAGCAACCCAATGGTTCTTGGGTACGAGGATTCCGAATTTGACATCCATTTTTTTATTTTATTCTTGAGCGTCACCTGGTAGCCCAAGCAATAGATTGAAAAAAGAGGTCAAACTAAGAAAAAAAATACACCAAACTGAATTTTGGTGGAGACTTTTATTTTGATATTCTAAGCATAAACTAAAAAATAGCCCTAATTTTGGCAATGGGTTTTCGTTTTTAAGGGGTAAATGGGCCAAATTATATTTTAAAAATATTAATATTTTAACCAATGAAAATCGTTTCTTACCCCTAAATATTACCGACTTTCATTGGTTAAAAAAGTAATATTTAAAAAAATTATTGTTGATCATTATTTTTTAGAACTGCATGAACAATTTGAGGCCAATCAGGATTTTAACAAAAATTATTAATTTTTAAAATAATTTCTCCGAAATAGCATCTTTACGTCTTTTAAACCCTCGAGAAAGAGTTTTCCATATACAAATTCTGTATTTGTGGTACCAATCGATTCGTCTATCGTGATAGTGTCTCCAACAAATATCAATCATATTTTTGTGAAAAATTGAAAAAATGTTTGGAAACGTGGTTTTCATCCTTCAACATTTATTTTAAGGGAGTCGCACCACTTTTCACCAGACCGAGTTATTCTTTTCGAATTATACGCCCAAAAATCTATAATAATCAACTATAAAATTGCTTCCCCCTATAAATTAGGATTTTTCACTGCGCTCTTAATTATAAATATCTTATTTGTGTAGAATTTTATAAGCTACAATTTTCTTCATAACTATGTTCCTTGAAAAATTGGTAATTTTTGAGATATTTGCAAATAAAATATAATTTGCCCCATTTACCCCTTAAAAACGAAAACCCATTGCCAAAATTAGGGCTATTTTTTAGTTTATGCTTAGAATATCAAAATAAAAGTCTCCACCAAAATTCAGTTTGGTGTATTTTTTTTCTTAGTTTGACCTCTTTTTTCAGTCTATTGCTGGGCTACCAGGTGACGCTCAAGAATAAAATAAAAAAATGGATGTCAAATTCGGAATCCTCGTACCCAAGAACCATTAGGTTGCTGTTTTGCTAAAAAAATCAATGCAAAATTGTAACTTTTCATGTATATTAACATGTATACATATTGAATTCAGGGGAATCAAACATAAAATTTTCAATCAAAAATGCGGCGAACTAAAGTTAAATGTAGAGGTATAGTTCCATGAGCGTTTTTTCTTAGAATTGAGAGTACTATAGGGGCAGGGGCGTATTTACCATAGGGCCATGGGGGCCATGGCCCGGGGCGGCAGGGTGAGAGGGGCGGCGCAAGCCGTTCTCGCTCTCAGCTTTGGTCGCATTTGATAATAATTAGCCCAGGAAATAAAAGTTTTAACTTGTAAAAAATTCCGGCAAAGCTGAATTTTTATACTTTTATTTTGATATCCTAAGCATACCCTAAAAAGTACTTTTAATTTGAGGCATTGATTGTTAGAAAATTAGCCCAACCTTATATATACAAATAAAAACAGAACTTTTGCTGGACGATTAACTCATATTTATTTAAATGCTTATTTAATTGATGAAAACCTTTTTTTGAGATTTTTGAAATTTTTTTGAGGCAATAATTTTTTTTGGTCATTTTATGAGCAAGCAATTCTTGAGAAAATATTATTATACAGATTTTATTTATAATTTCATCACATTAATTAAAAACTAAAAAATCAGAAAAATATGGTTTTTTGAATTTTTGAGGACGGCGCACCAAATCAAAAATTATGAAAAAAATCAGGATGTTAGTTTTTGATAAGATACACATGTAATTGCAGTATCTAGCCTACATGGGCCCTGAGAGCCGAGATATGGCCCTTTTAAATTTTATTATTGCTATAAAAATTCAAATTTCGCGCCAAAAATAATTTTAAAAATATGTGGTCATTCATCTTTATAAAATCTATTACCAGTCCAAATTTCAAGTAATTCGGTTAAAAACTCGCAGAGAAAAAAAATATTAAAGAAAAAACACATTTTTTGAGGTTATGGACGACAGAGGGCGTTTCAGGTCTTGTAACTCGGGAGAAATTATTTTTTTATAATGACAAATAAGTGTACCTAATTTCAGCCAAATCCGTTGAGGGGGGATTTTTACCATCTTAATGGGCTAGAGCCTTTCATTTGTTATTTTGATTATTGTTATTGTGATTTTTGTTTACATTTTTGTTTTTCATGGCTTACTTGAATGTTTGTAATAAAATACTTTATAAATATCACTGGCATTTAGTACTTCGACTTATTTTCGAAAATAAATATGACATGTGACATATCGTTGTAAAGTAGAGTCAAAAACACGTTAAAATTTTCTATAGTTAACTTAGCGGCCCATTAGAAAAACTAAAGCTAGGGCTTGTAATTCGAAAATTAAAAGTGATATAAATATTCTGAATACACTAAACAATTCTAAACAAAAAAGTGCTTTAAGAAACCGTAAACAAAAAGTACCTATCTACTTTGACAAAAAAGTTATAGTCGTTTAAAGAAATTCCGAATTTTCAGTTTTTTGGGTATACCGCCTAAACCACATAAAATTGTTAATATTTTTTTATGTAGTAATACCCACCCCTTTCCTACAAATAATTCATCTCATTTTACCACATCTGTATCTCTTACCGTTTAGGATATCTCCATGCATTTCACGCTTATCTTGGACAGCCTGTATAAGATTACATGACGCAAAATACACAAAAATATATTTTGCTTATTTGTCATAGGTTAAACCGTTTTCAAAAAATATCGATGGAAAAGAAAGCATGCAGAATTTAACTTAATACGGATGCTTCAAAATACACAAAATAAATTTATATTCTTGTTCTATCATTAAAAGCAACATGAATTAGGCCTATTTCACACATATACGGTTTCATTCGGTTCGGTTTGTTTTCGGTCGCTGCCGACAAGTGTGAAACGATGATTCAGTTTGTATTCGGTACCTAATAGAAACCGTACAGAACTGAATACTCCCTCCACACGGATAGATTTCATCAGGTTTCAATTCATGTCCAGGGAACACAAAGCAATGAACGCGTTCACACATACTAGGTTTAGTTTCGGTTTTAACCTGATAACGAGTGTTACTTTTTTTAAGTTTTGTTGCGGATTTTCTAATAAAATGAGCGGTTTTCTAGATGTTGATGTGGATCGTCTTCATGCTCTTTAGCTTCGGGAAAATAGTGTAGAATGCTCCAAATTCCTGCTGTAAAGTGATGAGAGGGTGCTCGCAATGAATTCTAGTATTCCTCCTTCATTTTTTAATTTTTTTATAGAGAAACAACATGGTAACAACTTGCTTTCTCTCCATGATAACTACTGAGTTTACGGAAAAAAATAAAACCTAATATGAACCGTATGAGAACCGTGTATGTGTGAAAGGGTTTGATTCGTTTTCGGCTGAAACCGAAAACGAACCGAACCGAATGGAACCGCGTATGTGTGAAACAAGGCTTAGTAAACGTATTAATTAGTATTTAAAATTAAAATTTTGGATGGTTTTCACCCCTTCAATAATTGTTTAACGTTTCTTTATTAGACGATAATAGGTACAAATAGGAACATGGAAGTAAAATCATGTTTGTTTTACATTATCTTTATTAACATTTGGTGCAGCAAAGGCATATAACATCAGTATATATTTATTTTACTTTTAATACTCATTATGACATTTTAATAATTTATTTATTAGAAGGTGATTTTTTGTGATTTAATAGAAAATTAGAATTCCAGTTATCTTGTTTGAAAATTCTGGATACGGATCCGAATGAAACTTTTAATTAAAAGCAAATATTTTTCTTGTACAATATATTATATTAGAAACATTCAAATTATGAAGGTATAAAAATTGTACATAGATTAAAAAAATATGTACCTATATAGGCACTGGTAAAGGCATATAATATATTTTAAAGCTTTGGTATTCGAAAAACTTTATTCTAAAATAATATATTATTGATATATGATAAAATAACTATGATATAAGTACATTTATCTCTTTTTTATTCGATATATTAATTCATTTGTTAGTCCAGTCATAAGACAATTTTCTATAGGGGTGGCGCTAGAAAAAAATAATAGAGCACATTTTTTTAAATGAAATTGGTAGATTCTGATGTATAGAATCTGGTTTAACTTTAAAACCATATTTAGAACATTAACCTTGGGTTGCACAAAGCAAAATTAATCACGGTTGTTTTAAAACCATTATTACGTCAATTCTAAAAACCAATCACGATTATGATACATTTTAAAAGGTAAAAAATTATCATATTTAGTAAATTGTTCATTTACAAATTGAAACTAAGTTCAGTATTAACATTAATCATGGATTGAAAACAACTGATTAACTAATAATGGTTAATTTTGCTTTATGCAACCCAAGGTAAATGTTCTATAAGATTTCTAACTGGATTTTATTTTATTTGGTTTAGAAGATTTTCTATGTGAAATTTTTC
Organism: Sialis lutaria; assembly: GCA_949319165.1. Lineage (NCBI taxonomy): Eukaryota > Metazoa > Arthropoda > Insecta > Megaloptera > Sialidae > Sialis > Sialis lutaria. Next base: position 31,364,467 of record OX439235.1, read on the forward strand.
TAATATCTAGAATTTTGAGTGCTTATATTTCAAACATTTTTCAAGATTTCAACATTGGATACAAATCAATATTTAGAGCACTCTTTTTTCTGTTAACCCTTTGTTGACTAGTGGTATCACAGTGAAACCACATATTAAATAATTTATTTCTAGTTTCCTAGTGGTTTTACATGGATACCACAAGCATACAGATTAAAAAAAAAATCCGGCAACAAAGGGTTAAATAAGATTTTTTTAAATAAAAAAAAAAAATACTATTTTTTATCAGCTTTAAAATTTATAAAACTAGCAGCTATGGTATTATTCCCAAATAACTGATTTTAGACAGCTTTGCAAGCCCCTGTAAAGTTATGCAAGCGAGGGAAAAGTTATCACCATGTTCTATACATCAGAATCTATAATTTCTTGAAAAAAAAAAAAAAAAATACTCCGTTATTTTTTCTAGCTCAATCTTCTGATGACTGGACTATGTATCATGACTAGAAAATCTTTTTTCTTATAATCGAGATCAGATGTTGGAAATGGTTTCTAGTTTATATTGTTTACGAGATTATTTTTATTGTGTCAGATGGACGGACAAATGACAAATTGAGATTAATAGTTTTCATGGAACCCTAAAAAATTGAACCAAAAAATTTATTCTAGAACTACCAACACGCAGTTGTAAACTGTAAGGGCAGTGGCGTAACTACCGCCGGTCTGGTCGGTTAGATTTTCCGGGGCCCCGAGCATCTAGTGGGCCCCCAAAAGTGGTGAAATATTTTTTTATTGCTGTGTTTTTTTTAGAATCGAAACGATCAATAAAGTTTTTGGTGAAAAAGCTGATTTTTCAGTTATTTTATTTTAAAATTCTAAAATTAAATCTCAAAAACTTGAAAATTTGGCGTGTTATTGACTGTTTTTCATCTTACAATTAGTATTGAATATTTTTTTTACATAAATCAATTATTCTCGAACGTTTCCATATCCATACCTCTAATATTTACATCCCTTCAAAATTCTAAGCAATAATTATTATTGTGGAGGGGGGGGGGGGAATAATGTTAAAAAAATCTTGTCAAGGGCCCCCTTCTAAAAAATTGTCTGGGGCCTCCATTTCTATAGTTACGCCACTGTGTAAGGGGCTCACGTGAGCCCTTTGTTAATTTTTTTCATAATTTGCGAGCCTTTTGTTCTCCTTGGTAACCATAAAAAATTATATAATAACATATAATTAAGGATGTACTGGAGGTACAATAGTAGGAAAAGTAACTCATATTCGAGTCTGATGAATATACAGGGTGTCCAAGATAAGCGTGCAATGCATGGGGATATCCTAAACGGTAAGAGATACAGATGTGGTTAAATGAGATGAATTATTTGTAAGAAAGGGGTGAGTATTACAACATTAAAAAATATTAATAATTTTATGTGGTTCAGGCGGTATACCCAAAAAACTGAAAATTCGGAATTTCTTTAAATGACTATAACTTTTTTGGCAAAGTAGATGGCTACTTTTTGTTTGCGGTTTCTTAAAGCACTTTTTTGAGTAGAATTGTTTGGTGTATTTAGAATTTTTATATCACTTTTAGTTTCCGAGTTACAAGCCCTAACTTTAGTTTTTCTTATGGGCCGCCAAGTTGGCTATATCATATTCGAACGTGTTTTTTACTCTACTTTACAATGATATGTCACATGTCATACTTATTATTAAAAAAAAGTAAAAACCTTTTTTTTGTAATAGTTTATTGTTTTTAAATATGCATTTGTTATTTTCATTGTTGTAATTGCGATTTTTGTTTAACAATTTTTGTTTTTCATGGCTTACTTAAATGTTTGTAATAAAATACTTTATAAATATCACCAATATTTAGTACTTCGACTTATTTTCTATAATAAGTATGTCATGTGATATATCGTTGTAAAGTAGAGTAAAAAACACGTTCAAATATGATATAGCCAACTTGGCGGCCCATAAGAAAAACTAAAGTTAGAGCTTGTAACTCGGAAACTAAAAGTGATATAAAAATTCTAAATACACCAAACAATTCTACTCAAAAAAGAAAGAAACCGCAAACAAAAAGTAGGGGAAAGGGTTGTACCTTGGGATATTTTTTACTTTTTTAATTATTGCACTGACATCTTTCGTTCAAATACAATAATCTTTTAGCTCTGTAGAGGCTACAACTGTAGGCAGCTGTTCAATCGACAATCATTTTGCTATCACCAAAGCGTACACCACTACTCATTGTTTAATAAGTTGTTGATCTTTGTCCCAAGGTACAACCTGTGGTTTTACCTTGAGACAGCATTGGTTCTACCTTGGTACATGGCAAATATGTGAATATTATAGCTTTTAAGATATGAAAATGAAGTAAGACTTACGTAGTCAATGTTTATTAATATGAAAATATAATTATACATAATTATTATTAAATAAATTTTATTTCAAATTAAGCTTCTGTGGGAATGAAATTTTAAATGAATGAAACCCACGACGTATTGTTGGAGTTGGCAATACTTTTACAATATTGCATGGATTAACACTACTGATGTCGTCAACGTTGGGGAATACAAAATGCTTTCTTTGCTTTCTGAAAATTTCTCAGTCCCAAGGTGCAACCAGAAAAATGTCCCAAGGTGTAACCAATCATTCTTTTCACAAAATAAATTTTCTAAACTCTAAAAAATTTACGATTTAACAACTTCTTGCATAGATTGCTTGCTTAAGTAATGCTGCAATAGTACTACATCAAATAATGTCAATAAAAATGCTTATCTTGTTTGTATATGATCTAGAAGTTGCAGCAAAATTTTACTTTCAAGGTACGAAAACAATAAACTGACACTTAAAGCTTCGAAAAATGACTGAAACTGAAATAATTTGGTGAGCAAACAAAGGACAGGGTTGCCAATATAAGATGTAATTCTGAGAGTTACCACTAGAGTGGTTAGATTTCTAGAGCAGTTGTCCCAAGGTAAAACCGTCCCAAGGTGCAACCCTTTCCCCTACCTACATATCTACTTTGCCAAAAAAGTTATAGTCATTTAAAGAAATTCTGAATTTTCAGTTTTTTGGGTATACCGCCTGAACCACATAAAATTATTAATATTTTTTGATGTTGTAATACTCACCCCTTTCTTACAAATAATTCATCTCATTTAACCACATCTGTATCTCTTACCGTTTAGGATATACCCATGCATTGCACGCTTATCTTGGACACCCTGTATACTTTGGCATAGTATAAGAACTAAAAATTGCTAGTAAATGCATATATATATTAAATTAATAAACAGAAATGTGTTTTTTTTAATTCCAGTTGCTTATTTCGATAAATATTGAAAATTATAATTATTATTTTTAACTTTTTAACAAAACGAATTTTTCGTTTTGTTTTCATGGCAACATGAATTTATTGGTATTTAAAATTTGAGGATGGTTTTCACCCTTTCAGTGGCTATTTCGGCAGATTTATGAAATAAGTACCCCTTAGATTGAATTGAACTACATATACATAGGAATACATATTGTATATATTCCTATGTCCATGCAAAAAATACGTTATATGCCACGCTGCCAAATATAATACTCAAAATTTTCGCAGAGCGAGAAATTTGAAATTTTGTTGTATTATAATTATTTTCTCAGAAATGGTTTAGTGAATACTAATGATATTGTGCATAAATGTTCTACTAATCAAGTACTACACGCTCCCCAAAAATTAAAAAAATGACATTATTTTATCAATGTGTTTTAACAAAAAAATGGCAAAAAACATCAGTTTTCCATAAGAACACATGTTAAATTAAAATCAGTATATTTCCTAAACGGCGTAGACAAACAATTTAATATTTCGTTTATAGCATCAGAATGCTATTGAGAACATTCCCACCAATTTTCATGCATTTTTCATTATTTTGAGATACCTCCAGTACATCCTTAACATTCATTTTCATTTTATTTAACTATGATCGAGCCCTTTGTTGAAAATTTCATAGCTCACGACTGCCAACACCTGATCAAAATTGTAAATACAATGTAGTCCATAGACATAGACATGGACTGCTTATTCTGTAATGTATAAGATTTAGTTCAAATAACCCTTTTTACACTCGTGTTTAAATAAAGACAAGCATACACCCAACGTTTTGGTAAAGACTCAATTTTCGATTCTGATGCACAGTCCATGTTCTATATCTATGGTGTAGTCGCATTTCATATAAATTTATTTGAAAAATTTAAAATAATGCGAATCTAAAATAGAAAAAACACATTTTAATTACATGAACACTTATATAAAATACAACCATACTTTAGTAGATTTATTTTGTTATGAACCATATAACTTTTTATGAAATTGGGGAAAACAAAACAAATCTACTAATATTATCGTTATTTATCCGAAATAATATACAAACATTTACTACAAATGTATAATTGATTTATAATTTTACATATTGCTCATTTACGATGACACCAGCACAACTCATAAAAGGTAATTTTAACATTTCCACTTTACTAAAAATATGGTTTTTGCTTGTATAGTATAGTGGCTGAAACTTTTTTTCCAAGGGTATATGCAAATTAAGAATATAAACCCCTTTTCTGATTTTCGACAACCGTCAGTCATGTCGTTTTTTCAAGTTCTTTGTAATTTTTTTAAGTAATGACATGTCTTTGAAAAACTAAACTAAAGTTCTTATGTTGGCTCAAGTTAAAATCAGTGGCGACGTGGGGGGGGGGGGAAGAGAGGGCGGCCCACCCCGGGTGCCAAGTGGTGACAGCGACAACTCACTTGTACATCTAGTATGTAATTTTAATATTTTTTTTCATATGTTGTGGAAAACAAATGGTCATTGTGAAGAACTAACAAATGGTTGCTCATACTGATTTGTGAACTAAAAAAAAAGGTCACCACTTTTTTTTGAAGGGGGTGCAAAAAACCGCCCCGGGTGCCAATCTACCCTACGCCACCACTGGTTAAAATAATATGTTATTTCTGGAAAAAGTACTAGCTTTCAGTTTGAGCTCTGGAGACCAACTAAGGATGTGTGATCATTTCCAATAAAGTATACTTAAAAGTTGAGACATATCTACAATCTGATGGTGAAATAATAAATCTAGAACTAATATCATTGTATCTGACAAAACTATAGAACTATTTATGCAACAATCCTAAAATAGACAATTTTTCAATTGTGCCAAGTATCATTGCAAAGAAGTAATATTTATTATATTAATTCATTTTATAAAATATTATACGTATATAAAATATGAAAATATACATTATTAGTAATAACATATTCATTTTCACAATCAGTAATTAATTAACTTGTGTGTTTATTGCTTCAAAAAATGCTAGAATGGATGATAAGAAAAAAAAAACATATACAGTTAAACCACCATTTCATAGATTTAAAATTTAACAGATAAAATCAAGTTGACATTAGATACTTTCCAGTTTATTTTAAATGTGAATTGTTGGTTATGTCTGTATTAAAGCAGTTTTCCACCAAAGTAACAGTTTATTGTTTTTAAAAATAGTTATATTTAAAAAAAAAAACTGAAACTGTTTCTACATGTGCCGCTAATATCAAAATCTCTTCCTTTCACTTAATTGGTTACACCACTTAGAGATTTTCAGAAAATCATGTTTTTTTGCTCTAATATATTACTTATACTTTTAAGAACAATTTGCAAGATTGAACATGTAAATATTTCAAAAATTAGCTGAGTTATAGCAATTCAAAGCGAGCATGGCAAAGATTAAATCTGCACCATAGGTAGTTAAAATAGCTGGCAGAAGAGCACAGGAAGAGACAAAAGAGGCCAGAAAATTGAAAAGAGCGTTTAAAATAGAGTTAGCACATTACTGTGCTAATTTAGAGTTATTTTAGAGTTAGCACAGTAATGTGCGATTTTTTTCAAAAGGCGCCAGTTCTACTTGCGAATCTTGACGATGTAAAAATTTCCACGTTTTGCGGTACAAATTAAATCTCTGCCATGATTGAATATTTAAAAAAAAAATAATCATATGATGTAATATTTATCAATATATTTTGTATAGTGGTAATAAATTAAAAAAATTATATTCAATGGTGTAACCCGTTAACTTTTTAACATTATCATGTAATAAATCTAGTCTACAAATAAAGTGAATACTCAACATGAAAATGATATGAAACATATTTTCAGGTTTTGACTTATAAATTTGGCATTTCCACTAAACGGTTGCTGTTTTTAAAAAAACCTTTTGATCTTATCGACTCAAGATGGGTCTGGAACTTACTGATAAAAGCAGTAACAGTTGCTAATTTTACATACACGAGATAGAAAGTTGTGCTTTGGTGTAAAAACCGGCTTTAAACTAGAACTGATTGGAAAACTAGAATCAGGAGTGTCTGTTTGACGTGTTTACGAGAAATACGGTGTACAAAACAAATACATTCGTATACCAAAAGGTAAGTTTAAAAAAAATATGTTTGATGTAGATGCTTTATGGCAATAAAACTTAGAGGTAAATACTAAAAAAAACATCCTCTAGTAAGAAATATTAATTAACTCATGACCAAAATAAAATACATTGCAAGAAGACTTAAAAATTTACTTATACTTATAAATAAGTCAAGAAAAGCAGTATTAATATTCAGGGTGAGTCATATCAGGTGGAACAAACTTGAACAGTTGATTGAGAAAAATATTTCAAGTAAAAAAGTTATATGAACATGTGTTCGAAAATTCTTCGTGAGGAAGCTACAGGCCCTCAAAGATTTTGAATAAATTTAATTTTTAATTAATATCTGGAGACCCCATTGTGATACAGTTATGAAATTTGATAACTGGTTTAGTTATGTTATCGATTTCCTGTATCAACCAATGATTATTTAGATCAGGGATGTATGGAGCTAGTGGGTCCATCGATTTTTACCTTGTATTTTTATGTTTTTTTTTTCCTATATTAATACTAATCTGGATATCAATTTTCATAACTGTATCACAATGGGTTCTCCAGATATTAAATAAAAACTAATTTTATGCAAAATCTTTGAGAGTCTGTAGCTCCCTCACGAAGATTTTCCGTACACATGTTCATATGAACATTTTTGCTTGAAATATTTTTCTCAATTAACTGTTCAAATTTGTTTCGCTTGATATGACTCAACCTGTATATTAGAGATCAGATCGGGCCTTAAAAAAATGGCCCGACCCGGTCCGAAGATATTTTTTTTTTAATTTGCCGACCCGATTCGGTTCCGAAACTTTTTTTTTCGACCCGGTCCAATCCGGTTCGATTTATACTAAGGTCCGACCCAACCCGGTCCAAACGTTACAAACAAAAATCAAGCCCAGTCCGGTCCGATCCGAAATTCGGGTCGGGCTAAATTCGGACCGGATCGTGCTACGGCCCGGCCCGAATTGATTTATAACGTTTTCTTATATGTTTTCTTGGTTTGAGTATTCTTTCTACCCGTGTATAAATTATAATTTTGTTAATAACTGTGAATTGTTATTAATTTAACATTAAACAATTAAACTATTAAAAGTAAAAGTTTTGTTTTGAAAAAATAATATTTTTATTTATTCGTAAGGTCCGTCCAGCTCGGTCCGATTTATGCTAAGGTAAGATCCGACCCAGTCCGGTCCGATGTATACCAATCCCGGACCGGTCCGAATTGACCCGATTCAAACGTAACAAACAAGAATTAAGTCCGGTCCGAAATTCGGGCCGGGATAAACCCGGGCCGGGCCGGGTCGGCCCGGCCCGATCTGATCTCTACTGTATATTAATATTATTAATGGTGAAATTGAAATTATTTGAATTTAACATACACTCCCTCCCCCAATTAACCTGTAAAAATATTCTAGTGTAATTTTTTTAAGTATGGCCACCCTACATTACGCACTTTTTTCTCAATTAATTAAATTAGCTTCTGGCTATAAACACATGAAAAATTAAAACTGAATTCGATATTTGGTTGTCTGTCCAGTTTTAGCATCCCGTCCTAGCGAAGAGCCGCGTCTTGTTAAACTCGAGACACCAGTCGAAGTGCCGTACATGCGGAGTTTGCTAGATGATGAAGGTGGCGGTAAAGAACTGGCCGAGTTATCGCTTGCAGTTGATGCCGAGTCTCGATCAGCCCTTGATTTTCCACCCAAACGATTGTATTCACCAACTTTACGTGGCGGAGGTATAAGAGATCTTGCCGGTGACGTTCTCTTGCTAGATTCACCGCTGCTGATATCAGCTTGTTTACGACTGGATGACGGCGAATCATCTAGCCTGTTTAGTATTCAATTAATTAGTATTATGTACAAATATTTAGACCAATATTAACTAGAGATGCCACGAATAGTGATTTTGCCGAATACCGAATATTCGGCTAGACCCTAGGCCGAAGAGCCGAATATTCGGTGACACTTAGTGCATTTCGTGGGCATATTTGTTTCATTTGCGTCACAACACGCATTATTTATTTGTTGATTGTTACAACAAAAGTGTTTTTTTTTTATTTATAATAAAATTGTCTTTTGAGACCTATCGGTCTCTCAACAAAAGTGTGTAGGTACATATATTGATTGGTTTTTTAAGATATAATTAAGGTGACTAGAATTATAAAAATAAAAAAGAGGACAAAGTAGGAGTACCCTCCCTACCATTCAGAAAACTCCTCGGAAAAAGGTCACATTATTTTTGGACCTTGAACATTTTATAAAAATTTAATTGATATGACTTTTTTGCAAATTTGTACTCGTATGTATTGTACAATATACAAAAACAGAATTATAAATAATTTTTATAAATTAAAATGAAATTATAATTTATAATTAATTCGGGTTTATTTTTTCAATTCCAGACAGTTAAAAATATTAATATATAATTAATAATCATTATCGACGAAAATTTTGAGTTTAATTAATTAATTAATTTATTAATTTAATAATTATTATTATTTTTGAGAAAAATAAAATATTTATTTTTTTGTAATTTTATGGATAACATCGTTATTATACCAAATAACAAAAAAGAGGACAGAGTCCTTAATATAAAACACTGTATATCTTAAAAAAATATTACTGTTAGTTCATGAAAAGTTTTACGAAATGGCACAATTTAATAAAAAATCACCTATTTGGGAATATAATGAAAGTAGTGAAGACAATAAACTGGCAGTTTGTTGTGTAACAGCAAGATCTGTGTAACAACAAATGCTAAACAAAATTTTCATTCATCACAACTGACCACTGATAGATTTTAAGTATTAAATATGGTGAGTTTTTGTAAAAAAAAAATTTGTGAGTAATATTTATTATGTGCTTTTTTTCACAATTTGGTATTCGGTATTCGGCCGAATATTGAGAACTATTCGGCCGAATACCGAATAGTAAAAAAAGTAGCCGAATAAGCCGAATACCGAATAGTGGCCGAATATTCGTGGCATTTCTAATATTAACCCTTGAACACGGCTCTATGTAAAAACATCTGATTTCACCACATGTGGGGTAACAATTATACACAGACAGTAAGGAAATTAATGCATAGATGAGAAAATCATAAATATTGTGATACTCAACATATCAAGCAAAAAAGGAATAAAAACTTTTATTTACTGAAAAATCATTTTGTTTCCTCACTATTGGATCATTCTTACAATTAGTTAACTCTATAAGAGAAAAGCGCTACTTTTACGGATTTTCATAATACAGGATGGCCAGTATTTCTCTGGAACAAATTTCCCTGACTTTTCCCGGTTTTCCAGGAGAAATTTTACCGTTTTTCCCTGTTTTTTATAATTAAAATTTAGATAAAAAAGCTAAAAAAAAAAAAATGGTCTCATGCATGAAATTTAAATATTTTTGCAGAATTTGCATTTTTCCCTGACTTCCAACCAAATTCCCTGAAATGACGCATATGGATTTAAATAATAATTTTTATCTCCGGATGTACTTATCGTGGCGAGTTGATTTTTTTTTTAGTTTTATTCACAAAAGAGCCATCTTTTTGGACATTTTGGCCGTTTTCAAATAAAATAAAATTTTTGAATATTTTTTGAACAGTTAAATTTTTTCTTAAAATTTGAAGTTGTCACCTTTTTAAAAATCTGAAAAAAATACATTTATTGCTTATAGTATTCTCTATCATCCCTGCAAATTTTAAGCTGGACATATTTATAACGGCTTAAAAATTTTTTTTTAAGGTTGTTGTATATAGGTTACGCGCACTTATACATTGATTTGTCGTAAAGAATTCGGGCGAAAATGTTAAAATCATTGTTGTTTGTGTGTAATGTGTAATACATGGAATTAATAAATTGATTTTGAAATAAAGTAATCATACAGGGTGTTTGTTTTATATACTCACAAAGACATACACGTTCAGTATAAATGTACATTTCCACTTATTAACCGACTTCAAAAAAAGGAGGAGGTTATCAATTCAACCCGTATATTTATTTATTTATTTATATGTTTATATATTTATTTAGCGATGTTCACGCATAATTTCACATTGCGTGGACCGATTTTGATAATTTTTAGTTCGTTTGAAAGAATATACTCTCCAGGTGGTCCTTTTGTAAATTTTATCAAGATATGATAATGTAGTCGGAAGATATACAACGAAATGCTTAAAAATTTCCACAATTTTACATTTCTAGATATCTATGGAAAAATAAAAAGCAAAGGCCGGTTAAATTTTTTAGTGATAAACCTTTCTCATGTGTAATTTTTATTACTGATATAACATATAGAGTGCAAGATCTTTCAATCAAAGTATAAACCATTAAAATCGGTTGAGTATTTATTATAATAAATACCAATAACACTTAAATTATGACAGATGTGTTGTATATATTTAGCAAATGACAGTTTCTTAATTATAACGTTATAAAACATTTTTTCTAATAATTATTGTGTATTCTATATTAATTTTAAATGTATCTTAATGGTGAACAACATAACAAGGGTTAAAATATATACGCTTCTTGTGGTTTTACAAATGTGTAGGGGCGATTCTTGTGAACGCATTTTTTCATACCGGTTTTATGCTTTTTAACATACACTCAGCACTCTGCTATACGACGACATCGGTAATTCAAAAATTCGTTGATTGATGAATTTAAACGCGCAGAAATGTAGCAGTCACGGTGGTATTATGGTAGGGATAGGGGAAGGACGTTGGTTACAACTGTCGGTAGTGTAGTGCAGAGTGCTGAGTGTAAATTAAAATGTATCAAGAAGAGACAACTAAAAAGTAAAAAATAAAATAAACTTTAAAAAAAAAGTTGAACCGACTTCAAAAATAAAAGCACAAAAAAGTATGAAATAATTTTTTTAAATAAAATATTTGATTTAATAAAAATCAGTAGTTACCATTTAAGGAATGTATGAATGTATCTATAAAATATTAAAATTTAGCTATCTATCCAAATTACGATCAATTATTTTGATGTCGGGGCGCAAATCTCAATGCAATTACGGAAAAAAATATATCGAAAACAAGAAATATTTGTAATAAAACACAATAGACTAAAAATTAAAACGATCACAAAGCTTCTCGTATTTTCGGTATTGCGAAGACTTAAGCAAATAACTCTCGTTATCATTCTTTAATTATAGATACGTTTGAAAAGAGATCTAATTAAATAAACAAAAAAAATTTTATGCACTAATTTACAAAGAAAGCAATGCTTACGTTATTTTATGTGAAAAATAGTGATATAACGAAAAAGCAATATTCGTCTATGAAGAGAATCAATTGATAAATTTAAACCCATTCCTAAGTAATATATACGTATAAGCTAAAAATGAATATAAGTAGGTAGAAACCAATTAAAATTGCGCCCCGACATCAAAATAATTGATCGTAATTTGGATAGATAGCTAAATTTTAATATTTTATAGATACATTCATACATTCCTTAAATGGTAACTACTGATTTTTATTAAATCAAATATTTTATTTAAAAAAATTATTTCATACTTTTTTGTGCTTTTATTTTTGAAGTCGGTTCAACTTTTTTTTTAAAGTTTATTTTTAGTAATAAAATTAATAAGTCTTGTGTAATTTCTCAAATATAAAGTCTTTAAAATCTCATATATTATCTCGTGTTGTCTATTACATAAAAATAGAAATATATAGGTACAAATATAATCTCAGATGGTTCAGTAGCTCTTAAACTACAGTGGTACCTCGACATACGAGTTTAATTCGTTCCGCAACCTTGCTCGTATCTTGAATTACTCGTATCTCGAAGCAAATTTCCCCATACAAAACAATTGAACTACCATTAATCCGTTCCAACTCCCAAAATGCCACCCCAGTTATTTTTGTTACGTGGTTTTGAATAATAAAAACGTATTTATAAATGACAAAAAATTATTGTACAAAAACAAAAAAGAGAATGTAAAGAAATAAATTAGATATCCTCACTGGTCTTTGCCTTTTTCGCTACATTTTTCTCGCTTTCACCTGTAGGCCGTTTAGAAAAAAACATGTCCAAGGAGGTTTGTCTCTTCCTCCCTCTCAGAATGTTCCGGAAATGAGTTAGGCAAGTGTCATTAAAAAGATCAGATGCACGACATGTTGCAACTTTTTCTGGGTGTGCCGACCTGCTAAACTAAACCGAACTCGTATCTCGAATTTCGCTCGTAACTCAAAGCAAAAAATCACTCGCTCGCCGGCTCGTATCTCGAAAAACTCGTATGTTGGGGCACTCGTATGTCGAGGTACCACTGTATTAGCAATATTTGGAGGAGTTAACTCTGTTTTATAAAATGTAAGTAATTACAATTATTTATTGTTGCACTTACCTGTTATAATCGACGAGTCTACGGACCGATCGTGGTGGTCTAGGAAGCGAGCTCGGCGGCAAACTACCAGCTCTTGCACTAGCAGAACTGCCACCACCGCTACCGGCCCCGTTCTGTCCGTTGTTGGTTACCGTCACAGAACCACTGCCGCCAGAAGATCCCCGAGGTGTAGCCGAGCCACTGCTCTCAGGCGCACTGCACCTCTGCTGTTGTGAACTACGGCCGGCCTTCTCTAACAACAACATCTCCTCTTCAGGCCGTCCGCTTCCTCGGGGATCACCTGGCGACGGTTCACGGCGGAAACCCTGCAGGACACCGAACTGGCCGGCAGCTGCCGAGCTCACACCCGCCAGTAATGGTTTGGGTATTTTTCCCTTTCTCGTCGCAGTGCTTGGATTAGAGAATCCTGGAAAACAGCAAAGCCCACGCTGAAAAGAGGAGAAGACAAGAGTCGCGACTGCGGTTCCTTCCACATTTTACTATATGTTTAACGAAGGCGTTCGGAGATTTGTTAATATATGTTAATACAGTTAATTGACACACAACAGCACGGCAAGGACACACGATCAGCAATTTATTAAATATTGTTAGTTATATCACGGCAAACCAAATTTCGCTTGTGTGTATATTATATATTATTTATATAAAAATTTAAAATAAAACGACTACTTCAAAAAACGCTAACTAATGCCGATAACTATTGAAAATTTTATCAGAATTTGAATTTATTACCGAATACAAAATTTACAAACACTAACATTGAAATAAAATTTTTATGGCGATTTAAGAAATGGTAAAAACGAATTACATTAAGTCAGTGTTTACTAAACATTTATAAAAATGATTTTACCGGCGTACTCCACATATAATTAGAAAAAGGAACAAGGTAATATATGTTTTTTTTTTGTCAATACTCAGTAGCCAATTAGGCTCAAATTTAGTCCAACAATAATCATTGATGAATTAGTTTATTTTATATTTTTTACTATTTTAGACAATAGCATAATTTCACAATTGTGAAAATAATTTTCAATTGTTATTTTAAATTACAACTCTCCAGTGGGAAAACTGGAGGATACATAGTCACTGTTTATAATAAAAACCAATGAATGGGAAAGGATTAGGGATATAAAAAATTTAAATGACAAACATGATAAATGAGTAAAAATTATATTTAATATTAATTAGTTTAAAAATGAAAATTTAAATATAATTATTATTACCACAATAATATGTAATATGATACATTATCTAATGCTCAATATTTTAATATTTATGTAAAAATAGTTCTTCAAAATATGAAATATATTTTCCTTAAAATATATAAAAATAATGTTTATTAACAATAACTATTACATTAACGTTATCTAGTCTCTTTATATTAATTAGAACATAGCAGTTCCATTTAAAAGAAAAAATTGTAATGGGCATTAAATGTTACAAAAATATACTATTTAAAATAATTATAATATATGTATTAATATAAAATATGTTTGAATATTTATTTTAAATGTTTAATTTAAAATTGTATTCCGTTATATTAAATTATATATTACATTTCAGTATTTTAAAAAAATATTAAATATTTCAATCGTTTTCTCGCATTAAATTACGATGTATTTTTTGTCAAAAATATGAAGAAAAAAAATATTAAAATAAATATTTCTGAATAATGACATTTACATGCCTGTAAAATCTGTAACCTAAGCATAAATTTTTCTGCTTACTGCTCTGGCTGGAATAATCTGAACTTTTTTTTTTACAAATAATATATTTGTTTTTAGTTTTTTAAATATCTGTTTTCTATTTTTGAAATGAGTGATTTTACAGAAGTTACTCATCTGTAACACCAGGTGATTTAAATTTAAAAAAATGGGTGTGTGTACTTATGTACACGCGTTAGAAGTTATACTTCCTTGGCGTGCCAGAAAAACAACTATGAATAACCTCAAATAAGTATAAGAATATCATATCCTGCCGTTTCCTTTAAATATAGTATAGTTAAACATTTAATTTCACTGTAAAATTTAATAAAATATAAGATATTAGGTTACTGGATCTAAGCAAACATAACGAGAGAGTACTTTTTGAAAACTTGTATTGATTTAATATAAAAAGACTTGAATTAATAATGAAAAATTAACCTCAATCGCCACTTATCTTTTACGACTTGCGAATAAATTTAGCTCTATAAAACATAGAGCAAGAAACAACTTGTCACAAAAAAAAGAGAGAGTATGTGTTGGATACATGAAGAATAGAGACAGGAGTATAAACTTTGTATCTATGTAATACAATTTTATGTGTCACAAAGTGGGTGGTCTCTCGTGCTGGACCGCTGTGCAGTAGTTGACTGCGCAACTGTAAGGTACAGAGTGAGTGTGCATAAAGTATATTTCTTACTTCTGCGCAGAGGTCCAAAAAATGCGGACCACCCACTCCAGGTTCCGTTTTTCGACATACCTCCTCTACTTCTGTCTCTAATCTTCATGGTTGGATATTTTGGTTAAATATGAGTAAGAAAATATAAAACATTACGGTAATACAAAATACGTAGTCCATGCTTATGCATACAGTTTTGTATCTATGGTACCGTGCGTTTCATTACCGATTAATAAAATTTGACCGTCAACGCGCCTAAAGAAGTATAACTCCAAAAATGACCTATTATAATTTGTTACTTATAACTTCAAATATAAAAAAAATATTAAAGAAAAACAAGCAATTATAACAGATTCAGATATTGTCGCTCTAATTGTTTTTATACATTACAAAGTACTCATAGACTAACTTGGTCAACTCCCGTTAAAGGAACATGTTTAGGGGTTCTTTTCTAGCCAATGGTTTTAGTGGAAAATATGTCTCGAAGACGTGAGACAATAATTGACAACCGCGGTGACTGGACTAATTATTAATATAATTATGTAAAAGTACCTATGTGTAATTTTCTTCATTTCATTAAAATAATTAGTTTTATATCCGGTATTACAACCTAGCTAATAAAATTTGCTAGCTAGTAAACATTTTCAAACGGAGTATCAAACTTATATGACAGTTGTCGTGGAGTTTTTTTTACAGATACAGTGTACTCTCGATTATCCGGTCTAATGCTGGGGAAGGCGGACACGGATAATTGAAAAACACGGATAATCCGAACTATACATTTTTATTTGGTTTAAAATACATAGTGCGTAAAAGTTGAACCCAAAGTTTTTTGACCAATATTTTTTTTTTAAATTGAACAAAAAAAAATTAACGGGTCAGATTTTGGTTACACGCATTACTTTGATGACAATAAAAAAAAAAATCACCAAATGCAAAAGTGATGGGTAAAGGGGGTTCGTTTTAGACAAAAATGACCAATTTTGTGTTTTTACAGGGTGGCCAGTATTTCCCTGGAACAAATTTCCCTGACGTTTCCCGGTTTTCTAGATGAATTTTAACGTTTCCTTTTTTTTTGTTGTGCTCGCCTGGTGGTATCTGCACAATATCTGGCATCACTATTACTTCATTGATATCTTGTGTATCATTTAAATTTATTGCCATATTATGTGCAGGGTGGCCAATATTTCTTTGGAACAAATTTCCCTGACTTTTCCCGGTTTTCTAGATGAATTTTCACATTTTATTTTCCGGTTTTCTAGATGAATTTTTAGATAATTGTGTAAATATTTGCGGGCTTTCATCCAAATTCCCTGACTTTTCCCGGTTTTCCAGAAACTGGCCACCATGTTTTATGTATAAAATCTGTTTTCATAATTTGGTGATGTATTGTGAGTTGTGTGGCCATTAGCTCATACCATTTTATAGTAAAAACACCCCATGAAGGTAGCATTATCGAAATGTATAATATATTTACAATGCAGATTATCATTATTTTTACCATTTTCATATGTCAAATTGAGGCGTATTTTCATTACAAAATAATGAATTTACAAAACATAATAAGTGTTTTAAGCACGGATAATTCGCATCCGAATAATCAAGAGTACACTGTAAGTAGTACAGTACGCAGTAAATTGGTTTTTACCGTTTTTACTTACATACCATTATTTTTACTTTTCTTGCATGCAACTACAGTGGAAATCGTTTAACACAAAACAATGGAGACAAATATATTTTCGTGTTGAAAAAATTATACAAAAAATGTAAAAAATCTATATTTTTTACACTGTGTTTTCTACCTGTGTGAAGTTAGCACCGCAAGTTTCGAAAAATTAAAAAAAAATTAGAGTTCTGGAGAGCGTTCAAAGAGTTCTGGAGTTCTCTTATATTTAAAAAAAGAGTTCTGTCAATTTAACCCCCCCAAAACGGATTTTGAAAATACAGTTTTAAAATAACACAGAGCAGCTATCGTGAACAAAACACATTTTTTGAGACTTTTGGATGACATTGCATGTGTTAGGAAGTTCCCGTAACTCTAAAAAAATGTTTATTTTTTAGTTTGCGGTGCTGCGTGAAGTTAGCACCCCATTTTGAAAAACCAGTTTTGGGGGGTTAAATTGACAGAACTCTTTTTCAAAATATAAAAGAACTCCAGAACTCTTGGAGTGCTATCCAGAACTCTAATTTTTTTTTAATTTTTCGAAACTTGCGGTGCTAACTTCACACAGGTGTGTTTTCTAACATATTTTTATCTATAAATTGTTCAATATCGTCAATTATTTGGTTCAGTTCACTATTCGTTTGTGCATCTAAATATCTGCGCATACTTTTGACCAATTTAAACTTGCAAATGTTTCAATAATACAAAATTCACCACTTTAGATGTGAAGGATAAATTGTAAATGAAAAATTTTATGTTTTGACATATCTTGGTTGCAGACTAATACATTTGTTAAAAATGGCACATAGGTATTATCCAAGGTAAGTAAATGACTAGGTATGCTGACTTGCCTTGACCAATCAGCGCGGACGAAATGACGTCACCACGAAGTTCTTTTTAACACTCTAGATTTCAAATGGTCGCCAACGCTGTGTTTAATATTATGGCAGTTAAAATCATATATAAATAAAAAAATCAAGTAGGTAGAAAAGAACTTCGTGGTGACGTCACAACTCACAAGTCAGCAAACCTGTACATTTACTAACCTTGGGTATTATCATGTTAAGGTAGTTGGTCCATCATAATGTGATCACATTAGGCCATGAGTACATATTTTTAATTTAGAGAAATGATCATGGCAACGCTGTACATTATCTACTATTAACTACTTGTCAAATGATTATATTTTATCATCTAAACTACCACAGAATATATTAATAATTAATTAAATCGATTATAATTCCCTTTAATCCACTTATCAGATTTTGTAAAAAATTATTTCATTATTTCGTGTATTTTTTACTATAATCAAATGAATACGTTGTTGCCACATTGTCAACAATACTGTAATTTATGTAATGGTTTGGTAAGTAATTCTGGTTAAATCTTAATAACGGGATGGTCAATAATTACAATTTTTTGTATACTGTTTTCTTTCATATAAATATACAACATGTCAGTTTTTTATGAAAATCTGAGGCTACGTTTATATTTTATCTAATAAAACGTTACGTTAGTGTACGGTTAGTCCATATAAGCTGTGTTAAAAATATAAACTTTGAGATCGTTTTTCATGACTTTGAGATGGACAATTTTAATAAAAATGGGCTATTTTTCAGATATTAATCTAGGGAATATTCCTGTGCAATTTAAACAAAATCTGATGAAAACATGTTTACGGACCAACTACCTTAAGCATTTTCATGTTGAAAGATTTCCATTGTATCTATCAAAAACTCCAAGAGAACTGTTGTATAAGTTTAATACTCTGAAAGCGTTTCCAAATATTTGTTAGCTAATACCGGACATTAAAATTATGCCGTATCACAGCCAATTTGACAAAAATCCACCGAGATCTGTCGTATCATTTCACTGTCAGTAGAAAAGTAAATATGCTAATTTGATAATAAGTGAAATAGATTAAGATATGGGTCCCCTTTATTTCTTATAACATAGAAATTGTTAACATTGGAGCGACAATAAATGTAAATTTTAAAATTAAATTTTTAACATCATTAAATGAAAAAAGTATTATTATGTACTGAAATTATACCAAAAAAAAAAGCAAAACAACTTTTTCAAGTACACAATAATTGATAATGATGACAAATTATCATGAAAGAAAATCAATATATATCGTCAGATTACAAGCAAAACACAATAAGTCCAAAAAACATTATTTTTCATAATACTGTATCATTTTTTTTTAATATTCAATAAAGGCACTGGAATGTGTTATGATGTGAATGATGTTAAGGCATAATCGTACAACTTTATTGATACGACTCTTCGATAGAATAGAACAAATTCTATAGGATGAAATACTTAAGTCAAAAATTGACATATGTGTTTTGCTTGTAAACCGGCAATATATAAATAACAAAAACACTTCCATGCAACAATAACACTCACTATTTGACTGCCATTTACAACATCGATGACTGAAATCTCAAATATGAATGTGCAAACATAGATTGTGGACCAGTATAGTAATTATTCTGTACACAACTAACTACGTTTAAACATAGTTATGTAAAACATCACATTTATTAACATTTTATAAAACAGTCAAGTGTGTCTTGGGCACTCACTTGATAGGGTTCCGTAGCTATTCCTACTAACATTCTTTACTTGACAATATATATCAAGCACTATTTCATGTTGACCAAACATGTAATCTTTATAAAAGTGTACATGTTCGTGCGACCTTTATAAAAAAAAATCAGTCAAGTGCAAGCTATATTTCCACAATTAGTGTTCCTTGCCATTAGCCCCCACTTAAATTATTGAAAATTTTAAAGAATGTGTAAGAACAAAACTTGTTTCTTACATCGTGAGATGCAGTGTCACCAAATCAAAAAATTAATAGGCGTTAATCTAGACGTTAAAAAATGACATTGCAAGACTTAAGGGGGATAGCCACTGTGACGGGTAAAAAACTTGTCAATGTTTGGGAATTTTTTTCACAGATATAACTAATTATTTTTGAATCAGGTAAAGGACATTTTATTAAGTATATATTCAACTTATTTAATATAAATTTTTATTGAAAAATATTAAATATTTACAAAGTTATGAGCCTCGATGCGACGACCAAAAAAAATATTTTTGTCTATGGTCGACTCGAAATTTCGAAAAAGGTTGTATTAAAAAATTAATAAAAATTTTACCAATATCTATATGAATGTAGCTATCGTTGCACGTAGCCGTTTTTTTTTATTTTATTTTTTCACAAAATGGCGATCGTTTGAAATTTTTTTTCATTTTTAAGACCTATTTTTTTTAATTCGAGCGGTTTTAAAAATAGTAATTATCAAAATTTCAAAAATCGGCTACGTGCAACGATAGCTACTACAATTACAAAAATTATTAAAAAAAAAAAATTGAAATCGGTTTATTAGTCTTTGAGGAATCGTATCGACCAGGTCGAAAAATGTCATTCCCGAGATAAACGTGTTTAATGTTTTTGTTGTCATAACTGGCTGTGCTACCTCGTCTCATTAAATTAACTGTAACTCCGTCAATTTTCAAAATTTAAACTCAATTTTTTGTATACATATTTATGAATATGTAAACTTAAAAAAAATCTAAGAAAAAAAAAATTATATTTTTTTTCCGTCACAGTTGTCATCCCCCTGTTTTTATTATGGCATAACCGGTCGCGCTACCTCGTCTTACTAAATTGACTATAATTCCGTCAATTTTCGGAATTTAAACTCAATTTTTTGTATACATATTTATGAATATGTATACTTCAAAAAAATGTACAAACAAATTTTTTTTTCCTTTTTTTCCGTCACAGTGGCTATCCCCCTTAAAGGGGTATTACATTTAATAAAATCTTTGATTTTGTTATAGCACAAAAATGGGACACAGTATATTGTTTTATGATGTTGATCTTTTCAAACCAATAATTTTATGTATCAAACATTTTTTTCTATCTCTTATAGGAAGTACGCTAGGAAATTAGTGAATTCGTGCTTCATATAAGTTTTCTTTTGTCACCCTACATCAGTGATGAGCAACTTTTTAAAAATCAAAAATCTGAAAAAACCTAGCTTATCTCGGGTGCCGTGTCATATCTGGGAATATTATTTTTAAATTATTATTAAAAAGCAAAAACAAATAATGATTTACATTAATGACCTTTTTGAGATGCGTGTCACCCAAAAGATCTTGGCGTGTCACCTCTGACACGTGTGTCATAGGTTGCCCATCACTGACCTACATCATGCCCTTGAATTCTATTTTCATTTCTCAATTTACCCCCAGAATAGTAAATAAATGTGCGATAATAAATACCAACAATATTAAAACAGAGGTGATATGAAAATTATTGTCAGAATCACCAACTGTGTTATAATAAGTTGAAGTATTACTGCTCTAAATTCCACACTTAATCCATACATAGATACTACAAAAGAATTAATACCCCATTTGAAATTACTTGCAAGCTTGCAGTTAGCTCCATTATAATACCGGACATTAATATTAAAGTTAAAAAGAGATCAACTTAAAATCAGTCTAATATCAAAATACTTATTTTGAGTTTTTCTTAAGCTTTTTTTACTCAACGTAGTGTACAGAATAATTTTTATACTTAACATGTTGTATTATTTTTACCCATATTTTTTTGCTAAAAATTTAAGTATCGATTGACTTAAAAACATTTCATAAAAAACTACTGTGTATTTTTACAATAAATAATTAAAAAAAAAGTTCTTAAACAATCAATCTAAACATTTCATATACAAATAATTATGGATTAAAACAGTACAATATTGATGTATACATCGAGCGGCAGCCTAATAAAATGTTTCGTCAACTTCTGCATCACTTACCTTATTAAGAAGTTGATGATTGTCTAACTGATTATCCAGTTCTTTTAATTGATCATCCAAACTCTTTTTTGTAGAGTCAAAGCTTTTATTAGCAGCACTTCCATATTTTGAATATGATGTATGATAAGAAGAGTCGCTACCCGCATAAGAATTGCTTGAACCGAAGCCTGTTGATCCAGTTAATACGCTGTTTACTGAAATAAAAACAAAAAGGGTTATGTTTTAATAATAATTTTTTAAAGAATTAATTTTATCCAAGTTTTAAAAGTTAACCTGCAGCCATTTTTTGTTTTTGTTATTCATCAATTTTATTTTGATCTGATAGTGTAGCATAGACGTTTAAGTAATTTAAAAATCAAGTTTGAAAAAGATGGGCTCTTTAACATTTTAACTTTTGCCATTAACATGTATAAATCTGGGTTTTCTCAAAAATTTACTAAAATGGCCGATATAAAAAAACTGTAGCAATTTGTATATACAGTAGAAACCGGTTATAACGACATCGGTTATAACAACGTACCGGTTATAACGACGCAGAATAAAAGTCCCGGCTGAATCCCATATAATTGCCTGTTATAATATACCGTTTATAACGACATCGCTTATAACGAAATACCGGTTTTAACGACTCTCTGTTTACAATATTTTCGGAGAATTTTATCGATTTGTACGACGAACCGACTTTTGTTTCAATTTTTTTTAAATATAGTATTTTTATATAGGCAATTGCAATATACAGGCTTTGCACATGTATTATTTAACGTTAATTAAAACAATTTTGTGTTTTTATGTCATTAATTTTAACATAAGAATATTATGTTTATCATTGTGTCTGACATAATTTGTGTATTTAATTTTTTGTACAATAAAAAATATTGTTTGACATAATACATAATGTTTTGTAGGTTAGGTTTAATTCTAATAAACAGAAAACAGATGTAGATTTCAAATCGTATACGTATATGATTGGTGGAGAGTAACCAATCAGAACGCACCTCGTAATGTCAAACTATGATTCCGTAAAATAACATTATTAAAGTGTCTCTATTCTAATCTATTCTGAATATCATAATATAGTATTCGGGTATTCGTAAATGTTTTATATTTTATTATTCTCCTGTTTTATTTTGACGATATCTTCACTCACAGATGGTGAATTTTACAAAATTTCAGCATACTCATGAAATTTTTAGTTTTCTCGATAAATTACCTTAAAAAAATCGAATTATCGGATATTACGACAATCGGTTATAACGACCTAAAATTACGGTCCCTTCGATGTCGTTATAACCGGTTTCTACTGTAGGTATATTTGCTTAAATCACTTCCAAATGACTCATTCTATCTTCCTTCAAAATATTCGTATCGCCGAACCAAACACCCTGTATATCTTCAAAGTAGTATATTTCGGTAAAGAAAAATCGCATAGTAAAATGTAAAAAATCATTTTAAAGAGAAAAGATAGTACTCTTCAAAATCATGAAAGAAAACTTCAGAAAAAAATTACCTACTTAGTAATAAATTCCCCAACATTGCCAAAATCGTCATTTTTGGGACTTTTAGGTTCGGATATCTAAAAAACCTGACGTGATGGAATCATTTGAGCAACGAATTCGGTTTCGGCATGATAAATACCTTCTAAATCACCTATTCAAATTTATGTGAATTTTTTTTGTTGCATAGTGTAATTTATAAGAAATAACTTAAAATATTAAATCGATTTTAGTTTTGTAGTTTTTTCTAATAGGTATGCTGCCAGTAATAAAGTATCATTGAAATTATGATTTTAAATAATGAAAAAAAAAAACACTGAGTGTGTGTACTTATGTACACGCGTTAGAAGTTATACTTCTTTGGCGTGTTTGAAAAACGACTAATAATAATCTCAATTTTAATTTGATTAAATGAATAAAACAATGTAATGCATATAAATTTATAAACAACACTAATATTTTATTTAATAATTCATAACATTATTTCACTATACTATTTAATAAAGTTAAAATTTAATTGTATATTATTTCAAAGTCCATATAATTTATAAAATATGAAATTTGAATATTATGATGTAATAATCAACCAATCAGATCAGAAGGCAGATACTGTTTTGACTAATCAAATGTTAGCAATATCCATAGAGTGTATGTAAAAACGGTTGCCAGTTTTTTTAACACAGTGTCGCTTCTGTATCTTTATTCTGTGGAAAATTTTTAATTATGTCTATGGATGTCGTGACGTCATCAAATTTACAATAACCATGCCTACGTTGTCCACTACGTAACGCTCGTTACATAGCTTTTCATTTCCATTACATTACTAAATTTCATTTCCGATACTTTACTAAATTTTTACCCTCAACGTGCCTAAAGAAGTATAACTTAAAAAAAAAAAAAAATTATAAAACATAATTTGTTTGTACGTGGCTCGCGGGCTGCAGGTTGGCCAGCCCTGAGTTAAATGGTTTGGGTGCTCATTTTAACTAATTTATTCAAATTTATATGTTCACTATAGTAATAAGTTAAATCATACCGAGTTCCTCACGTGATACTGAAGTACCCAGAACAGTATCAAGATCTGTCGTAGCTGTTGCCGAATGGAGACTAGCATGTGGCGTATGATGCGGTGACCGTCCTAGGATATTACTAAATGAAGAACTTGCGGAAACTTCTTTATCGTATGCATGTTTCTGTAAAACTCGTATCATTGCATCACGTTCCGCTAACTTTGACTCGAAATCTTTTAACCTAAAAAGAATAAATGATTATAATTTACATTTGTTATTTATTCTTATTAATAAGTTCATAGAATAAAACGGGCAAGTGCGTGTTGGGCACGCACATGATAGGGTTTCATAGTCATTCTCACTACGATTTATAAAGTTTTTTCAAAATTTTCGTGATCGAAGGGTTAAAATCAAAAAGTCATTTGGTTTTTATTATTGCATTTTAGGAGACCTATCAAATGACACCCCACTCAATGGGGTAAATGAAAAAAATGTGAGTTAACTTTTCAATCTATGAAAGGGTGGTCCAAAATATTTTTGACAATGTTCATTACAATTTTCAGTGAAAGTACTAATTAAAAGCTACATTCTGAATTTTTTTCAGATGAATCGATAGTTTAGAAAATAGAGGGGGGGGGGGGGGCGCTCTGACAGCGACATTAAAAAGCAAATATTTCGTGAATGGGGTAAGTGGGGAAAAATATTATCATTTTTGGACTTTTACAGGGTGAAAATTAAAGGAAAGTTTATCAATCAGGAGTATTTTTATTTTACTGAACGTTTTTAAGAGCCATTTTTAAAGAAATTTAAAAAAAGTAAAACGAACAATTTCGGAAAAATGTAAAAAAACTGTGAAGTATGCGTCCATCATTTTTTTCAAGATAGCGGTGGTAGCACAGCTTAGACATTTTGAGGGATAATCAGAGATACTAATAGAACATTTCTACAAAAAATCATTTTGGTCCGAATATTTTATGCTAACTTATTGGAGTAATAAGCTATGAAAATTCTGTAGGATGTATGTAAATACAAACATTTATCTCTATCTCATTCAGTTTTCAAGATCCTACTATACGCAGGTATTTGGACACCTTGTATTAACAAAATAAATACCTTGCTTCAAGATCTGCGACTTTCTTCTGTGCTTCATGCACTTCATCCATATGCCTTATTTTTTCTGTCCGGGCCTCTGCAATTAATTTTTCAGCATCTTGGCTAGTTTTTTCTAAAGCAGCAATTTTCGCATCTCTGAAAACAAATTACATAATAATAAAAACACAACACCACATTAAAAGATTAACTTACTTAGGAATGCTTGCAGCATCAATGGCGGCTTGCCTCAACGCACTCTCTTCGAGGTAACGCTGCTCCCATTTTGCACACTCTCCTTCGAGCCTCATGATTTTCTCTTCTCGCTCTCTCAACCTACGTTTGAGTTCAGCAGCCGAAGTTTCATTCAAGCTGTTACTAATGCCACCGCCTGACTCATCTGGCTTCGACCGTTCGTTACGCAATTCGCGCTCTAATTGCAGCCGCAGTTTACGTTCCGTTTGCTCACGTCTATCGCTCGCTAGCTGGAGCGATGATAGAGCTCTCTGTAACTGCGCTACACGTTCGACATACATCTGTTTCTTTCGGCACTGTAACAAAATCATACGTGAACGCTACCTGTTTATTGTTGCTATAAAATAAAAACTCACATCCTCTTCTAAACGGACCACATTTCCTTGCGCGTTTGTTAGAGCTGTGTCTAATATATCGATATGAGTCCTTTGTTCTTGTAAAGTAGCTCTCTGCGCAGCAAGCTCTATTTCTTGACGTTCTTTCGAAGCAACTAATTCTTTATCTATAAATAATTAAACAATAGTGTGTTTAAAATAAAACAATTACAAATTTTTATTTAAAAAAATTAAGCTGTTTACAGAAAATCTTTTCAGACAAATGTTACTCACAAGGGGACTCCAGTTTTTGGATGGAGGATTTCTGTTAGCTTTTGTGAGGTAAAACTAGATTAAAAATAAAAAGACACATGTGAGCCATTCCACGTCAAGCGGGACAGTTTTTGACCTCATGTTTTCTGATTTGGCTATAATTTTTTTTACAGCTTCTTTGGACCCACTTTATACGTCAAACAATTTTTATTTTATTTTTATCACCCCTAGTTTAGAAGTTACAAGGGGTTGAAATTTCGGAAAAACGGTAAAAAATCGAAAACATGCTCTCCTTTAACTGCTTATAACTCTGGTTCTGTTTATCCTACAGACTTCAACAAAAAAACATTTTGAAGCTCTTGAATGTCGCTTTAATAACATATTTATTTTATTGTTATAAACAATTTAATTTATTTGTTATAAACAATTATATTATTTAAACGTGATTTTCAAGGCGAGAACACGCTTTGACGATTTTGAAAAAAATATCAGCGTATTCCTTGATCAATTCTCTACAAAACTGGTGAGTTATAGAATGGAACTCCGATGGCAACTGTGTCAAAAAATTAATTTATACGAAAAACCGCGCGTTGAATAAATATCAACCATAAAAATACCCTGTTGTCACTTTGGATTTTGAGATAAATTGCATATCACTTGAAAACGGGGTTTTCTCCCTTCAATCCTATTTTTAAGGGTGTTGCATCACTTTTCACTAGTCCAAGTTATTTTTTTCGAATTCTCCGCACTAAAATCTATAATAATCAACCATGACCTTGTCAAAATTCTTCCTTTACTGAGCAGTACCGTAACATAAGCCGTGTGGATAAGCACGCGCGCGCGGTTTTTCGTATAAATTAATTTTTTTGACACAGTTGCCATCGGAGTTCCATTCTATAACTCACCAGTTTTGTAGAGAATTGATCAAGGAATACGCTGATATTTTTTTC
The DNA here is from genome assembly GCA_949319165.1 of Sialis lutaria. NCBI lineage: Eukaryota > Metazoa > Arthropoda > Insecta > Megaloptera > Sialidae > Sialis > Sialis lutaria. The sequence continues at coordinate 31,391,530 of OX439235.1, forward strand.
AAAATTGTCAAAGCGTGTTCTCGCCTTGAAAATCACGTTTAAATAATATAATTGTTTATAACAAATAAATTAAATTGTTTATAACAATAAAATAAATATGTTATTAAAGCGACATTCAAGAGCTTCAAAATGTTTTTTTGTTGAAGTCTGTAGGATAAACAGAACCAGAGTTATAAGCAGTTAAAGGAGAGCATGTTTTCGATTTTTTACCGTTTTTCCGAAATTTCAACCCCTTGTAACTTCTAAACTAGGGGTGATAAAAATAAAATAAAAATTGTTTGACATATAAAGTGGGTCCAAAGAAGCTGTAAAAAAAATTATAGCCAAATCAGAAAACATGAGGTCAAAAACTGTCCCGCTTGACGTGGAATGGCTCATGTTCGAGCATTTATTTGACTGTTCATTATCAATTACGATATTTAATTCTGAAAATTGTTATAATACATGTTGTACTTATATATGTGGCCGAGCAGTTAACATGCAAGATTGGGAACTGTGGTTCGAATCTTGATTTAAGAATTTTACTTTTCATGTTTATTTGCAATTAGTTATTATTTCTTGTACATATTTCGATTATATCTTAAACTTTGATTTTTTTAGGTAAAATACACTAAACTCTAAAATTAAGGGATCACTAATATATTTTAATATGATAAGGTACTTTTAAATAGCTGCATCTACGTGAAAAATTGTTGTAGAAGAGTTTTAAAAATCAGTTTTAAAGTTTGAATTTGACTTCCGTTAAATTGATTAAATTTTTGATATGTTACGTATTTTGTCCCTCTTTGAGACCGCCATTATTGATCCTGAAAGAAATACTGATACTTTGCCCATTTAATCGATCTTTTAGCTCCAAAAATAACAAAGTTAGCAATGATCACTCGATTCTGGCAAACACTAGTATTTGATAAACTTACTTTGTGTGATAAGTTGGGCAATTAAAACTTCTCGTTTGGCCACTTCTTTGCGTAATGCGTCAGTGGGTAGATCATTGGGTGTCACAGAAGCTCGTGCCGCTAACAGCTGAGCTTGTAGTAGATCAGATTGTTCTCTAAGGGCATGATTTAGTTCTTGAAATCTTCTACAATCTGCCTGCAATCTCATTCGTGCTGTTCTCTCTAAACGTTCCCTTTTTTCAGACATCGCTACTAGCTCTGCATGTGCTTGATGTACTTTACTAATTTCTTGCTCCAACTAGAATTTAATAAAATTATAAAAAATTGCTGTACCTATTTATTTGCATCTTCAGAGATATATGGACTAAAATTTGTATAAATACTTTTGGGAACTTTTGTTAAATTAAGTTTATGGTATACAAATATTGTATTTGTATTGTATTTAAGTTTTTAGTCACTAGCTTTTATTCAATACCTCACTTGTTGGGGTGGGATTTATTTTATTAGACAACTTTCCTAAAAAATGTGAATTTTTACAAAAAAATTTTCGTTCATATTTTTATAGAAAATATGATTAAATACAGTAATCCCTCCATTTACGCAATTAATTGGTTCCATGAAAACACGAGTGTAATAAAAAATGTGTAAATGGAGCATTAGAAATCATTCCATTATGTTGTTTTTTAAGTCTTACAGAAAAATCTTTCTTGTAATATTGTTTTCATACCATATTGAAGACACAAGAAACTAATACAATGGTACCTCGACATACGAGTGCCCCAACATACGAGTTTTTCGAGATACGAGCCGGCGAGCGAGTGATTTTTTGCTTTGAGTTATGAGCGAAATTCGAGATACGAGTTCGGTTTAGTTTAGCAGGTCGGCCGGAAGCACGCGACCGCGCGTCTGATCTTTTTAATGACACTTGCCTAACTCATTTCCGGAACATTCTGAGAGGGAGGAAGAAACAAACCTCCTTGGACATGTTTTTTTTCTAAACGGCCTACAGGTGAAAGCGAGAAAAATGTAGCGAAAAAGGCGAAGACCAGTGAGGATATCTAATTTATTTCTTTACATTCTCTTTTTTGTTTTTGTACAATAAATATTTGTCATTTATAAATACGTTTTTATTATTCAAAACCACGTAACAAAAATAACTGGGGTGACATTTTGGGGGTTGGAACGGATTAATGGTAGTTCAATTGTTTTGTATGGGAAAATTTGCTTCGAGATACGAGTAATTCAAGATACGAGCAAGGTTGCGGAACGAATTAAACTCGTATGTCGAGGTACCACTGTACTTGAAAAATATATGTTCATATATAACAGGGTGAGTCATATCAGGTGGAACAAAATTAAACCGTTGATTGAGAAAAATATTTCAAATAAAAAAGTTCATATAAACATGTGTCCGGAAACTCTTCGTGAGGGAGCTACAGGCTCCCAAAGATTTTGACTAAAATTGGTTTTTATTTAATATCTGGAAAACCCATTGTGATACAGCAATGAAAATTAATACCTGGATTAGTAATAATACACGTGTTATCGATTTTTAGTATCAAACAATGGTTATTTAAACCATGGATGTATGGGGCCTGTGGGCCCTCTGATTTTTATCTAGTATTTTTTTGTTCTTCACTTTTTTTATAAGGTCATATGACACAAAATACACATAAATATACATTGTTAAGTTGTCATAAGATCAACCATTTACGAGAAATACAATGTGAAAGATAGTTTTGCAGAATTTAACTTAATACGGATGCTAAAAATTACACAAAATAAATTAATATTCTTCTTCTATAATTAAATACAAGAATAAATGTTTTTGTAAATATTCCTACAAAAATGCATCCTTAACAACAGAACACAATTTTTAGTTTCGTTTTTTAGTCAATTAATAAAGCACGGACTATTTTTTTTATTTTTAGTACTAGAACAAGAATATAAATTTATTTTGTGTAATTTTTAGCATCCGTATTAAGTTAAATTCTGCAGAACTATCTTCCCCATCGTATTTCTCGTAAACAGTTGATCTTATGAAAACTTAACAATGTATATTTATGTGTATTTTGTGTCATATGACCTTAAAAAAACATAAGAAAAAAGTGAAGAACAATAAAATACTTGATAAAAATCAGAGGGCCCACAGGCCCCATACATCCCTGGTCTAAATAACCATTGTTTGATACTGGAAATCGATAACACGTGTTATTACTAATCCAGGTATTAATTTTCATTGCTGTATCACAATGGGTTCTTTAGGAGTCTGTAGCTCCCTCACGAAGAGTTTCCGGACACATGTTTATATGAACTTTTTTGCTTTAAATATTTTTCTCAATCAACTGTTTAAATTTGTTCCACCTGATATGACTCACCCTGTATAATACAGAGCCCCTAGTAGTAAATACAAGTGTTAAGGTAGTAGACCGGTGTGACGGCCGAAATTTTGACTTTTTTTCGTGACCTTATTTTAACAAGTAAATAATATACTATCATTTTGTAACTTTTACATATTTATTTTAGTACTTTAAATGATACAAAAAATTTTTTTTTTATTTAATTTTCCATTTATTTATTTACAATATGTAATGTCAAAGTGGAGTCCTCTAAAGAATGATGAGCTGTTTCGGGGAAGCACACAGCCTTCCGTAGTCATTTGAAATGAAAAAATCAAAAATAGTATTATTGTGTAGACCTTATTTTAATGAACTAACTAATAATATACATAATAAAAAAAAAAAAAAAAAAATAGCGGACTTATGAAAAAAAAGTTCTCAAAATGTAATTTTTTTTGTTGATAAAATGTTTAAAAAAATTGATTTATTAAAAAATGAAATGTTTTAAAGGTTAGGTATTTAGATATGTGTATGTAGAATAACTAGTTAAATTTTGAGCCAAATCGGTTGAATAGTTTTGAGTCAGTGCTTCCCCGAAATTTCAAAAACATGGTTTCGAGAAAAACGCTAAAACGTTTGTTTCCCATCTTATAGCAATGTGCACTCGTCGAACGATAAATGCCTGTAACTTTGGAAATATTCTAAATTTTGGTCTGAAAATTTAAGAGCATATTTTTAAAATGTGGTTCTTCCGAAAAATGTAAAAAAAAATCGATTTTTTTGACCAATCACACCGGTCTACTACCTTAAGATATCATAATGGATACCAATTGATTATATTTTATAAATACCTTTTGTGATTTTGCGACCTTCTGTTGACAATTCTCGATTTCCAATTTAAGTGCATTATTTTCATGTATAAGAATATCGACAATTTCATTGGATTGCCAAATTTCTCCAATGTCCAATTCCTCCCTCCCTTTAGTTCGAGGTCGGGGAGCAGAAGCTCCTCTACGATATTGGACATCATAAGAACTACCACTGATACGTGATAAATCTGGTTGTGATTTAGATAAACTGAATTTTTCATTTTTTCCTCGATGTCTGTTGATTAATGACCAACCAGGACTTTTGTTTTTCCATACAATTGGATTAGGTAAGTCATATTCAAAATGGGATTGAAAATTATTATCTTTTCGTGTAAGAGATAAACGATCCAGCTCAACGTTTTCAGAAACTCCACTATCTCTCATTGTAGATCCGGAACTAGATGGAACTTTCACCTGTATTCAAATAACAATATATTAACTTATAATTAATTTATACATAGTGCACAAAAGATACCATTTAAAGATTGTTTTTTGCAGTTTATACTAATTTTTGCTATAAATGAATATAGATAGCCATTATATTTAATTAAGTTTATAATTCATATTTCAATATAATAACAAGTTGTTATTTCACATGAATATAACAAAAAAACATTTTTTTAAATAATAAAAATCGATAAAAAAATATAACTATTACGCCCAGTATTATCAATTTTAACTAAATGCTCCTTTAACTAACTGTCATATTATCAACAGATCCAAGCATAATACATTTAATTAAATAGATTTTAAATTATCTGCAGTGTTTTTTTACAACGTATATTATGTAAATTTTTCATTGAGAGTTTAAATATTGATTTAAATCACGTTTGTAATACACCAAATTTACTTTAAAGGAGCATTTAGCACTAAAGGAGCTTTAAATTGGTTGATAATACCGGACATTAGTGTAATTGAATGTGGTACCGTGATAAATAATAAAACAGCTAGATTTTCTAATTAAATATTTGACGTTTAGACAATCTAGTTGTTTTTATTTATTAAAATAAGGTTCATTACTTCTTTTGCAAGATGCTTCAAAACATGGGACTGGTTCAAATAATCATCAGGAATTTCAGTTATTTCTTGTACACCGATACTGTTGAGACTGTTACGATCTTTGGTTAGTGATTTCTGTCCACCTGAAGATACTTTACTGTCGACTGAATAAGAAAGAAACGTGGGGGTATTAGTTTCTGATTGATCACGTATACCAGATAATCTGAAAATACATAACAGCCGTTAGCCTTATAACATTTCACCCATTTCAGAATTACTATTACCTGTTATTCCACAAATCATCCCCTGTACTGTGAATAATAAGCGTGTTGTATGAAGACGATGAAACATCTAATGAACTACGATTAGAAGGAAGACTTTCTTTCAAGGAACTTCGATTAGATACCGATTGCTGTAAATTTTCTTGGCCTTGTGGTTCTTGTCGAGGCGTGTGTCGAATTACATATCGTTCTTCATTCGATAAATTTTCATTCGATGTGGACACATCTGTTTCACTTCCACTTAAACTTTGATGATAACCACCTGAATTTAAATAAATTTAATTTATTAACAAAAAATTAAGCTGCGATGGTTACTGTTTGAGATTATGTGGACTTTAAACCAGGGCTTTGGAGCGGAGCCCGGAGCTGGAGCGCGGAGCTCTGGAGCACAAGGTTTTTCCTGGAGTTGGAGCGGAGCTCGGAGCACAATAATTTTGATTGCTCCACTGCTCCAGTTTATTAAAAAATACATTATGTAGTAGATTTACTAAATGTACTAAAGTAGATGTACTAAATTAGTACATACATACATTGCGTACATACACAAAAATCTAGTCCATTTTTTGCTTTGATGTTTTTTTGAGTGTTTATGAATTTTGAGGTTATGATATGTTTTTTTGACGCAAAAGCCGAAAGTAAAAATTTTGTAATTAAAATAAATATTAATATACATATTTATTCATTTAATTATATGTATAAATACAATTTGAAAAATAGTTTAGAAAAAAAAAATTATTTACATTTTTGTAGATTTTAATTTTTTTAAATTGCACTTGGAGCATGGATCGGAGTCAGAGCAAGGGTGTAGTGTCGGAGCGGAGCACTATCAAAAATTGGACTGCTCCAAAGCCCTGCTTTAAACCATATATCGTTTCTCAATTTTCATGTAACCTATTCTCCATAGAACAAAATGGGATATATCTGTAAGACTTGTATTACACTTCTGATTTTTTTTCCCAATTTTAAGTATTTAAAATCAAATTTACAAAAATAGAACGTGTTCTCTTTCCATAAATTTTTTTTACTAAATTTAACAATTGCCAACTGTTGTTTATTGTTATTAAGAAAATAAGTTTATGTAAATATGCCTTTTAATATGAGTCCTTATCACAGATCAGTTCGGGCAGTGGCAGCCTGATCTGGTCCGAATTTAGCCAGACCCGAATTTCAGATCGGACTTAATTCTTGTTTGCAACATTTGGACCAGGTCAGATCAGACTGGTCGGGACCTTGGTATAAATCGGACTGGGCTGGGTAGGATCTTACATTAGTATAAATCAGACCCGGCTGGGTCAGACCTTATAAATAAATAAAAATATTTTTTCAAAACAAAATTTTTATATTTAATAGTTGTCAAATTAATAAAAATGCAGAATTATAAACAAAATTATGATTTATAGATGGGTAGTAGAGATCAGTTCTGGCCGGGCCAGTCCAATCCGGTCAGAATTTATCCTGACCCGAATTTTGGATCGGATCGGACTGGGCTTGGTTTGTAACGTTTGGACCGGGTCAAATCGAACCTTAGTATATACCGGACCTGGCTGGGTCCTGACCTTAGTATAAATTCTATAAATGGAACCGGATTGGTTCGGCAAATTTAAAAAAAGCTGCCATGGGACTTTCTTATACATAATACTGACAGTGAACAGTGTACATGATTCTTATTTTATTGAAACATATTTCTGACAAATTAATAAAAGATAGAATAAAATGAATGGTACATAAACTATAGAAATATTATTTTTAATTTATACATTATATATCAAATGAATTTTGTTAAACGTAATTACTAAACCGGAAAAGGATGTTTACTCTTGTCAATTTTTTAATTTCACAAACTATTTTTGAAATAAGAAACAAATGTTTAAGTTAAAAAATGTTGAGTGTTATTATCTATAATTTATTCCCCATACATTTTTTTCCAACATTTATGATTTAGCCCAGTGGTTCCCAAAGTGGTCCCTGGCATCGTTCAGGGGGTCCGTGGAAAATTAAAATCGATTTGGGGGTCCCTGAACAACGTCAGGGGGTCCGCACACATTTTTATTAATATGGAAGTTAAAATAAATAACAATGAATAAATTATTAGTGATTTTAACATCCTAAGTAAAATATAAATATAGACAGGTGCATAAAATATAAGTAATAACAGGCATCGCGGTGAGTCGAGTTTGAGATTTAAAAACATAACATCCCATCAGGTTCAGCCAAGTCATTAATTTTTTTTTGTATTTTAAAACAAAAGTTATAATTTCAATAAATACTTTTTCAACAAAATGTTTTATTTATATTTTATTTTTACGTCACCATTTACCATTCAAGACATCAAAGTTAAATTTTTAATTTTTCTATTATTCATTTATGTAGTTTTTCACTCAGGGTCCGTGGGAAAGTTTTGACTATGAAAGGGGGTCCGTGGGCAAGTTTTGACTATGAAAAGGGGTCCGTGGACCAAAAGAGTTTGGGAACCACTGATCTAGCCAGAAAGAATTTAAATACAGTTTAAACTGGTTATAACGACATTGGTTAATACGACGTATTGGTTTTAACGACTCAAAATAACATTCCAACTGAATCCCATATAATTGCATTATTACCTGTTATTACGACTATCTGCTTTTTACTACCAATATGACCGGTTCCTTCAATGTCATAACCGGTTTCTACTGTATTTAGAAACACCCACCATTCACTCCAATATATTGCGTATAACACCCATGGTACCTATGATAAACACGTCCACTGTAAAAAGTACTTTACTAATTTGACTAAAAAAAACAAAACTAAAAATTGTTATCTGTTGATAAGGATGCATTTTTGGAGGTATATTTACATTAACTTTTTTTCTTACTTTTACAGTCGAGTCTCGTTATGAGTCCGCTCGTTATGAGTCCGTCTACTAGGACTTTCGCGGAAGATCTTCCCCCTCCATAAGGTGAAAAAAAAATTCATTTTAGAGTCTCGATATGAGACCGCCTCGCTATTAAAATAAATTAATATTTTTATATCATGTTTTATTTATTATTAGTAAAGTTAATTTCAATTACTTGTATCCAGTGAAAATTGGATGATGAAAAAAATTTAATTTATAAATTTCTAACAATAACTTTTTAAAGTAACAAATAAAATAAGGTAAAATAAACTTAATAGTTAAACTTGTACATCCACATAAATTAAAAATTTTAATTGTAAAAGTACTTACCGATTAATTTTTTATGTATCAAAAATGTTTATTTACGTATTAGGAGAAGTCAACAATTTTTAGGTTACTTTTTTTGTAAACACTAGGCTATATCATTAATAAATAACCACTTTAGTCAAACGGACTCATAACGAGATACTGGAAAAAATCACGTACACACTCACACGCTTAAAAAGTAGGGGAAGTTCAACTTACGACCGTCGCCTGTGCTGAAAGAGTGGGGGTACACGAATTCTTAGAATTATATTCCCCTACACCCCTGTATGCGGGTTCATAACGAGACTCGACTGTACTATCTTTACCATCATATTTCTTGTAAACGGTTGATCTTATAATAAATTAACAAAGCATATTTTTTGTGTATTTTGTGGCATATGACCTTCTAAAAGTGTCAAATGTAGAGACAAAATAAGAACATAAAAATACTAAGGATCTTGGTTTCTGGGTGTAAACCGCGTCGATTGTGTGCACTTTTAGAAGAGCCCTGAAGATGTCCACTGCAATGTGTGATGAAACGTTGACCGATAACACGACCAAATCGATGCGGTTTACACCCAGAAACCAAGATCCATATTAAGATCACCGCGGAAGCCTCAAGACTTGTATAAAAATATTAGGTAAAATCAAAGGGCCCACTAGCTCCATACACCTCTGATCTAAATAATCATTGGTTGATACTGGAAATCGGTAACACATATTAACCCATTAACGCCGTGCGTGTTCATATGAACACACTTAACATGTGTCCCCAAAAATTGTGTTTGATCAATTGCTTCTAAGATAAAGATGTTTTTATCTAAATTGAATGTTTATCAACACTTAAAATTCCGGCGTTAACGGGTCAATACTAAATCGGATATCAAATTTCATAACTGTATCATAATGGGGTCTCCAGATACTAAATAAAAATTAATTTTAGGCAAAATATTCGGGAGTTTGTAGCTCTCTAACAAAGAATTTCCGGACACACGTTCACATGAACTTTTTGCTTGAAATATTCTTCTTGATCAACTGTTCAAGTTTGTTCTACCTGATATGACTCACCCTCTATATCCACAGCTGCTACAAGTTGCCTAAAAGAGAGAGGGTAGTTGCCACAAGCATGTCTAACAAGTAACTGAAAATATTCATGGCTACTCAAATTGAACATGTTTAATTCTACTCGCCAGCATCATGCTACTAAATGGTCACATGATCTAGTCTCTGCTAGTGATAGCTACGTAGCATTCTCTTTACTCTGATAGCCTCTACTTGCAGACTACTGACAGACGAGTAGCAGCTACAATGAAGTGCAACTAATAGCCTAATAATACAGGCTTAAATATAGCCCCAGCCACATGCAATTGCCGCAAGTAGTTGCTTTGTGCAACAGGTTAGTCGCTGCTACTATACTGAGTAAGGGCTACAACATGTATGGCTACTATAATTGAATATGTTCGATTTTACTCGCTAGAAGCGTGCTACTTCAGTGGTACACATGACTTAATCATCCTGCAATCGTCACATGTGACAAGGTAGTTGTGTGGTTCATATATTGTGTATTGTTGTTTGTCCTACTAGTAGTGAGTAAATTATAGATACAGCACATTATACTCTATTCTAACACATCAACATGTAATTTTTGACAATTGTGACATAGTGCCTGCATATTCTTCAGTTTAACCGACTATTATTTATAGTTAGTTTGTCAATTCTTGAAATATCTCAATAAATAAAATAGTATTAATCAAAAATGATTAGGAGACAGGAAAAAAATTAACATTTGGGTGAAAGGAATGAGGGTTAATACGTAGTGTACGGGTGGCCGCTGTCAGAATTGTCAAAAATCACGTGTATAGTTATTCAGAATAGAGTTCATGCGCATGCACGACTACATAAAATAAACATTTTTTAATTATATACAAGTTAATTGTTCTTGGTTGGAGCAATCTTTTGGGGCAAAATCAAGTTATTAGGGTAGGTTATTAACCGTTAGGTTATATAATTATAAAGAAAACAATGAAAAATATATATAACATATAAATAATGCGCATTCTAGTGTAAGAACTCTATTCTGAATAACTATACACATGATTTTTGACTGATTCTGACAGCGGCCACCCGTACACTCCGTATTAACCGGAATGAGTTTCTGAGAATAACCTTGAGTTGCACAAAGCAAAATAATTCTGAATTAGTTAATCAGTTGTTTTCAAAGCATTATTACGTCAATTCTAAAAAACAATCACGGTTATGATACATATTATAAGGTAAAAAATTGTCATATTTAGTGAATTGTTCATTTACAAATTAAGAATAAGTTTAGAATAAACATTAATCATGGATTGAAAATAACCGATTAACTAATCGTGAATTATTTTACTTTGTGAAACCCGAGGTAAGTCTTAAAAATCGTTTATCAAAAGCAAAAAGAAAGAAAGAATTAGAAAAGACAACAGCGAAATAAATGTTATACTTCATACTTTAGATAAGATGATTCACTATGAATCCTACAGGGAAATAAAACATAATAAGAGAAATTTTACGTGCAACTTATATTTTTGTGGTATTATAACCTTAGATAATTTAAGCAATAATGAGATGTTAATTAATACTTCAAATACAACATATTTTTCATAACTAACCTTGACTTTGAAGACCTGATGTTCTTTGAATATTATTACTATATGATAGAAACCGGCCAGGTTGTTGTAAAGAACCCATTTTTCAAAACAAACCGTGTACTAGTTTTCTAAATATGTGATAGACATTCTTCGAGAGTATTCATTCATTTTTGGTATTCAAAGAATTTTTCCTAAAATTATTTGATAAATATAATATAAAAAGTATAAAATTAAATATTATTAGTTTGTTCAGTTATTTCATTAATGTGTAATTTTTTATCACGAAAAAAAGTAATTATTGAAAGTGGGGGGAGAAACTTTCTGTGTTAAAAAATGTATCAACATTAAGGAATGTGGCATGTCATAATATAGGTACTATTGTAATAAGTACTAGCATTTTATTATCACGTATTAGTACCTTCTGCCGTATTTACGATTACACAATTAGCTTTAAATTAATTATTAAAACAGTTATATGATTTTACAATTAACATTTTTAACAAGGGTTTAACACAAACATAAAATGGCAATTACAGCAAACATTATATTATGTTATACAAATTAATCATAAATTGTACAATTGCTACTTACTATGTTTCAAATTCCAATTATTTATTTATATTTATCACATATGTTCGCTAATAAGGCACATATATAAGCAAAATAACTTAAAATTACATTAATAGGAAAATGATAAGAATACCAAAATACGTATCGTGCAAATAAATTACATAGATATAGTAATTTTTCTGCATTCCAATTATTTCTTCTTTTTCTTCTTCAATTTTTTTAGCGCGAAAATTTAAATATGCATCAATACTTATGTAGTAAAATAGATTTTTTTCAATAACAACTTATAAACCGGGCGCCAAAAGACATTCCGTTTCAAAAACCGTTAGAATTCATAAGAGTTGATGATTTATATTCAGAAAAATGTAAAGAATGAAATTCTGTAGGTTGCTGGAAAAAAATCGGAACTTTTTTTGTTTCATGCAATATAATGAAGTCATTCCATTTATAATTAAACTAGCGAAATCCCGCGGCTTCGCTCGCGTAAACCCTCCATGCGTGATAGGTATATTACATTTTTTAGGGTTCTGGAGAAACCCTATTAATCTCACTGTCGTCCGTCCATCCGTTCGTCCTTTTCACTCAAAGTTCAATAGCTCGTAAACTACATATTATATAAGCTAGAACCTTAGAATTTTTACTGAATATGTAAAATGACACCCTCTAGTAAAATATGTACAAATGTTTTGGAAAAGTATTTTTAGGGGGGGGGGGGGGGGTGCTAAGAAGCTAAATCCAGACAAAAAAATGTTTTTTATACCAAGGCAAGTGGCACATCAAAATGTGTAACCAAGCTAGTGTAATTTGCACCTCATTCTTATTTTTTTATAAATCAAAAATGGGCCTTAAAACAAATTAAAAAAAAAAAAACAAAAAAAAAATGTATTCCAAGTCGTGTGGGGTGTAGATCTCAGTGAGTAGAATATGACACTATTTTTTTTCTAAATCAAAAATGGCGCCTGCAGGGGGCTCCAAGCAAAAATTTTGCCTGCCCCCCCCCCCCCCTCTCTAATTCAGTAACTACTGGCTCGAAAAATCTAAAAAAAAATAGCTAATGAGGCTTTGGTGAGACTACCAACGACAAATACTAAAGTTACCAATATCATTTCAAATTTTGGATATTAGGGGAGGGGTGTCATAAAAATTATTTTTATTTTTTATATAGGCATGTGGGGTGTCGAAATGTAGATCTCAATGAGTAGAATATGACACTATTTTTTATATTTTTTAAATCAAAAATGGCGCCGGCAGGGGGCTTCAAGAAAACAGAAATTGCCCCCCCCCCTCTAGCTCAGTAACTACTGGCTTAAAAAATCTGAAAACAAATTGATAATGGGTATTTGATAAAACTAGTAACGACAACTACTAAAATCAACAATATCATTTCGAATTTTTGAAAAATAGGGAGGGGCGTCATGGAATTTTTTTTATCACAGATTATTTTGCTCGACTCCACCATTATAATTATAATGGAAGCAGCTATGCAGATAAATATATAAAAAATGCAGACCCTGTCTACCCCCGCCATTAGGTATTGAATGTCGAAATTTTTATTTTAATAGATATTTTGCTTAAATTTACCTTTATAAGTAAAACAGGTATGCAGATAAACATATCTAAATCCACTCTCGTCCCCGTCCCATGCTATTAGGACTTGATTATTGAACTTTAATTTTTATTTGAATATTAATTTTTCTGAATTCACATTAATATCATGAATAATTATGAAGATAAATATATCAAAATCCCCCCCCCCCCCTAATTCCCATAGGGGTTATGTTTTCGTAACTGATATTTGTCTTGTAGAGTACCTACCTATGGTACTTGCGCGAAGTTTCATTCGGTGAATACAAAAAAAAACATATTTTAAAAATTTTTCCAGCCCCTCACACCTTAGGGGTTAAATTTTGGGAAATGTTGAAATAATTGTTTTATTATTTATATTGTAGAGTATGTTCGATAAGTTTCATTTAAATGCGAACAAAAAAAAAATTCTTTTATATAAACTTTGATACCCTGTTTTAACCCCGTAGGGATTGAATTTCGAAAAATCCTTTCTTAGTGGGTGCTTACATCATTAAAGGAAGGCACCTACGAAATTTCACGTTTCTAGATCCAGGGGTTTGGGCTGTACGTTGATATATGAGTGAGTGAGTGGTGAAGGACAGACAAACTCTTTTATAGATATAGATTTATAAAAAAATTGTCAAGACATACACTAGTGTATGCCACAAGGGTTCCGAAGTATATACTACGTGGACTGTTTAGAGCCATTTACAGGTGCATATTTGAGTTAAAAATAAATATAACTAGCTGTCGGATCCAATTTTATCCGGGGATATAAAATTAAACTATATAACGTATAATGCTGTGGGATTTTTTGGATTGTTTGGACCCATATAAAAAATAAATACTGAAATACACGTTTCATTATTTGTATTGTATAGTATTTATTCTAAGTTCCGACTAAATTCGACCAAGAAAAAAAATAAAAATGAAAAAAAACACCCTTTTTACCCCCGTAGGGGTTGAATTTCGAAAAATCCTTTCTTTCAGATCATATTCACGTCAAGACGCTTCGATTAGCACCCCAACGAAGTCAATAGCATTTTTTGTTCGCGAGATTTCGTCCCGGAAAAAAATGACACGTACGTACGTACGTACATACGTACGTACATACGTACGTACGTACGTACATACACACACACACACACACACACAAACATTTTTCTAAAAATAGTGTCAATATACTCTAATGCCCTTGAAACATGAAAATATGTTAAAATTTTTGATTTCGATTTTCGGACCAATTACAATAACTCCCTATTGGGAAGTTAAAAATAGGATCATATTCTATTAATTCAAATCTACATTTTGACACCCCACAAGCCTAGATATGAAAATAAAATAAAACGGGCAAGTGCGTGTTGGTTCCGGAGTCATTCTCACTACGATTTATAGAAAGTATTTTTCAAAATTTTCGTGACTGAAGGGTTAAAATCAAAAAGTCATTTGACTTTTATTATTGCATTTTCGGAGACCACTCAATGGGGTAAATGAAAAAAATGTTCACTTTTCAATCTATGAAAAGGGGGTCCAAAATATTTTTGACAATGTTCGTTATAATTTTCAGTGAAAGTACTAATTAAAAGCTACATTTTGAATTTTTTTCAGATTTTTTGAATCGATAGTTTAGAGAATAGAGGGGGGGGGACGCTCTGACAGCGACATTAAAAAGCAAATATATCGCGACTGAAGGGTTAAAATCAAAAAGTTATTTGACGTTTTTTATTGCATTTTATGAGACCTATTAAATGAGACCCCACTCAATAGGGTAAGTGGGAAAAAAATGTAAGTTCAATTTTCAGTCTATGAAAGGGGGGTCCAAAATATTTTTGACAATGTTCTTTATAATTTTCAGTGAAAGTACTAACTAAAATCTACGTTCTGGAATTTTTTCAGATTTTTTAAATTGATAGTTTAGAAAATAGAGGGGGGGGGGCGCTTTTTTAATGACTTTGGAGAGAAAATACATCATGATCGAAGGGTTAAAATTGAAAATTTCTGTTACATTTTTTGTTGCATTTTAGGTGTAGGTAAAAATTTTTTTTTTGAAAAATCTTATCATTTCTGTTTTTGGGTCATCAATCTACGGCCGTATACCAAATTTCATCTTATTATGATAAAATTTTCCAGGACGGACGGACGGACATGGAGAAACTATAAGGGTTCCTAGTTTTCTACGGAACCCTAAAAAAATGACGCCCCTTCCTATTTTTTTTTAAATTTGAAATGATATTGTTGATTTTAGTATTTGTCGTTACTAGTTTTATAAAAACCCCATTACCAATTTTTTTTTCAGATTTTTTGAGTCAGTAGTTACCGAGCTAGAGAGGGGTGGACAAATTTTTGTTTTCTTGAAACCCCCTGCAAGCGCCATTATTAATTTAGAAAAAAAATAAAAAATAGTGTCATATTCTACTCACTGAGATCTACATTTCGACACCCCACATGCCCAGATAAAAAAAATAAAAAAAAAAAAAATGTATGACACCCCTCCCTTTTTCTCCAAAATTTGAAATGATATTGGTGACTTTAGTATTTATCGTTGGTAGTCTCACCAAAGCCTCATTACCTATTTTTTTCAGATTTTTAGAGCCAGTAGTTACCGAGTTAGAGGGGGGGGGAAATTTTTTTTTTGCTAGGAGCCCCCTGTAGGCGCCATTTTTGATTTATAAAAAAAATAAAAATAGTGTCATATTCTACTCACTGAGATCTACATTTCGACACCCCACATGCCGAGATAAAAAAATAAAAATTTATGACACCCTTCCCCTTTTCTCCAAAATTTGAAATGATATTGGTGACTTTAGTATTTGTCGTTGGTAGTCTCACCAAAGCCTCATTACCTATTTTTTTTCAGATTTTTCAACCCAGTTGTTACCGAGTTAGAGGGGGGCAGACAAAAATTTTGCTTGGAGCCCCCTGTAGGAGCTATTTTTAATTTAGAAAAAAAATAAAAAATTGTGTCATATTCTACTCACTGAGATCTACATTTTGACACCCCACACGACTTGAAATACATTTTTTTTGGTTTTTTAAATTTTCTTTAAAGCCCTCTGTAGGCGCTATTTTTGATTTATAAAAAAATAAGAATCAGGATCAAATTACACTAGCTTGGTTACACATTTTGATGTGCCACTTGCCTTGGTATAAAAATTTTTTTTTTTGCCTGTTTTTAGCGTCTTAGCACCCCCCCCCCCCCTCAAAAAATATTTTTCCAAAATATGTGTACATACACTCGACAAATTAATTAAGGGGACACCTAAAAAATAGCATGTTTTCAAATGCTTGTAACTTGGTCAAAAATTAACTTTTTTCTAAACTTTTTTATTATTAAATTGAGCAAATTTACTCTACTTTATGATGGTCTAATTCGTTCCTCAACATCTTTTAATTTTTTAACTTTTTTATGTAATTATATAAATTAAAAAAAAAACTGCATATTTTGACACTTGATGTAGAGTGCATTTATGTAGAAAATGAAATTTTGAAATAACCTTTTTGTAGAGAATTTTAATACCTTCAAATTTATTATGGTGCGAAAAAAATGTGACAAAAATTCGCAAAAGTATTACAGTTTTAGTGAAAATCAGGAAAAAATAATTCAAATGAATATAGCCGGAGTAATTTTGGTGGTACAGAAAATAAATAAAAATAAAAATGAAGCTCAAAGTATCACCTTTCAGATTATGCAATGTAATGAAAGATTTTTTTATGAATTACAAAAAATATTCAAACTTTAAACATAATAGAAAATATGAGTAACTAGACAGTAAAATTAAAACAAAGAATACGTACCCTAAACATTACATTTTAGGTGGTCCGAGCTAGAGGTCTCATTAACAATACATGTTCTTTATAATTAATTTTTATTTTTTTAAATAGGACCATATAACGCGAAGATATTCAACTTTGATGTCTCAACATCAGAAAACCCAAAAAAATTACAAACTGGAATTTATTGAAATTTTTCTCGAAATAAAGCAGCTTATGAAAAATTTTAAGAAGTCAAAAAATGCATTATTTTACTGAAATAATAACCCAAAATGATCCATATGGTTTTAAAATTGTACCTAAATATGTGTGCTTACTGTATACATGCATTTGTGCATGTAAAAATAAATATTTAGTAAAAATAAGTATTTTTTGACTTCGTAAACATTCCATGACCTGCTTTATTTTACAAAAAAAATTTAAAATTTTTGCAATTTGTAATTTTTTTGGGTTTTCTGATGTTGAGACATCAAAGTTGAATATCTTCGCGGAATATGGTCCTATTTAAAAAAATAAAAATTAATTATAAAGAACATGTATTGTTAATGAGACCTCTAGCTCCGGCCACCTAAAATGTAATGTTTAGGGTATGTATTCTTTGTTTTAATTTTACTGTCTAATTACTCATATTTTCTATTATGTTTAAAGTTTGAATATTTTTTGTAATTCATAAAAAAATCTTTCATTACATTGCATAATCTGAAAGGTGATACTTTGAGCTTCATTTTTATTTTTATTTATTTTCTGTACCACTAAAATTACTCCGGCTATATTCATTTGAATTATTTTTTCCTGATTTTCACTAAAACTGTAATACTTTTGCGAATTTTTGTCACATTTTTTTCGCACCATAATAAATTTGAAGGTATTAAAATTCTCTACAAAAAGGTTATTTCAAAATTTCATTTTCTACATAAATGCACTCTACATCAAGTGTCAAAATATGCAGTTTTTTTTTAATTTATATAATTACATAAAAAAGTTAAAAAATTAAAAGATGTTGAGGAACGAATTAGACCATCATAAAGTAGAGTAAATTTGCTCAATTTAATAATAAAAAAGTTTAGAAAAAAGTTAATTTTTGACCAAGTTACAAGCATTTGAAAACATGCTATTTTTTAGGTGTCCCTTTAATTAATTTGTCGAGTGTATTTTACTAGAGGGTGTCATTTTACATATTCAGTAAAAATTTCAAGGTTCTAGCTTATATAGTTTACGAGCTATTGAGCTTTGAGTGAAAAGGACGGACGGATGGACGACAAAGTGAGATTAATAGGGTTTCTTCGGAACCCTAAAAAGTAATGAGCAAACAATAAGGATTTTTTTAAATGTTAATTTTTACTAATAAATAAGTTAAAATTGAGGATTTTGAATAAACTTCTCAGACAAAAGTTGTTTCTTTTTTTGTAAGATACGAATATGTAAAAAAAGAAACAAGTTTCTATTCAAAAAATCTGTCAACACATACACGGGTGTATGACATAAGGGTTCCGAAGTACATTACTATGTGGACTGATTGGAGCCACTTACAAAAAAGTCCATTTTTGAGTTAGAAATAAATATAAAAATAGGATCATATTCTACTAATTGAGATCTTCATTTTGACACCCCACAAGCCTAGATAAGAAAATAAAAAGAATTCCATGACGCCCCTCCCTATTTTTCCCAAATTTGAAATAATTTTGTTGGTTTTAGTTTTAGTATTTGTTTTTACTAGTTTTATTAAAACCCCATTACAAATTTTTTTTCTTCAAATTTTTGAGCCAGTAGTTACCGAGCTAGAGGGGGGTGGACATTTTTTTTCTTGAATCCCCCTGCAGGCGCCATTTTTGATTTAGAAAAAAAAGAAAATAGTGTCATATTTTATTCAAAGTTATCAGAAATTTAATATATGGCGCCTTCAAAACTTGTTCTAAACGATATCTTGTACATTTCACACATAAAACAAATTATTTTTGCGAAAATTGACCACTTGTAGAAACACAATAGCGTTTACTTTTATTTTTATTATTAGGGGATCGGAAATGCGAAATTTCTGAATGTTTATAGTATTTTCAACCTCTCAGATTAGATTTTGTCTCATATTTGATTATTTTTACGTTTCTTGGAAAAAATTACAGATTTTCAATGATATCTACATATTTAGAGGCCAATTACGCAAAAGTTGTCAAGCACTTTTTTGTTGGAAATGGTATTGCCTGATTTTGGTCCATACGTTGCTTAGAGTAAAGAGAATCAAAATATCTTGTCATAAGTAGGCATCAACTTTTCCCATTGCATCAAAATTATCTACGCCGCACGGACTAAGGTTTCAAATGTTTCAATATCCTGAAGAAAATCGATATCTTCTATCTCTCCTTTATATCATTATGTTTCATGGGAAATATTTTAACACAGTTTACTGCATCTTGAATAAGATCCATTTTTTTTGTTTTATGTGAAATATTTCAACACTAAAATTATAATTCAAAACAAAATAATAATAATACAAAATAATTTATTTAAAAGCATGTTTTTACAAGTGTCTTGATCCGTTGGCAGACATATAAACATGGTTACTCGTACGAGTATGTTAAGCGCATACTCTCCGTTTTGGTCCGCAACTATAGCAGTGATGCCCAAAATTTCTAGAACTATTCATTTAATTTTTGTTTTGGTCTAAGGTCTAATATATTCTGTTCATTCCAAACACCAAGTAAACTATTAAAACCAATTCAAGCTCACTGCTTTCAAACTTAATTTTTTTTTCATCTGGTTCAATGCTGCCAAAAACTTTATTTTTTTAGAATGTGGTTATTTGAAGCGCGAATTCTTTGCATAGTCGACACTCACAATTAACTCTCATAGTCAACGCCGAGGGAAATTAAATGTTTGGATGGAATAATCGGACGGCGTTTAATAGTCTTACTTTTTTTAAGGAAGCCTTACAACAGCACGTTATTTGGATTTTTTGCGGTTTGATTTAGTGCCTGCTCTGACAGTAATGTTTCCAAATGATCACATCAGGACATTTGGTTTCAACAAGATTCTCACTTTGTAATAAACTTCCGTCAATATCTTGACGCCACATTTCCTGGAAGATGGATAGGACGTCGAGGAGCAATTGAGTGACCACCGAGATTTAGATTTTTTTCTGTAGGGTTATTTAAAATCAAAGGTTTATTTTAGCTACGGCAAAGAATTTGTGCTGAAGTGGAGCACATTACTCCTGAAGTCCATGAGTGAAGTGTGCAATGTGTTTAGACTCGTACCGATCAGTGCCAAATGGTTGACGGAAAGCAATTTGAACATTTGCCCTAAATTTTGTTCGTTTTTGGGGTTTAATGAAGATTTTCAACCATTAAAGTTTCATTTTTAGGGTTCCGTAGAAAACTAGGAACCCTTATAGTTTCTCCATGTCTGTTTGTTTGAGATAATAAGATGAAATTTGGTATACGGTCGTAGATTGATGACCCAAAAACAGAAATAATAAGATTTTTGAAAATAAAATTTTTTTAGACCCCCCTTTCATAAAATGAAGTGTTTTCAAAAAAAAATTTTCACCTACACCATTGAGTGGGGTGTCGTTAGAAAGGTTTCCTAAAATGCGACAAAAAATGTATAAGAACTTTTTGATTTTAACCCTTTAATCACGATGTATTTGCTCTCCAAAGTCGTTAAAAAAGCGTCCCCCCCTCTATTTTCTAAACTATCAATTTAAAAAATCTGAAAAAATTCCAGAATGTAGCTTTTCATTAGTACTTTCACTGAAAATTATAACGAACATTGTCAAAAATATTTTGGACCCCCCTTCTATAGACTGAAAAGTAAACTCTCATTTTTTCCCCACTTACCCCATTGAGTGGGGTGTCATTTAATAGGTCTCATAAAATGCAATAAAAAATGTCAGATAACTTTTTGATTTCAACCCTTCAGTCACGAAATATTTGCTTTTTAATGTCGCTGTCAGAGCGTCCCCCCCCCTCTATTTTCTAAACTATCGATTCAAAAATCTGAAAAAATTTCAGAATGTAGCTTTTAATTAGTACTTTCACTGAAAATTATAACGAACATTGTCAACAATATTTTGGGCCCCCCTATCATAGATTGAAAAGTGAAGTCACATTTTTTTCATTTACCCCATTGAGTGGGGTGTCATTTGATAGGTCTCTTAAAATGAAATAATAAAAGCCAATTGACTTTTTGATTTTAATCCTTCGGTCACGAAAATTTTGTAAAAAAACTATTTTTTTATAAATCGTAGTGAGAATGACTACGGAACCCTATCATGTGCGTGCCCAACAAGCACTTGCCCGTTTTATTATTTTCTTACGGTTATTTTCTCAAAATTTTTTTTATCTACATAAGGTACCAATTTTTTACACCATCATTTAAGTAGTTGGACCATCTATAAAAAACAGCAAAGAAAATTGGGGTTGTCATTTAAAAAAACAATGATGACGTCATTGTGCAGAAATTAATGACGTCATAAGTAACATTTTTATGCCATAAGGTGGCTTATTAAAAACTAAAATTGACGCGTTCGAGCGTTTTGCTTGAAAACATTAAATAACGCAGTTATCAATTTTGTTCCTTACTTTATCAACACACTGTATAATAACATGTTCTGACTCATGACTGACTGATTCATCGTCGCCGAGCGGAAACTCCTGAACCCAGAAACGTGAAATTTTTCTTTTATGACGTACACGTTACCTGGAAATTTTATAGAATATTTTTTGTGGAACATTCAATTTTCTATAAGATAGGCACCACAACATTTGTTGTAAAATATTCGCTTACAAAGATTTATCTCAATTTACTTTAAAAAATCGTAATTTTTTTAATAATTATTTATTTTGATATATTAAATATCATTTAGGGGACCGGGACAAAAGGCAGACAAGGACAAAAAGCAGACAACATTTTTATATAAATTAATAATATATTTGATGGGGAGGGCTTATGCAATACCCCCCCCCCCCTAAAAAGAATATTGAATTATTTAATTTACTTTGACGATATAATTTTTTGAGAAGGTTGGGGGTATTTTATAATCCCCTCACCCCTCAAAGATATTATTAATTTTATAATTTTTTTATCTGCCTTTTGTCGTAGACCTGTCACTTAGACGTATTAAATGTTATTTTGATGTTTGCACAACAGAAAAATTTTGATTTTGAATAATTTATGGTGAATTTAACACGAGGAAGTATTGCATTTACTTGGCAAATGTTTTGTTCTATGAAATATGTATTTCCCATATTTCGATGAAATATTTCTTATTTGAATTTTTCTGAAGATATAATCGATAGTAACTGAAACAAATGCATGGTTATGCTGCAGCCACACCTTGTATGTACCTATACATAGATATTTCATAGATATTATTATTTTATAAAACTTCAAATGTCCGCCCAGATAAACATTCTAAAGCATAGTGCGTCGACAGGTTGTCATAATAATAATATATGATAGCAAGTGTAAAAAATTACCGATCGACCATTCCAATTTAGAGCATGCGTACAGTGAATTCAGTTTATCTTCAGAACATACATTTCCAGATTAGTGAAGTAAGCTATAAAATTTCCAATTAATTGAGATGATTATAATGTTATATATATAAATTGTATTAACAGGTATTTTTTATTTTATTTAAAAAACTAATAAGATTGAACAGATTTTTAGATATTGAAGTGCAAAAAAATGTTGTATACTGTCTTTATAAATGGGCATTATTAAATATTCTATCGTTTCTGTGCTACGCTGTTTCAACTTTTAGCTATCTCTAAATGCAATAGTAAGAACAAATAATCTGCCGTGTGCCACAGGACTTTCTTATACGTAATAATGACAGTGAACAGTGTACGTGATTTTTATTTTAGTGAAGGATATTTCTGACAAACTAATAAAAGATAGAGTAAAATGAATGAGACATAAACTATAGAAATATTATTTTATAAATTATGTATCGAACGAATTTTGTTCAAACACGTACAGTCTCTGTAATACGTATAAGAAAGTCCCATGACACTCATGGCAGATATTTCTTCTCTGTTATGAACCATTTGAAAGTACTTAAAAACGAATACTTGGTAAAAAAAAAAAAAAATTAAATTTGTTTTTTCGAAAAAATGAATAGAACATAAATTATAGATAATAATATTACCTATAATTTTCAACTTGGCCATTTTTCTCTAATTCGCACTGTT
Organism: Sialis lutaria; assembly: GCA_949319165.1. NCBI lineage: Eukaryota > Metazoa > Arthropoda > Insecta > Megaloptera > Sialidae > Sialis > Sialis lutaria. Next base: position 31,414,820 of record OX439235.1, read on the forward strand.
TCAGTGTAATTCGAAAAATTCCAAAATCGATGTAGGTAAACATCCGTTTCCGGTTGAATGATCGTTTTAAAAAATAGGAGGTTTTCTTCCCAGGCAAAAATCAATCTTAAGTATAAAATTCCACCTTTCTACGATTTGTCGTATTTGAGTTACAGCGTCTACAGACAGACAGACAGACCGACAGACCGACAGACAGACACACAGACATCATGGCGAAAATAGTCAGAATGGATTCAGGGAAGGTCAAAATTGATAATTCCATCAAAAACCGGATTTCGAAAAAAATCGCGTTTACTATACTTACTTATACTTATATTGGAATATCCCATTTTATTATTATAACTTACTTATACTATATGTATATTTCATATACATTGGTATAAGAAAGTAAAAATACCATAACTCCTAAACGACTGATGATGGAAGGGTGTAATCTTATATTTATAATAAACTTTCATTTGGAAAGACAACCACTTAATTTTTACAACGATCACTAAACCGGAAACGGATGTTTACTCTTGTCATTTTTTAAATTTTTTTAAGTAAGACAAAAATGTTTTAGATAATAAATGTCGAGTATGTTATTATCTATAATTTATTCCCCAAACATTTTTTTCCAACAGTTATGATTTAGCCAGAAAGATTTTTTTAAAATAATTATTTAGAATAATCTATACTGGTTGTCGGGTGATTTGACCGTGCGGATCACGACACATACCGTCAAGACACCAGGTGACCACTGCAAACTAAATGAAATAGAGTGTACAGTGTTTATTCTCAATATTACGTATAAGAAAGACCCATGGTACCTATGACAAACACGTACAGTCTCTGTAATACGTATAAGAAAGTCCCATGACACTCATGGCAGATATTTCTTCTCTGTTATCAACCATTTGAAATGTACTTAAAAACGAATACTTGGTAAAAAAAAAAAAAAAAAATTAAATTTGTTTTCCCAGGCAATCTTAAGTATAAAATTCCACCTTTCTACGATTTGTCGTATTTGAGTTACAGCGTCTACAGACAGACAGACCGACAGACCGACAGACAGACACACAGACATCATGGCGAAAATAGTCAGAATGGATTCAGGGAAGGTCAAAATTGATAATTCAATCAAAAACCGGATTTCGAAAAAAATCGCGTTTACTATACTTATACTATATGTATATTTCATATATATTGGTATAAGAAAGTAAATATTCTGTCCGCGCAACCACCGCGGTAAGCGAATTTTATTTGATAAAAATTAAAATAAAAAATAATTAAATGTGTAAAAAAAAGTTGGCTTTGAAATTTTTAAAATTTTTTATTGATTATTAACTTTTTACTCTACATAATAAACAAAAAAATAAAATAAAAAACTTGTAAAAAAAAAGTTCCACATCGGGACTCGAACTCGGCATTCTTAGTTTACAATATCTACAATATTTTTTTTGTTTTTAAAATATCAACCAAACGGTACCTTATACCGAAAAATCACAAGAGACACAATAATTTTGTTTTATTGAGAGGATTCCAAAACATATTTGATATTATCAATCCGATATTTAATACCCGAGATATGATTTTTTTTCGGTTTTGAACGGCCGCCATTTTGAAATCCATACAGGAATTTCGCTGACTAACGAACTTAACCGAGGTATTCGTGAGATCGATTTTTCAACCAAGTTTCAAAAAGATCGGAAGTAATCCTGGAAGGCTAGAGAGTCCACTCGAAACGGCAGATATACATATGTATATATATATATATATATATTATAATAATAAAATGGGATATAATGGTCTATTAATAATATTCTTAATAGACCATTATATCCCATTTTATTATTATAATTTACAAAATGGTCATTTATTCCAATATAAATATATATATATATATATATATATATATACATAAAGTTTTTAACGAACCTCATTTTCGTGATCTCGAGATCAAGTTTGATAAAGATATATAGTTTTTTTTCCGAAGTTGCGTCATGATGGTGATAGCAATAGCTATATTTTTCTTCGAAAAATTCGCTAAAATGTTAACTTTTTCATTTCTTCTTGAATTTTGGTCACAAACTTTTTTTCAATCGTAAATTTATATTTATCATATAGAAGTCAAAATCATCTACAAAAATGTACTCTACCTATATGGCTGTCGGTTTTATAGGCTATTATACCGATTATACCGGAAAATAAGAGGTAGAAAGGAAAAATTGCGATAAAGGGTTTTTATTGTTTAATAAGTTTGTTTGACACATACAGATGATAAAAACACAAAGTGCTACTAAATTCACCCTTGCGTTTTTTAGGGAGGGGTTAAACTAGTCACTTTTCAACGTTTTAAGTATAACTCGAAAACTAAGCAGAATTTAACAATTTTACAAGAATGATTTTTTATAGAAAATTAAATTTTCCACTAAAAATGGTTGTTTTAAAAATTAAACAAAAAATGTTTATACAAGAAATATTTAAAAAACAAATCGCAAAAATATCAAAAAATCACATTTTTTTCAAATTTTTACTAAATTGCTCATAAATTTTTTCTAAGTAAAGATAGGTATAACACATACTGTGGAGAAAAAAAAATAGAGGTGACGCCTGTCAAAATATTGAGACGAAAAATTCTTTTTGATGAAAATTGGCTGAGCTATAGTAATTCAAAGTTTACCATTTTTTGTAATTTTTTCTCAAATCGTAACTTAATACATATATAGACAATTGATTAGAGGTTTTTGAAAGGTACAATTACGTTAAACGGTTTTTGTTGTTTTATGTGTTTGTTTGACACCTACAGATGATAAAATCACAAAGTGCTACCAAATTTACCTTTGCGTTTTTTAAGGGGGTTAAACTATTCACTTTTAAATGTTTTAAGTATAACTCGAAAACTAAGCGGATTTTGACAATTTTATAAGGATATTTTTTTATAGAAACTTAAATTTTCCATCAAAATGGATGATTAAAAAATTAAAAAAAAAATATGCAAGAAATATTTTATAAATTTTTTTAATAATTGTTCCTTTCAAAAAACTATAATCAATAGCCTATTAGTGGGTTTCATTAATTCTATTTTAGGTGAAAAATCGATCCAATATGACTGGCAGCTGCCCCCCCCACTCGGTACGCCCATGTTTGTATCATATATGAAAATTTAAACAAAATTTTAGGTTTTTGGTTTTTGTTGAAGTCACTGGTGACTTTCTTATGGAATGACCCGAAAATATGGCCACAGATGGCTTTAGGACCAACACATAGTTCAAATATGTCACCTATAATTAAAAATTTTAAACAAAAATGAAAAAAACATTAAACAAATTCTATATATCTTTTATTTATTTTTTTCGTTTATAAATTAAATATAATTTAATATACTCGTGTTCCTGGGACCAATTATTACAAAACAAGTCAAAATCATTATAACCCAAAATTGCTAACATCTTTACCCGGCAATGTGTATTTCATTAGATACTTTTCATAAGGTTTAAATGACTACAATAAACGCTTACTTGTTGACATTACCTATCTGATTTAATAAATATCTTAAATAAGTACACAAGAGCTATATTTAAAATAAATGTGAGTTTATAATGTAACAATCAATTTAATTATAAAAACTGCTGGTAAAATAATATTTTTTAAGAAACAAAAGTTAGTGTCCGGTATTATATAAAAATGTTTCCAAACAAACCAGTCCTAATGTTGATGAAAAAATGAACAAAAACAGAACACGATTGGATGTTAAAAAAACATTACGTACTTTTATACGAAAATAAACTGCACACAGGAAAACTTTCCAGATAAAATAAATGAAAATACATATAAGTATGTATGATTTAATTTTAAGGATCTAATTTTACGTAAAAAAAATACGAAACCATTGTTCGAAACATGTTTGAAGTTATACTTCTTTTGGAGCGTTCAGGGAGAAAGTATGCTGGATGTCACTATGCTAAAGAAGTGTAACTTCTAACACACGTGCATATGTAAGGGTTCACACATTTACTTTTTAAAATCCGAACCGATTATTTTTTATAGCAAATTAATGATCAAACACGATTTTTGTCGTTTTCAATAAATACATTTAGGAAAAATTTGATAGAAAGAATGCTGTATGAAACATTTTCAAACACTTTTTTTATCTTAATAAAAAATTGAAAACAAAATAAAAAAATTTGTGTCGGATTAAAAAATGTTATAAAAAAATGTTTCTTTCATGTAGAATCAAAACAAAAGATTCCCTTTTAAAAAATCAATTAACATTAAAAAATCAAAAATATTATGATTTATGATTTACTCTTATCTGTAAAGTTTTACCAAATTTCTTTTTCGAAATAAAAAATTGTTAAGTTGTTGGTGACTAAATAATTATTGATGATTATACGAAATTTCCAATTTATAATTTTTAATTATTGTTTAAGATCAATTTCTTTATAATACCATCATTCAATTATATTTTTCTATGTCAATTAAGTTCAACTTATGTTAGTTCCAGTTTTGTATTATTTAAATTTTATTTTTATAATAACCCAGGAAAAAAGGGTCAGATCTAATTGGATCCAAATTTTTTTCTGATCCGTAAAATGGTTATCCAATTAGATCTGATTAGATCCAATCAGATCCAATTGGAACTAACCAGATCTAAATTGGGGAATAATTTGTTGTTTTTACTGAACAGTTTATCATTTAATATTAATAAGAGACATTTTATAACATTACCTACCTACCTTTATACAAACTGGAAACATGCTTCTCTAGCGAGAGGTAACTTGCGGTTTTTTGGATCTAATTGGATATAAAATCGAATATAAAAAAATAATCAAAAGTAACATTAGATCTAACCAGATCCAACCAAATCTGAACAGATTCAGATCTTATTGGATCTGATTAAATCTAATCGGGTATAAAATTAGATCTGCTCAGATCCAATTAGATATGTTCATTTTTTCCTGGGAATATAGGTACATACATACATAATACTATTATAATATATTATAATATAAATTATAAGAATATACATTCTCTATACATATGAATTATGACTGCCATAATAGTATTGTACTGAATTAAACAAAAAAATACCTTTAGGTACACTTTAAACGCAATAAAATAGTATCATTAATAGACACGTTTTGATTTCACAATAAGTCCTCATTAGTTCCAGATAAAATGACATTGTTTTATTGTGGTTAAGGTATGACTTAGAAACCACAGTTTTTCTGTTTTCTGATAATAGTATTTAGTATATTACTACAATTTTGCATGAGTCTACTAAATTTTTAATAAAATTCTAATATTTATTCAAATTTATTCAAAACTAGAACCAACATTTTTTATTCAACTTTTGAACCACCATAATCTAGGATTGGTAAAGCGGAACGAAAAAATTGAACCGTACAATATTTTCGAACCACCACCGAAACGGAACCGCAACAAAACATCGAAGTATTAACCACATCGTAATTTGTTGCGATTCAAGTCTCTGATATATACATACATTCATACACAAACACATACATACTTATGTTTAATCGTGAACACATATACAGAGTGATTCAAAATTCCCACCTTAAATGTATATGTTTGTTAATTTGATTTTAACCAATATAATTATACAGTTTTTAATGTTGGCAGCTCTAGCCACTGACATATATGTTGAGGCAGTTTTCCCCAAGGCAATGGAGTTTAATATTAAAAAAATAGAAATAAAACAGCAAATTTTGACAAAACAGTTGCTATTCCGTTAATAACACTATGCAACAAAAAAAAAACTTTTGCAATATAACAGAGATCTGAATAAAAATTTAGGAGGCTTTTGGCATGCTGAAACCGGATTTGTTGCCCAACTAATCACGTCAGGGTTTTGAGATATTCTAACCTGAAAGTCGCAAAAATGACTATATTGGCAATGTTAAAGAATTTATTATCAAGTAGGTAATTTTTTTCTAAAGTTTTCGGTCACGGTAGCAAATAGTATTATCTTTCCTCTTTAAAATGAGTTTTAATTTTTTACTGTACGATTTTTTTAGCCGAGATGTACTAGTTTGAAGATATGATATTTTTGTTAGTAGTGTAGTATAGTAGATACAACTTCAGAAAAAAATTACCTACTTAGTAATAAATTCCCCAACATTGCCATAAATAATCATCATTTTTGGGACTTTTAGGTTCGGATATCAAAAAAACCTAACGTGATGGAATCATTTGGACAACGAATTCGATTTCGGCATGACAAATACCTTCTAAATCACCTATTCAAATTTCTGTGAATTTTTTTAGTTGCATAGTGTAATTTTTGTAATCTAAAAATTTTGCTTCCTCTTATATCAAAAGGAAACGAAAAGCTATTGAAAAAAAAATATCGGGAAGATATTAAGATAAATTTTGAATTAACATTTTATAATAAAATTGTATAAAATATATTTATAATTTATTTATAATAATTTGGTAATTTGGTAAAAGGAAGCACGCTTGACAGATTTGTTTTTCTTACATTACACGTACTAGATCATGTAATCTACAAATAAAATGAATACTTTAAATAAAAAATTAAATTTTCTTGTTAATAAATAATTAAAAACTAATTTGTGTTTGGATTCGGCATTTCCGTTAAACAAACCCTTATGTATTAAAATGTTTAAATAAGTAACAATGCATTCGAACTATTTTCAAACTAAAAAGTAAAAAGTAAATTAACTTTCAATATTTGCTGCACTCAATTATTAACTGTAAATATAAATGGATAATATGTAAATACAATTTTTTTATAAGGAATTTGCGAATTTTGAATCTCTTTATGCTTATATACAGGCTGTCTAAATAGTGAGGTACTGTATAAAGATTTCGGGAACTATGAGAGATAGATAGTTGTTGGTTAAATATGAGATAAAAGGTACCTTGAAGAGGAAGTATTTTAACTGTGTACTTACTGCATCACACAAGTCCCATATTGTATTCCATTATTTAGATAGCTTGTATATAAATACATTCATGGAAAAAATTAAAGGAACATTAAATTTTATTGAAAAAATTGTTATTTTTTTTAAATAGACTTCAATTATTTTTATATTTTATGTTGTGATATTTAAGATTGAATGGACAATTTGATACATACAAAAAATAGATTTAAATCTAAACAGTCACTTTTCATATGGATCTTGGCTTCTGGGTGTAAGCCGCGTCGATTTGGTCATTTTACTGGCCAACGTTTCGTCACACATTGCAGTGGACATCTTCAGGGCTCTTGTTACAGTGCAACTGGAGGTGAGCGTCCGTGGATCTTAAGTACCAGTGCGGGCACTTAAGATCCACGGACGCTCACCTCCAGTTGCACTGTAACAAGAGCCCTGAAGATGTCCACTGCAATGTGTGACGAAACGTTGGCCAGTAAAATGACCAAATCGACGCGGCTTACACCCAGAAGCCAAGATCCATATCAAGATCACCGCGGAAGCCTGAAGACTTGTAGTCACTTTTCAGATCATTTTAAAATTATTAAATTCAAATTAACCCTACAAACAGGCCCGAATTTAGAAATTTGCCACTCCTAGGCAGTTGCGAAAATTGCCACCCCCTCCGTGCAGTACGAGAGTTTTTCATAAATTTTTGATTGAATAAAAATAAAAAAGTTAAGGTTTTGATTATTATTTGAAAATATGCAAGGTACGGTATTTAACTTAAGACAAGCAAATAACTCAGAAACAGGGGACTCTATAGAAAATATTTTAAATAAATGTTGTTTTTCTTTTAGGTAGAAATAGAAAACCCAGGAAAAAATGAACAGATCCAATTGGATTCAACTTTTTCACAGCTGAAAAATGGTGTTCTAATTGGATCTAATTAGAACTAAATTAGACAATAATTTGTTGTTTCTACTGAACAATTCATCATTTAATAATAATAAGAAAAAATGTTTATAACATTATCTATCTGCCCTTACACAAACTGGAAACATGCTTCTCTAGCGAGAGGTAACTAAAACCGGCCCGAATTTAGAAATTTGCCACTCCTAGGCAGTTGCGAAAATTGTCACCCCCTTCGTGCAGTACGAGAAGTTTTTCATAAATTTTTGACTGAATAAAAATAAAAAAGTTAAGGTTTTTGATATCGGTGACCTTTTTTTAGGTTTTCATGTAAAAAGTTTATTAATTATTAAAAACAAAGTATGAAGACCTTTTTTCATAGTTTCCGTCAAAATTTGCCGCCCTTTAATTTTTGCCGCTTTAGGCACGTGCCTATACAGTCTGCATGGTATGAATATCAAACCAATGATTAAGTTTAAACTTAATTTCTGATTAAGTATATTCTTAACATTAGTACCTATTAAGGTTAAAACAGCGTAATTTTACAGGAAAATTTGAACATGAACATTGTTTTGTTATTCGTATTTTTAGAGCTAAGTTGAAATTAATATTTTTTTTTGTATTTTCTATCTGATTAAAATTAGGCCCGTTGTGGTAGTTTAAAGTTTTTTGGTATTTAAAAAAAAATTTAAGAAACATTTTGAAGGTGAGAAAATTAGAAAAAAACTATCTTTTTGGACACTAAATTAAACCATGTGTTACTTTCAAAACTATAAAAAATCAATTTTGTTTATTTTTATGAAACCGCGACGCGGTCATAAAAAATGTTCAATAACATAAAAATACTTCTAATTTCGAAAAGAAGATAAAATTTTACTACAAATTTCATTCTCTATAAGTGCAAAAACAGTCAAATTTAACTTCCTACTACTACTTTTTAAAATGAGCAATTATTTTTATAAAATTTAATGTTCCATGATACATTTAGTTCAGGTAATTTTTTATGATGCATCTTCATCACTGTGATTCAATTCAAAACTGTTTATCGTTGGTTCTTCACCAAATTCTTCATCGTATTGTTCTTCAGCAACATAAGATGCTGAGAATCCTTTACTCACAATTGTGTCATCTGATCTAAATCTTATTAGCAGAGCATCACCATTAGTTATTATGTCGGGAGGATTCTGAAACATAAATATAAAATGATATTAATAAATCGAAAGAATAACATTGATAAAAAATTAAAATATGCAAGGTGCGGTATTTAAATTAAGACAAGCAAATAACTCAGACACACGAGACTCTATAGAAAATATTTTAAACTAGCTGGTACCCGCGACTTCGTTCGCGTGGAATTTAGGTTAGTGAAAATACATTAAGTTGGGTAAATAATATGGATAGATAATATTGATTTTTGTATGATAATCAATAAAACAGGTCAAATTTTACACACCCATTTTTTATCTAATACATTTTTCTGGATATAAAGTATTCTATGTCCTTCCTCAGGATGCAAGCTATCTTCCTGCCAAATTTCATTATGATCGGTTCAGCGGTATAGCCGTGAAAAGGTAACAAACAGACAGACAGACACATTTTCGCATTTATAATATTAGTATGGATTTAGATTTTAATAATCTTCAAATAACAACTGAATTTAGGTAGAAAAGATACTTTATAAATGTATATGTATAGTTAATGAGAATTTGTTATTTTAACAGTAAGAGACCAAAAAATCACAACATCTAGACTATTTTCTAAATGATTTAATTTCATAATATTATGAAATTAAATCATTTAGAAAATAGTCCAGATGTTGTGATTTTTTGGTCTCTTACTGTTAAAATAACAAATTCTCATTAACTATACATATTTATTTACCTTTATTAAATGTCTTTGTGAATTATTTTTTTTTACAAATTTAAATCTTGACATAGTTGTGGATCAAGCAAAAAAAAAAGTAATGGATAATAGATTCCTTAAGATAATGCATTATTTACAACACTGATGTAAGAGCGTTACATTTTCGAACATGAGGAATCCGACTTTTCAATGTTCAAATATGTACGCGTTGTGCATGGGCGTAGCTAGGGTGGGGCAGGGAGGGGGGGCGCTTGCCCCCCCCCCCTAGCTTGTGGACAAAAAGTAATAAGTAAATCAGTACATTGTCTAAACAGGGATATTTCTAGATTTCTATGATGTCCATTGGATTTTTGAACGTAATTTTATATTTTGGATCCAGAAAATCTTATATCAAAGTTTTTTTTAATCACAATCTTTTGTTTTTACATGTAAACTAAAATTTCAGGGAAAATTAAAAATCAAATAAAAACATCTAATAAAGACCATACCGGGTGTTTTTTTTAAAGACTTTCCAGCGGATTATTTCCAAAATAACGAATTTTCAGAGAAAATTTGTCAGACAAAATTTTCATGGATTTGAGGGGGCTAAATATTGACAACATGTGTTGACCTTGAAAAGGTCACTATTATGGGCTTTTTAGGTTCAACTTTTCTTTTTCAAATGTAAACCCATATTTTTGTTACAGATTCGTAATTAACTAGAAAAAATAAGTAACTTTTTTCTGAAAATGTCAATTTTGTATGATTTGGAGCAAAACAAACAGTAATTTCTGTATTTTAAATAATTTTTTACTCGAAAACTATTGTTTTTTTAAATAATCGCAAGAAGCAAAAAGTGCTTAGTTTTCAACAAGAATTATCGGAGAATTTTTACTTATTTTTAATTCGTTTTTTTTTTATTTCGAAAAATTTCTTTAAAAACAATTTAAAAAAAATCCTTGCCGAAATCTAAACATTTCTTTTCTCTTGTAATATTTTTTTATAAATTGGTAGTTTTCGAGTAAAAAATTATTTAAAATCCAGAAATTACTGTTTGTTTTGCTCCATATCATACAAAATTGACATTTTCAGAAAAAATATTTCAGACAAAAGTTACTTATTTTCCCTAGTCAATTACGAATCTGTAACAAAAAATATGGGTTTACATTTGAAAAATAACCTAAAAAAACCCATAATGGTGACCTTTTCAAGGTCAACACATGTTGTCAATATATAGCCCCCTCAAAGCCATGAAACTTTTGTCTGACAAATTTTCTCTGAAAATTCGTTATTTTGGAAATAATCCGCTGGAAAGTCTTTAAAAAATTGTTTTGTTAAAGTGCTGTGAATATAAAAAGATCCACGGAAATTAATTTTGACCTGATTTTTTTAAACTAAAATATGTTACATAAAAATTTTTTTGCCCCCTCCTAAATACAATTCTGGCTACGCCCATGGCGTTGTGTCTAAAGAAGTATAACTTCAAAAATTATCACACAGTTCATCACACAATTCATGATTTTAAACAAAAACCTCACCTGATTCCCACAGAACTTTCCATAGTTTTGTCCACTGGCATCTAGGCCGCTATGAAGTTCAACATAATCATAGCCACAATTAACTTCATCCTCCAGTTCGAATGTTAAGAAAGTAAGATGTACACTCTTCCCTCCCGTCGTCTCAATGGTCCAGTCACAATCTGCCCTGTTACCGTAATTGTAATCTCCGTATCTCGAATGCGAATACAGATGCTTCACTGTATCCGTAGCAATCAAATGTCCACCGCAAGCCGTTGAGTGCATTGCTTTAAAGCCTTTACGTTGTACTGATGCATCAGATTTGAATACCTGAATGTAGATAATATGTATTCAGTGCGGTGAATTTAACTACAGGAAAAAGGGTAAAAGTCCTGGCTACAAAATGACTCAAAATAGTAGAAATGAAACAAGTTAAATAAAATATGTCCGAAGTAGGGATTGCAATCCCGGGATCCCGCCTAATAATTTGATCTCGAAATTAGATTAGAGACACATAAATACCGGGATTTCGGGATTTTTTATAAATGAATTTGCATGTGCATTCTGTTATTTTTATGAAGATATTGTAACGCTAACCCATATAGAAAGTGAATTTTTTAAGTTTGGCGCCAACCGGCCAACACATCTGGTTGCAATAAAGACGACCCTTTTAGAAACTGTACACTTGCAAGGGTCTACTGGCTGCATTGTCTTTTCCAAGAATGTGTAAAAAAAATGCATTTTAACAAATTTTAAGGATCGGTATATAATATATTTACCATTTACGTCAAGGGTATATAAAGCTATCGACATAGAACTACGAGTAACAACACCACAGTGACTTCTAGTATCTGATTACATTTCTTTTTTCATAGATCTGAATATCAAATATTTATGGCCGTAATATCGTAATAAACACTGACTTGTAAAGTATCTACACACTACACAGTATAGATTTTGAACGGTGAATTATTAGTAGTTAATTATTATGGTCAAACATAGATAAATGTGTTAATAAAAAATATGTGAAATTAAATATTGAACAAGAATTTTCTGTGCAGTGAAAATACTTTTTTTGCGAGAAGTTAATGGAAAATCTGCAAAATGCAAAAGATGCAAACAAAGAATTAAGATTCAACAAATGGACTTGTACGCATTTAAATTCTATTTATAAAATCAATTTATTATTTTTCCACGAAAGTTCACTGTATGTATATTTTTCATAATCATACGTAAAACAGTAAGTACACATTTCAAAATTAGTTTACAAGTTATCAAATGGTTAAATAATTTTTTTTACAAAATAAATTGTAATCCCGGGATCCCGGGATCCCGGGATTTGAAAATGGTCCAATCTCGAAATCCCGGGATTGAAAATTTTGGTCGGGATTGCAATCCCTAGTCCGAAGTGTGCACTATATACGTGAACTGTTTAGTTAGAGCAACTTACAGGTACATTTTCGAATTAGAAAAAAATCAGATCATGTTCTACTAATTGAGATCAACGTTTTAATACCCCACATGCATATACAGTCATGGTGCCTCGCATAACGAATGCTTATGTTCGTTCATTGTGCGACTCACACAACGAACTGCATCGTATTTAATTTTGCCGCCCGAACGCTCCTACGTATCACGAAGTCGCCCGAACTTCCAAGATCGCACGCAGTCGATCAACGCGCGCCAGTCGTTCTTTTCTGTGCTTAACTCACACACCTGTTTGTTTTAATAAATGTAATTTTGTGTGTTTATATTATTAGTTCTAAAAAAAGCAGGAAGGTGATTTCTGTTGAAATGAAACAAGAAATAATTAGAAAGAGGATTTGACCCTGCAAGCCTCGGTAGAGTGTAGACTCTCCTAAATCTGATTCTGACTAAAAAATAAAAAAACGTGTGTACAATCTTTTTTATGTTACAGTACCATATTTTATGCTACAGAACGAATTACAATTTTTAACATGTATTGTTATGGGAAAACGCGCTTCACATTACGAACTTTTCGTATAACGAACTTGCTCCCGGAACGAATTAAGTTCGTTATGCGAGGCACCAGGGGCGCGCCAACCCGAGGGTGCAGGGAGTGCACTGCACACGGGCGGCAAAAAACCGCCTCGTCAGTCATTGTTTAATAATAATAATAATCATAAAAAACGTTTATCATGTTAATTAATTAAATAATTGTGAATTGTAAAAAAAAATATTTTTGTTTAAATGACGAAAATAAATAATGTAGGTAATGTTAGATAATTACACTGGCCGACAGCCATTTTGCTGCAGGGCATACAACAACTTTTTAAGGGTAATATGGACACGCTGAATCCAAAAATGACCACCATTTTGCTCAATCAGCTCTTGTTTTTTCGATATGCAAATGTTTTTTTCGATATATATACAAAAAAATTTGTATATATATTTTATAAATCAATGACTTCAAACAATTATCATTCAGAATGAAGCTATGGGTCCTAATTGAACTAAAAAGCCTTAAATTATATACATTCATAAAGTTATTCTTTTCGAAAATCATGTTTTAAACGAAAAAAAATCGATTTTTTATCAAAAATTCAGCAATTTTTAAAACTCAAAGCGCTGTAACACAAACAATTTTTATCCAATTTTAATGTTATTCATTAAACTTGTAGCTTTATCTATCTTCTTTATTGTGTTAAAATTTCAACGTAATCGAATGAAAATTGGCAAAATTGTACTAAATTAACTGCGCGTGTCAAAATTTAGTAGTTCGTTCAAATATTTTTTAAATTAAATGTTTCAACCAAAGAGCATTCGGAATGTAACTATGGGTTCTAATTAAACTATAAAGTCTCAAATTATATACATTTTTAAAGTTAGTCCCTTCGAAATTCATGTTTTAAATGAACAAATTTTGATTTTTTAGCCAAAATTCGGCGATTTTTAAATTTCAAAGCGCTATTACACAAACAATTTTTGTCCAATTTTAATGCAATTTACTAAATATATAGCTTTATCTATCTTCTTTATTGAGTTAAAATTTTAACGTAATCGAATGAAAATTGGCAAAAAAGTATTAAAATCAACCGCCCGTGTCAGAATTTCATTTTAGTACCATTTCGCCAATTTTCATTCGATTACGTTGAAATTTTAACACAATAAATAAGATAGATATAGCTACAAATTTAGTGAATAACATTAAAATTGGACAAAAATTGTTTGTGTTACAGCGCTTTGAATTTTGAAAATTGCTGAATTTTTGCTAAAAAATCGATTTTTTTTCGTTTAAAACATGATTTTCGAAAAGAATAACTTTATGAATGTATATAATTTAAGGATTTTTAGTTCAATTAGGACCCATAGCTTCATTCTGAATGATAATTGTTTGAAGTCATTGATTTATAAAATATATATATACAAATTTGAATGTTTGCATATCGAAAAAAAACATTTTTTTTTGCAATATCGCAAAAACAAGAGCTGATTGAGCAAAATGGTGGTCATTTTTGGATTCAGCGTGTCCAAATTACCCTTAAATAGTTGTTGTATGCCCTGCAGCAAACAAAAAAAAAAAATTTGTCGGCCTGCGTTATGGAAAATGCAGGTAGTATTTTAGAACGAGTACCTACAGTAAATTAAACATATCTAAACTCCAATTTTGCGCGTAAATTTTAAAAACAAATGTATAAAACATGGGTCTTTCCCGATTATGCCATGAAATTGGGTTCTTTCCGACGATTCGGTCGTTTCATTTTATTTTTCATTTATTTTATTTTTATTTTTTGCAATCAAATAATAATTTTCAAATGGGTTTAAAAATATGAGATGTACCTATTTACATAGGTACATGAAAAATTGTATTGTGTTTTATTGTCGACATATACATATAGGGGCGGCAAATAAAGTCTTGCACCCGGGCGGCAAATTTCGTTGGCGCGCCACTGCGAGGCACCACTGTATATGAAAATAATGAAAAAACCATAACGCCTATCAATATTTTTCCACAATTTGAAATGATATTGTTAATTTTAGTGTTTGTTGTTGGTAGTATCATCAAATTCCCATTATATTTTTTTCAGATTTTTTAAGCTAGTAGTTACCGAGCTAGTGGGGAGGGGGCAAATTTGTTTTCCTTGAAGCCTCCTTCAGGCACCAGTTTTGAGTAGTAAAAAAATAACAAATAGATTGATTTTCTGATCACCAAAACAAACATTTACAACTAAAATTCAAAAAAATTAGGCTTATTTTCTTATCAAATAATTCAAAAAAATTGACCAACCTCCAAAACTTCAATTAATTCAATAAGTGTTCAAATTGGATGTTAATAATTTTTTTTGAATTATTTGAGGGTTGAAAATTTTAAAGACGTCCCTCTTGAAAACAAAATCGACGTGTTCGAGCGTTTTTTCAAAATCTTATTTTATCTGACCAAAAACGTGGCTGTTTCATTTTAGTTCGGCCACCCTGATAGTTTACGTGCTATTGCGCTTTGATTGAAAAGGACGGACGGACGGATGACAAAGTGAGATTAACAGGATTTCTTCGGAACCATAGAAACGACAAAGTGTCAGGGGAAGAGATGCTTAAACAAAGGAACCTTGCAAGGTGTCTCTTACCGATTAAGGAACAAGTATTTTTTATACATTTCAAGGAGTGAAAACTATCATAAAAATTTTATTAATTTTTCGTTTTTCCACTATAACATGAAAATAGTGTTTAGTGTAGAATGAACAAAATATAACCAATATGTTTGAAGTTATAGTAGCATGAACTTTTATCCTGAACATGTTTCAATAAAATTGTTTTGAAGTAATTCGCGATAGCTATTTTTCACCCCCCACATCCCTTGGTCGATTACGCTCATCAGTTTCTTAAAGTGTAGTATATGTACTAATTTTCGTGAAGGAATTATTATTATTATATTAATAGGAAATAAATTACAGAAACGGAATTTTTTTACAATATTTAACTTTTAGCATTTTTTTGTAGTTCGTTTCAAAAATAAATTCCAAAAATTAACAAAAGTAAAAATTATTTTATTTCCGGCTGTAAGATCGATTTAAAAAATTGAGGTTTTCTTCCTCGATGAAAAATAATTATAAATATAAAATTTCAAGCGTCTATGATTTGTCGTATTTTAGTTACAGTTACTACAGACGGACATGCAGTATACTTCGCTATAGCGAAAAGAGAATGGATACAGATGGATAAAACGGATAAGAATTAAGAATACACCTATAAATTTTAAATACCGGGTGGTATTTTAAATAATTTTAAATAATATTAATTTAAATTGAGACAAGCAAATATCTCGGAAATTAAGGTTTTTCAGGGATAATGTTTGGTACAAAAGTTTCAGGGTTCGAAGGGGGAAAACCAATGGAGGTAAAAAATTTTACTTTGAGTGGAGGTTTTAAGGTCATTTTGAGGTCAACTTCATTTTTTTAAATGGAAACCTATTTCTTTTTTTACATATTCGTATTTTGCAGAAAAAAAGAAACAACTTTTTCAAAATCCTCAATTTTAACCTATTTTTTTTGTAAAAATATTCAAAATATAAAAAAATTTTTTTTTTTAAATCCTAAAATAAAAAAAAAAAACATTTTTAAAATTTAATTGTTATTTAAACATGCATAGGTAATAATTATAAATAATAATTTCGAATTTTTTTTATAAAAACAAAATACGAATATGTAAAAAAAGAAACAGGTTTCTATTTAAAAAAATGAAGTTGACCTCAAAATGACCTTAAAATATCCACTCAAAGTAAAAAAATTTACCTCCATTGGTTTTCCCCTTCGAACCCTGATACTTTTGTACCAAACATTATCCCTGAAAAACCATAATTTTCGAGATATTTGCTTGTCTCAATTTAAATAGACCACCCGGTATAATGATTATAACATTCAAACTGAGTAAATTTTACTTGATAAGTTTTTTTGTAAAGAGCTTACTTTTCGAAATAAAATTTTTGCAACGTTTTATTTTTGAACATCAGGTATAGTTTCTCAAATTGTCAGTTAAAAACTTAAAAATATGATATTGCCCCATTTAAACTGAGTACCTAACTTTTATTACTTTTTGAAATGAACATTCTGTTGCTCCGGGCTCCGGGTTTGGTAAAAATGATAAGAACTTAAAAAAGGTCATCAGAGGGCGCAATAGTAAAAAAAAAATATGAGCCAAAAAAGGTTTTCATTTTCATCTCCCAAAACAAAAAAATTGATAGGTCTTTATGTATTACCGCGGGCAATTTTTTTCTCAGGGTTTGTCAAGGTTGACGTAGAGGAGATGGGGCATAGTGGGGCAGCGGGGCATAGCGGGGAATCTCTCATATAGGTCGAATGAAACGCCGTGGAAAGATTCAAATGTCTCGCTTTGATTGGTCGTCAGTCAGCACGTGACCTTCACGAGCGAGCAACGCCTAATTGAACCCATCAATATCCTTATTTTCCAATTATACAAAAAATCGGTAGATAACATGTTTGATTAAATAGAACTTTGTACTAATAAATCACACAGACTTCCGGTTAGTCTTAAAATGTTGGTAATATAGTTTAATTTAACGTGTTACAATTTGAAACCATTCCGACATTTAATTTTATAGTTACAACCGTTTAAATAAAGTATATAGGGGTAGCATAGTGGGTAGTGGGGCAAAGCGGGGAATCTCACATGCAGGTCGAATGAAACCCCGTGGAATGATTCAAATGGCTCACTTTGATTGGTCGTCAGTCGACACGTGACCTTCACGAGCGAGCAACGCCATTTCGACAGCCGTTTATGCTATATAAACAAAAGTCTCAAAAACAGTCTTTTCGTTAAAAAAATACGTGAAATTAAACAACAATTATGTATTGTGGTGGTTATTATTTCGTTTTGTAGCAGTCCCTTCTGGATTTCAAATTAAAAATACATCTTAAAATTGATGCCAAATGTTGTTCTAAAAGATTATATTGTTGATAATAAAGACTATTACATAAGGTACCCCACTTTACTCCCATATATGGGGCATAGCGGGGCAAATGCCATTTTATATTTATGTATTCCCATATCGTAGATTTCTTATCGTTATCGAGAAAAATATATCCATAGTCATTCGCAATGAGTTAAACCATGATATTGAGTTAAAATTTGTTGTTTAATCATAATATTTTATCTTGTAGGTATGCTTGAGTTTGAAGTACCCCACTATGCCCCTCTCTCCCCTAATCAAAAATCAGGGTTCACATAATCTGAAATATGGTCACACTGTACATAATACAAACATAACGTACCATAAGCATTTGATTACTAGTTGCTAAAATTGGATGGGGTAATTTGGATCCACAATAACGTCCTAATATTCTCGATTCAGATGAATCCCCATCATACAACACAATATGATCATACGCGCATTCCTGGTGTGGCTCCATTTCGAACTTTTCAAACACTAGTTTTATCCTATGTCCCGGAGTCGTAACAAAATGCCAAACACAGTCTTTTCTGCTCGGGTAATAGTCGGGATAATTCGGAGACTCAATTTCGCCGAATGGTGCTGTCACTTCGTACTTGCATCCACCTTCTTTACAATCATGTTTGTTTTCATGCAACATAAATCCATTGTGACAGGTACATCTGTATGAACCAATCGTGTTACTGCATTCGTGCTGACAACCACCGTTATCAATGGCGCACTCGTCCATGTCTATTGGATAAATAAAGTGTATTGGTACAACTTTGTAAAAGATCTAAATTTTGTTTATGGTATATTCGACAACTAAACAGAAGTATGTATTTTTATATAAAAATACATACTTCTGTTTAGTTTTAAAAGGTACAGTTCACTAATAATACGATTAATAAAAATAGTGTAATCATAGGTGGGCGCAGTTAATCGAAAAGTTAACTTCGTTGATCGTCAACTTCGTTAAAATTCCGAAAAATTAACGGAAGTTAAAGTTAACTGAAATTTTGAAATTTTAAAGAAAGTTAAAGTTAACTGTTAAAAGTTAACTATCCAAAATGTTTGAAGACCTTTTTTTTGCTCTTTCGACAACTTTCTTATGTACTTGTCATCAAACAACCCATTGGTTAACTTCAGTTAATTTTAGTCCGTTACATTTAACGGACTAAAATTAACAGAAGTTAACAAAAGCATTAAAAAATTTTTGAGTAAACTTAAAAGTGAATCCGTTAATTAACGATTAAAGCATTAACGAGTTAATGCCCACCTATGATTGTAATATGTTTAGTATTCCTTCATGAAAATAATTAAAGAAAAATATATTTAGAGCAAAATAGGAAATATTCAAACCTCTTTAATTAATTATGGTAAAATAGTCGTACAACTCGTACATGTATGAGTTATTACTAGAGATTGGAAAAATAGTTGTTATTTTAAATGAAATAGTTACTATAAAGTTGATTTTTTTTCTCGTAAAATAGTTAATTAATAGTTGATTTTTATCAAAATAGTTGCAAAATATTTTCCGATAGTATTTTTTTTATTTACTAATACTACAAATAAGTGTATTACTATTACTAAAAAAAAGAAAAAAAAACATTCTATAAGCAAGTATAAAATACAACTCGACTATCAGGCTAGTGCCAATACCTTTTTGAAAAAAAAAATTAATAACAAGGACCAGCCGGAAAAAAATTTATACTCGAGATAAAGTAAAATTGTGAAATTTTACTTTATCTTTTACTTTAAAGTAAAACTGTGAAATGGGGGTGATTTTAAGGGGTTGAAAGTGGTTTTTCGCGATTTTCGGTGAAACGTGATCTTCTAGCAAAAAATGTACAGCACAAAAGTTGTAGACAATATATTTTTTTAAAATTTTATACAAAGCATTTTTCAATATAACCTCAAATTTTCCGAGAAAATGGCGGAAAATCGATATTCCGGTTTTTTATATTTTTCTCTCGTAAAAATAATACAAATTACATTAAATTTTGTGAAAGTATACTTGTAAATTGTAACGGCCTATATGCAATACTATAAATTGTTATCAAAAAAATCAATATTAATAATTAGAATTATTTCAAAGTTTGTCTCGGACTTTTTTTCAATACAAAATTTTTAACGTTGGATAAAAAAAGTCAAATAGTTTAAAAATAGTTGAAAAGGTAAAATAGTTGCAAATAGTTGATTTCAAATTGGGCTCAATCAAACCAGTTTTCTGAAATCGATGGAGATATGTAATAAAAATTACAATAGTTGCATTTTTCGCAATAGTTGAAAAACTATTTTTCCAATCTCTAGTTATTACCTGTAAAGAAAATTGCTGCAAAGCCAGACTTATGTATTGTAAAATCCGAATTGAATTCTACTCTCAAGGCGTTTCCTTCTGAAGTAACCATATTCGGTAAAAGATTTCCACAAAATGTTCCATGTTTCTTATGAACATCTTCACCTAACTTGCTTTTTACTATTACATTATCGTATTCACACTCTTGATGATGCAGATTGTTACCTTCTAAATCGAAATGTGTGAAGTTTAAAGTAATTCGGTATTTTGGAGGTGCGATAATTTCCCAAATACATCTTTTATTTGGTGGATAAGTGTCAGGGAATGAGGGTGACGTTATTGTCCCATTCGGTGAATCGTATATTCCTCCACATGCAGCTATAAAAATCAGGTTTATTTATAATCTATGTACTATATTGATAAATAAAATTGAGAAACAAATCATCATTCATCACTCTTAGATTGGAAATTCATCTGTAACTTTGTTGAATGTTGATGGTGAAGTATTTACTATACAATCATCGAGAAAATTAAAGGAACACATAAATTCTATCGAAAAATTGCTCATGTTAAAAGTAATGCCAATATCAGATATCGTCCCTTAGCTAACAACACCGCATAAGTCAAAAATTAGCAGTTTTTACATTTTAATGCCATTGGATAGAGCTACTCATTGCGCGTCGATCTATCAATCACGGTTCGGTTCGTTTTCGGTTCGTTTTCGGTCGCTGCCGACAAGTGTGAAACGATGATTCAGTTTGTATTCGGTACCTAATAGAGACCGTACAGAACTGAATACTCCCTCCACACGGACAGATTTCATCAGGTTTCAATTCGTGTCCAGGGAACACAAAGCAATGAACGCGCACACATACTCGGTTTAGTTTCGGTTTTAACCTGATAACGAGTGTTACTTTTTAAGTTTTGTCGCGGATTTTCTAATAAAATGAGCGGTTTTCTAGATGTTGATGTGGATCGTCTTCATGCTCTTTAGCTTCGGGAAAATAGTGTAGAATGCTCCAAATTCCTGCTGTAAAGTGATGAGAGGGTGTTCGCAATGAATTCTAGTATTCCTCCTTCATTTTTTAATTTTTTTTATAGAGAAACAACATGGCAACAACTTGCTTTCTCTCCATGATAACAACTGAGTTTACGGAAAAAAATAAAACCTAATATGAACCGTGTATGTGTGAAAGGGTTTGATTCGTTTTCGGCTGAAACCGAAAACGAACCGAACCGAATGGAACCGCGTATGTGTGAAACAAGGCTAAGAGACCACAATTCAATAAATAGTGAGAGCGCGCAAGCCGGTAGCCTATATAAAACATCACGGTTTTTTCGCTCTCCTGTAAAGTTAGTCAAAACGACTTGAGCGGTGTTGTAAGCTAAGGGATGATGTGATCTTTTTTTACTTATATGGGGTGAAAATTGAAAGAAATTTTTATCCAAGTCTTGAGGCTTCCGCGGTAATTTTAATATGGAACTTGGTTTCTGGGTGTTGTCGGCCAACGTTTCGTCACACATTGCAGTGGACATCTTCAGGACTCT
Organism: Sialis lutaria; assembly: GCA_949319165.1. Classification (NCBI taxonomy): domain Eukaryota; kingdom Metazoa; phylum Arthropoda; class Insecta; order Megaloptera; family Sialidae; genus Sialis; species Sialis lutaria. Next base: position 31,436,723 of record OX439235.1, read on the forward strand.
TCTAAAAGTGTACTTTTAGAAGAGCCCTGAAGATGTCCGATAACACGACCAAATCGACGCGGTTTACACCCAGAAACCAAGATCCATAAATTTTATCCTCTTTTCAAACTTAGGGGTATTTTTATGTGATTAAACGTTTTTTATGCCCAACAATGGTTGAATTTATTTTTTTTTAATTTGCACACGGGGATGTTTATTTTTTGTCCAAATTTCAAGATAACTATTGCCAGATCTTCCATAACCATCTATATTTTATTTACTTTGTGTAATGTAAAACTAGAAAAAATGTAACAATTGTTCATAATTTACATACCTTCGCAGCTCTTACCATCCGAATGCAGTTCAAATCCAATTTTGCAAGCACACTCGTACGAGCCAACGGTATTTATACAATAATGTTCACAACCATGATCGATTTGATCACACTCATTGTGTTCTTTCATAAATGTTGCTGAGAATCCAGCTTTTTGTACAGAAGCATCACTAAAAAATTTTACGAGAAGTTTGTTCGAACTTGATCGTATATCTGGAGGTGCTTTATATCCACAGAACTTGCCTATTTTGAAAAGTATAATAGTTATAATATGTAATTAAACTAAAATACAATTGTAGTATATATACAATAGTATAATTGTAAAGAAAAATTTATAAAATTATAAAAGTATTTAGAACAAACAAAGATTCTACGGTTTTTATAAAAAAATTAAATATTTATATAATAAAGAATAATATCGACCGCGACGGTGGAAAACTTATCCAAATAAGAAGAACGAAAAAAAGAAACAAATGATATCTCGATAGTTAAAGATTTTTATGGAAAATATTTAGTACAAAAGTTTCCGGATTAGGAGCTTTCAAGGACATTTTGAAGTCAACTTAATTTTTCAAATGGAAATATATTTTTTTGCAGATTCGTATTTTACAGAAAAAAACGCCCGAATTTTTTTTTTAATTTTAACGTCTTTTTTTATTTAACAATACCAACAAAAAATGTTGACGTTACAAAATTCTAAAATCATAACATTTTTTTTAATCTGCATTTTTTCTCACATATTTAGGAGAATAATTTCAAAATTCTTGAACGTCAAAAAAAAAACAACGTTAAAATTGGAGTTTAAAAAAATCAGATAAATAAAAAGTTGTTTCATTTTTATGCAAAAAATAAATAGATATTCGTTTGAAAATAATCAGGTGACCTCAAAATCTCCACTCAAGGTTAAAATTGTTGTCTTCATTGGTTTCCCCTCATCTAATCCTGAATCTTTTGTACCAAATATTTTTCTTTAAAATCCCTAATTTTCGAAATATTAAGTTGTCTCGAATTAGATAGACTACCCGGTATACGTACAACTCAATATCGACTAAAATATTGCTTAATTATTTTTACTTTTCCACCATCGATATAAAGGTCGTCGGACACAAGGTCAGTTTGCAAGCAGTTGTTAAACACTCAGTCATCAGTCGATCGCTGGACTAGTGTAGCCACAATAAATTTAGGGTGTGCCAAAAAAAGGCGATATTTGTTTTTTTCGCTCTCAGCCCAAAATATCTCAGGAAATGCCCAAACAAAGCTCCTGTTAAAAGCGGAGCTCAAAATTCCAATTTTAAGAGGTCCTCCACGGAAGTTGAAGTTTTCCCGTTTAAATAACATGGGAAACGGGTTTTTTAAACAGTTTTTTGTCGTGCAAACTGTGAAAAAATTATTTTTGAAAAAAATGAATGAATGGATCTTTTTGAGTATTAAATTTTGTACAAAAAGTCCCGTTGAGTCAAATTTCTATATTCAATATTTGATTTTTGACAGAGCTTTGAAGTTCAAATTTTCGCATTTTTTCGCGTTTTTTGCATTTTTCAGCTAAACTATCCGAGTTAGGGCAAAATTATAACTAGCAAAATTGTAGTACGGTTGACATTCTATAAAAAAGTCTCCATCGACTTTTTTGTATTATAAATAACAACAAAGTTATAGACCCATATATGTACTAACAAATTTGCATAAAATTCTTTGTTCAATTATTTATCGATATTTTAGTTCATAAAAGCGAAAATTTAAAAAAATAAACGTTTATGGGTCTATAACTTTGTTGTTATTCATAATACAAAAAAGTCGATGGAGACTTTTTTATAGAATGTCAACCGTACTACAATTTTGCTAGTTAACATTTTGCCCTAACTCGGATAGTTTAGCTGAAAAATGCAAAAAACGCGAAAAAATGCGAAAATTTGAACTTCAAAGCTCTGTCAAAAATCAAATATTGAATATAGAAATTTGACTCAACGGGACTTTTTGTACTAAATTTAATACTCAAAAAGATCCATTCATTCATTTTTTTCAAAAATAATTTTTTCACAGTTTGCAGGACAAAAAACTGTTAAAAAACCCCGTTTCCCATGTTATTTAAACGGGAAAACTTCAACTTCCGTGGAGGACCTCTTAAAATTGGAATTTTGAGCTCCGCTTTAAACAGGAGCTTTGTTTGGACATTTCCTGAGATATTTTGGGCTGAGAGCGAAAAAAAAATATCGCCTTTTTTTGGCACACCCTAAGCCACATAGTACATGCGACCAGCGATACAAGCAGTCAAATTTGATAGGGAAGATGTGATCTAATAGTCGGGGAGGTGAGCGCCAAAATTTGCAACTACTTTCTAAAAGCTGATTTTTTGATATTACGTCACATTTGTGGTGTAGATATACAGCCTGCCGTCAGTCAGCTAGTTTCGTTAACGTTTGGGTGGTAGGTACATCAGTTGCTGACGGCATTTGTTGAGGTAAAATTCGGAGTGACTATTTTTTTAATAATAATAATATTCATAACTCTTAAACCGAATTTTTTATTTTAGAAAGTACTTTCACGATGTATAGATTTTTCACGAGTTAAATGCGCTGCTGACGCACCCGGTTGCAAGATTTTGATGACTGACTATGATAAAAGGTTTTTTTTTTCTTAGTATACTGCTTACAAATTAATTTTCCGATTTTAGAAAGTAGTGCAACGCGTATATTTTTTTTTACAAAGGTAAAGCCACCCCCGTGCCAAACGCTAACGAATCTAGCTGACTGACGGCAGGTTGTATATCTACACCATAAATGTGACGTAATATCAAAAAATCAGCTTTTAGAAAGTAGTTGCAAATTTTGGCGCTCACCTCTTGGACTAGAATGTGCAATCGAAGCAAATCAACTGGCCTATATTATGTGCTACCATTTTAACTTGGCGACTGTCATCAAAATTATTTTTGTACAGACCAATAACGAGCGAGTCGTTTGCTTGATGACTGACTTGACTTGCAAACTACTTTGTAGGTACTCAGGATTGCCCTTGTGTAACCAAAACTTAACAATAAAATATAAATATGTAAAATAAAACTCACCTATTGTTAGACTGTCCGGTTCAAAACCATCTATGATTTCTACGTAATCATAAACACAACTATCATGGTTCTCAATTTCGAATGATTGAAATTTAAGAGCTACTGTGTACGTGGGGGGAACGATTAGCTTCCATACACATTCTTTATTTCTCATGTAATCATCAGGATAGTTTGGAGATTCTAAAGTTCCACTACTTGATGTAAAATTTAATATTCCACCGCAAACCGCTAAAATAATTATATGATCATAATGTAATCTACAGGTTGTTCTTTCTTCTAAAGATCAGATAATTATCTCAAAAAACAACTCAACTTAGAGAGCTAAAACAAATGTATATATTTTTGAATATTTGTTGTGGGATTGTGGGGTTTAAGCAAAATCAACTATATTTATCAAATATTTTACATATTCCCTGAAAGCTTATTTTATAATTTATACAATTATGATATAGTAGTAATTTGGTAGTTTTACATGGAAAGTTTTCCGGGAGTTTTGAAAATTAGTAATCTTATAGATTTCGATGTGCTCTTTCCGAATTTTAACTTTATCACATCGTATTGAAAAAAAATATAGAAAAAATGGCGCCTAATAGTAGTTTTTATCGTAAAATGAGTTGGAAAGAAGATATTGTCAAAAAAAAAATGAAAATCGCTAATGTTTAAGGGTAGGTAACGTATTTTTTTAAACAATTTTCATTGGTTAAAATATTAATATTTTTACAAATTATGGTTGATCAATATTCTTCAGAACTTTAAGAACAATTTGAGACCAATTACGATTTTAACAAAAATTATTAATATTTAAATTATTTTCCCCGAAATAAACATTTTTACGGATTTTTTTTAAAACCTCTAGAAAGAGAATTTTTCTGTCAAATTCAATATACAGAATGTCCAAGATAAGCGTGCAATGCATGGGGATATCTTAAACGGTAAGAGATACAGATGTGATTAAATGAGATGAATTATTTGTGAGAAAGAGGCGAGTATAACTACATAAAAAAATATTCATAATTTTATGGGGTTTAGGCGGTATACCCAAAAAACTGAAAAATCGGAATTTCTTTAAATGGCTATAACTTTTTTCTCAAAGTAGATAGGTGCTTTTTGTTTGCGGTTTCTCAAAGCACTTTTTTATGTAGAATTGATTGGTGTATTTAGAATTTTTATATCACTTTTAGTTACCGAGTTACAAGCCCTAACTTTAGTTTTTCTTATGGGCCGCTAAGTTGGCTGTAGCATATTTGAACGTGTTTTTTACTCTACTTTACAACGATATGTCACTTGTCATATTTATTTTCGAAAATAATTCGAAGTACTAAATGCCAGTGATATTTATAAAGTATTTTATTGCAAACATTTAAGTGAGCCATGAAAAACAAAAATTGTTAAATAAAATCACAATAGCAACAATAAAAATAACAAATGAATATTTGAAAACAATAAACTATTACAAAAAAAATTGTTCTTACTTTTTTCAATAGTAAGTATGACATGTGACATATCGTTGTAAAGTAGAGTAAAAAACACGTTCAAATATGCTACAGCCAACTTAGCGGCCCATAAGAAAAACTAAAGTTAGGGCTTGTAACTCGTTAACTAAAAGTGATATAAAAATTCTAAATACACCAATCAATTCTACACAAAAAAGTGCTTTGAGAAACCGCAAACAAAAAGCACCTATTTACTTTGAGAAAAAAGTTATAGCTATTTAAAGAAATTCCGAATTTTCAGTTTTTTGAGTATACCGCCTAAACCCCATGATATTATGAATATTTTTTTATGTAGTTATACTCGCCCCTTTCTCACAAATAATTCATCTGATTTAACCACATCTGTATCTCTTACCGTTTAGGATATCCCCATGCATTGCACGCTTATCTTGGACACCCTGTATGTGGTCCCAATCGATTCGTCTGTGTCTCCAACAAATATCAATCATAAAAACACCCCATCATCGATTTAGATTTGAGAAAAATTGAAAAAAATCTTGAAAACGGGGTTTTCACCCTTTAACCCCTTTTTTAAGGTTATTGCACCACTTTTTGTTAGTCTGGATTTTTTCGAATTTTACGACCCAAAATCTATAATAAAATGTTTGGATTTTGGCACTCTTCACCTTTGACTGGGTTAGCTGTTTACATAAAAAGTATTGATTATACGAAAAAAGTATAAGTACCTTTTTTATGTAGAATTTTATTAGCTACAATTTTTTTCATAACAATTTTCCTCGAAAAATTGGAAATTTTTGAGATATATGCAAAAAACTAGAATTATCCCCTTAAAAAGGGTTTACCCCTTAAAAAACTAAAACCCGTCACCCAAATTAAGGATACTTTCTAGGGTATGCTTAAGAAATCAAAATCCAGCTTGGTCGGAATTTTTTCTTAGTAAAAACGTTTATTTCCTGGGTTATTAAATTAATAAAACATACGGTGTTAGTTTTATTTATATTATTATTATTCTGAACTACTATGAGTCATATCAGGTGGAAGAAACTTAAACCGTTGATTCAGAAAAATATTTCAAGCAAAAAAGTTCATATAAATATGTGTCCGGAAACTCTTCGTGAGGGAGCTACAGAGTCCCAAATATTTTAACTAAAATTGGGTTTTATTTAATATCTGGAGAACCCATTGGGATACAGCAATGATAATATAATTCATACCTGGATTAGTAATAATACATGTTATCGATTTCCAGTATCAAACAATGGTTATTTAGACCAGGGATGTATGGGACCTGTGGGCCCTCTGATTTTTATCTAATATTTTTTTGTTCTTCACCTTTTTCTTATGTTCGGTACTTTTATAAGGTCATATGATACAAAATACACATAAATATACTTTGTTAAGGGGTTACATACAGTTAGAATTTTCAAAAAATCTTATACCGTGTGTCCCAGATAACTTTTCCAGCATGGGGATCTCAGTTTCTATAAGAGATACAGGTTTGGTTAAATGAGATGAATTATATGTATGAAAGGGATGAGTATTATTACACCAAAAAATATTCATAATTCTATGTGGTTTAGGCGGTATACCCAAAAAACTAATAATTCGGAATTTCTTTAAATGGCTATAACTTTTTTGTTGAAGTAGATAGGTACTTTTTGTTTGCGGTTTCTTTAAGCACCTTTTTGTGTAGAATTGATTGGTGTATTTAGATTTTTTATATCACTTTTAGTTTCCGAGATACAAGCCCTAACTTCAGTTTTTCTTATGGGCCGCTAAGTTGGCTATGGCATATTTGAACGTGTTTTTTACTCTACTTTACAACGATGTGTCACTTGCCATATTTATTATCGAAAAAAAAAAAAATATTTTTTTCAAATAGTTCATTGTTTCAAATATTCATTTGTTATTTTGATTGTTGTTATTGTGTTTTTTGTTTACAATTTTTGTTTTTCATTGCTCACTTAAAAGTTAGTAATAAAATACTTCATAAATTTCACTAATATTTAGTATTTCGACTTTTTTTCGATAATAAATATGGCAAGTGACATATCGTTGTAAAGTAGAGTAAAAAACACGTTCAAATATGATATAATAAATTAAGTGGCCCATAAGAAAAACTAAAGTTAGAGCTTGTAACTCGGAAACTAAAAGTGATATAAAAATTCTATATACACCAATCAATTCTCCACAAAAAAGTGCTTTAAGAAACCGCAAACAAAAAGTACCTATCTACTTTAACAAAAAAGTTATAGCCATTTAAAGAAATTCCGAATATTCAGTTTTTTGGGTATACCGTCTAAACGACATATAATTATGAATATTTTTTTATGTAATAATACTCACCCTTTTCATACAAATAATTCATCTGATTTAACCAAACCTGTATCTCTTATAGATACTGAGATCCCCATGCTGGAAAAGTTAATCGGTTATAATTGGTTAATACGAGAAATCAATAACACATATTATTACTAAACCGAATACCAAATTTCATAATTTTATCAGAAAGGGTTCTCTAGATATTAAATAAAAACTCATTTTAAGCCAAATCTTTGGAGAGCTGTAGTTCCCTCAGGAAAAATTTCCGGACACATGTTTATTAGAAGTTTTTTGCTTATTTTGGTCCACACTATTACCTCTTTAAATATTTTACACTCTTTTTTTAACAACCGGTATAATAATATATTTATACTCATCGATAATAAAAAAAGTGAACTTTCCGTGAAACCGAAAGTAATAATGATGTACCAAAATTACCTATCAATTTTCTATTTCTGAAATTGTAGATTTTACAGGGGCGCGACTGCCTTGTTACACCCGGTACATAATATGAAAAATATAAACACCATATGGACTACCGCCTTATTTTTTAGAAAGACATATATAGCATATTATCTTACATTCATAGCTAGCAGTAAATCCTCTTCTTCCAAGCTGCTTTGAAGAGGCAACATACGTTACCAACATTCTACTTCCGTTTGATACAATCGGTTCATTTAGTCTTCCGCTTCCACAAAAACGTCCAAGATATGTAGATTTGTGCCAATACCCATCGCGAATCTCAATGTAGTCGGTACTACAGTTAGGACTTTTGTGGATATCCAAATCAGTTATGTTCAATATAATTCTCTCACCGTGGGTAGCTGTTATCCTCCACTCACAACGTTCTGGATCGCTATTAGATGGATTCAAGTATGAAGGTGACGAAAAAATGGCAGTGTTTTCTTGAAAAGTACGGCCGCATTCTAGAAATTATATACAGGCTGGGTCATATTACTCAATCCTCTCAAATATCTTTGAAATCATTGGAAAAAATGTTTTAGACAAAAGTTGATAAGCTGTTCACACAATATATAGGTACAAAAAGCTGACAACATATTAACATTAGGTATGTTAAACAATTTGACTCACTAAATATGCGACATAAAATACCTTAGTAACAAAAAAAAATTTGAGGAATTAAAAAATTAAAATAAAAATAAAAAAAACAAACACTCCCAAAAATCGCTGCCTACCCAAAATTAAGTGTCATGAAATGTTATTTTATTTACACCGAATTGACTGATTTGTATTTAGTATTTAAATAAATGCAGTTTTATTTATTGTCGCATTATTAGCGAATTTCTTAACTTAAATATTTTTATAATTAAAAAATGCGCAAGTTAATATAAAAACTTAATTATTCCTGAGTATTTAAAAATCTGTCAAGAAGTCAAGATATACACGGTTGTATGCCATAAACCCTTATGGGTATACAGGAAGTTCCAGACCACCCGTCTACTATGTTTTACGCCCAAACTATTGAAGATAGAGTTTTAGAGTAAAAAACTTACTATGAATTTCAGGAAAATATTTTCAACCCCCTAAAATCGCTCATTGGGGGTAGTTTGAGGGGTATATGCCCGTTTCTCAGCAAAATCAAATGGAATGGTATATCAAAAAGTACATATTTGTAAAGATCATAAAAAAATAAGAAACTTTTATTAAACAAAAATTTTCATACTTTCAATTGTTTAAAAAATATGGCGACTTGTTCTCAAATTTTAGGGTTTTACTAAAAGAATCGGCCGCGAATGGTTATTACTTACTTGCACATTTATAGAGTAAATTAGTTTGAGCTATGTCCCCTTGACTTAGCCTTAATCGTTGTCCTATTTCTGGAACTTTCTTTCCCCGTATTTGCTTCTCTTGTGGCGCAATTGTATCTAAGTATGTTCCTTTAGAGAAAGTATTTCTGGCATAATGCATTATTGAGTCATAGTCATATGGAAGGCCTAACGAATTGACTTCTTCTTCAGTTAGTTTATTAAAATTATATTCTTGACCTAGAAACAAAATACTGACGTTAAAAAAGCATCTGCCAACTGTACTTTCCTTTGATTAATTCTGTAAAAAATGATATAGTTTTATAAGGGATATTCTACCACAAAAGTTGAAGTTAACCTTTTTTATAGAATATTACAATTGCGTGAGATGTTTTGAAGAAAAAAGTTAGGATACTTACAAAAAACTAGATATTCTGTTCTTTTAGAGGATTCTAGGTAAGTTGTTCGAAAGTAATATGTTCGAAGGTAATTTGTTCGAAGGAATTTGTTAGAAGGTAATTTGTTCGAAGGAATTTTGTTCGAATGGAAATTTGTTTGAAAGGAATTTTGTTCGAACAACATTTGATTGAACGGAAATTTGTTCAAATTTTTAAAAGATAATCTAATGTCCGGTATTAAAAACGACCTAGCAAATTTGCTAGCTAGCAAGCACTCTCAAATGAGATAAAAAACTTATATGACAGTTCTCAGTAGGTTGGTTTTTACCGTTTTTTACGCATGGTTAGTAAATACACTTTAGTAAATATATTTTACATACAAAACCAACTTACTGAGAACTGTCATATAAGTTTGATATCCCATTTGAGAGTGCTTGCAAGCTTGCAAAGAACCCCGCAATAATCTTATGGAAATTGGGTTTCGGTCAAAATGTCTGGATTTTTGATATGTTCTAGATATCGGTGTTCTAAGCAAAAGTCCTAATGGGCACAAAGCTCAGAATTCAATTCTTTGGCCGCTACGGAGCTTTAAAGTTTTAAAGCTCCATCACAGATTAACTTATTCGCAAAGTCTTTAGAGAGCTTTAAATGGTTTATATTGTTATTTTTAATGTCTGGGTTTATACAAGTCTTGAGTCTCTGGGTTTATGTTTTCGAGATCGCTGAATTCAAATCCGATGTTAGATTTTTAAAATTGACAATTGAGAGCTATCAAATAGCTGTCAAAAATCGATAAAATCCTAAAAATCTTACTTTTATCTTCTTACTTTATGTTTTCGAGGTCGCTGAATTCAAATCCGATGTCAGATTTTAAAAATGACAGTTGACAGCTGTCAAGTAGCTGTCAAAAATTGTTAAAATCTTAAAAATCTTACTTTTATCTTATTTCTTTATGTTTTCGAGGTCGCTATTTGACAGTTGTCAACTGTCAATTTTTAAAATCTGACATCAAATTTGAATTCAGCGACCTCGAAAATATAAACACAGAAATTAAAAATAACAATATAAACCATTTAAAGCTCTCTAAAGACTTTGCGAATAAGTTAATCTGTGATGGAGCTTTAAAACTTTAAAGCTCCGTAGGGGCCAAAGAATTTAATTATGAGCTTTGTGCCCATTAGGACTTTTGCTTAGAACACCGATATCTAGAACATATCAAAAATCCAGACATTTTGACCGAAACCCAATTTCCATAAGATTATTGCGGGGTTCTTTGCTAGGTCGTTTATAATACCGGACGTAACTGTTTTTAAATAATTCTGTCAAATAAAATAAACGTAATAATTCCAACAGTTCGTTGTGGTGGAGATAGAATCCATGTTAACCACAACCTAACTAGGACTAAACAATCTTTCAAAAATCAATATACAGGGTTACACATTAGGAGTGGATATCGACTTTATTTTCGAAACTATAAAAGTTAGAACAATATTTCAAAACGTAACTACCCTTCAATTAGCATTTGGAAGAATAATAAAAAATCATGCAACCCTCATCCATACCCGCATCGCCTATACGCCTCTCAACTTTGAAATTTTAAATGAGAACCCCCATATTTCATTTCAGAATTAGAAAGATCTATTTTATTAATTAACTTCATACTTCAAGAAATTTTTTTATGATGGACCGTTTAAGAAATATTGGGTAATATTTATATTTTTTTTATTGTATAGTATTTTTGTCACATTAGGAGTGGATATCGACTTTATTTTCGAAACTATAAGAGTTAGAACAATATTTCAAATCGTAACTATCCTTCAATTAGCATTTGGAAGAATAATACAAATTCATGTAACCCCCATCCATACTCGCATCGCCCACACGCCTCTCAACTTTGAAATTTTAAATGGGAACCCCCATATTTTATTTCAGAATTTGAAAGATCAATTTTATTAATAAACTTTTTACTTCAAGCAATTTTTTATATGATGGACCATTTAAGAAATATTAGGCAATATTTCTATTTTTTTAGGGTATAGTACATTTGTCACATTAGGAGTGGACATTGACATTATCAGTGGCATAGATAGGGGGGGGGGGGATTAAGGAGATCAATCCCCCCTCCCCCATGAGTCCAATTTGTTTACTTTCGACCGTATAAAAGATGATTTAATACTTTCATATCCCCCCATGAGATTGAAACAGGGGATCGTGTGTCTTCAAAATTGACAATGACTAAAAACAAAATCTTTACCCCCCCCCCATCGCAAAAAGCTATCTACGCCACTGGACATTATAACAGTATTTTTATTTGTGTGGACGATGCGAATATGGGTGGGGGTAGTAATAACTCAAAATATTACTCTAACTCTTATAGTTTCGAAAATAAAGTCGATATCCACTCTTCATGTGACAAAAATACTATACCGTAAAAAATATAAATATTGCCCAATATTTCTTAAACGGTCCATCATAGAAAAAATTTCTTGAAGTAAAAAGTTAAATAATAAAATAGATCTTTTTAATTCTGAAATAAAATATGGGGGTTCCCATTTAAAATTTCAAAGATGAGAGGCGTGTGGGCGATGCGAGTATGGATGGGGGTTGCATGCTTTTTTATTATTCTTTCAAATACTAATTGAAGGATAGTTACGATTTAAAAAATTGTTCTAACTCTTATAGTTTTGAAAATAAAGTCGATATCCACCCTAATGTGACAAAAATACTTTATACAATAAAAAATAGAAATATTGCCCAATATTTCTTAAACGGTCCATCATAAAAAAAATTCTGAAGTAAAAAGTTAATTAATAAAATAGATCTTTCTAATTCTGAAATAAAATATGGGGGTTCCCATTTAAAATTTCAAAGTTGAGAGGCGTGTGGGCGATGCGGGTGTGGATGGGGGTTGCATGATTTTTTATTATTCTTCCAAATGCTAATTGAATGGTAGTTACGATTTGAAATATTGTTCTAACTTTTATAGTTTCGAAAATAAAGTGGATATCCACTCCTAATGTGTAACCCGTATATGTATTTTGTGATAGAAAATAAATATATATATCGGTATTAGTGTGTCTATTTACTACTTGCTGTCCAGCCTTTGACGGAAGGTCGGGTTAAATTAAAATTTAACCCGTACAACAGTATAACTTTACACCAAGCACAGTGATTCTAAAATTAAAATAAAATGTATATTTATGTTCGATGTTTATCACTTATATAATTTATACAGGGTGGCCCAATAAAACGAAACGGCCGCGCTTTTATTCAGTTAAAATAGGATTTTGAAAAAAAACGATTGAAAACGTCGATTTTGCTTTCAAGAGGGACATATTTTGCTATAAAATTTTTGCAAGAATCTTTTCAACCCTCAGTGCTATGAGCACAACCCTTAAAATTTAAGGGCAAGTGATACCTCATTTTAAATTTCATAATGATGTTTTTAAAGTAATTTTTATCAAAATACACTTTAATTATTTTTACTGGCCCGAGGATAAAGTTAAAATATAAAAAAGTTAAAAAAATAAGTTAAAATATTTAACCCGGTCATCGAAAATAATTGCCCACCTCTAGGCTGGACAGACCGAGATGCATCAAATAGGCAAACTATATCGCATTGGACTAATGCAAGAAACAAATGTAACATTTATTTTCAAAATATAATAAACTAGCGGGATCCCGCGGCTTCGCTCGCGTAAACATCGAAACTAATTAGAACCTTTCGTACGTGATAGAGGATGACATATTACATTTTTTTATATTGATTTTTGTTCATTACCTAAAAAAAAACGTAAATATCTCGGATCTTATTTAAAAATTGTAAAAACTAACCCCCTGTCTATCCTCGCCATTAAGGGTTGAATATCGATTTTTTTTATTGCAGATTATTTTTCCCGACTCCACCATTATAACTTAAACATGCAGCTATGTAGATAAACATATCAAAAACACAGACCCAGTCTACCCCCCTCCCCCATTAGGGGTTGAATGCCGAAATTTTTATTTTAATAGATGACTATTTTGCCCGAATTTACCTTTAAATAAATCCATTCTCGTCCCCGTCCCATGCTATTAGGGCTTGAATGTCGAACTTTTTAATTGAATATTAATGTGTCCGAATTTATTTTAATATCATAAACAATTTTGAAAATAAATATATCAAAATTTTACCGCCCCTCCCCCATTCCCATAGGGGTTGAATTTTTGTAACTTATATTTGTCTTGTAGAGTACCTACTTGTGTCATGTTTCATTCGGTGAATACAAAAAAAAACTTTTTCCACCCCCTCCCACACCTTAGGGGTTAAATTTTGGGAAATGTTTAAATAATTGTTTCATTATTTATATTGTTGAGTATGTTCGATTAGTTTCAAGTAAATGCCAACAAAAAAATATTTTCTTATATAAATTTTGACACCCTGTTTTAACCCCGTAGGGGTTGAATTTCGAAAAATCCTTTCTTAGTGGGTGCTTGCATCATAAAAGTAAGGCACCTACGAAATTTCACGTTTCTAGGTCCAGGGGTTTGGGCTGTACGTTGATATATGAGTGAGTGAGTGAGTGAGTGAATGAGTGAGTGGTTAAGGACAAACACTTTTATAGATATAGATAAAATGAAAATTTTAACTGTCTGTTTTCCATACTATTTTGCGCTAAAAACATTTAAACTGGATTCTAGGGGCCCTCAAATGTAAATATCATTTTACATTGATAAGTTTTCATCTATAGTCAATACTTTTCTTATCGCTAACGTAATATAAAATTTAAATTAATATTTTTCGAAATATGAAAATGTAACGATTAAAGCAGCGCTTCTCAACCTTTTAGTATTTGCGATCCAATTTTCAATCACAATTCTCACCCCCCCCCCCCCCCCCCAACCCTCATACAATAATTTTCACTGAAAAATAGATATCAGCTTAATATAAAAAAATTCTTAGAGTGTCAATTTCTAATATTAAACCTTCTTTCGAAAAACTTTGGTATGCAAGATAGGCCCAAGGGAGCCAATAATAATTATTAATCTTGTTTTTCATTTAATATTGATAAGTTAATTATTAAATACAATGTGCTGTACTGATAATAAAATAAAATACGTGTAATTTATTTTTTATTATGTCAGAATGTATTTTATTGCTTTTCTTTCAGTAAATTAAATAAAATTTTTTCTCATTTTGTCTTGATATGCTCGCGCCCCCCATTCAGTTTTTTCACGCCCCCCTGGGGGGGGGGGGCGTCCCACAGGTTGAGAATTGCTGGATTAAAGGGTTAAATTTTGTTTTGTTGTCTATAATAGTCTATATAATTTAAATTACTATTATATTGTATACTACAAATAATTCGAGATTATAATTTTTTTTTTTAGTAAATAATGGGGTGGGTGAGATGTGGGGTTTAACGCTTTCCTTATTTCGAATTTCGATTATCACTATTCCAAAGAGCATAACAAATCAATCAAAAAATCAAATGTTGTACGTGCAGGCCCTGAGAGAGCTTCAACGAGGCCCGGGCCAACCCACATTTATACATCCCCCCCCCCCCCCGTATGGACATTCCAAACCAATTTTGTACTAGTAAAATTCTATAGTCTATTTCATTTAAGATTGCAGCGGTAGCTAGCATAGGAAGTATAATACGCGCCTCTGATTGGTCAAAACGCCAGATAGATTCACAATAACACAATTTTCACTAACGCAATACATCATGTTGCCTTGGAAATAAATGCAATTAAATTCAAACTGTCAGATTAGTTATTCTACAAATGTATGTATTTATACAGTTGACATTAGGATATAAGAAAACTAATGTTAATGACACAAAGGTGAATTTTATTTCTTGTAAATTCCATTAAAAGTTATACGACAGTTCAGATATGCCAAAAATCACGTGATTTTAAAAAAATTACACGTCGGACGTCAAGAAAAAAAACACTATTGAGTATTTGCAACAATCAGTAATAAATTAAAATGTGAGTTATTTCCCGTTTTGCCAAACAAAAAAATCACAGCATAAAAACTATAAATGTGTTGAAAATAAAATTTAGCCTATATTTTGTATAAAGGATGAATCTAAATACAGTGAAAGTTTGAAAAAAATTCACTGAAAGGTTTTTTTTCCGTTAGCTATAAAATAGTTCCTGTGTGAATCGTACCGTCTAATCCCCGCCCACCACTGCAAACTTAAATGAAATAGACTATAATAACTTTCTGATTTAGTATTATAATATGAGGGTTTTAAATTTTTCTTCCTGTTTTTGCTTTCTATGTATGTAAGTACTTGTACTTTTATTACAAAGTGTATCTTTTTTGTAGTATATTTATGTTTTTTTTTAAACCCATGTTAAAAATAGTATAAGTATCAAAAAATATGTAAAATATAAATAATTTTTAGGACGCCGGGGCCCCTGAGACACAAGGGGCCCGGGCCATATGACTCTTCTAGCCCCCCTCTATCTGGGCCTGTGTATATGTATTATAGATTTTTTCAAATCTTTAATAGTTTCAGAGTTATTTGAAATATATGATTATTTTGCACATTTTCATAGGGGTGTTTCAACCACTTAAACCGTTTTACCGCAGCTAAATATTATTTTTTCTTTACTTATCCTACCACTTCTAACTATGTAAAACTGCCCACTTCTACTTAGTTTTCGAATTATATTTAAAAGATTGAAACGCATGCAGGGCCGGATTTAAACTGCATGCCGCTCTGGGCACCGGAAAAAATGCCGCCCACTGAAATTTTACTCAAACTTATAGTTTATACATGTTATTTTTTAAAATTAGAATAACTAATTTCCTGCAGGAACTTCGTTATATATTATATACTTCAAAAACATAAAAAAATATTTATTTTTTTTCTAAGAATTATAAGTTTTGCACTAAAGGTGACTCATAATTGTATTACATTAATTTTTTCACAGGCAGACACGCCTGACTTTTCGAATTGCAAATTCGTCGATTAAATCAGTACCTCTGATTCGATGCATAGAATAGCTAAGCTATTGAGTCTACTTGCACTCATTGAAGAACGTAAGAAGTTTTTAATTCTTTTCAAGCATGAAAACGATCGTTCTGCGCTACAGTTTGTCACAGCTAGTGTCATAAATATTCGATATGCGATTTCTACGTTTGGAAACTCAGTATAAAGGTCGTTTGCATGCAAAAATTTCAAAAGATCGGAAGGTGAATTTTTTTACTTTTCAAATTTTGCCGCCCCAAAAAATTTGCCGCCCTGGGCACTAGCCCCGACTGCCCCTAGTATAAATCCAGCACTGAACGCATGGGTAAATTTCATCTGTTGGTGTCAAACATATCAATTAATAAAAAACCTTTTAACATTCCCTTCTAAAACTTCTGTTCAATAGCCTAATATTGTAAAAAGTCAAAGTGTGTTTAAAATCTGATAACACTAAACAAGAAAAAAACACTAAATAGCAGTCTTATAATAATGTTGTGTTTCTAGCACCACTGAAAGTTCTCAAAGATTTCGATTAGATCCGAATTCGCTAGAGTCTCCCTATAAATGATTCCAACGTTAAAAAGACTTAATTAACGAAGGTGGGAAGATAAAAGGCCTTTCGTTCACTTGCTGCTCGGAGTTCTAGAACCTCTAGCTACGGCCCTGTCTATCGTAACCCCATGTAAATTCCGATCAAAATCAAAGCACACAAACAAATATTAATACTCACTCGAATGTCCTTGTGTAATGTGATATTTATTCATGATGTGCATGCACATCATGTATACATACACCAGCTAAATAAACGCATTTCAATCAATACATTTGGAAAATGCAAATATGTACAAATGTACATACGTCTATACGGATAAGTGGTTTTGTTGTGAGGGGTGTGCAACCAATTTGTTAACAGGGGGCTAGGTGATTTATACAAGTCGATAAGCATATTTATGAATAACCATTTACCACTAATTTATCAATTGATTCAAAAACAAATATATGTAGTGCCTACAGTAAAATTAGCAATAAGATTAGCAATAAAATTGCCAATAAGGAAAAAATTGTAAAAACTAGAAATACCTTCTAATGGGAAGAGTCCCTAGTCGGGATTAAGGAGCTTTATCTGGTATTTTAATTTAAAGTGGAGCGCGCCTTAGCGACGAAGGTAGTCTTGATTTTGATCACTTATCGCAAATATGTATTTATTGTGATTTTCTATATTTTAACCTAACCTAAACTAACCAATCCCTTTTCACCTCAATAGATTGCCCTAACCAATGATGGGACCTACATACGTCGCTCCCCCCTTCAAAACGATTAAATATTCGCCTTATACAAAGTTACTAAAATTTCCCTTTATATATATTTTAGTTTTTTTTTTAAATATTGGCTTATTAATTTTCATTTTTTAAACAATACGATTATTATAATAAAGTGCATACTATTTAATTTTAGGTTCAAAGTATTAAAAATTATGTTCAAGCATGGTATTAAAAAATTTCGTGTGTACAAAGTGCATACTATCTAATATATAGTGCAATTATATATAACCCATATTTTAATAGTAGATCATGTTATATACAAATTAATTAAGTCAGGTGTGTATAAAGTAAAATATAAAAATCAGAAATAATTAAATGTTTAAAATATGTATTTTTAAATTAATTCCTTAGCGCGCCATACAATAATTCAAAATACCGTCTAAAGCAGAGATTCCCAACGTGGGGGTTTATGGAAGTTTAAAAGAGTCTATAATATTCCAGGGGTCTGTTGGGGGTCTATGAAAAATTTTAAAGTTTTGTATATCATAAATGTTTTATATATCATACATGTTTTATATAATATAATAAGTTGAAAAGTAAAAAAAAGGTCATTACTACAATTATATATACAAAATATAATTACCTACAATAACATTTTTTTTGCTTTCTACTTGTACTTTTTCAACAAGATGTTAAATGTAAAATATAAGGGGGTCTATAAAGAAAATCATTCTCTCAAAAGAAGTATATGTGCAAAAAAGTTTGGGTACCCTTGGTCTAAAGCCACCGGCGCCGACTACGGGGGGGCGAAGGGGGCGATCGCCCCCCCCAGATATTATACCAGGGGGGCTTCGCCCCCCCCCCCTGTGCAGCTGAACTCTAGTTTCTTTTGAATTAAAGATACTTTTGTCAATAAGATTTTTACTTCAAAAAAAGGTGTAAATATTCAAACACTTGTCACTTGAGTAAAAATTATCACTAAAAATTTCTTCAAAAAGGAAATTAATACTAAAACATCTTTTATTTCCTTTACAAAGTTTAGTTAGATCAACAGCTTTAAAAAAAATTCTACGACTTTTCTACACTTTACTATATTTTCAGCTAAAATCGTCGTTTACGTTTTATGAGTCTCTGTAAATTGAATATAAATGTCCACTTTTCAATTATTTCAAATAATTAAATTTTGATCGATTTTTATCGAAACTACAATAAATTGACACTTAAACTAAAAATACACCTTAACCACAAAATTTATGTCACTCGACACGTGTTTCGACTTCACAAGAAGTCCTCATCAGGAGCCTAACGATTCCAGTCTGGAATCGTTAGGCTCCTGATGAGGACTTCTTGTGAAGTCGAAACACGTGTCGAGTGACATAAATTTTGTGGTTAAGGTGTATTTTTAGTTTAAGTGACTAAGAAACCACAGTTTCTCCGTTTTTCAAGTAAAAAAAAAAAAATACAATAAATTGATGAAAAAAATTTTTTTTTTCACATTATTAGTTGTGTTTCTGAAATTTTTGTCGTTATTACAAAAGTTGGATATTGCACATTTTTTAAGGAAATTTTTTGCAACGATTAACTTTCCAAAAATCTCTGTAAATATAATAATTAATTTATAAACATCAATACAATAATTTTACAATAAATACATCAAAAATATTAAAGTTTTAAATTTGAAAAGCCCAAATTGAGATTCAGTGTTAAGTATAGGTATTATAGTATTTTTAGTCAAAATTATTTATTTAAAGTGATATAATTTGTTTTAGGTTCAATATATTTGTTTTGTTGTTGAATAAATAATTTTTCGTGCAGCATATTTTTTATTAGTAAAAACGATTAAATAAAAAGTGTTTATTATAAAAAAGCAACACAAGCCTTAAACTATCTATAGTCTGTTTAATTTACGTTTGCAGTAGTTGCCGAGGGATCTGGCCGTACGATTCATGATTCGTGTCGGCAAATCTCTGACAACCACGGCAAACTTAAATGAAACAGACTATAGATATTTTAACCTAGGGTTGTACAAAGCAAAATAATTCTCGATTAGTTAATCAGTTGTTTTCAAACCATTATTACGTCAATTCTAAAAAACAACCATGGTTATGATACATACTATAAGGTAAAAAATTGTCATATTTAGAAAATTTTGCATTTACAAATTGAGAATAAGTTTAGAATAAACATAAATCATGGATTGAAAACAACCGATTAACTAATCGTGGATTATTTTGCTTTATGCAACCCGAGGTAAGTCTTGTATTTTACTAAATAACTATATAATAAAATATTTTATTTTATAAAATATAGTCACTAACATGACGGCAACCTATGAAAGATTAATCTGTTAAATCTTTTTTTATAAAAACTTAAATATTCGCAATTTTTTTCATGGAGTTAGTCGTTTCGTTTTATGAGTTATATCGCTTTGTATACACAAAACTGTTCAAGAAGACTATCTACTACAATTTTTAAATCCAAGCTATAAAGCTTTTAAAGTTATAAACTCTAAAACTCTCCTAAGTAACGAATAATTCAGAGAACATCTGATTGTTATAACGAAAATAATATTTTATGAGTGCAGTATCACATTAACATGTCTCCACATGAACAAAAATAAATATAAATACATATAACGCACTAGTAGGAGCTATTTTTTTAAAACATCAGCAATACGCGGCTGTTCAAAGCTATTTATGGAAGGGTTCCTCTTCTCAGAGTCAGCCTTTGCAATCCCGGCGCCCCAGGCGTAATTTTTTTTGCCGCCCTCCCCATACCACAAAAAAATCGGATGACCTTTTTTTCGTTGTTACCTCTTTCTTTCATTATTTTTTAATTTTAAAACCTGATTCCTTTATGTGACCTTCCGCGCACCGCCCCTGCTGGCTTGGCGCCCCGGGCGGTTCCCCCCCTAAAGCCAGAACTGCCCCTCCTTCATAATTAAAAAAATAGCGTGGTTACATTCTATGTGACATATATTATCTGATTTTCATATTTGCGATAAGTCGGTAAGTGATCAAAATTAAGACTATGTTCGTCGCTAATTTGGCGTGCCCCACTTTATATCAAAACACCGATTAAAGCTCCCCAGTCCCAAATAGGGACTTTTCGGTTTCTTAAGATTAAGTATTTCTGAGGCCAGTGATTGACTCGTAAACATACAGTTCAAACTTGAAAAAGTTTTTCCATTTTATGACGTAAGCACCCACTGAGAAGAGATTTTGCAAAATTAAACCCCCAAAGGAGGAAAGGATCTCTATCACAGAAAAATGCTACTTTTAACGGATTTTCATGATATTCACAAAAAAAAAATACTGAAACCAATTACTACGAAATTGTCTGACGGGCTCTCCTAATCAAATGCAGCACTTCACGCGTCAAATTGATATACTTTTTTGCAAAAGGGGACATTATTCTACAAGATGGTATGCAAATCTGACAGGCTGCAAAAAAAAAAAAATTTTTGTATTTTTTTTCTTTAATTCACTCTAATATACAGGATGATTCAGCACTGTCGTGCCAAACTTGAACAGTAGATTGAGAAAAATATTTTAAGCAAAAAACTTTCAATAAACATGTGCCCGGAAATTATTCCTTAAGGAACTACAGGCTTCCAAAGATTTTACTAAAAATGAGTTTTAATTTAATATCTAGAGAACCCTTTGTGATAGAATTATGAAATTTAGTATTTGGTTTAGTAATAATATGTGTTATTGATATTTTAATATTAACCAATTATATTTTAGGCCAGGGCTGTATGGGGCCAGTGGGCCATCTATTATGATCTAGTATTTGTTTGTTCCTTAATTTTTTTCCTGAGTTGGTACTTTTATAAGATTATATGACACAAAATACACAAAAACATACTTTGCTTGTTTATCATAGGATAAACCGTTTTCGAGAAATATCGATGGAAAAGAAAGCACGCAGAATTAACCTTAATACGGATGCTTGAAATTATAAAAAATAAATTTATATTCTTAATTCATGATAAAAAATAAGACAAAAAGTTAATATAAATATACTTCCGAAAATGCATCCATATCAACAAATAGCCATTTTTAGTTTGTTTTTTAGTCATGTTAATAAAGTTCATGTAACAGTAAAAGAACTGGCTATAGATCTTACAGGATTCATATTAGGAGGTTTATTTATATGAACTTTATTCTTACCTTTAATCATAGAAAAAAAATATAAATTTATTTTTTGTAATTTCAAACATCCGTATTAAGTTAAATTCTGCATGCATTCTTTTCCATCGATATACCTCGAAAACGGTTTATCCTATGATAAACAAGCAAAGTACGTTTTTGTTTATTGTGTGTCATATAATCTTATAAAAGTACCAACTCAGGAAAAAAATTAAAGAACAAACAATTACTAGATCATAATAGATGGGCCCACTGGCCCCATACAGCCCTGGCCTAAAATATAATTGGTTAATATTAGAAATCAATAACACATATTATTACTAAACCAAATACTAAATTTCATAATTCTAACACAAAGGGTTCTCTAGATATTAAATTAAAACTCATTTTTAGTAAAAATCTTTGGAGGCCTGTAGTTCCCTAAGGAATAATTTCCGGACACATGTTTATTGAAAGTTTTTTGCTTAAAATATTTTTTTCAATCTACTGTTCAAGTTTGGCACGACAGTGCTGAATCACCCTGTATTTAAATAGTGGCTTAGGCATCAGAAAACTATATTTTCTTGATCTGGAAAACATGTACCTATCAAAATGCATTTATCTGTCAGATTGCTATATATTACCCTAGGTCAAAAACTTGACGACTTTGACAGCCTATCAGGGGTAAAAGCAGTGTATTTTATGACTGACAATTTACTTTTAATGTACAGCTATACAAAATTAACAAATATCATAACAAATTTTGCGGGTTGCTATGATGACCAAATTTTGGTTGCTGCCTCCCGGTCTATTACCGGAAGTCTATATAAAAATGACTCCTACTTTCCAATAAAAATAAATAAATGTTGAAGAATTAACTAATTTTTTTTTGTATTTTTAGGTATTCTATATTCTTGAATATTCAAAGAGAGGAACGAAAAATGTGTCATATAGAATGAAAAGCTATTTATTGAAACAAAACCATTTAAACATATTTATGTTATATTTATAAAATAGTCTGATTTAAAAAGTATCATAATTGAGGTGAAAAAAAATTCGTTCTTAATAGGGTAGTGCGCCACAAATCCAATTTTGAAAAATAGGGGCACACGTTAAAAAATGTTGAAAAACACTGTCATAAACACCTAGAAAGCACTGCCCTGCCGTATATATTTGCTTTTATTCATTTCACCTAGGATCAGCTGGATTAAGCCCTAATGAATTCAAGAGTAATCTTGCATGGCGATGCGACCGCACGCTGTCATATAAACCCTGAATGTACAAAAGGAAGTACCTATCCAATGCGAGTGCGTCAGGGGCGTATCATGGAGGGGAAACTGTAACACCACCTTTTAAGTGACATAAACATGCACATTATGTATTATGTACATACTGCTCTGATTTAGCTGAAAATAATGTATTTACTGTCTTTTAGGTTTTGTCTATTATCAATAATGCAGGTATGATGACTCATTAAAAAAAACTATTCTATGATGATCTTACGTGTCTCCTATTTCCAAAAAAATACTTATTTCTGCAGAAAATAAAGGTTTAATCACAAAAATTGACTTTTTTAAAACTAATTTTGAATTTGACGCCAAAACGCTCGCAGGTTATATTTCAGAGCTGCGACGTCACATTTTTTGTCAACAATATTCAAAGTTAGGCAACAATTTAATTATTTTGTGTGTTAAAAATGAATTCCAAAGTATATAATAAGGTGTGCAGGTACCTAATAATCTATATCTATAAAAGAGTTTGCCCTTAACCACTCACTCACTCACTCATATATCAACGTAGAGCCCAAACCCCTAGACCTAGAAACGTAAAATTTCGTAGGTGCCTTCCTTTTATGATTTAAGCATCCACTAAGAAAGGATTTTTCGAAATTCAACCCCTACGGGGTTAAAACAGGGTGTCAAAATTTATATACAAAAATATTTTTTTTGTTCGCATTTAATTGAAACTTATCGAACATACTGTACAATATAAATAATGAAATAATTATTTCAGCATTTCCCAAAATTTAACCCCTAAGGTGTTAGGAGGGTGAACATTTTTTTAAATATTTTTTTTTGTATTCACCGAATGAAATATGGCACAAGTAAGACAAATATCAATTACGAAAAACGGAATGTGGGGGGGGGTAAAATTTTGATATATTTATCTTCAAAATTGTTCATGATTTTAAAGTAAATTCGGACAAATTAATATTCAATTAAAAATATAAAAAAATGATATTCAAGCTGTAATAGCATGTGACGGGGACGAGGATGGATTTAGATATGTTTGTCTGTATACCTGGTTTACTTATAAAGGTAAATTCGGGCAAAATAGTCATCTATTAAAATGAAAATTTCGACATTCAATCCCTAATGGCGGGGGTAGACAGGGTCTGTGTTTTTGATATATTTATCTGTATAGCTGCATACGTTATAATGACAGAGTCGGGCAAAATAATCTACAATAAAAAAAAAATCGATATTCAACTCCTAATGGCGAGAGTAGACAGGGTTTTTAGTTTTTTAGTTTTTACAATTTTTAACTAAGATCCGAGACATTTACGTTTTTTTATAGGTAATGAATAAAAATCAATATAAAAAATATGTCATCCCCTATCACGTATAGAGGGTTCTAATTAGTTTCGAAGTTTACGCGAGCGAAGCCGCGGGATTCCGCTAGTCTTGTATAAATTGTTATTTGTCTAAAATAAAAGTCAATCACTTTGACGTTTACTGATGCGTGACGTCATTCTGTTTGATTGGTGTTTCATTTATCATGGTGGATTGCTGTATTTTACATTTTTATTTTAGCAAAATTATATTAATCTCCCTTTTTAGTCCAGTAAAGGAAGCATTTTGACACAAAATTTAGGGGGCAAGCAATATTATGGTTGATTCTTATAGATTTTGAACTGGAGAATTCGAAAAAAATAACCCGGACTGGCGAAAAGTGGTGCAACATCCTTAAAAATGGGGTTAACAGGTGAAAACCCCATTTCCAACCGTTTTTTTAATTTAACACAAAATCTAAAGCGACGATGGAGTATTTTTATGGTTGGTATTTGTTGGGGGCACTGAGATGAATCGATTGGGACCACAAATAATGTATTTGACCAAAAATTACCTTTTCTAGAGAGCTTAAAACACGTAACATTGCTTCTTTTCGGGGAAAATAGTTTAAAAATTAATAACTTTGGGTAAAATTATCCATTAGACTTGTAATTGGTCTCAAATTGTTACTAAAGTTCCAAAGAATAATAATCAACCATAATTAAAAAAATATATTTATAGTTTAACCAATGAAAATTGCTCATAAATTTTCAATAAAAACATAAGGGTTGAATATTATTTAGTAAAACTAACGGGGATATCTTCGATTTGTACAAATAAACAAAATGAGCCCCTCCCAAAAAATATTCAGTTACTAGAACGGATGCAATTGCACATTAAAATGCACCGAATTTTTGTTACATAAATTTTTTTAAAAAATTAAATTTTTTCAAATAAAATTCTAAATTATGATTTAAACATACTCATATGCATTTTTAACGTATATTTTAAGTTTATTAATGAATAAAGGGTCATATGAGTTCATAATAATGCATGCGAAAGTACATAACAATGCACTATTTTAATAGAACTCAATTAATTGTTTTTTAATGTTTTATTGCAATAAAAATACATTTAAAAAATTAATAAAATAAAATGTATGCGTTTTTAGGGTATTTCTATATAAAAAAAATAGAAACTAGTAGAGAAATTATATCAAATTTTGTATTCATTATTATTTATATGTATATTATAAAAATGAGTACGTATTATTAAAATAGTGCATTTTAATGCACTTTGGCATGTATTATTTTGAACTCATATGAGCCTATATTCATTCATAAACTTAAAATATACGTTCAAAATGTATATGAGTATGTTTAAATCATAATTTAGAATTTTATTTGAAAAAATGTAATTTTTTAAAAATTTAATGTAACAAAAATTCGGTGCATTTTAATGTGCGATTGCATCCGTTCTAGTAACTGATTATTTTTTGGGAGGGGCTCATTTTGTTTATATGTACAAATCGAAGATATTCCCGTTGGTTTTACTAAAAAATATTCAACCCTTATGTTTTTATTGAAAATTTAGTAAAAAGGCAGTTTTCCAAAAATTTATGACGCTTATCCTTAAAAATGAGCAATTTTCATTGGTTAAACAAATAATATTTTTTTAAATTATAGTTGATCATTATTCTTTGGAATTTCAGGAACAATTTGAGACCAATTTCAAGTCATTTGAATGATTGCAACCAAAGTTATTAATTTTTAAACTATTTTCATCAAAAAAAGCATTTTTACGTACATTAAACCTTTTAAAAGAAGTATTTTTTAATAAAATTCAATATATGTGGTCTCAATCGATTCATCTCACTTTCCTCAACAAATATCATCCATAAAAATACCCCATTGTCGCTTTAGATTTTGAGATAAATTGAAAATACACTTGGAAACGGGGGTTTTTCACTTCAACCCCATTTTTAAGGGTGTTGCACCACTTTTTGCCAGTCCAAGTTATTTTTTTCGAATTCTCCGCACCCAAATCTATAATAATCAACCATAATATTGCTCGCCCCTGAAAGTTCAAATTTTGGCATATTTTACTGTTTCGTTTACTGGACTATTTAATATAAAAATAAATACATTTTTTGAATCTTTTTAACCTATTTTATTATTTAAAATCACAATTTCAATTATACTTTGTTACTGGCATCATGCCATTTATGCTTAAAATTTAAATTATTATATCGTCGAATTAATTTCAGTTCTTTTTTATAAAGTGCTCCTTCCATTTTGGTTAAATATTTTTTTATATATTTTAGAGAAAAGGTTGCGTAGACATTATAACTGGTGTAAAATTAATATTATAAATGCGAAAGTGTATCTGTCTCTCTGTCTATTTTTTACTTTTCCACGGCTAAACCGCTGAACCGATCTTGATGAAATTAATTTGGCTGGTAGATAGCTTGCATCCTGAGGAAAGACACATGCTACTTTGCATCCCGAAAAATTTATTAGATAAAAAATGGGCGTGGAACATTTGACCTATTTTATCGATTATCATACAAAAATCTGTATTAATTATTATCTTTCTGTATTATTTATTGACCTAACTGAACTGAATGTATTTTCATTAACCTAAATTCTACGCGAACGAAGTTGCGGGTAGCAGCTAGTGTAGTATATAATGCTAAGTACTGTTTCTCTTACTAGTATGTACATAAATTGTAACTCATTCATGATCACTCGAATCTTGCTCTAATTCTTGCAGAATTCGAGGTATGTCTTCTAAGACATGATAAACTGATGAAAACCGAAGGTAAAAAGGAAATCACAAAACTGTAACAAGCGCAACGTTTTTGTTTGAATTCTCGATAACAACTGAAAACAGAAGATTCGTAGAATTATGTTTGCTTGAGGAGAGGGATGAAGAGGGGTCTGAAAGAAAATACCTAGAACTACAGATAGTTTTGGTACTTCCATTGAATATGGCAACTATGAATATGTTGACTGGCGCACTGTGAGCACCAACGCGCTGGAGTGTTAATATGTTATTTATCTCGCTCAGTAGAGACGTTTAATTTTAACACGGGGTCAGTCCGCGGTGACGGTCGTGACATTTCAACTCGGATTGGAGTTCATAATTTCTAAATAATACTAGTAGATAACATGGTTTTACCTTTTTTCTGTAGATCTTAATGCAATACATGTATATTGAAAGAATAAAAAGTCTACAGTTATTTTACAAAAAATTGTCAGCGTTCAAAGCTCTGTGACGGTTGTGACGCCAACTATTGCAAGTTTTCAACCTCTATCCAAAAACCCGAAAGTTTAGCGAAAATATTGAAGTTACTTTATAATAATCATACATTAATATGTTACGAATAAATTATTTTTTAGTTACACAAGAGGATCAGGTAACTACGTTATCTATTTAACTGGTTATTATCCAATAAACATTGTGACGGTTGTGACAGAAAATTGTGACGGTCGTGACACGTTGAATAAAAGGATACAATAAGAGTACTATTTATGTGTTTAATTGCTTATTGATATTATGAACTAATACTTATAACAATTATTTATCAAATACATCAATAGACTCATTAAATTTATAATAAATGCGGTTACCCTTAGTCATTATTGTTGGTGAGGGTAATTTTTTTTTAATTCGGTCAAATGTCACGTTTGATATGTAATTGTCAAAGACTTTTAATAGTTTGCCACGAGCGTCAATTATTGTCAAGTAAGTTATTGCGATTTCGTTGTCTTTTTCGAAAAAAAATTTAAATTTTTTGTAATATTTTGAAAATTAAAAAAAAAAATTTAATTTTCTTTTGGTTTATGAAAATTGATGTTAAATAGCCTGTTAATTTTATATTTTAGTATTCATTTTCGTAAAATATTTTTTTAACTATCTGGTATCGATTACCGCGGCAAAATGATACAACAAATATTTTTGCACGAACAACTTATATCAACATTTCGAGTATTACTTATTTATTCGCTTTACTATTTTACTAATCAGAGAGTAAAAGTAGCTAGGAAAAGTAGCCCAGTGTTCATTAGATCTTCACTAGATTGGGTTAACTAGTTAACATGATTACACTCGGCTAGTTTGATAGCGACGAGTAAATTCGCTGACGAGTAGTAAGTAATCTCGCTCAGTTTAAAATCCTATATAGTAACACCAGACAATTTCACTCGCTGCCATTTAGTACCAGCGACTGAATCGCCACATCGAGTAGTTACTACTGTTATCGAACATGTATTACTATGTAGAAAGCACGCAGCAACTACCTTCTCACACATGACGACTGCAGCACTTGATCACGGCGAATAGGTCGCATGTTCTTGGAGTAACACGTTCCTATCGAGAACATGTTCAATTCAAATAAACACGAATAATTTTAGCTGCTACTTACAAGGGAACCTTTTCAAGTCGAAAATTCGTATCGAGTTTAAACTTTGTATATAGTTAGAGGAGGTCAAGGTAAGTAAGAAAAATTTTTTCATAGCTGCGGTAAAACGGTTTAAGGGGGTGAAACACCCCTATGAAAATGTGCAAAATAATCATATTTTTTCAAATAACTCTGAATCTAATGAAAATTGAAAAAAATCTACAATACAAAATTTACATGATTTTTTATGCTCTTTCGAATGGCAATAACTGTTAACCCCCAACTCCCACCCACATTTCATAAGTTTAATTTTTTCAAATTTTGACTATTGCCATTCGAAAGAGCAAAAAAAAATTTGAAAATTTTGTATTATAGATTTTTTTAAATTTTCATTAGTTTCAGAGTTATTTGAAAAAATATGATTATTTTGCACATTTTCATAGGGGTGCTTCACCCCATTAAACCGTTTTACCGCAGCTAAGATAATTTTTTTCTTACTTATCTTGACCTATACAAAGTTTAAACTCGATACGAATTTTCGACATGAAAAGTTTCCCTTGTTAGAATAGTAGCGGCAACTAATCTGTCGCATAAAAGTATTAAGCTGCGAGCTTAATCTAGGCTATAGTTATTACTGTAATATGAACTTTTCAGTACGTAGAAACAGTGATATCTTTGTAAAATCTGCACCCTTGGACAAAAACCGCACTTTTGGTTTTTACTACTCTTTACTCTTAACATATGTATAAAATGCAAGTTAACATTTTACGAAGATTAATATTCCGTAATTTTTAATATCTAGTACTTTTTAGGGCGAGTCGCTTGCCACAAATTTGTCACTCAGAGCAAGTCCTCTTTTTGTCCGTGCGTAAATACGAAACTACTAAAAAATACATAAAAAAATCGTGGTAACCAACATACTTTAAATATGTAAACAGGATTAAATTCTACGTCGTTTGTATCCGCATTTATGAGATGACCTTGGCCGCACTGTTCCATCCAACCTACTGATTGGGTAGGTTGGAAGGGGCGACAAAAAATTCGTACGGAAATCTAGTAACAGAAGGGAGTAACACATGGATTTAAATTTAATTATTATATATTATTTCACGTACCATTCATTATATTATCACGAAATATTTGAACGTGGTGGTCTCTATCGGGTCGAGTGTGTTCGTGCCAGAAGCCCACAACATGCCCAAGCTCATGTACAACAATACCGAACTTGTCGCAGTTTTTCCCAATGCTGATTGCTTGTGCACCATTTCCACGTTTACCAACAAAGGAACAACATCTAGAAAAAAGTCAATTATTTATATAACTACCGGCTAGGCAGTTTCAAATTGTTTTTTTTTTTAAATTCTTCGATATCTAACTACCATAGGTGGGCATTAACTCGTAAATCCGTTGATCGTTAATTAACGAAGTTAACAAAATGCTTAACGGATTAACTTTTAAGTTAACTCAAAAAAATGAAACGCTCTTGTTAACTTTAGTCCGTTACATTGGTTGTTTGATGACTATACATAAGAAAGCTGTCGAAATAGCAAAAAAGGTCTTCAAACATTTTGGATGGTTAACTTTTAACGGTTAACATTAACTTTCGTTAAATTTTCGGAATTTTAACGCTCACTTGACTAACAATAAGTCATAATGAAGGGGGAAATAGCGATAAAAACGTGGCGTCAACACCTGTCTGACCTTTAAGCGATTACGAGCTCTATGATGACATCTATCACGATTTTAAAATGATTGATTTGCATATCAACTGAATCAAAACGAAGAAATGACGAGTCTTAACAATTTTGATTGATAACACTATGCAATAAAAAATACTTTTGTAATATAACAAAGATCTTAATAAAAAATTTAGGAGGTTTTTGGCATGCTGAAACCGGATTTGTTGCTCAATTGGTTTCATCACGTCAGGGTTTTGAGATATAACCTAAAAGTCCCAATGTTAAAGAATTTATTATCAAGTAGGTAATTTTTTTCTAAAGTTTTCGGTCACGGTAACAAATAATATTATATTTCTTTTTTAAAATGAGTTTTAACTTTTTACTGTACGATTTTTTTAGCCGAGATGTACTAGTTTGAAGATATGATATTTTTGTTAATAGAGTGTAGTAAAGTAGATACAATGAACTTTACTACATATATCTTCAAAGTAGTATATTCCAGTAAAGAAAAATCGCATAGTAAAATGTAAAAAATCATTTTAAAGAGAAAAGTTAGTACTATTCGAAATCATGAAAGAAAACTTCAGAAAAAATTACCTACTTAGTAATAAATTCCTCAACATTGCCAAAATCGTCATTTTTGGGTTTTTTAGGTTCGGATATCTAAAAAAACCTGACGTGATGGAATCATTTGAGCAACGAATTCGGTGTCGGCATGACAAATACCTTCTAAATCACCTATTCAAATTTCTGTCATTTTTTTTGTTGCATGTGTTATTATAATAACCTCTTCGAAATTAGTAACATAAAAGCTCAATTAAGTTTAGCTTTTTTCACTTGACGCTAGAATTTAAAATTATTACGTGACCTTGTGCACATAACTACTTTTGACACTAGAACGAGCGTCGAGCGTCAACATGAAAAGTCACCTTAACCCGTTTCATGCCAAATGGCATAAATTTTTTTACTGTTTTCAATCGTTTGCTTTTCAGTGAGTCAATCAACCAAAGCTTTCTAAGAAACATTTTCTATCGTAATTTTTTCTGCTCTTTCCGAATCCGGCGACAGAATTTTTCTATCTGCCGCCATTTTTTAAATATGGCCGCTGAAAGCAAAAAAAATGTGAAATTTCTAATATTTTTTTCCAAACAATCGTAAAGGCTGTAGCCGGGTAAGCATACAAAATCGGCCTTTGCATGGATTTGGCTGATTTTTTTTTTGAAAGTCACATTCTATATAACATTCAACCTGACCAAATATCAACTTCCAAAAATTTGTAGTTTTCGAAAAAAAAATTATTTTTGATTTTCAAAAAAAAATTTTTTTTTGATAATCTATGAATCGAATTTGATGGTGCTTACAGTATATTGTAGAGGTACTTATGATACATCAGAGGTAATTTTATTATGATCATCTGATCATAATTACCTGGAAAAAAAAAATAATAAAATTTAAAAATTAAAAAAACACCATGATGTACTCGGGGGGCAATCACCATTTTTTCACCAAATATACCTAGTATGTACCCATACAACATATCAAAATCTCAAATTGTTCCGAAGGGTATAACATACTCGTATAAATATTCAAAATATTTTGCATGCAATTATATGCCAACGGAGGCGTGGCTTGGTGCGGACGGACCATAGAGATACTATAATATAGATAAAAGTAACATAACATTTCATGTAAGTGGAAACAACATGTAAATAATTAATAATAGAGTTATTCTCATTTTTTTAAACAGGGCTTGACTGGCCCGGTGGGATATCGGGAATTTGACGATGGCGCGTGCCCTGACAGGGTTAAAAATAATAATTTTTAGTATTAAAATTAAAATAAAATTAAATATTTTTCTCAAGTGCCGTTTTTGCGAATCACGTGAGTTCGAATTATGTTATCGTGTAATAGTGAGGTACCAAAGCCTTGTAAATAGCTTTTGTATCACCTACAAATAAATTGTCGTTTTCTAATTTCATTATCTATTTTGATGCAGAAGGAGATAGAAACTATAGCAATACCTATTTGGTATTAAATTAAAGGTTGAATAATTTCGTCTTTTTAAACGTCAAACATTATTTAATTTATTTTTATTTTCTTAAAATATTAACAAAAATTTTTAAGCCTTTTATTTTATACAAAAAACATTTAAAACTAATATATAAAAAGAAAAATTTTCTGTATCAAATACACTAATTATTTTCGCTCTACGCACTTGAAAATTAATTCAGTAATGCAAACTAATCATAAAAACATTTGTTCTTGTACAAAAGTTTAATAAAAAATTTTATTGAATTTTTTTTCATAATTTAACCTGTATTAATATTTAATCTATATTTTATTAAAAATTATTATTTTTAACCTTGTCAGGGCACGCGCCATCGTCAAATTCCCGATATCCCACCGGGCCAGTCAAGCCCTGTTTAAAAAAAATGAGAATAACTCTATTATTAATTATTTACATGTTGTTTCCACTTACATGAAATGTTATGTTACTTTTATCTATATTATAGTATCTCTATGGTCCGTCCGCACCAAGCCACGCCTCCGTTGGCATATAATTGCATGCAAAATATTTTGAATATTTATACGAGTATGTTATACCCTTCGGAACAATTTGAGATTTTGATATGTTGTATGGGTACATACTAGGTATATTTGGTGAAAAAATGGTGATTGCCCCCCGAGTACATCATGGTGTTTTTTTAATTTTTAAATTTTATTAATTTTTTTTTCCAGGTAATTATGATCAGATGATCATAATAAAATTACCTCTGATGTATCATAAGTACCTCTACAATATACTGTAAGCACCATCAAATTCAATTCATAGATTATCAAAAAAAAATTTTTTTTTGAAAATCAAAAATAATTTTTTTTTCGAAAACTACAAGTTTTTGGAAGTTGATATTTGGTCAGGTTGAATGTTATATAGAATGTGACTTTCAAAAAAAAAATCAGCCAAATCCATGCAAAGGCCGATTTTGCATGCTTACCCGGCTACAGCCTTTGAACAAGAAGCACTTACGGTAGGAGGCTAATTCTTCATATCTGGTGGAATAATCGATTTTTCTTAAAGATAGGACCGATAAAGTAAGAAAATTCAATATGGTGGGATTAAGATGGCGGCCAAAATTACGCAAAAAATACGATTTTTACTAAATCCACCGATTTGGACCAAATTTGGTATATTAGGGTTTTCGGGGTCGCTGATCATGGATTTGAAGTCGGATTTGCAAAATCCAAGATGGCGGATCCAATATGGTGGACGAATTTTCCAAATTTTAACTGATTTACGCTAAATTTTGTATATAAGGATTTTCGGAGTCGCTGGTCACAAATCTCAAGTCAGATTTACAAAATTCAATATGGCGGATTTAAGATGGCGGCCATAACTACACAAAAAATTACGATTTTTACAAAATCCACCGATTTGGACCAAATTTGGTATGTAAGGGTTTTCGGGGTCGCTGATCATGAATTTGAAGTCGGATTTGCAAAATCCAAGATGGCGGATCCAATATGGCGGACGAATTGTCCAAATTTTAACCGATTTACGTTAAATTTTGTATATAGGGGTTTTTGGAGTCGCTGGTCACAAATCTCAAGTTAGATTTACAAATGCCAAGATAGCGGATCCAATATGGCGGACGAATTGTCCAATTTTTAACCAATTTACGCTAAATTTTGTATATAGGGGTTTTTGGAGTCGCTGGTCACGAATCTTGACTTGAGATTTGTTACTAGCGACTCCGAAAACTCCTAAATACAAAATTTAACGTAAATCGGTTAAAATTTGGACAATTCGTCCTCCATATTGGATCCGCCATCTTGGATTTTGCAAATCCGACTTCAAATTCATGTTCAGCGACCCCGAAAACCCGTACATACCAAATCTGGTCCAAATTGGTGGAATTTGTAAAAATCGTAATTTTTTGCGTAGTTATGGCCACCATCTTAAATCCGCCATATTGAATTTTGTAAATCTGACTTGAGATTTGTGACCAGCGACTCCGAAAATCCTTATATACAAAATTTAGCGTAAATCAGTTAAAATTTGGAAAATTCGTCCACCATATTGGATCCGCCATCTTGGATTTTGCAAATCCGACTTCAAATCCATGATCAGCGACCCCGAAAACCCTAATATACCAAATTTGGTCCAAATCGGTTGACTTCGTAAAAATCGTATTTTTTGCGTAATTATGGCCGCCATCTTAAATCCACCATATTGAATTTTCTTACTTTATTGGTCCTATCTTTAAGAAAAATCGATTATTCCACCAGATATGAATAATTAGCCTCCTACCGTAAGTGCTTCTTGTTCAAATTTACGATTGTTTGGAAAAAAATATTAGAAATTTCACATTTTTTTTGCTTTCAGCGGCCATATTTAAAAAATGACGGCAGATAGAAAAATTCTGTCACCGGATTCGGAAAGAGCAGAAAAAATTACGATAGAAAATGTTTCTTAGAAAGCTTTGGTTGATTGACTCACTGAAAAGCAAACGATTTAAAACAGTAAAAAAATTTATGCCATTTGGCATGAAACGGGTAATATTAATATGAAAATAAAAGCTTCTCGTACCCACAAGGTCTTTCAGTGAAGATGATATAATTGGAGTGTTCATCAGGTACTCGTTCAACAAATTTAATACAGGTGAAATTTTCCCAATGTTTCATAGCCTGTTTAAATAAAGCTTTGTGAGCACCGCTGAAGTTTCCATCGATTTCGTATGGGATAACTCCATGATCCCAAACTCGCTCCTTCCTGGCTGTTGCTGCTCGAGTTGATCTCCCTCTAGGTACGGATACCGTACTTGGAGCTAATGTAAATATAAATAAAATTATAAAAATACTTTTTAAAAACAAGCTTTTATTAAAAATGCACTAAAAAGTATAAAATAAACTTTCTGCTATCACAAAAATTTTAGGTTTTTATGACTAAAACCAATAAAAGCGCGGGGCGCTCACGAAGGCAAATATGTATATATAGCTTTTAACTAATTAATTATTTCATTATTGTATTTATAAAATTGATAAGTAGTTTATCAAAAATTCTATATATTTATTTGATTTAATGTGCAAATTTTCTACTCTTATCTTATATCAATTTATAATTAATTTTTTATTTTGCATAAGAATTTTTATTCATACATTTGTCTTTATAGCGCCCGGGCTTTGATTTTAGTCATAAAAACCTGAAATTTTTGTGATAGCAGAAAATTCATTTTGTACTTTTTAGTGCATTTTTAATAAAAGCTTGTTTTAAAAAAAAAATTTTATAATTTTATTTTCAAATTTTGACTACTGATTGACTAACTAACAAACAAACTAACATATAAAGCTTGACAATTTCTTTCATTGATACACTTATCAAGATGGTTATAAAGAAAAAGATATTGGATTTAGAATGATGTCACATAGTTAAGGTAGTTGGTCCGTAAACATGTTTTCGTCAGATTTTGTTTAAATTGCACAGGAATATTCCCTAGATTAATATCTGAAAAATAGCCCATTTTTATTAAAATTGACCATCTCAAAGTCATGAAAAACGATCTCAAAATTTATATTTTTAACACAGCTTATATGGACTAACCGTACACTAACGTAACGTTTTATTAGATAAAATATAAACGTAGCGTCAGATTTTCATAAAAAACTGACATGTTGTATATTTATATGAAAGAAAACAGTACACAAAAAATTGGAATTATTGACCATCCCGTTATTAAGATTTAACCATATTTAACTACCAAACCATCACATAAATTACAGTATTGTTGACAATGTGGCAACAACGTATTCATTTGATTATAGTAAAAAATACACGAAATAATGAAATAATTGTTTACAAAATATGATAAGTGGATTGAAGGGAATTATAATCGATTTCATTAATTATTAATATATTCTGTGGTAGTTTAGATGATAAAATATAATCATTTGACAAGTAGTTAATAGTAGATAATGTACAGCGTTGCCATGATCATTTCTCTAAATTAAAAATATGTACTCATGGCCTAATGTGATCACATTATGATGGACCAACTACCTTAATCGTATTCTACTCGCCAAATCCTTTCATTTGATACCCATATCAAGATGGTTATAAAGAAAAAGGTAATCCGCCATCTTGGGACGTCCGCCATATTGGAATTAGAAAGATATTAGATATACTATATTGCATTGTCATCGGACTCATACTTATACAAAATTTCAAAGCTCTAGCTTAATTAGAACTAGTCGAAATTTTGATTGCAATATTTGATCTTAACATACTAACTAAGAAGTGAAGTTAAATAAAAGCTTGTAAAAATAAATATCATTTACGAGAAGATAATTCGAGACAATATCCGGCGGGGAATAGTAATGTAACATCTAAAAACATCTATAGTATAGTTAAAAGAATTTGTAATTGGATATCATTTTCAGATTCCTAGACGATCATCTATAATAATTAAACATAGATTTTAGGGCGTCATACATGGGCGTAGCCAGGGTGGGGCAGGGGGGGGCGCTTGCCCCCCCCTAGCTTGTGGACAAAAAGTAATAAGTAAATCAGTACATTGTCTAAACAGGGATATTTCTAGATTTCTATGATGTCCATTGGATTTTTGAACGTAATTTTATATTTTGGATCCAGAAAATCTTATATCAAAGTTTTTTTTAATCACAATCTTTTGTTTTTACATGTAAGGTCGAAACGCACTAGAGCGGCGCGACGCTTCACTACACTACACTTCATTTTTTTAACCAATCGCATGTAACGCTTCGTGCAGCGTAGTGTCGCCCATGTGCGACTAGGTTCATTTAAAACATTAAATAGAATATTTTGTTGCGACGCGTAGTGTAGTGTAGTGAAGCGTCGCGCCGCTCTAGTGCGTTTCGACCTGTAAACTAAAATTTCAGGGAAAATTAAAAATAAAATAAAAACATCTAATAAAGACCATACCGGGTGTTTTTTTAAAGACTTTCCAGCGGATTATTTCCAAAATAACGAATTTTCAGAGAAAATTTGTCAGACAAAAGTTTCATGGATTTGAGGGGGCTAAATATTGACATGTGTTGACCTTGAAAAGGTCACTATTATGGGCTACTTAGGTTAAACTTTTCTTTTTCAAATGTAAACCCATATTTTTGTTACAGATTCGTAAATAACTAAAAAAAATAAGTAACTTTTTTCTGAAAATGTCAATTTTGTATGATTTGGAGCAAAACAAACAGTAATTTCTGGATTTTAAATAATTTTTTACTCGAAAACTATTGTTTTTTTAAATAATCGCAAGAAGCAAAAAGTGCTTAGTTTTCAACAAGAATTATCGGAGAATTTTTACTTATTTTTAATTCGTTTTTTTTTTATTTCGAAAAATTTCTTTAAAAACAATTTTTTTTAATTAATAATTACTTTAAAAAAAATTCTGAAAATCCTTGCCGAAATCTAAACATTTCTTTTCTCTTGTAATATTTTTTTATAAATTGGTAGTTTTCGAGTAAAAAATTATTTAAAATCCAGAAATTACTGTTTGTTTTGCTCCATATCATACAAAATTGACATTTTCAGAAAAAATATTTCAGACAAAAGTTACTTATTTTCCCTAGTTAGTTACGAATCTGTAACAAAAAATATGGGTTTACATTTGAAAAAGAACCTAAAAAAACCCATAATGGTGACCTTTTCAAGGTCAACACATGTTGTCAATATATAGCCCCCTCAAAGCCATGAAACTTTAGTCTGACAAATTTTCTCTGAAAATTCGTTATTTTGGAAATAATCCGCTGGGAAGTCTTTAAAAATTGTTTTGTTAAAGTGCTGTGAATATAAAAAGATCCACGGAAATTAATTTTGACCTAATTTTTTTAAACTAAAATATGATTCATAAAAAAAAATTTGCCCCCCCCTAAATACAATTCTGGCTACGCCCATGGCGTCATATCTGGATAACGAAAAAGATTTACGCTTTAAAATGGAATATAACAATCAAAGAATTGCTATAGTTTGAAAAACGCACTCAAAATGAAATTTCTTTATTTGTAATGAAAATCTACAGATATCCCTTTATAAGGAATCGGGGACAGGCTGTACTGATTGTGAAATAATAAATTAAAACCATTTTTTATACCTGATATGAGAATCGAAATACTTTTTCTTCGTCTGGATAGTTCGCGTTTATTTCTTTGGTTAGTTCCATCGCCTTCTGACTCACCACTTGTCTTCTCAGAATCAGTTGTGATAACTGTTTGTTTTGATCTGCAATAAATTATTAATTGTTAAATTCCATTTAAAATGAAATAAAATAAATAAACTTATTTACAACTTTTAATATTAAAAACAGTGTTTTATAACCTGAAATACCTGTAAGATGTTTAACTATTAGTACTTT
Organism: Sialis lutaria; assembly: GCA_949319165.1. Taxonomy (NCBI): domain Eukaryota; kingdom Metazoa; phylum Arthropoda; class Insecta; order Megaloptera; family Sialidae; genus Sialis; species Sialis lutaria. The sequence continues at coordinate 31,475,408 of OX439235.1, forward strand.
TACAAATACGTGTGATAAAGTATTTTACGCTCTAGGGTGCGAGAAATTAATAATATAATTTGACATTTGTATCTATTCTTGTTATCTCACATTTATCTTAAGGATCCAATATACATAATGTGTACAATGTATCATATAGATAAATAAAGTGTATAGTCAGATTAATCTCGTAATACCTACCCCGAGTATCTATTCTTAACCGTCAACAAGTGCGTGTATATTATCAGGCCCGGATTTGGAAATTTGCCGCCCCTAGGCAGTTGCGAATTTGCAGCCCTCTTGTTCAAAATAAATATTTTATTTGAAGAAAAATAAAAAAGTATATTATATCTGATAAGATCTTAGATACTGGTGACCTTTTTTGTAAAATTTACTTAAAAAAAATGTGAAGTTTCCGTCAAAATTTGCCGCCTCTTATTTTTTGCCGCTCTAGGCACGTGCCTACACTGCCTGCATGGTAAATCCGGGCCTGTATATTATTAATATTAATGGGGTTGTAAGATATTATTCCGTGCATCTACTGCGTAAAATATGTCTATCCACGACTTATATCTCTCAGAGGGAATAATGAAAAAAGAACTTTTCTGATTAGTGCATCAGAGGAAATAATGGTCATTATTCCCTCTAATGCCCGGTCTCACCGCTCAAACTTATTTCTGTTCCTTAGCAAAGTGTTCCTTAGTCTTAAACTGTACTTAAATTTTACTTCGATCTCACAGGTTAGTCTTATCATATAATTATAGTCCAATCAAATTATCAAAAAAATGTAGTTCGTAAGACATTGTTCTACAGAGTCATTTTTTTTTAATTCAAATTGTTAGGGGGTATGTTCTCTGTACTACGTTAAGTTGGCGTGATCTATGACCTTGAGCGTTGTCCGCCATAAGCGCGAAAACTTTAAACGTAATTATCTCGTAAACCGCTCATTCTACGATGAAATTTGTCATAACCTTTCTTATTCATCAGGATCGAATCTACAATTTTATTCCCAGACCCAATTCTCTATCGTCAGTTGGTGACGAGATATATTGTAAAAAAGTACACAAAAAATGATTTTTTGCATTTATTTCGTAAAGAAGCGATTATATTGAAAAAAATTAAATGACAATCTTTTAGAACTCTCAATTTGCAATATTTTTGTTATTAAGTGCCATTTTGCAAAACCCATAGTTTGCGTGTTAGAGCCCGCAAAGCATCACAAAAACACATTTTTTCATTATAATTCAAAAACTATAATCAAACCTACAAAATGTGTAATGATAAAAGTGTAGATAATAAAATTTTACACTTTCTTTGTTTGAAGAAAAAAAATTTTTTTTTGTTTATTTACAAAAAAAAAATTTTTTTCTCTGAACAAAAAAAGTGTAGAATTTTGTGATCTTGACATTTGTCATTGCACATTTTGTAGCTTGTATTATGGTTTTTGAAATATAATGAAAAAATGTGTCTTTGCAATGCTTTGCGGGCTATAACACGCAAACTATGGATTTTGCAGAATGGCATCCAATAACAAAAATATTGCAAATTGAGAGTTCTAAAAGATTGTCATTTAAATTTTTTCAATATAATCGCTTCTTTACGAAATAAATGCAAAAAATCATTTTTTGTGTACTTTTTTACAATATATCTCGTCACCAACTGACGATAGAGAATTGGGTCTGTGAATAAAATTGTAGATTCGGTCCTGATGAATAAGAAAGGTTATGACAATTTTTATCGTAGAATGAGCGGTTTATGAGATAATTACGTTTAAAGTTTTCGCGCTTATGGCGGACAACGCTCAAGGTCATAGACCACGCCAACTTAATGTAGTACTCAGAATACACCCCTTAATATTTTAAAACAAAAAAAATGACTCTGTAGAACAATGCAGACCAAAAATACAAATTGATTGGACTATTAGCCAAGTGTCACTTAAGAACAAAATTCTGGGGAATTTTGAATTTTTGTGTACGTTGCTATGGTGTTTTGTGTCAAAATATAATTATCAATATAAATTATTTGTAAATCAGCAATGCTTTGTCAATGACTGTTGGTGGAATAAAATCGAAGACATGTTAAAAGTTGGTTAAAAGAATTGTTCCTGTACAATAATTTCAAATATTTTATTTTTTGTTATTTATAAGGTTGGAAACGCATACCATAAATTACACTGGTTTACAAAAAAAAAAAGTTTATGAATATTTGACGAGACCACTGTATTCTTATGTATTTTGACCTCCTGAATCCGAATCTGAGGTCCGTTGACCTGGGTCACGTCAGGTTCAAGGTCATTTTTTTAAAAAATCGCTAAATGAATCTGGTAAAAGGTATAAATAGCCTTTACTGATCGCTGATTCTGAATTTGACGTCCGTTGACCTCTACGAGGTCAGATTCAAGGTAATTTCAAGGTCAAAGTGGGAAAAAATGCTCAAAAATACTGACAAAACAGTACAAATAGATTTTTGGGGTCGCTGAATCAAAATTTGAGGTCCGTAGACTCCTACAATGTCATTAGTTTCAGGGTCATTTGAAGGTAAAATTTTTAAAAATCGTTATAAATAAATCTGGTAAAAGTGTTATATGGAGGTTTCTTGTACGCTGATTCTGAATTTGACGTCAGTTGTCCTCTATGAGGTCAGGCTCAGGATCATTTCAAGGTCAGAGTGGAAAATCCGCTCGAAAATTCAATTTTTCAAAATTTGACATGAAATGACCTTGAAACTGACATTGTAGGAGTCTACAGATTTAAAATTTTGATTCAGCGACCCCAAAAACCTATAAGTACTGTTTTATCAGAATTTTTTAGCGATTTTTCCCACTTTGACCTTTAAATGGCCTTGAACCTGACCTCATAGAGAACAACTGACGTCAAATTCAGAATCAGCGACCAAAGAAACCACATATAACACTTTGATCAGATTTATATATAGCGATTTTTAAAAATTTGACCTTAAAATGACCTTGAAATTAATGACATTGTAGGGGTCTACGCACCTCAAATTTTGATTCAGCAACCTCAAAAACCTATTTGTACTGTTTTGTCAGTATTTTTGAGCATTTTTTCCCACTTTGACCTTGAAATGACCTTGAATCTGACCTCGTAGAGGTCAACGGACGTCAAATTCAGAATCAGCGATCAGTAAAGGCTATTTACACCTTTTACCAGATTAATTTAGCGATTTTAAAAAAAATGACCTTGAAATGACCTTGAACCTGACGTGACCCAGGTCAACGGACCTCAGATTCGGATTCAGGAGGTCAAAATACATAAGAATACAGTGGTCTCGTCAAATATTCATAAACTTTTTTTGTAAACCAGTGTTATTATATCCATGATGTATTCATTGTTTTCGTCCATAATTTCATGAAAGATGGTTGCAATATTTATTTTTTAGCGATGATACCAATTGTTAAAATTTTCTGATAATGAACGTATGACGTATGTCATATATCAGTACAATTTTAAGTTTAAGTGAAACTAAAGTATCACTTTGACTACCACCTAAATTTAGGTGATACTTAACGACTTAAGGAACACTTAAAACGTTGGTGCAACAATTTTAAATTTTTATGTGTTCCACAATCACTAAGTATAAGCGGTGAGATCGGCCATAAATGCACCAATCACAAAATTTCTCAAATTAAATAATACCATGGAAACAAAATACACAAATTCTAAAGTCTAAAAAATTTATTTGCGACTGTCAAATAAAACACCTAGTGTTTGTGTATTTGTATTGAGATGGATAAAAATGAAGAGTCTATTACTTGTACACCTCCCGAAATTGTACTACAAGCTGCAGCTACTGGAAAAATCAAAATGCATAATTTATAATAACAGAGTTTGTATTTTGTTTCCATGGTATTATTTTATTTTTATTAATTTGAGATTAGAACAAAAATGTTTGTATTGAAGCTTGCATTCCTTGTATTAAGTTGTGTTTATGAAAGTAAATAAAATAGTCGTAGATAAAGTACAGCCCGAGTCGAAAAATGAAACTCGTTTTGACGGTATTTATCTGACAATCCTTTGATCTTCATTTAACCGCTTAAAAAAGAAGCCTGGTTTCAAAGTATAACTGGTAAAGTAAGAATAAAACTTTGAAAACGGATTTCTGAAACTGGTCTCAGCGTTTTTAGAAGTACTAAAAGTATATAGGTTTTGAAATTGTTATATATATACTACTTATGTTAAACGTTTGTTAAGATAGCTACGTGTAAATTTCTAGAAGAGTGGGGGTAATGAACGTTGAAATTGCAAACACGTTTAGTCGCGTATGAGATATTGACAGAGATGATAAAGTGATAAAGAAATTAAAGTAAAGAAATAGTAAAAAGTATATTGAAGAAGTGAAGCAGTGTTTAAAAAGTTAAAGAAGAAAGTTTAAAGTAATAGTTATAATAAAATAATAATCGACGCGGCGAATAAAAAGAATAAAATATATATAATATATAATAAAGTTTAAAACTACGTAAAGTGAAGCAAGAAGTTATTTATTGAAGTTATTAAAGTAGTGTTGTGAAAAAGGTTTAAGTAAAGTATTAAAAAAATAGTTAAATATTTAAAAGAAGATTTAAAAGAACGAGTAAGAAGAAGTATTCATAAATTATTAAAATAAAGTTAACAATAATAAAATATCAACGTAATAAAGGTAGTGAGAAGGAGAGAGAAGAAATGAAGCTAAAGTTAAAGTAGTGTGAGGGAGATAACGATATTTAAATATAACAAAGGATTAATATGTAAAAAATCAACGACAATTAAAGTATTTGAAATCCACGACAGAAAAAGTTATTTAAAATCTACGATAGTAAAAAGTATTAAAGTACAGTTAAACGTAAAAAGAAATCAACAAAAGTATTAATAAACAATATTATAAAACATCGACAATTAACTACGAAATATAACAGAATTTAAACAATGAGCAATATAACGACGAAAACAAATATAAACTGAGTGAGAAAGAGTGATAATAATAACAGTGAATAGAACAAGAACAGAAATATAATATATATAGTGAAACCAGATATGGACATAGTTGAAATGAAACAAAGTTTTGATGCGGATGAATAACGAAGAAAGAATCAGCGGCGTTTGGAGAGGAATTTAGTATTGAGATAGATAAGTTTGAATTTTAGTTAATAAGATATTTTGTTATAATAAATGTAAGATTTAGAATTGAAAGAAAATTAGCTTTAGAATAAAAGATTAGAGATAAAAAGGAATTCCATAGAGATTTTGATAGTTTTTGTTTATTTTAATAAAGAATAAATTTTTGTAGTAAAGAAAAATATAAATGTTATTAGAAAGAGACAATAAATTCAGTTCATTAGGTTCTCTCAATTTTTATTTCAAATCCCCAAACTTTAATTATTTCATTTTTTTTCAATTTTTCTTGTAACAAGGTTGTGGTAGACATTGAGATGCAAAATATTATCATACCCACGAGGCACAGCATGTTACACGGGGCCAGTGGCAGATTACCCATTAGGCCGGACTAGGACGTGGCCTGGGGCCCCCGACGAACAAGGGCCCCCATGAAAATTTGAAAATTTTGAAATTTTTGAAATTTTTTTATTAATTCAATTTTTTATTCTATCGAATTTTTATTGTAGTTTCAACGAAAAAAGCCATTGAACAATCGATCGACCAATTTTGTCGATCAATTTATTTATCATGTGTAATTGTTTATAAAATCTATTTTTAAACAAATTATTTTGATCTCAAATGTAGAAAAAAAGTTTTTTGAAGGCGAGTGCTTTTTCCGATCCCGAAAGCTTTAAGATTACTCCAAAGATTAGTTTATAAACTATTATATTATTAAAATTAAGAAATATATAATTTAACAGAAAAAAATGATTTTGTTTGTTTTATTGTCTTGAGGAACCTTAAAATGATATTTAAAGACTGTTAAATTTCTATGCATGTTTGAATAACACTTAATTTTACAGCTTTTCAAAAAAAGGGGGGCCCCAAATTTTGAATGGCGTAAGGCCCCCGGTGGGCTTAATCCGGCACTGCACGGGGCAATGCCCCGGTGCCCCACAGCAGTGTAAAAAGGTAAAAAATTAATAAGATATAAAGTAAGGTACGTAGCAACAAAAAAAAACAACACTTTTCAGCGGGGCCCCCCTGACACACATTCTGATCTGAGGCCCTCGAGCTTCTAGTTACGGCACTGAGGTATGGATTGCTTATAATTTCTCAGTGTACTAGCCGTAAACCGTATCTATTATTGATAATACTTATTAATGAATTAGTTATAATTTCAATAATAATAATTTCTATCATATATACTAGCATAATTTATATTTTGCATAAAAAAATCGCTAAAATTTATTTACAAAACAATTTTTATTCATCATTTAATCCAAACTTTTTGATATTTTTTTTTAATTAACGAAATAAGAATAATAAAAAAATAAAAATATCATGTTAAATATTAGAAAAAAAAGTAATCAAAAAGTTTGGATTATACTTATAAAATATGATGAATAAACATTGTATTGTAAATCATTTTTAGTGATTTTTTTATGCAAATTATAAATTATGCTAGTATATATGATAAAAAATTATTATTATTGATATTATAACTAATTCATTAATAAGTATTATCAATAATAGATACGGTTTACGGCTAGTAATACCTTGAAAAAGGTTTCCTAATGATTTATGCGATTTTACCGTAAGATATTTTGAAAGAGAATCAAGAGAACCTGTTTCATAATAAATATGGAATAAACGGACAAAACTCATCTTTTTACCGTCAAACTGGATACCTTTTAACATACGAACTCCATTACTATAAATTCCGGTTTTAAAGTATCAATCTTACTTTTTATAATTTATCGCAAAATACCTTCAAAGCAGGCTTCATATTTCGACTCGGGAGTATACTACAATAATGACTATAATAACCTCGGAATTTTTTTTTATTCCTCGGTAATAATAGCTATCATTATTGACTCGTGGTATAATATACTATTTCCAAACGTGCTATTTTAAGTACAAATCATTATTACTTACTTTTTTTTCTTATACCTTCTTTTTTTCCTTCGATATCGTTTACTTTTGTTATCTGGTACATCAGTAACATACTCACTATATGGAAACTCTTCTTCTATATTACTAATGACATCCTTCCGTAATTTTTTTCCGGACATTGTATGCGAACTAATTTCACTATCAACTTTTTTTTTATTTATTATTGTACTACTATTTCTATTGTAATTTGTTAATTTAATTAAAAAATCGAATAACTGCGTACCATTTTCTACATTTGAAGTATTGTCAATTTGTTTGTATCTAATTTCATTTCTCTTGACTTCTGTTTTGTAATTAATGTCATAATTACTTGAATTATTTTCAATTTGAGATTTTTCAAAATTTGTACTACTATCATTTAAGTTTTCTTTGAGCATTGTATTCTTAATTTCAGATTGGATCCCATAATTATTCTTCAAGTTTGTACTTGAGTCGAACCATTCATTTGGCTCGTTTATTTGAGCAGGGGGTGGCACAGTAGCTGATTGTTTTAATTTTATACGCATAAAGTCTGTTAGACCTTCTTCTTCCACTTGAAGACCTTCACTGACCTCTTTTTTCAGTTGAATGTATTCTTTCTCGTAGTTGCGGTTTGGTAACGCAATATCCCCAATAAAACCATCTGAAAATTGTAAATAGATTTAAATTACTTATCTTTCTGTAACTGCCAACTTAACATCATTTGTTCCAGAATTAGAGGCTTGGTTGGCAAAAACCCGTTTTTAAGAAAAGCTCAGCCTACCGGGTTTTATTGGGTTTTAAAAATTAAAGGAACAAAAAAATTACATTAAAAAATAACATAATGATATAGAAAAAAAATGAAAATAAAGTTAAATAGTAAATAATAATTCAAATACTTTCATAAGACTTTAAACAACATCATTACAATGTACTGACCGTGTAGTTTGTAGCCCCTCGATTAAATATTATTGTATGGTTTAATAGTTTTAAATATGAATCTTCAAGATATTTGATTTTATCTTTAAAATACGGATATTCGAGTAGAACAAAAGTGCTGTTAAAATATGCATATAATATAAATATGTATTACTTATATATATGTAGTACTTATATTACTTTACATGTGTGGAAAAGTCCTCACGAATTGCGTATGTGGAAAAAAACTTTATACCTCTGTATAACATTCACATAATGAACAATTAAATTATGATTGATGGGGACTTTTGTGTACAGACATATGGGTACTTTATACCTCTGTATAACATTCACATAATGAACAATTAAATTATGATTGATGGGGACTTTTGTGTACAGACATATGGGTACTTTATACCTCTGTATAACATTCACATAATGAACAATTAAATTATGATTGATGGGGACTTTTGTGTACAGACATATGGGTACCAAATTTCATCGCACTTCGAAATTGTTCCAAAAAGAGGGCACTTTTTCCCTTCGTTGCCTGTATTACACCACTGGAAAAAATTAAAGGAACAAAAAAAATTCCTAAATTTTTTAGTGATTTTTGAAAGGTTGTAAAATAACTGTGAAAAATAGTCGTATGAAGATATAAACAAAAAGTTTTGAAGCTTTAAGTTTCTAGTTTTGAGATCTTTTAACATTTTTTTGTGAATTGCGGTTATTGCGCGATCATAAGAAATAGCACGAAACAAAAATTTGAAAAAAAAATATTTTTTTTAGTGCATTTTTTTCAGTTAAAGTAATGTATTGTTCATTTAGCTTTAACTTGCTTTTTTAAAATTCACTCAACGTCAATTGATCGCTAATACAGGGTGTTTCAGACCACTATGTTTTATGCCCAAACTATTGAAGTTAGAGTTTGAGGAAAAAAATTTACTGTCTATATCGACCCTAAAGAATTTCAGGAAAATATTTTCAACCCCCTGAAACTGCGTCTTAGGGGATAGTTTGGGGGGTACATGTCCGTTTCTCAGTAAAATCAAATGGAACGGTGTATTCAAAAGTACATAATTGTAAAGACCATAAAAAAGTAAGAAACTTTTGTAAAACAAAAATTTTCATACTTTCAATTGTTTAGAATTGTTTTGATCTCAAACTTTAGGGTTTTATTAAAAATGTTCTAATTTCGTTAAATATAAATTGAATTTTATTGTTTTTTAAATTTAGAAAGTAGAAATAATTACCTTTGTAATAATCTATGAATATTTAGGATTTGGATAGTTTAGTGACATACGCGACATATCAAAATGCAAAAGTTCAATTAGGGATAATTCAAAAAATTTAAATACAATGGTATATCAATTAGTACTTTATCTTAAAAAAGACATGTGAGTAAACAAGTTTTGTTAAGAAAATTTAAAATTAATAAATCAAAATTTTAAAATGGAAAATTGAAAATCATAGTTTTTAATTTAAAATTTTCTTAACAAAACTTGTTTATTTTTTCGAATTTTTTTTAAGATAAAGTATTAATTTATATACCGTTGTATTTAAATTTTTTGAATTATCCCTAATTGAACTTTAGCATTTTTGATATGTCGTGTATGACACTTTAAACTATCCAAATCTTTAATATCCATAGATCATTACAAAGGACATTATTTCTACTTATTATTTCTACTACTAAAATTCAATTAATATTTAACGAAATTAGAGCACTTTAAGTAAAACCCCAAAATTTGAGATCAAGTCGCCATATTTTCTAAACAATTGAAAGTATGAAAATTTTTGTTTTACAAAAGTTTCTTACTTTTTTATGGTCTTTACAATTATGTACTTTTGTATACACCGTCCCATTTGATTTTACTGACAAACGGGCATGTACCCCCCAAACTATCCCCTAAGGCGCTGTTTTAGGTGGTTGACAATATTTTCCTGAAATTCTTTAGGGTCGATATACACAGTAAATTTTTTTTCTCAAACTCTATCTTCAATAGTTCGGGCATAAAACATAGTGGACGGGTGGTCTGGAACACCCTGTATATCCGATTTTAAATAAAAAATGATTCTTTTGTTTTGATCACACGTTTATTGCTCCTAAAAATTCCGTAATCATTATCAAAATGAAATGAAGAATTTTTTCTCATAATTTTACACCTACAGATCGTTTTTAAGGAAAACAAAAAAAATGACATTTTTTGTTCCTTTAATTTTTTCCAGTAGTGTATAGATAAAAAAATATTATTTTTAATATTTTAATCAATGCGCAATGGTCCGAAATGGTTTCCAGGTTTTCTTCAGATCTGTTCTGAAATTCGTCAAATAGTATTTTTAAATAAAAGATTTGGCAAGAAATACGTAAAAATATCGAAATAATTTAATTTCAATTTAATATTCAAAGTGGGTCTCGAAGACAAAAAATAATAAAATTAACGTTGTGGAGAATCAACTATGACTTTTTTGTTCCATATATTTTTCTTATATTTAATTTTTTAATATTAGTTCTGTAACATCCTCAATAATATAAATAATACGTCTGGTACGTGGCAAATAAATCCAAAACGCTGCACTTTTTGTTTGTTTATGTACCAGGTACCAGACGTACTAAAAACAAAAATGTACAATAAGAATCTGAAAATTTAAATTATCTAGGTATATCTATAAAATAGTTTGTCCTTAACCACTCTCACTCACTCATATATCAACGTACAGTCCAAACCCTTGGACCTAGAAACGTGAAATTAATTTTATGATGTAAGCACCCACGAAGAAAGGATTTTACGAAATTCAACCCCTACGGGGTTAAAACAGGATGTCAAAGTTAATATAAAAAAAATATATTTTCTGTTCGCATTTAATTGAAACTTATCGAACATATTCTACAATATAAATAATGAAACAATTATTTCAGAATTTCCCAAACTTAACCCCTAAGGTGTAAGGGGGGGGGGAATTTTTTTTTGTATTCACCGAATGAAACATGCACAAGTAGGTACTCTATAAGACAAATATCAGTTACGAAAATTCAATGGGAATTAGGGGGGGGGGGTAATTTTTTTTTACATATTCAAGCCCTAATAGCATGGGACGGGGACGAGGATAGATTTAGATATGTTTATCTGCATACCTGCTTTCAGTGTTGGATTTGCCATTAGGCCCGTGAGGCCCGGGCCTAGGGCGCCAGCATTTTAGGGGCGCCAAAATATTAGAGGCTGCATAATTTAAAGAACGATTGAAATTTAAAAATCAAGTTAACTTAGTTTTGATATGTAAAGTATTTAAAATAAATAAGTATTAAACAAAAATAAGTAATTATTAAATTATTTAACAAAAAATTTTTAGAAAAATGTTTTTTAAGCATACCATATTTATATTTCTAAAACTGAATTGTTTTCATATTACTAATATATAGGTAATAAAAAAACTAACTCGCTTGTATTTTAATACCAAAAATATTTATGTTTTCACGGTTAAGGTGTAAAATATTAATTCTTCATATTTATTTTTTAGAGTCAGATTAATCTTACTAACTGTTGGGCGCCCCAAAATACCTTAATTTTTTTTTAGTTTTGAATAAAAATAAGGTAAATATACAGATATTAAAAATCTTTTTGGTAATAGCTTATTCTACCTATTTTACCTATAAATGTAGTTCTTCATTAAAGATTTTAGATTTAATAAATTATTTAAAAAAAAATGAAAAAACCACGAAAAGGTAGGTAGGTACTACGATTGCTGTACTAAAAAGTCAAATTTAAAAGAAAAAGTTTTATTTGTAAAATTTCATGATTTAAAAAATTTTTGAGCAACCTTTAAAATTTCTCAATTATATCAAGTTTAAAAAATCTTTCTCAAAATCTATAATCATATATAATAAAATATTGAAAACGTAAATTATAGAATTATTTATTCCATGGCTACTATCTAATATATAAAAAGTACTAATATCGCTATTAAAAAATAGGGTGTAAAAAATTTTGTCCAAAAAATAAAATAACATTTTTTTGGGTGGACCACCCCTATCATTTAGGGGTATGAAAAACAGTTTGCGTCCTATTCTCAGACCTACTGAATATACATACAAAATTTCATAAGAATCGGTCAAGCCGTTTAGGAGGAGTTTTGTTACAAACACTGTGACACGAGAATTTTATATATTAGATATTTAAAGTTTAAAAGTAGGATTTTATGTAAATAGTACAATTTCATTTTTTATTAAACAAAGTATAAAAACCAATATACGCAAGCTAAGGCAAGAAAAAAAAAGTTAATCTGATATGTGATGTCATAAAAAAATTATGTATGCTTTTTTAAGAATTTATTATTATATAAAAATTAATAAAGCTTATAATAAATATATTCAATTTTCGTAAATTAGATGTTTTATTATAATAATTATCACTACAAAGCAAAAGGGGCGCCATATCGGACGGGGCCTAGAGCGCAGTCGAACCTAAATCCGCCACTGCCTGCTTTACTTGTAAATGATGCCATTTTTGAATTATACGATAAATTTTAAACACCTTCTGTAAAGAATACTATAGCTCTAAAATCAGCGGTTTTTGGAATGACGACGTTTTAAATGTGTTTCAAGAAGAACATACAGGGTGATTCAGATATAATATAAATTTATTTTTTGTAATTTCAAACATCCGTATTATGTTAAATTCTGTATGCTTTCATTTCCATCGATATTACTCGAAAACGGTTTATTGTAGGATAAACAAGCAAAGTATGTTTTTGTGTATTTTGTGTCATAAAATCTTATAAAAGTATCAACTCAGGAAAAAATTAAGGAACAAACATATACAAGATCAAAATCGATGGGCCCACTGGTCCCATACAGCCCTGGCCTAAAATATAATTGGTTAAATTTAGAAATCGATAACAGATATTATTACTAAACCATATACTAAATTTCATAATTCTAGCACAAAGGGTTCTCTAGATATTAAATTAAAACTAATTTTTAGTAAAATCTTTGGAGGCCTGTAGTTCCCTAAGGAAACATTTCCGGACACATGTTTATTGGAAGTTTTTTGCTTAAAATATTTTTCTCAATCTACTGTTCAAGTTTGGCACGACAGTGCTGAATCACCCTGTATTTAGAAATCATTGATTTTTTAATTGGAAAATCCTTTATACCATGCCATTTTTTAATTGTACGATAAATTCTGAACACTTTCTGTACAACATAGCATCTAAAATCAGCATTTTTTGGAATAATCAGGTTTGAAAAGTTATAAATAACAAAAAAAAATTTATTGACTTTAATAATAAAACATATCTACAAAAGAAATAAAATTATTCCAAGAACCACTGATTTTAGAGCTATGGTATGCTGTACAAAAAGTATTAAGAATTTACCGTACAATTCAAAAATAGCATAATATACAGACTGTTCCATTAAAAAAATCAATGATGGCTGTATATGTTCATCTTGAGACTTTTAAACGTCATTATTCCAAAAACCGCTAATTTTAGAGCTATAGTACATATGCCGTACAAAAAGTGTTATTGTACAATTCAAAAATGGTATAATACATAGGGTGTTTTATTTAAAAAAATCAATGATGTCTGCATGTTCTTCTTGAGACACTCTGTATACAATTTTCTTATGTCAAAAAATCCTCAACTAAAAATACTAATAAACGTGTCCGAGCGTTTTTCCACAAAATAATTATCTAAATTTTAAACGAATTTGTTCCTTTCATCACGAACGTATGATTATTTAAATTATATCCATATACAGGCTGTCCCAGGACTGTGTCAAAGGTCAATATTTCATTTATTATAAGAATTGGAAGAAAACTTTAAATGCAACAGTTGTCAGGCTAGAGGAGCGGCATAATTTGAAAATAGTTACATTTTTACAGGTGATCCATAACTGCGTTACAAATCAAAGTTATGTTTTTAAAAATACAAACTATGTTTTTTTTGTTTTATTTGATAATCTAAAAGCATTCATTTTTCGTATTTTGATATATCATGTATGGGATTATACAGAGGGGTTTAGAACTAATGACCAATTTTGTAAGAAAATAGGAACATTTTCAACTCTTTGTAATTTTCTAATTACAACAAAAAAAATGTTTTCTGTTTGAAGTAGTTTTGGCATATTCTCTATTATTGCGATATTATGTCAAACATTTACAAAATTGTATTATTTGTACAGGCTGCATCAAAACACTAAACCTAGTTTTTTTCAAAATTTTAAAATTAACACCCTATATATTTTTATATTTTTGAATTACCTGTTCAATTCTCAACACATTTTACAAACCATGTTCTATACCTAAATCCAGCTGTTAAAGAGTTATTAATTTTATATTCAAATCTTAAGATATTTTTAAAAACAATTCAACTATATTATATGCCATAAAATAATTAAATTTTTATATTGTTAAAGTTTGTAAGTTCTATTAGTTTGTTAAGTTATTTTTGAGCGAACAAAGTTGTATTGTTTTTATAAAACATATTAAGATTTTAAAATAAGAAAAATAACTCTTTAACGGCAGGATTTAGGTATAGGTTTTATATAGGTTTGTAAAATGTGCTGAGAATTGAACAGGCAATTCGAAAATGTAAAAATATATAGTGTTCCATTTGAAAATTTTGAAAAAAAACTAGAATTCATATAGAAAAAAATATATAAAAACTGATTATTATTTACTGAAAGTGAATTTTTTAAATTTTTTAACATCAATTAGAATCCAAATCTTAACCGCAATTCAAAATTAAGTTGACACATATATTAATTTTGTTTTATTCAACAATTTTTAACCATGCTTTCAATCTTCAAAACTAAATCTAGCAACGTAAAATTGGTCACCTGTAGAATCTAAAAGAGCGCATAAAGATATTGCATATTGCCGTTTTGTTTTGAAAAATTATTAGCTTTTTCAAGCAACTTTTTGTTCATATGGGAACATGCTTTAATTTTTTAACAAAAAATTGCTTTGATTTGTTAGCAGTATTAAGATTTTGAATATCTTGTATTCGCTATTTGTTTTGATCTTTTTTTAATTTTGAAATTTAAATCAAAATTTTGATACAATTTTTAATGTTTACGTAGCTTTTTCAAAATAACAAAGAAAAAACCTTCTTAACATCTATACCAGATTTCATTAAAAATTCTAGTGAGCTGCTATAAAAGTTTTCAATTTTAAATTTGTTCAGCAAGTTACTAACCACTTATACATACCGAGTATATTTTAAGACTTTCCAGTGAATTATTTTTAAAATAACGAATTTTCAAAGAAAATTTTTCAGACAAAAGTTTCATGGCTTTGAGGGGGCTAAATATTGACAACATGGGTTGACCTTGAAAATATCACCATGATGGGTTTTTTTAGGTTAAACTGTTCTTTTTCAAATGTAAACCCATATTTTTTGTTGCAGATTCGTAATTAACTGGAAAAAATAAGTAACTTTTGTCTGAAACATTTTTCTAAAAATGTCAATTATTTGTGATATATGGAGCAAAACAAACAGTAATTTCTGTATTTTAAATAATTTTTTACTCGAAAACTACCAATTTATAAAAAAATTTACAAGTGAAAAGAAGTTTTTTGATCTAGGCAAGGATTTTCAGAGATTTTTTTAAAGTTATTATTAATTAAAAAAAAATGGTTTTTAAAGAATATTTCGAAAAAAAAAATAAAAAAAAAAACAATTACAAATAAATAAATATTCTACGAAAATCTAAGCATTTTTTGCTTCTTTAAAAAAAAAATTTCGAGTAAAAAATTATTTAAACTCCAGATATTACTGTTTGTTTTGCTCCATATCATAAAACATTGACATTTTCAGAAAAAATGTTTGAGACAAAAGTTACTTATTTTCCCTAGTTAATTATGAATCTGTAACAAAAAATATGGGTTTAGATTTGAAAAAGGAAAGTTGAACCTGAAAACCTATCATGGCGACCTTTTCAAGGTAAAGCCTTATTTAGCCTCCTCAAAGTTATGAAACTTTTGTCTGAAAAATGTTCTCTGAAAATTCGTTATTTTGGAAATAATCCGATTGAAAGTCTTTAAAAAAACACCCGGTATATACATACAGGCTGGGCCAAGTAAAACGAAACGGGAGCGGTTTTGGTCATTTAAAATAAGATTTTGAAAAATAGCTCGAACACGTCGATTTTGCTTTCGAGGGGGACATCTTTTGCAATAAAATTTTTGCAAGAATCTTTTCAAACCTCAGCGCTATGAGCGTAACCCTTAAAATTTTAAATAGCATGATAAAGCAAGTGATGTCTCATTTGAAAGGTTTTTTCATTCTGAATACAGTACTATTTGATTTTTTCAAATCTGTTTAGTTTTAGTCAATCGATTTTCTGATCAAAAAACAAATATTTACAACTAAAATTCAAAAGAAAGTAGGTTTATTTTCTTATCAAATAATTCAAAAACATCCAATTTGGACATTTATTGAATTAATTAAAAAATTAAAAAAAAATTATTAAAAAAAAAATTACCAACATCCAAAACTTTAATTAATTGAATAAATGTCCAAATTGGATGTTTTTGAACTATTTGATAATAAAATAAACCTACTTTGTTTTGAATTTTAGTTGTAAATATTTGTTTTTTGATCAGAAAATCATTGCATTTATGGAATTCAAAATGTCAATAACTTGACTAAAACTAAACAGATTCGAAAAAATCAAATAGCACCGTATTCAGAATGAAAAAACCTTTCAAATGAGACATCACTTGCTTTATCATGCTATTTAAAATATTAAGGGTTGCGCTAATAACGCTTAGGGTTGAAAAGATTCTTGCAAAAATTTTATGGCAAAAGATGTCCCCCTCGAAAGCAAAATCGACGTGTTCGAGCTTTTTTTCAAAATCTTATTTTAAATGACCAAAAGCGCGCCCGTTTCGTTTTACTTGGCCCACCCTGTATATGTGTATATGTTTTAATGATTGCAGTTTTTTTAATATTTGTGTACGTTTGAATTGAGTTGCAAAATGTCTAGACACAGCTTCGGGTTTTTTCACTTCAGTAGGAGGGATAATTGTGGGAAATATTAATTTTGTGAAGTAGTTCTGACGCCACGTTAATTTTATTTCTTTGAATAACTATTGGTAGTTGATACTGTATACTGAATTATTAGTATTAAGTATTATAAAATGTATTTCAAGGAGTAGATGCGTTTTGATATGACGTATAGTGATTATTTCCCATTTTTACTCAAAATTCTTCAGCTCATTTTTTATCATTTTATTAAATTTCTGCACTGCTAACACTCATATTAAATAAGATAATGATTGTATTCTGCGCGATTTTTGTTGTATTGTCCCTTTTTCATTAAAACATATAAACTCTCTCACGGCTTTCCATATTTCAAATTTCTCCAAAATTATAATAGCCCAGGAAATAAAGGTTTTTACTAAGAAAAAATTCCGACCAAGCTGGATTTTGGTGGAGACTTTTATTTTGATGTCCTAAACATACCCTAAAAAGTCCCCATAATTTGGATGGCGGGTTTTTATTTTTTAGGGGGTAAAGGGGGGCTGATTCTAGTTTTTTGCAAATATCTCAAAAATGATCAATTTTTCGAGGAAAATTGTTATGAAGAAAATTGTAGTATATAAAATTCTACACAAAAAAGGTTTTTATACTTTTCTCGTATAATTAATACTTTTTAAGTAAACGGTTAACTTAGTTAAGGGTGCATTGAAAAGTGCCAAAAACTGAACTTTTAGGGGCAAGCAATTTTATGGTTCATTATTATAGATTTTGGGGTGAAGAATTCGAAAAAAATAGCCCGGACTGGCGAAAAGTAGTGCAACACCCTTAAAAAAGAGGTTGAAGGGTGAAAACTCCGTTTTCAAGATTTTTTCCAATTTTTCTCAAAATCTAAATCGATGACGGGGTATTTTTATGGTTGATATTTATTAGGGACACTTAGACGAATCGATCGAGACCACAAATATTGAATTTGACAGAAAAATACTCTTTCTAGAGGGTTTAAAAAAACGTAAAAATGTTTATTTCGAGGAAAAAATTTTAAAATTAATAATTTTTGTTCAAATCAAAATTGGTCTCAAATTGTTCCTGAAGTTCTAAAGAATACTGATCAACCATAATTTTAAAAAATATTAATATTTTAATCTACAGTAAAGTTGTAGATAATAAATAAATCTACAATTTTGTTTCAGACCAATTTACAACATAACCTCAAATTTTCCGAGATAATAGCGAAAAACCGTTTTTTTGAATTTTCGAGTTTTTTATGTCGAAAAAATTGTCAAAATACTTGAAATTTTCATGAAATATATATTTTGAAGTCCTTCAATTTTAGCGAGCTGTCCGGAATTTCAAAGTTAAATATTTCCTGAAATATTAACGTTTTTCGAAAAAAATGAGATTTTCCAATCCAACAATTGATCGTAGAAATTTTCGATTTTTTAACTTTTAGGGTGCTCATTTTTTTCGTCTTGAGTTGTACTTTAAGATAGATAAAAAATTAAAATAACTTTACATTTAAAAATTCTGTGAAAAATTAGAAAAAACAAAAATAGCGATTTGTAAAAAACGCAATTTTATTTTTCAATCACTCTAAAAATTTTGTACTAATCATGAAATTTTTGTGCTAAAATACAAAAATAAAATATATTCAATTTAATAAAAGTATAATTTATGAAAAAAAATGTAAATTGATAGGAATAGGATGCTGTAATTAATTAATTGAAAATTTTTAACATAATAATAAAAAACTTTATTTAAAAAAAATAATAGTATATTAATTTTTTGTAAAATTAATATAAGTACTATGTAATCGAACATTATTTTATTTGTTAGAACAAAGTAATTTTAAATATATGTAAAAAAAATTCAATTTATGATGTTTTTACGATTTATTACCGAAAAATTACTTATTTACAGCATCTTATTCCTATCAATTTATACTGTATTACATTTTTTTTCGTAAATTATCCATTTACAAAATTGAATATAATTTATTCTTGTATTTTAGCACAAAAATTTCATGATTAGTACAAAATTTTTAGAGTGATTGAAAAATAAAATTGCGTTTTTTACAAATCACTATTTTTGTTTTTTTTTAATTTTTCACAGAATTTTTAAATGTAAAGGTATTTTAATTTTTTATCTATCTTAAAGTACAACTCAAGACAAAAAAATAAGCCTCATAAAAGTTAAAAAATCGAAAATTTCTACGATCAATTTTTCGATTGAAAAAATTTCATTTTTTTCGAAAAACGTTAATATTTCAGGAAATATTTAACTTTGAAATTTCGGACAGCTCGGTAAAATTAAAGGACTTCAAAATATCCATTTCATGAAAATTCCAAGTATTTTGACAATTATTTCGACATAAAAACTCGAAAATTCAAAAAAACGGGTTTTCACTATTATCTCAGAAAATTTGAGGTTATGTTGTAAATTGGTTTGAAACAAAATTGTAGATTTATTTATTATCTACAACTTTACTGAAAACCATTTTTCGATAGGAATTCATACTTCGCCGAAAATCGCAAAAAACCATTTTCAACCCTTAAAAACCACCCCCCTTCGAAACCGCTTCATGTACAGGGGTGCATTTCCCACTATCGCCAGCCTGTAGAGATTTTTTTTCCCCAAAAAGGTTTTGGCACTGGACTATCTCTAGTTTATATCTCATTAAATTTATTCTATATTTTATTAGTTGTTAGTAAATAATGTTTTCATAATATTAGAAACACGTACACTGTACTACATAAAGAAAGTTCTGTGGCACATATGGGGGCTTTTTAGGGTTCCGAAGAAACCCTATTAATCTCACCTTGTCGTCCGTCAGTCCGTCCGTCCTTTTCACTCAAAGCTCAATAGCTCGTAAACTATATAAGCTAGAACCTTGAAATTTTTACTGAATATGTAAAACGACACCTTCTAATAATCTAGTAGAATATGTACAAGTATTTTTGAAAAATATTTTTTTAGAGGGGTGCTAAAAGACAGGCAAAAAAAAATTTTTTTTTATACCAAGGCAAGTGGCACATTAAAATGTGTAACCAAGATAGTGTAATTTGATCCTTATTCTTATTTTTTTATAAATCAAAAATGGCGCCTACAGGGGGCTTTAAAGCAAATTCAAAAAAAACAAAAAAAATGTTTTCCAAGTCGTGTGGGGTGTAAAAATGTAGATCTCAAAGAGTAGAATATGACACTATTTTTTATTTTTTTTCTTAATTAAAAATGGCGCCTACAGGGGGCTCCAAGCAAATTTTTTTTGTCCCCCCCCCTCTAATTCGGTAACTACTTTTGCTGAGACTACTAACGACAAATACTAGTCATCAATATCATTTCAAATATCGTGGAAAAGGGGAGGGGTATCATAATTTTTTTTCTTTTTCTTTTTTTATCTAGGTCTGTGGGGTGTCGAAATGTAGATCTCAGTAAGTAGAATATGACGCTATTTTTTTTTCATAATCAAAAATGGCGCCTGCAGGGGGCTCCAAGCAAAAATTTTGTCTGTCCTCCTCCCCCTCTAACTCGGTAACGACTGGCTCAAAAAATCTGAAAAAATTAGATAACGAGGTTTTGGTGAGACTTTCAACGACAAATATTAAAATTTGTCCACCCCCTCTCTAGCTCGGTAACTACTGACTCAAAAAATGTGAAAAAAAAAATTGGTAATGGGGTTTTTATAAAACTAGTAACGACAAATCCCAAAATCAACAATATCATTTAAAATTTTGACAAAATTGGAAGGGGCGTCATGAAATTTTATTTATTTTCATATCTAGGCTTGTGGGGTATCAAAATGTAGATCTAAATTAATAGAATATGATCCTATTTTTATATTTATTTTTAACTCAAAAATGCACCTGTAAATGGCTCTAAACAGTCCACGTTGTATATACTTCGGAACCCTTATGGCATACACTGGTGTATGTCTTGACAAATTTTTTAATTTCTTCAGAAACACATGAGTAACTTAATGTATTAAGTATTGTAACAACCAACAAATAACCGGCTATGATTACTTACATCGTTTTAAGGAGATCAGAGTATTAAGATCTGGTAAAATTGTGTGTAAGCAGGAGGGGTGACATCCCAAAATACGACATATTTAATGTGTCACATTTTAGCTTATTGTTTATAAGTAAAGCTGTACCGGAATTCCGGTCGAGTGTGCTGGAATTTTTAAATTTTGTTATTTCTTTCTACTAACAAGGTCGAAAATTCGTATCGAGTTTAAACTTTGTATATAGTTAGTGGAGGTCAAGGTAAGTAAGAGAAAAATTATCGTAGCTGCGGTAAAACGGTTTAAGAGGGTGAAACACCCCTATGAAAATGTGCAAAATAATAATATTTTTCAAATAACTCTGAAACTAATGAAAATTTTAAAATTCTATAGTGCCAACTTTTCATGATTTTGTATGCTCTTTCGAATGGTGATATTCGAAATTAAAAAAAATAAAACCGTTAACCTCCACTTCTCAATCAAAAATTTCAGTTCCGGTACACCCCTATTTATAAGTTTATATAATGCTCAAAATTAAAAATCTTATTGCTATAAACAATAAATTTAATGCTCAAAGGGTATTAAATAATGCGCGCTTAAAACTAATAAGTACCCAACTTTATAAAAAAATTAAAGACAAAAAATACTAGATAAAAATCGATGGGCCCACTGGCCCATACATCCCTAGCCTAAATTATAACTGGATAATATAAGAAATCGATAACACTTATTATTACTAAACTAAACAAAATACCAAATAACATAATTTTATCACAAAGGGTTCTCTACATATTAAATAAAAATTAATTTTGAGAAAAATCTTTGAAGGGCTATAACCTGAAATTTTTTACTTAAAATTTTTTCATAATCTACCTTTTATGTTTGGTACGACAATTATGAATCAGCCTTTATATAAACAAAAAAAATTTCTTACATACACCATGCACATGTAATTTAAAAAGAAAAAAAAATTAATTTATTCGATATCTATGCGTTCATGATGAAAGGAACAAATTCGTTTAAAATTCAGGTAATTATTTTGTGGAAAAACGCTTGGATCCATCGATTAGTATTTTTATTTGATTTTTTGACATAAGACAGGTTGTCTCAAGAAGAACATGCAGACATCATTGATTTTTTTAAATGGAACACCCTATATATTATGCCATTTTTGAATTGTTCGATAAATTCTGAACACTTTTTGTACAACATACTATACCTTTAAAATCAGCGGTTTTTAGAATACTGAGGTTTGAAATGTATTTCAAGATGAATATATGCAGTCATCATGAATTTTTTTAACGACACAGCCTGTATTTTATGCTATTTTTTAATTGTACGATAAATTTTGAACACTTTTTGTACAGCATACCATAGCTCTAAAATCAGCAGTTTTTGGAATAATGACGTTTGAAATGTGATAAATAAATAAAAGATTAAAGAACTTTAATAATAAAACATACAAAAGAAATAAAATTACATATTCCAAAAACCACTGATTTAGAGCTATGGTATGTTGTACAAAAAGTGTTAAGAATTTACCTTACAATGCAAAAATGGTATAAAATACAGGCTATTCCATTAAAAAAATCAATGATGACTGCATATTGCATATATTCATCTTGAGATACATTTCAAACGTCATTATTCCAAAAACCACTGATTTTAAAGCTATGGTGTGTTTTATAAAAAGTGTTCAGAATTTATTGTACAATTCAAAATGGCATAATATATAGGGTGTTCTATTTAAAAAAATCAATGATTACTGCATATGTTCTTCTTGAGGCACCCTGTATACAATTTTCTTATGTCAAAAAATCCGCAACCAAAAATACTAATTGACGGGTCCGAGCGTTTTTCCACAAAATAATTACCTGAATTTTAAACGAATTTGTTCCTTTCATCATGAACGCAATGTATATTTTTGAATTAAAATTTTTTTGGAATAAATGTTTTTTGTTTATTAGTTTTTTATATGTAACCATAAAACAAACAAAAAACGTAAAAACACCCCCCGACGAATTCATAATATTACCGCTTCGAAACTGATTGTAACATTTATCCAAAATATTTTTCTGTATTAAACAGTATGTATTTCTAAAAAAATAATTCATAACGTTCTTTCTTACGCATTCGATATACGAGTACAGTAATACATACCACATACCTACGAGTATGTATGTATAAATTTAATGAGTAGCTATAAGATAAAACGCAAAACATATTAATATAATTACCTGATTTACAAACATCCAAGTCAATATCGTCAGAAATCTTATTAGGAAACTTCATAACTTGTAACTCTTCAATAGTATATCTTGATTTTCGAGATCGTACATCAGTACACATTGCATTCCATCCAAAAATCAACATCACAAAAGTTAACCAAATCATTTGCGTTGGCAACCTCATGTTTGTATTTTTAAGCACACACACCACAATCTTTTCGGTTTTGCTTATTCACTTAAGTTCTTTCATAAAATATATAAAATAAAAACACACTAATACAACACAAATCAACACATTTTAAATATTCAGTCATTATGATTGTTTTATTAAATTCATTTCGTATAATTTAACATATTGTTTATATATCCTTTAATTATTTTACACAAAATAATTTAAAACTATGAGACTTAATATGTTCGCTTCGTATATACTGACGACTTTACTATTCTCTGTAGTCATATCAATCAGATGACAGCCATTTTATCATAAAATTGTGTCAAAGTTCATGTAAGATTTCTGAAAACAAAATAAAAATGAGTATGTATATAAAATGTAAGGTCGTTGCAACATAGAAATGAATATATCTATTTATCTATATTTATGCTACATTTACATTTAAAAAATAAATTTTTATTAAATTTTCTAGATCCAAAAAAAAGTTACATTTTTCCGAGGACTTGAATGGTAGGGAAATGTTGTCCTCTTTTTTATAATTCTGGTCACCTTAATATAATTGAAAAATAGTTTTCTTATTTTATAGTCTAGTCAAGTCTAGTGCATTTAGATGAAAAATAAAGCCTATGATAAAGTCCAATGTCCGGTATTATAAAGAATTTGCTTTGGTGAAGAAGCTAAGTTAACGAAGATTTTAAATTAATATAAATATTAAATATAAATATAAATGACAACTAACTGACAGTTCTAATCAATTGTATAGTTTATACGAATGACAATGTCATTCGTATAATCACATGCGTAGGTATCAGTGGTCTAAAAGCAGTGGTAATATGTGTACCGTGTACCTCATAAAATACTTAGAGTTAGCGTTATCTTAGCTTTTGCTCTAGGCAAGCTTGTCCAATTCGCAGCCCGCGAGTACCTATCTTTCATCTATCATCGGATATTTTTTAATAAGATCTTATAAAATAATATTAAAAAAATTAATTATTTTAATTAGTTAACAAGGAAAAAAGGTCTTAATTTTTTTCGTATAAAATTTACAAAAATTATACGTGCGGTCCTTGTTAGACTGAGTTTATTCTATGTGGCCCAAGAAGTTCAAAAGTTTGGACACCTATGCTCTACAGCGAATTCTTTATAATATCCGACACAATAGAGACCAAATTTTTGTATACACTTATTTAGTCTTGATAAATAATATTACAAAAATCCCAGTTTTATTGCATGCATAATATTAACAGTCTAAAAACCGCTAACAATTAGTTCTAAGCAAATATCTTCTTATCTATGTATTAGTTCTATGACTAAAATATTTATTATCAAATATGAAGATTAGAAAATTATCTTGAACAAAGATCTTTTAAGTATATATATTTATATAAACTTGTTTTCTTAGTTTTATTTAATCATAGAACAAGATTATAAACTTTTTCAATGTAATTTGAAGCATCCGTATTAAGTAAGTATATTTTTGCAGTGCTTTCTTTTGTATCGATATATGTACCTAGTAAATAGTTCATCATATATCACATGAGCAAAGTACCTATATATTTTGTATGTATTTATTGTTTTAAAATCAAATACAATAATAAGAAAAATATGTAAAAATGATAGGGTTCCGTAGTCATTTTCACTACGATTTATAAAAAAGAGTTATTTCAAAATTTCCGTGACTGAAGGGTTAAAATCAAAAAGTCATTTGACTTTTATTATTGCATTTTAGGAGACATATCAAACGACACCCCACTCAATGGGGTAAATGAAAAAAATGTCAGTTCACTTTTCAATCTATGAAAGGAGGTCCAAAATATTTTTGAAAATGTTCGTTATAATTTTCTGTGAAAGTACTAGTTAAAAGCTACATTCTGAATTTTTTTCAGATTTTTTGAATCGATAATTTAGAAAATAGAGGGGGGACACTCTGACAGCGACTTTAAAAAGTAAATATATCGTGACTGAAGGGTTGAAATCAAAAAGTTATTTGAAATTTTTTATTGCATTTTAGGAGACCTATTAAATGACACCCCACGTAAGGGGGTAAATTGGAAAAAAATGTGAGTTCACTTTTCAGTCTTAAGAAGGGGGGTCCAAAATATTTTTGACAATATTCGTTATAATTTTCAGTGAAAATACTAATTAAAAGCTGTATTCCGGAATTTTTTCAGACTTTTTGAACTTATAGTTTAGAAAATAGAAGCCGCTTTTATAATGACTATGGAGAGCAAATACATCGTGATTGAAGGGTTAAAACCAAAAGGTTCTGTTACAATTTTTGTTGCATGTTAAAAGATCTTTCTAACGACACCACACTCAATGGGGTAGATGAAATTTTTTTTTAAATACTTTTCATTTTATTAAAAGGGGGTTTAAAAAAATGTTTTTCTCAAAAAATCATTTCTGTTTTTGGGTCATCAATTTACGACCGTATACCGAATTTCATCTTATTATGTCAATTTTTTTCAGGACGGACGGACATGGAGAAACTATAAGAGTTCCTAGATTTCTGCGAAACCCTAAAAACAAGATAAAAATCGAAAGACTCGCTTGCTCCATATCCGTTCAGTACTTCAAATTTCATAACTGTATCACAACATATTCTCAATATATTGAGGGTCTTTCAAGTATTATGTAAACATGATTGAAAGTTGGGAGGTAGTAGTTAGGGTTCCGAAGAGACCCTATTAATCTCACTTTGTTGTCCGTCCGTCTGTCTGTCCTTTTCAGTCAAAGCAAAATATCTCGAAAATTATAAACTAGAAATTTACAGGCTGTCCCATTTTAATCTATCACCCCCCGTAATTTTTTTATCTATTAATTAAACCAAAAAATGCTTCAAATAAAAGTTGTTTGGTTTTGAGGAGGACCCAAAATGGCATTATTATTTTTTTTGTCGTCTTCATGGTCAAATAGGGCCAATTTTTTTTTCAAAACGAAACCTATATTTTTCATTACGGTATCTTATTGTTTGGAAAAATCAAGCAGCTTTTGTTTTAAATAATTTTTTTGTATAAAGTGTAGAAAAAAAATTATTTTAATCTGATATAACTAGAAATATTATATCAGGATTTTTTTAAACTTTTGTTCTTATAAAATATTAAAGCAAAAAAAAATTAAATAAAAAAAAATCTGATCATTTCTCCCTAGTTCTATCAGATTAAAATAAACATTTTTTGTTTTTTTTACACTTTTCCTCTAAAGTTAATAGGTTTCAAAAAAAAAAAAAATAGTGAATATCAAAAATCTAAAATAAAAAATATATTTAAAACAAAAGGGTCAGTCCGCGGTAATCGATACCAGATAGTAAAAAAAATATTTTGCGAAAATGAATACTAAAATACTATGGCTAGGCCATAAAATGCACACCCCTTAAACATAAAAAAATGTATTAACTTATAATATCAAATAAATACGGTACAGGTACAATATAATTGGTGAAACTTAAAAGGATGTTTGAAAAAAATATTGGAGGTAATTAATATTATATAAACATGGGCGTACCCAGCATTTTGTCCAGGGGGGGGCAGATTTTTTATTTTTATATAAACCGATTTAGTCAGTGTGTTTCGCCTAGAAACCCGTGATAAGAGGGGTTAGAACAGATGGGTTATTAACCTTTTTAGGTATTGAAGTGCAAAAAAAATGTTGTGTAATGTCCTTATAAAT
The DNA here is from genome assembly GCA_949319165.1 of Sialis lutaria. Lineage (NCBI taxonomy): Eukaryota > Metazoa > Arthropoda > Insecta > Megaloptera > Sialidae > Sialis > Sialis lutaria. The sequence continues at coordinate 31,502,369 of OX439235.1, forward strand.
GGGCATTATTGTAAATAAACATTGGGTAATTTTTCCTTTTTTTCAATCGTAAATTTATTTTTATCATATAGAAGACAAAATATCTACAAAAATGTACTCTACCTATACATTAGGATGGGCCAATTTTTTAACCTATCTCGGCTACCCCCCGACATGAAAGTACTCGCAATTCTAAGAAAAAACGCCAATGGAACTATACCTCTACATTCAACTTTAGTTCGGCGCATTTTTGATTGAAAATTTTAAATTTGAGTCCCTTGAATTCAAATAGGTTAAACTAGGAAAAAATTCCCATCAAGCTGAATTTTGGTGGAGACTTTTATTTTGATTTTCTAAGCATACCCTAAAAAGTTCCTATTGTTTGGGTCAAGGGTTTTTGTTTTTTAGGGGGTAAAGGGAGGCAATTTCTATTTTTTTGCAAATATCTAAAAAAATATCAACTTTTCGAGGACAATAGTTATGAAGAAAATTGTAGCTTATAAAATTCTACACAAAAAGGTAACTATACTTTTTTCGTATAATAAATACTTTTCAAGTAAAAAGTTTGGAAACGGGGTTTTCATCCTTCAACCACTTTTTTAAGGGTGTTGCACCACTTTTCGCCAGTCTGGGCTATTTTTTTCGAATTTTACGCCTAAAAATCAATAATAATCAACCATAAAATTGATTGCCACTAAAAGTTGGGATTTTGACACTTTTCACGACACTTTTGACTGGGCACTTAAAAAATTAAGTTTACTTAAAATGTATTGATTATACGAAAAAAGTATAGTTTTCTTTTTTGTGTAGAATTTTATAAGCTACAATTTTCTTCATAACTATTGTCCTCGAAAAGTTGATATTTTTTTAGATACTTGCAAGTTTAACCTATTTGAATTCAAGGGACTCAAATTTAAAATTTTCAGTCAAAAAAAACTAAAGTTGAATGTAGAGGTATAGTTCTATGGGAGTTTTTTCTTAGAATTGAAAGTACTTTCACATAGGGGGGTAGTCGAGGTCGGTTAAATTTTGTCAATTCAATTTGGCCCACCCTACGATATACATATATGTATGTATTAGTTGTCGATTTTAGTGGGTTTTGTTCATTCTATTTTTTTTATTTTAGGTAAAAAATCGATTTTATTTGACTGCTTTATAACATAATAAATACATAAATATGATAGTTTAAATGTAAAAAAATAAAATTAACATTTTTTTGCCTTATATAAAAAGGAAAATGACAACAGTTTTAACAAAAGATTGTAATTTTAAAAATGGTGTTTTTTCTGGATCAAAATTTTAAATTAATAAACTGCCTTGGCAGGCACGAGACTTTTTTATACATCATGACACCGAAGTATTAATATGTGATTACTTTTATAATTTAATATTTGATTTTAAAATTTTTTACTTACAAAATGATTTTCAGTGAATGAAATTGATACATTCTATTTAATATTGACATTAAATATTAAACGAAATCAATTAAGATTAGTGATTATTGTATTAACAAGTATTTATTTTGCTAAATTTCAATTTTGACACTTCTAATAATAAATGCTAAAATTTTCATAGATAACTAGATTTTTTGTATTATTCAAATCATTTTTAAATTAAAACCATTAAAACTAAAATAATTATTTTTTTTGGTTAATTCATAAGATACAAAAAAAAGAATAGAACATAAATTATAGAAAATAATATTTTCTACAACTTGTATCGCAAACATTTTTTTCTAATACCTACCGTTTAAAAAATAAATCGAAAAAATATTTTTTTTTAGAAAATCGATTATTTCCGAAAAACAATTTTTTGGGGGGAAAATGAATAGAACATAAATTATAGATAAAAGTCTCTTCTACAACTTTAATCTAAAATATTTTTTTCTACTGCGCACCGTTTCAAAAATAATTCGAAAAGTTCAAAAATTGACACCAGTAAACATCCGTTTCCGGTTTAGTGATGGTTTTCAAAAATAGGAGGTGCACATCTAGAGCATACAAGAACCTTAAGTTTAAAATTTCATGTTCGTAAGTATTACAGTTTAGGCTGTAGAGCGTTCACAGACACACACACAGACAGACAGACACACACACAGACGTCATTGAGTTAATGGTTGTATATGATTCAGGGACCCTCAAAACGTGTAATTCCGTTAAAATCTCGAGTTCGATTTTTTTCGTGATCACTATACTTTATTTATACATTACATTTCATGTATGTATAAAAAAGTAAAAATCAAATGCACATCATATAATAATAATATAATAACTACTTAATTCACTATCGCGCGTAGCGCGACTTTTTTAAAAAAATAACTCATAACGTGACTCATAAGTGAGTTTTCAGAATGAAAATAAGTAAAATACCTATAAATTTTACTTCTTCAATTTCATAAATACAATAGAACTTAGGCATATGCAAATAATTAATCAGCTAAATGTATAGTAAGACAGGTCCAGGGGGGGGCAGCTGCCCCCCCTGCCCCCCCCCCCTCGGTACGCCCATGTATATAAATATATAATATGAAGTTTATCACTCATTAAGATTTTTTAGAAAATCAACAATGAATCTTGATATCAATCGATTATTACCTTTTTTTATTTAAATTTAGGATGTATTGTAATAAAACAACAATCATTTTAATTTACAATTTTTATATAACATATTTTTTTTGTAAAATGTATAAAGTAAATAAATTAATTAATAATAATAATTAAAAAGATAAATACATCCACATTTTGCAGCGATAACAACTGTGTTCACCTGATATCTAGCATTTAAAATGAAACAACAATGTAACGTTTATAGGTTATATGACGTATATTATATATGTTTTAAAAATGCAAACTTACCAGATTTTATCTTGATTAAAAAGATTGATTGGCTTTGAATAAAATAATTAAAATACAGCACGTATCGATGTACGTGTATTTATATATTAATTAACACAATATAATAATTATGGAATTTGAATTGACATATGAAGAAATAGCGCCTACTACTATTAATAAATTATAAATAGCAACTACTCTATTTGTAAAAAAAATTCTTGTCAAAATATGAATTTTTGTTTAAATAAACTGCAAATTTCGTTACTTCTAGTTATCCAATTTTGTTGAGTTTTAATAGGGTTCTATTCTGATAATAGATGAAGTGAAATCAAAAGGATTGGTGCAAATTTATTTCGAATTGTAGCCTGTAGTTCGGCGTTTCTATCAAAAAAGCGGGTTAAATCGACAAATTGAACTTTATTTATATTTTTATAACAGAAAATTAAAACCGATCGATATTAAACTAAGCAAAAATGGAGACTGTAATGTTTTCTATCAGAAAATGTAAAAATGTAAGTGAGATACTGAAGAAATTTAAGATATAATACTCATTTTATCAATTTATATACGAAAAAAATTTTTAGGACGAGAGTAGAACACACTTCCAAGCAGAGCCTGCTTGGGGTGTGCAATATAAAATTAACAGGCTATTTAACATCAATTTTCATAAACCAAAAGAAAATTAGAAAAATTTTAGTTAATTTTCAAAATATTTCAAAAAATTTCAAAAATGACAACAAATAAGATGAAATCACAATAACTTACTTAAGAATAAGTGACGATCGTGGCAAACTACGAGTACCTATTAAAAGTCTTTGACAATTATAGTTTTAATTTAATAATCTTATTCTACGTGAAAAATACGAATATTTCATTGAAAAATTTTTTTTTAACAACTTAAGCTTTACATGATATCTAACTTCTAACAAAATAATTTTGAGAATTTGCAAATTCAATAATTTCTTATTCAAAAATCATTAATTTTAGAAAAAAGTACAAAATACAAAAAAATGTTTATTAACTTCGAGAATTTTTTTTAACATTTCGTATTTTTTTTTTGCTGAAATAAAATAAATAGATAAAGTTTTAAAATTTTTCAAACAATATTTCAAGATTTATTAAACCAAAATATTTTTTTTTTTATAATTTTTTCTAAAGTTTATAGTTTCTGAGTAAAAAATTCTTGAAAGTCCAAAATCTCGAAATTATTTTGTTAAATATCTTGGTTCAAAAAAATTTTTTGGCTGGAAGATTCGTGTTTGCTCACTTAAAATAAGATTATTAAATAAAATCTATAGGTTCCTATTTAAAAAAAGTGATGCTGACCTTCAAATATCCTTGAAGGCCACACTAAAATAACAAATAAATATTACTATTCGATTACCCCTTCAAAACTATACATTTTTTGGTTTGAACATTTTTTTCAAATATGCGGTGGTTCTGAGATAAAAATCTGTAACACTTTAAATGCCCTATTCTGTATATAAAAATTATATATATATGTAGTAGTACAAATAAATTAGATATTTTAGAAGAAATAAATTCAGTTTTGATACTTTATCCACGAAATACCAGAAGAGTTCGGGAATTAGAGCCCGAAAAGTTTCCACCTGAATCGTGGATGAAACATCCCCTTTCACGTGAAAACTACCCCTGGAGTGGATTTTATTCCAGTTTTTCTCATTTTTCATCCGAAATACCGCTCGGAAAAAATGTTACACTATTCGGCTAATCTCCAGCCTACGCTCACAATCTATGGTCAAAATGAAGGGTAGTTTTTGAAAAATCGGTTCATGATTTTACACTTTCGCTGCAAAAATGTACATTTATGTCATAATCAGTTACGTATTTAGGGCATATTATAGATGAAATGGCTTACATACATCTAAAGAAAAAAAGAAAATTAGTGATATAGAAGTGGCAGAAGCACCTACAAATTTAAAAGAATTGAAAAGTTTTTAGGGCTGACTGCATATTATGAAGTTTGTGCCTGATTACTCTATTGTATTATGTCCGTTGTTTAACTTAACAAAAAATGAAGTTAATGGAAATGGTCAGTAGATTGTGAAAAATCATTCTGTAAAATTAAAATATTATTATGTAGGTAATGCGCCAATATTAACGCAGTACAATAATATTATATATACAGGCTGTCCCAGGACTGTGTCAAAGCTCAATATTTCATTTAATATAATGAATTGGAAGAAAACTTTAAATGTAAAAGTTGTCAGACGAGAGGAGCGGCATAATTTAAAATTAGTTACATTTATACAGAGTGTCCCATAACTGCGTTACAAACCAAAGTTTTTTTTTTTTTAAATACAAACTATATATTTTTATTTGATAATCTAAAAGCATTCATTTTTCTGAGTATTTTGATATATCAAGTATGGAATTATATAGAGGGGTTTAAAAATAATGACCAATTTTGTAAGAAAATAGGAACATTTTCAACGCCTTGTAATTCTCTAATTACAAAAAAAAATTGTTTTCTGTTTGAAGTAGTTTTGGCATATTCTCTATTATTGCGATATTATGTCAAACATTTACAAAATCGTATTATTTGTACAGGGTGTATCAAAACACTGAACTTAGTTTTTTTCAAAATATTCAAATGGAACACCCTATATATTTTTTTGTTTTCGAATTGCCTGTTCAATTCTCAACACATTTTACTAACCATGTTCTATACCTAAATCCAGCCGTTAATAAGTCATTAATTTTATATTAAAATCTTAAGATTTTTTTAAAAACAATACAACTTTATTATATTCCATAAAATAATTAAATTTTTATGTTGTTAAAGTTTGTACGTTCTATTAGTTTGTTAAATTGTTTTTAAGCGAACTGTTTTATTGATTATAATAAAGTTGTATTGTTTTTATAAAACATCTTAAGATTTTAAAATAAAATTAATAACTTATTAACGGCTGGATTTAGGTATAGAACATGGTTTGTAAAATGTGTTGAGAATTGAACAGGCAATTCGAAAATGTAAAAATATATAGGGTGTTCTATTTGAAAATTTTGAAAAAAATTAGGTTCAGTGTTTTGACACACCCTGCACAAATAATACAATGTTGTAAGTGTTTAACGTAATATCGCAATAATAGAGAATATACCAAAACTACTTTCAGCAGAGAATACATTTTTTTTGTTGTAATTAGAAAATTACAAGGCGTTGAAAATGTTCCTATTTTCTTACAAAATTGGTCATTATTTCTAAACCCCTCTGTATAATTCCATACTTGATACATCAAAATACTCAGAAAATTGAATGCTTTTAGATTATCAAATAAAAATATACAGTTTGTATTTAAAAAAACATAACTTTGGTTTGTAACGCAGTTATAGGACACTCTGTATAAATGTAACTATTTTTAAATTATGCCGCTCCTCTCGTCTGACAACTTTTGCATTTAAAGTTTTCTTCCAATTCATTATATTATAAATGAAATATTGAGCTTTGACACAGTACTGGGACATCCTGTATATGTATGATAGATGTGTCAGACTAAGGTTTAAGTTCAATGTTAATGCATAATCACGATGGTAAAGAAAAACCTATATTTTTCGCATCTAGAACCTTGTCAAGTGCAGAAAAAACTATTCGGTAATTGACAGGGAAGCATTAGATATTTATTAGGGGTGTAAAATTTTTTTTTGCCAATGCTTGTTAGGTAAACATTTTAGTATTTTACACTTTGCACTGACCATAAACCATTATTGTCTATTTTTCTAAAAATGAGTTATCTATCATGGCAGCAGACTCGAAAGATGGACAGTAGCATTATCAGCTTGTAGTTTTAATTTAGAGCATGTACTGTTAGAGAAACATTTAGCAGACTTCTTATCTAGAAAACTGACACACATTGAAGTAGTAAGAGAGTAAAAATATAATTATTTAAATTATTTTAACGAATCAGAATACTTAATGATTAAAAGTGAACAAATAGCTAAAGAGACAAAAAGGGATCAGATTCTAAATAAAGTTTTGTGTAATACATTGAATGGATGACCGGTAGCTATAATAAAACGGGCAAGTGCGTGTTGGGTACGCACATGATAGGGTTCCGTAGTGTCATTCTCACTACGATTTATAAGAAAAGTTATTTCAAAATTTTCGTGACTGAAGGGTTAAAATCAAAAAGTCATTTGACTTTTATTATTGCATTTTAGGAGACCTATCAAATAACACCCCACTCAATGGAGTAAATGAAAAAAATGTAAGATCACTATTAAATCTATGAAAAGGGGGTCCAGAATATTTTTGACAATTTTCGTTATAATTTTCAGTGAAAGTACTAATTAAAAGCTACATTCTGAATTTTTTTCAGATTTTTTGAATCAATAGTTTAGAAAATAGAGCGGGGGGACGTAAAAAGCAAATATATCTTGACTGAAGGGTTGAAATCAAAAAGTTATTTGACATTTTTTATTGCATTTTAGGAGACCTATCAAATGACAACCCACTCAATGAGGTAAGTGGGGAAAAAATGAGAGTTCACTTTGAGAATGTTCGTTATAATTTTCAGAGAAAGTACTAATTAATAGCTACATTCTAGAATTGTTTCAGATTTTTTGAATTGATTGTTTAGAAAATAGAGGGGGCCGCTTTTATAATGACTTTGGAGAGCAAATCGTGATTGAAGGGTTAAAATCAAAAGGTTCTGTTACAATTTTTGTTGCATTTTAGCAGATCTTTCTTACGACACCCCACTCAATGGGGTAGATGATTTTTTTTAAATACTTTTCATTTTATTGAAATGAGGTTTAAAAAATGTTTTTCTCAAAAATCTTATCATTTCTGTTTTTGGGTCATTATTCTACGACCGTATACCAAATTTCATCTTATTATCTCAAAATTTTTCAAGACGGACGGACGGACGGACGGACATGGAGAAACTATAAGGGTTCCTAGTTTTCTACGGAACCCTAAAAACAATGATAATTACGTGGTATTATAATTATAATTATAATTTTCAGTTTTCAATTTTAAAATTTTAACTTTTAATTTTAAATTTTTTTAACAAATGTTGTTTATTTACAAATCTTCTTTAAGATAAAGTACACATTTATATACCATTGTATTTGAAAATTTTGAATTATCCCTAATTTAACTTTTCCATTTTTGATATGTCGCGTATGACACTTTAAACTAATAAAATCTCAAATAATCATACATATTTACAAAGTTCATTATTTCTTCTTTCTAAATTTAAAAATACAGGGTGATTCAGCACTGTCGTGCCAAACTTGAACAGTAGATTGAAAAAAATATTTTAAGCAAAAAATTTCCAATAAACATGTGTCCGGAAATTATTCCTTAGGGAACTACAGGCTTCCAAAGATTTTACTAAAAATGAGTTTTAATTTAATATCTAGAGAACCCTTTGTGATAGAATTATGAAATTTAGTATTTGGTTTAGTAATAATATGTGTGATCGATTTTTAATATTAACCAATTATATTTTAGGCCAGGGCTGTATGGGGCCAGTGGGCCCATCGATTTTGATTTAGTAATTGTTTGTTACTTAATTTTTTTCCTGAGTTGGTACTTCTATAAGATTATATGACACAAAATACACAAAAACATACTTTGCTTGTTTATCATAGGATAAACCGTTTTTGAGAAATATCGATGGAAAAGAAAGCATGCAGAATTAACCTTAATACGGATGCTTGAAATTATAAAAAATAAATTTATATTATTTTTTTATGATTAAAGGTAAGAATAAAGTTCAGATAAATAAACCTGAGTGTATATGTATAACTAAAGAACAAAATAATCGTAAAAAAATCCGAGGGCAGATTTGGATAGTTGGAAGTTTTTTTCTTTAATGCCCTTTAGTTTTTCATTTGATAAAAAAAATTTCATTGCGTAAAATTTATTTGAAAATAACCTAAAAAATCGGATATTTTTAATTTTTCATAAAACATAAAGGAAATGTGAGGGTAGTTACGGGATTAAAGTGTCTATGTTTTTTTTCAGTTTAAAGTATCCCTAAAATATCTGCGAAACCCCGAATCGCTCAATTTATTTGTTTGAAGTCCAAGCGATCAAACATGGCATATTGCACTGATAGCGTTAAAGGGTCATTTAAAATTTCCAACTTTTAAAAGGTATTTTGAATGGCTTTAATGGCATGAAAAATGTTCATAAAACAGTTTTAAAAAAAAAATTTAAAGCATAATCAAAATTTTGCTATTCTTCAGGATCTCATTCTTTGATGAAGCGACGAAAAAAAATTGCAAAAATTTATAACAATTTTGAGAGCCTCCATGGGCTGTGGTTCATTTTTTTGATAAAATCTAAATTTTTTTTTTAATGATTGACTTCATTTTTTATTTTATTTTTTCATTTTTATTTTATTTCTTATTGAGTTATTTGCGTCCAATTATTTTTTGTTGCTTTCTCATCATACTGCATTGAAATAAAAAAAAAGTTAATTTATTATTGGAAATAAACATTGTCATTTTAAAAGGAATATTAAAATTTGCAAAATTATAATAAAAAAATCGCTATTATTTTTTTGCCAATTTTAACTTTCTTTTCAAATTTATAATATAATTTTTTTACATTTTTTTCGGCGTTTCAGCTTACTGAAAGGTTATCCTGAAGGATAATAAAAATTTCAACAAATGATTCAAAAACTAGAACATTCAAGATTTCAAAGTGTTTTTTAAAACTAATCTACGACCAGTTTTCGCGGAAATCCAGCTATTTAAAAACACCTAAAAATATTGAAAATTATTAGTGATCCCTTAATTTTGTATTTTAGTCTATAATTTATGTTCTAATAATAAACATTGAGCATGGACTCTGCATTAATTATTATTAATTATAATGTATATAACTTCGTATTAACATAATGGTGTAACATTTCTCCAATGAGAAATGAAAAATAAAACGGGCAAGTGCTTGTTAGGCACGCACATGATAGGGTTCCGTAGTCATTCTCACTACAATTTATAAAAAAATAGTTTTTTTCAAAATTTTCGTGACCGAAGGGTTAAAATCAAAAAGTCATTTGGCTTTTATTATTGCATTTTAAGAGACCTATCAAATGACACCCCACTCAATGGGGTGAATGAAAAAAATGTGACTTCACTTTTCAATCTATGATAGGGGGGTCCAAAATATTTTTGACAATGTTCGTTATAATTTTCAGTGAAAGTACTAATTAAAAGCTACATTCTGAATTTTTTTCAGATTTTTTTAATTGATAGTTTAGAAAATAGAGGGGGGGGGACGCTCTGACAGCGACATTAAAAAGCAAATATTTCGTGACTGAAGGGATGAAATCAAAAAGTTATTTGACGTTTTTTATTGCATTTTACGAGACCTATTAAATGACACCCCACTCAATGGGGTAAGTGGGGAAAAAATGAGAGTTCACTTTTCAGTCTAAAAAAGGGGGGTTCAAAATATTTTTGACAATGTTCGTTATAATTTTCAGTGAAAGTACTAATTAAAAGCTACATTCTGGAATTTTTTCAGATTTTTAAAATTGATAGTTTAGAAAATAGAGGGGGGGGGCGCTTTTTTAACGACTTTGGAGAGCAAATACATCGTGATTAAAGGGTTAAAATCAAAAAGTTCTAATAGATTTTTTGTTGCATTTTAGGAGACCTTTCTAATGACACCCCACTCAATGGGTTAGGTGAATTTTTTTTTTTGAAAACACTTTTCATTTTATGGAAAGGGGGCCTAAAAATTTTTTTTTTACAAAAATTTTATCATTTCTGTTTTTGGGTCATTAATCTACGACCGTATACCAAATTTCATCTTATTATCTCAAAATTTTTGAAGACGGACGGACGGACGGACATGGAGAAACTATAAGGGTTCCTAGTTTTCTACGGAACCCTAAAAACACGTCTGTTTAAATAAGAACAAGTGTATCTCAAACCATTTTCTATCCCTTTCCTTTAATACAACTCTGTTTTCGAGTCAGATGGGCGGTCCAAGCTCTATGTCTATGATTCTATTCATTAAAAAAAGTGATTTTTTTTAAATTATTTCAAATGGTTCATAACACAGAAGAAATATTTGCCATTTGTGTCATGACTCATGAGACATTCTTATACATAATATTGAAAGTTAACTGTGTGGGTGATTCAAATTTATCTAAAACATTTTTTTCTTACTTCAAAAATAATTCGAAAATTCAAAAAATTACAAGAATAAATAACTATTTCCAGTTTAGTAATTACGTTCATATACATAAATTCATTTGATACATAATGTAGAGAATATTATAATCTATAGTTTATTAATTTTATATTATCTTTTATTAGTTTGTCAGAAATAATCATGTACACTGTTCGCTGACAGTGTTACGTATAAGAAAGTCCCGTTGCTCCCATGGCAGATATTATTTTTATCAATAATTTGATCTCCTTACTATATTGTTTTGACGATAGTTAAAATAATTACCTTTGAAATTGAAATGTTAGCTAGGATTCCGGTGTGTACATCCAAAATCACATGTTATTTTGCAAAACACTTTATTTTGAATCATTTAATATACTTTTGCGGAATAATGATTATTTACGAATTTTTTTATTAATTTTCAAAAACATTGAATAAAAAAATGTCTCATATTTTTCTTGGTATGAATAACACATTGGGGTTTAATAGCAAAAGCGAACTAAGAGATAACAGACCCCTGGTGTGTGTATTCCTGAATGAACATTTTCGATTTTTATTGTTAAAAGTAAAATACTGTAATTAACTTCCAAGACCAATTCTACTTTATTGTTGTCGGTACTAAAGGGCTTCAAATCGACTCTTTTTTCACACCCCGTATGGATACAAATATTCATATTATAAAACATTGTTATATGTAAATTATACAAATAAAATTTAAATAGACATTACACACATATATTTTACATTTCCGATTAAAAAAATTAAACATCACTAAACTACAAAATTGTTTTATAATTTAACATACAATTTTATGTGTTTTTAATTTTATATTAAAAAAAACATGTATCACATTAAACTGGTTGAATATTTTATCGAATAGGTAACACGTAAAAAATTCAAATATTGAACACATTAGAGCGTTACGTGTCGTGGTGCGGTCGAAATGTTTACATTTGTGTTTGTATCACATTTATGTTGATATACATACACACTGCACAGACATCACTAGAATGACACGCTGATCTGAGCTTGCCACCCTAACTGCCAGCTGACTGTATGACCGAAATAGCAAGGGATGAATTGTGTATATCTCACTCACTCTAAACGCGCATTGCTTTCGCGTCAGTGCTTTTCAAACAGTGGTAGCATATCTTCTCATATTTACACACTTTGGGCCGCCTCAACCCGGAGAAAAATTAAACTTTAAATATACATGTATGTATGTCGCAACCGAATGGTTTTAGCCACTTTACAAAGCGGCTACCGTTTTATAAAATTGCGCCATTTTATAAAGCGGCTAACTAACATCTAGCCACTTTACAAAGTGGCTGAACTATCATCCGCCAGATTAAATGATTACCATGTGTTCTACAATACAGCTGTCCAACGTTAAGTTACTTTACAAAATGGATACAATTGAACATCCATGATTGCACAATTTAGTACATAATATGTCGCAGCCGGATTGTAAATTTAGCTGCTTTACAAAGCAGCTGGTCGTTTTGTAAAATGTTGATGCTCTAATAATACACAGAAAAAAAACATTGATCTTATTGAAAATTTGAGATGGAAAAAAGCTCAATAAATTTATCTTGTTAATATGAGAATATTTTCGCAATATGATAACAAAAAAAACACTAATTGACAGTATTTTATTCATGTAGAAAATATATCTTCAAGTATTATCTAAAAATTTATTCATTTATCAAATACATAAATAATTTGCGGCACCAACAAATAAAACATTCAAACAGTTTAAAGTAGTTTAAACATAATGGTTGTATTAAGAAATATTTTATCAGTGTGAATATTTTTTAGACTTAAAGTGCAATTTTAAATATGATAAATTCAGTGATGTCATTTACCATGCATATTATTTATATTATAATAGAACATTTTCAAAACGATTATATATTTACAATTTAGAAAATCTTCTCTACTACATATTATGAAATTATCAAAATAAAAATTTATTTCATTATATGAATAAAATATTTATAACGTCGAAAACATAACAAAGGTTTGCCGACACTTGCCGTATTATACAAAGGCTGCCGACACTTGACGTACATATATAATGGCTTGGAACTTGCAACTGTCGACTGCATTAACGCGTCATTTGCTGTTTGTCTGTGCTTGATGTAACATCGAAAATATATGAATGCGTAAAAAAGTGTATAGTTATAATTACAGTCTAATAAAACTAATATATTCTGTGATTTGTTGGTAAGTAAAGATTTTTTAATAAAATTTCTGTTACTATAATATGTAGGCATATTTTTTGTAGACCTTTCGTGTAGTAATTAATAATTGAAATTTGATATCAAAGAATTATTATTGGTGTTAATGTGATTGAATAATCATAAATATAATAAATTTATATTTTAGATATTGGAATTTTTTGAAGTATTTGAGTAAGATTTAATAATAATTTAATAATTTGGAAATGCCGAAGCTTTTTATATCAGGCAACTCTTAAACAGTTGGAAATAAGAATATTTATATGAAAGTATCATTGATAAGATTTTTTTTACTTTTTTATACATACATGAAATGTAATGTATAAATAAAGTATAGTGATCACGAAAAAAATCGAACTCGAGATTTTAACGGAATTACACGTTTTGAGGGTCCCTGAATTATATACAACCATTAACTCAATGACGTCTGTGTGTGTATGTGTGTGTGTGTGTGTGTGTGTGTGTGTGTGTGTGTGTGTGTCTGTCTGTCTGTCTGTGTGTCTGTGTGTCTGTGAACGCTCTACAGCCAAAACTGTAATACTTACGAACGTGGAATTTTAAACTTAAGGTTCTTTTATGCTCTAGATGTGCATCTCCTATTTTTAAAAACCATCACTAAACCGGAAACGGAAGTATAATTATTTTTGAATTATTTTTGAAACGGTGCACATTAGAAAAAATGTTTTAGATCAAAGTTGTAGAGGGTATTTATCTATAATTTATATTCTATCCATTTTCCCCCCCCAAAAATTTTTTTTAGGAAATAATCGATTTTCTAAAAAAATTAAATTTTTCGATTTATTTTTTAAACGGTAGGTATTAGAAAAAAATATTTGAGATACAAGTTGTAGAGAATATTATTTTCTATAATTTAAGTTAGAGAAATGATCATGGCAACGCTGTACATTATCTACTATTAACTACTTGTCAAATGATTATATTTTATCATCTAAACTACCACAGAATATATTAATAATTAATTAAATCGATTATAATTCCCTTCAATCCACTTATCATATTTTGTAAAAAATTATTTCATTATTTCGTGTATTTTTTACTATAATCAAATGAATACGTTGTTGCCACATTGTCAACAATACTGTAATTTATGTGATGGTTTGGTAGTTAAATCTAGTTAGATCTTAATAACGGGATGGTCAATAATTCCATTTTTTTGTATACTGTTTTCTTTCATATAAATATACAACATGTCAGTTTTTTATGAAAAACTGACGCTACGTTTAAATTTTATCTAATAAAACGTTACATTAGTGTACGGTTAGTCCATATAAGCTGTGTTAAAAATATAAACTTTGAGATCGTTTTTCATGACTTTGAGATGGTCAATATTAATAAAAAGTGGCAATTTTTCAGATATTAATCTAGGGAATATTCCTGTGCAATTTAAACAAAATCTGACGAAAACATGTTTACGAACCAACTACCTTAATGGCTTTAATTTAAAAATGATTTGAATAATACAAAAAATCTAGTTATCTATGAAAATTTTGGCATTTATTATTATTAGAAGTGTCAAAATTGAAATCTAGCAAAATAAATACCTACTTGTTAATACAGTAATCACTAATCTTAATTGATTTCATTTAATATTTAATGTCAATATTAAATACAATGTATCAATTTCATTCATTCAAACTCATTTTGTAAGTAAAATTTTTTAAAATCAAATATTAAATTATAAAAGTAATCACATATTAATACTCGGTGACAGTCGGTGTCATGATGTATAAACGGTGCACATTAGAAAAAAAAGGTTTTAGATCAAAGTTGTAGAGGATATTTATCTATAATTTATGTTCTATCCATTACCCCCCCCCCCAAATTTGTTTTTAGGAAATAATTGATTTTCTAAAAAATTTAATTTTTTCGATTTATTTTTTAAACGGTTATAGGTATTAGAAAAAATGTTTGGGATACAAGTTGTAGAGAATATTATTTTCTATAATTTATGCTCTATTTTTTTTGTATCTTATGAATTAACCAAAAAAAAGAATTATTTAATTTAAAAATGATTTGTATAATACAAAAAATCTAGTTATCTATGAAAATTTTGGCATTTATTATTAGAAGTGTCATAGTTGAATTCTAGCAAAATAAATAGTTAATACAATAATCACTATTCTTAATTGATTTCGTTTAATATTTAATGTCAATATTAAATACAATGTATCAATTTCATTCAGTGAAAATCATTTTTTCTACAACCGTGTTAAAAAGTAGGCTTTTTCTTTGTCATTTCAGTGCGTAAAGTAGTACTTTTACGCACGGCGAGCGTAAAAGTGTTTCTATAGTAACAGTAACACATACATTTTCATATATTAATTTGGATTTTGTCGGTAGTAGATTTGAAATTACCGATTTTGCAGCTTCCAATATTTCTGGCGGCATGCAATTTTCATTATCACTTTCCATATTATCCATATTATTATAAAATTACAATAATAAAATCACAGAATAAAATACGCGAGTGAAAATAATTCACAAATAATCTGAATATAAATGTCAAACAATAACAATATTCATTTGTTTTTTCAAAATTTAAGTACTTGATTTAAATTTCAATATTAATAATTAATATGACAAGTTATTATTATTTAATTAAAAAATCATATTACATTATTATTAATATTATAATAAGGTTTTAGAAAAAATATTGTGTGCACCTCGGGTGTAAAGTGCGTTTTTCGCACTCGTGTGATTGTTAATCTCGGCTAGCGCCTCGATTAACAAACATTCCCACTCGTGCGAAAAACAGCCACTTTACGCCCTAGATACACAAATATCTATTGTAAGTAAAAAATTTTAAAATCAAATATTAAATTATAAAAGTAATCACATATTAATACTTCGGTGTCATGATGTATAAAAAAGTTTCGTGCCTGCCAAGGCAGTTTATTTTTCATAGTGAAGTGTATTTTTTAATTATTTGTTGATTTATTTACTTTAAATTGTTTTAACCAGGTAATAATGTGGATATGTTTTCTCTAAAACATATGAAACAGCATCATATTGATTTATTATGTTCAAGAAATAATAATGATTTAGGCTCAAGAATAAAATTGGAATATATTTGATCACAATGGCAGCAGTCTGAAAATACACATATTAAAGTGGAAAAATGGTGAGCTATAAAAATACAAACTCAACTGATAAAATTACCTATATTTATTTATCATTTTTCAGAGCACATACTATTTTAAATTACCACTATTACCAGGTCAACCAATTGCCATCAAAAATGTATTCAAAATATTATAATAGAATGTGATTACTTAATTAAGAATGTATGGTACGTACAGTCTAAGCCAAAAACAATGGAAATCTAGATGAAATGAACGATCAAAATCAAATTATGAATTATTCACTTTAAATGCTTTATAAAGAGTCAAATTCGTTTATAAACTATATAAAAATTATTAGTATTTATGTTTAAAACCTTATTTCCCATTATTAACTGTTATTTTAGACAAAAAATGAATATTTTTGTTGATAATATAAAAAAAATTTATTCTGAATGTCATTTAATTCATCTGTGAAAAATAAAAAAACACCAAGTATTTTCATATTATAAATGACTTCAGAAATTAAAATATTATTAAATAACACAATTTAGAACATACGAAGAACATATAAATGCTATGCAAATTATAATAATAGTAGTAATATGCTTACATATATGAAAAAATATGTAATAAAACAAATCATTACATTTGACAACACCGCATTCGTATTACTAACTTGATTTACATACAACAATCATATTTGTGACATTTGTGATCATATTCGTCAACACATAAATTCTCTAATTCAGTAATTCTCTGTTCAGTACATATACTCAAATATTGTCAATATAGTGTTCAGCAAGTTTGTGAAGAGAAAAGTAAGAAAAATGTTTCGTTGGAACGGAAAAATTGTAAAAGAAACGGTATATAATCATCGACAAGCGAGATGACAGTTCTCTTAAAGTTTTAGATAGATAGTTTCATACAAAGGAAGTAAAAAAAAGGTATGTAAAGTATATTTACTAAAGTGTATTTACTAACCTTGCGTAAAAAACGGCAAAAACCAACTTACTGAGAACTGTCATATAAGTTTGATATCTCATTTGAGAGTGCTTGCTACCTAGCAAATTTGCTAGATCCTTTATAATACCGGACATAAGAATACCAAAAACTCACGAACAAATTTTAATTTAAACATCTAAAAATAAAATACAACTGAATCAATTATAAATATATTTATTAACAATAAAATATTTGGATTTTGAATGTATGTACATTGTACATAATTGTCATATTTTTATACAGCGCGCCCTGGATGTGCGCTGTTGCCAGGTCAAAATATAATTTTTATAGCGTACGCCATTTTTAATTTTTTTTCTATATTTTTCAGCAATAATTATTTTTTTTCTCGGAATTTAGGTCTGAAAGAGTATGAAATTTTGTATGAAACTTGTTGCTAAATATGTAAGTGACGTGTTGTGAAAATTTCAAATTTTTCTCATGTGCTAGAACCATGTGTTTTATTAAAATTTAACCGTCAATACATCATTCTGCCATAAGAACCCATGTTAATTTTTACAAAAAATAACTTCCAAACTATGTAGTAGAACCTTCTGAAATTTTGTGTGGGTACTTATGTTTTATTAAGGAATAACTCCTCCAAATTTAAACTATTTCTCGGTGAAATGAGATACCTGCCATACATCCTTAAAAGCAGTGGGCTTAAACAAAAGCGCAAATATAATAACTCGGACAACACAATTTCACCAAATAATCATTTGGCTATGAAAAACTAAGGTAAAAAATGTTAATTAATTTTATTAAGTATAATATCTATAAGTGATTTTTATATTTTTGCAGATTGTGAAGAAAATATTGAAGAGAGCATATAAACTCATGTGCTAAAATTGAAAACCATTGGGCAGCTACAATAAATTTTCGTTTATTAGAAATAAACAAATCGACTAGTACTTCGAAAATATTTTTGAAATGGCCACATTACAAAAGACTTTTAGGGTGCAAACTTGTAAGTATTTAGGCTTTATTGACTAATATTTAAGTTTTTTATAACAATATCAAGGCCTAATTCAGACAAACCACTGCACAACGTGATTGTATACGATCGCTGTCGGTGAGTTATCGGGTGTAACCACTTGTCGTGAGTTCATATGAAAATAAGTTCTGTATTATAAAATACTAAAAATAAGATGAAACATATTTTCTAATTGTATTTTTTTATCTTTATTAGTTTTTTCTGTGTTTTAAGATTATTCTCACTTTTTGATATTTAAAATATTTTATAGAAAATAAAATATAATTCATAAAATGTAACATTTTTGTTTTTATTTTCTGATATACATTTTCAGGTTTAAAATCTGTGAGTTTTGTTTGTGTTAAATATGTAATAAAACGCTATTTTATTTATATTTAGTTATAAAATCATACATAACTTTCATTAAGGTTGGATAAATAAATAATACATATCTAAAAACAAAACCACTGATATAGATTTAAAATAAATTCTTTATAGTTTTAATATTTACTATGTTGGTTAATTTAAATAAAACAAATAAAAATCTTACTATTTTAATTTTTATTCTAATATTCCAGTTTTTTGTTGTTGGATAATTTTGTTGTACAACATATTACAATCTTATCCAATAACAAATAATCTGCCGTGTGCCACAGGACTTTCTTATACATAATAATGACAGTAAACAGTGTACGTGATAAAATTATAGATAATAATATTACCTACAATTTTCAACTTGGTCATTTTTCTCTAATTCGCACTGTTTCAGTGTAATTCGAAAAATTCAAAAATCGATGTAGGTAAACATCCGTTTCCGGTTGAATGATCGTTTTCAAAAATAGGAGGTTTTCTTCCCAGGCAAAAATCAATCTTAAGTATAAAATTCCACCTTTCTACGATTTGTCGTATTTGAGTTACAGCGTCTACAGACAGACCGACAGACAGACAGACAGACCGACAGACAGACCGACAGACAGACACACAGACATCATGGCGAAAATAGTCTGAATGGAATCAGGGAAGGTCAAAATTGATAATTCCATCAAAAACCGGATTTCGAAAAAAATCGCGTTTACTATACTTACTTATAATATATGTATATTTCATATACATTGGTATAAGAAAGTAAAAATACCATAACTCCTAAACGACTGATGATGGAAGGATGTAATTTTATATTTATAATAATCTTTCATATGGGAAGACAACCACCTTATTTTTAAAATGATCACTAAACCGGAAACGGATGGTTACTCTTGTAATTTTTTTAATTTTTTGAAATAAGACAAAAATGTTTTAGATAAAAAATGTCGAGTATGTTATTATCTATAATTAATTCCCCATACATTTTTTTCCAACACTTATGATTTAGCCAGAAATATTTTTTTAAAAATCATTATTTAAAATAATGTATACTGGTTGTCGGGTGATTTGACGGTACAGATCACGACTTATACGGTCAAGGCACCCGGCAATCACTGCAAACTAAATGAAATAGAGTGTACAGTGTTTATTCTCAATATTACGTATAAGAAAGACCCATGGTACCTATGGCAAACACGTACAGTCTCTGTGATACGTATAAGAAAGTCCCATGACACTCATGGCAGATATTTCTTCTCTGTTATGAACCATTTGAAATGTACTTAAAATCGAATACTTAGTAAAAAAAAAAAAATTAAATTTGTTTTTTTTCGAAAAAATTAATAGAACATAAATTATAGATAATAATATTACCTACAATTTAAAACTTGGTTATTTTTCTCTAATTCGCACTGTTTCAGTGTAATTCGAAAAATTCAAAAATCGATGTAGGTAAACATCCGTTTCCGGTTGAATGATCGTTTTCAAAAATAGGAGGTTTTCTTCCCAGGCAAAAATCAATCTTAAGTATAAAATTCCACCTTTCTACGATTTGTCGTATTTGAGTTACAGCGTCTACAGACAGACCGACAGACAGACAGACAGACCGACAGACAGACCGACAGACAGACCGACAGACAGACCGACAGACAGACACACAGACATCATGGCGAAAATAGTCTGAATGGAATCAGGGAAGGTCAAAATTGATAATTCCATCAAAAACCGGATTTCGAAAAAAATCGCGTTTACTATACTTACTTATACTATAGGATGTGGCTATTTGCACATACACTATGTGCAAGCAATTGGCTATTCGAACATACACTATGTGCAAGCAATTGGCTATTCGAACTTACACTATGTGCAAGCAATTGGCTATTTGCACATACTGAATGATCTATATGTGAACCGAAACCCCTAAATCTAGAAACGTGAAATTTCAGGGGTGTATTTATTTTATGTCGTAAATACCCACTAAGGAAATATTTTTCGAATTTCAGCCCTACGGGGGTAAAAGAGGGTGTAAATTTTTGTATGGGAAAAATATTTTGTCGATGAATTTACTTGAAACTTAAAATACACACTCTATATTACCAATAATGAAACATGTATTTCAGCATATCTTAAAATTCAACCCATTAGGGGTTGCAAGGGGGTGTTAATTTTATGAAATTTTGGAATATTAATCTACATAACTGTTTATGATATTGAGGTAAATACGGACAAAGAAAGTAATCTATACTAATATTATAAATGCGAAAGTGTGTCTGTCTGTCTGTCTGTTTGATTGTTTGTATGTTTGTATGTTTGTTTGTTTGTTTGTTTGTTTGTTACCTTTTCACGGCTAAACCGCTGTACCGATCTTGATGAAATTTGGTAGAAAGAAACCTTGCATCCTGAGTAAGGACATAGGCTACTTTAAATTCCAAAAATGCATCCCCTAAAGAATTAGCAGGGGGTGAAAATGTTTGTATGGGAAAAAAATTAAATTTGATTATTAATATTTCACCCCCGTCACATTGTAGTTATTTTCATTCGATCGGGCGGGAAAAAAACTACGGGAGTGGGGGTTTTGGGGGGGAAAACAACCCCCTATCTTGCATGGGAAACGAGATATTTGCGATTTTGCACAATGAATGAAAATCAAAACGAAATAAAATATATATATTTCACCCCCTTTCACATATGAAAGGTTGTAATAAGTTTCATTCGATCTGGCGGGAAAAATACTATAAAGGTGGGGGTTATAAGGAATAAACAACAACCTATCTTACTTAGGTGCCGAGATATTAAAAATTTTAATATTATAAATGCGAAAGTGAATCTGTATCTCTGTGTTTGCTATTTTTTCACGGCTAAACCGCTATACCGATCTTAATGAAATTTGGCAGGGTGATAGCTTGCATCCTGGTGAAGGACATAGGCTACTTTGTATCCCGAAAAATGTATTAGATAAAAAATGGGTGTGTAACATTTGACCTGTTTTATTGATTATCCTACACGGAGAAAACGAAACACCAATGAGTATTGTTTTGGAACCGCTGAACCGATCTTGATGAATTTTGGCAGGGAGATAGCTTACATCCTGAGAAAGGACAAAGGCTATTTCGAATCTCAAAAATTCATCCCCTAAGAAATTGCAAGGGGGTGGAAATATTTGTATGGGAAATATTTCACCCCCTGTCACATATTAAGGGTTGTAATTATTTTCATTCGATCCGGCGGGAAAAATACTACGGGAGTAAGGGGTTTTAGGGGGGGAAACAACCCCCTATCTCCCATAGGAAGCGAGATATTTACGATTTTGTATAATAAATTAAATCCAAAATAAAAGAAAAAATATATATTTCACCCCCTTTCATATATAAAGGGTTGTAATGAGTTTCATTCGATCTGGCGGGAAAATACCACGGGGTAGGGGTTATAAGGGAGATACAACAACTCTTCATATGTGGAAGGGGGTGAAATATATATATTTTCTTTTATTTTGGTTTTCATTCATTTTACAAAATCGTAAATATCTCGGTTCCTATGGGAGATAGGGGGTTGTTTTTCCCCCTAAAGCCCCTCACTCCCGTAGTATTTTTCCCACCGGATCGAATGAAAATAATTACAACCCTTAATATGTAACAGGGGGTGAAATATTTCCCATACAAATATTTCCACCCCCTTGCAATTTCTTAGGGGATGAATTTTTGAGATTCGAAATAGCCTATGTCCTTTCTCAGGATGTAAGCTATCTCCCTGCCAAATTTCATCAAGAACGGTTCAGTGGTTCAACTCTAAATAACTGTTTAATTTAATTTAGTTATATCCGTGAGTAGATCATACGCAGAACGGTTACGAGTGTTATTTGTGACGCGACTCATCGATGTTTAAACAGAAACGATTACCTTTTTTTGCTGTGATGCTCAAAACATTTCCCTATAGTGTGTCTGACAGTCTCATTGCTGTCACAACCGTAATGCTTGGTTTTTACGATAAAAAAACACTACATTGACTAGATTAATGTTCCAAAACAATACTCATTGGTGTTTCGTTTTCTCCGTGTACAAAAATCTGTATTATTTACCTGAACTTAATGTATTTTCACTAACCTAAATTCCACGCGAGCGAAGTCGCGAGTAGCAGCTAGTATTCAGTAAAAATACAAATTTCAAAATTCAACCTCTAGTGGCGAGGGTAGACAGGGGTGGGTTTTTGCTATTCTTTTTTTCCCATACAAACATTTTCACCCCCTGCCAATTCCTTAGGGGATGCATTTTTGGAATTTAAAGTATGTCCTTACTCAGGATGTAAGGTTTCTTTTTACCAAATTTCATCAAGATCGGTACAACGGTTTAGCCGTGAAAAGGTAACAAACAAACAAACAAACAAACAAACAAACAAACAAACAAACAGACAAACAGACAGACAGACAGACACACTTTCGCATTTATAATATTAGTATAGATTACTTTCTTTGTCCGTATTTACCTCAATATCATAAACAGTTATGTAGATTAATATTCCAAAATTTCATAAAATTAACACCCCCTTGCAACCCCTCATGGGTTGAATTTTAGGATATGCTGAAATACATGTTTCATTATTGGTAATATAGAGTGTGTATTTTAAGTTTCAAGTAAATCCATCGACAAAATATTTTTCCCATACAAAAATTTACACCCTCTTTTACCCCCGTAGGGGCTGAAATTCGAAAAATATTTCCTTAGTGGGTATTTACGACATAAAATAAATACACCCCTGAAATTTCACGTTTCTAGATTTAGGGGTTTCGGTTCACATATAGATCATTCAGTATGTGCAAATAGCCAATTGCTTGCACATAGTGTATGTTCGAATAGCCAATTGCTTGCACATAGTGTATGTTCGAATAGCCAATTGCTTGCACATAGTGTATGTGCAAATAGCCACATCCTATACTATATGTATATTTCATATACATTGGTATAAGAAAGTAAAAACTGGAATATTAGAATAAAAATGGAAAATAGCAAGATTTTTTTTAGCCAAAAGAGTAAATATTAAAATTATAAAGAATTTTCAAAATGATAAATAATAATTGTAATATTGATAGACAAAAT
The DNA here is from genome assembly GCA_949319165.1 of Sialis lutaria. NCBI lineage: Eukaryota > Metazoa > Arthropoda > Insecta > Megaloptera > Sialidae > Sialis > Sialis lutaria. The sequence continues at coordinate 31,526,085 of OX439235.1, forward strand.
TATCAAAATGATAATTTGAAAACTAATATGGTGATAAACGATATATCAGTTCGATGAATTGATATATTTTCATAATTACAATTTAATCTCGCATAGAATAAACATATTAATCAATGTAATAATTATTATTCAAATTAATAAAAAAATAATAAATCATACCAATCATCATATGATAATACTGAAAGAGTATTTTTCATTTTGATAAATACATATTTTTCAAAAAAAATAAAACGATAATAGAATTTTAGAGTATTGAAAATATTTTATCATATAAAACATTAAAAATATTCAAAAAATTTTTCATAACAAAGATTTATCATATTAACATACAACCTCTATAGGAGCCATATCGATCAGGGTTTTTTCTCATTAAGCACATTTTTTATCAAATAGACACATTATTTTTTTCTGTGTATACATGTTAATTGTTATTCTATGTAAGGTTAAAAACGGGAATTCTATCTCCGCCTTAGTTAGAGCAATCTATTATTAATATACCTAATATAAAAACAATGAAATGTATTTACAATTCTCACTACAATGAACTGTTTTTTAATAATTTTCTCTAATAAAATAAACGTTAAAATTACTATAGTTCGTTGCAGTGGAGATTGAATCCCCGTTTTTAAACTATATTAATCCCCTTTCGCCTCAATACATATCCCTAACCAAGGCGGAGATCGAATTCCCGTTTTTAACCTAACAGAGAGACTAACCTACTTATTTCACCACCAGAAGATCGCCCTAACCAAGGACAATTAACGTGTATATTATTAGAGTATCAACATTTTACAAAACGTAACTGTTCAGAGAACGAACCCCCATTTTAAACCTAAATAAAACTAACCAACCTTCTTTCGCTCCAATAGATTGCCTTAACCAAGGATAGTTAACGTGTCCACATTTTTATAAAGAGGCTGTCATAGGCACCGCCCATTTGTAAAAAGTCTCAACGACGTCAGCTGTTTTATAAAACAGCTAAACGTGGCCAGCCGCTTTATAAAACGCGTTTGATTTACAATCTGGCTGATGTAAATAATCGCTTTTTGTATTTTTAATGTCGCCATTTTGTAAAAGGGCTAACCGCTTTGTAAAGTGGCTAAATTTACCATTCAGCTACGACATGTATACAAAATCAACTTGTCAACCATTTGAAAATATGTATTAAGTACATAAATATGTACAGGCCCATCTTTCCCACTGGGCACTCTGGGCACATACCCAGGGCCCCGTGATCGATAAGGACCCCCATATCACCAAACGAAAGCCGATATTTATTACCGAAAAACATATTTATTTCGGAAAAATCAAACGATAATGACATTAATGACTGACTACAATACCTACTTGCTTATTAGCTTTACATGCGCGAAGCTACTGTACTCTCGCCCAAAAATCAGGCTTTCCAATTTCAGCATATGTAACGTTATTTTTTTTATGCAATTTTAATAATCGATGTTTCAAAATATTTATTGAAATTTATTTACAAAATGTGACTAAAATTTACGTTAATACTTGTCGGTAAAAACGATTTACAACAAGAAACTTTTAATCGCCGATAAGGGTTTCGACCTTGTAACAAAAATATACCGAGACAAGACAGTACGTTTCGGAGAGGATAACAAGACAGTACGTTTTGAACTAAATACCGAGAACAGTACGTTTCAGACAAGGCATAGGGACAAGATAGTACGTTTCGGAGAGGATAACAGTAGAGTTCGATTCAGACAGAGTAACAGTACAGTACATTGTGAATATGGTATCGAGACGATACATGGTAAATATGGTACAGGTGGTGAAGCCACGTACTAGGAATTTTCTGGAGGAAATCGGGAATTTAAGTATTGTTATGGTTGGAGCCAAAGAGTGACCTGGAGTGATCGGGAGTAGCAACCTACCAGACGGAGTCCTGGGGAGGACAGCAATGCATTTTCTGGAATAACGGGAGGTAAGAGGAAGGGTCGGAGATTTGGAGGTCCGCTCCGAGCCCGCTGGAAGGCGTCGTACCTCCGCGGAGTCCAGAGAATTGAGTGAGAAGGGAATTGGTGGTCCATCCCTCTCACACCGTCGGGGATTTGGCATAAGTTGTCGCTCTCACTTGCCCGTCCGGATAGTGCGTGTTATTTTTGTGATATTCGGTTAATGTTTTTTGGTGATATTATTTAATTGATTGTTGAGTTGAACATATACTTTTATCCCATTGTTATGCCCACGTACTAAGACATATTGTTACTTTGATATTTATTTATTTGTTTGTTTGTCTATTTATTTATTTATTTATTCGTTTATTTATTTATTTATATATTGACTGACCAAAGTAAGATATAGTTTACCTGACTGTTTATTTGTTATCTGATTAAGATTATTATTGTAATGATTGTTAATATGTTTTTCTTAATTGTTGTAAAATTGGTCATATCGTTGTTTGTTAACTTATTACAATATATTGGTAAACGCACAATTTATTCTTGTATATTTCTGAACACCATATCAATGCTTCCCGTCACACGTCAATTTAGAGGTTCGTGGTTTTCCTTTGGGGGGAAACAACCACGTGGCGCCCATTTAAACTAGTTAAAATTTTATTTTAATCACTTTAGACTTTTCAAAATTTTACCATCCTTTTTTTTATCAATTACATTTTAAATAAAATCGAACCCTCCCGTCTCCACTGTATGTTAGCCAGGCAATCCGCTGTTTCTGTTGCGACACGAAAAATGTCGTTACACATATTTAGATAAATTTAAATATATAAAAATGCAATTGATAATAATATAATAATAATAATAGTACTTTATTTCATAATACCAAATGAATGGTGTAAAATGAGTCATCATAAAATTGAAACATAGATAGTATAATAATTGCCTACACTGTTTTAAAGAAAAATCATCAGTGAACTAGTTTTTCATATATACTTAATTTTTGAAGTGAAAACTTCTTTAGCCCCGTTGGTTATTTGAAAAATAGATTTTGAAGAAGTGATTTTGCCCATCTCAAATCTAAAACAAACCTGTGAATGCTAAGAGTTACTTTTGTGGATTATATACTATTCTATTCGTTTAATGTGACTGTCAAGAAATAAAAATAAATCTAGAACTAGAACCTTGCTTATCTACTTTTTTGTCATTCCTAACAAAATAGTGCTCTGTCAAGGTACTATAGGAGCCCCATCATCCTAACATGCCCAGGGCCTCCAATAGGTTAAAGATGGCCCTGAATATGTATACAGTGTTGAAAAAAGATGGATACACCTGCGTAAGTCGACAGGGAGGAGTTATCAGGAAAAATGATCCAGACAAAATTGTTACCGAACAGTTTTTCCCAGCTATCACATGGCGATACCCGTTGTGGGGGACGATCTGTGCTCCGGGAGGAACGCTCCTCCTTTCGTATTTTTTAAATGAAAACTCCCTATTTTTATAACAGATTTCGATTCTCTGACCCAAAATACTAAAATAGAAAAAGATAATTTTTTACAACCTCCCACTACAGCTTTTTGTAAATACACCATTTTATTTTCTCGCAAATATCAATTTTTCATCCCAAAAAGTTCCAAAATCATTAGCGATGGTTTTTTTGTCCCATCTCGACGTAGTGGAAAATTGCCCCCACGGTCTCTGTGCGAGGGAAAAAATTTCAAGACATTAGAATTTGTTGTTCTGTCAGTTCCTACAAAGGTGGGACAACTTCCCATTACGTCGAGATGATAAAAAAAACATCATTCAGAGGTTTTTGGGAGGACAAATCAATATTTGCGAAAAAAATCATGGTGTATTTACAAAAGGCGGGGGGGGGGGGGGGGGTCTATTTGGATATCCATCAACTTAGCGAAACAATTTCGGAAAACAGAACTGCCATTATGCCAAGAATTTGACGCTTTTTTGCCGTTAATTAGTTGTTAAATTAAAAAAATTTCCGCTTTTCTATTATTTCCGCATTACCATACACACGCTACAATATGCTTGATCAATCCGTTTGATCAATCCGGTGTTGTCAAGCATGTAGTTACGTCTGTAGCCACCTTAACTTGTCGTCAAGTTAGCGAGAAAACATTTGGTACTAAAAATGACGGTAGCAAAAATTGAATAAGTGATTTGTAGTTTTTTGCCGGTAATTAGTTGTGGAAGAAAATAGTTTGTCACGCTTTTTTTACAAATAAAAAAAGTGTTTGAAAAAAAATCATGTGTTTCGCTAACTTGTCGTCAAGTTAACGAATTTTCCGTTTTTCCGTTAATTTCATGAGGAAATATAATGTAAACAGTTATTGTAGAATACAAATAAAAAAATCGTAAATGTTCAAAGTATTAGAAATAAATGACAATAATAATATGTTTCAAATAGTTTCAATAATCAATGTTTTTTCGCTGTATCATTGCAAAACATTGACTGAAATTAGTTTTTTTCAATTTTCAATTTAAAAAATTCGTATCTTCTAAACTATGGCTTGCAAAAACTCGATAAAATTTCAAAAACCGGTTTTCGGTTTTTATAAAGTGAAAAACTGGTTAACCGGGGTTTAATTGGGTTTTTCAATTAAGTAAAAAAAATTATTTATTTAAATAAAACAATAAAATTGATAATAAAACAAAGATATTTGAATTATATCTTTTCAAGTTCAAATTGAGATTAATTAAATGCGAATTGCAAATAATCAATTTCAAATTAGGAATGATCAGTTTGAAATTGGTTATGTTTAATAGCTAGTGTTGAAATTTACACCGGTTTGGTATATAATAGTTTATCATATCGTTCGACGACTAGACCCGGAATCTCACGAAGCCTGGGAACTTCATCGTGGAGCATCTACCGATCCAGCTTCATTTAATCAGCTCGAAGTTTTCTTGGAAGGAAGAATACGTGCCTTGGAAGTTGTCAACTTACGCAACACAACAGGAAGCTTTGCTAAACCAGGACACGGTCCAAGACATACATCAGAAGCCAAAACACACACTAGTGCTGTCGAACAACCATCAACCTACAAGCCAAAAGCCTATCAAGTGTGTTCTCTATGCAACGCAGATCATTACATTTCGGCATGTCCATCTTATCAACGCAAGACGCCAAAAGAAAGACAGGAAATACTAGCCCAGTATAACCTATGCTACAACTGCCTCGGACCTCATCGTTTAGCGGCATGCAGAAGCACAAAGCGTTGCCACCAATGCAACGCCCAACATCACACCTCAATCCATGGTGGGACTGCACCTCACTCATCGGCCAAACCAATGGTACATCGCAGTCCACATTAACTGATCCTATCAACAAAGACAAGAAGACGCCATGTGAACCTCCACATCGTAACAATGACAACTTCACTACTGTAACATCAAACCATGTAATGCCTCATCCAATAGGTAAGAGCATTCAAGTGCTCTTAGCTACCGCTGTCATACGCCTACGATCTCCGCGAGGTTATGAAATAGCAGCGCGCGCTCTTCTTGATCAAGGATCGGAAATATCATTCATCAGTGAATCTCTCGTTCAACAGCTACATCTCGAACGCCGCGGTGCATCCATACCTCTCATCGGAATCGGGGCTCATCAATCAGGTACGACAAAAGGCGTCGTTACCTTAACTTTGCACCCACACTTCAAATCTCAGTTCGAATGCAAGGTGACTGCAGTCGTGTTACCGAAACTTACAGCTAAGTTACCATCAATCGCTTCTCGGCAGTGTGATTGGCCTCATCTACGTGGGTTAACTCTTGCCGATCCAAACTTCACGACATCTGGAAAGATAGACATTATCTTAGGTGCAGACATCTACGGGTATCTTCTCGAAGCAGACATAATCAAGGGAACAAGCAACGCACCAATCGCTCAGCGCACATCTCTTGGTTGGATTATCTCAGGAATGTTATCAAATCAATCAGAAAGTTATCAAGAAATCCAACCAATTCACGGCTTGCAATGTTCCATTGATTACGACCTCCAGGAGTTACTACAACGCTTCTGTGTCCAAGAAGAAGCTCAGTCTGCCAATCAGCCTACACTGTCTCAAGAGGAAGAAGAATGTGAAGCTCACTTCCTCGCAACTCATTCTCGCGACTCATCAGGAAGGTATGTGGTACGTCTTCCCTTCAAGAGTTCACAAGACAACCTTGGAGATTCTCGTACCTCAGCCTCTCGAATGATGAAAAGATTTTCATCAGATTCGGCACTGCAATCTCTCTACGCTGAGTTTCTTAAAGAGTATGAAGATGTAGGACACATGCGTCGTGTTCCAGATAACGTACCGGAACCTCAACGAGCCTTTTATCTACCACATCACGGTGTCCTCAACGAATAATGGACGTTTACTCAACGAAGTTCTGCATGTTGGTGCTAAACTTCAAATCGACTTTTCAGATGTGATTTTGTGGTGGAAACAGTACCACTACGTCTTCTTTGCAGACATTGAGAAAATGTTCCGTCAAATACGAGTACATCAAGAAGACTGGGACTATCAGCGAATTCTCTGGTCACACGATTTTGAACAACCGTTCAAAGTTTATCAACTCACGACTGTCACTTATGGACTCGGTCCAGCTCCATTTCTCGCAATACGTGTCCTTCAACAACTAGCCAAGGATGAAGGTCATCGTTTTCCTCTTGCACTCGATGTAATCCGCCATGGTGCTTACGTCGATAATTTCTTTGGTGGAGCTGACAACATACACGATGCCCAGGAAGTGGTACGAAATCTCGACAGCCTCTGCATGGCGGGCGGTTTCAAGCTACAAAAATGGGCAGCAAACGATCAAGTGATCTTGGCTAATATTTCAACAGATCGACATGCAAAGACATCCGCTAGACTGCTAAATGGTCATCCTCTCTTCAAAGCTCTCGGAATTGCGTGGCAACCAAACGCTGACACATTTGTGTTTTCGACATCAAGCAAGAAAGATGACTCGCGGTTTACAAAACGCACGGTTCTCTCCCGGATAGCACAGCTATTTGATCCTCTCGGCTGGCTAGCGCCAGCAATAATCCGGGCGAAGATTCTCATGCTAAATCTATGGCTCGCAAAGATAGATTGGGACGAGAAACTTCCTGATAATCTACCTAATCTTTGGCAACAATTTTTAGAACAGCTAGAAGACATCTCGCTCATATCAATTCCTCGATGGATAGGAACATCATCCAACATGCTTTCCGTGGAAATACATGGATTCTCTGATGCCTCTCAATACGCAATGGCAGCTGTTCTCTACATTCGTGTCATCTCCGATTTGGACAGCGTCAAAACTACTCTACTCAGAGCCAAGACGAAAGTTGCTCCTCTCAAGCGTATAACGATTCCAAGACTAGAACTCACTGCTGCGGCAATTCTTACACGTGAATCTGCTCATGTGCGTGATATTCTTGGTATTGCGCACGCTCCGATACATTCATCGGTAACTTTCGTATGGATCAAAAGCCACTCCTCTAGATGGAAATATTATGTACACAACAGAGTTACCAACATTCAAGAAACTCTGCCGCAAGCTCATTGGCATCATGTTCCAGGGAAAGAAAACCCTGCGGACTGTGCATCTCGCGGTCTCACACCTCAACAATTGAAAGAAGATAATCTTTGATGGAAAGGACCACAATGGCTCACTCATCATTCAACATTGTGGCCCACATCATCACTTGCTTCAAACGTCGATCTTGAAGAAAGAGCAAAGATCGTCACAACTGCACGTACGCATGATTATCCAAATACGTGGAATCTGGTTGATCGTTACTCAACGCTGAATCGTCTCCTCAGGATAACTGCTACTTGCAGAAGACTTTTTTCTCGCAACCTCCGATCGCCAATGCACCATCCTCTGACGCCACACGAACTTGAAGCAGAACGTTTGTTTTGGGTGAAAACTACGCAAAATGCCTACTTTTCATCAGAACTAACAGCATTTTCTCAAGGCCGTTCACTAGCTAATTTAAACGCCCTTCTCAAGTTAATCCCGTTCATTGACTCAGAAGGTACTATTACGAGTTCGCGGACGGCTACGCAACTCTCTCCTCGATCCTGAAACCAAGCATCCTCTAATTCTACCGAAGAATTCAGCATTCACTCGCTTGGTCATAGCTGACGCTCACGAGAAGACTCTATACGGAGGAACCCAAGTCATGCTGGCACATATCCGTCGATCCTATTGGATCCTAGGTGGTCGCACTCCAGTACGATCATATATTCTTCACTGGGTTCGCTGTGCTCGACATCATGATATTACTGCCCAACAACTCATGGGTCAACTTCCGAAGATAAGAACAACTCCATCGAGACCATTCTTGAACTCAGGTATTGACAAGGCTAGGCCATTAAACATGAAAACTTGGTTATGACGGGCGGCACAAAATTACAATCCAAACATCTACAAACGCTCAAGATACAAAAGTTCATCATCAATTGAGACAAATATTTCGTCCCCTTCTTCAGGTGACGAAGCGGGTGGAATGTTACGGCAAAATAAAGTGTATTATATCAATGTAATAATAATGTCAGTTTATAAATACAATAAAGTAAGAATCGATTAGTTACATAAGTGATGTAAGATATTTTAATCATTGTGTAAGTTATGTAAGTTTTATAAAGTACAAAACCCGATGTAAAATCCAAAATAAAATAGTACAAATATCAATCACCAGTATCAATCAAACATCAAATATCAACTATCAAGAAAATTCTCAATAAAGACTCGATTTTACTGATTTCGAAGCAATAGGATCGATTCAGGAAATTCGAATTTTTTGTACTAAATGATATGAACTGAAATGTCTTAAATAGCTCTAATTCATCTAAAAACGATCAAATCGATGCAAATTGACTCGATTTTACTGATTTCGAAGCAATCTGATCGATTCACGAAATTCGAATTTTTTGTACTAAATGATATAAACTGAAATGTCTTAAATAGCTCTAATTCGTCTTAAAACGACCAAATCGATGCGAATTGACTCGATTTTACTGATTTCGGAGCAATCAGATCGATTCACGAAATTCGAATTTTTTGTACTAAATGTTATGAACTGAAATGTCTTAAATAGCTTAAATTCGTCTTAAAACGACTGAATTGATACAAATTGTCTCGATTTTACTGATTTCGAAGCAATCGGACCGATTAACGAAATTCAAATTTTTTGTACTAAATGATATGAACTGAAATGTCTTAAATGTCATGTATATTCTTGTTAGTAATTATAATCCATACGCACGTACCCTTCTAAGATCAAACCAGTTGATTTCAGATGTTCTTAGAATCAAGGTCTTTGCTTATTGTTAACAACTAATGTAACTTTTATACTAAATATATAAACAATATAAACTTATGTCTTGACATTATTAACAAGTACATTACATGGTGACAGCGGTAAAGTGATATATTTAGCGGTAAAGTGTTAAGTTTAACGGGTTAAAGTATTAAATTTAATAAAAAATTTAAAACATTAGTGAATGTTATATAACATAAAATTTAAGTTAACATGGATGCAAAATTACCTGATGAATTAGTTTTTAAAGGTAACATAGCTGAGAATTGGAAGTTATGGAAACAAAAATTCAATAACTTTTTAATTGCAAGCGGTAGATCTGAAAAAACGGAAGCAAGAAAAATTGCAACCTTTCTGAACGTGATAGGTAATGAAGGCTTGACAATCTTCAACACGTTTGAATACAGTGAAGGTGAAAATGAGAACAAGTTGGAAACAGTCATCAACAAGTTTGACAAATTTTGCAACCCGATAAAAAATTTTGTGTTTGAACACTATAAATTTTTTAAAAGAGATCAACTCGATATTGAAACAATAGACCAATTCGTAACGGAACTGAAAAAAATGGCTAATAGTTGCGAATTCGCTGAAAAGGATGTAATGATCCGGGATAGAATTGTTCTAGGAATTAAGGACAAACGGATTCAAGAAAAACTTCTGCAGTCCGCTGACCTCAATCTCCAAGATACAATCAAAATCTGCCAATCAATGGAAAGTAGTGTCAACAAAATGCAAGAAATAAATAATTCTAGTAAAATGATGGTTGGTGCGGTTAATAAAAAATTCAAAAATAAAAATGAAAATAAAAGTAAACACAATAATTATAAAACAAATAGTGTGTGTACAAACTGTGGAAAAGAACATGAACAGTTTAAATGTCCAGCATACTATAGAATGTGCACGAAGTGTAAAAAACGTGGACATTATTTTAAATATTGTGGTCAAAACAAAACTACACAAATACATGTAATTGAAGAAAGTGACAAAGAAGAAGATAATAATGAACTTATAGTTTGGACAGTACAAGAAAATAAATCAAATAAACTAGAATGGTTTGAAAACATTAAAATAAATAATATAACATTATCTCTAAAAATTGACACAGGCAGTGAAGCTGATATTTTAAATTATCGTGATTTTAAATTATTACAAAATCATAATACAAACATTAAAATTGAAAAAAGCACAACAAAGCTAAAGTCATATAGTGGTCATGTTATAAAAACTTGTGGTATTGTTCATTTAAAATGTTATTTTAAAAATGTCAATAAAACTATTAAATTTCATGTTTTGTGTGATGATGATTTTCAATCAATTTTAGGATTGAAAAGTGCCTTAGAATTAAATATTCTATATAAACCTGAGTGCCAAGTATCTGAAGTTAAAAATGTGTATGAAACTGCACATGAAATAATTAATAAATTTAAAACAGTGTTTGAAGGTATCGGAAAAGTTAATAATAAAATGTGTAAAATTAGTTTAGTTGAGAATGCAGTCCCTAAAGTTGCAGCCATACGAAAAATACCAGTGGCGCTTCAACAGAAAGTGAAAGAGAAAATAGAGCAGCTAGTGAAGGAAGATATTTTAGTACCAGTAAATGAACCAAGTGATTGGGTAAATCCGATTGTTGTTGTATCTAAACCCAACAATGATATACGTATATGCATGGATCCCAGGTATTTAAATAAATTTATTAAACGTGAGTACTTTTATATACCTACATTTGATGATTTAGTTTCAAAATTAGCTGGTTCACAATATTTTACTCTATTGGACGCATCGTCAGCATTTTTACAATGTCCCTTAGACTATAAAAGCTCGTTATTATGTACGATAGGAACACCGTTTGGAAGATACAGGTATAAACGACTTCCATATGGGTTATCAACGGCGCCAGAATATTTTCAAAAAACAATTGTTGAGATATTAGGTAATCACAAAGGAGTTATTACGTATTTTGACGACATTTTAGTGTATGGAAATACACTTGAAGAACACAACAAAAATTTACATAATGTGTTAGAAAAAATTAAAAAATCGGGATTAACTTTAAATAAAAATAAATCAAAAATTGCTGTTACAGAAATACCATTTTTAGGTCATATATTAAATAAGGAAGGTGTAAAACCGTGTCCTGAAAAAACGTCAGCAATTGATAATATGAAAGTTCCCAAAAATAAGAAAGAATTACAACGCTTTCTTGGAATGATAACGTTTTTAGGCAAATTTTTACCTAATTTGTCTCAAGAAACAGCTACATTAAGAAAATTATTAAGTGATAAATATGAGTGGATATGGGGTAATGCTGAACAGAAAAATTTTGAACACTTAAAAAATTTAGTAACTACAGCTCCCATTTTATCATTTTTTAATCCAAAACGAAAAATAGTTTTGACGGTAGATGCAAGTCAGTACGGCTTAGGAAGTTGTATTTTACAAGATGGACACCCCATCGAATTCGCATCTGTTTCATTAAATGACGCACAACAGAGATATAGTCAAATTGAAAAAGAGTTGTTAGCTATTGTTTTTGGTTGTCAACGTTTCAATTATTATCTCTTTGGCCAAGAATCATTTGACATAGAAAGTGATCATAGACCTCTTTTGAGTATAGTTAAAAAACCATTGGAGGAATTATCACCTCGTTTACAGCGATTAATGTTAAAAATATTAAGATATAATTTTAATTTAAAATATGTACCAGGTAAAAAAATGCTAGTTGCAGATCAATTAAGTCGCGATCCAAATAATGAAGAATTAGATACTAATTATATAGATAACGATTTGAAAGTACATTCTATCTTAATGACGACTAGAAAAAATGCTGAACGTTTAGAAAAAAGTATAAATGAAGATCCAACATTAAAACAAATAAAATCTTATATTAATAATGGTTGGCCAGAACACAAAAAATCAGTTAACCCTGAAATTAAACAATATTGGTCAATTCGTAATGATATTTATATTCATAAAAATATATTATTTTACAAAAAACGTTTCATCATACCTCGTGAATTAAGAAGTGAATTTTTAAATTTAATTCATAAAGCTCACCAAGGTGTAGTTTCATGTAAAAAACTAGCACAAGAAATAATTTACTGGCCGGGCATATTAAACGATATTGAAAAAATGGTGTTATCGTGTGAAATATGTCAAAAGTATTACGTAAGTAATCAAAGAGAACCATTAATGCCACATAAAGTTCCTCAAATTCCATGGCAAAAAATCGGCATTGATTTTTTAGAAATAAAAGAAATTGAAACCACTGATGGAGGTATTTATAGAAGAAACCGAGTACATATACGACCTCAAGTTTTGAAAAGAGAATCTATAGTAACACCAAACAGTGTTAATGATACTAATTTAGATGTGAATAAATTAAATAGTGATTCCCCATTGAGTGATAATAAAAATGAAGTTGTTACTCGTACAGGTAGAGTCATTAGACCACCTGATAGATTAATGTATATGTGAATTTTTAATTATAAAAATATTTTGTTTATGTAAATTAAAATGTATCTTTTTGATTGAATTTATTATTAATTGAATGTTAATTTAAGTTGAAATATATTTTGAATTTTGTAATTTCAAAAGGGGCGTGTCATGTATATTCTTGTTAGTAATTATAATCCATACGCACGTACCCTTCTAAGATCAAACCAGTTGATTTCAGATGTTCTTAGAATCAAGGTCTTTGCTTATTGTTAACAACTAATGTAACTTTTATACTAAATATATAAACAATATAAACTTATGTCTTGACATTATTAACAAGTACATTACATTAAATAGCTGTAATTCGTCTTAAAACGATCAAATCGATGCAAATTGACTCGATTTTACTGATTTCGAAGCAATCGGATCGATTCACGAAATTTAAATTTTTTGTACTAAATGATATAAACTGAAATGTCTTAAATAACTCTAATTCGTCTTAAAATGATCAAATCGATGCAAATTGACTCGATTTTACTGATTTCGAAGCAATCGGACCGATTCACAAAATTCGAATTTTTTGTACTAAATGATATGAACTGAAATGTCTTAAATAGCTCTAATTCGTCTTAAAACGGCTGAATTGATGCAAATTGACTCGAATTTACTGATTTCGAAGCAATCGGATCGATTCACGAAATTCAAATTTTTAGTACTAAATGCTATGAATTGAAATGTCTCAAATGGCTCTAATTCTTTCTAAAACGACTGAATTGATGCAAATTGACTCGATTTTACTGATTCCGAAGCAATCGGATCGATTCACGAAATTCGAATTTTTTGTACTAAATGCTATGAATTGAAATGTCTCAAATGGCTCTAATTCGTCTTAAAACGATTGAATTGATGCAAATTGTCTCGATTTTACTGATTTCGAAGCAATCGGACCGATTAACGAAATTCGAATTTTTTGTACTAAATGATATGAACTGAAATGTCTTAAATAGCTCTAATTCGTCTTAAAACGACTGAATTGATGCAAATTGACTCGATTTTACTGATTTCGAAGCAATCGGACCGATTAACGAAATTCGAATTTTTTGTACTAAATGATATGAACTGAAATGTCTCAAATGACTCTAATTCTTCCTAAAACGACTGAATTGATGCAAATTGACTCGATTTTACTGATTTCGAAGCAATCGGATCGATTCACGTAATTCAAATTTTTGTACTAAATGATATGAACTGAAATATCTTAAATAGCTCTAATTCGTCTTAAGACGACCGAATTGATGCAAATTGACTCGATTTTACTGATTCCGAAGTAATAGGATCGATTCACGAAATTCGAATTTTTTGTACTAAATGTTATGAACTGAAATGTCTTAAATAGCTCTAATTCATCTAAAAACGATCAAATCGATGCAAATTGACTCGATTTTACTGATTTCGAAGCAATCGGATCGATTCACGAAATTCGAATTTTTTGTACTAAATGATATAAACTGAAATGTCTTAAATAGCTCTAATTCGTCTTAAAACGACCAAATCGATGCGAATTGACTCGATTTTACTGATTTCGGAGCAATCAGATCGATTCACGAAATTCGAATTTTTTGTACTAAATGTTATGAACTGAAATGTCTTAAATAGCTTAAATTCGTCTTAAAACGTACAAATCGATGCAAATTGACTTGATTTTACTGATTTTGGAGCAATCAGATCGATTCACGAAATTTGAATTTTTTGTACTAAATGCTATGAATTGAAATGTCTCAAATGGCTCGAATTCGTCTTAAAACGATTGAATTGATGCAAATTGTCTCGATTTTACTGATTTCGAAGCAATCGGACCGATTAACGAAATTCGAATTTTTTGTACTAAATGATATGAACTGAAATGTCTTAAATAGCTCTAATTCGTCTTAAAACGACTGAATTGATGCAAATTGACTCGATTTTACTGATTTCGAAGCAATCGGACCGATTAACGAAATTCGAATTTTTTGTACTAAATGATTTGAACTGAAATGTCTCAAATGGCTCTAATTCTTCCTAAAACGACGGAATTGATGCAAATTGACTCGATTTTACTGATTTCGAAGCAATCGGATCGATTCACGTAATTCAAATTTTTGTACTAAATGATATGAACTGAAATATCTTAAATAGCTCTAATTCGTCTTAAAACGACTGAATTGATGCAAATTGACTCGATTTTACTGATTTCGAAGCAATAGGATCGATTCACGAAATTCGAATTTTTTGTACTAAATGATATGAACTGAAATGTCTTCAATAGCTCTAATTCATCTAAAAACGATCAAATCGATGCAAATTGACTCGATTTTACTGATTTCGAAGCAATCGGATCGATTCACGAAATTCGAATTTTTTGTACTAAATGTTAATGAACTGAAATGTCTTAAATAGCTTAAATTCGTCTTAAAACGTACAAATCGATGCAAATTGACTTGATTTTACTGATTTCGGAGCAATCAGATCGATTCACGAAATTTGAATTTTTTGTACTAAATGATATGAATTGAAATGTCTTAAATAGCTCTAATTCGTCTTAAAACGACCAAATCGATTCAAATTGACTCGATTTTATTGATTTCGAAGCAATCGGATCGATTCACGAAATTCGAATTTTTTGTACTAAATGCTATGAATTAAAATGTCTCAAATGCCTCTAATTCGTCTTAAAACGACTGAATTGATACAAATTGTCTCGATTTTACTGATTTCGAAGCAATCGGACCGATTAACGAAATTCAAATTTTTTGTACTAAATGCTATGAATTGAAATGTCTCAAATGGCTCTAATTCTTTCTAAAACGACTGAATTGATGCAAATTGACTCGATTTTACTGATTCCGAAGCAATCGGATCGATTCACGAAATTCAAATTTTTTGTACTAAATGATATAAACTGAAATGTCTTAAATAGCTCTAATTCGTCTTAAAACGACTGAATTGATGCAAATTGACTCGATTTTACTGATTTCGAAGCAATCGGACCGATTAACGAAATTCGAATTTTTTGTACTAAATGATATGAACTGAAATGTCTCAAATGACTCTAATTCTTTCTAAAACGACTGAATTGATGCAAATTGACTCGATTTTACTGATTCCGAAGCAATCGGATCGATTCATGAAATTCGAATTTTTTGTACTAAATGCTATGAATTGAAATGTCTCAAATGGCTCTAATTCGTCTTAAAACGATTGAATTGATGCAAATTGACTCGATTTTACTGATTTCGAAGCAATCGGATCGATTCACGTAATTCAAATTTTTGTACTAAATGATATGAACTGAAATATCTTAAATAGCTCTAATTCGTCTTAAAACGACTGAATTGATGCAAATTGACTCGATTTTACTGATTCCGAAGTAATAGGATCGATTCACGAAATTCGAATTTTTTGTACTAAATGTTATGAACTGAAATGTCTTAAATAGCTCTAATTCATCTAAAAACGATCAAATCGATGCAAATTGACTCGATTTTACTGATTTCGAAGCAATCGGATCGATTCACGAAATTCGAATTTTTTGTACTAAATGATATAAACTGAAATGTCTTAAATAGCTCTAATTCGTCTTAAAACGACCAAATCGATGCGAATTGACTCGATTTTACTGATTTCGGAGCAATCAGATCGATTCACGAAATTCGAATTTTTTGTACTAAATGTTATGAACTGAAATGTCTTAAATAGCTTAAATTCGTCTTAAAACGTACAAATCGATGCAAATTGACTTGATTTTACTGATTTTGGAGCAATCAGATCGATTCACGAAATTTGAATTTTTTGTACTAAATGCTATGAATTGAAATGTCTCAAATGGCTCGAATTCGTCTTAAAACGATTGAATTGATGCAAATTGTCTCGATTTTACTGATTTCGAAGCAATCGGACCGATTAACGAAATTCGAATTTTTTGTACTAAATGATATGAACTGAAATGTCTTAAATAGCTCTTATTCGTCTTAAAACGACTGAATTGATGCAAATTGACTCGATTTTACTGATTTCGAAGCAATCGGACCGATTAACGAAATTCGAATTTTTTGTATTAAATGATTTGAACTGAAATGTCTCAAATGGCTCTTATTCTTCCTAAAACGACGGAATTGATGCAAATTGACTCGATTTTACTGATTTCGAAGCAATCGGATCGATTCACGTAATTCAAATTTTTGTACTAAATGATATGAACTGAAATATCTTAAATAGCTCTAATTCGTCTTAAAACGACTGAATTGATGCAAATTGACTCGATTTTACTGATTTCGAAGTAATAGGATCGATTCACGAAATTCGAATTTTTTGTACTAAATGATATGAACTGAAATGTCTTCAATAGCTCTAATTCATCTAAAAACGATCAAATCGATGCAAATTGACTCGATTTTACTGATTTCGAAGCAATCGGATCGATTCACGAAATTCGAATTTTTTGTACTAAATGTTATAAACTGAAATGTCTTAAATAGCTCTAATTCGTCTTAAAACGACCAAATCGATGCGAATTGACTCGATTTTACTGATTTCGGAGCAATCAGATCGATTCACGAAATTCGAATTTTTTGTACTAAATGTTATGAACTGAAATGTCTTAAATAGCTTAAATTCGTCTTAAAACGTACAAATCGATGCAAATTGACTTGATTTTACTGATTTTGGAGCAATCAGATCGATTCACGAAATTTGAATTTTTTGTACTAAATGCTATGAATTGAAATGTCTCAAATGGCTCGAATTCGTCTTAAAACGATTGAATTGATGCAAATTGTCTCGATTTTACTGATTTCGAAGCAATCGGACCGATTAACGAAATTCGAATATTTTGTACTAAATGATATGAACTGAAATGTCTTAAATAGCTCTAATTCGTCTTAAAACGACTGAATTGATGCAAATTGACTCGATTTTACTGATTTCGAAGCAATCGGACCGATTAACGAAATTCGAATTTTTTGTACTAAATGATTTGAACTGAAATGTCTCAAATGGCTCTAATTCTTCCTAAAACGACGGAATTGATGCAAATTGACTCGATTTTACTGATTTCGAAGCAATCGGATCGATTCACGTAATTCAAATTTTTGTACTAAATGATATGAACTGAAATATCTTAAATAGCTCTAATTCGTCTTAAAACGACTGAATTGATGCAAATTGACTCGATTTTACTGATTTCGAAGCAATAGGATCGATTCACGAAATTCGAATTTTTTGTACTAAATGATATGAACTGAAATGTCTTCAATAGCTCTAATTCATCTAAAAACGATCAAATCGATGCAAATTGACTCGATTTTACTGATTTCGAAGCAATCGGATCGATTCACGAAATTCGAATTTTTTGTACTAAATGTTATGAACTGAAATGTCTTAAATAGCTTAAATTCGTCTTAAAACGTACAAATCGATGCAAATTGACTTGATTTTACTGATTTCGAAGCAATCGGACCGATTAACGAAATTCAAATTTTTTGTACTAAATGCTATGAATTGAAATGTCTCAAATGGCTCTAATTCTTTCTAAAACGACTGAATTGATGCAAATTGACTCGATTTTACTGATTTCGAAGCAATCGGACCGATTAACGAAATTCGAATTTTTTGTACTAAATGATATGAACTGAAATGTCTTAAATAGCTCTAATTCGTCTTAAAACGACTGAATTGATGCAAATTGACTCGATTTTACTGATTTCGAAGCAATCGGACCGATTAACGAAATTCGAATTTTTTGTACTAAATGATATGAACTGAAATGTCTCAAATGACTCTAATTCTTTCTAAAACGACTGAATTGATGCAAATTGACTCGATTTTACTGATTCCGAAGCAATCGGATCGATTCATGAAATTCGAATTTTTTGTACTAAATGCTATGAATTGAAATGTCTCAAATGGCTCTAATTCGTCTTAAAACGATTGAATTGATGCAAATTGACTCGATTTTACTGATTTCGAAGCAATCGGATCGATTCACGTAATTCAAATTTTTGTACTAAATGATATGAACTGAAATATCTTAAATAGCTCTAATTCGTCTTAAAACGACTGAATTGATGCAAATTGACTCGATTTTACTGATTCCGAAGTAATAGGATCGATTCACGAAATTCGAATTTTTTGTACTAAATGTTATGAACTGAAATGTCTTAAATAGCTCTAATTCATCTAAAAACGATCAAATCGATGCAAATTGACTCGATTTTACTGATTTCGAAGCAATCGGATCGATTCACGAAATTCGAATTTTTTGTACTAAATGATATAAACTGAAATGTCTTAAATAGCTCTAATTCGTCTTAAAACGACCAAATCGATGCGAATTGACTCGATTTTACTGATTTCGGAGCAATCAGATCGATTCACGAAATTCGAATTTTTTGTACTAAATGTTATGAACTGAAATGTCTTAAATAGCTTAAATTCGTCTTAAAACGTACAAATCGATGCAAATTGACTTGATTTTACTGATTTTGGAGCAATCAGATCGATTCACGAAATTTGAATTTTTTGTACTAAATGCTATGAATTGAAATGTCTCAAATGGCTCGAATTCGTCTTAAAACGATCGAATTGATGCAAATTGTCTCGATTTTACTGATTTCGAAGCAATCGGACCGATTAACGAAATTCGAATTTTTTGTACTAAATGATATGAACTGAAATGTCTTAAATAGCTCTTATTCTTCCTAAAACGACGGAATTGATGCAAATTGACTCGATTTTACTGATTTCGAAGCAATCGGACCGATTAACGAAATTCAAATTTTTTGTACTAAATGATATGAACTGAAATGTCTTAAATAACTCTAATTCGTCTTAAAACGATCAAATCGATGCAAATTGACTCGATTTTACTGATTTCGAAGCAATCGGATCGATTTACGAAATTAAAATTTTTTGTACTAAATGATATAAACTGAAATGTCTTAAATAACTCTAATTCGTCTTAAAATGATCAAATCGATGCAAATTGACTCGATTTTACTGATTTCGAAGCAATCGGACCGATTCACAAAATTCGAATTTTTTGTACTAAATGATATGAACTGAAATGTCTTAAATAGCTCTAATTCGTCTTAAAACGATCAAATCGATGCAAATTGACTCGAATTTACTGATTTCGAAGCAATCGGATCGATTCACGAAATTCAAATTTTTTGTAATAAATGATATGAACTGAAATGTCTTAAATAGCTCTAATTCGTCTTAAAACGACCAAATCGATGCAAATTGACTTGATTTTACTGATTTCGAAGCAATCAGATCGATTCACGAAATTCGAATTTTTTGTACTAAACGATATGAACTGAAATGTCTTTAATGGTTCTAATTCGTCTTAAAACAACCAAATCGATGTAAATTGACTTGATTTTACTGATTTCGGAGCAATCAGATCGATTCACGAAATTCGAATTTCTTGTACTAAATGCTATAAATTGAAATGTCTCAAATGGCTCTAATTCGTCCTAAAACGACTGAATTGATGCAAATTATCTCGATTTTACTGATTTCGAAGCAATCGGACCGATTAACGAAATTCGAATTTTTTGTACTAAATGATATGAACTGAAATGTCTTAAATAGCTCTAATTCGTCTTAAAACGACTGAATTGATGCAAATTGACTCGATTTTACTGATTTCGAAGCAATCGGACCGATTAACGAAATTCGAATTTTTTGTACTAAATGATTTGAACTGAAATGTCTCAAATGGCTCTAATTCTTCCTAAAACGACGGAATTGATGCAAATTGACTCGATTTTACTGATTTCGAAGCAATCGGATCGATTCACGTAATTCAAATTTTTGTACTAAATGATATGAACTGAAATATCTTAAATAGCTCTAATTCGTCTTAAAACGACTGAATTGATGCAAATTGACTCGATTTTACTGATTTCGAAGCAATAGGATCGATTCACGAAATTCGAATTTTTTGTACTAAATGATATGAACTGAAATGTCTTCAATAGCTCTAATTCATCTAAAAACGATCAAATCGATGCAAATTGACTCGATTTTACTGATTTCGAAGCAATCGGATCGATTCACGAAATTCGAATTTTTTGTACTAAATGTTATGAACTGAAATGTCTTAAATAGCTTAAATTCGTCTTAAAACGTACAAATCGATGCAAATTGACTTGATTTTACTGATTTCGGAGCAATCAGATCGATTCACGAAATTTGAATTTTTTGTACTAAATGATATGAATTGAAATGTCTTAAATAGCTCTAATTCGTCTTAAAACGACCAAATCGATTCAAATTGACTCGATTTTATTGATTTCGAAGCAATCGGATCGATTCACGAAATTCGAATTTTTTGTACTAAATGCTATGAATTAAAATGTCTCAAATGCCTCTAATTCGTCTTAAAACGACTGAATTGATACAAATTGTCTCGATTTTACTGATTTCGAAGCAATCGGACCGATTAACGAAATTCAAATTTTTTGTACTAAATGCTATGAATTGAAATGTCTCAAATGGCTCTAATTCTTTCTAAAACGACTGAATTGATGCAAATTGACTCGATTTTACTGATTCCGAAGCAATCGGATCGATTCACGAAATTCGAATTTTTTGTACTAAATGCTATGAATTGAAATGTCTCAAATGGCTCTAATTCGTCTTAAAACGATTGAATTGATGCAAATTGTCTCGATTTTACTGATTTCGAAGCAATCGGACCGATTAACGAAATTCGAATTTTTTGTACTAAATGATATGAACTGAAATGTCTTAAATAGCTCTAATTCGTCTTAAAACGACTGAATTGATGCAAATTGACTCGATTTTACTGATTTCGAAGCAATCGGACCGATTAACGAAATTCGAATTTTTTGTACTAAATGATATGAACTGAAATGTCTCAAATGACTCTAATTCTTTCTAAAACGACTGAATTGATGCAAATTGACTCGATTTTACTGATTCCGAAGCAATCGGATCGATTCATGAAATTCGAATTTTTTGTACTAAATGCTATGAATTGAAATGTCTCAAATGGCTCTAATTCGTCTTAAAACGATTGAATTGATGCAAATTGACTCGATTTTACTGATTTCGAAGCAATCGGATCGATTCACGTAATTCAAATTTTTGTACTAAATGATATGAACTGAAATATCTTAAATAGCTCTAATTCGTCTTAAAACGACTGAATTGATGCAAATTGACTCGATTTTACTGATTCCGAAGTAATAGGATCGATTCACGAAATTCGAATTTTTTGTACTAAATGCTATGAATTAAAATGTCTCAAATGCCTCTAATTCGTCTTAAAACGACTGAATTGATACAAATTGTCTCGATTTTACTGATTTCGAAGCAATCGGACCGATTAACGAAATTCAAATTTTTTGTACTAAATGATATGAACTGAAATGTCTTAAATAGCTCTAATTCATCTAAAAACGATCAAATCGATGCAAATTGACTCGATTTTACTGATTTCGAAGCAATCGGATCGATTCACGAAATTCGAATTTTTTGTACTAAATGATATAAACTGAAATGTCTTAAATAGCTCTAATTCGTCTTAAAACGACCAAATCGATGCGAATTGACTCGATTTTACTGATTTCGGAGCAATCAGATCGATTCACGAAATTCGAATTTTTTGTTCTAAATGTTATGAACTGAAATGTCTTAAATAGCTTAAATTCGTCTTAAAACGTACAAATCGATGCAAATTGACTTGATTTTACTGATTTTGGAGCAATCAGATCGATTCACGAAATTTGAATTTTTTGTACTAAATGCTATGAATTGAAATGTCTCAAATGGCTCGAATTCGTCTTAAAACGATTGAATTGATGCAAATTGTCTCGATTTTACTGATTTCGAAGCAATCGGACCGATTAACGAAATTCGAATTTTATGTACTAATTGATATGAACTGAAATGTCTTAAATAGCTCTTATTCGTCTTAAAACGACTGAATTGATGCAAATTGACTCGATTTTACTGATTTCGAAGCAATCGGACCGATTAACGAAATTCGAATTTTTTGTACTAAATGATTTGAACTGAAATGTCTCAAATGGCTCTTATTCTTCCTAAAACGACGGAATTGATGCAAATTGACTCGATTTTACTGATTTCGAAGCAATCGGATCGATTCACGTAATTCAAATTTTTGTACTAAATGATATGAACTGAAATATCTTAAATAGCTCTAATTCGTCTTAAAACGACTGAATTGATGCAAATTGACTCGATTTTACTGATTTCGAAGCAATAGGATCGATTCACGAAATTCGAATTTTTTGTACTAAATGATATGAACTGAAATGTCTTCAATAGCTCTAATTCATCTAAAAACGATCAAATCGATGCAAATTGACTCGATTTTACTGATTTCGAAGCAATCGGATCGATTCACGAAATTCGAATTTTTTGTACTAAATGATATAAACTGAAATGTCTTAAATAGCTCTAATTCGTCTTAAAACGACCAAATCGATGCGAATTGACTCGATTTTACTGATTTCGGAGCAATCAGATCGATTCACGAAATTCGAATTTTTTGTACTAAATGTTATGAACTGAAATGTCTTAAATAGCTTAAATTCGTCTTAAAACGTACAAATCGATGCAAATTGACTTGATTTTACTGATTTCGGAGCAATCAGATCGATTCACGAAATTTGAATTTTTTGTACTAAATGATATGAATTGAAATGTCTTAAATAGCTCTAATTCGTCTTAAAACGACCAAATCGATTCAAATTGACTCGATTTTATTGATTTCGAAGCAATCGGATCGATTCACGAAATTCGAATTTTTTGTACTAAATGCTATGAATTAAAATGTCTCAA